>JAUMJJ010000095.1:1306250-2612500 GCA_033556795.1 Tapera naevia
GTAGTGTCCCAAAGCATGGGATTGTTGTGTCTCAAAGACTATCTGCTCCATGACCTTCCCAGCACAGAGGTCAGACTGACAGGCCTGTAGTTCTCCAGATCATCCCTCTGACTCTTCTTGTAAATGTTTGTAACATTTGCCAGTTTCCAGTCCAGTGGCACTTCCCCAGTCATCCACGACTGATGGTAGATGAGGTAAAGGGGTTTGGAGAGGACATCTGCCAGCTCCCTCAATAGCCTTGAGTGTATTCCACCCAGCCCCATAGACTTGTGTATGTGTAATTGGTCAAGCAGGTCTCTAACCAAATCCTCCTGAATCGTTGGACCTTCATTCTCACTGTCTTCTGGCTCAGGAGGTTGATTATCCCAATGACATTTCACTTTACTATTAAAGACCGAGGCAAAGAAGACATTAAGTACTTCTGCCTTGTTCTCATCCCTCACTACTAGTGTCCCTCCTGCATTGAGTAAAGGAGGGAGATTCTCCTTGGTCCTCCTCCTGTTGTTGACATATTTGAAAAAAACATTTCTTATTATCTTTCACAGAACTGTCCAGTTGCAGTTCTAGTTGGTCTTTAGCTCTTCTAATTTTCTCTCTACATGATCTCACCTCACCCTTGTAGTCCTCTTGGAATGCCTGCCCCCTCTTCCAAAGCTCATAAACTTTCCTCTTCTTCCTGAGATTAGTCCAAAGCTCTCTGCTAAGCCAAGACAGTTTTCTTCCCCGCTGACTCAATTCACAGCACACGGGGATGGCCTGCTCTTGTGCTGCCAGGATTTCATTCTTGAAGAGCGTCCAGCCCTCCTATGCTCCTTTGTCATTTTGAATTTCCTCCCAATGAATTGTATCAAGCAGCCTTCTAAACAGTTCAAAGTCTGCCCTCCAGTAGTCCCAGGTGGCAGTTCTGCTAATGGCCCCCCCTTCCCCCTCCCCCCCCCCCCCCTTACTCCTCCCAGAAATGAGAATTCTATCATCTCATGATCACTGTGCCCCAGGTGTCCTCCAACAGTCACCTTCCTCACAAGGCCCTCTCTGTTCACAAACAGCAGATCCAGCAGGGCACCTGCTCTGGTCGGTTCACTCACCAGTTGCATTAGGAATATATCTTCCATATACTCAATGAACTTCCTAGACTGCTTCCTTTATGCTGTATTATACTTCCAGAAGACATCTGGAAGGTTGAAATCCCCCACAAGAATGAAGGCCAGCAATCGTGATACTTCTCCCAGTTGCTTGCAGAAGAACTCATCAGTCCCTTTATTCTGGCTGGGCAGTCGATAACAGACTCCCACCACTGTATCTGGCTTTCTGTGCATTCCTCTGATTTTAACCCACAAGCACTCAACTCTGTCATTACTATTATTGAGTTCTATGCAATCAAAACATTCTCTAACCTAGAGAGTAACCCCACCACCTCTCTTTCCTGGCGTATCCCGCCTGAAGAATTTGTAGCCGCCCATAGCAGCACTCCAGTTGTGTGAACCATCCCACCACATTTCCATGATGGCAATTATGTCATAGTTTTATTCCCTCTCAACCGTTTCCAGCTCCCCTGGTTTGTTGCCCATGTTGCATGCATTTGTGTAATGCACTTCAGTTGGGCTGTTTTTTTCCACCTTTTGCTTCAGTGGAATAGCTGTAGTTCCTAAGTGTTTTCTAGCTGTGATTTGAAGCCCACAAATACTCTTTGAATTCTGACTGCCACTTGGACTTCTATCCCCCACTTCCACTGAGGTGGCAGACCAGGGGCCCTCAGTAGTACGTCGTCCCTCAGAACTTGAGATGCCATTCCCATGCTTTATTATATCAAGCCCCGTGTTGTTCCTCTCCCCCTTCCAATCTAGTTTAAAGCTTTCTTGATTAGCCCTATCAACTTCTTGTTGTAGGGTGAAAGTAGAAACAATGGAGATCCTCAACAACGTTTCAGAAAATGATCTGCAAAATTACTTTGAATGTTAGCAGTGTGGTATGCAGTTGTGTGTCAACTCAGAAGGGAATTATTTCGAAGGTGATCATAGCTGATTTTCTTAATTTGTTAAATGGAAATAGTTACAGGCACAGTCTTGGGTTTTTTTGTGTTAAATCTTGTATACTGAGCTTGATTCATCGGTCTGTATTTGGAAACATTTCTTTTCTACAACCTTGCTCCATCTTCTTTGAGTCCATGGAAAGTTTTAATATCTAAACCATACAGCAAGGAGTTCCACAGAACTGGGAGCAAACCATGTGCAACAGTTAACAAACCTACACTGTGCCAAAATTGTGCAAGACTAAAATTCTCTACAAGGTTTTTCTTACAGCATATTATTCAGAGCAAATTTTTCAGACATATTTTTCACCACCTGTGGAAAATAACCATTTTTTTACAGTAACTGAAATCATCTGCTCAATACAGCTGAATTAATTCTCTTAAACGTCAACTATTTTTTACCCAGTACTTCCAAAGAAACAATTCTTCCTCTCTAGTTTTAAAGCAAAATAAAGGTAAGCTCCTCCAATCAAAGTCAAACTATTGTTTGGTCAATAATTTCCTTTTTGTTGTGGATGTACCAAAAATTTCTTAATTGATTCACTTGAACTAAACCAACTAATTTGGTTGTCAAGACAGTTGTACAGCACTTGCCAAAATGAGAAGTTCAGCTTCAACTGTATGGTACACAGATACGAAGAAACTAAAACCTTACAGAAGAAGACAAATGATCAAACTTTCATTCCTGATTCTATTTCCAGAATATACTTCTGAGTAAATTTTCAGTCCTTGAATCTCGTTTGCTTCATATACACCACAGAAATAATTGTGCTTTTTATAA
Source organism: Tapera naevia (assembly GCA_033556795.1). Taxonomy (NCBI): domain Eukaryota; kingdom Metazoa; phylum Chordata; class Aves; order Cuculiformes; family Neomorphidae; genus Tapera; species Tapera naevia. Next base: position 1,309,061 of record JAUMJJ010000095.1, read on the forward strand.
AGAACAAGGGATGTAGAGAGTATGCTGGTCAGTATGCTTGCCTAGCCAATTATATCCTGGGCTGTGCAAAAAGAACCATGTCCAGCAGGTCAAGGGAGGTGATTTTCCTTCTCTCCTCCTTCTGAGACTCCAGCTGGAATACTGCATACAGCTCTGAGGTCCCCAGTATAAGACATGGACCTGTTAGAGTGGGTCCAGAAGATGGTAATGACAATGTTCAGAGGGCCAGAACACCTCTCCTATGACGAAAGGCTGGAAGAAGTGGTGTTGTTCAGCTTGGAGAAGAGAAGGCTCCAGCGGGACCATCTTGTGGCCTTTCAATACTGTAAGAGAGCTTATGAGAAAGATGAAGAGAGACTTTTTACAAAGGCCTGCAGTGAAAGGACAAGGGATAATAGTTATAAACTGAAAGAGGGTAGATTTAGATTGGATATAAGAAGAAATTTTTTACAATGAGGATGTTTTAGACACTGGACCAAGTTGCCCAGACAAACTGCAGATGCCCGATCATTTGTTCAAGGTGAAGCTGGATGGGGTTTTGAGCAACCTAATCCAGTGAAAAATGTCCCTGCCCATGGTAGGGAAGTTGGAACTAGAGGATCTTCCAACTCAAACCACTCTGTGATTCTGTGATTCTATGATCCTGTAAGTATGTTTGTTTTGTATACAAGTGCTCTGTGTGTACAGGGAATACATGCATAACCTTGTAACTAGTTGGACCTGGGGTCATGCAGCTGCGGCAGCATCACCTCTCTTGGGCTACCAGATCTGTCCCAATTCCCCAAACTGATTTATGACTTAGAAAATCCAGCAAAATTCATGGCAACTCTTCTCATAGATATCATATTCTTCAGTAGGGGGATTGTAGAGTAGCAAATATATAGTACGATGTCAGCCAATATAGTACGATGTCAATACGATATCAGTCATTACACAATATTAGTGTGCAGATGTACAGAATCACTGTAGTAGTCTGAAGTGGAAAAAATCAAGCAAAGTTAATAATACCTCTGGTGAAAATTTTGATTAAATAATCAGAGTGGTTTACCATAATTTTTACAGCACTAATCAATGTCCAGAGTACCGAATCATACTGAAAATAGGATAGCTACTAATGCAACTGGGATAGGCCTTGGAACAGCTCTTAACATAACCTAAAAAAGGACGACCCCATGATTTTGGTTTGTCGGGCCACATCTTTGACAGAGTGTGTTACTTTTTCTTCCTTTTGAGTCCAAGTGTAAGGAATTTTTGTGGAAATGATTATATTGAAAAAGTTTTGCTTTTTAAGGATCTTCTAAAAATAATTAAATAATTTCTCCTTTTTTGTTGTTGTTTCATTTTGTTTAGCTTTGTTTTTATGAGTTCTCTGTTTCCATGATTCCATTAGCAGCAAACAGTCAGTATATAAAATGTGATGTTACATTTCATTTCTAATGCAAATACTGTTCATGATCAATAACCAAGGCTAGATTGTCAGAGAACACCTGCTGACAGTCAAGAGGAGAAAACAAGAAAGGAAAGAAATAATGTATGTACAATTATTTTAGAAAGGCCGTGTCTAAGCAAGAGCTGAAATTTCCAGCTTTGAGAAATGAGAAATAATATGGAAAAAAAATTACCTTGCTGATTCATACTGTGGAAATCTTCAAGGTACCAAGCAATACCTGGTGAAGTTCAGCTACCACCACTATGCTCTTTTCAGGACTGGACTTTCAATAAATAGGAAGTATTGGTGTATAGATCTAGCACTTTCATGAGCACTACATTGATTATGAACTACCAACTAGCTAAAAATCACAAAAAGCTATCCCTTTTACCAGTCTTCTGCATGACCCTCAAGGTAATGTAATCATTCGTGTAATCCAAGGTAGACTTCTTTGCAGGAGTGTAATGAAAAAACAATATTTTTTTCCATTTTAGATCTCAAGCCTGGAGATTTTCCTTTAGAGTGACCTAAAAAACTTTTCATGACGACCTCATGACGAGTTTCTCATTACTAGCTTTGAAATTCAAAAGCTTCCTACACGTAGTTCGTGACTGAAGAACTGATCTCTAATGCTTTACAACTCAAGCAAAGCCAGAAAAATGTCTACAATCTCTTTAAGACCACTGGACTTGTCGCATAACAAATTCACTAGCATAAACAAATATTATATGATAGATTTGTAGGATCTTTTCTCAGTTACTGACATTTTTATGCCTGATCCCTCTTTGAAATCAGTATCAAACCTGGATCAACTCCTCAGATATTATCTTCCACCAACCTTGCATCTGTAATCGGGAACTACACAAAGTGTCATGTGAAAACAGCACATAAAAAGCTAAAGCATTTGTAAATGATGTTCACCCACAGATTGTGACACTTCTACTTAACATCTGCACAAAATGTACATCATGTCCCACCTAACAGCACTGTTTCACTTTTTTTTTTTTCTAGTTGAACTTAGGCTATTAAGGCACATACCTGATGGGTGTAAATGCATGTGCTCTTGTTGGAAAACAATATACTCTAATTGTAATAGAGATAAAGAATTGCTGATGGAAATTCCTGATGGTTATTTCAATGCTGTATATATCCAGTCAGAATTCCTTTGACTAAAATGAAATTGTTACTGCCTTTTTATGTCAGCTTTGAATAACGCTTCTAAAAGCAGCATCTATAGATATCACTATTTACATTTACCAGCTAACGGATTTTGTAGCCAGATGAGATCAGGTGCAGAGTCTTTTCTAACCTTGTAGAAAGTTCCTAAATCATATTTAAGCCATTAGAAATATTTAAGAAGGAGGTTCTTCAGCATTTAAAGGCTTTCTATGATCAAAAGTCCACCATACTTTTACCCAGATTGTTTCACTGCTGAAGGTCAGTTCAAAAACACCAGCAATGTATCAGAAAATTCAGGGAAGAAAGCTGAGCATTAAGTTGTATTTTACAATTGTGACTATATTTTCAGTGTTATAAAGTTCTTTCATTCAAAACCATGAGTCATACTTCCTTCTCCCTCCCCCTGCATACCAACCCAAAATAATGAGACTCGTTTAAAAAGTACGAGATTTTAAAAAATAATATATTTTACTTTCTTTTTGGTTATGCTGAATGGCTTTTAAGCCTTAGGCTTCTAATTTTCAGGCTTTTTCTCTACAAATTACGAAACCTAAGTGTTCACATTTTTCATAATAAAAGCTGAAATTGCTCAGCAAACTCATATTTTCAGGAGCTGAGGCTTTAAGAAAAACAGCAAATGCTGCAAAACGCATTTTAAGTCACAGGAGATGATAACACTGTATTTGAGTCCATACCTATCAGCAAAAAGCACATTGAAAAATTAGATTTATTTACAGTGGATAAAAACATGAGTGTTTACAGAAAAAGTATTAAATTCAAAGTAATAGAAAGAATCAAATATACATCCTGTGAATTTCCTAATTAGATGGACTCTGCATCTCAGTAGCTATATATGCAGAAACCTGTCGGCAAATAAATATATCCTATACTACAGAAGAGAATTTAATTTTAGTTTTGCTTGGATTGCTACATCTCATTCCAGTTCTGCCTGTGGTAGCCAGAATTAATGTTTTATACAAAGTGTATAATGATTTATACACCAAGAAGAGAAATGCTCTTAACTGCTTTGGCTTTGAATTTACGCAGAACAATTGCCTGAAAAAAAAAAACAAAACAAAACAAAAAACCCACTCTTTGTTCTCAATGCTCTCTTATTTTAAGTGAATTAGTATCAATCCTTTATGGCCAGCTAAGTTGCATCTGTGAAAAAAATAAAATTAAAAAAAGACTTCATACATCATGAAGCTCTTTAACAGAATATATTCTTTCAATGTACAGTGAAATGTACAATTATAAGTGATCCAATAAACTGTTCTCATCAAGATACTGTATCAGTGATGTGAAAAGCTTTTATCTTAATATGCTTTGAGAGTATTGTTGAGCTAATACAGGTACAGTCTTAGTTCAAACTGAATATTCCAAGGAGAAAGAATACCTTTTATAAACTTTCTGATGCTAAGCTTTAACAGAACAAAGGCTGCTGTAGGTTAGCAGTTAGTGGCAGTACATTTTTAAGCAAGCTATTGTGTTATACATGAAAATGTGAAAAGTAGTTTTATTTTTCACCTAAATATAAACTCAACTTAAGTAACTTCAGATTTTAAAATGGGGATTTCATTTAAAATAAAATGTGTGGACAAAAAAAAGCACCAAACCCCAAAATACCAAAATAAAAGAAGATAACCAAATCCAAAATATGGTGCTGGAAATATGAGGGAAGATTGTTGCCTTGATTATTGCACTTAGAAAGCCCTAAATAGAACAGGATCATTCAATCATCAGTTTTGTTTGTGTTTGTTTTTTTCCCTCACTAGACATTTCCTCTGCATGATGGAAAGAAATAAATTTTACAATTTGCCATAAGATGTTCAAAATTCCTTCGATTATGCAGCATGTTATGATGAAATTTCAGACAAGTCCTCTGAACCTATACAGAGGAAACACAACATCAATGCTGAATACATATTCCTCATATGGACCTGTTGCTTGCAAACAGAGGACTAGCGGGTGGTCTGATGGTTGGAGGCTGCTTTGGGCACAGAAACCATGAGATGATAGAGTTTTCAATTCTTGGAGAAGTAAGGAGGAGGGTCAGTAGAATTGCTACCTAGAATATCCAGAGGGCAGACTTTGACCCATTTAGGAGACTGGTGGAAAGAGTCTCTTAGGAGGCAGTCCTGAAGGGCAAGGGAGTGCAGGAAGGCTGGATATTCTTCAAGAAGGAAATGTTAAAAGTGCAGAAGCAGGCTGTCCCAATGTGCCAAAAGACAACCCATTGGGGAAGAAGATTGGCCTGGCTGAACAGAGAGCTTTGGCTGAATCTCAGAAAAAAAAAGAAAGTTTACGACCTTCGGAAGAAGAGGCAGCCAACTGAGGAGGACTACAAAGATGTCATTAGGTTATGCAGCATGAAAATTATAAAGGACAAAGCCCAGCTAGAACTTAATCTGGTCACTGCCCTAAAAGACAATAAAAAAATTTCTATAAATACATTTGCAGCAAAAGGAGGGCTAAGGAGAGCCTACATCCTTTATTGGATTCAGCATTTCTGTGAGCACTCAGCCCCTTGAGCTGGAAGACAGGTACAGGAAGTAGAATGAAAGGGAATCCAAGGGGATATGGTTTGCAACCTGCTACGTCAGTTAGACACGCACAAGTCTATAAGGCTGGATGAGATTCACCCAAGGATACTGAAAGAACTGGCAGAAGTGCTTATCAAGGCACTTTAATCATTTATCAGTAGTCCTGGTTAACTGGGGAGTTCCCAGTTGACTGGAAGTCAGCAGATGTCACTATCTAGCTACCAGAAATGTTGGAGGGAGAGTCCAGAGAACTACAGGTCTGTCAGCCTAACCTGGGTGCCAGGGACACTTATGAACAAGATCATCTTAGTTGCCATCACACAGTACATACAGGATAACCAGGTGATCAGGTCCAGTCAGCATGGGATTAAGAAAAGTAGGTCCTACTTGACTAACCTGATCTACTGCTATGACAAGGTGACAAGCTTAGAAGATAAAGAAAAGCCTATGAATGTTGTCTGTCTAGACATTAGTAAACCCTTTGGCACCATTTCCCATAGCATTCTCCTGGAGAAACTGTCTGCTCATGGCTTGGACAAGTGTAATCTTTACTGGTTAAAAAGCTGGCTGGATTATTAGGCCCAGAGAGTTGTGGTGAACGAAGTTAAACCCAGTTGGTGGCCGGTCACTGGCCAGGGCTCAGTGTTGGGGGAGTTCTGTTTAATATCTTCCTCAATGATCTGGATGAGGGGACTGAATGCACCCTTACTAAGTTTACAGATGAAATCAAGTTGAGGGGAGTGCTGCTCTTCATGAAGGTTGTTGTAGTTTCAGGTTTTTCAGATAATTTTTTCAATATTATCCACAATAGTGGATCATCGGCAATACCAAATGAATCACGATGCTGTAATTCCCATCCATGAGATGATCCGTGAGCTGGAGAGCCAAGGGGTGGTCAGTAAGATTCACTCTCCTTTCAACAGCCCCATTTGGTCCGTGCATAAGTCTGATGGAGAATGGAGATTGACTGTGGACTATTGTGGCTTAAATGAGGTTGCTCCATCTCTGAGTGTCGCTGTGCCAGATATTTGGAACTTCAATATGAGTTGGAATCCAAGGCAGTGAAGTGGTATGCCACTACTGACACTGCTAATGCATTCTTCTCCATTCCCTTAGCAGCAAAGTGTAAGCCACAGTTCACCTTCACCTGGAGGCGCGTGCAGTACACTTGGAACCGACTGCCCCAGGGGTAGAAACACAGTCCCACCATCTGTCATGGACTTATTCTAGCAGTACTAGAGAAGGGTGAGGCTCCAGAACATCTACAGTACATTGACAACGTCATCGTATGGGGGGACACAGCAAAGGAGGTCTTCAAGAAAGGAAAGAAAATCATCCAGATTCTCCTGTGAGCTGGTTTTGCTATCAAACAGAGTAAGGTTAAGGGACCTGCCTGAGAGATTCAGCTCCTGGTAGTAAAGTGGCAGGTTGGATGTCATCAGATTCAGACAGAAGTCATCAACAAGATCACAGCAATGTCTCTACTGACCAGCAAGAAGGAAACACAAGCATTCCTGGGTGCCATAGGTTCCTGGAGGATGCATATCCCAGAATAGAACCAGTTTGTAAGCCCTCTCTACACGGAAACCCATAAGAAGAATGATTTCCACTGGGGCCCTGAAGAGCAGTATGCCTTTGAACAGATCAAGCAGAAGATTGCTCATGCTATAGCCCTTGGCCCAGTCAGGACAGGACCAGATGTGAAGAACATGCTCTGCAGCTGGGAATAATGGTCTTTCCTGGAGCCTTTGGCAGAAGGGGCCTGGTGGGACTCGAGGTCGACCACTTGGATTCTGGAGCCAAGCCTACAGAGGATCTGAAGCTAAATACACCCCAACAGTGAGAGAGATTCTAGCCACTTACAAAGGAGTTCAGGCCACCTCAGAGGTAGTCAGTACAGAAGCACACCCCTCCTGGCACCTCGACTGCCAGTGTTAAGCTGGAAGTTCAGGGGACAGGCTGCCTCCAAACATCATGCCACTGATGCTACTTGGAGCAAGTGGATTGCTTTAATCACACAGCGTGCCCGCATTAGAAGATTGAACCACCCTGGGATCTGCAGATCATTGTGAACTGGCCTGAAGATGAGAATTTGGTCTAGCAGATGAAGAGGAAGAAGAGCAGGTGGCATGTGCAGAGGAAGCTCCACCATACAATCAACTGCCAAAAGAGGAGACACACTACGTCCTTTTAACTGTTGGTTCCTGTCGCATCGTAGGGACAAACCAAAAGTGGAAAGCAGCCGTATGGAGTCCCACACAACAAGCTGCAGAAAAAAACGGAAGGAGAAGGTGGGTCAAGTCAATTTGCAGAGCTCAAAGCCATCCAGTTGGCCCTGGACATTGCTGAATGAGAGAAGTGGCTGAGGTTTTACCTCGACACTGACTCATGGATGGTAGCCAAAGCTACTGTGGGGATGGTTAGACCGATGGAAGAACATCAATTGGGAACGCAGAGGGAAACCCATCTTGGCTACCAATGTGTGGTGGAACATCGCCACTTGAGTGAAGTTGATTCTGAGGGTCTGCCACGTAGACACACATATGCCTAAGAGTTGAGTTAATGAGGAACATCATAACAATGAGCAGGTAGACTGAGCAGCACGTGCTAAAATGTCACAGACAGATTTAGACTAGCAGCATAAGGGAGAAGTGTTCCTGGCTCAATGAGCCCATGATGCCTCAGGCCATCAGGGCAGAGATGCCACCTATAGATGGGCACAGGACCGAAGGGTGGATTTAACCATGGACATTATCAGGTTATCCATGACTGTGAGACATTTGCTGCAATTAAGCAGTCAAAGAGAGCAAAGCCCTTATGGTATGGTGGATGCTGGGATAAATATAAGTACTGAGAGGCCTGGCAGGTTGACTACATCACATTGCCACAGATCCACCAAGGCAAGCACTATGTGCTCACCATGGTGGAAGCAACCACCAGATGGCTGGAGACACACCCAGTACCTCACACCACTGCCAGAAACACCATCCTAGGCCTGGAAAAACAAGTCCTGCGGCGACATGGCACCCCAGAGTAAATTGAGTCAGACAACGGAACTCATTTCAAGAACAGCTTAGTTGCCACTTGGGCTAAAAAGCACGGCATTGAGTGGGTGTATCATATCCCTACCACACATCACCTGCTGGGAAGGCTGAACGGTGTAATTGACTGTTGAAAACCACTTTGAAGGCATTGGGAGGGAACGTGTAAACACTGGGATCAGCATCTAGCAAAGGCCACCTGTTTAGTCAGCACTAGGGTCTCCGTCAATCAAGTCGGCCCTGCCCAATCAGAATCCCTTCACACAGTAGATGGAGATAAAGTCCCTGTACTACACTTGAGAGGTATGTTAGGGAAAAAGCTTTGTATTAACTTCACCTCAAGTAAAGGCAAACCCATTTGTGGGATTGTCTTTGCTCAAGGATCTGGTTGCACCTGGTGGATAATGCAAGAGAATGGAGAAACAAAATGCACACCTCAAGGAGGCCTTATCTTTGGGTAAGCCGCCCATACTAATGTACCTGTACGTACATATCCATAAGTGTGTAAATAGTTGGAAACGTGTATATAGTTAAAAGTTTAAGTTTGATGGAGGTGTTGGCATGGAAGAAAAAATTTGGGGTGAATAAGGTTGTAGTTTCAGATTTTTCAGAGAATTATTTTCTCCCTTTGCCATGGGGACTGGTGGGGTGGGGCCTGGCCAGCCCGGCGGGGGGACTGGCCACTCTGCTGGGACCATGAGTTTCGGGGGGTGGGGGGGGTGGGAAGAGGGGGTGGCTTCCAGCACAGGCTTGCCGCCACACTTTTTGGTGGGGAAAGGAGAAAGCCAGGGCTTACGCGCAGTGGCTGAGAGAGACTAGCGTTTGTGATCATTAGCCCCACTCCATGGGGCCTGTTCCAGTTTTCTTCAGAGACAGAGAGAGAGAGGAGGAGTGCAGTCAGCACCAGCTGGATTCCTCTGTAGACTTTCTGGACTTCTTTCCTGTTTCCTTCCTCTTTCACCCCCCTCCCCTCCTCCTGCCCCAGCGCCTCTTAAGAGTGGATTTCCACCCCACCTTGCAACTGCCACTGTGGGGTTTGAAGTGTTTGGTTTCATATATATTTTGCAGTTGAGAACTGTAGTCTTTTCCTATACAAATTAATTTTCTCCTCTTGATTAAAGTCTTTTAATTGCAAAGGGCTGTGGTGATTTTCTTGTGGGAGATATAACCCCAACAGACATCTTAGTTTTTCCCTTTGAACTAAGACAAGGGTAGAAGGGTTCTGCAGAGGGATCTAAACAGGCTGGAACGATGGGCCAAGGCCAATGGTATGAGGTGTCAAATCCTGCACATGGGCTACTACAACCCTATGTAATGCTACAGTCTTGGGGAAGAGTGACTGGAAACCTGCCTGGCAGAGAAGGACCTGGGTTGCCATTCAGCTCAATATGAGCCTGCAGTGTGCTCAGGTGACCAAGAAGGCCAATAGCATCCTGGCTTGTAGAAGAAAGGGCATGGTCAGCAAGAGTAGGGAAGTGATCGTCTCCCATACTCAGCACTGGTGAGGCCACACTGCATTCAGTTTTAGGCCCTTCAGTACAAGAAAGATATCAACATGCTGAAGCATGTGCAAAGAAAAGCAATGAAGCTGATGAAGGGTCTATAGCACAAGTCTTATGGGGATTAGCTGAGGGAACTGAGATTGTTTAGTCTGGAGAAAGGAGGCTGAAGGGAGACTTTATTGCTCTCTACACCTACCTGAAAGACGGTGGTAGTGAGGAGGGTGTTGGTCTCTTCTCCCAAGTCACAACAGATAAGAGTTGTGACAGGGGAGGTTTAGATATGATATTAGTAAGAATTTCTTCACCGAAAGGGTTGTCAAGAATTGGAACAGGCTGCCCAGGGAAGTGGTTGACTCACAATCCCTGGAAGTGTGCAAAAGTAGTGCAAATGTGGCACATATGGACAAGTACTGAAGTTACTTCTTTCAAAATACACAATTCTCCTGTAGGAAAGATTCATCCATCTTGCTGGGTTTTATGACTCTACTACATCAGAGCAAAGTTTTCCTTTCTGGTAGATCAGAGATTTTTGGCAATGCTTCCCTTCTGTCAGACAACTTTGTATAGACAAGCCAAAATATTTTACACAAATTTAATTAGGATGGTATTTTTAGGTGATCCATTTCTGAATCTCTGCTACATTCTCCTGTCATAGAAGGGAGAATCAAAGCTGGAGTGAATTTCCAGCAGCAATGGTAGGTTTCAAATATGTTGCTCCAGCAATGAGCAGAAAGGATGGTGAGCTTGAATACTGCTATTCCTGCTGCTGTCCAAGACAGGAACACACAATTAGTCATGCTGGCTGCCTCCCCAGCACTATCCAGTGCTTACTGTGACTGTTCAACACCTCGCTCAGCAATATATCTGGGTTTATGAGGGTCTACTGTACAAAAAAGTCAATGCGGCCAAGGCCATTTTGCAACAGCTTCATCACAAGGGAGGAGTAGGAGCAGGCGCTGATGTCATCTCTCTGGCAACCAACAATAGCATCTGAGAGAATGGTAGGAAGATATATGAGGAGAGATTTAGTGTGGATACTGGGAAATGTTCTTCACTCAGAGGGTGATGGAGCACTGGAACAAGCTCCTCAGGGAAGCAGTTACAGCACCAAGCCTGACGATATTCAAGAAGCATTTGGACAAGGCCCTCAGACACATGATATGAATTTTGGGGTTGTCCTGTACAGGCACAGGAGTTGGACTCAATGATCCTTGGGGGCCCCTTCCAACTCAGGGCATTCTATGATTCTATGACTTCTAGAGGACTTATCAGCCTTAACTGCTGCATACTTTAACTTACCCAGAACGAGTTATGGAGAAATTCAAAAGGAAAATGTAATTTTTCAATTAGAAAAGTCTTAGCAGATGTACTATAAACAGAATGGAGAGAAAAGAATTCTAAGGTTTTCATTTTAATCTCAATGCTGAGCAAACCCCTGGGGTTTTCCCAAAATGGATTTCTCTTCTTCTGGACAGTCAAAATTTGTTTCGGTGTTCTTTGGAGAATATGAGTGGACTACGTCAGTGCTAATTTACGATCTGTATTTATAACTGAAAATAAACATAATCAGGAAAATAAGTATCATAAATTCACAAAACAAGCATTAGCTTTCATTAGAGGAGGTTTCCTGTTGCTCTTTATACATATCTCGGCCTTACAGAGAGATCTGGATAGACTAGGGAGATGGTGGTCAACCACTAACCATATGAAATTTAACAAGAGCGAGTGCCAGATTCTCCCCCTGGAATGGGGTAATCCTAGTTATACCTACAAATCAAGGGATGAGAGGCTGGAGAGTATCCCCATGGAAAGAGATCTGGGGGTCTGAGTTAATGGCAAGTTGAATAGTGTGAACCAGGAGCCAAAAGGACAAATTCTGTCCTGGGGCACATCAAACACCCCAGGTTGAGAAACATGATTGTTCCGCTCTATACTGCTCTGTCGCATCCCCACCTTGGGTACTGTGTGCAGTTTTGGGTGTCAAAATGTAAGAAGGGAATCAAACTATCAGACTGCATCCAGAGGAGAGCAACAAAGATGACGAAAGTTCTGGAGATGAAGACATAGGAGGAGTAGCTGAGGTCACTTGGCTTGTTCAGGAGAAGGGAAGTCTGATGAGTGACCTCATTGCAGTCTACAATGTCCTCAAAGAGGGCACTCAGGGGGTAGGTACCGATCTTCTTTCTCTGGTGACCTGCAATAGAACATGAGGAAATGGAATGAAGCTGTGTAAGAGGAAGTTCCAATTGGACATTAGGAATAGGTTCGTCACTGAGAGGGTGGTCAGTCCCTGGAACAGGCTCCCCAGGGAAGCGGTCAGGACACCAAGCCTGTAAGAGTTCAAGGAGCATCTAAAAGATGGTCTTAATCATATGGTGTTGGGGTCACCATTTGTTAAGGACACCATTTATCGAAGACGGCGGGAGATTAACGACACGCTTATGGTGTTTGATTAACAAGTCTCAGTCTTTATTAGCAGTAGTTCTACCTAAAGAGTTTGGTTAATGAGCTTCATACATATTACAAAACTTTAGCTCCTTATTGGTTACATTGGTTATCATTGCATAAGCGTCACATACATTCCTGTAGTTTTAGAAATCCATCTGGTCCCGTGGGAGACATCCTGTTATCTCCCTTGCCTAAGCTTCACTGCACAACAAGGGCCCACTGACCTTGCTGGTCAGTATTTTTTCATTTAGCTCAAGGCCTAAGCAGCTTGCTTTTGTCAGGCTCATGTCTGCTTTCAATGAGTCAGGTTTCAGTAATTCTCTCCACAATATGGCTTAGTTTTAGGTAGTCCTGCAAGGAGCAGGGATTTTTACATGATCCTTACAGTCCCTTCCAACTCAAGATATTCTGCGATTCTGTTATTTAATATGTATAAAATATATATAAAGATATGTATAGATGTTTTATATATAGTATATATTTATATATTTATAATTTGTGAATTTATACTTGTATGTATAAAGAGCTGCCTTTTTCTTGTTTCTTTCTATTGGAATGCAGTCATCAAAGAAGAAACAAGAGTAGACTTCAGGCATGCCTGAATTGTGTGGCTTATTTCTTGGCACTTCAAAATAATCCCTCAGCTTTCTGTTGCATAATTCTGGTTAATATCCCCATTTGTTTTCTCCTTGCTACAGATTTAATATTTTTTTACCCCATTAACCATCTTCTACTTGATCCCAAGAGGAATTAGAACTATTAGTATGCTGAAGTTTTTTTTCCCTAAGCATGACAATAAAAAAACTATAATCTATTAAGTCTGGATTTTTCCTTACTGCTTACATTGAGTTTGACCATATTTGCAAATACTTGTAGAGGCAAAAATATCTTCTTTCTGTCTTTACCTTGTTAACAAATTTTAGCTATCATTGGGGCCAAACTAAAAGTCTTTCACATCTGCATCTGACTTTTGTCAAAATGCACACACTGTAATCAGTTGCTAATTAACCCTTATTTGTCATAATTGAAATTAGAGGTACTAAAATTCTTTTATACTGGTTATCTTTCCTAGCTACTGTTTCTCACAGATTTGTTATATGGAATTTATCCTTCCACAAAGTTTGAATACGTTAAAGACTCAGTTTTGCTTCATCTTTTGATACAGCAATATTAATTTCAGGATCTTCTTTCAAGTAACTTTTCTACCTTTTTGAATGTTTGTCAAAATTCATCCAAAGCCATGCATATATTTAGAAAGTACATGTAAGAAACAAATCGACTATGGAACCACTGCATCTTCCAGGTGAAAAAAAAATCAATTAGAACTCCTGAGATATGGGTCATAAAAGCAAAATGATACATAACACAATTCAGAATTTACTTTCTAGAGGGATTATGGCAAAATTTAAAAAATATTCACTTATCTATTATTGGGAAGAAAAATTAGAAATATATTATTAAAATATTTCCTACAAAAGAGAAATCCTCATATTTGTTTTTTAAAAAAAATTTCTTTTCACAAATTTCAAAAGACTACTGATCCTAACCATCTATAATGCAAATATTCCAAATAAGTCTAGCAAGTTCTAGCAAAGCAAAAAACTGATATTTGTTCCCTTATTAGTAGAATCAAATTTGTAACATTTTGCTGTAAGCAAAATTGAAAAGGAATATAAATATTCATACATATTTTTCATGTGTATATGTGCAATACAAGGTAAATGAAAAGCAAATAAAGACAGTTTCAAATTTTTACTGCATTTAGTCTGAGTTATGGTTGTTCTGGTCATTTAAAAAAACTGATGCTTGTCAGGGAATTAAAAGTTACAATAAAAAGAGATAGCTTCATAACATGCTTTAAAAATAGTAAAAAAAAAAAGGAAAATAAATTAAGGACTGAAAAGATTAGGAAAAGAAAGTGGAAAGATAGAGCCACTAGGATATACTGGTGGTTAATTCTCAGATTAGGCCAAGATGTAATAAGTGGACAATGAGAATTAGAACAGGGAGGGCCATAATTTGCATATTAAGTTCTAAATTGGGTAGAAATTATTAATTTTTATTTAATCTTTTTCAGTATTTGTTATAGCTCAATTGGTGAAAGAAATAAAATCCATCTAAACTGTTAAAGTATTTTTCCTCACAAATGTTTGAAAACCTCGTGTCAGTTTATTGCCATGATTTCATTTTGTGTTTTGGTTTCTAGCTGCAATAGAAATATGCGTAATTTAAATTTTCTTCTTTACAAAGTTCTTCTCGTGTGTAGGATGGAAAGTATCTTTTTCTTCCTAGGTTGCTAATTTCAAGTATTTATGATGTAAATAAAAAATGCATGCTTATAAAAATGCATGCTAAGATTTAATGTGTGGTCTGAAAAGAGGCAGCAGACTTCTTGATTAGAATAAGAATTCAGCTAAGATGAGCAAAACCTAGATGTGAAAAGGCAGTCTTCTGGTATTAGTCTTGTCTTTGCTCAAGTGTAGTAATAGTATCTTGTTAGACAGCTTACCTAGTACTTGGTCTAAATCCTTGGACCCTCTAGTTGTAACAGAACATAGCACTAATGGTCCATGTTAAGGGGTCATCAGATTGTCAGGGAAGTGAGTATCTGTGCCTATGATTTTCTGCTCATGTATTTGTTGCTGGGAAAATGAGAGCAATGGCTTGTTTAGCAAGTTTCAGTTACTAATGAGGTACACAATGGTACATGTTAACGGTCTGGGCCTCACCTTGTTCAGCAGAGACAGGTGGCTTGGAGTGGCTCGTGGAGATGTTTCTGTTGTGTCTGAATAGTCATAAAAATCTCAGCTTCACAGATTGTGTAACAGAGTTACTAGGATATAAGTGGGACTGATCTGAGGATAACTTAAACTCTCATCTCTGCAGGATCCCTCTGATCATCCTCTTTCATCTTCCCTGACACTGTATAGTCTACTCACCTCCTCCTGCAGTTTCTTAACTTGGCCACACAGCTTCTCAATCAGCTCATCTCTCCTGCAGGCAAGATTCAAAATTCAAGATTCAGATTTCAAAGTTTATGCCATATTATCATTTTTCCTAATTTCGTACTTCGTATGCAGCATGAAAGAACTCACAGCTTTTAAAGTTTACTTAACAAAATATGGTGTGTATCCTCTCCTTGAGGTGTTTGTATCAAGGGAGAAATAAGTCCTGTGGTAGCTAGACAAGAACGTTACATAAGTAATAAAACATTGGACATCTGGGACTTCATGTAGAGCACATTCTGATTTTACAGAGGTGAAAATCACATCACCTCCTATGATATTATTCCTGATCTATGCTGCAATAACTGCAAGTAAAATTCAATCTATATTGTGATTCACAAGCAATCTAGTGAAAATTGTCAGTGCACAGCAATGGCTGTTTTCTCACTAAGGGACAGGAACCTGAGGACCAAGCATGAAAACATGAACACTAGGACACAGTTCTCATCTGCGAGGGCCCCATTCCACAGTCTCCAAGGTGAAAAACGCAAGGAAGGTCCAAGTGGGGCAGCCAGAACTGTCCAAGAGTTCGGTTGCCAGACGAGTTTGTGGTGACAGAGCATAGCTGAGCTCAAGCTGTGTTATCAGTTTGCTAGTCAGGGCTTGGATCAATGAGGGCAATGCTGTGGCTGAGCTGGAGATTGGCACTCCTACAGTGTCAGTGGGGCAGTGACTAACAGAGCTGAGCAGAGCTGAAATGGGCTCCCTGGCCCATGGGGATGCATGCGGAGAGGCTGGTCAGGGCCAGAAGGCCTATTGATGTACTCAGGGACATGACAAAAGCAATAAATACTGTGTATGGTATCTTAAGTTGTAAGACTGCAGAAAGTTAGATTAGATGGTCATAATGGTGACTTCTGAATCTAAAATCTGTGGCAAGAACACTCCTTGCAAATGCCTGCCAAAGATTCTCAGCTACAACACAGCAAATAATGAAGCAGTTTCAGTCTATATCTGGCAGGTGGACATAACACATGAGTCTAGTTTAAACTATGCAATTTTCCAAACTAATTATAGTACCTAATTAAGATTTCCATCAGTAATTCCCAATACTAATTTGAAAGAATGAGAAAGGGTATGATTTTACTTTATTAAATTTCCTTGCCTACTTGATTTTTAATAAGAAATTTCAGGGGCATATGTGTTGGATCAGGCAGAGATTTTTGAATACACAAGCTACAAAAGGACCCATTCTTTCACTGTCAATAAGTAGCATTGCTCTTCCTGGGCCCAGTCATTTCCCAATAGCTCAGAGCAAGATTAGCTATTCACTACTCAACTAGGTCACCTTCTATCATTCTCTTCCATTGCAGCAAATGGCAGAGCATGGCACGCTTTCACATTGTTAAGCTTTCTTCTCACTTATGACCATTGCCTTTGGACCAACAGCATCCTTTGAATGTTGCTTGAGAGTGTGCTACGCGGCATAGATTGAACCATGCCAGGGAGAGTAACAGGAACTAAGCCACAAGAATATTCATATGACAGTGCTTCAGATCATGATCTGGCCTTTTTCAGAGAGTTGGTGTAGAAATAAACTTTGGGTCCATAAAAGCATTTGATTTTCTCTGAGGGCTGGTGTGTCACTTTGCTACCTGCTTCCACCATGCTGAGTATGCCCTAGTCTAGAGATACATGACAGGTTCCTTCCCTGTCTCTTGAAGCTCCTTTCAGCTACACACATGCAGACGCTCTCAGACGGCACCATTGTTTCTCTTTTCACAGAGTCCTCCTACCTTGATGAGAGCACAGAGTAGTCAGGCTTCTTTTCAGGTGCCCAGAAACACATCTTCTATAGCTAGAGAAAGAAAAGTGAAAGAGTATACATGTTTTCACCATCCATTTTTCAGGGAGTCATTTAATTCCATTTCCTTAGTGTCACCAACTGTAAAAACAAGACACAGAGAATCTGTTCTCTAATTTATTTTTTTATTTTAAAGCTATTTAATTGAGTGTAAGGGGACACTGTGAAGGACAGCCATATTCTTTGGTTATTTATTTCATTACAGCTACCTCCATGCCACAAAAGAATAATTATTTTACTACTGTTTCATAACTACCCCACAGTTTCCTAAACTGCACAGCTGATTAGCAACCACCTCAAGAAGAACAGCTTGGTGTCATGCCCTAAGCTGTCACTGTCAGCTCCAAGCATGAAAAGACAGATACCTGGAATAATCTCTTCTGAATTAGCATAACATTTTTTAAGAAGAATAACTTCAGAATTAGAATTTTGGTCTGCTATTTGAGCTCAAGATTTCCTGTTTTGCAGATTTAGTCTGTGAGTGTGGAAGAACAAAAAAAAACCTCCTCACCAAAAAAAAAAACAACCCAACAACCCAAACAAAACAAAACAAAAAAAAAAAACAAACAAAAAAGCCCAAACCAAAAGAAGAGGAAATGAGACAAGGGGTTGGCTAATGGACATGAGTGTTTTTAATGAAAGCTGAGATAGTCATAATTTAATATGACTGAGCAGTCCACAACATAATATCTAGTCATTTTCTCCTAATGAAGTTTTTGAGTCCAATTACTGAATCACGGCATCACAGAAGAGTTGGAAGAGGACTTACGGAATTCATCTCATCCCACCCCAACTCTTGCAGGAACATATAGAGCCATTTGTCCATGAACATGTCATGAATATTACGGAATTCATCTCATCCCACCCCAACTCATGCAGGAACATATAGAGCCATTTGTCCATGAACATGTCATGAATATCTCCAAGGACAGAGATAACCTCTCTGGGCAAACGGTGTCAGTGCTTGGTCACCCTCACAGTAAAAAAAAAGTGTATCTCTTATACCGGGTAACCCAGAACGGGACACAGTACTCCAGGTGTGGAGTTCAGTTCAGAGAGGAAAACTAAATTAATTCAGCCTGCAGTTCTTACATGGCATTAGAAAACTGTATTTGACTTAAATCCATAGATTTTAGATAGCTTAATGCCACATGTCTCTCAGGCCTGTGTATGCATTTTATTTTAGCTTTTCTTGGGCAGCACAAACAACATAACAGAATCATCACAGAGTCGTCATACAATGGTTTGTGTCGGAAGGGACGTCTAAAGGTCATCAAGTCCAACTCCCCTGCAGTAAGCAGGGACATCTTCAACTACGTCAGGTTACTCAGAACCCCCTCTAATCCAACCTTGAATGTTTCCAGGGATGGGGCTTCTACCACCTCTCTAGGCAACCTGGTCCAGTGTTTTACCACTCTCATAGTAAAAAATGTCTTTCTTTATATCTAGTCTGAATCTTCCCTCTTTTAGTTTAAAACCATTACTCCTTGTCCTACCGCAACAGGCCCTGCTAAAACTTTTGTCCCTAACTTTCTTACAGGCCCCCTTTAAATATTGGAAGTTCACAACAAGGTCTCCCCCAAGCCTTCTCTTCTCCAAGCTGAACAACCTCAACTCTATCAGCCTTTCTTCATAGAAGAGGTATTTCATCTTTCTGATAATTTTTGTGACCCTCCTCTGGACCTGGTCCAACTGGTCTATGATTTATCTCTACTGCGGTCTCCAGAGTTAGACATAGCATTCCAGGTTGTGTATTATGAATGTGGAATAGAGGGACAGAACCTTCTCCCTCGACCTGGTGGCCATGCCTCTTTTGATGGAGTCCAGGATACAGTTGTCCTTCTGGGCTGAAAGCACACGTTGCTAGCTCATATCCACCTTTTCATCCACCTTCTCCATCATGTCCTTCTCCACAGAGCTGCTCTCAATCCCTTCATCCCTCAGTCTGTATTAATACCGGGTGTTGCCCCAACCCATGTGCAGGATCTTGCACTTGGCCTTGTTGAACTTCTTGAGGTTCACACAGGCCAATATCCCTCCAGCATGTCAAATAATGGCATATGTGACAGAATATCTATTAACGTGTTTTCATAAATTACTTCATCCCCCCACATGCTTTCCAACTCCGCTTTAGTTTTTGTGATCATAGCTATCATAGCTATGATCATAGCTATCCCTCTGTTGGTCTTCAGGTATTACATCTATTGCAAAAGTGTTATCGTGCTTTATTCTTTAAACTAACATGGAATTTTTGATAGTAACTTCCACCCTGTAGAAACCGCACTGAAAGGAAGGATAAATGCATATTACAGCTTATGGTGTATAGACTGATAAGCATTACATAGTTACACCTGCAGATATTTGTTCTTAACTACATCTATAAGCTATGGTCTACGCATATTTTGTCTGACTAAAGAAACATAAAATCCTAGAGAGAAGTATGTTTTCTGAAGACTTTGGTCAAAATATGTGCCCATAATTAAGACAGCATATTATTGAGAGATAAGATACACTCTTTTTGTTACCTTCTTGGATCAAAAAATCCACTGTTCATGATACTCTGCACTGAGCCACCTGTCTCTTCCATATGTCAGTTTGTATTCATTCCTTTGCGTAAAATTAGTGAAAGAAGTTTGGCTACCTAATATTCCTCTCATCAGCGAGAATCTAGTCCTGAGATTTCCATTTCAAAAGTATATTTTGTTGCTACGGTGAGTAGCTTAGCTCAACTAAAGAGCAAGTAAATTTTATTTAATTTAGAAAACATGATGTCTGAGGAGAGGCATGATCGTGATCCACCAGCAAATGTTGGGAAAATATCTGTTTCTCTGCTGGAGGGATGTTCTAGAAGCAGTAAATTCTCAGGATGAAGAGATACTTGCAGGTGCAATATGCCAGTTTGCTACTGACCATCTAAGGTCAGATGAGCCTACTCAGCACGTGAACATCTTTTCTTATACCATACATAGCTTTGTAGTATGTGGCAAAATCTGCTCTCAACTATTGCTTTACAACTACAAATGCTGGAGCAGTTTTTGCTCTTTAAGATAAACAAATCTCCCAAAGAGGAATACCTTTTCCCAGAAGACCTTAACTTTTTACATTACCAGTAAAAGTGCTTTCTCCAAGTGGCTTGGAAGGCTGTACCAAATGCTGCCATAGGGGATCTCTAAGGATTCTATTAGTCAGCTTCTTGCAACTTATGAAAGAAGATAGCTTATAACCCTTCTAAAATCTGACCTCCCTCAGACTGCAGAAAAGCTCATTGTGTTAAGACTAAGCAAAGGAAAAAAAAAAAATCTTCCTTCCCAGAAAGGGAGAACATTAGAAAAGAAAAAAAAGCAATCAGAGGACTGCAGCAAGAGCCCTCACGTCCAAAAGCAGATTATTGTCTTTGTCACATGAACTCATGTAGATCCTGCAAGCACCCAATTCTTGCATCTTTTCTCCTCCTCCCTCCTTTCCCTGTATGGAGTTTATCAAAAAGAGACAGAGTCGAACCAGCAATAACAGAATAAATTAAAATGCATACTGAGATATCGTTAAGTCGTGTAGGAGAAAAATTAGGGAGGCAAAAGCTCAGCTGGAGTTCAAATTGGCCAATTCTGTTAAGGACAACAAGAAGTCTTTTTACAAATACATTAATGGTAGAAATAAGGGCAGCAACGACCTCCACTTCTTATTGGATGTTAAGGGAAATAATTTTAGAGTAGTCAAGTGGAAAGGGACTTGGGAGTGATGGTAGACAGGAAACTCAACATGAGCCATCAGTGTGCCCAAGTGGTCAAGAGGACCAATGGTATCCTGGCCTGCATCAGGAATGGTGTGGTCACCAGAACTAGAGAAGTTATCATCCCCTTATACTCGGCACTGGTCAGGCCACACCTTGAGTACTGTGTCCAGTTCTGGGCCCCTCAGTTTGAGAGATGTTGAGATGCTGGAGTGTGTCCAGAGGAGAGGAACGAAGATGGTGAAGGGGCTGGAGCACAAGCCCTAAGAAGAGTGCTGGGGAGTGCTCCTATGAGGGAGCTGGGGTTG
Source organism: Tapera naevia (assembly GCA_033556795.1). Classification (NCBI taxonomy): domain Eukaryota; kingdom Metazoa; phylum Chordata; class Aves; order Cuculiformes; family Neomorphidae; genus Tapera; species Tapera naevia. The sequence continues at coordinate 1,330,050 of JAUMJJ010000095.1, forward strand.
TTTAGCCTGGAGAAGAGGAGGCTCAGAGGAGAACTTATTGCTCTCTATAACTAACCTAAAAGGAGGTTGTAGGCAGGCAGAGGTTGGTCTTGTCTCTCAGGTGATCAGTGACAGAATAAGAGGACATGGTCTCAATCTTTGTCAAGGGAGGTTTAGGCTTGATATTAGGAAAAAATTTTTCACTGAAAGGGTGATTTTCTATGGAATGTGCTGCCCAGGGAGGTGGTGGAGTCATCGTCCCTGGAGGTGTTTAAAAAGAGATTGGATGAGGCGCTTAGTGCCATGGTTTAATTGCCAAGTGGGTGCTAGTGTTGGGTCGTAGGTTAGACTAGATGATCTCAGAGGTCTTTTCCAACCTTGTGATACTGTGATACTGTGAGCGTGTTTGTATTCCACTTTTTGCTCCTAGTTTAAACTGTAAGCTCTCATGATAACATAGAAACATAGATAATGCCAATTTAAAGGACTCATTGCTCACAACAATTTATCAGTATATGTATAGGGTACAGAAGACTGAGTCACTGGGTTTGACCTTTAGCATTATAACTCTACTGACATAAGATGAATGCTATCTATTTACAGCAGTTTTGGACAACCCAAAGGAACTCTCAACTTAGACAAATTCATAATGTACCATGATACTCTCATACTTTCAGTTTTGTGCATACAAACTGGTTTAATTTTCACATAGAAACATCAACCTCATTGTCTTGGGATTCTTGAAATAGTGTTGCTAGTTGTAGCATTTCACATGGGCAGATGCAGGCCTGTGCTCTGCTGCATGTGTCTTGTAGCTGTGGGGTCACCTCATCCAGGTCGTTGCATCAGAGGAGCCTGCAGGCATCTACTGCTCTACACTAGAAGCTGTGCCACTTGCACATCCTTGCCTTTACATAAAACCCTCATCAGAGGCCTGGGATTTGCTGCTCGGCTCAGGGTTCCAAATCCTCTCCTTCTTTATACTTTTAGCTCTAATAAAGGGTTTTTTAAGCAATAATTTACAGTGTATGAGTGCTCTTCTTAATAGGATCTCTGGCACAACGGACGTGCCAGACTTGTCAAGGCCAATCTTGCAAGAGGGGGGAAACACTGAAGTCACAGTGAGTTTACAAAAGGGAGTGATTTGACTTGAACAACTTTATCTTGTAAAATGGATCAGGTGATGGTCTAAAGCTTAAACAATCTGAGTAACACTTGGGGTGAGGTGGAGGCCTCATAGCCTAATGTTGCTCCAGTTAAGAATAGAAACAATGCCGAAAGAACATACTGAGCTACCTACCCTGAAGATGTGCCAAACTGCCAAGTCCTGCTTCTGACAACACAGCAGGTCTTACCAAGGGCCAGTCAACACAAAATAATTGACTTAGTCCCACCTCTCCAAGACACACCACAAAAGTATAAAATTGGCACTTGAAAACCCCTTTTTTAGGAAGAATGAAGCAAATGACCACTTTATCTGATGGATGGGTCTACAGGCATGGATGTCTCTTCCGCACTGAGAAGGGAGGCCTTTTTGGTAAGAGTTGTGCCTTTGTTGGATGTTGCCCAGGAAAATAACTACTAACTTGAGTTTCAATTTTTACATCTTACATATGTGTATATATATATAAGATCATTGTTAACTGGTTGTAATCATCTAGTAGTAATACAGGAAGTGAATTTATCAGCAGCAATTCCAAACTTGTTTGATCTGTCACTGTAAATAAGTTATGTATTGTTTCAGCACTGCAAAATTGCTTCAGTGGAAGTCCTAGGGAGGGCTCTTACAGGCATTGAAAAACTGTTTAACTTCTCCACTGTCAGCCCATGAGGTGCCCTGGCAGCATATGTCACCTTGTGAGGGTGACAACCTCTATGCAGCTCTCACAGGTAACACTAACTCTGACCAGCAGCTATATATTCACCTAGAACCCTCCTAAAGAGAGAGCAAGGAGGATCATATGATCCTTTAGTCATAAAGTGCTGACAAAGTCTGGGGCTAGGGCCAGACCCAGCCACATCTAGCCTCTCCTCCGAGGGGAAGCTTAGAAAGTAACGGATTCTGTCCTAAACCTTGTGACCCAACAGGAGAGCCTCCTTCAGCCACTATCAGTCGTATCTATTTACATGACAGCATCATAACAAACTAGGAGCTCCTGGCAAAAAAGACTAATAAAGTAGTTTAGTTTCTTGAATAACAATATCATTTAACGTTACCCACTCACTAAAAGAGTGCTTTTCGTGATTAAAACATTAGCAAGAGTACCAATTTTATTATTTAGTAGCCACCTATTTTGGCTGAGTGTCTCATCTGTAGAAATATTTTGTATGAAAATACTGCAATTAAATTCATTTTTAATCAGACCAGTAGTTCACCTAAATATTTCACAATTCATCATTTAATTTTTCATATATTCCAGAATTAAAACTGAACCTGTTTCTATATCACATTGTGAAATTGGTGTGGGTGAGGTGTTTTGAAGAAATTTGTATCAAATGCCTGAATTATTACTACAGCAAGAAAAAAATACTTTCTGGAAGTGACATTTTGATAATCATTTTTACTAAAGTATCCCAAGCCCTGTAGCAGTTCAGTTCAACATGCACTGATTTTTTTTTTTGCGTCTGAAATACTTACCAGGAACAAAAAATTAATGCTTAGGCAGCACTTTTGAATTTCATGGGTAGGTGATTAATTACAAGATCAGGTTTTCTAGTTGTTTCAATGATCTACAGCCTTTTGAAACCAGCTGTCAACAGAAGATATTTTGCTCTCAGCATCATTGAATTTACTAATGATACGCTACTACAGATGGAGTGGAGGCTGGGCTGTGAATGCACACCATGTAAAAGAATTTCCAGTCCCCATAAATTATTGTTTCTTTAGAGTGCCCCTGCTCACATGCTATACGGTTCTATGCTATTATAACTGTTATTCTGAGAAACCACCGAGGTAATTGAGTGGAGTCTTGAAAAATGTCATTACAGCTTGTCACAAACTCAAAGAAATCTCAACCAATACCCATTAATACTGGATAAGCTTTCTAGTGGGGTGGCAGTAATTTGAAGAACACCACTCTTCCCTAGAGAGCGGCCCAGAGGATTCAGAATTTGCCAGATGGTGGGATAAGGGAGAAGTATTTTCTGGGTGGCAGGATCACTGACCCGGCACTGGAATTAGATTTGTACCTTGCAATTTCTTTCTTCTTCTTCTCTAATGCATCTGTCACCAGAAGGGCTGAACTAGAGCTACTGGGGCCAGGTGTAAGAGCATGGGATCTGCAAGAGGGCATGGCAAATTCTGCTGCTTCATTTCCATCCCACTTTAACAATAGTGCAGTTGAAATATTTATTAAATGTATGGTGGTCACATAAGCAGAACAAGAAGTGACTGTAGTCATTAGGAGGAATTGTAATTTCACAGTTTTGAAGGTTTGTGGTTTGAGGAAATACTGAGGAAAATAACATATAATTGGGGGAGAGAGGGAACTAAAAAAGCAATATTGAAGGAATACATATTATGCACAAAAACATCTGTATTTTGAAATTACATCAAAATGAGGACTGAAGAGCTCACCTGAGTGATTCAGAACCAGGGATTCTTCCACCATTCATTCAGTGATTCAGGAAGTTTAGACCTGGGGTAGACATGAAGAAACTCCTGCCAACACAGCTACAGTCCAAACTGGAGCGGTTCAGCATATTCCCACACATCATTGTCAACAGATAATTACAAATTTCAAAGATAAATAGCTCTTCTGACAGTCTAACTGCTGACACTCTAATACTGCCTGTGGCCCAGTTCTGCACATAGCAAGATTTTAACAGCCAAGTTTTAATATTTATCATGCCTCATTTAAATAATAAAAAAAGAAATAAAATGTAAATATTTTATTATTGTTTAAGTCTAAAAAGAATTCAAATTGAGGAATACAAAGAATACAATTTTTTTGTATTTTCTAAGTAAAAAAAGGATTTTAGAAATGGCTATATGTACCTTTTGCTTATTGGAGGTCTCCTGGGGTTTTTGTTAAAACTTTCCCTGTACTAGAACTGTAATTATTGGTCATGAAAGAAATATAAATTTTTTATTTGATGTTCTGCTAGACAAATGTCTAATAGCAGTTACCACTTCTTTCTCACAAGCATGAGAATGGAGCTTATTTTGGACAAAAAAATCGTTGTTTGACTTTTTCTATACTCAGCTGAATCAAGCACATACCAAATTGGATGGAAACCTGGAGACCCAGCTTATTAGTTTTATTTTAGTAATCAGGGGACATAATTGTTACCAATACATAAAACATTCCTGCCTAAAATTCTATACAGCATCAGTTATCTGACTATGTACAGGGGGAAATATACAATGCAGAGGTCATATAACTAAAGATTACTTTAATGCTTATCAGTGTTTATGATTTAGCTGAAAAACCCTCAAATGATCTGGACAATCATTTCTAAGCAAACCGGAAATCTTATTTTCAGTAAGATGGTATAAAGAGCATGTAGTCAAAAAATAGATCTCCCAAATCATGGGTAGAACAAAGCTCATTTCTGTAGTCAATTTTCTGGTTTTCAGTTTTCAATTCTACAGAATGCCATGAGATAACATATTAACATCTCTTCACAGAGAATATATTTTAGACAGATATTTGGGAATCTACCAACATTCCCAATAAACTGGGAATATTTTAAAAATGCTATGTTCTCTCCCTAAGTCTACTAAAAATACTGCAAGTAACAAAAGAAAACAAAACAAAATACCTAACAGGAGACAATAACTCTTCTTCACAATTTACTTATATACTTTATATAATATCTATTAAGTTATATATGAATATAATATATATGAATCAGCAATATATTTCAAATTTTGCATTGATGAAATATGTCCTCTATGCAACTGTGGAGAATACAGTAGGATGTGGAGAAGGTATTTTAATATAATTTTTTTTAACCAATGGTAGTAACTAATATAGTTTACAAAAAAAAAAAGTAAAAAGTAGATATGACAAGGGCTAAGTAAATATTTCACAGAAATTATTTTATTTGAAAATTTGCATTCATCTGCAGTTATCATACATGATTAAAGTTAACAAAATCACTTGTATCATTATTTTTGGCAGGGATGACTTTCTGGTTATGAATCCAAGAAATATGCACCAACTTAAATCTATCTGTTCCTCAGTTCTCTTATACTTCTTAATTTACTCTTCTATAGCAACTACACTTTAATTTTTTTCCCTTTTTTTCACTTATGTTCATCTCAGACTACATCCTTGAAGGAAATTCTTGCACTGACTTTCATTTACTACACTAGTCAATTTTTGAAAAATTTGAAAAAAGTCTCAGTTGAGAACAATCAAAAACATGTTCTATTTGTTTCTCTAAGCAAAACAGTAGAAGTCTCTTTTGTTCAGCTTTGTCTTTACTTTTATCTAAAAAATGAAAACATTACTCCAACAGACTTTAAAAAAATGAAATGTTTTCTTTAGAAAAACGCCCATTTTAGAATTTCTCTCATTGTGTTTTCAAAACTATCTCTTTATTTGCACTCAAATCCATCCACAGTGATCCAAAAAACATGTCAGTTGGAAAATCTGCTCATATATTAATAAAAATTTTACTCATCCCTAGTTTCTTCTTATATAAATGCATTTCTATTAAAAAACATTTTTTGTTCTAAAAACCTCAGATAGGATAGATGTAATATATAAGTACTTAGCAGGCATCCCGGTTCTTTATTATCCTAGTTTGTGCCTGCTTACTCAGACCTCTCTTCTATAAACTTCTGGTAAACCACATTACAAGATGTTCATTGTGAATTAAAGCAGGCACTGTAAAATTTTGCTGATGTGCTTCAAAGTAACTGGCTTGGTAAAGCTCTCTTCACCTAATTCTCATTGTCTTGCTGTGTTTGGACAACAAGAGTAAGATGTACATGTGAGAAATATCTCTCGGTCTGAATAGTACACAATATTTCTAGTAGCAGTATTTCTGCTGCACTTCAGCTCTTGGAAACACTACAGTGAAAATTAACAGACTCTTTTTTTTCTAAGGGTACTCAGAAGTGACTGCTTTTTAGAAAAAGGAGAAGAAGAAGAAAGAAGTACCTAGATTAATTGACTTGCAGTCAGAGGGCTTGGAACAGGAAATTCAAAGTAACCTTTTCCCTGTAGTTCCTTGCAGAAGCTCTATTCTGGACTATGGCACCTTCCTTCACCTACAGCACAGAGGCAGACTCTTGCTATTTGGACAAGGAAACTAGCTACTTAGAAACAAGGTCTTCAGCTCATCTCAGGTTGCTTTATAGAACCGTGGGATTTTCTTCCTTGAATCTTTTCACGAATCTCTGGAAAGTTTTAGCACTCACGTGTCCTTGCATCAAGTTTCCACAGCTTAATTATACATTGTGTGAACTGCCAATCTCTTTAGTTTCAAACCTGCTAAAGTCTAAGTTAATTTGATTTATTTATTACCATTCATCTGATAATGCTAGTTACTGTTCTAAAAACTCCTAAAAATGGTGAGAAGGTTTGTTACATGAAGCGTGTTGTCAAATCACTCTAATTCTGAAAGATTCCAGAAACTATTGTACAGTCACGGGTAACTCCACTCATGTCTGAAATCAGGCTTACGCCAGGAATTATATTTGACCACTGTGTCATAAACTATATTTTTTTTTTAAGGAATTGAATGGTAAAATTACAAACATTTTAAATTTTAAGGGAAGACAGATATGTGGACAATATTTGTCTTATGGCTGACGAAAGAGCCCAAGGAGCTCTGAAAAATAATTGTTTTCCTATGACAATAATATTCAGCATATCTAAAAAAAATTTGTCCTAACTGCATATCAATATGTTTTCCAGATGCATCCATTGGATTATATGAACTGATTCTAAGCTTCAGAGTGATTAACTTGTTCCTAATGGTCAAACAGAAAAGCCAGAGCAGAAATCCAATCTCCTGAATTAAGCAAGATACCCCTTCTGTAAGAGTATTACAGTCAAACTTTTTAACCCTAATGAAATCACAATGATGACTGATAGATAGTACTGCAAGTAGGTCCAGAAAAGTATGAAAATATTCTTCAACAGCATGACAGCATCCTTTAATAACTTCACTCACCCTTGATGCTTTTCTGAAAATCTCTTCTTCAGTGCTTGATCCAGCCACGGAAGATTGAGCTTGTATACAGAGAGGAACAAGAAAGTGTCAAGACTGCAGGACTAAGTACATTCAAACCTTATGTTTAAAATTTAAACACTGAATTTCCTGTTTCTGGGGCATGCTGTTTTAAAAATGCATGAACCTCTGAAAAACAATAGCATGCCCAGTAATGGATGAAGTAATGTGCAGATCCCTGCTCCATGGTATTCTGTCATTCCCTTCTCTCTAAATAAGAAATGTGGGCCATGTACCAAGGAAATACTACATAATAAATGCATACGAATAAATAAAGCAAAGCTTATTAACCAGGGAGTATGCTCTTGCCTTTAGCACCTTTCTTCAACTTTTTAGTTACATTCCTTTTCTTTTCTCCCTTCATTTTTTTGTTCATTCTGTTTTTCTCTGTCTTCATTTTCTTTTCATATATTCCCTCTTTCCATGCATAGTTTTTACATTGTCATGTCTTCTTGCTTTTCCTGGCCTTCTGCCTTAACCAAAGAGTTATAATAGCATTCTTGAATTCTCCTCCTAAGCATCTTTTACTACATCTATCTCAGTAACAGAATTGATCTAGGGATATTCTTTAGCCTGCAGCCACATGGCGTGACACAGCCTGTGTTTATACACTTGAACTCGCCTTCCTCCAAAACACAGCAGCTGACTGGAAGGTGACAGGCAAAGCCCGGACTTGGATTACATCCTACAGACCTTTGCATCTTTCTGCTTGTTAGTTTTTTAACCCATTATACATGCTACACTCTCCTCGCATCTGCTTCACGTACAATACTTCACAAACCTACAATAAAACAGATTATTGCATCCTATTCCTCCTGCCCAAATCCTTTGAGATCTGTGGAAAGTGCTAGGTGATTATGTTACCTGCAGCTCCTGACACAATCCCAAATTCAGTAGCTCCTGTCAGCTCTCCTGCTTGGACTTCCACTGCTTATATTGGTGTCAGATAGTCTTTAACATCACCCGAAAACACTTTAGTCTATGGTTAGTAGAATACGACACAAGTATTCTAGTGTAGCATACAACTAAATACAACATTCATAATTTATAAACCTTTTATAGAAAACCTTCCTTGCCAACCCTCAAAATAAGATGAGGCAAGTTTTCAACTGCATGGATAGGGAAGAAGAGACTGCAGGTTTGCTGCTGTATATGCGGCCAACAGTTTAACAGGATAATAATGTGTCAGAGGAATTCCACCAAACAGGCAGAGCCTTTACTAACAGGGCCCATGCCATTCCCCATGTACCTGGCAATTGTTCTGGAGACTCTGGCTAGCCTGGACCAGAATCATGCTGAGGACTATGCTAGCAGTTTAGCAGTATTTGACAACTGTGTACCAGTTTTCAAAAATCTGTTGTGGCTTTCTTGAGTTTATAGCATAGATATGTCTTTTTAGATATGACTCATAATGAATTGCCTAGAAAGTGAATGAAGAGCTCTTGAATTAGGTCATATCCTGAACCAGTGGAATTCATGGGGTTTTAGAAGATAAAATTAAACAGGTGGAGAGTTTTTTTTGAGCCACACGTTAACTTGGATGTCTTACTCCTATTCATTTTAATAAGGCCTCCAAACCTCTTAAGTTGTTCTGAAAAATCAAAGCAAATTTGTTTAGTTTTACTCTGGAGATAGCTTCCTATTCCTCATCAGTAATGTGATATATTGTGTTTATATGTAAATGAGAGGTTTTCAAAGAAAAGTTCATGTGATACTTTAGTTACGGGAAGTAACAGGCAATTTAATACGAGATCTGTCATAATTTCACCATGCAGCCAAACTCTTTTGTTCTTTTTTACTAATTTTTCTCATTTTTTAATTATTTGTATGTATTCACTGGAAAAACGCTGTGGAAAAATAGTTAATGGATTTTTAATTTTAACAGATCATCAACTTTCAAATGCAGTTACCTCCCAAATCTCATGTATTACCATGCCAATTGCAAATAAACAGATTCAGTGAATCACCTTTTTCCCTCTACATCTTCCTTCAATGTGCCAGTCAGTGCTTGATGCTTTTCACTTTGCCTGATTCAGATCAAACTGTGAGTACTCCCTACAAGACTAGTCTGGTGGAATATATTTGATGACAATTTTGCTCTAACAAGAGAATAGACGAAAGGAGAATCATGTAGTTGGGCTCCCAAATTCCACCCTCTCACCTCCAGGAGAAGTGGAGACGAAAATGAGAGGATAAAGGTTTGCAGATCGAAAGCTAAAGCTACAACTTAATGAAATGATGATGATGATGATGATAATAATGGAAATAGAAATGGAAATACGTATGAATATCTGAGATCACATCCCCACCCAACCCCACCCTTTGATAACTGTACAACACCACAAATGCTGTAGAGCAGACACGAGGGAATGGGTCCATGTCTAGGAGGGAGCTGAAGTCAGGATCTGTATTGAGGGATGCCCGGATGCAGGATCAGAAGTAATCAGACAAACTGGGTCCTCACTAGACATTGGTCATCACAGAAGAGAGAGAGACCCTCGTGATCTCTCAGTTTTATATCGAGTATGACGTATATGGGACAGAATGCTCTGTTGGTCAATTTGGGGGTCACCTGTCCAGTCCACCCCTCCCTGCAGGTATGGCCTTTTTTCCACCAGCTCAAGGATGGCCTTGGTTACTATAGGAATAAGTTTAAACATTGGCCTTTCTGCATACCAGTGTTCTGTGTCACTTCTCTCACTTCTAGAGAGAAACTGTCTGAAAAACCCGCAGGTAGCTTTCAGAAAATGGAGTTGCTTATACTGCAGGCACTGTAGATCTTCTGCTGCACTTAGTATGGTTTTAAAGATGGCTACTGTGTATTAGTAGCACAACAAGGATTTTTTCTAAGTCCTTCTATATCCCCACTGCAAAATGCTAGTTTTCATGCAGATGCATGTAGTTTGTGCAGCTGTTTGTTTTCTGCCTTCTGAGCAGGCCTGAAAACTGTACTAATATGTATCATATGCTACATTTAGCATATGTCATGCTATACATTAAAAAAAACCCCAAACCATATTTCAAGAAGAGGGATCACTATCTTAATACAGGAAGGAAGGGATTCTCAAATATAGATTAAGGTGGTCAATTTTTTACCATTTTCTGTTAGTTCATTAAAAAGTATTCACTGATAGCCTGAATTCAGATATAACGGTAAGACTGCATAACACAATGCACTGACTTTAAGCTAAATGCAAGAACAGAATTAGTAATGCATGCAATACTAGAGGTTGTGTGAAATGGAGCCTCCTCCCCCAAGAGTATTACAGAGGAAATTACAAAGTAGATCAAGTGTGCAAATATGCATTGAATATTTCTTCAAATAAAGGTGAAATCTTCCACAAACCACTGGAGGAGTGATTCTTATCGGTTCTGAAAAAAGAAGTCAAGATTACCCTATGCTGGAGGGCGCAGAAGGAACATAGTTGAGATTTTTGATCAGAGAGGAGAGAAATGCAGATGGTGTGCATATGGAAGTCCTATTTACGTACGCCACTTTAAATAGTATGGTGACTAAAGGATCTGCTATATGCCAGGATCTGGCTTTAGAGAAAAGAAGTTCCAGAGTCAGCCTTTTGATTTAAATGTCCAAGAGCGAAGATCTGATAAACAAATAAAAAATAAATGTATATGTATATATATATAGCTAAAATTTGAAACCTGAAGCTCATCCTAAAAAGGGAAGTGAAAGTGAAAATAATGTATTATTTGCTCTCAAATGAAGAACATAGCACATTAAAAAGTCAAGAAAACAACAAATAAATTACTAAAATGATGTGAAGTTTGAGACCGATTACAGCAGGAGAGACCCAGGCTGTAAGGTAGCAGCATGGGGTATGAGGTTCCTGAAGGGGATGAAATGAGAGTTATTAGACTGTGGCACACCTGAAGAACCACGGGGGATCCATCCACATGAACCTGAGATGTGGAGGGAAAGCTGAAGGAGAACAAACAAAAGCTGTTGTGGTGAAGCTGTCTCTCTGAAGCAGAGAGAAAGAAAATACATTTAAGGAAGAAAAATGGAAAAACATAAAATGAGGATCTCATCCTCAGCCTTCTTTCTTTCAATCCTTCCAATATAGTTTTTCTCAATAAAAGCATTCATTGATGCTACATTTATGGATTATGAATTAATGCATGTGAAATTGAACACATACTTATGGGTGTATCTTCCCAAGCAGGTGGACCAATATGTTCAAGAAGCTAAAAAAACCCCATTTGTTTGCACATGGTAACATGTTGAATTTCAGGTAATTGTTAGCAAAAAGCTACCAGTGTTTATTTACGAGGCTAAAGCCTATATGAGGCAGTGCTGTTCTGACATTACAGTCATCTCAGGTCTAACTGTCTTGAAGTTTTTTGTCTATGTTTCTTTTATCAGGTAATGTCAACTGTTTGAATTATGCAAGTGTATTTTCCACAGCATCTCTCTTAGCTTCGTCTGGCTCTGAAGCTTGTCTGCAAGACACAGCAGAGATGTGCCTGAACTGTTTTTATTCATAATGCCTGATCTCATTCATTGCCATCTCCTCCACTGATCTGATGTCTTGGTTCCGTTTTCAACCCAGCTGGAATCAGTGGATATGGAAGACCCATTGGTGTTGCTTCTAGGACAGAATTGCACATGACTGCACGGGATACATGTGGAGTGCTGTTTACTTCCGTTGGCCTATTAGTAAAATCGAATGTCGACTGTCAACAGGTTAAAAGCAACTTCTCATCATGCTATGTATCACACGTAGAAACTTTCTTTCCCCTGCCTTCCTTCTCTGGCACCCTGTTGTGGCTACAGTCTGTCTATTCAAGACTGCAGCAGTTCTGTGGAGGCAGTTCTTCCCATCAGTTAGCAACAAATATATGAATTAAAATGCTGCCAATTTGGATTTGTCAAAATGAAATTCTTTCCTTGCGTGGCTGTTAAACAGTTATCAAATATTTTTTTTCTCTTCACATGCCTGTGTGAAGTCCTGCTATGTATCTACTATGCTCATCAAGCCACTATGAGGTAATATACACAGAAATAAACACTCTCTCGTATACAGACATGCATATGTAAAACACAGAGAAAAACCTTCCATTTTCAATTGTAATAACTAGCACCTATTTATTGCTCTTTATTTCACAAAAGTATGACTCTTAGATCTTACAGACTTCAAATGAAGATGAGCAGGAGTCTGGAAAACAAGGACATAAACAGAAAAAATCAACAAAAAAGGGAAAAATATCTAACATGAGAGCATAACTTCTCACTACCATTAGTGCATCAGCTGTCCTTTTCCCTCCTGATTGCATATTTTTAAAATAGAAATCCCAGAGATTTAAATGGATGGATCTTACAGTGCAAAACAAAGGTACCCAAATCAGTTTTTGACACGCCAAGAGGGAAATTTCCTCAGCTAACAGTGCCTCAGCTTTTATACTCTAATAGACACAGTTATTTTAAAATTGACACACTAATTTAAATACTACAGAAGATCCAGATTTCCCAGAAAGCTCATAGATGTCTTCAAGTCAGATTTAGAAATCTTCCTCTATAGGCCTATCTCTGCTGCCTAGTTTCTGGTTTTGCCATCTAATCACAGGAGCAACAAACACTGAGAAATATTCCTTAAGGTACAGTAAATTAATGGCATCTCAAAGGGACAGAGTAACACTGGAGATCTATTGGAATGCTCTATGGAAACATATTTGTTTTTAACTACTAGACACTGTAACAATCCCAGTTGCTCAGAGACAGACAACGACATCTTTGCATTCTCAGCCTGACATACGATATCTGTCTTATTTCTAAATGATGACTAGTGACCATGTTATTCAGTTGTGCTGGATTTAAAATGTGCTTTACAACTCTAGAGATCTGCTGGACGAGTTGTCAATGGATGCTAGACTTCAGCAGTAAACAATAAGAGCTAGTGGGGGGGGTGTGACAACTGTGTAGATTTCAAAGGCAACAGCATGCACTAAATTTAAGGAGCTAATGGTAACAGGCAGCAGAATCCACTTTTCCTATTATTTTAAAAAACCTCCAAAAACGGAAAAGAGAACTTCCTCATTAATGATACTGTCTGATTAGATGCTGCAAATATTTCAAAAATGGAAAGCTGCCATGGATTTGTTTCTCAGCAGCGTGTTTATTACATATTACTCTTGCATAGGAACCTGGTCATTTAATGGAACAATTTTATTCAAAGAGGATTTGATATTTAAAATAAGAGCAACTGCTAATTTTTATGCTCCTTTCAAAGAAACTAGAAGACATTGAGTAACAGTGACCAACAATCTAACTTAAATGATTGTTTCCACTTGGGTCTAAGCTTAAGAGAGACTAGCTGTTTGGTCTATCATAGCCTTTTCTGTAGTCTTTTGGAGAGAGAAAGATGACTCTAGCAGGAAATCACAGTAATTTGAGTGGCTCCTGCACTGAGCAGACTCTTGGAAGGATGTCTGCCTGATTGCATCCTCCTAAACAGGAATATTGAGACACCAACTTGCAAATGATGGTCAGCAGATGGGTAGGATGATTACTTATCTTTGCTTATAAAAAGTACTACTGGTAGAGTTTATGGAGGCCAGGGAACAAGGAGTGTTATGTGTTCCTTGGAACATGTGTCTACTGTGCTGCCTTCATCCAATGGCAAATCTCACTCCTAAATTGCCCAGAATTCACCCTTGTATAAGCCAATGTGATGGGTTATCTATGTACAGAATGAAATTTTTGACTTATGCATATTAACTGAGAGACCTTTATGAGGAATCTGCATTACTGAAGAAACCCTTTCTATTGATAATGTATGTGAAACTAAAAATATAATGTGATCTCCTAGTTCCTCTGCAGATACAAGCCTTTTCTATCACACATAGCTAGAAACATTCAAATACAAAAAAAACTAACCCCCATCCAAATAACAAGAACCTTGTTTGGGGAACCCCACTTTTAAATCAGGATTAGAGTTGCCTAAATCACAACACAGTAATTTTTTTCTGCTGTCATTTCCCCCTCTTTTCTCTGTTAATCTATAAGCACATGCCCTGTATACCGCAGTAGAAGACTTCAGTAGAACGAGATTCAGCCCTTACGGAAGTGTAAGAATGACCATGTTAGCACCAGGAGGCAACCAAAACTCTGCATGAATGCATAAGTACCTATGTGAGATGCATTAAATTTAGTATATCCTGCTTGCACTCAAAACATTTTGGCAATGAAGAGGTAGAACAGGTTGTCAACAAAATTAAGTTTCAAACAAACAGGATGAGGCATCCTAAGTCTCTGAAGGATTTTTTTTTCCTTGTGGTCTTTCAGACAGTTGTCTGTATGTCAGACAACTTCAAGCATCTCATTAGGAGTAGTTTAACAGAACTGTTAATAAAACATTTAAACATTTAGAAAACACCAGAAGAAAAAATCTTGAAGACATTTTTTTCAATTTACTTGGGACTTCTTTGTGGAAAAAAACCTCAACAACAAGCAAATTCTGCCATCAGTGAAAGACTTGTGAGGCAGAAAGAGAGTAAAGAACCTGGAGATCAAGCTGCAGCTCCAGAAAACAAATAAATGGGACACGAAGATGGGCAAGGAGAATTGGGTTTATGTGAAAGAATTTTTTTTCCCTCCCTGCAAACTAGGGAGCACAAGGATTATTCCAGTTTGTCATTGACACAAACCCCAGCTTCCCTAAGCATATATTTAAACAGCATTTAGTAGGACCTCAGTGCACCCAAATTTCTGGGCCAAGTCACATCCACACTGCAGAGGCTTCAAAGTCTATTCAAAGTCAGCATTTGCACATAGTTAAAGGAATCTAGTACTCCTGCATTCCTAGGTCGCCTCAGGAAAGGAATGTTCCATAACTGGTCCATTTACCTTTCCTCACACTCCCTAGGAATACCTTGGTGGCTTTTACTCTTTCCCCTCCTACCCCATTTTCAATGTACACACTCAAATGCAGATCCCTGTTCTATCTTACAGCTCAACTTAAAACAGCTCTACTTACCCTCACAGAAATGTGTGTTCAATTCATGTTTATAATAGATCTTCGCCTAAAAGCAACATTTACATTTTCAGCACTGTGGGATCCAGTTTCCAAAATGTAAAATTTTCCACTTGTTCAAGAAATCCAACTTCCAGTGCTTCCTTTAGCCTTGTTCTTTTTGACAGGCCTATCAGTTACATGCTGGCTTTGTCAAAACACCACACCTGTGCTAGGCAAGGCAACTTTCAAGCCATGAAGGAGATGTTAAGTACAGTTTATCTGTGGAGCAAGAAGTTTGTTGCAATACTAGTATGTGAAGAGAGCTCTCCCAGATAATACAATGATTGTTTAACTTGAATCATTCCAGTTACAAAATAGAAGAACAGTAAATGAACCTCTTGGTTTGTTAATTCTTGCAAAGACATACTCACACACATCAAAATATATGTCTTTATGGGACAGATTACAAAAACAGCGCATATACTGGTTTACTGTTAATCAAAGCATTATAAACCAGCAACTGCAAACACTGAAATACTTAATACGATTTCAAATTTGGTAGTATTACTTTGGCAGTGTGTCAGAGATTTTAACATGCAAAGATATACAGATTCGCATAAAGGCTGTTGTTATCTTTTCAGGAATTTTTGAGAATTCCAGTATCCTGCAAGGCACACCAACCATGTCAAAACTATTGATCCAAGCAGTGCATGCATTAGATCAGGGCTGTATGTGCCCGGAAAGGTGACCATATGCATCATTACAGCAGAACAACTGACTTTGAAATCAAAATGTGATTGTTTTTTTCTGAAAGAGACTTTGACATGATTTTCAAGAACCAAAATGTATCCAGAAAGAAAAATAGAAAAAAAATTATGTACAGAATATATAGACCCTCTTCACAAGACAACAAATTCATTTATTTCAACATAATTATGAACTGTCTTATAGTATAGTCATGTATACATTATGGAACAACATATGTATACATATAGAACAGCATACCATTGTATATTTGAATCATACATACTTTAATTCTGGTGCTGTATAGAATTTCAGCTAGACTAAAATTCACAAACACAATGAGAGATTAAAAAGGACGGCAATATTATTAAAGGATCAAGTTTTATCTGTATCTGTAAGAATTAGGTCATGGCTGACTGTTTTTCAACTCTTGCAAGTATTTTAATTTTAATAGTTTTGATCACAGACCTCTTGCTTTGGATGAAATATCAAATGATGATAACAGGAGTGTCTCCTAGGATGGCATATCCAAGTGCTAATGGAAGCACCTCTTCCTCTCCATTTTTTGATCAGTGTAGCATGGGATAGCTGTTTTAATAAGAGAATCCCTAACGAAGATTTATAGCACACAATCTTTACAGAATCAAAGAACATTTTGTTTTGTTACTATAGCAACTATAATCCTCCGTACACAATATGTAATTTTTCTAAAATAATGCATGCTATGTTCAAGTTAGACAGTGACAGATAATATTGTCAATCTTCTTTTTGTCTTTGTGTATAGAAGAATTATCTACTTTAGAGGAGATGACAGTGATTACTTATTTTGTCATGAAATCACTATATGATCATAGAATCTCAGAATGATAGAATTGTTTGAACTGGCAGGGACCTTAAAGGTCATCCAGTTTCAATCCTTCTGCCGTGGACAGGGACACCTTCCACTAGACCAGGTTGCTCAAAGTCCCACCCAATCTGGCTTCAAACACCTCCAAGAATGAGGCATCTATAGCTTCTCTGGGCAACTTATTCCAGTGCCTCACAACCCTCATAGTGAAGTTTTTCTTCCTCCTGTCTAATCTAAATCTCTCACTACTCTCCCTGATACAGTCCCTCCCCATCTTTCCTGTAGGCCCCCTCTAAGTACTGGAGGGCTACAATAAGGAATCCCTAGAGCCTTCTCTTCTCTAGGCTGAGCAACCCCTGTTCTATGAGTCTGTCTTCACGGGAGAGGTGGTCCAACTCTCTTGACAATTTTCGTGGCCCTCCTCCGGACTCACTCCAACAAGTTCATGTCTTTCCTGTCCTGAGGGCTCCAGAGCTGGACACAGTACTACAGGTGGGATCACACAAGAGTGGGGTAGAGGGGATGGATCACCTCCCTCAGCCTGTTGACCACACTTCCTTTGATGCAGTACAGAATATGTTTGCCTTTTTGGGCTGCAAACGCACATTGTCGGCTCATGTTGAGCTTCTCATCTCCCAATACCCCCAAGCTCTTCTCTTCAGGACTCCTCTCGATCCATTGTCCACCCAGCCTTTACTTGTGCTTGGGATTGCCATGACTCAGGTGCAGGACCTTGCACCTGGCCTTACTGAGCTTCATGAAGTTCGTATGGCCCCACCTCTCAAGCCTGTCAGGGTCCTTCTGGATGGCAACCCTTCCCTCCAGTGTGTCAACCACACTGCACAGCTTGGTGTCATCAGCAAACTCGATCTCACTGTCAAGGTCACCAAAAAGCACCAGTCTTAATACTGACCCCAAACACTACTCATCACTGGTCCTCACTTGGACATTGAGCCATTGACCACAACTCTTTCAGTCTGATCATCCAGTCAATTCCTTATCCACCAAGTGAACCAACCATCAGATTAATTTCTCTCAAATTTAGGGACAAGGATGTCATGTGGGATAATGTTTCATGCTCACTCAACTTGTTAATGAAATTCAGTAACAGTCTAGACTGAGAGCATATCAGCACTTGAAAGAAATTCTGTGTGACATTGTTATATCAACTATACAATGTTCAGGGCATAAGTTGTTTCTCATTTTTTTCTACAGTATTATAGATTATAATGGTGCATTGAAAAAAAATAAAAGAAAACATTGGGAACAAATAACTGTATTTTATAAAGAATAGTTGGCATTTTCTGGGAAACAAAAGAATTAGGAGCTCCCACTGGAAAAAAAAATCATGCTTTGCATAAGGGGAAACTACTGGGAAATCAGTGAGATTTTGAATTTAAAATGTAGCAATTCCAGAATAATTCCCCATGTGAATATCTTTATTTTACATTAAGACTGCTAAAGACCTTTAACAAAGTCCAATGCCACAACAAGAGTCTTTAAAACTCTGCCTGTACAGAGGAAGCCATCGCAAAGAGGCATTAGTGCAGCTGGAAAACCTGCAAACACAAAAGGTTACAAATTTTTAACTCTAAGATCACAGTCTAAATCTAAATCTAAGTCTTTCTTTCATGTCTTAAATCTGTAAGTTCCAAGGTGAGTTGCATACCACTTGTGCACAACAGTACACTGGAGTATGGGAGTAAAACATTTGCTGTAGTATAAAAAAAAATTAAAATAATAAAAATTTAAAAAATCATTAAAAATAGCTAATATTTATCTCATTCTTTTAAATTTCTATCTTTGTGTATGTTTTAAAATGTACATGACATTAGTACAGTAGTACATGTGCATAGTTTATAGATATGCATAAGGGGTGCTCAGTGGGATGCAAGATCAAAAAAGTGTGGCATCCATTCTGCTAGATTACACATATTTTCAAATGCAATAGAGCAAAATGATGTTTCAAAGTGATCCAATATGATTGAGGCAAATTGAAGAAGAGATTCTTGTTTCTTTGTACCAGTTCCACTGATTTGACAGGAGTATTCTCTGTACAAGCAGTCCTAGGTAGCCCTTGGAGAATTTAAAATAAACAGACAAAACAGAGTGGACTCATTTCATCTGAAAGATGCTTATTCTTATGAAACTCCTTTTTTGCAGCATACCAGCATAAAATCTATGTGTCACAAAAATGGCAGGGATATAAAGCTGTGAGAGTTAAAGAGGATCTCACAAGCTATACAGGATGCTTAAGAACCACCTGCCTAATAGTGAAGTTTCCCAGGTCAGTAAAACTAGTAACTATACAGAACAGATACTTGAGAAAGTAAATAGTGGCAATAGTTTACATATTTCTGCTTAGCCAATTTTGTTATATAATTCTATGTTCCAGAAACATTTTCTATACTTGATTGAACACGATTTTGCCATTGTTAGGAAGGTAAACCTGATTCTGAACTTTTGTCTTATTTGAGCATCAGGCATTCAGTTCTTGTTTGGCAGGAAAGCTGTACGTGGAAGATGAACTACATCTGGATGACCTTTTCACAAATATTAAAACTGCTGCAAAATGGAGTTTTGGAGGAACACAGGTTTTCTAAGAAACCAGATCAAACATTGCAAATGTTCTTTGACAGGAAAAAAACAAAGATTTCCACACCCTTCATTTCATTATGTCTTCAGTAATGCTTGGCTCTGTTCTGTAGGTAATTTTGATACAAACAAAGCCCAGCTCCTCTTTTTAGCTGACTATTTCAGAATAATGGTTTTTATTTCAAAATTGTATTAAAATGTTTTCCAAAATCAAATAATAAAACAAAGTCTGACATATTTAATACCAAAATGGAATTACTGTTTAATAGACCCAAGCACATATATGTTTGCACTATTAGATTTCTGCTTAGTTCAGCTTAGAGCTTATCACAAATTCCTGGCAAATTCTCAACATGGCCACAATCACTCACGTCTAACATGTACAAAAAAAAAAAAAAAGCCCCAGTTAATCAGTATTCACAGAAGCTAAACAGGCTATAAATAAAATTCAGCAAGCTGTTAGCTTTGCAATGGATCATATCCACCCACAAATTTGTTTGAGTGGTCTCATGGGATTCAGAAGAATCCATCTCAGTGAGTAACTGCTTCTAGTCGTCATTAGCAATTGCAGAACTGAACTCATTTTATATGGTCTTGAAAAAATTCCTGAAGAAAAAAATTAACCTCTGGAGAATTTCCCATACGATACATACAGCAACCTTCAAAAACTGGAAAAGGTGTCATTTTTACCATCAAATGAAGTATCTTCTACCTTTTCTTATCCCTGGCCATTAAAATACCTTGGATTTTCATAGTTTCATAGCACAGAAGAATATTAGTGTCAGGATAAATGAGCCTCATCAATATAATAGAATTTATGTGAGTCTCAGATAGGCCTTTGAAGAAATATTCTATGCAATTATATTGGTTTTGCGAAAAGAAATTGCACCCTGAGGTAACTTCAGCAGCACCAGCTACTCTCTCCCTTACCAGGAGGGCTCCCTAGAAATTGTTCCTTTGGACAATCCATCATAATCCATACCTATGTTAAAATTTCAAACAGATTTTAGTAATTTTTCTCTCTGCAGAGGCCAGCAAATTTTTTTTTTTGATGTGTATTACATAAAGCATCTTAATAATTGTTATTAGCAGAATTGTTCAAATATTCATCGGGTTAGGTATGGTTCTGGAGCTCTTGGCTTGGGCTAAACTTTACTAACCATAGTCCTCAATACAAGTTTGGCCTACAAAACAGCATGCAGGAAAATAATATTTTTAAAAAAGCAAACAAACAAACATAAATATTTTAAATGTAGAAGTATTAACATTTTAACACATGCCCTAATACTGGTCTTTTCATATGGACTGAAGATATTTTATGTCTCATACGAATATCACAAGGCCTTAATGGTCTCAGGTGGAGCCCACATAGATGAAGGACGTATTACCTCGCAGCTGTTGTTTTACCTAAGTTTCTCCCAAAATACTCAGAATGGGGGCTGAGTCCTCGGTCACCAACATGCCTACCCTTACAAGGCAGAAACAGGCCAAGGATCTTCTAAAGGCAATGCCATATATCAATTTTGTGGAGGCTTCTGGTTCTGTGGTGCAGCAGGAGGCAGTGACGGTGCTGGGGAAGTGTCTACAGAGTACAGCTGGATCTATGTGGCATGAGATCTTCCTCTACCTGTATGTTGGTGGGATCCCTTTCTATCCTGCTAGCTACACAGACCACTCTGTGCGGCTTAAGTACAACTTCTGACTTATTTGGAACAACACCTTCTCTCCCTAATCTGGGCTATTATCTGATCCAGTGGAACAAGGCTTCACAGGGAAAACTCCCGTTGTAGACGAAGTCATCCAGGATGAGACCCTTGGCCTCTCTGAAACTGCTGTAACTGAATAAGAAACTCCCTTATCATCTGAAGAAGGGGACTGACTGCCAGTCATCGTGAGTAGGCACACCCATTGTTACAACACAGTGATCCAGAGCACTTAAGCACTCCCCGAGTGTTCTTGGGGTCCTGTGTTCCAAGGAAGAGGTCCCGCCATTGCCTGAGAAACAGTCTGGCCATTGGTCGCACCACCCTGGACATCTGACTTGTGACATGATCATGGCCCAAGTGAGGTGGTCAGATGCAACTAATGGAAATTTCCAGCTATATGATGTCTTCCAAGTGCAGCCAAAGTGAATATTAAAACATCAAAATGATTATCAATCAAAATTATCTCAAAATCCTATAAGTAAATGATCATATGGAAGGCCCTGTGAGATCTGGATTGCAGCAGGCTGAGACCACTAATCCTCCCTGAGTTGGGATGCTTTTCCGTAATGCACATCTCATTTGCTAAAACAGCAAATGTCTAGGAGAAGTTGCCCCTTTCCCTGCCCGCCCCATCCCTTCAGTGCTGGCCATTGCCTCTTGAGAATGCTAGTGCATTGAATGTGAGTATTCTCACCGATCTTGAGGGAAATTTTCAGGCAAGCCTCCCTCTATCACGACCTGTACTTCTCTTGTGCTTAAACATTGATACATCCTTGTGTACACATACATTTCTCTATCTTTGTACTTGCATAAAAAGTTGTTATGCACATACATACATTTATACTTGTGTAATAAAGAGAAGTGAATCACATAATATCCAAATCTGAATTTTGCAATCTTACCTTGATAAATTCTAAATCACTGATAAACTAGAGTTTTGTAAATTTCTATCTATGACACCACTGAGAATTAACAGCATTTAGTCTTTGACTGTGCAAATTGGAAATAAAAGTTATCAGAAATAACAAGCCACAGGCTTTTCTGTTTACCGAGTATACTTCCAAAGTTGCCAAACATTATAATCAACGAATATGTGAAATTACAGGACCGAAGGCTGATGTTAAATGTCTACTTGATTTAATTTTTTGGGGGTTAAGTAATATGATAGTGATGTTATTCTGCGGAATTAAAAATCTATTGCAAGACATTAGGAGTGAAATTCTTAATGATTTTTCAATTCAATAGAAGTATCCTCAAAATACATGCTTACAAACAACTTCTTACCCTCAGTTGCTAATTTATTGAGTAATTCTATATGCCTATTGGTAAAAATAGAGAAAAAATGCATTGTGAACATGATAAAGGAAGAAGTGGTAGTGGAGGTGAGGAGATAATGATGTTTCCTTTGCTTGCATTGTGTAAGAGCAAGTTATGTCTTGAGAAGCAGAAATGCTTGCTATGCTTCCACTCCCCAAGGAGCCTTTCCATTTTATCCCTGACCAGGGACCAAGCATCCAACATAAAATTTCAACGAGCAAAAATAATATGACACTGATAAATTACATGAAAATTACGTAAGTAAAATGGGTTAGAAAACTTTCCAAAAGTCTCCCTGACCAAAGACATCCGCCTCATTTAGCCATTAAGGCTGACTATGACCCTTCTTGTCAAAAGAAAACAAAAACATTTCTTAAAATTACTTTTAACTGCATTTTTCTTCAAAAGTAATACATATTTAATTTTCTTCTACACATGCATGAGGGACACCTCATCATTAACAAAATAATACATGAAATATTACCAGCTACCTCGCTTGTCTGTTGTAGAAAGATGTAATGCTGCAGTAACACTGACACAAAATCCTCATCTTTGCCTGACCTCATAAAGAAGAGGCTTGAGATGAAAAAAACTTATATTAATAAGCTGCCCACAGATATTTCATTATGTCCCTGGTGATATAACACTTAGCATGCATTTCTGTTATCCACAAGAAAAGAGTACATGTATATATTAGATAATTGTCCACACTAGTCTTTTTTTTATTTTTCACAAAAGGTGCAGATATCTCCTCTCCTCAATAGTAATACTGGGGTTTTTTTAACAATGTC
This sequence comes from Tapera naevia, assembly GCA_033556795.1. Classification (NCBI taxonomy): domain Eukaryota; kingdom Metazoa; phylum Chordata; class Aves; order Cuculiformes; family Neomorphidae; genus Tapera; species Tapera naevia. The sequence continues at coordinate 1,353,187 of JAUMJJ010000095.1, forward strand.
ATAATTTAGTCACAAGAATCTTTGTTCCTTTGAATGTTTCTAAAGAAAATTATCTCATCTGAGAAAGACAGAAGAACCCAATGCACACTTTCATAAGGACAAGTAGGTAGAATTTTAAAAATACATCTAAATTAAGGATGATATTGTGACAACAGCTAAACCAATGCAGCAATATAAGCTAATTTAAGTGTCCTATTATGTAAAATTTTACCCATTATAAGAGAGAAATCAAAGGCAGTTGCTTAAGCTATAGTTCTGTAGAGTCAGAAAACTCTGATGCATGACAGTTTTCAAGTTATAATGAAACAAGCAGGATGTGTAAAGACACTCTTGAATTGCATTTTAGGTACCTAGCAGTAGAACTGTAGTGACATAGGTACTGATCCCAAAATGCTGTATCTATTCCTCAACAGCTGTTTGTTAACTCCATTCTGTGCACTGTGTGTCTGATTCAGCAAAACACTTGCTTCATTCAAATGTATGGACATCTTCTCCGAGGTCAATAGACTACTCACTTCACAAGTGCTTTTCTAAATCACTCCTGCAAGGACTGGGCCCTTGGATGAATGACCTAAAGATTCCCCTAATGATTTCTCGGTAGTCAAGCAAATCTCTGTTCACTTCCATGGTAATAATTATACTTATAAAACGGTCTAGTACTGAGCATGTAATTTCCACTACAGTGCCTGATCTCATACCTCTTGTCCTTTATATGACTGGCTACCTATACATGCTGTGTAAATATGATAAAATCCTTCTTCAGCTGCAAATCATAAAGTATAAGTATAAATTCTGTGGTTCGTTGCTTGAATTGAAATGAGAGTCTGATCTAGAAAACGAAGCCAAATTAAACAATTTAAAATGTATTCAATTCTGTTTACTAAAAAAAAAAATAGAAAAATTATCACAATTTTTTCCAATACTTCAAATAATTATATAAAATTTTTCTTATAGTGTATGCTATAATGAATGCTCTGTGGAAAATATGATGCCTGATTAACTTGATGCCTGTCAGAAACAGAAAGCATTGAAAATATAATTTTACTTCCATAATTCTGGATTAATTATTTCCTCCCTGCAGTTCTCAGTCCTGACCCAGCCATGCTCCTTTCTTAACTGTCTTGAGAAACTATAAATGTAACTAAAATTTAGTTTAAATTTTAGTTTAAATGTAACTAAAACAACAACCTCCTAATTAAAAGCCTTCAGCAATTCTGTAAATGATAGCTTTTATATCCTAACGTTTCGCTATAGTCTTCAAAATTCCTCAACAGTTTGGTGGTTGAATTCATATTTATTACAGTCTTATTTAAGAACCAAACCTTGACCATTCCTTAAGGTGACCTTCTCTGTGCAGTCACGGTCCTCATATAATATTATGAATCTCCATAGCAGATTACCCTGAAAAATACTGTGGAATAAAGACAGTGATACAACGCTCTCTTCAGTATGTATTCTGATGAGCCAGACAATACGATATCCACAAAAGAATATCTGTGTCAGACACCGAGTAGCTGACAGGGGGACAGCTAACTAAAGTCGAACATTATGAGACACATATAAATTAAGCTTATAATTTGGTCAATTTTGTCTTTCATCTTTGACATGCTTAAAGGTTTTATTTTCATCCTCTGTCCATGGCATTTATAACATCCAGTCAACATCAAAACGAACTACATGTCATTAAATATTAAATTCCTTAAGGGGTAAATCTGTAAGGCTTTCATTTCTTTTTAGTTTGCAATACTCAAGGCTACAGAACATTCAAAATCCATAAATCCTAATGAAAGAAATGAAAGTTAAACTTGAGAAAGCACTGTTTAAGTAAAGCCCTGAGGATGCAATTACATGAGTAGGCCTACATGAGGCAACGTAGTGTTGTTTATAATGGACTGGTTTTTGTATCAGAGGAAAATCATGGTCAAAGAAATACAGCATGGTTTGGTTTGGAAGGGACCTTTGAAGATATCTAGTCCAACCCCCATGCCATGAGATCAGGTTGCTAAAAGCCCCATCCAACCCGACCTTGCACGCTTACAATTATGGGGCATCCAGAATTTCTACAACTGGGCAACTTGTTCGAGTGATGCATTACCCTCATTATGAGTTCTCTCTTATGCTAAACTAAATCTACTCTCTTTTAATTTAAAACATTTGCCTTGGTAAAAAAGTCTTTCTCCATCTTTTTGTATATATTGAAAGGCTAAACTAAAATAATCATTTTAGCTCTACTCAAGTATTCCACTCGCAGGTGTCTCTCATCTACTTCTTGCCAAGGAGTCTTCAGTTGCGCCTGTTGAAGGGTCACTGTCCCCAAAGCTGCTGGAAGAACTCCAATCCTACTACCTTGTAGGCTAACAAGAAGCACCCTCCAGCACCAAGACTCCTCAAATACATGCAGATGTCCCAGGAGTCTCTCTAGAGATTTTTTTGTTCTGATTCACAATTTCCATGAAAACAATATATGAGTAAGTTCAACTGATTCACACTCTGACTCTACCACTTGATAGATGTGAACAGCAGAAGAATGAAAAGACTTCTTCACATTGTTAGCCTTAAAGTAATAGACTGGAAGAAACAGGCTATAAGGAAAAACATTACTAAAAGTTATTGAAGCATACACAGCTATTTTCTGTGTTACGTACACTCCCTTCTAATATATCCTGTTTATAATCCATTCTTTGTGACCTTAGGCTTTGATTTAGTTTGGAAAACGATTCACCATTCCTGTACAATTCTTACTGAATGGAGATCATTTAAATTATAACTAGCTTTAATTTTTTAATCTCCAATTATATTCATTTTATATTTTCTTTCTAATATCAAATGAAACCTTGATGGAGCAAAACTTTTATTTGGACAGTATTACAGAATCATGTCTTCTGCAGTCTGCCGCATCACATAACCTACCAACCCACCTGGGAATGTACACAAAACAATTTCAGAACTTTATGAAGGTTAAAACATTTTATAGATCACAAAAACCAGCCTATGCATTAAAACTCTGTCAACATATCTTAGAAGCTGATTATCACTATTCCTTTGACTTAGCCATAGCTTCTGTTTCAATGAGACCTTGCTAATATTTCTGACAGAAGCTCAGACATCAGTAATATTGCATGTGACAACCTATTTTTTTCTTCCTTATAGGACAATTCCCTTATATAAAAGGGACTTTTTTTTTTTTTTAAATTCTGAATATCGCACCAAGAGAGTTTACCATAGTTTTCTCAATTAATACATGATAACTGAGGTGAACAGCCTTGTAAACAAAGCTGGTGTAGCAGAGTATCCTTTTTGGAGCCGTCTGTCAAAAACAGACAGGACAAAGGCACAGGTTGTTATTACAATTGTGTTATACATGATGGGAGATTGAAAACTCAATGATATTCTGATGGTATAATATTTTTTGTTACTAATCAGCAATTGCTTTTCAGGATCCAGGGATCAAATTTAGTACAAGCAAGACAGAAGCATTATCATCAGGAGGCACCTCTGTAAATCTATGAGTTTCTAATAAATATATTGTAGAAGACAGAATATATCTCTTAGAGTTAAGGCAATCAATTACTGCCCCCCCTCTGGTGAGGGGGCTGGAGCACAAGCCCTATGAGGAGCGACTGAGGGAGTTGGGGCTGTTTAGTCTAGAGAAGAGGAGACTCAGGGGAGACCTCATTTCTCTCTACAACTACCTAAAAGGAGGTTGTAGTCAGGCAGGGATCGGTCTCTTCTCTCAGGTGACCAGTGGCAGAACTAGAGGGCATGGACTTAAGCTTCGTCAGGGAAAGTTTAGGCTTGATGTGAGGAAAAAGTTCTTCACTGAAAGGGTGATTGGCCATTGGAATGCGCTGCCCAGGGAGGTGGTAGAGTCGCCGACCCTGGAGGTGTTTAAGGGGAGACTGGATGAGGCACTGAGTGCCATGGTTTAGATGATGGGTTGGTTTTAGTGTTGGTGTTAGCGTAGGGTTATAGGTTGGACTTGATGATCTCAGAGGTCCTTTCCAACCTTGTAATACTGTGATACTGTGATACAGGAAAGGGCACATGATGCACTGTTTTCATAGCATCTTTTTTTGAAAACACAACTTTTAACAAAATAAGAGGCTGAGTATTATTACGTCTCATACAATCTCATATAAAGTCATACCCAGGCCTAGGTTAGCAAGCAGTTACCAAATGAAACAGATATTCAATTTTAAAAAAAATCAGATCTAACCCATGGAGTTAGGAAAAGCCAGAACACAGCATACACAATTCTTACATCATGAGTTCTAATCTTAAACTTTGGTGCGCACACCTCCACTGATTTGCAAAACTCATTGACATTCCAGTCAGGTACACTTAAAGGAAAGACCCATGATTCCTTCTAAAAAGTTGATAACAAAACATCATTGTTAAAATACAGACACAGGGCTGGCTTATCATAGCGGGAACACCTCTTTGCAGGGCTGGATCATGATTGTACGCAGAACAGGTCACAGAATTTCAATTTGTGAGAGGTCTTCATCTGATGTATTTCTGCCAAATCAGTACCACTGGTGTTCCATGCATAGAAAAGAGTCCTCTCTAAAAGTCCCAGAAACACCACTGACTTCAGTGCTATGTGGAGAAGCAGAAGATGAGGACTAGGACTCTCCTACCTTCCCATCCCTTGGTAAATAAACCCTACCAATACACCTTAGCACACACATTACAGAAATACAGACAGATGTCAAGTTTGCTGCAAGCACTCTATGCATTTTAGATGAAAGAGTCATTGAACAAATGCAGAATGACCTTGTGGAAAAGCCACCAGATCCGAATTCCTTTTTCTGCAGAAAATGGTTCTCACCATGATCTGCAAAGACACATTTCCTGGCTAAACATCTTTCTAGTTCTCTTCTGTTGCATCCATGGCAGGACAAAATCTTACTGCTCAATCTAGACTCAAAACTCTTACTATTCCACACAATAATGCAATTTCTTCCCCAACAAACCTGATGCATTGACCTTCTCTGATGCTGTTTTTTGATGAAGGTGTTACAATTTCATGCCAACTCCAAATTTGCAAAGATGCATTAAGGATGCTCCATTCATAACTGCCAGCTGGAGCCTTTTATGTACAGCGTTGTCTTATTTTCAGAACCAGAATGGATTGGCATGAAGAAGATTGAGAATACTCCTGAGGACAGTGAGACTTCCAAGATTACCAGGAGTTTCTCTGTGTACTTCCACTTTGGTCAGAACCTGAAATTCCTATTTCTTTCTCTCGTGACAGATATTTTTGTTCAGAAATACACTAAAAGAATTCACATTCAAATAACAGAGCCAGAAAATTGTTAGTGGGTGGCAATACTCACAACAGCACACTATTGTTATAGTAACATCTTTTCTGAACACATATACATTCCCTGAATATATTTAAATGTCTATGACTGCACATCCAGTCACACCAGTTACATAATTAACCTTGTCTTTGTGTTACTTTTTTTAAAAGAATTGTTTTCGACATGGTGTCACCAAGTGACTAAATAATTACTCATAATTACTCTGTCCCCCCTAGTTACTGAAGTTTATTAAGATGATTATCTGGCTGGGAAGGCATGAACCAAGTGTATTTTGTCATTATATGATACTTGACGTTGAAGGCCAAAACTGAACTAGAATTCTAGAGGGTAAGATTTCTGCCTTGATTATTAAGTTAGGGTATAATTTGGGGCCAATGAACTGCATTATCTGTGCTCAGCATCTCTATCTGCAAAGCCAGGATAATAACACTTTTGAAAAACTGTCAGAGTGTCAATTCTTCTCAGGTACAGGATATTCTAGGACCTAAACCCCAACTATCAACCGTGAATCAAAAATCTGAAACTAATTATGGTTTCTGTAACACTATCAACAGCACAGATATGCTTCAAGTAGGTCACATAAATAACAGCCAATATATCACAAAATCCCAAAGCCTATACTCAATATAATTTTTATTTCAGATACAAACGGATCAAGCATAGAAACAGATCAAAGCCACACAGAGATTTAGTGATTTTAGGTGGCCATAAACACTGAGTGGCAGTGATAAAAGAAGAGTCCACAAGTAGAGTGAGACTTGAGACAGTATATGTTTAAGTAATGGTCTAGTGATAGATTTCTTTAATTTCTGCTGACATGTTAACTTCTGTGATGCAAGCAAAAAAAATAATAAAGAAAAAACTTATCTTTGAGATAAACATTCAACTATTCATTAAAGCTTTACCCGGAGGGATCAGTCTTTTTTGAGGATAACACAAACCAAATTAATATCTCTTTCATGTTGAATATTCTTGTTGCAGTTTCATAAGCTCATAGAAATCTCTGTTTAAAAGTTGTGTTAAGACAACAGTGATTAGTGTGCGATCCAGAAAGTATAAAAATCTAAACACATACTGAACAGTTTGCAAGCACATTAACTGCTTTAGCCACACACAGGAATCACTTTATGGTCATAACAGGTAATGCATCGCACTAATCATGTGCTTTAAATCCTTGGTTATCCTTTCTCCACCAATTACAACTTAACGAAATCTGTATAGCTGGGAAAAACTTCCAAGTTTCCTTCTGCAAAACTATCTACCTGGGAGTCCAAGAACCTAAGCAATTTATACTTTTACTGTATTCCCTTTTAATAGATAAAAATAAATAAATCTTTTGTAGCAGATGTATTGAACAAATTTTAGGACGAAAAAAGTTTCTTTTGGAAACTTCTGGCAAAACAAACTTACTGTGGGTGAAAGGTAGTCAGCTAGAAAGCAGTCACTACAGTATGTTAGGTTTTGGCCCCAGGCACCCTTCATTTGGGAAAATTAAAGAGAACTGAATTGAAAATCCAGAGTAATTTTCAGAGTCATTCCATCTTTGACAATACAATAAACACAGAGTAGTTTCTGAAAACAGACATCGTTTTTATACTTGCTCTCACCCAGGCTGAAGCACATGTTCCCTCCAGCATGTTGCAGTTGTACTTTAATGCTGTATGACATTTATGATAGATGAAACTCAAAGAGGTTAGAGGTTTGATTCAGATAAATTCAGATGCAACCCTGAAAATCCAGACTTCTCTGATCGAGACATCAAGTTGATTCTGCATTTCCTTCACAAGATTTATAGCATGTCCTGGGTTTAAATGACTCATAAATTTCTGCTAATGCATTTCCCACAGTCCATGCAGAGACATGCAGCTTAAACTATTTTGACACTACACAGTCCAGATACGGTGTTCAGGAGCTGTACACAAATTCTCCTTTGAGAAATCTGAAAAGCACTTGTTGAACCTCAGTACTAAAGGTCTTGCCCTCCCAGAAGGCAGAAATTTAATTTTAATGAGCCTCTTAGTCCAAATAGAATATGACACAAAATTATTTTCAACTGTATTATTCAAAGCTGCCATGTTGTGAAAGGATGGAAAGAAATTTACTCTCTAGAGCTACCAATCAGGTCAGTTCTGAGGTTAAGTCTCTTGGGAAATTTGAGAAGTGATTCAGCTTCCAAAAGCTTTTATACCTGCCTTCCTTTGAACTAAGTATTTGCTAAATAGTACAGGAGTGTTATTGTCCACTGGGGAGCATGCTAAGTTTCCCTAATTAATTTCTCTAGTAACCTTAACCAGATCTGTGTCCTTAGAGACACAAGCAAATCAAAGTCAAACAATGTGATCTCTCTCTGTCTCCTTTTCTAGAGAAATTATTTAAATTATGAGAGACTGTTTTAGGTCACTGATGAGAACCTAAATTTGATCTTCACAGTGAAAAATCCTTATGTTAATCCCCTCTACAAGGCATGTTTGTAGTTTGTCTCAATTTAAAAAAAAAGCCTCTAATTGATAATTTATGCAAATGTTCTGCAGCCAGAGTTTGGTATAGTACTGCTATTTTTGGTGCTTCACTAAGACTAGCAGCTTAATAAATTTGTAAAAGAAAGTGTGCTAAACTTTTTAACTTCCCAGTTTTCCTTTTACTGAGAGTAAAAATTTATTGTAAATGACCATAAACTTTGCTTTCATCTGGAACAGATTATCACTGTCTGGAAAAAGTGTCAGATTTTTTCCTAATGCTAGTGTGATACACTGATCTGTATGAAATTCAGAAAAACAAAATTCATATCAAGATGCTCTTTCTTTTTTGCAGCTCAAAAGCCATCATGTTTATGCTAAAGGCTAGATCACACATCAAAAAATTATGAGAATAACTGCCTGAAGAACTCAAAAAAACACGTACCCAAATCTAGGCCTTCCCAGACATTACTGACTGATAATTTCAGATCCTTTGCAATTCTGCACAGTTGTTTCCATAGGCCCTTGTGTTGTCCCCAGCAGCTCTACCACCTGGCTGATTTGTCCAGATTAGGATCAGACACAAGATGTATTTACTTTGTAGGCTGAGAGGCATCTCCAGATTGACACAGATGGAGAGTCAACTAACAAGATCACCACTGTATATAATGGTGCATGGGGCAGGCAAGTTACATGTGAATTAGCTGCTGAAGTTGATAATTTATCTTGAAAATCAGCTAAATACTTTTATTTTCACACAATGGCAAGAATATTTCATTTTACATTAGCACAGAAAGAGAGGAAATTGGAAAATAGTGTAATTTTTTTTGGAAGCATCTCGTAAATGAACCTCCAAGAAGGAGTCTTGAAAGACAAAGGAAGTCCAGGAAGGAAATCTTACAGGAGTGGGAGCAGGCCATCCCTATGTGCTGAAAGACAAGCCTGTGAGGAAGAAGACCAGCTTGGCTGGTTGCAGCAGAGAGCTTTGGCTGGAACCACAAGGATGCCATGAACTATGCAAGGGTAAAATACAAGGACCAAAGCCCAACAAGAACTTAATTTGGCTACTATAGTAAAAGACAATTAAAATTGTTTCTATGTATACACCAACAACTTTTCCCTCATCCACTGTGTGTCATCTTATCATAGAAGGAGATCAGATTAGCCAAGCAGGATATGCCTTCCATAAACCCATCCTGTATAGACCTGACCACCTGGTTTTCCTGTATGTGCCATGTGATCCGAAGCCAGTAACTCTTGCTCCTTCCACCAAGTTGGGTGGGAGTTTTGATTTGTTTGAGGGTAGAAAGGCTCTACAGACGGTTGTGGACAGCCTGGATTGATGGACTGAGGCCTTCTGTATGGAATTCAACAAGGTTTAGTGTCAGGTCTTATACTTGGGACACAGCAACCCCATGTAACACAACAGGCTTGGGGACAAATGACTAGAAAGCTGACCAGCGGAAAAGGATCTGAGGGTGTTGGTTGACAACTGGCTGAATATGAGTCAGCAGTGTGCCCAGGTGGACAAGAATATCAATAGATTGTATGAGATGTGGTGCTTAGAGCCATGGTTTAGTAGGAGTTCACAGTGTTAGGTCAATGGTATAACTCAATGATATGAAGGAAGATCTTTTCCAATCTAAATGATTCAATGATTCTATGATTCTAAAATTATAATGTACACTTCAGTACAATGAAAATTATAGGCAACAGTATCTCTTAGGAATTGTCAGGTTCCTCCCACATAATGATGAACAACTGGGTTAAGAGGTAGATGCATTCGAGCAAACCAGAATGCAGATTAAAGAGCAATGGTCCCATTAAAAAATAGGAACATTCTCAAATAATCAAAGAAGTCAGACAGTATTAAGCAAGAGTAATCATTGCTTTTCACTCTCACTACTACCGTAGCAGCAAGAATAACACAAGACTTGGTCAGCTTTTTTGGTCAATGATGATACAGTTATTCCCCCTCTAAAAGTAAGAGAGAGATGGCTAGAAACATGTTGAAAACCAACACCTGGCTTCCATCTATTTTTAAGTGATTATTATACCATCCCCCACACCACACTTACTGAACAAATGGATAAGCAACATAAATAGTATTTATCACATAGATTTTTACAGTTTTTTTCTCCCTAACCAGTACACAAAATTAGTTACCATATGTTTGCACTTTTGTGTGTATATACATGTTACAGGATACAAGATTAGATGTACTAGCTTTGTTCCCAGATTAAAATATAATGGGGTTTAATGGTGACTCTCAGTTTCTGAGAGGAATGAATTTCCTAGTCTTGACTCCTTCCCCGGCCAAGTTGTATCAGCAGCTTCGGAGAGCTGTCCTCTTGCTGCATGCTTACTTCATGCCAATAATTCAAAACCAGCAACATATTTATTATCTAAGAAAGTAAATGAGACTGAAATTACAGTTGCAAGAATTTAATTACAAGAATTTCTGCCTTGTAATATAAAAATGGTTGTTCCGGGTGAGACTAAGGATTGGTTTTACACACTCTGTGCCTAATGGCCCAGATGAGATTCTTAAGTGCATTGGGGGGGGCGGGGATATCAAGATGGATGCGCAAACAAGGCAAGCATAGAGCAACCTTTTAGTATCCTAACTTCCCAGCATCCATTAATCAATGGATTGGGAAGTCCTCAGCCAGAGTGCTACCACTGTTCCTCCTGGAGAAAAACTTGAAGAATTTCATCCTTTAAGAACTTGTCTTGCACCTTTAACATTGACAATCTTAGTCACCACGACAAACGAACTCCACAAATAAATTATTATATAAGTTGTATGGAAAAGTTGCTTCCCTCTGTCTGTCTCAAAATTTATCTGAATTCCCTGGAATATCCTAATTCCTGTGATACACAGGAAATTGTAAGAATCCATTTCCTCTTTAATTTTTCAATGTCATTCAAGTTCTCTGTTCTTCCTCAGTTTTGTTTTTTTTTTCGAAGTATCAGTCTCCTCCGGTATAGATACTGGGTTTGATCTTTTTTTTTTGTCCTGGTCGCCCTCCTCTGTTCTCTTCAGCCAATATATGTGACTTAGGACAATTGACAAAAATGACACAAACTGAAGCAGAGCATCATAAATCTACAGAAAAGGATGATATTTCCTATTTTTTCCTCAATAACGCACTAAAGGTATTTTCACATCCAGTTAACATTTGCTGTGACTTTAAAATGTCTCTCCTGAGGGGTAGTAACTCATCTATAAACCATTTCCACATAATTCTGTATTTTTTCTACATTTATAACCATGCCTTTACCATTACTTCCTAAAATAGAGGTGCACAACACCACTGGAGATGCTTTGCCTCCAGCTGCCTGTTTTGAAGGATATAAAGCTCCCCAGAGCCACATGGAAAATATACCAGCTGTGTGTAGATCTCAGATGCACATGGGAGCCTCAAAAGGCACAAGACATCCATGTTTTTGAAACTGAACTGAGTCATTACTACCATGCAAACCTGCTGCCATTCCCCATATTTGGTTTCAGCTGTGACTAAATAACTGTCTGCCATCAGCAAAATGTTACCCACTATTCATCTCTCTTTTGACCGACCATCACAAGTCCCAGAGTGGATCAGCCATGTAGGATTCTGCTCCCTGGTTGCACTGCCTCTGGCTGAAGTGGTGGGTTGGGCTCTGGCTGCCAGACATTACCCTGAGGTGCTTTTGGCCCCTGTCTACCACAGCACCCTGACACCTGGAGACAGAAGGGAATTGTACTATGTAACTTCCTTAAGGGCCTTCAGTTACTATGCAATTCATTTTCAGTTGTTTGTGGCTTTTCGTTAGCCACCTTCTTGCCTAATCAGGTTGCCCTTCTGGAAAGCAAAAGGATTAGTGGTTTCCTACATACCACTGTAGGGAAAAAAAAAAAAGTAACACATAACACAATTCTATGTTTGATAGATATGTTATGAACAAAAATATGTCATCACTCCCTCTTATAATTACATTTTTAGGTGCTAATGTTCAGTACAGCAATGTCAACAGATGGCTTGCTAACAGCACAGCTTTTTCAGGTTGTTGTATTGGCAACAATCAGGTCAAAACTTCATCTTACTCTCTTCAGTTTACAAGTGTCACTCAATACTTTCTAGCTGATGTAGTTTACTTACTGGAATCCTATAGAGCTCCATGTTGAATTTAATCTAGAAGAAAATGTGTGCTTCTGGCTAGTTTAAAATTAAAAGGTGATCTAGTGTGAAGATTTCCCTCAGCTCAACTGTGAAGACACAAAGATCAAATATTCCATGATATTATACATCTTCTTCCAACAGATTCCTGAACATCCATATTGAGGCTGCATAGTGAGCAAAGAAACACAAAGAATATCAGAATATCTAAAGACAAGGATGCATAAGGCTGAGGTGATATTCTTGTAGGAATGTTTCACTTAACCACAAACAGTACACATCTTGCTGTGAGAGTCAGAAGTTATAAAGAAAATCTAAAAATAACTGAAGGAATAAATACCATCTCACAAATTACATTTATTCACTATTGTGATGTAATTTGAATATTTTCATCCAAACTGAAACATAGTCAGCTATACTATTCAAATTCTTCTTGTTTCTATTTTCTCCCTATGCCAGAAAATTCATTCTAGTGTCAATGCACAGTAAAAAATTTCCCAATTATCTTTCTAGAATCTGCTTCCTTCTTTCATTACACAAGGTGCTCCACACCGCTCTTTTTCTAAGTAGTTGTCAAAGCACAGTATCCAGGTTCAGGCTGGTGTCCTAATTCACCATGTCAGAAGGGAATGCAGTACAAAAGAGAAGGCACAGCCTTGGGAGGGTATTGAGACAGTTGTCATGGTTTATCGATCTAAGTCTTTTATTTGGGGATGGAAATTACTAAACAGTGAAAATCGGGACTACTAAAAGTGATAATCAGACTAACATTACCATATCAATACTACAAATATGCAACAACAGTAATTCATTTTTATATAACTTTGACAGTTGAGTTCAAAGCACATTACGAAAGAAGTCAACCTCATGTTCTCTTCCAACAAACAGAAAAACTGAAGCAGTTTAAGTTAAAAGGTACCTGTCTAATATCAGAATCAATAAAAAAATCATATTCATATGGCAATAGTTCATATTCATGTAGTTATAATTCGTATTCATGAGTTATTATCATATTTCACAGATAATATGGCAGAGACCCACACTTTGAGCCACTCTTTCCTGTAGACAGAAAAGACATACCTTGAAATCTCACAGGTTTCTAGATAAATTTGTACTACTATCCATTTATTAAAGATTTGATGTATTCATTATCACTTCATGTTACAGTGATAGTTCCCAGCCTCCTATACAGGTGTCATGGTATCTGAAGGGACTAACAGTGTGTTGGGAATGAGGACAAAACTCAACTCTTGCCATGATAGATAAAGTGTCTGAAAAAATACGCCACAATTCAGCAAGAAAAATAACGAGATTCTCTATTAAACGCCACAGTAAACCACACTGCACATGGTTGGATAACAGTTCTGCAGTTCTCTTGAATATCATGCTTCAGAAAAGATGTGTAACAACGATAGTCCAGAGGGAACAGGAATGGGTGTGTATGAGAAAAGGCTGAAGTACTGGAATTGTTGAGTCTAGACAAAGTCTGATAAGTTCTTTAACTCCTTACATCTTAAAGAACTGTTTTTCATTTAGCATTCTCCTTCACAACAATAGAGAAAACTACCATTTTTCTATCACAGAATCACAGAATTCTTTAGGCTGGAAAAGACCCTTAAAATAATCTAGTCCAACCTATGTTTATATGGGTAATAAATGGTGAGTTTAAAATGTAGGATGTTCTGATATTATGAAGACAGTCTATAACAGTAAGTACAATGAAGCAAATGAGTAAGGTCTCCGTAGAGAGAATTTCTGCAGAATTGTCCATCACTGCAGAAAAGCTTGGAAAAAGGTTTTTACTGAGGAAAAACTTAGACAATGCCATGATGACATAGGTATAGATCTCTGAAAATGGCCACTGATGAGGTTAATAAGTTACGGGTAAGCCTGAAGCTGACAGGTTGCAATGCCAACGAAAATATAACTGAAACTAATCAGTCTTCACAGTTGTTTTCAAGCCTCCTCCAGACAATTCTCAAAGACGAGGACTGACTGCTTCTGAATCTTCCCTGATGGTTTTGTAGACTTGTATGATTTAAACTTTTTTTAGGAACTTACAATTATCCAAGGTTCTAGTTAACACAAGAATAAATATAATGAAATTGGTGAGAAATGATTCAACATAAAAGAAGGAGGAATCATGACTACAGACAGATACGGCTGTAAAACCAGCAGAGACCACAAATTAAATGCCAAATAAAGAAGCTTTGTAAAACACATCTTCACAACTGTAAAAAGCGCAAGAGAATGCAATGAATAATGGGCTTATTTACAGACATATTAGAGCTCTCTGTATGACCTCTGAGAACCTTTTCTCCAGTCTGACAATGACTGTTCTTTTTTTTCTACACTGCTTCTTGCAAGACAGCCTCAGTGAGCTTGCTATGTTCAAATTATTAATTTAAGTAAATCAGAGTGTACAGAGTAGTGCAGTTGGCTTCCTCATCCATCTGACCTACTTAAGACATCAATTTGTAAAGAAGAGGGAGCAATAAATGTGGGTTGAAATGAAGAGATGTCTAGAGCAAATGTCTAATTTATTTGGCGTGAGTGAAGTAATGTATGAATCTCTGTGTCTAATCCTAACTTACAAGTTTTGAAAAAGAGTTCTACACTGTAACACAGCAGCTTTAATGCCACTGATTGGATATGAAGCTCCACTTCACCTGAGAGTTCTTGCATCTATGCTTTGTCCATCCCTACTCAATAGCTTCCCTTATGTTCAAAGTTGGACTGCTAAATGAAGGACTTAATCAAGGTACCAGAGTGTTGTCTTTTTCATTGGTCACACATGAAAAAAAAAGCTACATAAAAGATACTCTGATGTATAGTTTTGCCTGAAGGAACACAAAGTCCCACCTTAAGGGAGTCTTGTACATTCCCGGTACCACAGATCTGGCTCACTTTATTTGAATTTCCTGACTTATCAGATAAACTAAACTCTCAGAAACCACTTGTTATCTCAAAGTCTTCCCCAATTTAAACTATCCATCTGCATTTTGTCTTGCTAAAAATAGAGACAGCTACCAGGAAGACAATTATAATGATGTTTTTTTTCTGCCCTGGCTCTGTACCGATGAGTATCCATCTGTACAATTAATCATACAATGTGAGATAAGCAATGAACATTTTAGGAAGAGCAATGGGTTTAAGACTTAAAAACAGGATTTCTCTATCAGGAATATACAAGATGAAGAAGATAAGAAAATAATTTACATGACAAAGAAAAATACATTGAAACATTATGATGTGTGCTTTGTTACACTCAAAATCTTCTAAGTGAAAAAGAAATATAAAGGCAAGAACTTATTGTTAGTATAATTGCAGTCTTAGTAGTTCAATAAAGTTGTAGTTATTATTATTGTTGTTATATTTATTGTTATTAATGTTATTACTGCAAGTCTAATCATTATAAAAAGATAATACAAAAGCTAATGAACAATTTCATTATTCATAAAAGTTCTCAATCATAATAAACTTTTTATATCCACACTTCACAGCATTTTCCCGTTTATTTAGTGCCAGTTAAATTACTCATTTGAACCTAGCAAAGGCTCCCCTTCCCTGCCCCTGCTAACAATCTCAAGAGCACTAGTCTGAATGGATTTGGAAGCACATTTTCAGTTTGTCTGAGCAGGTGGAGGATACAGCAAGTTGGCAGCATCTCGGGTCCTCTGCCTAATATCCTCTTCCTTAACATGCAGGCTGCTTGTAATTGCTCTAATATGTTTGGCACATGCTTTTACACATTGATTTTTCTTTTTTGGTTTGCAAATTCACATCACATGGATTTACTACTCATGATGTATTTTACGTGTGTTAGATGTTTCTGTTTTGTTCTCTTTTTTACCACTGAAACTGGTTTTGCTCAGCTGCAGGTCTGCATTTCTTTCACCAACTATTGGTGAGTTGTTAATAGCTGTGATGTCCCCATTGTCAGCTTGTGTCTCACATCATCCCACTGCTCTACATCTTGTGTCACTACATTTCAAGGCTACTGCTGTCATACCAAATCTGTATTTCTCTACATTTCATTGTTATGCTAGATTCATCAACAGCTCCATGGTTCTCTACATTCATGTTTTTATGGCATAGGGAACCAGAGTATTTTACAGTCTTTGTATTCAAGATAACGAAAGATTTGCTGCTAGTTCCTGCACCAACTGCAAGAAAATTTCTGTACTTTCAGAAATACATTAAATCTTTAGAGAAACGTGATATATTCCAGGTATTCCAGGTCAGAGCATCTTTTGATCTTTTGCAAGTCTTGCAGATGTTAGCAGAAGGCAAAATAGCTCAGTCTAATTCTCTAGCACCAGTCTGTAAACACAAATGTTAGAACTAAAAGCAATAATTTTTGTGCCTTGATTTACAAGCCCACTAACCAACTTACCTAAGGAAATCATCACAAACTGCAGTTTTAAACAAATTTAAATTTAATGTGTTTCATTATTGAGAACAGCCTCCTCACAGAGTTTATGCGTTCAAGAACATATATTATGTCATCCTTAATACCAGAGTGAAAAAAGGTTGGATTTATTTGAGGAGAGGCGGAGCATAATCAAGGAACCAACTGCACAGACATTTCTCTATTAGAAGATACAGAAGAAGAATCGTCCTATTCTGTTACCTGCTTTGCACTTTCACTACTATCACAAGCAGTAAAGAGAAATATTTTATGTACATTGGCTAAACGTCACTTTCAAGAACTAGGAAAGTGGCTTTTACACTACATATATTTTTTACCTGTATAAACAAACCAAACCGCATGAAAAGGGTATTTTTAAAAAGTACTTTGATGTATCTTAAAGCACATGCTCTGTGGAACATTATCAAAAATGCTTAGAATTAGACAGCCATAATGCTGTCCAAATCAAATCCTGATTATGGTCTCAATTTGCACATAAAGCTAAACAAACATGACAAGTAATGTTACAGGATATATAAACCCACTGCACACGAGACGCAATTAAATGTGAGCTACCCAAGACACAACTAAGCCTTTCTTGCAATTCAAATAACACTGTCATTTGTATTTTTACGAGCTTAATTGATTAGCCAGACAGTGCTGGGATTGGGAAGGATAACTTTTTAGGTCCAAAAAGATTACCCTCACTGACTTTAAAGGATTTCTTACATGCATAACATATTCATGTGTTTTCACAGTTAGCTTCCTAGTTCTCTCCTTCATTCAAATACACACACCTTGATGAACGTGTGTCTAAATTTATTTTTGCTCATGAAAGACGGCAAAGAGGAGGCAAATATACAAAGGAGGAAAGGCTATAGAGATTTTATAGAGAGTTCAAGAAGGTAACCAGAGAACAAAGAATTAGGTAGAAAACCTAGTGTAAAGCCAGTGAAATAATTCATTTGTAAACTTACAAGAGGAAAGATGAGGGAAATCTCATCTAATAAAAGATAGTAGAGTAACAAAATGAAAAAAAATCTTTGACAGCTCTGCCTGCAAACAATACTTGGGTTTTGCCTTGTTATTTGGCCAGGAACACTGACGTGCAAGTTATGCATGTGGAAGATATTTGGCTGTGGTAGTTCAAGTCTGATCATTCAAATGGATTTCTCAGGAAATCTTGATGAAGACACATATCCTAGAGGCAAATTCATCACTAATATCCATTTTAGCTCGAAAAAGTCACTTTATGACATACTGTGTTGCATGCCTGACTAATCCCAGGGGTTGAATAATTCATGGCCATTATGAGATAGACCTTTTTAAACTCCTGGAGTTCTACACTGTCATTGAGCATCACAGCAGCTCCACTGATCATTTAGTTCAGCTAGAAATAATCTGGTGTTATGTCTTCAAAGTAGGGTGTTTCTATTTGTATCACAGTGGCCATGATTCCACCTATTGAAACCTGGCATTATAGCTCAGCTAGAGGTATTTTCAATTAACCAAGGAAGTGCTGGAAATAAAAAACCTTAACTGGATGAAACAGACCTGCACCTTCAGCTTCTCTGAACCTCTAAAAATCTTTGTTCTTCAATGCTATGAAACTGAACAGGAAAACGTTAACCAAAGAGTGGCAACTGTATCACCTACAGAGTTTATAGCCATCCATTGGCAAAATTAATCTTCATTTGGAAGCTTTAATAGCTGAAGATACATTAGCATAAGCAAAGTGAAAAGGGGTAATTTGAAGGTAAAAATGGATTAATTTAAAATTATTTCACTTAGTAGAAAGAACCCAGAGAAATTAGAGTTAGAAAAAGATTGTTAGATTGTTCATTCATTTCCCTCCTACGTAAAATTCTCTAATGAATTATCCAGCCAGTTTTAACGAATATTGACACCCCTTCTACTTTTTCACATTAAAAAAAAAAAAAAAAAAAAAAAAAAAAAAAAAAAAGATAGAAATCTTCAGATTCAAGATATGTTATCTTCTTAATTGTACCCCTTTATTCTGGCTCTTACTACTGTAGAATAGCGCAAAGAATTTGCCATTCATGGGATCAGTTCCTCAAATATTTATCTATAAAAAATAGCCCATTATCTCATATAGAGTTCTAGTAAAATAAGCAGAACTAATTCTGAAGTAAGACAACCCCATCATTTGTTGTTTATTGAGTGCCTTAAGTCCTGTCTTCAATTTTAAAAAGCAAGATGAAAAGGGCAGAAGCATCTGGTTGCCATGCAAATAATGATTTTTCCCCACTTTTTCATCCCATGCATCAACTCATCATGCATGCAGTTTGTTCTGTTTCTTTACAGTGAACATGTTAGGGAACTCACCAACAATAACATCTTATGCTCAATGCATTTGCGGAATTTCCAGGTGAAATTTTCCTAGAGTAAGAGGTAATTCTGGATTCCAAAAATAAATAAACTTTCTAAAAAAACTCTTTAGTAACCAGAGCAGGAAATGTGAGACAACTTAATAACAGACGGGCCTGTCAATCAGCTCCATTTGCTGTACTACTGCTTAATGACAGATCTTACTAATACGTGTTATCTGTGAAAGTAGAAACACTGCATACCCTCGAGTTACAAGAAAAGCGATTTAAAGAATCTAAGGCACTAGACAAAAAGGAAATTCTAGTGAATCTTGTAAGAGTATTTACTACATTTAATGCCATTTATGTCATTGACCTGACTTTGTTATTATATTTTAAATTTTAAAACAGTCACTAATTTTTCAGACACAGCAGTGGGTATTTTGCCACAATCTAAATATCTGCCGTTTCAACTGAGGATGGCTTTGAGAATAAAATGTTATTTTCTATGAATAAAGTCTAATTATTCTGACTCATATTAATAACACATCATAATGCTCTCAAAACACATTCACTAAAGCTTTCACTCAGTAGAGGAACTGAAAGCCACTTTTGACTCCTTAATTACCATTACTAAAGACATTTGGTGAGGATAAAATAATGTTCTGTTAATTCTAGCAGTACACTTATCTGTCAGCCTCATGTTCAATACTTAGGTAAGTTTAATTATATTAACAGTTCCTTCCTATTGACATATTTTACCTCTAGGAATATATTTCTCATAAGTAAGCATAGCTGAACATCTTTTCTAATACAAAACAATGATAGCCAAGGATCTTATGAAGCTGGACAACTCACTATATAGAATTCAAGCTAAAGTTAATTTGTTTATAAACCAAATAATGTGACATTTTACCGCTCTGAAAATCAGTAGGTTAGGGTCAGGGTTAGGGCTAGGGTTGGAGCTGGCTCCTAACAATGCATTTCAGGATCAGCTGGGATCCTCTCCACAGATCTTCTAAAAGAATATGAAGAAAACCAGCTTTTGAAGTCTGTATCTTTACAAAATCTCAGTAATCCCCCTGGATTATGAAATTGGCTAACTGGTTAGGGCTACGGTTATGCATTAGGGTAAAGGTTAGGGCTAGAGTAAGGGGTCAGGGTTACAGGTAGGGTTAGTTTTAGGGCTAGGGTTAGGGTTAGGGGTGAGCCGCTAGGGTTAGGGGTGAGGGCTAGGGTTAGCGTTAGGGTTAGGATTAGGGGTTAAGGTTAGGACTAGGGTTAGGGCTAGGGTTAGCTCCTAACAATGCATTTCTAGATCAGCAGTGTACCCTCACCAAACTCTTCTAAAAGAATATGAAGAAAACCAGCTTTTGAAGCCTTTGTAAATCTTTTTGAAACCTTAATACCCCACCTGCATTATGAAATCGGCTCACTGGTGTCTATCTGCATTTGCATCTTTCACTGGTGTCTATCTGCATTTGCATCTTTCAGTTCCTCAAGGCAAGAAGCAGTGAGACGTGATATCTAAGTGATGCAACCCACCTAGGAAGCTCAAAGTGAGGATTCAAGGATAGAAGCAGAGAGCGTATATTAATACCAAACTTGTATATGCATGTAACAGATCTTGCAGTACGCTGGAAAAAAAACCCTGAATTATAACAATACGTATACTGAGGTTGTTCTTCAAACCATAACAAGTCAGGGAGGATGGCAAACTGACTCTCAACTGCCTATGGCAGCTCTGAGGTGCTTAATGCCTTCTTTGCCTCCATCTTTAAGTCAGATTAGTTATTCCCAGGGTATTCAGCTCTCTGAGCTAGAAGACAGGGAGAGAGAGCAGAATAAACCACTCATAATCCAGGAGGTAGCAGTTAACAACCTGCTACACCACCTGCATACTCACAAGTCTATGGGGCTGGATGAGATCCACCCAAGAGTACTGAGAGACCTGGCAGAGGAGCTTGTTTGTCAAGCCACTCTCCATCATTTATCAGTAGTCCCGTTTAACAGAGAAGGTTCCAGATGAGTAGAGGCTTGCTAGTGTTAACTCCATCTACAAGAAGGGCCAGAAGGGGGATCTAGAGAACTACAGGCCTGTGAGACTCACCTTGGTACCAGGGAACACTACAGGGTGGTTCAACTTGAATGTGCTCATCAGGTGTCTGCAGGACAACCAAGGCATCAGGCCCAAACAGCATGGATTTAAGAAAGTCAGATACCTTTTTGAAAATTCTACATTTGAGAATATTTTTAGAGGTGTAAATCCGATTATCAGTATGGATTTTTAAATTTTTTTCACCCTTTCCCTTATCAGTCCTTCAGCATTTGTATGCCATCTTTGTGTTCTCCTGATTTTTGTGGTTTTATTAATATTCTGACAGATAATTGTTCCTTATTAAGTTTCCAAACTGGTAATTGCTAGATATTTATTTTGTTTGTCCTTTTGGTAGGTAACCTCAAGTTGCCAGACAAGGCATTTCTATTCAAAAAAAATATGTCTCATTCTCCTCTTTAGCAGGAATGATTTGATTCTCTGAAGATAATCTTTGCCACATTTTTTCACAGACATAGCTGAATGGATATTTGAAGTAGCAGACGCTGAAAACATGAATCTCTCATTTAACTCTCTTGATCCCTTCATTTAAATTTATTATTAAAAACTTATTTCAGTTCTCTGTGGCATCCTGCTATTTTCCATCCTGTTTCTGTAACTTTCTATCCTGCTATCAACCCTTTGAATAACAGCTAGCAGTAGCCATGACTGGACCACCATGTGCTGCAGAACGTCGAGCATTAGGTTGTGAAACAGAAAATAGTAATTAAGACTCTAGGCTTCCTTTCCCATGAAAGGCTGGACCAGATGATCTTTCAGGGTCTTTTCCAACCTGGGTTGTTCTATGATTTTATAACAGCACGGTAATGCAGTGAACACATAGTTTCTTTGGCATCCCATGGAGCCAGGTGTTCAGCTGATGTGCTTCCACTGATTTCCAGTGGAGACAATGAGGCAAAGTAAAGCTCTTAGGGAGTGAAAAATGCTCAATGTACACAGTGACTACTGGATCTTGCTGCACTACTGGGACACCAAGGCCCAATTTCAATGTAGACAACAGTCACAGTAATAACTAGTATTGTTGTCATCATACAAGAAAAGAGGCAAAATAAAAATACATATGTGCTGTGAATTCATATGTCCTTTTTATGACTTCTGCATCCCTTCAGCTTGTCATACATTTTTTTAAAAAAAAATAATCATCCAGATAGAGAGCTAGTAAATTCTCTGGTGTAAAGAGTACTTTAAACACTTTTTAAATTTATTCTGCTCATGCTTAAATACCTGATACAACATATCTGTATCCATAAGCAACTACACTTCCAATTTCTTTAGAATTACTTTTCAGCTGAATTTTGCCTTTCCACTCAAGCATCCACACTTGCATCATATCATTGTCTTTGAAAATGTCAACAAAGATTAAAACTGAAACTAACTGGGGAAAACAAAAAGATAACGGCAATTCAGTGATTTCTTCCTTTCAAAAAATAACATTGATGTTTAAAGCAGAACATATAGAAAAACATTTAAAATATGTCAGAAATTTTCAGATTTGACTTTAATTTAAAAATAGGACTACATTTTTAAACAAAGTCTAGTAGAAATCTTCACTTCTAAGGAAATCAAAATCACTAGCTTACATTAAACAGAGGTTAGCTGAGCCTTGATCAATTAAAGGCTTAATGCTCTGAACTGAACAAATTAAAACAAGCACCATCCAGGTGCTGAGAAGTGTTATTTAAATCATGGTTATTAGGCTCAGCTTTCTGCTATTTTTCCAACATTTGAAACTGGTCCTTTTGTTGATAATTTCCAGAAAATAAATAAATGCATATCCATTGGTTCATCAGATAGCCTACCTGACTATGAAAATGTTACTTTTCTTGCCCTTAACCCATTTTTCTTCCTAGAGAAAGATGAAAAAATGCCTTGAATAAGATCACACTCCAATATTACTCTTTTATGTTAACACCATTTGCCACACTACTGTCAATTTACTACAGTGAATTTGCAGATTATTTAGAAATTGCTCCCATTCTCTGTCCCCCTGCCAAAATAAAGTTGGTCATGTCAATCAAGCTTATTTTTATTGGGTGGAATTAAGACAGTAGCAGGTTAAAGAGCTTAAAAGGGACAAAAATAGAAAAGATTTTGGTGGTTGAAAAATGCTCCTCTAAATTTGCAGCTTAGTGCATAGTGGGGGTTTAACAATAGAAACCCCTCAGACTGGGCAGCTGGACAGTGTAACAGCTGGCTCAGAGCATCGATATTGTGCTCTTCAAAGAAAAAACTAATAACTGTTACACAAATAACCTAGGATAATGCGATTTTGAGAGCTCTTTACATCTCTAAATATGATAATAATTCCAAAATTGATTCACTAGCATGATTTAATTCCATTAAAATCTATACATCTGCCTAGATTTATAACAGTTACTTTTCAGAATAGAAAACACTTCAAAATTTGGACTTGGTTTTAAGCATTTAAAAATATCTTTATATATATCATAAGATTTTGATATTCATATTTATCTGGCAAAGTCTTTCAAGACATGGCTGCTCTATCTTTGGCTGCTCTATATTCACTACACTTGCTGCAAGTTTGCCAATGGATGAGATAAATTTATTGCATTATCTTTTTCCTATCTCATCTTTGCTAAAAGTTGCCCAAAACAAAACTGCGTTAAGTTGCTATGAGATAAAAAAAAGCAGATTGAAATGCCATCAAGAGGTGACAGAAAAATGGCTCATGCTTAGCAGTGCTGATAAAAGATTACATTGAACCACGCTCCAGATTTTTAGTTCAGATTGCCAGAACAGAATAAACAGAACAGAGCAGGAATAAATCTCTCACTGGATGACTGGATGTGACAACAAAGTATCTTTCTTTTATGTCATTTTTAACATCAGAGCTGAATCATCTAGAATAAAATTAAATAATGAAGCTAAGTAGAACTAGATGAACAAGGTAAATGAGTAGAATCAGATGCACAGACATGTATGTCAGACCCAGCTCACCAAATTAAATACGGTGTAATCCCACATTTTTTCTAATGGATGAGTCATGTTTGCTAAAATACTAGATTTTTTTTGCTACATTCTTCCTTCATCATAAAATGTCTGTTTTCTTAATCAGTTAATTAGCTTACAATAATATTCTTAGTAAAGTAAAAAAGATTGAGTAAGATATGACACATTGTCATCTAAATCAACATTTAGCACAATAGTATTTGACATAACACAGTATTTTCACATAAGAAGAATTGGAAAAAAATTATATATAATGTGCATTTCTGTGGTACCACTCAACATCTCTTAACAGCAGCAGCTCTTGATTTTGAGAATTGCAATAGACATTCTTTGCATTCTTCACAGACATCACTCTCATGTGAGGTTGAGTTACTGGCTTCAGATCATTTGGTTACAGGCGAAAAGTGTACTCACAGTGGTATGATATTGTTGTCTTCGGTCTTTTGCCTATCTGTCTGATTGAAAAGCAATTATATCATGCACTTACATGGATCATTCGCTCCCAGGACTGAGCAGCATGGAGGCCAAAGCTCAGGGAGCTACAGATGTGCACTCAGCTTCTTCAAGAATGTTATAAAGAACTGAAAGTAAGAGAACACTGCTTCTAAGAGAAGAAATGCTTCACCAGGAACGCTCTTACCTTCTCTTCCCAGCTCAGGAGTTTATGTAGCCATCAACAGCACCAGTATAATACAAAATTATCCTTAATTTTGCTAGTGTTACTAAACCGGTCAGTATAAGAAACAAAAATCACGACAGAAACCCACCCAAATCTCATAATATTTTTCCCTAAAAGAAATACCACACTGTGATATGAAACTTCCTATATCTATGTGGAAGATCTTGTGAACTACGACGGTTTTTGAGGTAGTTGGTTTAGATTATAGTGTTCATAGATTCCTGAAAATTTCAAAATAACTACCCTAGATTATCTCTCGGATTTTTTTTCCTTCACAGTCCTAAGATAGGAATATATTTTCCTGGAGTATTTGTGTACTTACAAATACAAACATACTCCTCTTTTTCCTATGTCACAGTTTGATAATGTCCATCAGTCTTGATATAATTCTCATTGACATGAGCGTAATGACAATCTATTGGCTCAGTGAAGCACGAGCAAAGCAGTTTTCTACTGCAAATATCTTACCTGAACTTATGATTGTAATAGCTTGTGACAAATACATTTTTTTAAAATGTTCTTTATTTTTAAGCCAAATACGGTGTCCCTTGCTTACTGCAGTGGGCCCAGTCCCATACACCTCAGCAATTTCCCCCAGACCCCCTTCACACTTCTCTGGCCTCTGTCTAGCGTCCTACATGAGTGCTTACCCATCCCAAGCTTCAAAATCACTATTATGAGCATATATTGTAGCTGCTCCCATGCAAGTTGTCATAAATTTGACAGTGTGTGATGGCTGCATAGTGAGAAGAGAGTCTTCCAGTATTCTGCAAATGTGTAATTACAGACTTCATTGTTGTGTCAGAAGCTGGTTTTCATAAAATATAGGATATTCCTGGAAAAAATTGCATTAAAAAGAGGGTTTGCTCTCTCCCCACCCCTCTTTCCTCCCCTATCCTCTTCTCCAGGAATATTTTTAATAATCAGAACAATTTTCCCCTCCAAAAATTAAAAACCAAAAATCTAACCAAGTACAAAACCTTCTATACAGGCAAAGATGTTTCCCATTCAATTTATACTGGATTTAAATCAATCAGCTCGTTTTGTCTCTACACAAGCTTTTGCACCCAATCAGAACCCAAGCCCTTACACTATCCAGGTATCCACAAACAAATGAGTTTAAAAAGAAGCTATTTAACAACATTAAATAGTTTTCATGAAAAGTTATTTCAACTTTTGAATTGGCTAATTGGTCAACAGCCGATATAAAGAGATTGCAGTTGTGTACCTTTAGAAGCTACAAGAGAAAAAGATAATTTTCAGTCAAATTCCTTTTACAGATCCAACTGGGCTTCTCTACAACTCGGAAATTATTACTGCAGAGTTTACAACAGGGCCAGACTCCCCCAAAAGACCATGGAAGACAATACAGTATCAGGTTAATACCTGTTCAGTGTATTTCTCTTCTAATTCTTTAATTTGTTCGTTTTTAAGGTTTATGAATATTAACACATTCCCCAGAACCGTTATACATAACATACACTAAAACTTGTTGAAAATTACGTGGAAGGAGAGTAATACTTCCCCGGCGAAGTAAATTAACTTGCTTGTGGAGAGCCAGCCTTTCTGAAAAATCATCATATCTAATCTAATATTGCCCCTGTCCTCCAGTTCAGCTAAACTTTTAGTCAAATTTCTTCATAGCCTGTAGTCTCCATCATCAATAGACTTGCACCATGAATGAATTCTGGATAGTATGTGCCCTTACTGGTATAATCTCCTTCAAATTTTGAAAAATATATTGAGAAGGGCAGAGGTCATTGCACATATTGATTCATTCATGGTAATAACAACATGCTAAATTATCTCTATATACTTCCACCTGCATCCAGTTCACAGAAAACAGCTCTATTTCAATGGAAAGTATTTTGGTACAGCAGCCTCCTGATATTTCATGTTCATATTTACAGAGCTTCCTGTCTTTCTTATCTGTATGGTAACAAAAAAGAAAACTCACTGAAATGGAAATAATCCTGAACATCTGATTATATGCAATGTACTATGAAATTATACACACAAACGTTTATGCTACAATAGCAGCCCTACACTAGCTAATAATTATGTTTGATTACTCAGCCCCTGTGAGGGCTGCTCAGAGACCTCATTCTCCACACCATTAAGATATTTCTAACTGAAATCCTAATGCAGCTTGATGAAAATCAGACAAAAAAGTTCTTTTGCCATGTTGTTAGCTCGTGTCATTAGGTGAGGCAGCAGGTAGCATTAAATGAGAGCCAAGAAACAAAAACAGCATGAGAAAGTAAATGTTAAGTAAAGACAGTGACTAGAAGAGACAAGTTTTTTCCCAGCAAGCTTTAAAAAAATCAATGTCATGTTTAGCCAAACAGTACCCAAAGGCAACCCAAACTCCCTTTTCTCAAACTTCCTCACTAATGATTAATAGCTTATACCAATCAAGAAAAAATGTCCAGATTTTGTGAAACGCAGTTGCTGAATGTCAAATGTTTGACACTAGAGTGAGTAGTGGTAACTAACAATGGAAATTTCAATCATATTTGCCACCAACAGACACAAATAAACATATTCAGAGAGTTACTTTTTTTTTATAATAACTTTTCTGTAATTGCTACTGGCTTATGCCACAAAGTAAATTAATGGTTCATTAATATGAATCAATGTTAGAATAAGAAATTAAGAGAAAAACAAGAGAAATCTAGAAGTTGCCTATGCAGACATTTCAGGGCCATATCATGCACAGTTCATCACCACTGGTATTTCAGTAAAGGATACAATAAGAAATAAAATTTGATAATACTGGAAACAGGGAGCACTGCACTCCCCACATCCTGCTATATACCTTGCTCATTCAATAAACCAGTTAAGGAGGCTTTGGGACAGCTAGCTTTAGGCAGATTTACAAACATCTATATCTGCCGAGAGCCTGGCTTAGATGGCTTTGATTCTGTCCTTTTTTAGACTTCCAGATGTGGTTACTTCCAAAGAAATCGTAACAGATTACAGAAGCAGCGTTTGTGCAACTTTCATCACAATTATCACTGTGCCACCAACTTCCCAGGATCTGTCAGATATCCTGAGCCATGTTAGATGAGAAGGAACTATAACATCGTAAACACGAACAGATCTGACCAGGGTAGAATATGTAAAATACCTTAAGAGAGCAAGAAAGTTGTTTTGTATTGCAAAAACAGCTTGATGTTCTCATTGGAAGCAAAGCAGCAATGGAAACATCTCTCTTACTCTCAGTTTTTCTCTCCTGATGCAAAATGTTTTACAAGGAAAGACAGAATTTTAATCTTTGTTTTACAGACTGAGGCATAAAGAAATTATTTGTCCAATGTCAGCCACCAAATGAATGGTACAGACAAGATTTTGAGGGTCACAGTCCTTGGTTCAGACTGATCCCAATGTGTATTCAATGAAGAGCAGTTATGAACAGAAGCAGCAGCAAAGGAGACAGATGTAGCAATCAATATATTTTCATATGGATTTCCTGCTCCTACATGTCTTTGATCCAGTTAGTTCAATGTCCCACCAACACCTTAAGTATACTCATTCACACATTTCATTGGAGGGGACAGAAAACATCCAAGATCTACCTTTTGCCTGGAATCTCACAAGGAAAAATCCCTCAGGAACAGAGAACTGAAACTGAAATTGCCTAGTTTAGCATACTGAAAAATGCTGTCAGAACTCAAGACTACAGAAAATAGCATTTCCTATGACAAATTTTACTCTCTGGTACTCACTACAGCATGGAGACTACCACAGCGAAGAGGATTGTTAGTGCAACAACAAAAATAGCTGTAGGACGATTCTTTCCCAGTTAATGCTGTGGATTAACTAGCAAGCAGACATAGAACTGTTTCCTCTGTTTCACCTAATAGAGCAAGAAGAAGGAACAAGAAGTCACTTGGGTGTCTCTTCCATAACATTTCTGTATGAGAGGAATGCTGACTGTAGTTCTCCAAAGAGAACAAAATCATTTTGAGTATTTTTTGGTATGGATCCCAAGGGCTCAGCTTCCAGAATTTATTATTGGTATCATCTTATCTTAGCTGGTGTTATCTAGCAAAACAAAAGGAATGTTGAAGATGACAATATTTTTAATCAAATATACATCCATAGAGAAAGACCATAAATTAAAACACTTTTTAGTCTCTTAAAGTTGCCTCTCCTCCTCAAAAAGAAAGAGTAAAATCTTCTTATTGCCAGGAAAACTCATGCATTGGTGTGGATATTGGTAAGGATCTTACTGGAGATTTCCCCAACACAAGCTTATTTTCAACAACTTCCAAAATCCTAAGTCAAGCAATTCCACCTGTATGTAAAAAATAAAACAACAGAAAAAAATAATCAACCAACCAAGCAAATACATACACTACCATTTGCACGCTTTTGTTTGCACATTTATCACACCATCAGCCTGAACCGTGGACAATTAAGACAGCAGCTCCTACACCAAAGAGGATCAAATCCTCTTAAAGTTGCATATGGCCCTTTAATCTAAGTGCTCTGTACAGAGGACTTAGTTCCAGTGCTCACCCCACATGAATCAGCTCAGACTCTGTAACTGACCTCATTTGGCATCTGTCAGAAACCAAAAGAGATAGCATCCAGCTGTTCACTTCAGAAAAGCATACAATTGCATAAATAAAATATAAAACTATAAATTTAACTCTTATCCTTTGGAAACTCAGCCCTACTCAGTGATAAAAATTCAATTGTTAACCTTTTTTTAGTTCTGGGATTTAAATACCTTCTGAATGAACCCACTCCAGTTCCAAATCCTGCCCCAAAGATCCTCTGCTGTGCTTTCTTACTCAGTATTAAATTCTGTCATAACATGTGGGATTCTTTTCTTCCCTAAAATAGAGTTCTTTTCTCAGGGTGAAGGAGCATTTTCAATGTCATTTATCATCACCGAGAAACACATTCAGCAAGCTGTTTACCAGGGATTAGCCCTTTATAATGTTTCTTAAAAGTCGCAGTTCCTCTTACCTCCCTTGCTTCCTACCAGGAAAGGTACTAATTAGTCTTCATCTATTACATAAAGCACTGGTCAATAGAAAAATAATATAAGGGTCTACCCCTCTTTCCTTACTCCTGGGTAATTCATGCTAAAAGGAGCCTTTACAGTTTCAGTAAGGAGCCAGATCTTTCCCACTGTGAATAATGGCAGTCAAATACATTATCAAAACTTACATTTTGAAGCATTAAGAGACAAGACTACATCAGGAGAAAAGTTTAAGGAGGAGAGAGGAGATTGTACTAAGGAAAAGAAAATAGATGATGATACTGCTAAGAGAAGCCTGGGCCCTTCTCTGCAATGACTGCATCTGCCTGCTTCTGACTTCAAAGGAATCAAATGCCTCCATCGGGTCTGCAGAAGAAAGCTACATATTTCGGACACTATAAGAATACTATCAGCATTTTACAGGCAGCCTGGTGGTAGAAGAAAGAAAATCAGTGGCTAAAAGACGGGAATTCATCAAGGGAAAGCTGCTAGGTGGAAGGATAGGAGAAAGGTCACTGCTGGCCAGAGGTTAGAGGCTGATACTGCAAGATGGATGAGAAAGGAGGAAACCAGTAACAAGGAACTGAGGTTTTATAATAAAAGAGAAGGAGGAGAGTGAACAAGGCCCTGTATGACAATTCATTAAGAAGGAAACCAGGACTGATAGAGCAAGCCCAAAAAGCAGACTTTGCAAAGTAAACTGGGTTAAGAGACCAGTAGTAGGACAGAGGCAGGAGTGAGGCAGGAAAGTCTTTGGCAAGAAATAGCACATGGGTGACAAACATGAGGTCCACGGGCTGAATCCGGCCCTCCACCTTCTTTTATCCATCCCAGGCACCTTTGGCCCAGCACTTTGCTGTCAGTTCCTTATCCCTACGTTCCTGCCAGTGTGCTGGTCACGTGTGCAGCATGTGTGTTTACTTACTTTTCAGAATGACAATAAAGATCTGAAATTCCTGTGTCTCCTGCCCCAAATTCTGTCTGAAACCACTGGTGAAGCATGCCATCTATCATTAGTCCACTTGGAGAATTTACATTAGCTATTACTCAAGCACTAGGAATTCGTTGATTCAATTTAAAGTACCAAATCTTCTGAAGAACTGTGAAGAAAGAACTCATTGGTTATATGTAATGGAGGAAGCAGAGAGTGTAAGATGGCTTTTTTAAGTTTATAAAATTATATTAAAAAAATGGAAAAAATGAATATGTATCTTGCAATATGATAAAAGAACATAACCACAGTTGTAGAGAAAAACACATCCGAAGACTTTAAAATGCTAGAACCCTTAAAGCAGTCTCTTTGTTTGTATTACATCACTGTTTGGCGTATTTTTGTATAGTGTTCCTGTGTTGCACAGACTGGGTTCCCTGACTGTTCTGATACTGCTGTAGTATCTTGGCAAGTTTAAAAAGTTATGTCTTTATTTTTGGCATGTAGATGTAAGCATATATTTTTTAGCTAATAAGTTATTACAAATTACAAGTTACACATACCTACACCAGAAGCATCTCTGCAACCCATTTCTGACATTATATCAGTTTTTATACTTTTATTTTTAGCATCACTTGTGCAAAAATCAAGTAAAAGTTGAATAACAAAAAGTGAAATAAAAATAGTTTAGTTCTCCAAGTTCTGGTAAAACTGAACATGTAATCGAATTTACTTGTAATTAAATTAGGAATGTTTTACTTGGAAAATCCCCTAAAAATAATTAATATAAATTTACATCACTAGTTTAATTCATTTTATCCATGAGGGTTTAGTGTAGTTTTTAAATCATAACGTGGCTAACATAATACAAAAATTTCAGTACTACTTTGATTATGCAATGAATTTGCAAAGGAAGAGAGACACTAGGAGCACAGGGATACCCACAGAGTGGTTTCCCTAGCAACAGGGAGCAGAAATCTGCTGACAATCTTCCATTCCTTCATCAAATTACTGGTGGTTCACCACCACAGTCTGTAGATGAGAAACCTATTGCACTTGTAAAAGAAACATTTAAAATGTGGTTGACATTGTTTCCCAGCCATATTTTCCTTCTCAAATCTTTAAGAAAACACTTTGAGAAACCTTGTGAGTCTGGGTGCTTCAAGATGCTTCAAAGGGCAAAATCTTTCAGAAAAATTCTAGGTAATTTACTTGCAGAAATTTGGACCTTTCCTAAGCTTTCAACTTGGTGCTCAAAAGTCATGAAGCCACCACACATCACTCACTGAGGCTCTCCATGGCTTAATGCACACAGATCTAAAGGCACTCCGTACTGACCACAAAGCAGATCAAGTACAACTACACTGAGCACAATGCCAAGCTTGAAAAAGTATGTATTGTTCAAATGCTTGGCCTCTGTGTCTCTTAAATACAATCCCACGGTTTTTAAATCAGAGCTAGCTTGCACAACATCAGGCTGGAGTTATAAAGAAACCTTCTCAGAAGGAATTTTGGCTTTCTAAGGTATTAAATTGCTACAGAGAATTTTTCTTTCTGTATATACCTGCAAAGGGTATATATAGAAACATATATACCCTTCCTTCTGCATTTCTGCATTGATCTATATCCATATATAAATTTACATTGTTCACACCACTGTTTCATGGGAGCCTCACAGCATCTCTGATCTAGAGTGTTCTTTTCCTAAACAATCTACAGAAAATGAGTACTAAAAAAACTACTTGTCATAAAGAGCCATCTATTGCCAAACAGTTCTGGCATTTTGCACTGCAGGACATAAACTTGACCTATTGCATCTCTTGGCTGCTTACTTATGCTACCAATTCTAAGTGTGGAAAGTAAATGCCATACTGCAGTATCATCTCCTGGGAAAAAATTCTGCTAATCAATCAAGAATCTTTCCCTGAAACCACAACAATCACGATCAAGTGCCTAAACTCAAAAGGCGGTGCCTCTGCACTGCAGCAGACATGCTCAACTGGCGCAAATTTATCATGAGTTGAACTCAAATTAAAGTGAGCTCGAACTCAGTGAAGACAAGTAAAGCTTTGTTACCATTCCAGGAATTTAATCCCTTCCACACATTATTGGTAAAAACAGAGTGCATTTTAAGTTAGCGCAAGTATAAAAAGGAGGAAAGAGTGATAAAGAAATGACTATTCCAAAATTTTGTGTCATAATAGTAAGGGTCACAGAATAAGCTTCAACCTCCCCTCATGGGCTAGGGTCTCCAATCTGTACTTGCCCTACCCAAGTTTTGGCAGCTAAATTAGAAACATTCCTTAATTCCTCTGCAATTAGTGGTGAGAAACATGATTTTCAGGTAATTCATATTTTAGGTAGGCTGAATCATCTTATAGAGAGATCCTTCCCTCCAAACCCTGAGCAAACTGAGAAAGTGCCTCACATAGGTTCAACAGAGCCACCCACACTCCATGCTTTTCTAAGCCTACATAGAACTAGAGACAATGTAGCTCAAACCATTTATGTTATTAATAACTGTTGAATTGTTTGGATTTTTGTCCTTTTTATAGAGGAGCAGACTGGGAAGAAAAAGTAATACAAGAGACAAGAGAACAATTGCTGTGTTTGAGTCCTAATTTAGTTCTGGAACCTCTTATCTTCAAAGTGGAAGCTGGTGGCATTCAAGGCAATTATCCCATCAACATATTATGAGCTCTGACTGTGACAGAAACAGTGATGGCATTGCATTTGCAGGGCTGGTCTCAGAAAGAATGACAGATGGCATCTCCATTTCATAGTGCTGTCCCTAAAGAGATTTAAAAAACAAATGAGCAGTTTTCAAAGAAGATAATGTTAAAAAGTGATGACTATTCATGCAATTTAGAAATGTTACGCTGCAACCAATAGCAGTCAATATTCACTGGAGATCGATCTTAGTCCTTGAAACCCCTGAGCAACACATTTGTTTTGAAGATCAATTGATGACTGTGAGGAGGACCAATATCAGTGCAGAAAATGTGAAGACATAAGACCAGCAACCTTAGATGTTGGTTCTGTCTCTTCTGCTCTCCAGAAAATCTGCACTTGCTAAAAGTCTTTTAAAATCCATAGGAGGGGTATAAATTACCTGACTGTAGAACTTCACTCATGGAAAAATGGAATGTCTCCATTCTATCTGAATGCTAACCATGAACGGCAATTTCATAAACATCACAAAGATCTACATATAGTCAACATTATATTCAACTATTATTTATTGACAGAGTTGGCAAAAGCAATATGAAGATTTTTTAAGGAATCATATATTCACAGTAAGCAAGCCTTAGCATTCTGCCTGCTAATTCCATAGTACGAATTTGTGCTAAAAGATTCATTTGAAAGGAGACATCTACTTTTCTGATTCTTTTGGTAAAAATTTGGATGACTAGTAAAATTCCTATATGGGAAATATTTTCCAAAGGGAAATAAATATCTCCTATGATACTGAAGTGTTTCATTGTGATGCACAGCACTGACAACCAAACCTAGGCAGCTAGAGCAGTCTGGGACCAATATTGCCACACTTTTGAGTAAAACTAGTTAGCCAGTTATCACTGGGCAGTTCTGTGAGGGTAGAAATGGGCCATGAATCCCTCATATCTAAACAATCTACACTCATAAATAATTTCTTTGTCTGGTGAGTACATTTTTAGCAAATTTGCTGAAGAAGCCACTCACTAGTGTGAATTACGGAATCACAGTTCATTCCCTAGAGAGTTAGCAGTTTTCTTGGTACTGTTGCTGATTTCTAAATTGTAAAATAAAAGATACAAGAGCATAAAAAAAATCAGGAAAAATAAAAATCAATTAATATATTTCCAATTTTTTCAGCACAGGTGAATTATCACTTTTAATTCTATAGGGTCTGCATGCACATTTCTTCCCTATAGTTTTTCTAGGCTACATATTTCCTTGTCCTACAAGTTGCATGATGAAAATCCATCACAAGGCACTTAGACTCATATATCTGAGACAGGCTTGCCTTAACTTTGCGAGGTCTGACAATGCTTGATTTTGCACCCTTGTCCCATGTAAAATTCTAAGAGAAGCAAAAACACCAGCATATCCCTTTCCCATACTGTCTTTGTGGGCTGTAGCAGGTGATGGAACTGCTGTACTTGTTTGCTCACAGTTTATTGTGGATGAATTGTAAACTATACTTATTTAAAAGATTACGATGGAACATAGAAGAAAGAGAATGATCTCTTTCTTAAGTGAATTTCATTATAGCAGAAGAAAGAAAGAGAATGATCTCTTTCTTAAGTGTATTCCATTATAGCAGAAAGTCATCAGAGAGAGGAGCAGATGGTCCTCCCTTAGAGAATGTGCTCCAGTGGGAGAATAACTGACACAGCAGGCTGGAGTAGGCAGAAATGAGGAAGATGGCACAGAGAGTGCCTCCAAGATGAGTGCAGCCTGCAGCTTTTCTGAGAGGAACAGAACTCAGATCTGCAAATGGATGGATATCTGCAAATCCCATGTCTGTTTGCATCAAGTGACACAGAATCCCACACCATGACCTCGCTGCAAGGTTTGGTGGAACAGGAAGGAGCATATGTGCCAAGTCCTAGTCCCTGTCCCAGCTTTCTAAATGTCTCCTTAATACACAGAGAGGCCTTATTATATGCAACCTAAATAATGATCATGTTAACCTGGCCTCCAGAATAACTCTGGAGCTGCTCCTCTCTTGCCATACAGCTGCAACTGCTTTTACAAATGGCATCATCTTGATGCCACTAAAAATCATACCAGGCAAGAACACACAGCCTTCACCCCACATTTTTCCTGTCACCAATATCATGGCATGCATGGAAGGGAAATAGTTTTTCCTCTGTCTTGGCAGAAAACTACTATTAAAAAAAACAAACTCTCCTTGCATATAACACTTTCCTTCTTCAAAGGAACAAAGAAAACCACCAATTAAAGATGCTTAGTTAGTTGAATAGTTTAACGATGCTATTTCCTCATTTATTACTGTGCTGCTACAGGGCACAGTAAACAAAAGAAAAGAAACCTTAAATATATGTCTGTACATGCATATATACATATACACATTCTCCTTAGCATAGACTCATTCAACTAGACTCTGAGTAATCAAAATGGTCACAAAATAGTTTTATAGTTCCAGAAGGTATTGGACTTTTTGCCACACTGCAGACTCCTCAGATTTATCTGTAACAGGCCATACAGCGAGTTTTGGCAAAGCAAACTGGAAATAGAGAAAGCAACTGTATTTCACGCTTTCAACTTTGAAGTAAGGCAGCAGAAGAAAGATGCAGAATCTACATGTTCCTACAATATCATCATTCCTCTTGTGATGGGAGAAGCAATTTAACCCAAACATCTTGCGTTCTGTTAAGCGTCTTGATGGTTTCATATGACTTCTCATGAACAAAACAATGGAGTTACAAAGGAGTACAAAACTGACTGCAACAAATCCTTACTTATAGTTACCGGTCATCATTACACTAGAAATCCATAAACCTGGCACACCTCAGTACTTTTGTTGATAACTTAGATGATGAAAAGATTACCTATGTTAAAACTGAAGCTGTTACGCCTAGAATAACTACCAGGAAGCTGAAGGACAGGTTTAGAAAATGGTGTTCATAAACTGGAAAAA
The DNA here is from genome assembly GCA_033556795.1 of Tapera naevia. NCBI lineage: Eukaryota > Metazoa > Chordata > Aves > Cuculiformes > Neomorphidae > Tapera > Tapera naevia. Next base: position 1,389,207 of record JAUMJJ010000095.1, read on the forward strand.
AAATGGTCTAGGGAAAAAAGAAATTATCCCCATATCATTAAAGAGAAAGAGCCTTTTGTACTAAAGATAAAATAATCAGGTAAACAACTGGTAGTTGATCATTTTTCAGAGAAAATCATTGATGTTATTTTGAATTGGATGCTGAGCAAGACCAGAGCAATATGTTGCAAAAATACGTAAACTGCACGAAAGGGAAACACACACATATATATATATACACACATATACCTACAGGGCCTGCACAGACCTTAACATCACTATAGCCTTGGCAAGGCCTCTGCTGGAAAATCATGCTGAGTTTTAGCCACACAAAGAATGAGCTAGAAAATGATGACTGCGAACAATGAATGAATTATAAAAAATTCTCATTTGTTCAAAATTCAGTGGAGATGGGAAATGAGTGAAGACAGAACAACAGTTTTCAGTGGTATTGTTCTCCAAGCTGTTGGGGAGAGTCAAATGAACAAGGGAATATTCAGATGTGCTGCCAGGATAAGGATAAGGGTAAGGATAGGATAAGGATAAGGATAAGGATAAGGATAAGGATAAGGATAAGGATAAGGATAAGGATAAGGATAAGGATAAGGATAAGGATAAGGATAAGGATAAGGATAAGGATAAGGATAAGGATAAGGATAAGGATAAGGATAAGGATAAGGATAAGGATAAGGATAAGGATAAGGATAAGGATAAGGATAAGGATAAGGACAGCAATGCATTGAATTCTTGAGGAATTTCAGGGTCTCTAAGCATCAGAGATCTTTAAGAATGGGTTAGACACCCCTTATTAAATATGATACAGCTGACACTATACAAATGAGGCAGGGAATAGAGTATGTGATCTCACTCCATTCCTTCTAGACTTAAGTTTCTATGGTTGACTTTGAGAACATTCTAAATTATGAAATGGTAATATAAGTTTCTTCATTAAAAAACCTATAACCAAAAATTATAGATCTACTCAAGAGTTTGGAGGTTTTAGGACATCACCTGCACTTTTTCTCCTCTGAAATGAGTCAAGATGTTGAAAAGACCTTAAAGCTCATGAGATTTAGACACTTTACTATCAAATCTCCTGAAATATCTTCTAAGTTTCATTTTACTAGTTAGAAAGAGTTAAAAGCATGCATAAACTGTCTAAAGTGTTGTGAAACAAGGATGTGTGCATTAACAGAATAATGCATAACCTATATACAACCATTGTTATCTTAGTGAGGAAAATAGTAGATGTTTAAACTATTTGTCATTATCACAGCATTTATCACCATCTGACATTTCTTGGTTTTCCTGGTTACTAAACTCGCACCGTAAAACAAACACTAAACTTTATTATCTAAAAGCCATTTAGGATACCAAATACACAAACATTTTTAATTAGCATTCTTTCCTGGTATTTTACTACTTCCATTCCATAACTCTAAACCTGATTTTTAAATATAGTCTTTTAACCAGCTTTCTTCTAATTATTGCCAAAAGGTTTTGGACAATGTCATATGTATTTTACTTGGTTTTAAGATATCCCAGCTTCTTTTTTTCCTTTTTCAAAATCTAGAAGTATCATCTGATTTGAATCAACAGTGACAATCAAAATTATTAGATAATCTCTACATTATGAAAAATCCCATATTCTGCATTTTTTTTTTACTATATATTCGTATCTTGCTTTTAATATTTAAACACCAATTTTTCTGGATGCTGAAATCAACAGAACATTTGCGGGTGATTTCAGTGGGATTGGAAAAGATTCTGTGTATATTGTACTAGAAACTCTACCCTCTCTTCTATCCTGAAGATATCTTCTTGTCAGCAATTGCAGATTTTTTACTTCCCTATTTTTAACGAATATAAACCTAAATATATATATATCTGTCACGGGTAACGTTATATTCTGCTGACTCTTATCATTCATACACTAAAAAAATATTTCATTGGAACTGTACTTGGAAATAATCTCCCATAGTGATAAGATCACTTTGTCAAGCTTTAGCTCAGAGTCAATGCATACAACTGAGTTATACCTCCTTGGAATATAAGATTTAAAATGGACATGCCAACAAAACCTTAAACTACACTATCTCTGTGAAACTATATTGCTATATTGAGACTTTATTTGATTTTCTTGAGAGCCATAATAAAATTAAGGCATAATCATAAATTCCCCTGTGACAAAAGATAAACTGCTTCCCATTGATCTTTCAGAAACCATACCAATTTTTGGATATTAAATAGTCATTTACAGCAGCAACAGGTATATTATTGTTCCAATAACACAGTGTCAGTGACACACTGATTTTCAGAGACACACTGTAGTAGCCTCTTGAGAAGCCTGATTAAACTTCTGGCCCAGACAATAGGGAACAATAAGGATTAACAAATTGCTTGAGGATTATTTTATGGATTTTGTTTAGATTTGCATTGATTTATACAAACACTTCCAACAGGCTTATTGACATCTGTTAAGTGGGTCCCAAAGCTTCATGTACTGAATGAGGACATTTTTTCTTTTGCTGTTATTGTAACCTTCAGAGAAAGGTAACAGTGCTTTAGAAGTCTTTTGCAGTACTTTTCAATAAATTAATTCAGTCCTTCCTAATGCATTAACTGTTTGTGTAGGCACAGCACTTTTATAATTAGATTAGATGAAAGGTGTATAGCTTGGCAATATTATTGAATGTATCATTCCAAATTGCCTATTTCAAATTATAAGCATGATTTTTTTTATGTTTAGTTATCATGATTAAAATTCTCTATCCAGACAGTAGACATAGAGTAAACATGATAAAACCATGCATTGAAACAATCAATAAAACAAACATCTTCTAATGGAAATACTCAGAAAAACAGAACAGTACATAAGAATTTCTACTTCAACTTGAGAACAAAGATTACAGAAGGGGAAAGTGAATTAGAAGCATTTGATACAACTTCAACTCTGTCTTTATTACGGTAATTTTCATCCAAACCAACTTGCCAATGATCATAAGGGAATCTTAAGAAAAACAATGGAATTAACCTCAAATTTCTTCTATCTTCAGAAACAACCTGACCTTTCCTCTCAGAAAAGACCATATTTCATCATAGCATTAACTCGCTATCTGAATAGGACCCCAAGAAATATGTATAACTGTAGGAGATCATATTAAAATATGAGTGGAAAAAAAATCATGAGTGAGTTCGGTGTGATTTAATATTTTCCTACATAACTCCTTGAAATAATGCTATAGAGTTTGTTTAGACAACATGGACAAAACTCTGATTTTATTTTAGATCAGAGTGTTAAACACGGAGTTCTTGCCCTTCTCCTGCAGCACAACACATCACACACTCGCTACACACATGACCAGCACTGGCAGGAGCCAGCAAGCAGTAAACCAAGCAGTAAAGTAAGAGCATATGAGGAAATGGTGGCACCAGTCTGGGCTTTGTATAGCAAATCTGACCAAGGTAGCAGCAATACCAATGTGAGTTCTGCCTTAGCTGTGTTGTGCCCCATTGTACTAATTCAAAAATTCAAAAAGACCGGCAGAAAGGAAACCCTCAAATGACGACATTGCTTGGATACCACACATTAGATGTTCAGTGAATATTACATGCAGTAATTTGATTATAAACAGTAGACAACTGAATTTTTATTTTCAAACATGAAGCCAGTGTTCTCTAAAACAGGCCACATCTAAAATAAACAGAAAGTACTTCTAAATCTCATTTCTGTGTAAAACTGATCAGATGTCTCAGCCTTAATTAAAAAAAAAAAAAAGAGTGTTTCGATGCAATCAAAATAATGAGACATTGCCAGTGGCAGGACATTGCATTTGCCTTGTCTTGAACTTCATCAGATTCCTTTTGGACGATTACTTCAGCCTGATGTGTTTCCTCTGGATGGCAACACAACCACCTGGTATAACGATATCTGGTGCATCCCCCCGGTTTGATAACTTGTTCAGGGTTCTGTCTGTCCCATCAGCTAGGTCATTAACGAAAATGCTAAAACAGTATTGGCCCCATAATCAGCCCTGGTGTACATTACTATTGAGTGGCCTACAACCCTTTCAGCCCAATTTTCTGTCCACCTCACTGTTCACTTATCTAGTCTGTGCTTTGTGAGTAGGTTATGGGACACAGTGTCAAAAGCCTTACTAGAGTCATGGTAAAAAATATCCAGTCCTCTCTCCTTATCCACCTAGCTAGTTATTTCCTCACAGAAGGCAATCAAGTTGTCTAATCATGATTTCCTCTTCATTAAATGCTGACTATGCCCAATCACCATCCTGTCCTTTATAAATCTGTAAAAAGATTTCAGGAATATTTGCTCTACTGATTTCCCCTGAATTAAGGTGAAGGTGACCAGCCTACAGTTCCTCGTATCCTCCTAGTTCTTCCTGAAGCTGGAACCAACACTTCCTTTCTTTATGTCCTCAGAAACCTTGTCTTATCACCGTGACCTTTCAAAGACATTTGGCAATGACAATGGCCAGCTCCCTCCATACTTCTGGGTACATCCAGTTTGTTTAAATGTTCCCTAACCTAATTCTTCTCTGCCCAGGCTATGCTTTCCTTGCGTTGGACTTTCCCACTCATGCAGAGGGCTAGTATTTTTGAAGGCAAACTCTACTGGTAGAGACTGAGGCAAAGATCATGACGTCCTGTGTGTTTCTTTTTTAGTCTGAGTTTAGTTCGGAGGTAGTTGTTCACCTATGCAGGCTTCCTGCCATCTCTTTGCACATGGAGCTGGAAAATTTTTTAGCTTGGCAGAAGTGATCCTAAAAAACCTACCAGCTTTCCTTTTCCTACTCCCTTTTCCTTTAGAGTCTCTCATGGCATTCTTCTAAGCAGATCCCTGAACAGACCAAAATCTTCTCTCCTGAAGTCAAAGGTTGTGATTCTGCTTTTTGCCTTGATCCCTCATCCCCAGATCGTGAACTCCACTCCTGAACTCAGTTTCACTGCAGACAAGGCTGCCCTCATCCTTCACATACCTGGCTATTTCTTTTCTGTAAGAATAAGTCCCATCACAGTGTCTCCTGGCCACATGTGTCAGCAATGCTCTAGAAAAATCCTAAGCTGCTCATGCCCTCTGTGCTACCCTTCCATAAGATACTACTTGCCTTTATCTCCATGAGCAAAAGTGATGTGGCTCTTTCTCTTCACAACTTTTGAGGAGCTTGAATGAATTTAATTATCTTGGAGTTGTTCTTATCCTTCAAATTCTGTTTAAACTGTCCAAAAGGTTCATATTTTTAGGGAGGAATTAAAAGGCTGTCAAAAGACTTCTTAAGAGACCAGATGGAAAGTTTAAGAAGCTTCAGTATAGCTCAAACATGGTTATTTGACCATCTCAAACTATAGTCACACGTATTGTTCATCAGTCAGAATCTTTACTATTGATTCCATACTGATTAAATGGGATCGTTTTGCACTATGCAGGCCATCAAAGCTTCTTCAGCTACTGTTCTACAACTCAGAACCAAGGAAGCAGCCAAGCAAGGCGTTACCTTCTTTCAGCCGTTCTTCTGATCAGAAATAAGCCAAATTTCCTGAAGTAACATCAATATATTCTGACAAGATTACAGGTAAGGGGTATATATCTATCCTTTAGCTCCTGTAAACATCTTCCAATGCATGGCTATCCAGTTGGCTAGTGTTAATAGCCACATCTTAACAGCATCTTCCTATTTGTTGTAGAAGCTGAAAAGCTGAAAGCTGTTTCTCTGAACTGACATTGTCCTTTACAATGGCTTTGCTGATGGGAGAATACTGCTTAATAACATAATTTAAAAAAAAAAAAGAGAGAGAGATAAAGAAGAGTCCAAGGCAGTAAATACACGTACATCTGCCAAAGAGATAGTGCACTTATCTATGTGATACAGGAGCATCAAACAGTGATCATCACAGAATCATATTTTTGAGGAATTTGGATCTTGTTTCAAAATAACAAAAAACAAATATGCAGTACCAAAGTATTAATCTATAAAAAATGACAGACTATTTGGCTGACTAAGCAGAACACACGGTACTGGCAAGAATTATATTTTACACTTGAATTTTTCTTCTGTAATATTTGCATGAAACAAAAGACACTTGCAAGTGCTGACATCCTTGACCATTCTTGTTTCATTTGAGTCAGTGGAATCTACAAGAACACCTGAGTATGTCCCCAGATTGGGAACTTTCCATCATAGCTACTTCTCATGTCCCTGACAAAGGGAATGATAGGGAAGACTTCTGTAATAAAATATTGAAAACATGCTAGGACAAGATAAATAGTTGGAGAAATGTAAAATTTGAGAGAGTCAAATTATTAGTTGTGAACAGTGGTATACCATCTCAACACTTACAAAGAGTTTTCTGACACAAATACCTGAGATCTAATATCTCATCATCTTATTTGAAGAAACAGTGCAACTTTTCACAGTGTCATAAACATGGGGAACACAGTGTTTCTTCAGACTCTCACACCTCTTGTTCCCAGCTTAATCCACTAATACAGTAATGTATGTTTAAGGATACCAGAATTGCAATTACCCCAAAAGGTGAGATGCAAAAATCATACTGAAGAATGTATCAGTTTATCTGGATGTACTATAATACTATAAGAAAAACGTGTTTCATGAAACACAACTAAGATATATATAGTTACATTTGCAGCTTGAATTCTTATTTAACATTTTTATGGTAGTATTTCACTTCCATGTTTTCTGAAAAAAAAGAAATTCCTTTTTAGTTTTCCAGGAAAAGCAGCTTTGGCTCTGATAGATGTAGATTCCCTGCTGTTTGCCTTACCCTGAGAGGCATATTTGAAATAAAACCAAGTTGTGCTGTACAAGGCACATCAATTACCTTCTTTTTTATGCATTCTTTTAGAAAATATTTTCTGAAAATCTATCACAATTTTGCTTCACAGACATTGTTTATCTCCAACTCTCACTTAAAGAATATTATTTAGAAAGTAGTCTACTAAGCGGTTCACTTTAGTTCATTTACCTAAAGCAAAAAAATATTTTAAATAGTTCCTATATCTCGTTGCATGAAGTATACTATTTTGATTAAAAATGTATTCTGATAAAATGTTTACCAGGATGTCTTCAGAGTTTTCGGGCAGACTTTCAAAGCAGTGGTGTGTGAGACTTGATTAAATGCCTCTTGTGTACTACATATCCATAGTATCAAGGTCAATCTAGTTCTCCTCAGTAAAAGCTGGCAACTCAGATGAAATTCAGTGGGATCTAAGCAACAACTATTTGGGCATTGAAAGCTTACAAAATTCTGCTGTCTTTTCCCCCCACTATGGGGATAATTATATAGAAAAACACAATAAGCAACTGATCTAAAATCACCTTTAGCAGCTTTAAACAAGAAACAAATACACAGCACCAATTGCCAAACAACATTAGTTAGACTGAGACAACCAATTAAACCCAACTATATTCAGGTTAAAAAAAATCATTATGCTACATTAACGCTGCAATGATCCTAGCCTAACAAGCCTTGTCTCTGAGCAGTTTCAGTTAGCTTTTACAGCCTCATGCTGTTCGCGTCTTGTTTCTGCTCCGAATTGGACATCCAACACTCAGCTACATCTTGTACTGGTCAAACCTGCCAATACTGTTCGCATCACCAGAACAGCTTCACTTGTCTCTGCTGTTCAACAGACACACCCAAAGCTTAGCACTTCTCACGCAAGGAAGGATTAGTAACAACAGTCTGAGCCAAAGTCCCTTGAAATGGCAAAGATCAGATCCAGGTCAATAATAGGATTTTAAATGACGAATAATGCTTTCAATTTCAAAGGAAATGTTTGCAGGAGGGATTGCCCAAGTTTGTCACCATTATTTTCTGCAATGTAAGGCAGAGACTAACAGTAGAACCGAATTAAGAAACCATACTGACATCTTGTGGACACAGAGTCAGCAAAGCACTTAAGCCCTGTGTGTGTCATGTAATCAAAGAGATAAAACTTGAATAGTACAGGGAAAGGGAGATGACTTTTTGACATTTTACAGCATGCACCAAGCCTGTGTAGAATGGTTTTTCAATCAGTAAATATGATAAACTGAATCTTCATAAAAACATGTGCAAAAATACATTTTATAGTTTTATTCCCGATGCTCAAAATTAAAAGCAAAACAAAACCAAAGAACCCCAGCATTTCCATGATTATTTTAGAATAGAGGCAGTAATGTACCAAGACACTTTAAGTCTATACTTATTTATATGCAAAAATTGAAACATGTTGAAGTTAATGCATGTATTAATGTCTAAAGTTTTCTGTAGCACACATATTTGCAGACTAGCAGTCTAACACTAGTGGTCTGATTCAGGCTTGTTAAATCAGTAAGTTTTTGTGTTCCACCAGCTTTCTTAGAAAGAAACTGAAATCTCTCAATTATCTTGGGAGAAGCAAAATTTCTTGTCAACAGAAAACAGAATTATAGATTTTTTTCTGAATAAATATTCACAGGAACTCTTCCACAGACATCAGAGGAAAATGTCTCGCTTCCTACTTTGGAACAACACAAATGGAAATGTTTTTAATCTCATCCTTAGGTCAAAGCAATAGCAAATCTCTCCTGTTTTGTCCAGCACTTCTCAATGCACTTCATTTTAGACAAAGTATACAAATAACAGAGATGAGAAGGAAGCTTACGCACCACTTCTTCCAGGACATGTCCTGAGAGAACTGCCTCAGAGAATTATTAACATAGATGCCAGAATGAAGCTAGTAGCAGGAAGAAAACACTCCTTGATAAAGAGTGTGCCTCTGAGATCATTTTTAAGTGGTGATGCTCAATACTGAGTCCAAGAATCCTTCAAACATAGCTCACTTTGTAAGAACAGGCCCATCTGATGACTGTAGAAGCAGAAAAATTTGGAAATAAACATTTTATGAAGAAGAACATTACAGGGAGTCATAATTTTTTAGCGTCAACAGATGCTTTGCTCCAAATCTAAGCATTTAATTAAAATTTCAGCAACCTGTTTTGGAAAGCATGTAGTTTCAGTAATATTCATATGACTCCCAAAAGATTGCTTTTTCCCAGGAATCTATATCTAATATAGGACTTGCTTTCTCCTTTCAAAAAACTTTGCTCTTTACCTTAGCATTGCCGAAGGAAACCAGAAAAAATGCCTACACCATATTTAGACTGTTAATCCTGTGCTTTTTGCATAATCATAGGATCACAAATCATTTAGGTTGGAAAAGGCCTTTAAGATCAAGTCCAACAATAAACCTAACACTTCCAAGTTCACTTACTGAACCATGTACTTAAAGACCACATCTACATGTCTGTTAAATACATCCAGGGATGGTGACTTAGCCACTTCCATGGGCAGCCTATTCAAATTCTTCACAACTTTGTGAAGCAATATTTTCTAATATCTAGTACAAACGCCCCTGGTGCAACTTGAGGCCGTTTCCTCTTGTCCTGTAACTAATCTGGGAGAAGAGACCAACATTCGCCTCACTACCAAGCTCCTTTCAGGTAGCTGTAAAGAGCAATAAGGTCTCCACTACTCAGCCTCCTCTTCTCCAGGCTGAAGAACCCCAGTTCCCTCAGCTGCGCCTCATAAGACTTGGTCTTTAGACCTTTCACCAGCTTCACTGCTCTTCTTTGGACACGCTCCAGCACCCTGATGTCTTTCTTGTAGTAAGGGGCTCAAAACTGAAGACAGTATTTGAGGTGTGGCCTCACCAGCACTGAGTACAGGGGGATGAGCACTTCCCTGCTCCTGCTGATTGCACTGTTTCTGGTACAAACCAGGATGCTATTGGCCTTCTTGGCCATCTGGGCACAGTGCTGGCTACATTCAGCCAGCTATCAACCAGCACTCCCATGTCGTTTACTGCCAGACAGCCTTCCAGCCTATCTTCCCAAGTACTTGGACTTGTTGAACTTCATACGGTTGGCCTCAGTTCATCAATTCAGCCTATCAAGATCCCTCTAAACAACCTTCTTACCCTCAAGGAGACTGACACTCCCATCAAACTCGGTGTTGTCTCCAAACTTACTGAAGGAGCACTTAGTCCCCTTGTCCAGATCTTTGAAAAAGATATTAAACAGAACTGGGCCCACCACTGAGCCCTGGGGAACACCACTTCTTGACCAGCCACCGATTGCATTTAACTCCACTAACCACAACTCTTTGGACCCTGTCATCCAGCCAGTTTTTTACCTAACAAAGAGTATACCAGTCCAAGTGATAAGCAGCGAGTTTCTCTGGGAAATGGTGTCAAAGGCTTTACTAAAGTCTAGGTAGACAACATCCACATGCTTCCCCCATCTAATAAGTGGGTCAAAGTGTCCTGGCAGCATTCAGTAAAGATCCCTCCTATAACCTCCCTTTGACATATAATTTCTAGAAGTCTAGGGGCTGGGAAGGGGCTTTTCTGTGGACATCACACATAGCCAGAGACAGGATTTAAGATAGTAAATCTGTCACTATCTCAGACGTGACCCAGCCACCACATTTGGTAGCTGGAATCTCCAGTTTCCTCGCTACTCTATTGAAATCTAACCTTTCTTGTTCTCTTCCTCTAGCAGATTTCAAATGTAGCTATTGGGTTTTTTGCTTGATTTTAAGCATTCTGCAGCTACGCTATGTCAGGACATGAAGACACGGTGTTCCATGATTAAAAGCTCTATTGCATGATTACCAGTGGCTGGCTGAAGTTGGAGTGAAAGGTCCCTGTCACCTCCTTGTGCATGTACTGATAAGAATCTCAGCTCTTCTGTCAACTAACTTCAATTGATTTGGCTTTCATATGTGTGGCTCCTGTTGCAAAAAGCTATATTCACAAAAAGGATTTCATCCTGTCGACAGCAAGGAATGAAAAAGGAATTGCAGCATTTATCCTCGGGTTATTAATTAGTTCACAGGAAAATCAAATTTTACTATACTAAACATGGCAAACATTAACTCCACTGGGGAAAATAATGTAGCACCTGTATTCCACATTCAGAAATTACAGCTGACAGGAATTATCATTCTGCGTGATATGAAAAGACAGATTTATCTTGTGCATATAAAAAAACCACAAATGAGTAATGAAAGTCTTCATTTATAACTGGATGAAATCACATTTCCTGTTTATAACTACTCAAAAAAAAATAAGGGAACTAAGCTCTGCTTATAGTGATGGATCTCTACATTTAAAAGTGCAACAGACCAGGTTTGGCTTCAGCCTAACTCAGTTTTTAGTAACTTAAGAACCTGTGATGCAAATAATTAATCTTTGGTCTCAATAGTTTTACATACAGAAGTCTGGCCAATAATATGAAAAGATTCCATCACTTTACAACTAGCATTACCTTCAGATTAAATTACATAATTATACCAGTGCAGCTGGTTTTGCAGCCTCAAAACCACTTAATAAGAGGTTGTGTTTCATATTTTCCCCTTTTGCATTTAGAATGCTACCTTTAAATTTCTAAAGCCATTCTCTGAATGCCATCTTGATCCTCTGAAAACTTGCACTAAACTTAAAGGGGTACTCCAATGGGACACTGCAGTATTTTAAGGTGGGTACATTCTGAGAAATGGACATATGACAAAATAAATCAAAATGATGGAAACTGAGAGTTGCCATATTGAAAAGTTAGTTAGACCGAGGAAGGGTAAGACAGCACAAGTAAGCTTCTCAGTATAACAACCTACTGAAGTTCATTTATAGCACTTCCCCCCTCTCTTACAATCTTCCAGTCATTCTGATTTTTTTTTAAAACTTCAAAGGTAACTGTAGATATAAATAATCTGGCTTCACTACAGTTTTTAAGAAATCTATTACTGAAATATAAAAAAAATGTGTTGCATAATTATTAGCTTTTTATGCTTCTTTTCTTAGTTTATGAAAGATAAATATGTATTTATACCCAGATTTTTTTATGTATTTCATGATTATACTTCTTATTTATACTAAGGAGCAAATCTCCCACAAACTTCATAAGCAAATACTAAAGCTTGAAATTGTGATGTTTCATGAGTGATAGCAAGTGTAAGCAGCATCTTTTCCAAGTACTGCTTACATTGAACACACAGAATAGTGTTGTATTTTGATGTATATAACGTCATCTATGTATAAAGAAATTCTGTCTCATGCAACACTGATAACTGCATAGAAACAATGGTAATAGAAGAATACAGTGTTTTAGATTTCAGAATAGACCACTGACTGGCTGCCTCAGCCTCTCCCTGAACTTTAATAATCCTTTCGTCAAAGCTCTTTCACTGTTTCTGATTTTTCTACAGGTTAGATGAGGTTACAGGCTATTTAAGAACTTATTTTCAAAAACCCTGTACTTTAAGAGAATATGGATCCTCAGAGATAGAGGATTATATAAGGAAGATAATGTAAGAAGCATCAAGATTGTAGAAGATGTAGATTTCCCCTCGCATTTTCCAGCGCTCCTCCATTAACAATTGGATATGAAGCATTTTCATTAGAAAGGCTATCTGTAAGTACCTGGACTAGAAAAACAGCTATATCATGTTTCTTCATTAAAGCAACCATCCTACATGCAGAAAACAAAGAAATCCCCTTTCAGCCTGTTGTTGGTGGCAAAGCAGCATCAATGTGCTTGGGTTCATGTGATTAACCTTAAATTCAGCCACTATGACTGCAAGCTCTCCCTGTGATCAAAGGCATATGACTGAAGTTTTCCTTGCTTACCAAGAAACCTTTGCAAAGATACAAATGGGAAGAGCAACACTGTACTGCTTCTTTTCCTCTTTAACCCTTACTTGGAGTCTAGCTAGTGCAGGAGCTTGGATTTCTTAGAGCCTCCGTGCCTTCTTTGAAAGCATCCTGCAAATCTGTTGGCCTTTACTCTTAGAAAGCTAGAATTTCAAGAGATAACAACAGTTTCACAACCCAGATCATTTCAGTTATTTCAAACTTTGCATACAAGTGAGCAGGCATTTAGGTACAGTCATCCCCTCTGCCTTTTTTTTTTAAAAAAAAAAAAAAAAAAAGTGGAGTAACAAGCAGTGAATTTTCATATATTTCACGGGTTGGTATGGAAGTTACAATAAAGGTCTTTTCAAAGAACCAGAAAGATTTATACAGCTACATATGGCTCCAGCATCACATTTTCAGAGAAAATGAAATGCAAATCTGTCTTATAGTCTAGTCTAATGCTAAATGACTTGTCCACCTTCTTTGGCAAACAATGATTCAATTAAATTCTGCCTACAAAATCAGCCTGATAATTTATACTGGATGCATGGGAAAATCTAAGGCAGTACAAACATTGAAAAATCTCCAGACATCCAAGCAAACCCAAGTGAGTACATGAAACCTAATGGTGGCATGGTTCATCTCAAAAATCATAGACAACAAGCAAAAAAACCCCAAACCAAATATAAGAAAGCATCTAGAAACTCAGGGGGAAAAAAATATTGCGTTCCAGAAAATTTCAACTGATTAGATTCATTTGAATCTCGAATATAGGATCTGTGAGAAACAGTAAAGTATCTATGAAAGACAGCATGTCTTACACTAATTCCAATGTGTTTTTACAGCTTATTAAAAGCTTACAACGAACAGCACAGACTCCTTAGACCATGAAATAACATGTCAATTTCTTTTAGAAAAATCTGTTTAAGTCTTCACTTTCTACATCATTACACAAAATTTCACTTCAGTGAATCAAGATACTGAGAAGCCTTAATTGAGATCTTAATAAAGGTAATAGATTTTTTTCTTTCAGTCTAAGTTTAATATTTTTTATTTGTGACATATGCTCAGCTAGATTAAAGTCTCTCAAGAGTGAAATACGTATTTGCAACTGAAATATCAAGTTCATTGTCCCTGGAAGAAACATTCAATCTTACATGAAAACATAAATACTGTGAATTTTATTCTCTTGCCCATGTTTAAACTCCATTATTAGCTTACTATTGCTGATATCCTTACTTCCATTTGATCAGATACTTAAGAACTGTAAAGGCTGAACCTGCAGGGCAGATTCTTTGTTCAAATAAGTGACCAGCAGAGCATATGGGACAAATATTAATCCTTAAGACCTTTGCAGTCCATGAAGGGAGAGGTCTTGGCAAAAAGAATGCTGAGGAAGGTTATTTGACAGATCGTTTATGAATGAGATTAGCAGCAGCAAAAGTGGATGCTCAAGTTTCTTAAGACAGCTTTCAGAGGAAAAAAATTTCAGCCAAAGTTATATCTTTAAATCTTAATATGTGTACCCGCTGAAAACCTCATAACCGCAGACATATTCCTTTTAACAGATCTTATAAAATAATCTTGACTTCTTAAAAAAAATCCCCACCTCCTGACATTAAACTTGGTTTGATCTTGATCTTCAAAAATTCACCCAAACTGAAGTAATAAACTGTTGTAGTTCCAGATTTTTCAGAGAATTATTCCTCCCTTGCCAAAATGGGGACTGCGGGGGGACGGGGACCGCTGGGGCCGACAGCTCTTGGGGGTGGGGGGCGGACAGGGCCCCTGGGGACACCCCGGGAGGCAGGGGCTGCGTCCGGGACCAGCACTACCGGCAGTGCTGTGGCTGGAAAGGGGAAACCTCGGTTCGTCGTGTGGGAGAAAGCTGCCTTTGGATCGCTACCACTGCTCCACCCCGTCCCTTGCGACCGACCTTCCCCCACGCAAGTTTTGTTTTCCTTCGGGATCATCACGTCTCTCTTTAAAAGCCGGCGCTTTTTCGGAGCTCAGCCAGATCACGGGAGTGATTTTTCCTTTCCCACTCCTCCAGCGCTCCCTATTGTCCTTGAAAGATAACTGTAGGAGCAAAGATGGGACTTAACTCGTTCGTGGGTTACAGCGATTGCTGTCTCTTCGGTTCTGTGTTTGGTTATATATATATATCTGCAGTTGAGAACTGTGACTTTTGCCTATACAACTCCTCCCCTCTGCCCCCCTTAATTAAGTCTATTAATTGCAAAAGGGTTGTGGTGATTTTCTGTGGGAGACAGCCCCGATAGACATCTTAGTCTTCCTTTAATTCAAGACGTAATCATGTAAGAATTTTCTGAATCTTTAGTAAAATGAAAGACAACAGATTTTTTTTCCTCTAAGAAGGCCCTGAATAACAATCATATATCATAGAAATCTGAAATAAATATGGTTGTATTTCTTTGCAAGGAAATGTGAGCAAATACATTCCTCATACAAATAACCACCGAAATGAGAAAATTACTTTCATAGCATCACTGCAAAAAAAAATTACCTTAGGGCCATTTTGTTGTAAGTACAGATATTTCATAATTTCCACTCCACTTGTAAACTAGAATTAAGACTGAGATCATGTACCAATAATTAAGAAGCTTAAAATCACTATTAGAAAACTGTAACTTATCTGAAAATGGGCAACCTAGAAAACTGGAAATTATTTGGAAAACTGCCATTGCTCATGGCAATGTTTCCTCATGGCCAGAGTGCAGCAGTGGATGCTAAGATAATCACCTTGCTTTTGGCTATTTTGCAATAGCAAAAGTCAGGTACATTCGGACTCTATTGAATGTTGTAAAAGCAATTACAAGATCAGAATCTAAACTATGAATTCTACCATATAATTTAAAGGTCATAGGTCTTAACATAAAGACGGATGTACCTAGAACTAGAAAACACAAAGCTATAGATCGTGGTAGACAGACCCCATGTCATAATCCATGCTATTTGGACGGCTTCTGCAGTCAAGTATCCGTGCTCCTTGCCTTGCAGCTCTCACATTTCCCTCTCTTTGAACTTGTGACCAGTCTTCTCAGAGCCACCACTTGCCTGGGGCCCCAGGACCCCTGTTTGAGTTCCCATCACTGGAAGTTTTGTCAAGAGCTTTAGCTTTGTCAAGACTGTGTTCCTAGACTTTAATATTCAGACTGCTTTAAAGTATCTAAGAGGTTTTATCTTTTAATTTAAGTATGATTTGCTGTTCACAGGCACTTGGCTTTGCATCATTACCCTTCACTTACACATTACCATGCAGCACTTGATATTTTACATCTTCTTCAAATGAAATATTTTATCCATGATCAAGAAAGTTAATACTGATCTGATTTTGCTTTACATTTAAACAGAACAGGAGTGTAAGCATGACCACCTACAAGATCCAACTAAGAAGGCGTTCAAATGCTGACTGAGAGGTGGTGACTAGCAGATATAAGCCAGTTACTTAACCCACTCTAAAATTTGATCACTAGTATTCAACTGACCAAGCCTTCATTAACATTTATTAAATGTGCACACTTATGAAATTGAAGGTTACTAAATCATCTCTATGCACGAAATACTGCCTCTGTTAAAAAGCTGGATAAATTTCAGAGTGAGAGAAGAATATGATTAAATGTAGGAAAAATCGAATGTGGTGTATGTCCTATGGAAGGTTAAACAAGAAGATGACTACAAAGAAGTTAGCATTTTAGTAGGCGAATTACTCTATTCTGCAGGGAACAATAATAATAAAAAAACCAAATCCAAATAACCCATTACCAATTTAATTATATTATTTCAATTAAGCACTATGCATTTCACTGAAATAAATAGGAAAAGGAAAAAGTCTATCCTGGAACAGAGAGAAGATGGGGTATAGATATTCAATCTAGTTTATGTCACCCCTGTAATTTAATGTAAACAGATTTTGACTACTGTTCAACATAAAGTATAGGAAACTTAACTATGCTTTGCTTTTTGGCTTACAAAAGGAACAAATAAATCACGCACAATGGAAATTATTTGTAAAGTAAGGAGCTGCATTGCCTACTGAGACATTACCTACCATGTCTTTGTATTCCCTGGGTCCTCAGAGTCCTGAAGGCTGCTATGCTCAGTAAAGACGAAGGCAAAGAAAACCTTTGATAGTTCAGCTTTTTCTATGTCCTGTGTAACTAGGTCCCCCATTTCATTAAGCAACAGGCACCCATTGTCTCTCATCTCCTTTTTGTCACCTCTATATAGAAGCCCTGCTTGAAGTCCTTGACATCCCTCGCTAGATTCAATTCTATTTTGGGCTTTAGCCTTCCTAACTTCATCCCTGGATACCTGGACAATGTTTCTGTATTCTTTCCAGGTTAGCCATCCTTTCCTGCACCCTCTGTATGCTTCTTTTTTGTGTTTTAAGTTTGACTAGAAACGACTTTTTCGTCCATGCAGGCCTCCTTGCATTTTTTGTCTGACTTCATATTTGTTGGGATGGAGGTCTCTTGAATTTGGAGATGATCCTTGCATATTAGCCAGCTTTCTTGAGCTTTCCAGTAGTCACAGGAGCCATCCTACCACATCTTGTTGGCTTTCCAACAAGATTGTAGCTCTGCAACTCCGCATCTATCTAGAATTCATCATGGTTATTCCCTTGACAACACCGGGACTCGGGAAGGGGAGGGGGGGGGGGGCGGGAAGGGGGGGATGTGCAAGCCGGGCCGACTGGGGCCACGAGTTCGAGGCAGGCAGCACCATTGTTGACACCCTGGGAAGAGGGGGTTGCTTCCAGGGCAGGCACTTCCTCTCACACAGAAAAAGGAAATATGAGACAAATTCAGTTCGCCCGGTGTATGACGAGGGGGAAATAGCACCTTCACAGATAGCAGACCCAGAAACAAAGATTGTTCCTGAACTGCTGTTATTTGACCATCTCCGTAGTCTGCAGAAAGACATTACTCGATGTAATAGGTAAATAGAACCCTGCATGTCACCCCACAATACCCTCATATTACCAGAAAAAAAGCCGGATGGCTCTTACCATTTGGTACAAGATTTGAGAGCCGTGAATGAGCTAACTGTTACCAGATTCCCTGTGGTAGCCAATCCACACACTGTACTTAACCGATTAAGTCCAGATTATAAAATGGTATAGTGTCATAGATCTGAAAGATGCCTTTTGGGCTTGTCCTTTAGAAGAAAAACGTCGAGATTATTTTGCCTTTGAGTGGGAGGATCCAAAGACACATAGGAGGCAACAATTACGGTGGACAGTTTTACCACAAGGATTTACGGAATCCCCGAATTTGTTTGGCCAAGCCCTAGAGAAACTATTAGAATCTTATGAGTTAGGTCAGGGATTAGTTTTAATACAATATGTGGACGACTTATTAGTGGCTGGAAGGACTCAGGAAGAAGTAAGGAATGAGAGCATCAAGCTATTAAACTTCCTGGGCTTGAAGGGGCTGAAAGTCTCTAAATCTAAATTACAGTTCACTGAGGAAGAAGTGAAATACTTGGGACATTGGCTCACAAAGGGGCATAAAAAAACTGGACCCCGACAGAGTTAAGGGCATCTTATCTTTGGATGCGCCTAATAATAAAAGACAGATAAAACAGATGTTAGGATTATTAGGATACTGCAGACCGTGGACTGAGAATTACAGCAGCAGGGTAAAATTTTTGTATGAGAAATTGACAAAAGATGGGCTGGTAAAATGGACTCCTCAGGATGAGGATTGTTGGGAGGAAATAAAAAGGATTTTAATAGGGGCACCTGTTCTTAGCTTACCAAATATTCATAGACCCTTTCAACTTTTTGTTAATGTGGATAATGGAACTGCATATGGGGTATTGACCCAGGAATGGGCAGGTCAAAAGAAACCTGTGGGGTATTATTCAAAAATATTGGATCCTGTGAGTCGTGGATGGCCCACTTGTTTACAGGCAATTGTGGCAACTGCTCTTTTGGTGGAGGAAGTTGGAAAAGTCACTTGGAGGGAGAGCTAAAAGTATACACCCCTCATAATATTCGTGGGGTATTGCAACAACGAGCCAATAAGTGGCTTACAGATAGTCGACTTTTAAAATATGAAGGAATTTTTATTAACTCCCCTAAATTAGATATGGAAATTACTTCTCTTCAAAATCCTGCACAATTTTTATATGGGGAACCAAAGGATAAATTAACCCATGACTGCCTCCAGGTGATAAATTTACAGACAAAAATAAGGGAAGATCTGGAGGAAGATGAATTGGATGAAGGAGAAAAATTATTTATAGATGGCTCTTCACGAGTACTTGAGGGGCAGCGAAAATCAGGGTATGCCATCATAGATGGACACATGATGCAGATAAAGGAGGCAGGACCACTGGACCAGACCTGGTCCGCACAAGCCTGTGAACTGTATGCCCTGTGGAGAGCATTAAAACTTTTAGAGGATAAAATTGGGACTATTTATACAGATTCAAAATATGCCTTTGGAGTAGTACATACTTTTGGAAAAAATTGGGAGGAAAGAGGCTTAATTAACACTCAAGGGAAAGGGTTAGTCCATGAGAAATTAATTTTGGAAGTCTTACGGGCCTTGAGAGGTCCACTGAAAATAGCTGTTGTCCATATAAAAGGACACCAGAAGGGACTAACTCCTATAGTAAGAGGAAATAATCTGGCCGATGCAGAAGCAAAACGGGCTGTGTTATTAATAGTTCAGACAATAGAAGAAGAGCCGGAAGGGCTAAAATTGGATAAAGCTTTCACCTCTCAGGAGTTAGATAAAATAAAATGTATAGGAGCAAAAAGAGAGGGTGATAAATGGCTTCTCCCAGATGGAAGGGAAATCCTTCCAAAAGGGATGGCTAGGGGAATATTAAATAAATTACATGGTAGGACTCATTGGGGGGTCCAGGCCTTAGTGGACCAGTTTGAAATTAACTATACTTGTGTTGGGTTATATGGATTAGCAAAAAAGGTTTTAGAAGGCTGTTTAACCTGCCATAAAATCAATAAACGACAGCTTAGAGAAAGAGTTCAAGGAGGACGTGAACTAGCAAAAAGACCCTTTGAGAGGATACAAGTAGATTTTACTGAATTGCCAAAGGTTGGGAGATACCAGTATTTACTAGTCCTAGTGGATCATCTAACGTATTTTGTGGAAGCATTTCCAGTAGTACGGGATACTGCCAAAACAGTAGTGAAAATCTTGATTGAAGAAATTATTCCAAGATATGGAGTTACCATGGCAATCGACTCAGATCGAGGTCCGCATTTTACCTCTAAGATAATTAAGGAAACAGCCGAGTTATTTGGTATAAAATGGGAGTATCATACTCCCTGGCATCCACAAAGTTCGGGAAAAGTGGAAAGAATGAATGGAGAAATAAAGAAACACTTGACCAAACTCATGTTGGAAACAAAAATTAGCTGGGTCAAGTGTCTGCCACTAGCCTTATTATACATTAGGATTCAACCAAGAGCATATACTGGTATATCCCCCTTTGAAATGTTATACGGAATGCCATATGACTTCGGAACATTAATAGAACACCCAAAAGTTGAGGATAAAGTTCTGACTGAGTATATTCTAGAACTTACGAAAAGGAGACAGGAACTGAGGAAGAAAGGTCTGACAGTGCAAAGGCCTCCCCTAGATATCTCTATACATCGGATTCAACCTGGTGATCAGGTGTTGATTAAAACATGGAAAGAAACCTCTCTAACATCCCGTTGGGAAGGACCTTTTGTCGTTTTACTTATAACAGATACAGCCATACGGACTGCAGAAAGAGGGTGGACTCATGCCAGTTGAGTTAAAGGACCTCTTCCCCAAGGACGCTGGACGGTGACATCGAGACCGGGAGATCTCCAGTTGAAACTAAGAAAACAGTCAGCTGATGCAACATACCAGAAATGATGTGAGAGACGGCCTTTGTCACTCACTGGTTTAATATAGCACTGGAAGATATCTATATTCAGGACATTTTTGTAGGGTAGTATGTGAGTGTTTAAATTGTAGTGGGAAATGGCCTTGTATTTCTTTTAAAATTGGATGAAATGTCGTATAAACTTCCCCAGGCACAGGTATGTAGATGATATAGATCATGGTAAGGCAAAAATTGTAAGGCTATTTTGTGGTTGGGAATGTTATATACCCAAAATTTGGGAAGTTTATGAAACAGACTTTAAAGAAGTAGCACGAAAGTGTGCCCAGAAAAATGCTTGGAAAAGGGCCCGCTATTAAAACCCTATAGGCTCTTTTCTGCCTTGAAATATCTGAGGCCAGAAGAGTCCCCTGAAGAATACCTGCTGCTGCCGAGAAGACGCTTATACCCCGTTGCTCTCTGCAAAAGAGTAGACGAGGGGAGGCAGAGAGGTATAGAACGGTGGGGAAAATGAAGGCTGGTGCCTTATTAGGACTGTGGATATGGGCAGAGCTGAGTCTAAATATGGTGTAAATATCCACATCAGCCCTTCAATTGGACCTTAGGGCGATGGGAAAGCCCAGTCGAGTTGCGGTACAGCGTTACGGCTGGAGCTCCGAGTTTCCAAGCATACCTTTGTGACCTGGTATTAACAGATCCATGTTTGAACCTGATGCCATACTATCTCTGTCCTAGCTCTAACCCAGGAAAGCCTTACTGTAACCTGCCAAGCCATTATTATTGTGCATATTGGGATTGCGAAACCATTGCTGTTGCATGGAAACCTGCAGTAGCTGATAAGTTTTTAGCTGTCATATGGGGGCCCCATGGATGTAAGCCCCCAAAGCTGGAAACCCGACCTTTTATGATGTTACTTGTAAGTTTGTCAATCTAACAGTACTACAGCCAGAAGACCCTGGGTGGTTAACAGGATGAACATGGAGAATAAGGCTTTATGAGCCTGGACGTGATAGAGGTGGTTTAATATTTATCCAAAAACATGAAGTCAGGAAATCAGAGGCAGTAGGACCAAATTCGGCCATTAAAAAACAGGAAAAGGGAAAAGGGCAACAAAAGGCAAAGAATTCAATGTCTCCAGTCACCGTGGGGATACCTACAATAAAGACAGAGGAAACATTAAAGATAGAGGAAACATTCAAGGACGAGGAACCCCTATGGGCCGTAATGCAAGCGACTTATCAGGCTTTAAATGCTACTAATCCCAACTTCACCAGTTCTTGCTGGCCGTGTTATGATGTGAAGCCTCCTTTTTACGAAGGAATAGCTGTGGCATCTCCCTTTAACACCTCTACCGAAGATAATCCCTCCAGATGTAATTGGAAGGAGCGAAAAATAGGGATAACTCTCCAACAAGTTAGAGGGAATGGTTGGTGTATAGGGAAAGTAACAGGTAAAAGAAGAATGCTGCGTGTAAATCATACCCAGAATTTTGCAGCAGAGATAAAATGGGTATTACCCAATGCTGGAGCTTGGTGGGTTTGTTCCCTATCAGGACTAACCCCGTGCTTATCTACTGCTATTCTTAGGAAGAATGCCTCAGAGTTTTGTGTTCAGGTCACCGTAGTGCCCAGAATTCTCCTACATGAAGAAGAAACTATGTACCTACATTGGAGCAATTTGGGACATAAGATCAATAAGAGAGAACCAGTCACGGCCATAACTGTAGCTACCTTACTGGGTTTAGGAGTGGCGGGCACGGCCACAGGGGTGACTTCCCTAATACAACAACAGCGGGGGTTAACTTTCTTGAGAGAAGCAGTAGATGAGGACTTGGCTAGAATAGAAAAATCTATCACTTACTTGGAAAAATCACTAACCTCTTTGTCAGAAGTAGTATTGCAGAATCGAAGGGGATTAGATCTGTTATTCTTACAGCAGGGAGGACTTTGTGCAGCCTTAGGTGAAGAATGTTGTTTCTATGCTGACCATACTGGGGTTGTTAGAGACTCAGTGGCTAAGTTAAGAGAAGGACTTGAAAAAAGAAAACGAGAACGAGAAGCCCAGTCCTCTTGGTATGAGTCTTGGTTCAATCATTCTGCCTGGCTAACCACTTTGATTTCTACCTTAGCAGGACCTCTGATAATATTATTGTTAGCTTTAACCTTTGGACCTTGTATTATTAACAAATTCATAACTTTTGTTAAGAGTAGAATGAATAAAGTACAATTAATGGTGTTGAAACAATCAGAATTAGAAATGAAAGTTCTGCCAGATGAAGAATTTAAACTTAAAGCGGCACGACAGGTATTGCAGAGATTTGATCAACAAATGGGTATAAAATAGAAAAAGGGGGGAATTGTAATAGGTAACCTTGAAGTATTTGTTAATCAAACCTAGAGAATAATGTCTTGTTCGCTCAGGTATGTTTAATTCTAATGTTATGCTACTTTGGTAATTTGAATCTTTGTATATTTTTAACCAAGCATAAAAACTAAGAATTGTCTTGCTTCATTGTAATAAGTAGCTGGGAATAATTTGCTGATCAAGCCAACTGAGCAAAGAGAATACTGTAGCTGCCCAAAAGATGAGAACAACCTGCTTAGCAGAATGTGTTTAGCCATTATATTATTCAATGTATTGTTTTGAGCAAATGTTAAACTGTAAATATTATATTACTATGGCGGTCTTTGTCTTTTACAAGGAAAATCTGTTTTAGCTGACTCTGCAGCAAAGTTTTTAGGAGTTGCCTGAAGCTAGCAGCAGTGTGCGAAAGGATAAGATAAAGGAAGAAGGAGTCACCAGTTTTATGGCCTTGCTGGTATCTGGTACGAGGC
This sequence comes from Tapera naevia, assembly GCA_033556795.1. NCBI lineage: Eukaryota > Metazoa > Chordata > Aves > Cuculiformes > Neomorphidae > Tapera > Tapera naevia. Next base: position 1,412,586 of record JAUMJJ010000095.1, read on the forward strand.
TCCTGAGGAGACTGGAGGGGCCATCTGCCTTTTGCAAGAGATGACATAACCCCCTCCTGTTGAACACTGAGGTGCCAGAAACCCAGGCCAAAGGGGGGGGCCACAGACCCCCCCCCCCCCCCCCCCCGAAAACCTTCCCAGAGATAGTACTGGGGATAAAAAGGACTGTTTGAAACATCTGAGGTTGCGAGTTGTGGTGGAGCTGCTAGCGCCCCCCAGCCGCCCAGCGCTGCTTTTGCTTTCCTAAATAAATACTTAGAAAACTTGATTGGGACTTTGTTGCCTTCATTCACTTATAACACTCGACAGCCAGGCGAGCCTGTCCTGACTTGGTTGATCCAAGTTTGGGACCTTATGGGTGAGAGCTTACAACTTGATGGTACTGAAGTCAGGTTTTGGGGGTCTCTGGCCCAGGATGTGGGTATGGAACAGGTGTTTGTGAGGAAATCAAAACCCCTTTCACTCTGTGGACAACATTGTACTCCTGACTTTTATAGTTTATTTACTCTGCAGAAAATCCTTGAACCATAGTTCTCATTTGCAAGAAGATCCTTGAGAGAACATCTTGCAAAGAAACAAACATGAACTCATATTGTGATAATTACTGAGTTTAACAGGAGAACTGCAGTGAGTGGAAAGCACTATGTGGGTGAGTCTCATTAAGATACAGCATTCCTGATTAATTGTTGAATTAATTGAATTCAAATGGAAGGGTAGATCACTTTCTGGGGCAAAACAAAACACACTAGGAACAATTAAAGTGGAAGAAAAATAACATCAATTTATTTTTTATTTAAGTTCTGCTCTTATCACTTCAATTTCTGTGAGCTACTGGAAAGTGAACACTGAACATCAAGAAAATTTTGCAAAATGCCAGTAATCAGCTCCACATTTCCAGTGCCAGTGTTGAGACACATTTGTCCTTTAAATACTATTATGAAAATGCAGTCAAAGAAGGAAAAGACGCTGTGTAGTAATCAACAATAACTTTGGAAACTGAGTATTTCTAATGGACTACACGTCAGAATTCAAATGTGAAAGTTTTTCCTCAGCTAAGTCTTTCATATGAAGCTTAAAAAATGAGCTGGTCTCAGACCATACAAAACTAACAAAAAATCCTGAAAGTTTTTATATTGATATTTTATAAATTACTAATGATGGATTTCTTTCCCAGTTTTATATAGCAGTTTAGTCAATCACTTTCCAGTCAGGTGTCTATCTCTTGTAACTGAAGATAAAAGTGAAGAGAGAAACCAACCCAGTTACAGTTAGGAGAGCTCTGGGATAAAAGCAATGGATGAATAAGCAATACATTGCCCTGCTAACTTGAATTCCTACAGTTTCACTGTTTTTTGAATTTCTATCAACTAGATATAGTTATTTCAGACATAAGGTGTCACGTTTGCAGTTTTCAACTGTGAATAGTTTGATAGCATGCAACATGAACTCCATAATCATCATTATACTATTTTTGCTGTTTTATAGAGCAGAGGGAGAAACTGTTACACTATTCTTGTCTATCCTTTCATAGTAAGTGAATTATAATCGCTCCATTCTTCCTGTTTTTTTTCTGTTATCAATATGGTTTTAAAGTGAATAATGAAAGAATAAATGATATTCTAAGAGTAAATGATAGGAAAATTGGGAAAATCATGAAAAATTTCTAATCTAAATCAAATTGTTAATCTAAGTGCTCCTCATTAATTCTCTGAAAGGCTATTGTCAAACAAAAGCAGTAGAAACCAGCTCTTAAGGCCACTCAGGGATGCTTTGCTACTATGTCTTTACAAAGCTCACCTCCCCAAGGAGATCTTGGTGCAACATGTCAGCCTTGCTCATCCAAAGTCACCTATCAGGTATTGCAAAGATAATTATAATTTCTAGCATTTAGAAATGTTCTGACCCTAACATTTTAAAATGACTACGTACTTCTGCAAATCCGAAGCCAAATACAAGAGAACACGAAATAAAGGGATTTGTGTGTTGTCACTCTGAGGCCTACTGAAATATTAACAATTTCTGATTGGAAAGCTGCAACTGTACCTGATTCAAACCTCAAAATTTGCCATCCTATAAACTTTTAAATAGAAATCTTCCTGAATGATCATAAAGTATTATTTCAAGATGGAAAACATAAGGTTTTGTTCTTGCAGTGACAAATTACTAGAAGGGATCACTACATAATTTTGTTTGATATGCCTATGATGATTACAGGTCACAGAATTTTACTATACTCTTTGTATTCAGCCCAATGAACTCATGAACTTACTTGGCTAAAACTCAGTCACAGGAGGCATCCAGTCTTGATTTGAAAGCATCAAGAAAACCATGGAAACACTTGCAGGAAATATTAATTACACATGTAAGTTCAAAAATACAAAACAGGCAGAAACACGATTTATGTTCGGGGTTTTATATGTAATACATAATACATTTTGTTATATTGTACTGTATACTTTAAAAACTTTTGAAAAATCACAGAAACTTGTTTTCTCACTCACTGTATTTGGCAGGTATTACTGGTTCTAAATGCTCAGAACTATAATTCTGTTAATATCAAGAATGCTTTGCGTTGTATACGTAGAACACACAAAGGCAATATTAGTAACTATGATTCCCAACAAAGTTACACATGTTCTTATGATGATTTTAAGAGAGAAGAGTTTGAATAAAACGCTGGTCTTGCCTAGAGGAATTTTATTACATATTGAGAGTTTCACTTTGCGTGACTCTTCTGGTTTGAGCTAAAGCAGAATTAATTTTCTAACTTTTTAGCTAACTTCATTTTCTAAAAGTTGGCAACATGTTTTACAGATACTGTCTATCTGTAGAAGTGTTAACGCATAGATTTATTTTTATCACCAGAGTAAGGGTCTTTCGTATGCAGAAACCCCATTGCTTATACTTATTCTTCTAGAAATGAGGGTTATCCTCGAGCTGATGGAATGCTGTAAGTCAGACGGGCAAAAAAGGGACACATCTGCAAGAAGGAACAGACAAGACCGGTGACCCAAAACCGGCCAACAGAGTATTCCATTCTATATACATCATATTCTATGATTCTGTTTGAAGTAAAACTGGGAGATTATGAGAGTCAAGCTCTTTTCTTCAATGGCCAGCATCTAGTAAGAACTCTGTCTTTCTACCTCCTGGTCCTGATCCAATAATTCCTGAATCCAGTTCCTGAGTCCAGTTCCTACCTGCCACTGATTCCAGTACCAGACCTTTCCCCATGCCTACTCTATTATTAATATTACTTTCCTTTTTGTTACAACTGTCTCATTAAAGCTGTTTTAGTTTCAGTTTTCAACCCACAAGTCTCCTTCATTTCTCTTTCCCAGGGCAGGGCAGGGATTGAGTTAACAACTGCTAATGTTTAACTGCTGACCAAGCTGTGAGGGGGATTAAACCATGACACTGAATATTCTGGTGAGTTAGCAGCTCAGAAGTTAGGTATTAAATTAGCTGAGATGTATTTGCTCTCCTGCTGCCTTCTTCTTCATACCAACCTTGTGCCTCTTTTTCCTTAACATCCATCTTGTAATAAATTATTTTGTAATAATGTTATGATTTTCCCTGTCATATGGGGTTTTTTTACATAAGCTTTTTCCTGACATGTACATAATTTACTGACATATTTTTCTTTTTTTTTTTTCCTTCCAAAACGAACCACTGTCATCCTTATTAAGGTTTAATGGCCCTTTGAGGTTCCCTTTTTCTCTTTGTTGCTTAAGACTCTTGTGTTTTAAACTGACTACCTAAGAGAAGCATATGCCCTCCTTATGGCTGTGATTTGTATTTAGATGTGTAGACATCATCTTTGCACCTATCCTTTTTAATGCTCCCCCTACTCTTTGACACTTTTGTTGTGTTGTTAGAATTTTATTCTAGGTCTATGCATCTATAAGCAGAATAATTTCAAAATAAATACAGCAGCCATTAAGTGCCTATGGACGTCCCATTGCAGTAATGAAAAGATTTTCCAGATTCTCTGTGAGAAAGATAAAACACACTTTAGACAACAGAAATTAATTAGAGCTGGAAACAAAAATGTTGAGAAGCTAGAGCTAAGGCAGTTCAAACCAGATTTGAAGACAAGATTCTATAATTTAAAGTTATTTTAGAACAAGACTACTGCCTTTTACCATAGAACCTAGATTTTAATCTTAGATCTGTTTACTAAGACAAAAAAAGTAATCTTCTGTTACATTTGCAGCCAAGTCCATTTGTAAACAAGCTCCAGCATCAAACACAAGATAGGTTCAGGCTATTTTCTAAACAATATGCAATATGACTGTGTTACTAACCATTAAGATTACATCTGTTGTATATCAAAAAAATACTGTATATAAAGTAGCAAACAAATCAGTTATCTTGTAGGAGTAGTAACATCTTGACGTCAATTTAAAGGACGTTTTCTTAAAGAAATTAAAGTTTGCAGTTACAGCACTTGAAGTCTAGACAAAACCTGGAACCTAGAGGCCTAAAAGGCATGGTTATTCCATGAATACACAATCTCAATGCATCACACTAGTATGCTTTATGTCACGAGTACCTTTGCATGAAGATGCATCAGGCAGAGGAAACAGAAGTTTCCCCTTTCTAAAGAAATACATCTCCACCTCAGACATTGAAGAGAAAGAAAGGTAAACAGAATCAGATTTCTATTCCTGTTTCCATCGCTGAGGCTAACGACAAAATTCAAAGTAACTTGTCTGTGTCTATGACACTGCTGAAGTGGGACAGCCTCAATTCAATGTGGTACTGCACAGAGCTGGGAGAGTTCAAGAGTATTCACATCCCAATTTCCTATTCTCTGAAGGGCCCTTACCAACATATATGAGCTCAAATTCAGGACTGTTTTTTGCAATTCAAATAGCAAGATTTTTGTTCTAGTAGTGCAGTGAAATCAAAGCTTACTCTCAGGGCTCCATCTTAAACTGTGGCACCAGACTGATGTGGCAAAGCTGTGTCATCCTACCTACGCGCATTCAAAAATCCCCAAAGGTCAACAAAATGCTTGAGTATCTTCAATAAGCTCAAATTAATTCTTATGTATCATAGATGCATCTTTGACCTGGTATTTCCTGGCAGGAGTGACTACTTCTCAGTGACAGAAAAAGTCTTGATCTCAAACCACATTCTAGATCCCCCTTGCAACTAGTCCTCACTTCCTCATGAGCAAGAGCAGAAGCCAATTTTCATCCTAGAGAGCCAAGCTTGGAGCGTGTCCCCTGCAACGAAACAAATGATATTAGAAGTAGCTTCAATGGAGCAGATGATATTAGAAGTGGTTGTAACATTGTGGCTACTTGTAGGGCCAGGGCACCTGACTATAAATTTCATGTGTGATCCATCTGCCACCATCCCTTTCTCCTCCCTCCCTCCCTACTCTCTCCAAGCTTGATGATGATTTTCAAGAAGGGAAAAGCAACAGCTGACCTGATGTAATGATGGCAACAGCTGTTCTTTGACAGGGACAGCACATTACTCAATGTAAGCAAAAGGCATACCAGGGTTATCCTCATATTTTAATAGTAGTACAGCTGGATCAGGCTTCAATAAGTATGAATGTAGCCATTAAGTCTAGTTTCTTCAATAAATCTGTTCATGATAAGCTTCAAATACGCCTTCCTCCACACCTTGCCATACAGAGTTTACGTTGAGTATAGACAATGGTGTCATGTGTTTCGGGTGTCTTCCATTGACCTTCACTTTTCAAGTTTGTTTCCAGCCAAGACAGAGCTGTTGCTGTACAGTCTCCAATGCAATTACTCACAATGTTCTTGTGTTCTTTCCTCGACTCAGCATGTTGCTTCCTGTGACATTTTCCATAACAACTTCAGCTAGTCCTTAGCCTTGTGGGAAACAGAAGCAAATCATCTCTCTGAACTCAGAGCACACAAACAGAAAGGCTGAAAGTATTACAGCAAAATGCATCCCTGAACAGAGGCTGTTCGACATAAACATGCTGCCATTCAGTTCCAGGCAAAAAAAACCATGTCCTAGTCTTCTTCTTTTTCTTCTGTCCTGACACCCTCTAGGAAAAACAAAACAAAACAAAAACAAAAACAAACAAACAAACAAATGCTACAACAACCAACAGTGATTTCAGGGAACAGAAGAATGTATTTGGGTCCAAGATATATGAATAGGATTTCACCCAAAGATCTGCACATCTGGGAAACACAAATTACATTAGTGCATGTAATAGAAATGCACATATTGTAAATGCTACTACTTAGAGACATACAAACTGTAACACTTGAGTTCTTGGAGCTGAGTTTCAGCTGATGTTAATTATCAAAGCTCAACCAGTTCCAGTGAAGATCTGCATGCTTGCAGCAGCTGAGACTCCAGCCCTCAGCCCATAAGCTTCTCCTGACATGCTACCCAGCAGCAACACTAGAAACAGCGCTCTACCAAAATTTTGAAGAGGTGCAATTTGCTTTTTAACTGGGCAATACAGTCATGCATTCTGCAGAGAGCAGCACTTTTGGCAGAAGGGATATTAGCACCCTCTGACCCATATACAAATAGTAAAGTGGAAGTATTATAAGATGTGATTTCCCATGGTATCGTACTGACTTTTGGAGATCAACCCACCTTACTACTCACACAGCACTTAGGAGAAACACAGCACTATCACTAGTGTGCTTAATTCTTATGCAAATACCTCCCGCTCCCAAAGTCAGGCAAGGCTTTCAACCAGGAATTTTTGGAACAGTTCAGGAATTTTGCTGCTGTTCTGTTCAAAAATATGTTCTCAGTCCTCGAAGTACAAATAAAAAATCTTCCACTGACAGTTAGGTGTTTGCATACTTTAGCCAAATTAATCAGTTATATAACTGATACTAAATGATACCATGCAGAAAGATGAGCCTACAGAAAGCAAGACTCAGGGTCACTGGCTTTCAAGATAATCACCATCAGTGCTGTGCAATGAAGAAACCGCACTGCCAGGCTTAACAGCACAGCAAGTCCAAATGCTCCTCTCTCACAACAGCAGGCCTACACTTGTTCTGTAGCAATATGCGAACTCTATCCAACTGATGAGAGCTACCTAGCACGATTTTAAGAATTACCAAAAAAAACAAACAGTTCATTTCACATGTATCTGAGATGGAAGGAAAATATAGTTTGGGGTAAAATTCATAGTAAACACTCCAAAAGATATTTAAAAATCTCATTGGTAAACTTAAAATACATATTTTAAAAGCTGTCATTAAAAAAAAAACCTGGCTAAAAGGCACAAATCTTACAAAATCACTGGCAAACAACCCTTCCCTCCCACTATCTGTCCTGATAGAAGACTTCAGACATCTGCAGCCATAGCACAGTCACAACAATTATTCTGTTACAGTGAATACGGAAACTACTCAGAATCTATTATAGAGACAACTGGCATTCAAAATTTCTTATAAGCATGGACACATGGAATTTATTCAGGCAGGATGTGACCAGACCAAATTAGTAAGTATAGACTGTATTCAAGCAGCAAGATTTATGAGAGACTAACATGTTGTCACTTATATTGGAACCTGAACAATATTGAAAAGCAGATTTTGGTGAAAGAAAACAATCTACAAGGTTAACTTTTGTCTTTCTACATATGAATCAAAGAATTAGGTTTTATTTAATCCTGTCAAAGGATTCATTATAATGTGCCGGAACTCAGATTTGCATTAGTCAGGCAAGCATAGCCACGGCATAGACAGGTACTGTCATAAATGCCAGGAGTCCCAATACTACCCTGGTCTGGAGGAGCACTTAAGCCACACACAAGCAATATGGAGCTCAAAAGCGACACTCAGTTCCTTAATACACACAAAATATGGAATACTCTCAACTTGAGTAACAAAGAGCTGATATAGAGTACATCATTAAGAATGACACGAAAAACTAAAAGAAGAGCTTGCTTTCATCACAAGTATGAAAGGATGGGGCTTAATCTCTCCTTTATAAAAGACAAAGTTTAGCAATGCAAATATGTTTCATGATTTTTAAGTTCCACTTAGCAAAGGATTTAAAGAAAAAAGTGAAGGTCAACATTTTTTTAGTTGAAGAAATAATGTTCATGAGACTGAAGAATATTAGTAATCTTAACATCAAAATATCTATGAAAATAAAACAGAGGGATGGATATTTTTTCTTTCAAAACTATTTCTTTTCAATAAATACTTTCTGGAACTAACTTACTACAAGAATGTGAACTTTCACTCTCTTTTTCTCCCTCTTGACCAAGTTAAGTCTATTTCTCAAATGTCCAATTGGTCGTGAACCGTTTTCACACTGAAATGTCTTTGACCTTTTGGCTTGCTGATATCCATGATGACAAGGCCATAATAAATAGACAAATATAATTATATTCCAATACAATAGACCCTTAATTGTAACAGCCATGTTCCTTCCGTAGAACATAGCATTGTGGATGTGTTTTTAGTCATCATCTGAAGACCATGGACTACAGGACATGGGTTTTTATCCTTTACGCATAATCTACATTCTTTGCTGTGTGAGCACCCTCTATTAAAGTATACAAAAAGTGTTCTTTTTTTCAAATAGTCCCACTTGATGAAATGACAGAGTGAGAATATCCTACAGAAACATAATACCCCAGTATTTTCTGATCTAATTTTGTGTGTCTTGTAAATTTAACCATCCATATACAGGAAGAAAATACTGACATTAAAATTTGCCTACAGACATCTGCATAAAATTTGTCTCTATTTCTCTAAGAAAGATAACTGTAAATCTGTTTAATGTGTTCTGAACCAATGGAATAGTACTATTTCAATACCACATGATGTGATACTAAGAGTCGGGGAGGGGAATAGATCTCCATATCTTTTTCTAACCACTTTGTCTTAATATGCTTGGGATTTAAAAACAATAAAATCATATTCATTTGTCACGGTATATTTTCATTGAGTATATAAAGACATTGCATTATGATCATACAATATTGTATTCATTAAGTCCTCTACTGGAATTTGTAGAATTTTGTCTATTAAAAATACTATATAAAAACTTTCTTCAAATTTCCTAAGTTGGCCAAGTTTAACATCTGAGTAGTTAATATATAAGACATCAAATCCAAGTTCTGAACTAAATTCTCGCTTCCTGTTCATATGAAACATCTTATTATAGTCCCAAACTTTTAAAACCAAATGAAATTTGCTAAGTAACATTAAGTTTACCTAATACTCTCAATGAGAGTACATTTTTTTTCTGGATGTATTTATAGCTTCAGGGATTCACACAATTCTCGTTAAGTTTGCTTGTTTAAAAAAATGTTAATTAAAGTAAAATTATTTCTATTAGATGGATATTGTGGACAGAATCACTGTGAGCAGCACAGAAGGCCTCTTATTTCCTCAGCAGTCTTAGGCTGAGGTTATCTAACAGTTCTTCAAGCATCTTTGAATTTGAAACTAGCTGACATAATGCTGTGACCCTGCAGCTACGTGTTATCACTATTGATCTCAGAGCAGTACATCTCACACTATCATTTTTCCCTAACAAAAAAAACCTGTCAGTGTTAACATAATACAAGATATCAAACACACAAACAAAATTCACTGATGACACATGCTGTTCCATTTGTTTCAGGAGTGTGATGCATTGATACACAGAAATCTGGAGACTCCTATCATGGTCTTCTGTTCTAAAGGTCTGTATTACTTCAAGGCTGTCAAACCTGACTTTTCTAGTGAAATGCTTGAGGTGCTGATCACAAAATACATGGTGTTTAAGAAAACCATCTTAGGTAAACAATATTCAATGTGTGTATAAACACATTCTTTCTTTAAGGCATAGCTGACAGATCCCAACAAACACCAGGCACAACACAACACAATTTAGGATTTCTTTTATTGTAAGTAATGATTTCTTTTGCCATCAGTTTGAAGTGCAAAATAGTTCTGTTTAGAGCAGTTTAAGTTTACAGCAACAAAAGAAACTGAAATAAAAATAATCTATATTTTACTGTTTACTGTTACTGCTGAACTCCTGAAAATTTGTGTACAAATACAAAAGCACAAAATTATTATTATCATGAAAAATTATGTAAATGGAAAGCCTGAGACTTAGACTAGAATCTTACCTTTAAAGTACCCTACAATTAAAATAAGTTAGATGTTACAAAGAGAATTAATAAATAGGTAGTGATTTAGTTGTAGAATAGATTTTCCTGTAATTTTAATGAAAAGCAATATGCTTCTATCCCATTTTTATGAAGGTTCAATAGAATCATTATGTCTCCAAAAATCTTTTTTATTAAATTAAAGAAAAAAAGCGAACAGAAATCTCAGACATAGAACTCCCACACAGTAACGAAATGAACAGTCCAACCCTATCTATGAACAAAATTTAATGGAAGACTCCTACTGCTTTCTTTGAATCAAGCTCCTGATTCCACACTGAAAAATGTTAGTTTGAAGATTAGCTAATTGCTCAATAGACACTACAGAGCTTCGTGCAGCTGCCATTTGGAATACAATTTCTGTCCAGAATTTTTCATAAATTCAGCTTCCAACTTTGCAGTCATGCATCATCGTCATATGCATTCTTGGTAAGCTGCATTCTGAACCATTAGGCAGAGTGATATTAACATGATTTGGAGCCCAGCACCTTAATAGGTTCAGCATTGAAATAAACTCTTCAGCTTTGTGACCTAACTTCAACATATTTAGCTGATTCATCATGAGTGGCACCCATCAGCATGGACTGATACGACATATTCTTTGAAAGGTCTAAAAAGTAGATCTGAACTTTTTAGATAAAGATAGTTAATTCACCAATCTATTTTGTATCCTCCTTCAGTACGTTAGAAGTTAGAAAACAAACTTGCATTTTGAAAAGAAACTGGAAGAAGAAAAATTGCTAGGATTTTTGGTGAGGAAGATATTAAACATGTATAACATCACACAGCAACATTTCAACATCACAAGAATCAATATATGTCACCATGCATCCATTTCTGGGAACCAAACTAATAAATTTAGGTTTCCTAACAACTAGACATTTCAAAGCATCTTACTTTAAAGATTCTAATCTTCATACTGTGAATGAATAGTCAATGCATATCATACAAAACCAATCTATATGAATATTGTTTCTGTGAAAATTGATCTGTTCAGGGAGGATGCTAGAGGAGGATGTTTTCCAAAGCATATCCTATCTATTGTTTAAAGTAGGTGCTCTTGAAGTCTTTGTTCAGAACATAAACAAAGCTAAGATATTTAAAGTTCATTGAATACAATCATGAAAACCTGAACAAAACACAGAATAATAAATACTGATTTTAACTGCTCTGATCATAGACTTTTAAACTGGCAAGATACATTATGCGGGGTTTTCTTTCAAAAGAACTTTGGGTTCTTAATAATCTCAATTGTACTACAGTAGAAAAACAAAACTATTCAGTAGCTACTTTGAGTAAAGGTGATTGCAAACACCTAGAAATTTGAAAGTTTTTACATCATTTCAAAATGTTGGTCAAAAAGAAGTACTACTGCATACATCAAATCTGATGGTCACGGTGGCATCTCCTCTTATTCTAAATATCAAGTACTAGAAAGGAGATAAGTCAAAACCCACAATTGTTTCCCCAAATAAAAAAAAAAACCTGTCTTGATAGTTGCCTATTCTTACACTGCTAAACTAGGAAAATAACAGGTTATATGTGTATACACATACATACATATATGGTACTGACATGCGTGGTCCCTTTCAACCAAATAAACATGACCCCAGCTTAACCTCAAGTTGGAAATTGCATCACTGATGAACAATGATAGACAAAAAAACAAAGTACGGTTTATCAATATTAAATTAGTTTTCCTGTTTTAGCTTTCAATTATGAGCTTATGAAGTGGAGGAGCAACACAAAAGAAAGAGTTTTATAAAAATCACATAGAACATCCTGTAGCATCACACTACTCTTTATTGTTGTCCCGTCCAATTCCTCATTTGGCTAGCAAGGTCAGCTTAGATCCGTTGTGAAGTATCTTGTCCAGGTCAGTTGGAATATTCCCAAGGCAATCACTCAGGGAAATCTACTCCAGCGACTGACCACTCTTATGGTGGAAAAGGATTTACCTAATATCTAAATGTGATTTCCAACATTCCCCCTTGCATCTGTTGCCTCTCCCCTATACCTTCAGTATGAGTTTGGCTCTGTCTGTTATATGCCCTCCCAGTAGGTGACTGAAGACAGAAATCAGATCTCCCTTCAAGGCTAAACTAATTCAGTTCTCTCAGTCGTGTCTTATGTACAATGTCCTCCTGACCCCGTTTGTACCAGACTTCCTCTAATATGTCACTGCTTGACTGCTGTAGGGGAGCCAGAAATGCAGAACTAGCACACAGTATGCCACATGTGGTCTCATCAGTGCCAAATGGATGAGAAGCATCACTTCCGTGGACTTGCTGGCTACTTCTCACTAATGTAACCCAAGATGCTCTTGTCATAGAATCATAGAATAGTTTGTGCTGGAGCCTGTCAAGCCACACAGCTGGCTTGGGTCAGCTTGCCCACCATGAACGTGTGACTTTTTCCCCAGAGAGCTGCTTTCCATCTGTCTGGTCCTCAGCTTGTCCTGCTGCATGCAAATTTTCCATCATAGGTTTGGGACTTTACATATGCCTTTTTTGAACTTGAAGTGGTTTCCCATAGGCCAGTCTTCAATTATGTCGATGCTCCTTTGAATAGCAACCCTGCTCTGCACCTTACTGAATGCTCCCCTTATTTAGTACAACCACAAAATTGCTGAATTAGACACTTTTTCACTGTCTAGATCATTAATAAAGATTTTGAGCACTGTATTTCAAGCTCACTTAGAAAAATTACCATGAGATTAATCTCTACAACATCTTTGGGCAAGATTTGGACATCATTTCCTAAACAAAAACAAAAAAAATTCTTCTAGCAACATTTTCTGAATAAATAATAATAAAAAAGACTCTAATCCCTCACTAACAACTGAAGTTAGCTTCTTCACTTGAACAATTATTCCAACCACTACAAATTAAAATAGAGGATAGGTTAAGTGTTAACAGCACAGTAACCCAAGCCACTATAACCAGAAGTTTGGAAGATTAGGGCGTTAAAATCTTATTCCATGCCTCTACATATGTTAAAGACAGTAAGGCACATCCCTGTCTCCCAGCATTGCAGCTCAAATACTGATATATTTCACAATAGGCAGAATAAGGAGGTATTATGGATTTTAGAATCCTAAAATGTTCAAAAATTATTACTCACACACTCTTGAAAATGAAAGCAGGAAGAAGGGAAATCATACCGAAATAATTTCGTTTTGGTATTGATTTGCTGGTCTGCTCCCTGCCTCCCTGAGGAACAGTACTCTGAGATTTCTAGCATCACATCACAGCACATCGACCTGAGTCTAAAATCTTGCTCACCAATAAACCTGCTTTTCGCTAAATGTTTTACCCTGACATTTACTCTTCTAACTGTAAAGTATCCAGGGCTTGCTCATAAATGAATAAGTTCCAGAGGAAAAAAGGATTTTCCGGCATGCTCTTCCTCTCTCGCAGGCTTATAAATACAGGGAAACAGAGGATCTGCTCTTACTTCCTTTAGGGGCCTTCACACTGTTTCACGGGTTTTCTCAGCAGACTCTGGGTGCAACAATTATGCTGTTCAAGAGGTAGCGCCTTCTCTTACCGACTAGAGCTGTAAACTGAAGCTTGGCAGAAAGCTGCTTCTGGTCACGGTTCCACAGACATCCCAACAGTCTGCTCCCTGTCTCCCTGAGGAACAGTCATCTGAAATTTCTTCCATCACATCACAGCGCATTGACCTGAGTCTAAAATCTTGCTCACCAATAAACATGCTTTTAGTCAAATAATTTACCCTGACATTTACTCTTCTAACTGTAAAGCGTCCAGGGCTTGCTCATCAATGAATAAGTTCGAGAGGAGAAAAGAATTTTCCCAATGTGCTTCCTCTCTCACAGGCTTATAAATACAGCGAAACATAGTATGTGCTCTTGCTTCCTTTAGGAGATTTCAGACTGTTTTTCATGGGCATTCGCAGCAGACTGTGGGTGCAACGATTACTGTTTTCGAGAGGTATCGCCTTCTCTCACCAGCTATCGCTGTAAACTGAAGCTTCGCACAAACCTGCTTCTGGCCGTGGTTCCACAGACATCCCGGCAGTCTGCTCCCTGCCTCCCTGAGAAACAGTCCTTTGAGATTTCTAGCATCACATCACAGCGCATCCACATGAGTCTAAAATCTTGCTCACCAATAAACCTGCTTTTAGTTAAATGTTTTACACTGACATTTAATCTTCTAACCGTAAAGTGTCCAGGGCTTGCTCATCGATGAATAATTTCCAGAGGGAAAAAGGATTTTCCAGCATGGTCTTCCTCTCTCACAGGCTTATAAATATAGGGAAACAGAGGATCTGCTCTTGCTTCCTTTAGGAGCCTTTACTCATTTTCATGGGCTTTCTCAGCAGACTTTGGGTGCAACGATTGCTTTGGTCCAGATGTAGCGCCTTCTCTTACTGGCTAGCACTGTAAAGTGAAGCTTCGCAGAAAGGTGCTTCTGGCCACGGTTCCACAGACATCCCTTGCCTCCCTGAGGAACAGTCCTTTGAGATTTCTAGCATCACATCACAGCGCATCCACCTGAGTCTAAAATCTTGCTCACTAATAAACCTTCCTATGGAGCCTTTATCCAGCCCCTTTCTTGTCCTTCATCACACCTATGGAGCCCCCTCTAGAGTTCTTATCACGCCCCGTGTCACCCCCATGGAAGCCCCTATACAGCTCCTATCACAGCCGTTAAGTCCGGCATATGGAGCCTCCCCCCCTCTATAGCCCCTATCGTCCTCTTTGTCTCCATTATGCAGCCCTCTATAGAGCCCCTATGTCCCTCTTATGGAGCACCTTATATAGCCCCTATCAAGACCTGCATTGCGCTTACCGAGCCCCCTATAGAGCCCCTATTGTGCCCCCTAAGTCCCTATGGAGCCCCCTATAGACCACTTGTAACGCTATCTGTACCCTGTATAGAACTCCCTCTATTACCCCTATCGCACCCTGTGTAGACCCTATGGAACCCCCGGCAGAATTTATATAGCAGCCAATAACTGCTGCATATGGAGCCACCTCTAGAGCCCCTATGTCACTCTTTCTCTTTTGCTCCCCTATGGAGCTCTCTATAGAGCCCCTATCACGCCCCCTATGTCCCAGCTAAGGAGCCCCCTATAGAGCACTTGTCGCTGTCTCTTTACCCCATATAGAGCCCCTTCAATAATCCCTATTGCACCATGTGTAGACCCTACAGAACCCCCTATAGAGATTTATAGTAGCCAGTACGTCCAGCATATGGAGCCATCTCTAGAGTCCCTATGCCACTCTTTGTCTTTGGTATGGAACCCTCTATTGAGCCCCTATCGTTCCCCTTTTTCCCTGCTATGGAGCCATTTATAGAGAACTTATTGTGCCCTGTGTCGCCCTTATGGAATAGTTTGTAGATACACTATGTCGCCCATATGTCCCTGCTATGCAGCCCCCTCTATAGACCCTCTCGCACCCTGTGTAGTCTCTATGGAACCCACTGAAGAGGTTTTATAGCAGCAAATATGTGCGGCTTATGGAGCCACCTCTAGAGTCCCTATGTCACTCTTACTCTCCCCTACGAAGGCCTCTGTAGAACCTCTATCGCCCCTAAAATCCCTGCTGTACAGCCCGCTACGGATCACTTTTCATTCTCTCTGTGCCCCGTATAGAGCCTCTTCTGTAGCCCCTATCGCACCCTGTGTAGACCCTATAGAACCTCCTACAGACCTATAGCAGTCAGTATGTCCCGCATGTAGAGCCCTCATGTGGCTCCTTGTCTCCCTTACGGAACTCTCTATAGCGACCCTATGGCGCCCCCTAGAGTCCCCGTTATGGAGCCCTTTGTGGAGCACTTAACTGCGCACTGTATACCCTGTATGGAGCCCCAACTAGAGCCCCTATTTCCCTCTTTCTTTCCCCTATGGAGCCCCCTATAGATTACTTGTCGCTCTCTCTGTAGCCCGTATAGAGCTTCTTCTATAACCTTTATCGCACCCTGTGCAGACCCTATAGGACCTCCTATAGACCTTCTATAGCGACCAGTATGTCCCGCATATGGATCCACCTGTAGAGACCCTATTTCACACTTTGTCTGCCCTGTGGAGCCCCTAATGCTGTCATGTTCCTCTTATGGAGCCCCTATACAGCCCCTATCAACCCTTGTGTCATGCTTACCGAGCCCCCTATACATCCCCTGTCGCACCACATAAAGTCCTCCTATAGGGCCCCCAGTATAGCAAATATTGCACCATGTGCACCCTGTATGCAGTCCCCTATTGAGCTCAAATTGCGCTCTGTGTCCCTCCATGGAACCACCTGTATAGCTCTTATCACTGCCATTAATTCCCCTGTAAGGAGCCCACCCCTCTAGAGTCCCTATCACCCTCTTTGTCTCCATGATGCAACCCTCTATAGGGCCCCTGTCACTTGTTGCTATGTCCCTCTTATGAAGCACCTTTTACAGCCCATATCAAGCCTTCTATCACACTATCCAAGCCCCTTGTAGATCCCCTATCTCATCACGTAAAATCCTGCTAGGCAGTGCCCTGTGGAGCACTTACCGCACAGCCCCTTGTCACACTCTTCAAATCCGGAGACGCTTATACAGCCCCTATTACACCCTGTATCGCGCTTATGGAGCCCGCTACAGACTCCTTATCAGAAGTCTCTGGGTTTTTTTATAGCTCTTCGGCTTCATAGAATGAACTACTAGTTCTCCCAGAGGGATGGCAGCAGAGACCATGGCATGGATTCTAGGAGACGAGTGCATTTACCTGTCTGTGCTCAGGCTTCTGCCGCGTTTCAGGGAATTGCGCTCTCATAGATGCTCCACAATCTCCCATGAACACCGCTCCCATCACTCCATTCCTGTGGCACAGGCAGCTGTCAGAAGGATGCCCAGCAGACCAACTACTTCTAAAGCAGAGAAGCTCGGCTTGTAACAGCCAGGACCAGTGTGGAGAGCTGGACGCCTCAGGGCCCTGGGCAGCCCCCACCAAAACAAAAGCTGAGCCAGAAGAGAGCTCACACTCTGGTAACGAGACAGACGACCAGAGTGCTTGCATCTTTCCTCAAAGCACTACTTCCTTTCGTGTTTTTCCCTCCTCAGCAGTGCCCGTCCACATGACTCATCAAAGGAAAGGTGCTGTCGAAAAATGATTTTTTGTTTTTAAACCATGTAAGGTCTGCCTGTAGCTACTGGTTTAGACGGCCAATAAACAGAGGATCTGCTCTTGCTTCAGTGAGAAAGCATCATTTGTTTCATGTGCATTCTCAGCACATTCTTTCTTCACGGATTTTATACGTCTTTAGATAGAGCTGCCTCTGAAGTGCTAACACTGAAAGATGTTACTTGTTAAAAGAATCTTTGTTTGGCAGCTGTTAGTGTAAAAAAGACAATCCAACTGTGTTCCTCAGAACACTCCGTTCCTTTGTGCTTTCTGTTTTTTTTCAGCAATGCCCACCTAAAGGATTGTACAACAGCTATTTCTTGCTCGTAATGTGAACCAGGAGAACAATGAAATATGTTGTCCTGTCGAGTTTTCCTCTACAACTACTTTCAAAGCACAAACAGAGGAACTGCTCTTGCTTCTACTAGCAGCATGCATTTTTATTTTTTTTTTTACCTGTCCAGAAATACCTTACTGTGTGAAACCTTTTGCTTGTTAAAAAAAAAAACAACAAACAACTCCTTGCACCGTTTCCTCTGACACAGGAAACCATCTAGATGGCCTGCGTCTTGCCTCAGAGCACTACATTGTCCTGTGTTTTCTGCCTTTGCAGCAGCACCTGCCTGGAGGATTTTAGAATGTCTAGGTCTTGCTCATGAGAGGATAGGTGCTGGCATTGAAACTTTTTACCCCATAAGATCTTTCTCTATCAATGCTTTGAAACCACAGATAAACAGAAGATCTCCTCTTACTTCCGTGAGCAATAGTCATTTGTTTCAAGTTTGTTCTCAGCAGACTGCGGCTGAGAACTAGTGTTTTTGGGATCTGCTAGTGCTGAAACTTGTTTCTTCTTAAAATCTTCCTATGGTAGCAGTAGCACAGTGACAGTCTAGACAAAGATCTGTACCTTTCCTCAAAGAACATTCTTTTTGTGTTTTCTGCATTCTTATCGGTGCCTGTCTGCACTGAGGCATAATGGTTAGGTCTTGCTCAGCAATGGAAAGGTGCTAGCGGAGAAATGTTTAAGTCTGTATGCTCTTCCTACACCAGTACTAATAAACAGACTACTTACTCTCTTCCCGGTGAGCAACTGTCATCTGTGTCATGTGCGTTCCCAGCAGTGTTCGTTTGCAGGATTGTAGATGTCCAGCGAGAGCCCCTCTTCATGCCAGTAAGCTTTTGGAGCGGCTGGGGGTTCTGGGTGAATGTCGACAGAGTATGAGCTCTCTTCTGACTCGGCTCTTGTTTTGGTGGGGGCTGCCTGGGGCCCTGAGGCACCCAGCGCTCCACACTGGCCCTGGCTGTTACAAGCCGAGCTTCTCTGCTTTAGAAGTAGTTGGTCTGTTGGGCATCCTTCTGATAGCTGCCTGCGCCACAGGAATGGATTGATGGGAGCGGTGTTCATGTGAGTTTGTAGGGCATCTGCGAGAGAGTTCCTAGGGTAGTTCTGCAGGAATTGAAAAAACGTGAAAGGATGGAAGGGGAAATTATTTTAGGCATGAAATTTAAGGTAAGGTGAGAGAGATGAGTCCCATGGTGAGTGATACCCAGGGATCTCTGATCTCAGGTGAGGCTCTGCTGGACTGAGAATTACTGAAGCAGCAGGAAACCCAGGCCGTTGGTGCTAGCACGATGCCTGAAGGCACTGATGAAACTTTAGCCCTCTTGGTACCTTCCCTGTCGTTTGACCATGTTTTCGTTTTTGTTCTAGGCTTCAACTGAAGATCTTGATAATGCCTTTCTGCTTCCGTGATGTTTAGCTCTGTGCCATACCTCGAGCAGTGGGACTTCTTGGCTGCGTGTGAATCTATTTCTGTAGAAAGCTTTAATCATCCAAACAAGCAGCAGGGGTTTCTCAGCGCTTGTTTTATTCAGTGAAATGAGGCACTCCAAGGAGCCTTCATACAGCCTTGGAGTCGCAAGAGGAGGAGATGGAGAGTTAAATTGGCATGTACGATAATTCCCTGAAACGCGGCAGAAAACTGAGCACAGCCAGGTAAATGCTACCAAGGGCCAGGCTGCTTGGGAAGCCAAGACCTAAGGGAACTTCTGCCTGCCAGCAACAATAGATGGGTGCCAGCCCTATCCCAGATTTGGGGGAGCGGGCTGATGTTCCTTGCTCTTTCCTTTCCCGGGATGTGCAGGAGGGGGTTCCAACAGCCCTGCCTCTGCCCCTGCCTCTCGGTGTGTTTGTGCTGACAGGCAGAAGAGCAGAGGGGCTGGCGTGCAGAGAAGCTGCCCCAGGCAGTCCCAGGATGCCGATGTTACCTTCAACGTTGGCCTTCACTACAGAAGCTGAGATCTGGGAAGAATTTAGGCAGGGGAGATGTCCTTTTATAAAACAGCTGAAGCCTTATCTGTTTGCCACAGAAGAAAAAAAAGGCCAAAAAAAAAAAGGCCAAAAAAAGAGAAAACATCAACCAAACGAAGAAAAAAATATAAGCCAAAAGAATGTTTTCACGCAATTACTTCTGCCAGACAAAGTTATCGAGTAGTTTTTATCCACATAAGTCGTTAGTGCTAGAGTCCATGCCACAGTCTCTGCTGTCATCTGTTGTCCTTTTGGGCATACTGCAGTCCCTCTGGGACAACTAGTATTTATAAAGCAGAGGAGATATTAAAAAAACCCAGAGACTAGCAAGTGTGGGACAAACAGATGAAGTAACTAATTCCCATTATCATGAATGACAATGACTAGTATTTCTATCTGTCTTCACAACTGAATTTCAAGCAAAATCAGTGAAAATTAGCCAAAGGAAGCTGAAAAAAGAGAAAAATCAGGCAAAGTAAGGCAAAATCAGTCGAGAAATAGATAGTAGAAATCAGTCAAATTCAGACGAAATCAAAACGAACAAGCAAACAAAAAAAAGATATAGATGAAAATTAACAAAACTAAGGTAAAGCAAGGAGACATCAGACAAAAAAGGCAACATCAGTGAAAAATCAGACAAAATAAACCACAAGCAGCCAAAATAACCAATAGAGCAACAAAGAAAAAAAACAAAATCAACCAAAAGAAGCAAAAGTAAGCTGCAAATGAGACTCAACCAATGAAAATCAGGCAAAGGAGTGAAAATAAACCCAAGTGAGACAAAACCAGTGAAAAATATCAGGCAAAATACGGGATAAAAATCACTTTAAACATCCAAAGCAAGAGGAAAGAAACCACAATGAGCCAATCCCCTTAAAAATAACGAAAAAAAACCAGTTAAACCCTGCCGGCTCTAGAGAGGGTTCCATAGCTGTATAGGAACACAGGGCGTGATAAATGCTCTAAAGAGGTACCATAGCGAGAAATTAGGGGGCGTGATAGGGGATCAGTAGCGGGCTACAGAAGCCCGATAAAAGGGCGTGGTAGGGGCTGTATAAGAGGCTCCGTAGGAAGGACATAGGGAGAGTGATAGGGGCTCTAGTGTTCTCCATAGGGGAAGAGTGTGACAAGGGCTGTAGAGGGGATCCACAGGCGGGAGTCATTGGTCGTGAGAGGAGCTACTAGAGGAGTTCCAGCAGTGCAACAGAAGGGGCGATAGGGGGCTCCATAAGCACGATACAGAACGTGCTAGAGGATGTAGAAGGGGCTCCAAAAGAGGCATGTGTTTAGCTCCATATGGGCTCTATAGACGGCTCCATATGGGAGACAAAGCAGGAGACATAGGGTGATAGGGGCTCTGGAGGGGGTGTACGCACGTACAGTGTACAAAGGGTGCTGTAAGTGTTCTATAGTGGGTTCCATTGCAGGATGGACTCTATAGAGGGCTCCATAAAGGACACAGAGAGCGAGACGTGGCATTTTAAAGGGGCTGCGTACGGGGTACACAGGGCACGAGAAATTATCTACAGGGGGCTCCACAGGCGAAATTAGGGGGAGCAATAGGGGCTTTCCTGAGGACTCCATAAGCACAATACAGGGCACGATAGAGGCTGTGTAAGGGGCTCCATAGCAGTTAAAAGAGTAATATAGGGGCTCAGGAGGGAGCTCCATAAGGCTGACACAGGGTGCGATAGAGGTTTTATAAGAGACTCCTTAGGAGGGACACAGGGAGCACAAAAGGGGCTCTATAGAGGGCTGCATAATGGAGACAAACAGGGAGATAGGAG
Organism: Tapera naevia; assembly: GCA_033556795.1. Taxonomy (NCBI): domain Eukaryota; kingdom Metazoa; phylum Chordata; class Aves; order Cuculiformes; family Neomorphidae; genus Tapera; species Tapera naevia. The sequence goes on from JAUMJJ010000095.1 coordinate 1,433,953, forward strand.
CTCTAGATGGAGGCTCCATATGTGGGTTTTATTGGCCATAATAAGAGCTGTGTAGGGGGTTCCATGGGGCGACAACAGGGAGTGATAAGTGCATAGGGCGCGATAATTGCTGTAATGGGGGCTCCATAGCAGGAATTTAGGTGGTGCGATAGGGGATCTATAGGGGACTCAGTAAGTGTGGTACAGGGCTCGATAGGGGCAGTATAAGGTGCTCCATAAGAGGGACATAGGGACAGTGATTGGGGCTTTACAGAGAAATCCATAAGGCAGACAGAGTGAGATAGGGACTCTAGAAGGGGTTCCATGTGTGGGACGTATTTGCGTGATAGGGGCCATCTAGGGGATTGCATGGGAATGGCACAGGGCGCGATAGGGGCTTCAGAGAGGGCTCAATAAGCGCCATACAGGGTTTGCATAAGGGGCTCTATTAGACGATACAGGGAGTGCGATAGTGGTTTATAGAGAGGTCAATAGAGGAGACAAAGAGCACAACAGGGGCTCTACAGCGGTCTCCATAAAGGAGATAGAGGGCACGATTGGTGCTGTATAAGGCACTCCTTAGAAGGGAGTTAGGGAATGGGATAGGGTCTCTATAGACGGCTCCAGAAAGGGAGACAAAGAGTGAGATGGGAGCTGTAAATGTGGGCCCCATATAAGGGACATATTGGCCGTGATAAGAGGTTTAAGCGAGGTTAAACAGAGGTGACACAGGGTGCAATTTTGACTCTAGATGGGTCTGCATACGGTGTAAACAGGGCACTACAGGGCAATCTATCGTGGAGACAAAGAGTGAGATAGGGCCTCTAGAGGGGGCTTCATATGAGGGACGTATTTGTCGTGGAGTGAGCTGTATAGGGGGTTCCATAGGGGTGACACATAGCATGAGAGGGCCTCTCTAGGGGGCTCTGTAAGCATGATATAGGGCACAATAGGCTCCAGAGGAGGGAAATACAGCATGCGTTAGGGGCTCTATAGAGGGCTTCAGAAAGGGAGACGAGCGAGATAGGAGCTGCAGAGGGGACTCCATATGTGGACCTTAATGGCTGAGATAGGAGATTTGGGAATTCCATGGTGCGACACAGGGAGCGATAGGGGCTCTAGATGAGAATCCATAAGTGTGAAAGAAGACGTGATAGGGGCTGCATAATGGGCTCCACGGAGTAGAGGAAGATAAGGGCTCTAGCGGGTGATCCATATGTGGTACTCATTAGCTGTTACTGGAGCTCTCTAGGAGGTTCCATGGTGGCAACACAGAGCACTCTAGGGATCCTAGAAAAAGCTGCATGTGGGGTGCATAGGGCATGATAGGTGCTCTACAGGGGCTTCCAAAGCCAGAACACTGGAGGCACAATAGGGGCTCTATAGGGGTCTCCATAAGCGTGATATAGGGCTCGAAAGGAGCTGTGTAAGAGGCTCCATATAAGGGATATAGGGAGAACGATAGTTGCTCTATAGAGGGCTCCTTAAGGGAGACGAAATGTGAGACATGGGCTGTAGAGTGGTCTTCATGTGTGGGAGTCAGACTGTGATGGGGACTCTCTACGGGGTTCCAATGGGGCAAACTCTAGAGGGGGCTGCATACAGGGTACACTGGGCGCAATAAGTGCTATACAGAGAGCTCTGTAGCAGGAACTTAGGGGGCATGTTAGGGTCTCTATAGGCGGTTGCATAAGTGCGATACAGCTTGTGTTAGAAACCGTTAGAGACCTTATGGTCTCAACAGGAGGGACGTAAGGCGCGCAATAGGAGCTCTATAGAGGGCTCTATAGGAGAGACAATGAGGGAGATATGGGCTCTAGATAGGGACACACATGTGGGAGACTTTGGCCGTTGTAGGAGTTCTCAAGGGGGTTCAATGGGCGTGACACCGGGAGCAATAGGGGCTCTATAGGGCACTACATATGAGGTACACAGGGTGCAATAAGTGCTCTACAGCGGGCTCCATAGCAGGAATTCAGGGGGTATGATAGGAGGTCTATAGAGGGCTCCGTAGGGGAGACAAAGTGTGAGATATGGGGTCTAGAAGGAGTATATGTGGTACTCATTGGCCGTCATGTGGGACCTGTAAACAGCACCCTCTGGAGCCCCTATCACATACTGTGTTGCTCCCATGGAGACCCCTAGAGTGCTCCTATCATGGTCAATAAGTCCTGCATACAGAGCCCCCTCTAGGGCTCCCACCTTCCTCTTTGTCTCCCCTGTGGAGCTCTCTATAGAGCTCCTATTGCACGCCCTGTGTCGCTCCTATTGAGACCTTATACAGTTTCTATCTTGCCCTTTATTGTGCTTATGCAGCCCCCTATAGAATCCCTATTGTGCCCCCTAAGTTCCTGCTACGGAGCTCTCTGTATAGCACTTATCGCGCCTGGTGTATGCTATATGCAGCTCCCTCTGGAGTTCCTGTCATGCCCATTATTGCCCCATTGGTATCCCCTGGAAAGCTCCTATCACTGCCAATGAGCCCTTCATGTGGAGCCCCCTCTAGAGTTCATATCTCACTCTTTTCTTGCCTTATGGAACTCTGAAAAGAGCCCCTCTCATGCTCCCTATGTCCCTCCTATATAACCCCTTATACAGCACCTATCTCACACTGTATCGTGCTTCTGGAACCCTCTCATGCCCTGTGTTGCCCCCATGGAATCCCCTCTACAGCTCCTGTCATGGTCAATAAGTCCTGCATATGGAGCCTCCCTCTAGATCCCCTTTCTCTCTCTTTGTCTCCATTATGTAGCCCTCTATAGAGCCCCTATCATGCTCCCTATGTCCCTCCTGTGGAGCTCCTTATACAGCCCCTATCACTCCCGGTATCGCGTTTATGGAGCCCCCTATGGAGCCCCTATTGCACCCCCTAAATTCTCACTATAGAGTCCTCTCTAGAGTGTACCCTGTATGCAGCACCCTCTGGAGCCCCTATCATGCCCTGTGTCACTGCCATGGAATCCCCTAGAGAGCTCCTATTATGGCCAAGAAGTCCCACATATGGACCCCCTCTAGAGCCCCTATCTTGTGCTTTGTCTCGCTTTCTGAAGCCCTCTATAGAGCCCCTATTGTGCTCCGTATTTCCCTCCTCTGAAGCCCACTACAAAGACGCTGTATCGTACTTACAGAGCCTCTCTTGTGGCCTGTGTCGCCCCTATGGAACCCCCTATAGAGTTCATATCACGACAGATACATCCCTCATATTGAGCCCCCTCTAGAGCACCTATCTCGCTCATTGAGTCCCCTATAGAACCCTCTATAGGGCTCCTTTCGTGCTCCCGATATCCCTCCTATGGAGCCATTTATACAGCTTGTAAGGAATCCCCTCAGTTCCTGCTATGGAGCCACCTGTTTACCCAGTATGCAGACCCATCTAGAGCCAATATCGCACCCTGTGTCGCCCCTATGGAACCCCCTTTATACCTCTTATCACAGCCAATATGTCAGTCAGAAGAGTGGTGGGTGCTTGTCCAATAACTTTATAACCATTTCTTCTGGGGTTTTGGAGACCTGCTTTGCCCTGCACAGTAGTGCTGCTGTTCAGGGCTCCTGTTCTGAATCTGGCAATCAGGGCCACTTGAGTTGTCAGGCCTGTTCCACTTCTCTGTTCAGCACTTTCCCCTAATAAGTTTAAAGAGAGCATACAGGAGTGTACCTCTTGGGATTTCTAATAGATGTGGATCTATAGGTAGCTGACTCCATCCCAGTCTCCATGGTCAATGTCTCACAGTCTAGACCCTACTCAGATGAACATGAATTTCCCACATCTCCTCCAGACATAGCTTTATACAGCTGTTTTACCCAATATTTGCCAGTTATTCTTATTTTGTGCATATCCAGCTCAAAGAATATTTGCACATAAGACAAAACTTGCTCAAACCAAAGTAACTGAAAAAAAGGGCTGTTATAGTGGAGAAAAGGGCTGTAGAGGATAGAAAGGTAGAGAGTAAGCAGCCAATAAAGAGTAGGCTGAACATTAGTGCTAGCAAAGTAAAACTATCATTGATGTGCTCATTACCACCTGCAAGGTAGGGTGATCTACCAGGGCCCATGTAGCAAAGAAAACTCCAGGACTGTGATTATGATAGTAAATGTTTCATCCTCCAACACTTTCATTCTAATCAGTCTATGCCTTTATGCAATTTGGATCTACAGGAAACCCCAAAGTGGGTAAGAAGTCTTAGGTTCAATATTTGGGATGCACCTGCATTACAACTTTCTCTGAAGTGTTACCTTTCCTAAGGAATTCTTCGCTTCCTGTTGCAAACCTCAGAAATGTTGAAACTTTTCTTAGCTGGTTTGGCTCAGTATGCACTAAGTGTAGGTTGACCAAACTCTGAAGTAAGAATTGCTAAGGAATAAAAATTATCCAGGAAAGAAAACTTCTCACTGAAATGAGAGCTAGTATCTGACTCATAGCTAATAATAGCTGTTTTTGTCAGGAATTAGAGCTCATTTATTATCTAAAACCTTATGTACTGTTCACTCTTCACCTTGCTTGGGTCGACTGTGCTGACAACAACTTCGTATTTATTTGTGTTTCTAAGCAATGAACAGCATTGAATTCTATCATTTTCTGTGCGCCAGTTGTTTTGTGCACAAAACCTGTGGTCTGTTTCAGTGGGATGTACCTCTTGGCTCTTTAAACTAAGTCATTAAATCTGAATCCTTACCAATAGCTTTCAATGTTGATTTAGAAGTTTAATTTTTCCAACAGAAGTGGCTGTTCATAAGGGATATCATTCCCCCTGCCATTGATGTAATGAATTATTAACTAATCAGCTATTGCATGGGCACACAGTGAAAACAGTTCTATCCAATTTTGCCATTGCAGCTTCTTATTTGCTAACATATGGTTTGGTCATCTACACTATCTTTTTAAATCTCTTCAAATCCATACTTAGAAAATAATGTTTATTTAACGCCCATAAATACTTAATTCCATTACACTATAAATGCATTTAGAAGAAGTAATTTTTTCACCCCATACCTCCTACCTATTTGAGAAAGCAATGTCAGGTATGGAAACATCCTATCAGAAGGATAATGGTAGAAATGGTAATTTTCACTGGGATCACAGACCTTCCAGGGAGAATTGATTTATCCAATACAAGAGAACCTAGACTGTTTTTTGTGTAGGAAATCAAGCTTCCTAGTGTTAGAGGTTACCAAAACTTGAAAAAGAATGATATAATGAGATGTTATATATCATCATATATGTGAAGTTTAAATTATAGTGTTGACAACATCTCTATATATATCGACAAAATATGGACTTTTCTGTTATGAGGATGGCGTAAGCCATCAGTCAATGAGAATTCTATCATTGACTGTGGTGGAGCTAGAACTATATAAAAACTGTTATAGTTGTCAGAGAGAGACTCAGGAGACCTACAACTTCTTGCTGCTTTTAATGATTTGCATTTTATAAAGGACATGAATTATCAACAGCACACTACTGTCCTGTTTAACTTTGGGAGAAATACAGACTTCTCAGGATTCTTATATGGAAATTCTTCTCTAAGTGTACTAAATAAAGGATTTGCTAAATCACTTGCGAAAGCAGTGCGATTCCACCAAAATGATACAATTTATTGCCAAACTTCTTATTATGATGTACTATTAAAACATTTCTACAAAGATGCATTAGCAGAACCACTTGACTTGTTTAAAATACATGCAGTAAGTTGACACCTTTTGGAAAGCACACAAAAAAAATCTCCAAACAAATGCACTTGAAAGAGTGACAATTTAAGGCACGTGATTATTTTGCATACTTTGTTACACAAATCTCCAGCTAGACCATATGCTTGTAAAACATAATTTCATATGTTTCAATAACTAGTTTCAAAGTTCAGAGAGAGAGAATTCGTCTGAATGCAGGCATTTCTTGACACTGCTAGGTCATAGTGCAGCATAATTAACATTGTTAAAAAGAACCGTATCCACAAAGCATTTAATCTTTTTACAACAAGGTAAGCCACAGTTACTTGTTCAATAAAGAGCAACACTGGACTTCCCAACTTCTGACAGAGCATGTCACAATAAAAAAAGATTTAGAGTCAGTTTTCAGCCACTGAAACTCAGCAAGAACTGAATTGGCCTCACCAGAGGTGAACTGATTTACCAGTTAGATCATTTTGGTGTAATTCATATGGTGAAAAAGAAGCTGATACATATGGCTAAATCCCCAGCAGCTCTAAATCTATGTTGCTGTGATGGAAATTAGTAGTATTTGTGCTGAAGAAGCAATCGAACACCTGCACCCACAGGACATGTACTGAAAAGTAAAAGTATGTAGAAAGAATATGGGGGCAAAAAAGTGAGACAGATGATGAACTCATAACTTTCTTTTGTTATATACCCTGGTAAACTTTGGGAGCAATTGCCTCTGAAAAAAGTAAGGAATTATAATCCACTATATTTTAGCTAATAATATGTTCTCAATATAGCAATTAGGGACATGAAGCTTCCTTTTTATCACATTCCAAACTGAGAAACTATTCCCAAAAAAAACCCTTTCTGTAGAGACAATTATACTCAAAAATGTGTTCTAGACGCATAAGAGCTCAAAAAATTATGCAAGCTATTCCAGGGAAAGATTTCTTCACTATCAAAATTGTCCATTTTATCCTTCATCTGTTCAACTACAGTGACACAACACACACACAATGCCTAAAGCCTTTGAGAGTAAATGGAGAGTTGAGCCCTTTGTATATATTGTCTTTTCATTTCTTCTTTTGTTAAAAATGGCATAATGTTCTTCTCTGTTTTGCAAAAACTCCTACAGCCGAAAGCCCTCTCAAAAGCATATAGGATCCTGCTGTATTTGTAAACACTGTGATGTCTATTGATCCTCTCTTGTTTAGCATAAAAGCATACAAGAACATTAAAATCTTACAACTTTTGATTTTCAGAATTGCATACTCTGGTGTGTGCCACACTCATCTAGTAAAACTCCCATCTGATGATGACAATTTCTGAATGTTTTCTTGAGGTAGCCTGTACACAAATAGATTAGGAATGCTGTAACAAGCATGCAGAAAATAGTCCACAGTATGGTGGTTCTTCTGACTGCAACATAGCAATGACCTCTGTACAACAGCAGTAAGAAATTAAAGTCTTGTTTCACAGCGAACACCCAATGAGCATCTTGCCAACTTTGGTGTTGCTACTTCAGTCTTCTGCTGTGAGACTAAAGGTTAGATTTTGGCACATTGCTAATATTTGGGATCAGTCACGGCCCTGTTATGCCAATGACTAACATACTTATTCCAATTATAGTACATGGAGCAACATTAATATGCTCTACTTCACCGTGATAGTACGTACATATGTAGTCAGTTCACAAAAAAAAAAGTATTTGCATTATTGAATTATAAAATTAGCATCCCTACTGGTGACAGACATGTCTCATGACTATCATTAACAAGACTAGCTCTGAGTAATGAAACTTTCAAGTTAAGAGACACTAATTTGAATTGATGACCAAAATGACTGCAAACAGACGATGCTTGTGGGTTGATATGAAGAGAACCAGTTCTCTGAATCTAATCTCTAAAGGCATATATCAGGTATCCATCTAGGTTTGTATATGACAATTGTCATCACATTTCTGCAATTTGCACTAGCCTAACAAGCAGTTTTAGCAAAGAGAGCAAAGGTAGGAAAAAGATGTGGGCACAAATTCTCACATGTTGTTCCACTCTTCTTGGGTGTCTGGGTCAAATTTGACATCTAACACACAATGACCTAGAACCCATTCAAAATCTAAGTAGGTAGAGTGAAAGAACTACTAATTCCTATAGACAAGGTAAAATTTACCAAATAAAGCCTCCATTGGATCCAGTCTTAAGCAATTCAGACACCTCCCTGAAGGTGACTTAGCTCATTTACAAATGGTTTGTGCTGAAATCAAATAGAAATAAGGTATATATTAGGATCACAGAAGTGGCTAAGCACTCATCTTCTGTTAATGTCATAGAATCGTTGCAACTTATACCTCTGAAGTTTTCAAGCCAAAATATCAGGGCTGGAATCATCCAAGACAAAACACAGATAGGCCAGAAGACTATGCACCAGCATGTGGCATTATACATTCATAAGAGGTCTCAGAATTTTAACTTTTATTTAGTGTTCATCTGAGTTGGCCTTCACTTATGTCTCCAGCTGTCTTCAAGGTGTGGTAGATCAGATTCTTATGCAACAGGTGTCTAGTGCAATCTTAGCTTAACAGAAAACTAGGGCAAAATAATAAAAGGAAGTTCCTAACACAAACAGGTAATACATACATACACATTAGTCAAACTACCTGTGTACAATACTTTGAACCATCAACATCCTGAGTTATTGTGGCACTTAATCCACATGGCAAATCACAGGATAGCATCCTGATTAGCTCTTGAAAGTGATACATAAATTAACAAAATAATCTAACAGAGTATTTGGAAGGTGTCTTCCAAAGTAGCAGTAAAAATGACAAATATTTACATTTCTGTCTCAGAGAAGCTATTTCAAATAGAGCAGTTACATTACAAATATGAAATTAGTTGCTTGTGACCACACAAAGTAAAATTCTGAGTTAATTCTGAATATTTTTTTCATTCCAGTGCTATTGTGTAGAAGAAATGAAGGTGAAGGAAGGAATGGCTTTCTTGGAGTCCTTGATTAAATTTCAGGATGCCAGGACTTTAATCTCTCTGGATAGTTTTCCACCTGCGTCAATATCACACAAATATTGACACAAATATTCAAGAACGGGAAAATATTTGTCTTTAGCTTGTACATTTGAAAGGCACTGACCCATTTAAATTAGAGTAGACTTAGCAGGCAAGAGGCTAACCATTGGCTTCTCCTACATTAATTTCATACATCTTAAATATTAAATTGCATTACTGAAGCAGCAAGTGCAGCCTGTTTCTTTAAATGTATTTGTGGCATAATGGCATAATAAACCACTTCCATGTAAGAAAACAAGGATTTAGCAGTTGGAAAGATTCTTGGGTTAACCCTCCAAAAATAATATTGATGTTTTGTAACAATCTAGATGAAAAAATAACAAGGAGGCATATTTTTCCTTCATTATGCACATTTTCATTATGATCGACAATGAATTTAAAAATGTAAGTGTAGCAGAAAAGCTCCAGTGTTTCTGACATTGTCTGATTACTATTCTAGAGCAAATCCCATGAACCAATAGGTTGCTCTCTACTTTTACAGAAGCCCTTTGTTCAAGTTATTCTCTCTCATCTTCTCTTTTCAAGTAAGTCCTGGCTCACAACTGTGTTTCCTCTTGTTCCAAAGAATGTGGAGGGACATGGCAAGATGCTGGAAGAGATGCCAGCTTCTGAAGCTTAGGATGTTGCAGAGGTTTTGGCCTGTGAAAAGAACGTCGGCTCTGTACACGTCTGGCTGCAGCGGATCTGTGATTTCCTTGTACATCAAGCAACATTTTCTTCTCGTGGGGCTCCGTCACGTAAGAGTCTTCCAGCCCTTGAAACGTAAGTAGAGAATTCTCTTCTCGTGAATTCTCTGACTTGCAGCTAACTTCAGAACAATAACCTGAGTTTACTATTTCTTTGTTATTTGTGTCTGTGCCTGCTTCCCAGAAGAGATCAGGTGCATTTGGGTCACAAGAAGCTATATACTCAGAGACAGTAGAAAGAGATATATTCCCTCTGTTTTCCAATGAAGAATAGTTTTGTGTCCAAGGCATTTGAAGACAAGGTTGGAAGAAGTGGAGGGGAGTCACTGAAACACTTCGGTTTTGGTTTAGTTGATCATCTGAAGAAGAGTATTCTGTCATTTCAACATCATGGTCCATATCACCTAGCGAGCACAATTAAATACAAATATTTGTAATACACACTTTCTCTACTAGTGTGCTGGCTATTAAGCTTTGCTTTTGGCAATTTTTATGAAAGCTTAATGAAAGTGAGTGACTTAAGAAGTTTGGGGTTTTTTTTGCTGAGGAACTGTACCCTGTCCCAATTTCTATCTTGGGCAAGATAAAGTATGTTTATTAAACTTCTCAGTTCTACTGAGTAACAGGCAAAACTTAGTTCAGTGTTTATGAACAACGGCCTGTTTCAGATATTTAGGAAATGGAGTCATCATCTAGTCATTAAGATATATCTTTATCTTGAAGCATTTAGTCCTGATGCTCAGCAAAGAAATCTTTCGGAATCTTTTGAAAGAAGTTGTTCTCTTTTGATCAAGCAGCAGAGGGTACCACCAGAAAGTCAATTTCTTATTGACCAGAGCTTATGATCAGTGCTCTGTATACTTTAGACTGTCTACAGAAACTTCACATTTCCACCCTTGGCTTCCAGTTGACATTGTTTTTAAAACCTTTTAATTGAAATTTCAGTATCATTCTCTTATTATGAGAATTCTGTTAAGAAGATAACTCAGAGAGTAATCAAAGTATAAGGTTATTATCTTGGGAAATTTTACTTGCCCATACACTTCTTAAGCAATACAGCAGTCAAAACCCAATGATTTTGATATATCAAAAATCTTTACATAAGAACTTATACCTACCAGTTCCTATGAAAGTCAATTACAAACAAGAAAAATAATGACAATGTTCTCAGTGGGGGAAAAAGTGAGAAGAATTTCAATGTGGATAAATGTCAAGGAGAAGTTTTTCTTTAGAATGCTACTTATTGTTCAAGTTTTAATCACGATACTGGAATTTAAATCACAGTTGTTTAACTAATCCAGTGTTCATTTTAAAACATTATCTAAAAAAGAATCAAAGATATGCTGGTAAGAAACTGTGTACTAGAACCAACCACAGACCTACAGGCCACTCCAGCAAAGAAAGTGATATGCCTCCTGTAATTACACTTGAACTAGCATGTCTTCTGCAGGGACAGAAGCCAGAACAGAAGGAATATGGAACTTCCTTTTTTATTACTTTTCAAAGGGTTATGAAATTCTTCTCAAATAAAAATTACCAGCATTCACTCTTATGTTGATTTCTGAGTCTGAACAATGATTCATCAACTAATTACAGAATTACTTTCAGCTTACCACATTATTTATTGATGCACAGAGGACACTAGGTCAGATATTTGTGATCATGGATTCCACAAAAGTGAATTCATGATGAAATTGACTATTGCATTTCATTGCATAATCCCTGCAGTGTCCTATGGTCTATTCAATTATGATGTCTGAATTGTTGCCTGACCTACCTCGTTTACAGCACTGATTGTGTTGATTATATAAGTGAAGGCTGCTTTTTATGGTGTGGAAAATTTTCGCTAGGAGAGAATTAAAGGGCAACTAGGATAGTCATTTAAACCCAGAGTCAATTTAATTTTAAGCCTCTAACAAACTAGCGGCAGTAATTTATTTACTGCATCAGAAAGCTAAGAATTTTTCTGGTTTCAAAATAAGGTATAGATCAAGATAAACTCACAGTTTAAGGATAAAGCTCTAACCAAAACCAGAATTCTGCTTCTCCGCAGTCTGGCTGTTATGCGATTATCTCTCCATGTGCAAGGGAACACTGATGCATGTTAGCATGCTTAATTTTTAAACCCTTTCTTATGCAATTTAATTATGGAATCAGCAGTGTCATCTAGTACTTTTATTGTAGCAGTGGGACCATTTTCCCTTCCTGGATACTGAATAAATAACCTTGACAAATATGCAGAACTGACTCAAGGTGAGTAAAAAATTGTATTATAATCATGCTGAGAATGAGGGGCTTCATTGAGTTTCATTGCCGGTCTAGCCTTGCTGCTTCTATTGCACATATGAATGCAATAGAATCCAATGAATTAAAGGACTCATCTGACCTCTTGTGGTCAAATCACATCCTTTGACATCACTAACTGGATTGTCTTTCTGGGGCCTCAGACTTATTTTAGTAGTGACAATGTTGCTGTCACTGTTTAAGTGGGTTGAGACAGAATCACCTGATTCCTGTTAGGAATTCTAAAACAAATTTTCTTATCTAGAACTGACTAACCAAGAAACCTGGAGGCTCTTGAAAATGGCTATACAATATTCTGGTATTTGGTATTTGGAATACTAGTTCCTTGGCATTTAAAGTAGTCAAACTGAAACAAAGAGCAGGACACTTATCTGCTGTAAAAATAGCAAGGCATTGGACCCAAAATAGTTGGACCTCTCTTTTGCCGAAGGAAAATAGAAAGATGTTTTATTATTCAAGCTGGAGGATAATGAAAGGTGTTCAGTTGTACAAAGAAATCAAAAAGCAAAGAGATACTCTAGGGGAAGAAAAATCAGAAAAGAAAGTTTGTCAGTAGTCAGGGTTGATAGGCTGATTAAAAATGGTAATATCTTTTAAAATATTACATATGTGTTGATTCTGGGAGAAAAGATCTGAGTCGGTCCTCTGGGGTGTCTGCTAGCAGGAAGGAATCTATTGATTTATTGCTGAGCCGGAATGGAGTGAGCCGTCTGAAGTTGTTTGGAGAATATGGGATCTGTACTCGGGCCCTTTGTGATGGTACCACAGTATCTTCACTGGATAACCATGGTGAGAACTTCATGTATATGCTTTGATCATCATCAGCTGAAAATACTGGGTTATCGATTCCTAAAAAAAGTTAATGTGTGACAAATACAATTAATCAAAATAATTCCTTGGTAATACGGAGAAGAGCTATAGTGGGAACAAAAATGGGCTAATACACACTGGTATAGGTGTGCTAGGCCAATACACAGACCACTACACATATATTTGTTGCTCTTTCTACCTTGCTAGTCATTTTTTATTTCTATTAAAGATAAAAATTGGATATTATATCCAATATGCAATTATGTTTTAGATATCTGGAGACAAAAAATAAAATCAATTAAAGAAAAAATCAGTCAGCAAATTTTAAGCAAAAGAAAGCACAATATAAAAAAAAATGCAGAAAATTAAAATCAAACCCATAACAAACCTCCAAAAGATGGAAAAAAATGCACAATTCCATAAAAGAATGAGATACGTGTGAAGGAGCTAAAGCAGGTCAAAGAACAGTCAAAAGTAAATTACGGGAGCCTTTCAATATAGATACCAAGTTTGTAGTGTTTGAACAGAAAAAGAAATTTTACAAATGAGTCTGGGTCTGCATGTTGCCACCCACTTATTTCTGGGTGTCTTTATACACTCTCAAACATAGAATTTGTCATGGAACAGTGAAAAGGCTATATCAGCATGTCTACCAAAAGAGTGCAGGCACAAGTATTTTGCTTCACTGTATGCACCATGTTGCATATGAAACACATAGTGGAATGCTGAAAAATCAAACACAAAAGCGCTAAAATAAATATGAATTTTAAAACTTTATAAATCTTATATAATTTCTGTTATATATAGTCATATACTTTCAATCTGAAATTTAGAGCCTTTCAGGGCTGGAAATCAAGTCCAATGAATGCTCCAGGAATGCTGCAAATCTGCCCTTTTTAATGACTTCTGTGAGCCTGTAAGGATTTGAGGAAGTTGTGAATTTAAGAGAAATCCTGCATGAAAGAAGAAGCATGAAATTTATTACAACAAAGTGCTTCAAGTGCAAGTAGAAAAGCTCTGAAAAGACATTTTTTACTGCTAGAAATACTTAGTGGTTTTAAAGTTTGGTTTAGTCAGTCATGATCACAACTTCTATCAGTAGCATATTTGATGCTCTCCATACCTCCAGATATCCAAAACTAGTTATCTGTTAAGATTAATATTAAGCAAATATATTTTCAAATAGAACACATCAAACCAAAGCAAAACAAGACAAAAGAAACTAGGGTAAACCACCAGCATTTCTGGCATTTTTGATATTTGAGAAAAAATCCTCTGTAAGTAATTAACATTTTTACCAGTAGGAGTATCTGTGAAATTTTGCTTCGTCACATTAGCCAGGAAATCAATTCCTTTGCCTAGATGCAAAGTTTCATAATCATTATTTTCTTCTGATTCAGAAAACTCCAAATCTGGAAAAAAAAAGAAAGTCCAAGCTACTTAGAAAAATAATTTGTAAATCATCAAGATACTGCATTTAAGCATGGAGCAGATCCCCATTCTGAGTTACAAGTTCTGACTAAAAGTCCCATTTTAATACCAGTTTCACTATTGCATATCACAAAACTTTTCAATGATGCCTTACTGACTACGTAGCTGGTAAAATGCAGTTAATGAAACTGGTCTGAGAGTATTTTTACCTTTTTCCTTCAAAGTAAATTCTGGATTTTCAAAAGGTATTTTTCCATTTGGTATGACACTACTGTTTCGCTGAAAGAAAAAAAAGCATAGTAACCAAACTGCTACCATACCCAGTTAGCAATGGCAGTAACATCCTTCAAAATCATGAGTTCAGCAGCACAACCCTGAAATCTGTTGTAATCTTTGCTTGAGACTCAATATGAATGTTATTAGTTGCCCCCCTACACTTGTATTCACTACAGGAAAGGAAACATTTCCTTAGCTTCATGCAAATTTTGTGGAATGCTCTATGCTACAGCGCTACTCTGTCACATCTACCCTGCAACACCTCCCCATAGAGCCGCAGCATGGCTCAAGGTCTGATTATTTTCAAGTGATCAAAAATCTCTGAACCAGAAGAAGGGTCGTAAAACATAGAGAGAAGCAGCGTAAAAGAAGATGCCACTTGAGTTATCTTATAACTTCACCTCTTCTTGCTTGGTAAAGTTTAGGTTTTAAGTTAGTTTAAGTTCCTCTTTCTTCATGAAGTTCTATAGGACATACATAAATGCAGGACACAGGATCCTTCAGAGGCCTCCCTGCCCTCCCCATCCCTTAGTTTGTATAGTAGGCAGGTACATCTGGATCCTCGTGCAAGTATTTTACCCTTTTCTGTCCCCGATCTCGCTTGTGGATTTTATTGAGCTTCTTGGAATGGTTTATTCCTAGTTTGGTACTCTTGAATGATTCTAAGCGCTTCCTCATTGTCCTATGGAAAATCTCCTTGTCTTGTTTCTCATCTTCACTGTGCATGATCTCATGTCGACTGTACAGATGTTTGTGCTGTGGCCAGGAAGGGAAGACAATTCCTTTAGAAATACAGCTGAAAACTCAGAATCAATGTATATAATGCAATGTAAGGTAATGTAATGTAATGCAATGTATGATACGATACGATACGATACGATACGATACGATACGATACGATACGATACGATACGATACGATACGATAGTCCAGTAAGAGTGACTGTCGTTTAAAGCAAGCCTCTCCCTATAAGTGTCGGAATCACTCCAGTTAATGCATTTAATGCTGCTTTGAAACCCATATTGGACCCAGGTCTGCATTCCACTGGCCCCAGTGACATCAAAGGCACTAGTTCTGTTAAAGAAGCAGGTTCATAACTGAGAAATAACATAGACAAAGAGCCTGCCTATCTCAAGGGTGTAGATTTTGCAGATGGATTCTTTCCTTTTGAGTTTTGCTCCCAAGTTTTGGTCCCTAGTGTCTCTTAATTTTAGATTGGAAAACAGTCCAATGTTAGCCTTCTGTTCTCACCTCCTGCCTGGGTTTATACAGGTACTGTTGTAGGGTATGATGAGCAACTGTGTCTTCTGTGTCCCGGATACTTTTTCTCCTCTGCTCTAAAGCTTGCATGTCAAGGCAAACTGGTCCAGCTTTTTCTCTCCTGAATATATAATATATACAATATACAAACACCAGTTTTAAAAATCAGTGATTCCTGAAAAGAAAGAAAACCCAGGAAAACAGGGAACCAGAGGGAGAAATGAAAATAAAGTTTCAAAACAAAAAAAGTAAATATCAAAATCATCTGAATGAACATGAATGAGCAGACACCTAATAGGAAATGTGAAAAGATTATTGTTTTTTGCATTTCAGGTGGGTGTAGCGTTAATTTTTCAGTTTACAGGACACATACCTTGTTTGGGAAAGAATCTGAAAGACTTCATGAAAGAGCAATTTTTTTTTTCCTTGCCTCTCTCCTGACTTTTTCTGGAACAGACACAAATGACATCTAGCCCTGTCTACAGCAGTTCATGAACAAAAAACACACGAAACTATACTAATGTTGAGGACTGCTTCATCATACCGGCCTTTTCTGCAACAATTTGTTTGTCTGAAAAACACAACAGTATAACTATATGTACTCATTTTATGTGGGAGAACACATTAATTGAATTTCAAGGAAGTAGTGAATTAAGCCGCTGTAATTCACATTTTTCAAAATGTATAACAGTTTCAATTTCTTCGCATGCAACATAATCCCCCCTCCAATCAGTCCACATTACTTACAGTAAGTAAGAGACAGAGCTTTCCCCAGTACTTGGTCGTGGGGTGCTAAAATCCACATTTACCATGTTGTCCGTACTTGGAGAACGTATAAATGCCAAGGAACCTCTACGTTCTCCCTGCCCATAGAAAGAAACGAGATATATTACAGCTGTAAGCACATACAGCAAAATGTGTAATGGAAAACAAGGACAATTTGTGAGGCTGCTGTATGCAAATGGAAGCCGAAGCAGGGGGGAAATTGTATTTTGTTAACAAATAAAACCATTTTTTTTCGTTTTATTGTTGCTTTACATTGAGTGATGTTTTCCCAATAAGCAAAGCTAGGAGAAAAAATATTCCCTTCTTGTAAATTGATTTTGAGGAGGTGGGTTATTTCTTAGGCCTCAATCACTGTGTAAATTATATCCTTGCATATTTGCAGTCTAACTCTTTTCACAGACCCTCTTAAAGATGGACCTTTTACTTTGTACCACATTACAAACCAAATACATAGCAATTTCTATGCACATTTTTATGACTCAATACATCACGGCACTAATGGTAGCATTTCCAAAGATACAAATGAAGTTTTCTACCAGACTGGAAGGAGCAAATGTTAAGTGGTGGTAGAAATCTACAAGACTATTTGAAAGAGGTTATGGCATGAAGAGATGAGATATTAGAGAGGTAAGTTTTGCTTTTAGTTCTAAATCTGATGTCACAGAATTAACTGCTGGAAAAGCTCAGATTTATATCATCACAGTTTTCCCCTCTGCTTGTATAATCTGTTCTTTAGGTGAACGGTAGCTCTTGAGTCATATCATGATTATTACATAGGCTGAAACCACCAGAGCAGAGAGAATCACAGCAGAGAGAAATCACATAGCAAGTCTCTATATTTTAAAATGCAATAAACAGTACACCAAGAAAAAACATCTCCCTTGCAGAATATTGAAAGAGATTTTATCGATATTTCTCCAGCTTTAACTCTGTTGTGTCCCCTTTACATTTTCATATATATGGAGCATAACAAACAAATGTTTTCTTTTACTTTGGAAGCCCATATACATGTTACAGCAATACGTGTTGGATCAGATCACTGGCATTAAGAAGTATACTCTGGCCTCTCTAGGTAGAGAACCTGAGAAAAAGCAAAGGTAATTCTGGGTCAGCATCATCCTGTCCATTTTCTTAAGTGCATCTGACTCTTTTCAAATCAAGTTTAATATTCTATACATACATCATACAATACCATCAACGGAGGGATTTTAGCCAGAAGTTATGAACTATTTTCATTATTTCTGGCTTAGACTCTCCCCTCTGAACTGTAAGGTTGTAAATATTTAGGTGCAAACTGAACTCTTGGAAGTTCTTGTTTATTGGACAGATGCAGCATAACAGCAGAGCTGTTTTTAAACTCCTGAATTTCTTCCAAGTGAGAAGCGAGTGAGTATCTTGGGAAGAAAGATCTTTACTCCACCTGGAAGAAATAGCTTCAGTTTCAATGTCAGCTTGCAATTCCCAGTTATGTAGCTCAAAGATATATTTTCAAGGAAAGATGTTAAAGCAGGGTATCACTGAAGCAAACATTAATGTGAAAAAGGTGGAGTGACTTTAGGATTCACAACTCCTGACTAATCAGGTATATTGACATAACTAATTTGCATTGGAAGAAACCATGTTGCAAATCTTTCATAGAACCTGGAGAACTTTTAATTTCTTTGTCAATTATTATCAGATCAGTAGACATTTGACAATAGAATTTGTCTGCAAGACTCAATATACACAAATAGTATTTGGCATAGGGAAGCAAAAGTCAGTTTCCTTGTGTTATGAACTGTACTAAGACATAATGAAAAAGGTACCTCTTCTAAAAAATTAATATCTAACTTAATCTGACATCGCAATACGGGATTTAAGACATTGGGTAAAGATTTTCGAGCTAAATCTGCATGGCTTAGTGATCTATAGAGCTCTTTGCATCAATTAAAGAGAAAAAATACTGTAATGAATCTACTAAACAGATTCAGCAGCGAATCTGAACATGAGTCTCATGCTCATCAACATCAACATTATGGATAATTTATAAAATCTCAAAAGGAAGTATTTGCTTATCTTGTGAGCCACTCCCCATTTTTCACACTAAAATAATTTCTGAATTTTGTGTTATTTTCTGAATGCAATCTTTGAAACTGTATTTTACTGGAAGGAGTCTGCCTGGCTGTAGCTCATTTTCAAAAATAGAAAAAAGCTTAGTAGTAGCATTAGTAGTAGTATCAGTCACGGTAAGAATGTTTATTTTAATTAAAGAAATTAATTGATATATAACTTACCTGCAAATAGATAATCACTTCAAAGATCACTATTTAAAATGTTCCATTTAAAACTATCCTTTGCACAGTACAAATAATGCACATTCGTGTAATTTGATCTAAGGTGGCCAGCTTCATACCAAAGGAGACTAAGAATTCTTACACGATCTGTTAACATTTCTCCCATCTGGGATTCATATTCCTGCAGATGGCCAGTAACTTTCTTCCATTAAAAATTTCTCCTGTTAAAAGTCTTAAGTTTTTGTAACGTCACAATTCTGTGATTGCATTTGATATCTGAATATATCAACATAAGCCTAGTTTTTGGAGTGTGGGTGTTATGATTCTGTTGAATTGAAGTAACCCTTCCCATTTTTTTTATTTCTGTAATATGGGAGAATTAGATATACTATATGATATGATATGATATGATATGATATGATATGATATGATATGATATGATATGATATGATATGATATGATATGATATGATATGATATTATATTATATTATATTATATTATATTATATTATATTATATTATATTATATTATATTATATTATATTATATTATATTATATTATATTATATTAATTATTATGTTGTAGTATAGTATTAACAATATTACATTACATTGTAATTCTACTAGTTTTGTCCTATATTCACACCACTTGAAATTGAGCTTCTTCAAACAAGATTTGTCATCACATAAAACCACTGTTCTGCAGATCCAGATTCTCTTGACACTTTTACAAAGACAATAGCTTGCCTGATTCCTTTCAAATAAAAGTATTTTTTATGCAATGAATACAGGAAAAAAAAGTTATTCAGTAAAATCCAACAGAAATGTACACTGACATAAGTACAATACACTCATACTTGGAGATCAGGCACAATACTCAGAACTACAGCCACTCGAACAGGTGATACTGAGATTCAAAACACATTTATGCAAAAAAAATGCTGAGCAGAAATGAAAATAGTTTTTTTTTCAGACAACTCTTGCAATATATCAACTTTAGGTTCTATTATAAACTAAAAAGTACCCCGTAAACCCAAACGTTGCTATAATAAGTGTTCACAAGTACCTCAGCCACATAGCTAATTGCATCCTTCAAGTTGAGTTCATGGAAAACATTAAGGATCTGGTCTCTTGATTTTTGAGCAGACCTTCTCATCAGTACTTTGCTGAGGAATTTCCTATCAAAATTGGACCACCTGATAATTTAAACAAACCATGTTAGTGGCAATAAGCAACTTTAGTTTCACAGCATATTTAGTTTAGCACAAAACGTGAGTGAATCACTTTTAAAGAAAGATGAACATAATAATGTGAGGGATTTCTGTTTAGAAGCTTCTCAATTAGCATTTAAAGAACATTAAGGGAAAGCCTGCTATAAAGTTATGCAGCTGTCACAAAGCATTTAATAGGTTCACTTACGCAACACTGCTGCAGCAACAAGAGTGCTGTGATTACAGTATCCTATTTCAAAGTGACTAAGACATTTTAGACTCTGGGTGATCATGCTACCTTATTTTTCCACTTCTGATCATACATTGTTATATTTAATAGCTTTATTCTGAAAGATTAACTTTCTTTACTCTTTTTGAAGGGGATCTGCATTTTGCAGGACAGCCAGCCTAGAAAATTTGTTCACAACAGTGCCCTTTCAAAATGACTTATAGAGGGCCTTGTTCATGCAATTGATGTACTCTGGGAGATAGAAAAATATGTATTTTTAGTGATTTACACTTCCAAGCTTGTCTAACAGTAGGATATGTGCCATTTCATATTTATGCTCCAGAAGATAAAGGCTGCTTCACTTTCATATATCTCCCTCTATAAAGGGCATTAGGTCACTTTGGACACTACTATTCAAAATTATTCTATCTATCTTGCCAAATGGCTATTTTGAGTTGTCACTGTTTTGCCCCAGTCTGGCCAAATTTGGCAGCTTAAAACGTGAGCAGTTGTGATCCCGATTTCCTTCCCCCACTGTCATCCAGGGAAAGGGAAATGAGAGGAAAAAGACTTGTGGGTTGGAAACTAAAACTAGAACAACTTTAATGAAATAATAACGAAAAATTACATGATTTTTGATCATGTCATCAAACCATACACACTCAACCATGAATTTACATAAAGCTACACAATCTCTTGTTGTTCAGGGAGATAACTTTCTGACATCCAAGAAACCAAGCTCTAATTTGCCACTTTAATAATATTTAGCTCCATCTTTAAGACAGTATTTCAAAACTGGGGATGCATTCTCCCGTATCATACACTGCTGAAGTTCATTCCCAAAAGGTAAACTGAAAATTCAGGCCAAAAGAAAGAGTATGTTCTGTTTGGAATGCCTCATGAAACTTCCCCACTGCTTAAATGAACAAAGAGGAAAAGGAGATTGTGACTGTCCCTATAATTGGGTACAGACAGGTGGGCAATTCTGAGCTTGAGCTCATAGAATCATTTGGTTGGAAAAGTCCTTTGAGATCATTGAGTCGAACTGTACTTGTCCACTACTAAACCATATACCTGAGCACCTCATCTACCCATCTTTTAAATACCTCCAGGGATGGTGACTCAGCCACTTCCCTGGGCAGCCTGTGTCAGTGCCTGATAACCTTTTGGTGAAGAAATTTTTCCTTATATCTAATCTGAACATCCCCTGGTGCAACTTGAGGGCATTTCCTCTCATCCTATGACTAGTTACTTAGGAGAAGAAACCAATACCCACCTCACTATAACCTCCCTTCAGGTAGCTGTAGAGAGCAATAAGGTCTCCCCTCAGCCTTCTTTTCTCTAGGCTAAACAATCCCAGTTCCCTCAGCTGCCTCTCATAAGGTCGTGTTCTCCAGCTCTTTTACCAGCATATTGCCCTTCTCTGGACACACTCCAGCAACTCCATGTCTTTTTTGTACTGAAGTGCTCAAAATCTACACAGTATTTGAGGTGCAGCCTCACCAATGCCGAGTACAGGGGCACAATCAAATCCCTAGTCTTTATGGCCACACTGTTTCTGATACAGGCCACGATGCCATTGACCCTCTTGGCCACACTGCTGGCTCATATTCAACCAGTTGTCAGCCAACACCCCCAGGTCCTTCTCTGCCAGGCAGCTATCTAGCCGCTCTTCTCCAAGCTTGTATGGCATTGTGTCCCAGGTGCAGGACCCGGCAGTTGGACATGTTGAACCTCATACCATTGGTCACAGTCCATCGATCCAACCTGTTCAAATCCCTCTGTAGAACATCCCTACACTCAAGCAGCTCAACACTTCCTCCTAACTTAGAGTCATCTGCAAACTTACCGAGGTTACTCTCAACCCCTTTATCCAGATCATTGATAAAGATATTGAAAAGGGCTGGATCCAACACTGAGCCCTGTGCAACACCACCTGTGACCATCCTCCAACTGGACTTCACTCTTTTTTGCCACCACTCTTTGGGACCAGCCATCCAGGCATATTTTTTTACCCCAGCAGAGCGTATGCCTCGGATACCATCTAGCTACCGTCTATGAGTTGTATAGTTACATGAGCACAATGCTAAATCTAAGCTGATATACTCAGCTTCTCAGCAAAGGTTAGACGAGTGCTCTGAAGAAAGCGAACACAAGTGTATGGCTTTAGGGTTGGAACTGACATATTGACATTAGCAGGTCAGAACTGTGAATGTCTGCACCTATGAAACGGCCCAACTTTAGGGAGACAAAAACTGCCTATCCTTAAATAACATTCTTTAAACATGCCCAGAATTAATATCCTTTTTACACATTTATACATCTAGATTATGGAAGTCTGTCCATCACAATGGTAATGTGTACTTTAAAGAAAATAGTGTATGTATCTTTCAGCTGAGTAATTTTGCTTCTTTCAACATCTCTCAGCTCTAAACAGAAGATAGAAATTATCCATAATTTTTGTTATTAGTTTCAAACTAATAGGTTTGAACTATATGAGTAACTTCAAAGCACTCAGCACTCTCTGCCATCACTTTCAGAAGTGCTGAACACATCTTTCATAGAAACAGAATGAACAGCTAGCACAGTTATAGTTGAATTTTTAGTGTCCTCACATACAATGTTCATGAAAGGAGAGAAGGACCAACATGAACATTTTAGGCTAAATCTTGTACAAATGGCCAGTTCTCAAATCATGAGAGAAACTGATCCCTAGATGTGAACTGAGGCATTTGGGAAGGCCTAATTTGAACTGTGGAAGAAAAAGAAAATATTCTAATTGTAGGGGACAAAAATAAGCTACTTTAACATTTTCCATAGTTCCAGTATTTTCAGCATATAACCTTTTAAACTACACTTGACATCCTTATTGTCCCTAAACTCACAGGCTTAAAAATTCATAATTTACAGATAAGATTTCCTAGCAAGTATTTAAACTTCAAGTTAGTTACTACTTACTTGTCTCTCAGATAATTATGTCCTATTTGTCCAGAAATGTCTTCAATAGCAGAAAGAATGTGATCAAAGGCCTAGGAGAGTGAAAGCGGAATTAATACCTTTTCAAAAATAGAAGGCATAATTATGAAATAGCTCAATTTATGTCAGATTAGACCAGGTGACTATGCAGAATAGTTCTACTGCTGCTAAGAATACTTTTTTTCCCATTTACAGAAATACTAACTATTGTATGTTTTTATTCAAAGGTCCTGAGATTTCTAACTCGTTCATTACAAATTCACTAACTATTCTTGAATCACAAGGGGGCAAGAAGCCACTTAAATCCCTACTTTAACATTCAATTTTATGACTCTATCGACTTGTTTTACCATCTCCATCCATCAGCTGTTATTAGTGTTAGAACTAGCGTTCTTTTTAGACTTTTCAGGAATCCATACTTCACTCAGTGTAGAATTAGGCATCATTCTCTTAATATCTATGGCAAAATCCCATACTGGGTATATTAGATGTCTAATAGAAATCCTCGGGTTTATAATTTGATTCAAATCAAGGCAGGTAGAATTTGGGCTTTTTCTGTATATGTTAACATTTCACTCTGAACAGTAGAGTGATTACAATATGCAGCATGTTAGATTTATAACATGGGTGACATGGATTATTCCTGAATATAATATTAATTACTGCCTTACAAGATATTTGACATAGAAGTGGAGAAAATATTATAAATAAGTCGTCTCATTCTCGCTCGCTGAGAACAGACAGTGGTTCCTCGCTCTGAAGGCTGCAATCTATACAGTTCTAGGAGCACTGTGCTTTCTGAGACAGTATCTGCTAGAATAGGAAAGGGGACAACTTTATAAAGTGTTAGGATTAACATTCCTGCTCAGGCTGCACTACTAACGGACACATATATCCCACTCTGTATATCCCCCAGTACACACTGGGGAAGAATCTTGATTTTCAAATAGTAAAATATTTGAACAGAAATGGAAATTTGAATTGCTGCATAATAAAGACAAATTACAGCCTACAGATAATTTTTGAAATATTTGAAGAATTTTGCACTTGAAATTTGGTTCTCCCTTCCACAAAGACATTTTCTCTAACTTTTTTTTTCCCTTAAGGCATGCTGTAATAATCCGAAAGATACTATAGTTTTGTTTAAAAATATCTTACTCTGCCATGAAGTTTCTCATTCAGTTTTGGCTCTCTGTGTTCAGTTTTCTTCACTTTCAGCCACTGTACCAAAGGCTTGATAGTCAGTCCCTAAAGATTGAAACATGATAATAAATACTTAGGAATTATCCTAGACCATCCTCCAGCTGGTCATTCTTAAAAAGAAGTAGAGCATTTTGTGTATGTTATATGGTGGTTCTCATACTTCTTCAGTTGATTTCTGTTGCTTTTAGAAGATAAAAATGATGTAGTACCCTCAGCTCCTGCTATGGTTTGAGAAGACATCAACCAGTGGAAAAATACATCTTCTATAATAAAAATATGGTAGTAGAAGGGTTAAATGTATAGTATATCATTGAATGAGGCATTTTCTGTGCGTATCAGGAGTCTGTGACCACAATTAAACTTTCTATAATAAATTTGAGAAAAAAAAAATCCAGTATATACTGACATATCTCAATTAAAATAAACGGTTTTTTTTTAAATCCAGATAGTTCTATTTTGCTTTGATGCTAAATATTGTCTTGTCCCACTGTTATGTTTTAAAACAAGGACTTAGGCTCAGGTCAATCAGCTTAATGGCTGTATTTGCCCATAAAAAAGGACCATTCTCTATACTTACTCACATGAGGTGAAGGATTTTTAATCAGATATTAACTTGAGCTCTATTAATACCAAGCAGCTAAGACTGAACATTTTTTAGCACAGAGGAAATTGTGTTTTGTCCCTTGTGGTGCCGTATGAAAACACAGAATAGGACCTTTGTTACTAAAATTACAAATTCAATTATGCTTTCAGTTCAGTGAAACAATATGCAACCTTCACCTGAGAACTGCTTTAAGCATTTAGTACTTCTTGGGCACTCCTTCGCCTTGCAAGAAGTATGCTTAAGAACTTGAATTACCTGGAAAATAACAGTAAAAAACACAACAATGATAGTTGTGCTGACAAACAGGTTTTTCTCTCTCACTTTGTCCACATCCAGAAGTGCAACCAGAGCAAAAGCAACCGCTCCACGTAGTCCGCCATATGACATCACCACCTGGTCTATTATTTCCAACTGGACCATTCTATAGTGGTTAAGAATCCATGTCTGCAAAACTACACCTATGAAAAAACAAATGCCAGCATGTCTAGACATATCCTTGTGAAATGTCAGTATACCAACCATGTGTAACAGAAACAGTACCACTAGTCCGCTTTCATAGCAATTTCTCTACACCGTCTACTTCTCTCTCTGTCTTGCTACTCTGCCAAGGAGGGCAGGCCCATTTGGTGCCTTCCCCTTTATGTTTAGGCAGGGGAATTGGTTGAAGCTTCTTCTGTGAGCCAGCAACTCTTCTTGAGAGTGCCGCCCTCTAGCGTAGGAAGTAAAAGTGATATTTTGCTATGTACTGATCTTTGATATTTGCAGTTGAGAAAAAATAGAATTTCTCGCACCACAGTCAGTGATATGCGCAGGGTCTTTTAATGGAAAGAAATGGGTTGAAACAGTGTTGATTTAGGAAATAAGTGTGGTAAGCTTTACAAATCACTAAAAATTACTTTTATGTCACTGTCTTATGGAGAGTTGTGAGAACACCGTCTTGAGATATACAGGTGAAATGTTGTCTGTGTGACCTGAAGCTCGAGAAATAACAATGACTCCCACAGCTCATATTACACAGAAGGAAAACAGCTTCACCACTCCTGACAGTGGCACAGCAGGCCCCACTGCAGCAGACCAGGACTGTCAGCCAGCGCAAAAGAGATATATCTCTTTTTAGAGAAGTCTGACCTTGTGCTAAGGGAAGAGCATCTTGTATACCCCACCGTAATCAAGGTTTTTTCGAGAGGGAACCTTGAAAATTAATTCCTTCCACCAACTTGACTTGTCTGAGGGCAAGTTAATATTTAGTTATTGATCACAGATATTAGAGTATTATTAAACACTCATTCCGGGAATACAAGAAGTGACAAATTCAGGATACTGAAAACTTGTCTGAAAACCTCACACACTTTGGTGCTTACTGAGAGGTGGCTAAACAAACAATGGTTACAGATTATTTAGAAAGGAGGAGATGGGGCTAGGCCCTTCATTCAGACTAGGAATCTCTAGACAGAATAAAAATACTGAGCACAGGAAAACTGCCAGCTAGACAGATGCATTACCTTTTATTTGAATTTAATTCAAGACAAATAGGCAAATAAACATGTTTAATTTATTCCCAGATCATTATGTGTGTTACTCTGCATTCTATGCCTTTTTTTTTATTTTAGCCCCTTTGCTATTTCACAAAAAAGTGACTAAGCAGTAGAACTGCATAGCTGGGCAAATCATTGCTGGTATTTTGAAAGGTTTGCCAAGTCCAGTAAATTGACAGTAGGTAATCCATGCCTGCCACGGTCTTATTTACTCAGTTTTTCACCAGTAAGTGAGAATTATTTCTTAAGTAAGAGAACCTGCAACGTAATAACATATAATCTTACATGACTTCAAACCTGAAGTCAACCATAAAATTAGCTTAAGACAATCTCTTTATCACCAAATTGAAAGAGCTGAAGGGACGATATGGCTGGTAGGGCTCGTCTTTTGTTAGGCTGCAAGTTAAAGAAGAGAGTCCATTTCACTGGGAGATTTTTGCCAATAACATGTGCTGGGTCAACAAAGGTTAGCCACTGGGTGATTCACCTTAACCAGTACGCTAGTCATATCCTCACACATTATCAGAAGAGAAATGCTACTGTATTTTCAGCACAGGATGAAGCATACTGTAGAGACCTGCCCTCTGAATCCCGAATCAACCATAAATTCAACTAAAACAAATGGAACAAGTCTAGAACTCCTTTTGGTTTTAAGGATTTTTTTTTTGAAAATTATATGTGATTGCATCAACAATACAATGCAAGAACAGGATGATCATCTCCTTACCAATAACTCTATATACTGAGATGAAGACCAGAGTCAACAGAATAAAAGCTGTATTCCAAGTCCAGATATCTGGATTTACAGCTGAAATTCCCAGGAACATGAAGATAATAGTTTCTGCTCCACTGGCCATCATTTTCATGGTGTATCTTACAGTCGTAGAAGATTGTTCAGATATATTAGCCTTGACGTATTTCTGACAGCAGATGCCACAGAAAGTTATCCTAGGAAAAAATAAGAAAAAAACTAGCTATTGTTCAGAAAATATTTGTGATAATATTTAAAATTATTTCCATCTGTCTGTCAGATAATGAAAAAAACAGACCATTAATTCCTAAGAAAAATACACTTAAGGAGCAATTGCGGAACTAATCTGGGTAAAAAACATATCTCAAACATTTATCCTTAGGTGACTCCAAGAGGTCTGAATTAGACTTTCATTAGACTTTCTAAATTAGACTTTCATTAGACTGTAACAGGTCTTAATTCTCTTCAGACTACCACACTGCTTCACATGCAAAATTTTAAATATTGTTTACATTAAACATAATCTTAACCTAATGATCCGTTTGCAGGAATATTTTCAGATCTCGAATATACTCACTGTAGCATCTACAAACAACAAGCAGAATAGAGAAGAAAGGTATGCCAGGAAACAATGGGTACTAAAAGAAAGACCGTAGAGATACTCAAGCCAAAACAGGCAAGATTCAGGCAAGCCTTAAGAGCCCAGACAAGACAGCGAGAGCAGTAAAAAATGAACATGCACATAATGCCTTAGAAAAATGTTGTTTTAATTATAAATAATAGAGAAAGATGTCAATACAAATGGACAGTTATTGAAGCATTACCACAGTGTGGAAAAAGTCAAGTCTGTATTTTGCAAAGGAAGTTCTCATGTGGCACAGCAGGTATTGGAAAACTTGCTTTCCTCTTCAAAGCTGAATGACAGTATGTGCAAGTTATACTCTACTGCAGAGTAAAGATAGCATAAGATTCACTAGAAAATTCAGCATAAGCTTCATTAGTGTCATATTCTGTAGCTATCCTGTATTATTTATGTCTTTCTTTTCAATGTTTTTAAAAACCATATTCCCTTCTCAACCCCTTCACAGGCAGTAATAAAAAGAGACTTACGCAAGGATAGAGGAAAGAGAAAGCATGTCTGCTGTGAGGTAGGACAGGTAGGAAATGATAAACACAAATCCAGGTTCAATGATTCTCACGTGCTTGGTGAAACGACTGACCAATGAGAGCAGGAATGCAAAGAAAATGCCAACCAGTGTCCCACCGAGGCTCACCACAAAGAATGACACTGAAAACCAAAACCAAACAGTACTTAAACAGTGGAAATAAAATGGTTTGAACTAGTATTCTTCTATTGTATGGCCAGCAAATCAGAGAAAATTTTGGAGGACACATCTAAATAATTTCTAAAATGCAACATGAATTACTTGTGGCCACTTGGAATGCAGCAGTCTCTAGAAAATACAAGGTTACTTTCTGTGAAGCATCAGCATTTTAGGCTTATTCAAAACCTGCTATATTTCTTTGAACAGTTTTTATCCCACATTCTATAAACAAATGCTTTTCCAAAAGCATATTACAGAATATGCCAAAGTCATGGTTCAAACATTGATTAATAAGATAATGTAGTATCATGTAATGCTTTTAACGGGAATTAGTGGCTAAATTTTTAGGTAAATAACATTTCTTGATAGTCACTGGCAAACGTTACTTGATGGCAATCCGTGACAAGGAGTGAGAATGCTCTTATGCAATCTCAGCTTTCCTGGAATGCAAGGAGAGGATAGACTGAAACTAAAGATGTGTTATGAAACAGAAAGAAAATATGTGCAACTGTTAATTTTGGTGGTCTTAACAACTGGATTCCACATCTGTTCAGTCTCCTCAAAAGAAAACAAATCTGATTAAGTTTTCCAAATATTCAGGAATATTCACTTATTTATTTTCTTAAGACATTCATCTATGCCACAGGAGTGTGGGAATATGAGTAACAAGGAAAAGGGCTGAAAAATAACAGTTACTGACAGCATAATAATAATTTTGTTTAAAACTCTGCATAGGAGGTCCAACAGAAAAAAACCCCAGTGACTGTGCCTGTAATAGTTTTATTTAACGAATTAAGAAAATCAACTGCAATTACCTTCAAAATAGTTCCCTTCTGAGTTGCCACACAGCTGCATATGATGCTGCAAAAGCTCAAAGCAATTCTGCAGATTGTTTTCGTAGAATCAGAATCGTAGAAGGATTTGGGTTGGAAAGGACCTTAAAGATCTTCTAGTTCCAACCTCCATGTCATGGGCTTCGATGCATTCCACTAGATCAGGTTGCTCAAAGATTTGTTCATCCTGTCCTTGAACACCTCCAGGGATGGGGCATCCATGACTTCTCTGGGCAACCTGTTCCAGTGTCTCACAGTAAAAAATTTCTTTGTAATATCTAATCTAAATCTATTGTCTTTCAGTTTAAAACCATTCCCTCTCATCCTATCACTACACTCTCTGATAGAGTCCCTCCCCAACTCTCCTGTAGGCCCCCTTTCAGTACTAGAAGGCTGCTGTAACATCTCCCTGGAGCCTTCTCTTCTCCAAGCTGAACAACCCCAATTCTCTCAGCCTGTCCTTATAGGGGAGGTGCTCCAGCCCTCTGATCATATTTGTACGCCTCCTCTGGACTCACTCTAACATATCCATGTCCTTCCTGTGCTGAGAACTTCAGAACAGAATGTAGTACTACAGGCGAGGTCTCAACAGAGCAGAATAGAGGGGGAGAATCACCTCCCTCGACCTGCTGGTCACACTTCTTTTGATGCAGGCCAGGAACTGGTTGGCTTTCTGGGCTGCAAGTACATGTTGCCAGCTCATGTTGAGCTTATACACCATCACCACCACGTGTTTCTAAGGGCTACTATCAATCCTTTCTCCACTCAGCCTATTATTCTTGGGATTGCACCAATCCAGGTGCAGGATCTTGCACTTGGCCTTGTTGAATCTCACAAGGTTTGCACCTTGGTCATTTTTGTTTTCACATCTTCTACCAAACAAAAAATGGGTTCCTTTGAGCACCAATTTGACATTTGGGAAGAAAAAGAAATTACAGGGAGTCGACTTCATAGACAAAGCATTGTGGGCTGGCATATTGTCTTGATGTTAATTCTCTGTTCATTCTTGCACAATGACATTTTCCAACCCAGGGTTAAAAAATGCCTATGTTTGAACATGCAACTACCCATACTGAGTGATCGAGTTGAGCCTTACCTCACTGTGGCAGGTTAGAACATGTTCTATAACCATCTCTTTGTCTCTCCCCTCCCACTCTTGGTTCCCAAGCTATAGGGTTAGTCTCGGTTATTGGGTATTTTGTGTCAGACCTTGTGTATATATCAATGATGTGATACAGAATGCAACTCTACGCACCTATGCCTTTGACACATTCAGTCCCCGTCACATTGTCTGGACCTATTGTAACAAAAGATTCAAACACATTGTACAGCACCTGAAAAGGAAAGCAGACTAATTTAGTAAGAGCTCCTGTATTAAGCCTATTAAAATAATTTCATTATGGGCCCCACTATTATGAATTCTGAAATTATGTATGACTGAGGGAAATTCTATGTGGAGGGAGAAGATTTTGCATATTCTTTAATTTTTCAAAATGAGAGAAACAAAATTTAAAAAAAAAAAAAAAAAACAACTTCCATTCCTTATTTCAATATGATTTCTATATAAAAGAAGTATTGTTACAACTAGATGTATTTTCTAGAGCACTTCTCACTCTAAAATCCACTTAATCACCTGTAAGTAAGATACTTAATAAGATAATAAGGTGCTAAAAATAAGATAATGGATAGATTGAATGTACATAAAAGAAGT
Organism: Tapera naevia; assembly: GCA_033556795.1. Lineage (NCBI taxonomy): Eukaryota > Metazoa > Chordata > Aves > Cuculiformes > Neomorphidae > Tapera > Tapera naevia. The sequence goes on from JAUMJJ010000095.1 coordinate 1,464,874, forward strand.
TGAACATAAAAGAGAATAAGCTATAATAATTGTGCTAAAGCTTTTAAAATAATTAACTAACAGTGATAATCCTGAAAGTAAAGAATTCATCTTACCCATACCTCTGCCTAAGGGGGTTTGTATGAGCATAATTCTTGTCACTGCCTGTCTAATCTATTCTTAATTCCTCCAGGGGTGAAGGAAAACTTTACTGTGGTTTTCTCGGCTTTCCTCGTTGCAGTTAAACTTGTTAATTCTTATCATATTTACCCCAGTTATGACATGCAGGTTACTTTGTTCTGTAACAATAGTCTTCTACATGTTTACATTTAAAGAATGCTGTATCATCCATTTTCTTCTGTTCTCTAGCCTTTTCTTTTTCAAGGTAAGAACTCAAGTTGTTTCAAACTTTCTCATAGGCTGTACTTGCTGACTCTTGATCATGCTTACTCTTCTCTCCTGGATTTCCTTTGAGAAATAACCAAACTTTCTTTTATTTGTAAAGTGAGTATTTGTATTCATGTCACAGTAATGAAAACTCTTTTCCTTCTGAAAACCAGTGATGTTTATACTTCAGTTCATTAAGGGTTTATTTCAATATTTGTTTCTAGTAATACCTCAAAAGTACTGAGACTGATATTCAAAGGCAATTAGGTTTCTCCGGAGGCCCCAAACGGCAATTTCAAACTCATGTGAACAGTTAGGCTGATGAAAATGACCTTGCAGTGTCTTGCTGCCTTGGTTGCAAAAAATTAAAATCACAGAGGTTGGTGGACATGTCTTACCCTCCTTTAGAGATACACAGGAACAGGAGATGATCTGAAGTAAGTGAACTGAAGCTCTATAGCGACTCAATTACATAGCATCTTTCTGCCATAATCAGGTCACTGCCTACTAGCACTGTACAACTAAACTATTGAATATTTTATTCTGAGAAAAATCTTGTGTGAAAAGAAAAAGTATTCTAATCAAAATGAAAACATCAGTAGACATGTGGGATTGTTTTAAGCCTATTAAAGTCTATTAACTTTCCTTCTTTCTAAATGAAGTAAACCGTGAATTTACGTTACCAAATAAAACCATTCCAAACAAGGAACTTCCTAAAATGTCCCACAATATTTCCTGAATTGGCTCTTTGTTTGATATCTGCTATCTGTTTGATAAACATCTGCTTGAAGTAAAAAATAGGGAACAGGCGTAAGCACTTTCCTAAGTATTCTCTCTCTCATTGTCTATACAGCTAAGGTATGCATAACAAATTATGGGCATAATGATAATATACAGAAAACAGTATGTGCATTAAAAAACAACAGTGAAGAAAACCTTGAAATCCCTGGAACTAATTTCAGATAAGTCATGAAAGCCTTACTTGAACAGCAAAAGCAAATACAACACACATCTGAAACTTCATTATAAATGTTTTTATGCTTATCTAACCTATGACTGTATATTTTTAGGTGACTTACAGTTTCCAAATAGCTTACAGGGTTTGTAAGCAAGACAGAGCACACCATAAGCTATGCTACACTATCCGATGAGTAGATACACACAGATTATACAGTATTGCATTTCAGGGTAAAACGCACTTCAGAAGCCCTGTAAAGTTTTTGTGACTTTGGGATATGTTTACTTACCACAGTTACAGCATCATTCAGAAGTGATTCTCCAAAAACAATGATGAACAGAACTTCATTGACATGGACTTCTTCAAACACTGCCAGAACAGCTACAGGATCCACAGCAGCAATTAAGCTGCCAAACAGGAGGAAGTCCAGCAGTCCAATATCCAGGTGGCCTTCAAAAATGAAGCAAACAAAGCATAAATAGTCAGCTCTGTATTCTGACAGGCTTCTAGATAGTGCAAAGTCCTTGAAAATAGGAATCCTTAAGAAACCAACTTGAAAGCATGGCACAGAAATTACTAAACAAGTTCTGTATTGTGTCACATTCTATCCTACAAAGTTTTTTGGGGTGCAATATTGGATCAAAGTTGATTCTGGGAGCAGTACAGTCCTGATCTTATGGCAAGTTTCTTGAGATAAATATTTCCAGGTCTAAACTGGCTTTGTATTTGTGTGTGGTGTGCTTTATCTAACTTGTGTTAATCATCTCAGGATAACTGAGTACTGACAAGTCAGTAAGAGGAATATCCCGGTACTCTTGAACTAAAGGTTCCAAAATACTTCATGCCACAGGCCAAATTTGACTCTTGGTTGCTAAGCACTGCTATCGTGGGCTTAACTGCACTTAAATACCACAGTTAAATACCACTTGTGGCCTACTTATTCAAGTAGACATTCATTAATGGATGCAAATAAGTCTCTTGTTCCCAAATTATGATCTATGAAGCCACTGTTAAATTGTCCGCAAGTGAACCATAAAAACAGATGAAGGACTAAACCGTATTTCAACATATTTGTGTCATAGCTACTTAGGAATTTTGGCAATGATTTCAAAAGTTTTGGAACCACAACAGTCTGGTAACAAAGTAGCCCAGTATCTGTTTGTAATTTTTAATATTATTAAGGTTATTTTGTTTGGTTATGCAAACAGACTGAGACAAGCATCACTATAATTTCAAAAGTAACAGAAAAGAGAGAGCCAGAAAGATCACTTTACTCAACTTTCTAAATATCTCACAAAATTGACTCTCTCTCCGCATTCAAGAGCAGTAGCCCAGCCATTTTTTTCTGGGGAACAGATTTTTGAAACAGTAGAGAACAAGAAAATTCCCTTTATGTTTATTAATGGGTGGAGGAGGAAGCAAGGTTCATTAAGAAGAGGTGAAGCCCCAAACTGTATGAGGAAGAGCAAAGAAGGAATATGTTGAGAGTTCATTCATTACAACACAGTGCATAGGCCCATGCCCAGAATTAATATACCAATGTATCAGGCATGATTTCTACAGATGAGGGAGAAATCCAGCTGATTTTAAATTATTTGAAAGCAGGAGTCGGACAATGACAGTGAGCAGACATAGCTGAAGGATCAATATTGCCTGTAAGGTACTTCCAGAACAACACATCCACCCCTCTAGCAAGAATGCTTATGAGTTAATTTTTCAAATCCAGAATGCTTAGTGCTTGAATAGTAATTGAAACAGAAACAGATTCAAAATATTTTTGATACCAAATGGGCATATTTACTCAAGAGAAGGACACTTACATGGGCAGCCAGAGTCAAGAGTAAACAATACCCTGCTGTACATGAAAATGGCAAATAATATGGAGGAGCTGCAGAAATACATATTCACTTAGCTGCTGTCTGCCAATCAGAGCACCCGCAACATATTCCATACAGTGTAGAAGCACCTTGGTAAGGCCCTAAAACCAGAAATTCATAATTTGCACAGACTGCTTTGGATTTTCAAAAGGAGAGAGAAATAGTCTTGTTCACTCTTGGACATATCAGGCTGTGAATGAGAACTGAATCTATCCATTTTAATGTGAGAGAGGAGTTGAAGCAGTGAGCTGAGGTCCATGCCAAAACTTCTGAGAACAGCCTTGAACCTCAACCTAAGTAATAATTCCATCAAATGTTGTCTTTCTCTGCCATCCTTAAGGAAGAAGTAAGCCCAAAAACAATAACTGGTGACCAATGACAGGACTCGAGGGAATGGCAGGAGGATGTGCCAGGAGATGTTTTGGTTAGATACTAGGAAGAGGTTCTTCACTCAGTGGGTGGTGGAGCACTGAAACAGGCTCCCGAGGGAAGCAGTCATAGTGCCAAGCCTGAAAATATTCAAGAAGCATTTGGACACTGCCCTCAGTCACATGGTGTGAATGTTGGGATTGCCCTATGCAGGGATAGGAGTTGGACTCGATGACCCTTGTGAGTCCCTTCCAACTCAGGTCACTCTATGATTCTATGATTCTAACTATCAGATATCAGAGTGCAATACAAAGCAAGATTTTAAAATAATTTGGCTTACTGAGATTGCTTGTCTTTTTTATACGTTAGCAGTTATGATCATTGGTGAATTCTTTGAAGACTGGTAAAGCTAGTGAGTAAATATCTACGGAAAGGTAAGGACACATCTGTAATTCCTACAAAGCAATGTCAAGAGGCATGGGGTTTATAATTCAGACTCTTATTTATACTAATAATGCAAGTTATTTCAAAGTTCTACACGTCCATTGCTTTCTCCGCCTCACCAAAGCCTGAAGTACTAGCTGTCAGCAGCGACACCCGAGCAAGATTAAGTTCCTCAGCTCAGTTTAAGGCTTCTACGTGTACTCAGCATGTTGTCACTATGACCTAGGTTGTACAGGGAAAATTTTTTATAAGCATTAGTCACAACAACACAGAGAAGCGTTGTATGTGTTAGTTCTCTAGCATCTCGTGAACAATTAGCTGCAATCAGCCAGAAGACTTAAATATGTCTTCCTATTCTGTTAAAGCAGACTAGTATGGCTATCAGTTACTAGTTAAGCTGCTGATCTCTTCATGCTACTTCTACAGAAAGATTTCTTTGTTATTATTGCTCTATCTCTTTTTTTTCTGCAAATTATAGTATCTACAAGGATATTGGATGCAAACAAAGGGCTGCTTTTATGTTTATTTATGTAAAAAGCCATATAATCCATTGAATTATACACTCATATTGAAGGAGAGTACTACAGGCCCATTCAATGGTGAAATTTTAAGTAACCTGGTTTTAGTTTATCTTTGTCTGTAGTGGAGATACATGTCTAAATTTTAATTATATTACTCTAGCATTATTCATTCCAATTGTAGAAAAAGTCAGCTAGCAATAAAAATATGCCATAGAACTTCAAACAGAGGCTACTATGAACTCTTCGAGAAACTGAGTAACTCAGTATTCTCCTATCTTCAGCAAGGCTTTCCATAAGTATGCTGCTCATATCTTGTTGATGTTTTGGAGGTCAACACAATGTATTTAGTGGATTAGTAAGTGTCATGTAGGTATTTTGAATTCCTACTTAGCTTTACTGAAGAATGAAATAGTTTTAATCAGGGATAGGCTTCTTTGGCCTTTTCCATAGAGGAAATTAGAACTCACTAGAGTTATAAGTTACATTTTATTGGTGATATTTTTTAAGTTGTTCTAAGCAGCCTGGATAGTAATATTCCTTTGTCATCTTTTTTGTTCCTGAAAACCTGATTTAACTATAAATGTGCATGCTACATCTGCTGAGGAGATTAAGAATTACTGTTCTGTACACTTCTAGCAGCCCCATGCCCTTATATGTAGTATAATTTGGACAGAGTGTATCTTACATATGCTCTGTAAGTCTTCAGTTACAATTCCCAGTCTCAGAAGACAAAATAGAGATGTGTCATACATGTACAGCCCCTCAGCAAGCACTGCTTAGTTAATATTAAAACTGACTGAAGGAAGACAGCTACATTTCACAGTAACTTTGAAGGTTTTTATTACAGCAGAAAGAAACAAACCCTCCAGAGTTTATTTTTGTCTAGATGTTCATTAGTAGGAAGAATCCTGAGCTTTGTCCTGAGAGTGTATGCACATATTTAGAGCAGGGAAATATGAGAAACATATTCAAGTCCATTTTGTGCTTACTTCAGAGATTTCTCAGATAATTCCTAGGTTTGGTAAAAAATACTACAAATCGCTCCCTTTAAGTTGGATTTTTCTGGTGAAAATAATTGTGAAGTTGTAAAACATCACCTATCACACCGTTGGCATGCAGTAGCATTCAATTGTACCTTCACAGATCGAACTTACCCATTATTCCTGTCCGATAGACACCATAGAGAGATAAACCCGTTGTGGCAGCATTCCATACTGTTCCAATGACAGCATACAAAAGGATGGAACCAAGATTTCCAAAGAACAATCTATTTGGCATAAAATATCCAGCATCTAAAACAATGGGAGGCAGCAGATAGAAGAAGAATACAGTTGGTGTAAGGGCAAAGGAGGCAATGTGATCTGCTGCCCATACAATGCCACCAAGGAGGAGACCAAGAACAATCAGCAGAGCACTCTCTGGAACCACTCGAGTGACTTTGTGGGACAGGTGGAAAACTGCAAGGAAAGAGGAAAACATCTTGTCAGAATCGGAATGGAGAAACAATTTGAACAACAAAAACAGTTGTTAGCTGGAAATTTTTACTTCACACCAACTTCCTGCTTTCATTGATATTAGACCTAAAAGCATGTATGGCATGCGTGAGTTATACACAGTGCCAGAACCCAGCCACATATAAAACAAAATCTTGATTTTCAGATTTTATCCAGCATATTTCACTTTATATAAAACCTATATTACATGACATTTATTTCCTTTATTGGATTATTTTCTCCATGAAAGATCTGCTTATGGAACTACAGTATTCTTTGCAAAGCAGTAAATGCAAGACTGAAAAGAAATGGTAGAAGTGCTGGAAATGTATGACTATGGTTTATATCCATGTCTAAAATAAACTCATGACCTCCTAACATTTGTCTTTAAAAATGATCAGTATACTAGCAGGTTTATTGAATGATGGGAAAACAATGCTGAAAGAACTCTTTAAATTTATGAAAAATATCACATGACAATCTGCAGCAGGAGCAGAATGGAACTGATACCATGGGAGTTCCCTTTTTGGTCTTTTCCTCAAAATTTCCCTAGTAAAGATTTCAGTTAATTCAGAGGCTTTGTGGAGGAACAGGAGATTTAATGGTGCCTTCTTGATATTTAGATGTATTCATGGGAAATGGTTCTACAACGGACTACTTTATTTTGTGCAACAGCTTCATAAAAATCTGTATCTTAAAGTAGCATGTCAAATCTATTCATAAAAGTGAACAGTATATTGTATCTATTATAGAAAAACATGTAATGTATGATGTAGTAAGACAATTAAACTAGCCATTAATTAGAGCGAAAAAATACAAAGTGTCGTGGGTGAATCTAAAAAACAGAAAGATGGCAAGGCCAAGAAATATAAACCAGACCATTCAAGCTGACAGAAACACAAGTGAGAATGCAAATATATGTGGCAACATATATTTATAGTGTATTTGTTAGGTATCACCTAAAAGAAAAAAAAAAGTAGAAAGAAGAACAGAGTGAAATCAAGTCTACAAAGAAAGACAGAACTTGAAAAAGGAGGAGGTGGCAAATTTGTTTGAAAATAAGGAAAATAAGGAAGCATAGCTGTGCTAACTGACTTTCCTGGTATTTCTCTGAGCTCCTCCTTCAGTTTATCTTAAATATTGATGTGTCCCACATCATCTGAACCATGGTGCTTTATACCAACCCAATAAATAGGATTTTAATTGTATAGATTTGTGTTGAAAATGTGAGTTTCACTTTAGGAAGAGCATTCCACTAAAAGCTACCAAGTTTAGAACTGTGTTGAAGCTTTTACAATGCTACTGCAAGTTAACTTAAAACTAGTTTGGACAAGAAGACATCATGAAGAATTCCAGCCTTTTAAGCTAAGATGGAAAAATCTTTCTCATGACTAAGCAGAGATCTTAGACCATGTTACTTTACTGAAAGGCCATTGTTTTTCCTCTCAGCCAAGTATTTGTCTAGTCAAACATTTACTAGTTACCTCTTAGAGGGTTTTAAGGGCCCCATTCCTCAACTGTCTATCTTCGTCTTAGCTGCATCTACACAGGCAATGTTAGAAGCATCACGCATCATTGCAGTAGACCCACAAAAAGATGATTCCTACTAGTTGCATAACCTCCATGGCCTCATCAGAATAGAAAAAAAAAAAAAAGACAGCTGTCTGCTCATACCAACAACAAGCATAAATGTAGATGTTCCTAAGTGTTTCTAAAAAAAGACTTGAAAGCCACGCCGTGTTACTACATAGCTTCAGAGTGGGGTTAATACAACAGCAATCGCATATTAAAGAAAACTGCATTCAATGAAGTTGGTTAAACTGTGACAGTTTTCTGTATCACCTGTGTCATGTAATCAATAGTTGAATAACACTTCACAGAAACAAACCATGTGGTTTTTCCCAGTTAGTTGCCTTTCTTTGTAATAAAATTCCTTGGGCTTGCATAAGGGGAAAAAAAAAAGAGAGGAAAATAAAGAAAACCAAACGTAGAATTTAACTTCTCAAAAGTCTTTCCTATTGGTCATTCTTGATTCCTTGAACTTCTAGTCAGTGAATTATCAACTAATTTATCACCTCACAGAGTAGAGATTATCTCTTTATCCCTGAAAATGAATGTTGCTGAGCTAGTCTTACTACCCCAAGTCTGTTTTTCCTTCTCTTATAGTTGCAGATAAGCCTTGACTACAAGAAGTTAAAGATTTAAAATAAAACTGTGAAGATTTTTCTGAACTACACATTTGGAAGAAACCTAATGTCCAGATAAAAATTCATATTCTGTATAATTGTCACCTTCACAACCAAAACCAGTCTCTCCCAGTGAGTGCTGGGAAGCCAACCTGATTCTGGTTATAATACTATCTCCTCCTAGAAGCTGCATGTTCCCAGTCAATCAGCTACATCATATCTGTCTCTGTTCCCTTTAACTCTAATCAACTGATTACCTGTACCTATACTACAAGCAATAAATTCTTCTGTTAGTTTAGGAATGCAGGCAGTGGACAGAAAAGTTATTGCACAAAATGGGGAAAAAAAAGAGAAGTCTTTTCTCTTTTTTGCATTTGGTCCAAGCAAAATATGAACAGTAGACTGTAGTTGTTTCAGGGTAAATGCCTAGCTAACTCTGCAGGCAAATACTATGCAATATGATTAGCAAAATCCTGCTGCCTATAAGTATAGAAATATGTAAAAGGAAAATACTACAATTCAATGAAATAGTTTTAGACTAAGATGTAATTGGAACGTAGATCACTATATGAGTTCATATTTGCACCTACAATTATTTTATTTCTTCTGGCTATGTGCATAAAGTATATTCAGTCAACACTGTGTATTACGAATACTTACTGCATTTGTAGAAATTGATAAATTCCAAATTCACTTCTTAATGAATTCAAGATGCTGAAGTTATGTCCCTAATACGTTCTGAGTGTGTTAAAAACAAACATAATGACAGTGCGATCATTTCATAAAGTTTGTCTTTACTTGCTTAGGAGAGACCCAGAAATACTCCCACAAAATTAATTGTGTCTCCACAACAAAGTATAAGAATTGGAAGTTTTAATTACATCTAAATGTCTAGCATGACCAGGTATTTCACCAGACTAAAATGGAGAAGGTGTTTCGTTTCTTTCTGTTATGAAAGAAATTATAAATATCAGGAAGCATGGCTCAGATAAATTACTCTTTGAGCAACCCAGAAAGGAAATTAGGTCTACCTTCACTACTGTTAAGGATGAAAAGTACATCGACATATTTTAATGAAAAGAGCAAAAGAGAAAAAAAAGAAAAACTGCAGTCAGTCTATGGCATAAAAGAAATAACAGTGCACAGATAAATCTTGTGATCTATAAATTTTGATATTTATTTAAATTCACCTACATAAGTCTGGGCGCAGTATTAGTGGAAAGGTTAAACATGTATTCTACTCAGTACATGCTAAACCTGTCTCGCAAGTGGATTGGACTGCCTAGTGGGTAAATGGTGTTTAAATTCAAGCTGAGCATCATTGAATTAGAAGCCTTCTGCAAAGTTAAGAAACAATTACATAATATAAACATCCCGTGAGTTTTCTTTTTCTGGCACTTCCTTTGAGATCCAAAACAGGGACTGCAACATTTAACAAATCTGATGAGAAAGACAAAACAAATTAGCAGACTATGGTTTGGTGGATGGAATAAATTTCTTTTAACTCAGAGAAAGAAACATATTTTAAAAAGTTATTTTTAACATCTTTTAAAAACCATAACTTAGATTAAATCAGTGCAACTTACAGAATTCAGTGAACTATCTGTTGCTTTCTAAGGCTATCTGAGACTGCTTTGAAAGAAGTGATTCAACAGAATGACCTTTTCTCATTCACTAATGAAACGAAGACAGAAAGGGCTAGTTAAATAGAAAGAATAATAAATATAATAATAAAGAAGAGATCATGTATAATTCATGCTCAGGACACTTAATAGTTGTAGGCATAGACAAAAACCTTTTCTGAAATAGAATTTTCTAATATTTCTTTCCAAATTACCTCTAACAGTATTTTTTTAATGAATACTGATTTTTACTTATCAAGTAATGGCTTAGTTCTAGAATTTTGTGCTTTGTTTCCAGTTGAAATGAACAGTTCAAGATAGAATTGCCACCTTTTGAAAATACAGTGCTGTAAAACCAAAAATCTGAAACTACCTATTTAGTATACTATTAAAGGATTTATAAGGTCATTTCAACACTATTTCAAATTACTAAGGACACTTTCATTAACTTTTCAAGTGTAAAATCAAATTTCTGAAAACACTGAAAAAATTTTTTTTTCAGATATCACCGTCACAATCACTAAACGTGTTGGATGTGAACAGTATGCAACATGTCATCCAGAAAAATCATAACCTGACATATGCCAGTAATTACCTGCTGAAGTTTCTTTTCCATGTGTCTTCAGAAAAAAATCCAAGGAATGACAAAATAGTTTATATTATTAAAAATTTTCAACCTCGTTTTTCAGATTTATGATTTCCATAGTTCCAATGAAAGCATAGAAATGAATTTGAAAACATTTCTCAGCTCCTCCTACCACTGCTACTGACAGGTTGGGTCTACCATAGGCATTTTTGCTTGTGGGTCAAATATGCAATGATAATATACTATTCTATTTTTCATTTATCACATTTCATCTTCACTTATAATTGTTTGTCATAGTGAATCAAGACATGAGTCCTTCCAATTTGAGCCCCAAGGTTTTTTCAGTAATATTTTCTACAGATCTGTTGTTACTTTAAAAAATCATAAATCTGAAATACACTCAAATAGCACACATGGAAAAATCCTCTTTACCTTGCCTGTAAGCCAGTTCAAATTCTAATCAAATACCATTTGTGAACTAAATAGATCAAGTGTAGCTGAGCATTAACGCAGTCAAAAAGTCTCCGGAAGCCCCAATCTACTCCTTATACAAATCTATTCCTTATACAAACTTAATATCCTTCTACAACAAGGTCAACCACCTAGTTGACCGGGGAAAACAGTCGATGTCATTTTTCTGGATTTCAGCAAAGATACAGTCTCTCACATTTTTCTCATAAACAAAATGTCCAAAACACAACTGGCTAAACACATAATACAATGGGTGCACAACTGGCTAATGGGTTGGGCTCAAAGAGTCATAGTGAATGGATTTACATCATGCTGGCCCCAAGTCCCACAGGGATCCATCCTGGGGCCTGTGCTCTTCCATATCTTCATAAATGACCTGGCTGAAGGACTTGAAGGTTTATTGACAAAGTTTGCTGATGACATAAAACTGGGAGGAGCAGTTAACACTCCTGGAGGAAAAGAGTCCGTGCAGAGTGATCTTGACCGATTGGAGAGCTGGACGATCACCAACAGCATGAAATTTAACAAAGGCAAGTGCTGAGTTCTGCATCTGGGACGCAGCAACCCTGAAAACACAAACAGACTGGGGTCTGAGAGGCTGGAGAGCAGCCCTGTGGAGAGGGACCTGCGGGTTCTGGTCATCAGCAAGTTGAACATGAGCCAACAGTGGGCCCTGGCAGCCAAGAGTGCCAATTGTGTCCTGGGGTGTATCAAGCACAGTATTGCCAGCTAGTTGAGGGAGGTGATTGTCCCTCTCTACTCTGCACTGGTGTGGCTCCACCTCAAGTGCTGCGTGCAGTTTTGGGTGCCACAGTATAAAAAGGACATCAAACTACTGGAGAGTGCCCAGAGGAGGGCCACAAGGCTGGTGAGGGGATGTTGTATGAGGAAATTGATCTGTTCAGCCTGGAGAAGAGGAGACTGAGAGGGGAATCTCGTATCTGTTTACTGCCTTCTCACAAGGGAGGGAGGTGAAACAGGTGCTGATCTCTTCTCTCTTGTGACCTGTGATAGGACTAGAGGTCATGGCAGGAAGATGTGCCAGGGGAGGTTTAGACTGGGTATTAGGAACAGGTTCTTCATCCAGAGGGCGGTGCAGCACTGGAACAGGCTTGCCACGGATGTAGTCACGGCACTGACTCTGTCAGCATTCAAGAAGCATTTGGACAATGCCCTCAGTCACGTGGTGTGAATCTTGGGAGTGTCCTATGTAGGAGGATAGGAGTTGGACTTGATCCTTCTGGGTCCCTTCCAACTTGGTGATTCTATGATTCCTATTATGTTGGTCTGCCCAACTTGGGAATGGACACACTGTCTAAAACATAATATCAAGCCTACATTTTCTAGGAAGGATCGTTTTGCTTCCACTATCCCTAAAAAGCATGCATCCCTGTCCACTCTCTTGCTCCATATCTCCATACATTAGTTGCAGCCAGTTAATGCATCAGACTAACCAGCTGTATCTGCCATACCAAGAAAGATGCGGTCACTGAGCAGAGATTGCAGGAATAGTGATGTAGGAATGTTGTGTAGGTGTTATGGATTGAAAGAACTGTGTATTTTCTATCCTTTCCCCCCCTTTATTTGCAAACTCTTTTCAAAGATTATCTTAGATTGTTTGTGCTTCACAATTTTTGCTCTTAAGCTGTTTGTGCCAGACATCCAGATACCCTGACCTCCCCAACATCTAAAAAGAAACTGAACAATCGCTGCTTTAAAATTACTTCTAACTCTTGGTTTACTAATAAGTCTCGTATAATCCCTGATCTTTATTAGCTGCCTGTAGCATTTGCTGTGGTCCTCTCATGATATTGATGGCAATGTATGTCATTTTCATTCTGCAGATCACCCAGTTTCTGAAAAAAATGGACCACGCAAACTGGTTGGGAAACTTCACTGTTGCAATTGTTTAGAACATTACTTAATAACAATGACTCTTAGTGTTTATCTTTTTCCTTTTGTTTTCTTTTCTTTTTTTTTAAGGGAGGTGAGCTCTCTTCCATTCTTTAGTCCCCTTGTCTTCTGCTTGATAGGCAACTTCCTTTATGCTTCTACAGCTTTAATTTCAAATTTCTTCAGACATTTTGCTGCTTTTCATTAAGGATTTGGGCTAATCACTATTTCATTTATTAGTTCAAGAGCACACTCTTCTGATAAGTCCACTTTCCAATTTTTCCAACCCTCTATTAAGAGAAGTTTTTGATCCAATTTCCTGTGTAATGAAGTATCCTGTATTGATATTTCTCTTACCTTTTGTTATGACTCCGTTTGCTCCTCAAGAGTCCAGCCTACCTGTTTCTCTAATAAACTTCCTGCACGTGATTTCTTTATATGCATACATCTTTCATTTTCTGCTCTATCTTTGTAACTCTTACTATTTTTACATGAAATGCCAGTTTTGCATCCCTTTGCATTGACCTCTGTTGTACTGGATCTCTTTTTTAAGATCTCCTTTATGACTTGACTACACAAGTTTTCTACCCTTGCCATATTACCAAAAACAATATTTCCTGCTGCATACCCTTAGGTATACCTTCCAACTAATTACAGTTGCTTATGTAGCCTGCATGTAGGACCTAAGAATTTTAATTATGATTATAAGAACTAGAAGAACTATTTGGTCATGTAGCCAGGTCCTCTACTATCACATCACCACATTTACTGATCCTCATTTCTGAGCATTTTTGCGCTAGCTACGCCTAGGTGAAGGCACACCAGCAGACCCCATCACATAGTTAGAGACTTCCTTCTGATTTCTAGCCTTAAGTTATTCACAGCTATTTCATATCCATCTTCGTTTCTGACAGTAATACTAGGTTTTTTAAATAGTTCAGTTTCCCTAATGTTAGATCCTTCATCTTCTTTTTGTTTCTTGTCTTTGGTTTGTTAAACTAACCCACTTATTTTCAGTCTTCAGCTATCTCTGTCTACTCCAATCTGAGTTCATGTTTGCATATGCAGAATCATCAAAAATATAGACTGCATTCTGCATAAGTCACAGCACAAGCAAGTCCAACATCATTAAAAACTTCCTATCACAATCTATATTTCAGGTACATCCTGGATTCATTGTGTGACTCACAGGCATCTTGTACTCACTTCATACAGACGTGTGCCTGTCTTCTTCTAATTCACAACCTTGTGTAGAAATTCTTCTCATCGGTCCCTGAGTGAAACTGCTCTTGATCCTATACTGTATTTCATTCCTTTCCCTACTCCTCAAGATTATGTGTTTTTTCTAGTAGAGTAGCCAGATCTACATGAATACTCATAATGCCTATGGAAAAGTGTCATGAGAAACCTTCAGCAGGATACTTCACTTCTTTGTGTAGTGGTAATTTAAAAAACAAACTAAAACAAACAAACAAACAAAAAACAAACAAAAAAGAAAAAATCCTCTAAAACCCTGCTTAAAACTAAACTCTAGTGACTTCCACAAACAACCTTCTTATACTTTCTTATTTTATCTTGTCCTGTTTTCACCCACTTGGTAGTTATTCTATCCCGTCTTATTAGCAGATGAATTTAGGCCTAAAGCAAGGAAAAAAAATATCTTCCATTGTGTTTTAAGAGTGTTTTCGTTGAAGCAAGTATTCTACACATTATTGAACTTCTTTTCTAGCCTTTCCAGAAAGTGTCTGATAGGCTTAACAAGGCTGAAGCTGATCATTATTGCTTGGTTTTGACTCTCTAATCTTTATCAACGAAATGCACTCAGTACATTTTCCTGGTCAGGAAATTGATAGCATATTTTATAGTCTTTTAGATTCTGTTCTATGGACCTTGCAACAATGGCATTCTGCAAGACTTATGAAATGATTTTGCTATTTTGATTTGTTTATATACAAGTGGTATAAAAACCTTAAAGAAAAAGCTTTTAATAATTTCTTCTAAACAATATTACTTGCACAAATCTTACGTTATTTCATTAATCAGTACTTTATGCTTCTACCAAAACTAGCAAAATTTGAAAGCTTTATTGAATAAACCTCAGAGATATAAAATATCTCAGAGATATTTTACATCTGATGACACTCGGAGATGTACGTATATTGTGTAAGAAGAAGTTAAAAGCCATTTTTGGTACAGGTCCTTGGGTACTGTCTTAAAATGTATTATATGAACATGACTATTAATATTATTCATACTTAATCTGGATATCTTTTTCCTAGGGAAGGCAAAATGTCCTTCATATTTACCTTATTTAAATGAACTGGTTTGAGTTTTGTTTTATCCGGATCAAGAAATCTTTCTTTAGTTGTCACATGTGTAATGATCACCATTTACAAAGTGTGCAGCATTGTAATGAGTTCATTAAAGAGGTGCTTTTAGGTTGCTGTTCTTTGTAGGTGAACAATTAACGAAATACGTTAGTAATTAAAAATGCAAGCAACATGCAGGTCAAGGTTCCCAGCTGATGGGTCATAATATAACAAGATAGCCTCAAGTCAAATTCAAAGTAGTGTGTGAGTAAGCAACTATTATATCTCTAAGTACTTAGACCATAATGAAGTTTAAACAGTCATGTACAGTTTATCATAATTATGCCAAATAGTTCTTTTTTGAAGGAGAAATCCCACTGCAGTACAAGTGTGGTAGAATTTTACCCGGAACTGAACAGCACTGAAAGAAAAATGGGAACAGTCAAAAATAAAGTTTCAAAATGAGAGCAAAGTACACATTAGAAACACCTTGAAGTATAGTAGAGGATATAAAACAGGACAGTAAAATTACCAAAAATATGCTTCATTTCCTATGCACAGCATTTGATTTAAGTTTGAAAGACAATCTTCTTTCTCAAGTTAATATTCCTCACAGACTGAATCCTGTTAAGGATTATTATGAGTTTTCTATGTTCAAGATGTTGCTAATACTTGATATTCCATACTGAATGCAAATATAAAAAAGCATAGCTGAAAGATATTACATACCAGAGCTACTCTTCATTCAAAACAATAAAAATATGTTTCTATAACAATCTCTTCCAATTATTATTGGTGACCGTTTAACATGGAAGTAGACTTAGTGATAATTTTCTGATCACTATGGCAATTTTATCTAAAATGATTACATGATGTCTAAAAAGCAGGCTGATTTTACAGAACAAATTGAAAACGAATTTTGGGACATGAAAACAAGGTTGAATTTACTTTCAATGGTATGACTTGCAACACTTACAGGTTTAAAATTATCTTCAAAAATTCACTGAAATTTATTGAAAGGTGGTGAAAGTAATTTTTAAAATACTGAACTATCTTCCAGTAACATGGGGAGAACTAAGTTAAATAAAGAAATGCCAAGAAATTCTGAGCCAGCTCAATTCACACTGAATTTTAGAAATGTTTTGCCTTTGACCTTCACTTTAGTATGATAAATGAATTAAAACACAGGTTTCCTTTTGGGAATGTTTTTGTTTTTGCTTATGCAGACAAAGAACTGCGAAGAAATGGATTACTTGTAATATATGGAAACAGTTTTTCTGGTGTCATGACAAATTGTGTTAAGAATTACCAAAGCCTGAACACAAAACCGAACCACTTCTTCTTGGTGCAGGTCCAGTGTACAAAGAGCAGAAAGAAGATGAGAAAGATATAGTTTAATGAATCCAAATAGCAGGCAGAAACTCTGAAAATTTCTTTATACTTTAGGGATTTCCTATTCTTCCACAGTACTGCTTCTTGCAGGGCATAGCAAGGATTGCTGGCTGTTAGGAAGGGCAAAATGGACATAATTAAAGCTTAAGGGCTAGGGGGAATAGCCTTCATAGCAGGTTGCTCCAAGTCATGGTGTAGGAAAGCACTTTTTTTAAAGCCCTATTAGCCTGCCTTACTGTCTGCTCCCTATTTTCACCCTAGCAAGATTTTAACTATTACAACTGGAATACCATAGGATTATAGTTGAAGTATTCCTGATTACGGCAATAAATTAAATAAGCATTTGGGTATTCCAGTTTAGCAGTTATGCCGACTGACCGAAAAAGATACCACGTATGTCAAGCAGCTCTTGCTTAAAACTGAAAACAATCTTAATTTGAGAGAAGTTAATAAAACATACTTTGCTAGTTTCCACTGAGAGTGAATGCTAACCATGCACCTTGCACAGCTTCAAAATTTGGCCAGTCTTATGTGGGAGGAGAAGTTCCAGCAACTTAATAAAGAGAAGAGTTTCGTGATGGATTCCAACCCTTGTACCTGATTTCAGAAACTCATGTATGTTGTTTATACCTACTAGGAATTTGATAATTTCACATTTTCTAGTTAAGACTAATTTTTACTAACAAGTTAGAAACGCTTTTAAGAGAAACAGTCCCTATTGCCATAAGTTATCTAGAATGACAACAGATAATGGATAATTTCCTAAGATTTCTACAGTGCAGTAGAAGTTACTCAGTGAAGGACTTTGGATTCCAAAGCTTCATCAGGAAAAAAGAAGCAAATAGAAACTTTTTTCTCTAAGAATGCTGGTGAAATCACTTGTCATTCACCTGTTTCTCCACATACAAGTCCTTTTGTGGAGTTCTACTTAATAATAGAATTGCTCTTTTAATGTCAGTAGTGCTAGTCATAAAGAACGTGGTAAGGAACTGAGGAAGGTAGTATAAGGGAAAGAAATACGATTCTCATGTTAAGGTACTTGCACACTACTTTGTATATTTGTTCCACAGAAGGTTAAGAAAGCACCGTTTTCACCAGTCAAACCTAGGAGTTTCTGGCATAGGAAACAGAGAGCAGAAGACATTCCGTCTTTACTGAATGCACCCATTCCTGCCCATAAAGGAAAATTTTGCTCAGCAATCCAGGCATATAATGTATTTTTCCATGGATTTGAGAAGAGCAAAGTGGAGCTTAATTTATATCACTCTAATTCTTTCTTGCAAATGGCTCTGAGATACTGTTGTCATTCAATGAGCTTTAATATATCTTTTAATTTTTGTCCTCACAGCTTTTCTGATTAAGTAATACGCTAACTCTCATACCTTCATCATCTCATTTGAGAGGTGAAGCACACAGTGATAACAGCAGGAAGAACAGTATGTAGCGTCCTTGGTGTTTTGAAAAGGGGTAGGAACATGATGAGACAACCGTTTTTTTAATTTGTGTTTTGTAGTGCATACACAGGGAAAATGAGAAAGCTTAGCATGCAAAAGATGGTTCATAAGGAGATTGGTTTAAGCTGATTTTCTACAGTGAAGGAAGAAAAAGGAGGGGAAATTTCCAGCTCGCTACAGTTGTATTTGAAGTAGCTCAAATGTTAGCTACTGATGATGACTTCTGGTTTCAAGAAAAAGGAGGGTAGAAACCAGACACATATCTTCCTAACTGAAAAAACATCTCAGAATGTCACACATTTAGACTAAACATGATACACAGTACAAAGTCACCACACGATTCTTTGCTCTATATAGGAAGATGTCTTTTATATAGTCAGATCCTTTCTGACATGGGAAAAAGTTTTGACATATATTCCTAAAAACATCTGTGCAAAAATTAATTTTTGGAGAGCAGTAAGCATTCAGTACAAATCAAATGTTACACCAGATATATGCACAGTAGTGACTCTTTTTCTTCTACCACCACATATATGTGAGCTAAACTTCAGTAGAATCAGAATATTTTGAGTTGGAAGGGACCTTCGAAGGCCATCTACTCCAACATTGCCTGCAATGGCAAGAACATGTTCAACTAGATCAGGTCACTTAGAAGCCTATTTCCAGGAATGAGGCCTCTCTAAGCAAGTTGTTTCAGTGTTTCCTCACCCTCATCATAAAAAATTTCTTCCTTAAATCTAGTCTGAATCTCTTAGTTTAAAACCACTACCCCCTGCCCTATCACAACAGGTCCTGCTAAAATGTTTGTCCCCATCTTTCTAATAAGCCCCTTTAAGTACTGAAAGGCTACAGTAACGTTTCCCCAGAGACTTCTCTCCTCCAAGCTGAACAAACCCACCCTTCTCAGCCCTTCCTCATAGGAGAGTTGTTCCATCCCTCTAATAATTTTTGTAACCTTCCTCTAGATTCACTTCAACAGGCCCATGTCTTTCCTGTGTCAAGGATTCCAGAAATGGAGGTAGTACACAAGCGGGGTCTCACGAGAGCAGAATAGAGGGGGAGAATCACCTCCCTCAACCTGCTGATCACACTTCTTTTCATGCAGCTGACTTTTCTGGGTTGCAAATTCACACTGCTGGCTCATGTCCAGTAAAGGGATTTAAATTATTTACACACAGATAAATCATATGTGAGAGAAAGTTTATAACTGAAATTTTTATATGTGGACTTAACTCCAAAAGGATTAGTGTAGCATCTTCATACATGTAAAAATGCCAGGATAGGTTCTGAAAAAAAAAAAAAAAAAGGTGGAATGGAAAAGCATCAGCCTGACAGAAAGACCTAGCTGAACAAACACTGCTTTATAACAATTATAAAATAAAAAATGCAGGTAGGTTAGTCCTGCTTTTGTTCTAAAATGGAAAGTGTTATGGACAGATTTCATAATTTTCTGCAAATATTGTTTTTTCCATTAATCTTGAAATCATGTACCTGAGTATACTACTACTCTTGACAGGGAAGAAAAAAAAAAAGATAAACAACTGTCAAGACAGAAGCCAAGATGAATTTTCCTTATATCTATGGATTCTCTACTTTCTGCCATGTTCAGTAGCTTCCAAGTAATCATATGATATTTTACTATTTTCATTTCAGTTATGAGTGTTTAGTTTGTCAGTAACTGCATCTACTTGATGATTTACCTGTGCTTCCACCATGTTCTTAATCTATAGGCAATTCGCAAAGCATGGGCTTCTTTATCAGGTTTCTTTCCATTCCAAGTAGAAATGCTGTGTACTGCTTCATCAGAAAACATTTACCAGATGAGGGAATACAAACAAGAGTCTACTGCCTTTCAACATACTGGGATCTTTCATCATGTGACAGAAAACACATGCTACACCAGAAAGTAAGAGGAAAATATAGCGATCAACCAGGGATGTCAAACACACAGATCCCGCTGTTCTCTTGCTCCTGCAGCATAATGCGTGTCACACACGCTGCACACATGACTGGCGTTGGCAGGAGCATAGGGGCAAAGAGCTCAGTGCTGCCACCAGGTACAAACAAAGTGAAAGGCTGGATTCATCCTGTGGGCCACGATTTTGACACCCCTAATATAGACCATTCATCCTTACTTTGTGGTAGGTCTTTCCTGACAGAAGAGTTTAAATACTGATGCACAAGCTGAGTTTCCATCCACAGTGGCAGATTTATCTTCAACTGGTTTTAATCCTTACTTCTAAATCACAATAAACAGAAGGAAACTTCATACTTCCTCCTGCTGTGCTTTTACTTTCAAACACCAAGTAAATGAGCATACCTTGGAAACTACGTTTTTCAGTAAGGTGTGTTCCTGTATGCTGTGTTCCTTCGGAAAGGCTAAAGAATTAAGATGTTTAATTGAGTGTTCAAAAAGAATATCTTTGTCACAAAGCTAAAAGCTTTACTTACTCATTTAATTGCCATCTTCAGTATAAGTATCCAAGACACAAAAACTAGATGTACTTCTGTTTACTTAAATGCTAAGCAACATAAGGTTGCAAATAAGATTAATGTATTCTATGCTAATGAATTGCTACTCCCCATAACTCCATGATAAATGTGACAGCCCTTTTTTCAGACTCACGTGAAATGTAATAACCTTATCCTCAAATCACAGAACGGCTGAAAATTGACTGAATTAATTTGAGCAAGGGGGAAGTGAAATGTGAATTTACAAAACATTTATCTTTCACTGACTTCAATGCTGCATCTATCATACTGTTAAAAAAAAAACACCCTGCAGTTTCTGAACTTGCTATATTCTTTATTTCTGATAAAAAAAAAAAAACTGGAAGAGTGCTCCCTGTTTTACTAAACATTACCAAGAAGAAAGTAACAAAACCAGCCTTCTCCTTCCAGACACTTTTACAGCTTATGCAATATAAGTTTTCACCACCTTGCATGTAAGTTTCAGGGTCAGTTATGGATGCTACACGACCACTTAGATAACTGGCATGTAAGTCATTCTTGACTTGAATCATAAGACTTTGTTGCATGAAAGACTGTGGAAAAAAGTAAATCCTAAAATTGAAAATCACTTCAAACTCTACAACCAAGAACAGCTGCACTATACTTTTTTTTAAAAAAAAAAAAAACCTGTTAGGTATAATCACAAACAGATCAGCAACAATGTAGCAACTGGTAGATACATACTGCACCTTTTAAAAGCCCAGATAAAATGAAGATTTATAGCATTATTGGGAGCAGATAGAAAGGTAGCTCCTTGATTTGTAGGAATACTTAGCCTAACACTGAGGAGAATAAAGTGATATTGGCTATTCATCTTGTCTGGGAAATGACTTGTAAATGGGGAAAAACATAAGCCTTCTTATGTATCTTATTTTTACACCTCTAAAGGGTAACATCCTCTAAGATATGCTATGCTCCATATGACAACATTTAGAGCCACTGGATGACTTTCCCTGAGGACAGACTGCCCAATAGACAAAGCTTTCACCTGAAGTTCTATGAAGCAAATCCTAAAAATATCTTATTTTGCTAATTCATGATAAAATATTATAATGGACATATTAATAGGATTTGTCAGGCAATAGTTTATGACAAAATCCCTTCAATGAATGGATGATAGCAAAATATCTTCTTTATGATAACAAAACAACAGAAATTAAGAAAATAAGAAATTAATGCCTTTATTTCTTAGACACTCAATGTAAATATGTACATACGTTCTGTTTAGTTTTTCCCTCAATCTAATTACATAATTTTTATGCAACATACATAATAGCACTCTCATCGGTAGCTTCCATCCTGCCCTTTCTTTCACAGTTCTCTCTATCCTACTCGTTTTCATTATTTATCAGTATACTGTTTGACACAAAACTGCTCATCTTTTTTAAACATAGACTACTCAGCTTGTTACACTAGAAAGATTGGGCATGCAACTTAAATCAATTTTTTTCCCTACAAAAATATAATTTCTTTTCAACATGGCATCCATGACAGCAAGTATTAAAGAAAGATGAGGAAAAAAAAACAGTATTCATGCAATGCTTCTACTTTAGAAAAAAAGAATAAACTGTTCTCCACCAATGATCAACCATGGCAACTAATAGAAACAGATACCTGAGCTCTAAATACCTTCATCTACACTCCAATAATGTACCTTGACCAAATACCAGGTCAATAGTCAAAATGTTTTCCTATCCAAGTGAGAGTTTGCACATTCTTTTGGGAAGTGAAAAGAAGATATGAAACAAATGAGTATCATGTAAGAAAGTGATGGGAGACCACCATGGTCATAACTATCATGGACTCTGAAACTTCATGGTTCTCCCTGTAGGAGAGGAAAGAACTATAATAATGGAATTTCCACCCCCATTGTTTTGTCTGAGGGGTTTTTATTTGGTTGATTGGGTTGCAGATTTTTTTAGGGGAGGTGTGTTCTTTTTTAGGGGAACAAAGGCATTTTTCTTTAGAAAAATCTGATTAGAAATGGGAAATCTCAGACAGGATTCCAAAGTATCACTGCTGCAATTCAGGTAAGTAGAAGACCCAGAAGTCATACCTACGTAGTACAGAGAAGGACAGCAGACGTGTGCTTTCTGGCATACAGTTGTGAGCAGAGAGATTTGGAGGAAGCAGATCTATCATTCTGTTCTCATTCGAGGCAGTATGTTGATAAAGTTCCATCTATGTATGAACACTGATAATCCAAACATCAGGATCTGCAGATCTAACTGATAGAGCAACTAATTCTGGAAACAATTTCCAGTCACATAAGGGACAAGAAATCTCTCAGGAGTAGTTAGCATAGCTTCACAAAGAGGAAGTCATGCTTGACACACCTGATTATATGATTAAATGACAGGCCTAGTAGATGAGCAGCAGCTAGTGTTTACTGAGCCTGCAAATAAGACCTTTGACACTGTCTCTCATATGAACCTCATAGCCCCTCAAGTTGTTACAGTAGGAGCTGGATGAGCAGACAGTGAGATGGATTGAAAACTTGCTAAATGGCTGGGCTTTGAAGGTGGTGATCAATGCTCTGATTGGAGAATCATGACAGGTGGTGTACCCCAGAGGTCAGTACTGGGTCTGATCCTGTTTAACAATTTCATTAATTATCTGGATGATGGGGCAGAGTTTTCTGATGACACAAAGCTAGGAGGAGTGGCTGACAGGTCAGAGGGCCTTGCTGCCATCCTGAGGGGCCCTTATAGGCTGGAGAAATGGCCTGACAGGAACCTCAGAAAGATCAGCAAGGTGAAGTGCGAAGTTCCACACCTGGCAAGGATCAACCTCATACACCAGATAATGCTGGGGGCCAACCAGCTGGAAAGTAGCTTCACAGAAAAAGACCTGGGGGTCAAGGTGAGAGAGGCATTGATATGCTAGACAGCAAGAAGATTGAGGGACAGAAGCATCTCTCATATGAGGAAAGGCTGAGAGAGCTATCACTGTTTAGCCTGGAGAAGAGAAGGCTCAAGGGGCATCACATCTGCATATGTATAAATATCTGACTGGAGGCTGCAAAAATGGCAGACCCAGACTCTTTTCAGTGGTGCCTGGTAGCAAGACCAGAGGCAATGGTCACAAACTGAAACACAGGAGGTTCCTGCTGAACATCAGGAAACACTTTTTCACTGTGAGAGTGGCTGAGCATTGCCACAGGTTGCCCGGAAGGATTGTAGAGTCTCTGTCCTTGGAGATATTCAAAAGCTGTCTGGACATGATCCTTGGCAAACAGCTGTAGGTTGCCCTGGCTGAGCAGGGAGGTTGAACCCATCCAACCTCAACTATTCCGCAATTCTACGATTGTATGATTCTGTGAACTCCTATAGGAGACTCATTGTCCAGCAAAATATCAAACTGATGTCTGTATTAAAGGACAGTGAGCATGTATTCCTGTGTTCTTTCTCCCCAGCCATCAGCTTCAGAGACAGTTACATCTCAAGAGCAGTGTATCACTGACATAGTCCTTAAACATTGTTAGTTATCAATGATTGACCTAATTTGAAAGACTGCTTTTCTCCAGTTCACTACTATCCCACAGTCATCCCCAGTACTAAATAGGATCTGATAGCTAAGCATCAGAGATATTTCAGTGAAAAATCTGGCAACTTAATTCAAACCAAGTCCTATAGCAGTTTAAAATCTAGGTTGTGGATCACAACAGAAGAGCGATTAAACACTTCCATTTACTCTGATCACCAATACTGTAACCACTTAAACCACCAAATAGCATTTTCGAAATGAATTTTTAAGCATACGTCTAAGCTGTCCAGGCCTGAAAATCTACACAGAGATGTTCATCAGTTCTGCTATTCCACTGGAGTAGAAGGATTGTAATAACTCCATACTACAACAATATTTCATTTTATGTATGATCACATAGCAACTATAACTGCAGTACAACTGTTAGTACTAATGTACTTTAACATAAAGCCATCTTATATCAACCAATGTAATTTAATTCCTGGAATACTATTATTCCACCAAACCAATGTAGGAGTTAGAATGCTTGAACTATGACAAAATAGTTAGCACAAAATAGATTTTACATTTAGACAATTCCTTTCCATCTGTTTACAATCTATTTGCAATGAAAGATTTTCACTATGAAATCTTACTGGCTCAAGACCTTTACAGGTTTATGAACCTTTAATATTTTCCTCAAAGCTTCCACTTTTAAAAAACTGTAACTGAAGCAGAGAAAATGCTTTTGAAAATCAGTATACAATCTATATGGAGTTTTTCTTTCTTCTTTTCTTTGATTACTGGTATTTTAACATTCATTCACAAAAATCCAAAGTGTTTTTTTCTTTCAATAGAAAACCCAGAAAAATTCACCAAGGCACATACTGGAGAATTCAGAATGACTTCAACTTTTAGTTATTGGAAGGAAAAAACTCTCCAGATCCATCTACTTTAAAACCCTACTTTCGGAAAATCTTCCAGTTTTCTTCTTCCGTGAATAAACATTAAATATTTGTGCCTTAATTAAAAGTGTTTCCACTTGAGGTCTTGCTTTTCATCTCAGTCAGCTCTTCCTTGCAAGCCTGTTATTTCAGTATGCATGACTGTACAGCCAATTGGTTATCAAGTCACTCCTTTTGTAGGGATGAATACTCTGTAAGCTGTTTTACAAAAGGAATCAAAATACAATACAGCCAACCAGTTATGCTCTGCAATTTACCAAGACTGTTTTAATTGTCTGTAAATTTAAATGAGGGCCACTTGTTAGCAAGTTGAAGAATAACTAGAACTCCCAGTTCTTTGGGACATTAGTTTAACCACACTACTGCAGAGATGAGAAAAGTCAGAGACAATTTCCTGAAAGACCAAAAAGACTATTCAGATAAGAAATATTTTTTCTATTACTTTGGATTCAACATTTAATCTTGGAATGGAATGAGCTATACAGAAGATACAGAATAACTCATTAACACATTTACCCCATTACTTCAGAGAATTGAAGCATTCTAAGTAGGGGGAAAAGAAGTTCAGTGTTTGAATTAAAAATATTTCTTTAAGAAAACTCATGGAGAAACTCACTGATCTTTGATAGACCTCTGGTGGTATGAGTCAAAACAACTGGAAAAGCAACTTTCTTTCTGCCAGGTCGAAGTAATAATTCAGGATTTCCAACACCAGCTTCCATGCAAAGCTCCACAAAACAAAACAGAACCTCCCAAAGACTTCATATGAAGAACCTGTGTACACCTGAAAGAGTTTTCTGCTTGCTCTTCTTTCGTGCAGGCCTGTGGTCTGCTGCATTACCATGAGAAATATACTGTCACTTCAGGGGCTTGTAGATCACATTTAAGTGGCCTTAGCACTGAAGACAGAAAATCAATGGTTTCAACAATCCTAAGACTATAGTGTTAAAACGATTCCATTGTTCTACCGAGAACGTCAAGCACTTTGCACAAAGGTGCCTGTAAGTAATTGATGGCAGAGATCCCTTCTTAGGTATGCATGCCTGAACTGTATTCAATTCAGGGTCATTCTCAAAATGCTATTGTTTTCTTATGTAATTCACACAAGTTGCCATTGCATATTTGCTATGCGTCATGGGGTGTAATCTGAATCTTGTCGAATTATACTGTCCTGATATCTTCTTCCCTACTATAAATAATTAAGCATTGAGACTTGCAAGACTTGAAGGGGGAGGGGAGAGGAGAGATTTATGTTTCATGGAGACAAGGACAGGAAAAGGATCAGTAAGGTACAAGATTATAATGGAAATATAATATGGAAATTGGCATACATTTACCGATCGTAAATTTAATAATCACGTGGCTTACACGGTTTTTCCTAGGACTGGAAATGTTAAGTTATTATTCTATGTTGGAAATGTTCTTTCCAGCTGCCTAAAATGTTGCATATAAAAAGTAGTTCCTTAGAAGATAAAGATTTCACAGTACTTAACATTCCTAGCTCACAGGTATTCTAATCAACACTTTGTAAGACGAAATACAGAATTTTACTAAAATTAAGATACCCCAGTTAGATAACATAGCTGCCAGCACAAATTTACAGCATTTCTGTAAGATATATTGTATGTTTAAAGATAGATAATGAAATGCATATATATCCTTTATAAATATGCCAACTAGTTCCAGCTTCTCCTGAGTTCACAATAGAAGTAAAATTATTTTTTTCCTTATTATCTTGTCCAGGAGATGGGGAGAGGTAGCCAAATCCAGACTTCTGAATTACACAGCTTCCATTTCTTGCTAATGAAAGCAGCTTTTAACAAGCACTACAATCATGACAAGGCTGGTTACTTTAAGCTTTGCAGGGTCTGGCAGTATTCTGCCACTTTAGTCTTTGACTCCATTTTCAGTTAATTACTCCCAATAAAGTTCTGCTAAACATCCTTCAATGTTTCTTCCTAAAGACGTCATTTACTGACAAACTGCCAACTCGAGTCATTCTCACATTTTGCATTTATTAAAACAATACCCTAAATAATTTTCTCTAAGTAACTGACAATTTTAACCAGGGCTAAAATGCCAGGAAAAGAACCTTGGGAGGCAAATGGGCTTTTGTTTCAGAGAAAATATTGCCCCAGGAATCTAAAGTGGATGGGTTGTTAGACTTGCATTTCACAGTTCTTTCCCTAGCCCATCCCTAGCATGCTTAAAATTCTCCACGGCAATTGTTTATGTTAACAACATATTCTGAAGAGCTCCTTTGTCAGAATAGTTTGAGACAACATGAAGGGGCCTGGGTATGCATAAACTAGAGTATTTCTAGGAACCCATGTCTCTAAGTTTGGAGATACAGTGTGGTTCACAGTGCGTGTCCTCTTTGGGTTTGAAAAGCTAATGGACTCACTAAGTCCATCTGACACGCCTCTCAGTGGAATACAGTAGTTATCCATTCGTTCTTCAGAGACAGCGTCCACAGTAGTTTAGGACTGCAGTGATCAACGTGAAAGCTTGAGAGCTTTGAGAAGAAAAAGGGATGGAGCTGATGATAGATACTATCTACTTGTAAGGAACAGGCTCTTCACAGCTGTGAAAGTTCAAAGTATTTTAAAAAAAAAAAAAACCAGCAAGATTCAGCTCCGGCACTCCAAGGACGACTAGTGCTTTATAAAGGGTTTATATTGAAGACTTCATGGTGAAATGGCTCATCTTAATCCAAGCTAATCTTAACGCAGGCCATTGCAATTTAAATACAGGACAACCTATCTGTCCAGTTAGCTGATTGGATTTCTGACATAGCACTGGTGTGGTTGTGCAACACTAGCATTGCTCTGTACATTGTGGCACATGTGCAAAGCAGCAAATCCTTAGTAACACAGAGGGCAAATAATTATTTAGAACAGTATCTCAAAAAGAAGGTTTAAATGAACAACCTCTGTATATAGTTTAGTTAGTGTAATTTTATGGGGACTTAATGCTGTCACTTTTGACCTGTATCCGGTTTCCTCCACTTTCTACTTGATATAACCCACCAATAAAATTCAATTTAAAAAACACTGGATTTTTATGTAATCCAGGTAATGCAACAACCATCTGAACACAAACTGTTCTCAAGGAGTCATCCAAGAGTGATTCAGATAAAGAGATTTAGTTATGTATCTGTGGTTAAGTAAGTGAAACCCAAGATGCAGGTACGCTGAAAAATGCTTTACAATATCACTTCTACATTACTTACTCCTCATTTTAAAAATGATTTGGATTTGGAGACAGCATTTTCTACCCAAGTCCTACAGTGTTTAATTTATGTGCTGGACAGGAAATCCCTAAGTACACCTTTTTACATCATCCATTCTCTGATAAGCAAAATTCATGGAATGTGATTCTGGTATCCCAAATTAGTATCAACAGTACTAGTACAGAAAAGTATTTGTAGGATTTTCAGCTGATCATACTTCCTGAGCTGAGACTGATTTTAGAGTTGATTTATTGAAAACTTAAAATGACATTTTCAATGTTAGCCAAACTGGATGTCTCATTTTAGAATCAAAGGACAAAGAACTTAAAATAATGGCATCAAGCAAAAAAATTACATTCCTTTTGGACAGTGGCTTTTCTAGTTCAGCAGTGTAATTGGTATAAAATTGCTTTTAGAAAAGTCAAAGTTCAGAATGCAAGACAGCTTTCATTCACTTAAACTACACTAAAGTTAGACTAAGATCTTGTTTTTCACTGATTCCAGTTTCTTGAAGAAAATTCTGTGTACTCTCAAGTTTGTAATTTTTTAGCTGCATCAGGTGGCCTGATAATACCTATTACCTTTCCCTATAAGCTAGCTCTTCCAGTAATTCAGCAAGACAGCTCATATGTGTAGATTACAGTAGTTTATTCTTGTTGGTGATAGCTAACATAGCTAGCAATCATAATCTCAAGAATAGGTGTTGTATAAGCAACAAGGTCCAATTTCTGTTTCACTTCTGTAAAAAGTTTTCCCGGAAGCAACAGTAATGCGAGGTTTCAAGAAACTACAAGGGTTTGCAAGTAGTCAGATGCAGAAGCCACAGTCCTAGGCACTGAAAATGAAGTAGATAACCCACTGGGACATTTGAAAAGTCACACTGCTAAGCAGCGTATTTTGAAATCAGGACAGAGTACAGTAACTCCCCTGAAAACGGGTCAGTGAATTCATAATAAGCTTTCTTCATTTACGTTGGGTGGGAGAAGGGCAAGGGGGAAGGTAAAGGGAGATATATACATTAATACATAACTCCAGACTCACCGATTTTGGCCAAGCTGGCCACAAGTATCCAGAGTGTAATGATATAAGGGTCCTTGACGTGATCCCATTTGAAAGAGACGATGGCAAAGCTTTGAGGGTGGCTGCTATTTCTAGAGCTTCCTGAACTCCTCTGTCCCAGCACTACTGGGAGAGCCATCAGCCCCAAGAGAAACCCTACTCCAGATACCTGCCTCATCTCCAAGCCACACAACAAAATCCTGCTTTCTGTTCCCTGAGAAATCCCGCCTCTTCGGAGGGCCTTGTGGGCGAGGTCCTTGTCCCTTCGCACAGACTCAACCGTAGGGCCTCCGAACGCGGGACACCGGTGTGCTCAGGAGGCAGCAGAGAGGCTCCTATCCTGCCACCGTCGGCACGGCTGCGCGGGCTGATTCAGGTGCCGCCTTGCACAGGGCGGCCAAGGAAGGGTCAAGGACTCTGTGCATAGGCAGATGCTTCGAGCTGGGGTCCCTCTGCTTGCCCGCACCTGCCTTTATCAGGCTGATCCCGAACGGCCGGAGGCGGAGCTTTCCCGCCGCTCCCGCGGAGGCTGCAGTGCGGAGACAGCGGTGCCCTGACTGAGCACCTTTCGGCATCGGTAGGGGAGCGCCGTTCCGCTGAGGGAATGACGGCAGGCAGTAGGTTGTGTCCACCGTTCCGGCTGGGCTCTGGGCACATGGGAGTTGGAAAGAAGTGGCCCTGAGCATCTGGCGCTAGGGAACAAGGTGTATTTAGAAGTATGCTCTTCCGCGGGCATATCCAAGGTGAAGCCCGGGGGCCGTTCTCAAATCCAACCCGGATAAGCAGGAGATTCACAAGCCACCGTTTGGGTGCTTTGGATGGTCAGCCTCTCTCCCTCAGACCCACAATCCTAGCCGGTTGCCACAGAGGAAACGCACTCTCTTCTGCTTTCCAGCTTCAGCTCGCGTTAGGATGTAGCTCACCGAAAATAAAGCAGATTCCTGAAATCAGCCTTTTCTTCTGTCCACCAGAGAGCACCTCTTCCCACGGTGCTCAGGGAAATGACACCAGCAGGCAAGGTTTGGCTTTCCATTTAGATATGTTTACACCTATTTGTTAAGAGGTGCTATATTATAACCTCTACCTGGCTTCTTTTCCTCTTCTGTCTCTCTCTCTCTTTTTTTTTTTTTTTTTTTTTAATGGTTACAACGTGAAAGCTTTTAGAAGGTTCTCACTTTTCCCCTAAACTCTTCTTTCTCGCTGATAACATTGGCCTTATATCCTGGATAATCCATATTGCGTTTTGTAGGCAGACAGACACATGATAATCATCACATTGTAGTAAAAAGGCAGCAAAGCACCATGTTCCCAGCAAAGAGAGCTGAGTGCACCTTTCCACACACTGCAGCCGCGATAGCTCGGGTGGTTTGTTGTGTGCTTTGAAACAATCCAGCTGGCCACATGTGCAGCCCATGGCTTCTGGGACTTTTTGTGGGAAAATGCTACATATTTTTTTACTTAAATGACAGCTGGTTTTATCTAGAGTTCAAAAAAGAACACGATAAAATTCTCTAAAATGTTTGAAAGATTAAGAAATTATTTTATTTTAAACAGTTGGGAGAAAAGTGAAGTATTGTTTCAAAGTCTAAGCGACATGCACAAACACTTTATAAATCAATTAACTGGCTAATTAAAACAATAACTTTGCATGGAAAGTCAGTGTGTCTATCATCACACAATCTTATTTAGTTAAGGAACTGAAGGAGCAAAGTTCTCTTGAGTTAATGTACTGAAGATTCAGTTCTTATTACTTCAAAGCAAGTGCAGGCCTTGACTTGGACCCTCTTTTAAACAATGAAACATCTTGGGGATTTTTATTTCCCACGCTTCTTCATTACTGAAGGAAAAGGAAATTATGTAGGATTTTTTTAAACCAGGAGCCAATCTAAAGATGGAATTGATAACTCTTCTGAGGAAGCATGACAGACAGCAATTACATTTGGGAAATGTTGTAGAAAAAGACCTGAAGAATATTTCAGTGTCTTAACAAGTGAAATCCTATCCATATTATTCATATCTTTTTCAGAATGTGACGGGCACCCGAATGTCCTTAGAATTTGCTCCTGTTTTTTTGAGATTCTAAAAATATGAGAGTAACATTTTTGTGAATTGCCATTACACAGAGAGAACTACAGTTGCAAGTAAGTAGCTGTTGATCATCTGTGTAACCTATTACTGAGCCCTGTGGATAGTAGTAGTTCCTAGCTATTAATGTCACTTTTACTGCTGATACAAGGCGAACAATGAATTTTAGTAAAACAAGGTGCCAACAGTGTTTTTATTATCACAACGTATTCCAAGTACTATCATATCACAAAGATTTCAGCTGCAGCTGATGAAAGGGCACCACAGCTGCCACAGTGTCCCATCTTATATACGTGATTCTTCCCAAATCTAGTTGCACAAAATGATAACTGGGTTAGAACTAAACCTTACTATTGGAAGGGTTGAAGCTAACCATGTTGTTAGGACAAATGGAATCAAGAATACATCCAACTGTGCCAAAAATATGACAAAGCCTTCTCCGGTGGATCTTTTCTACAGATAAGCAAAGGCTTACGCTTCACTTGGAGGAGCTGTGGCCAAGATCACACATCTTGTTGCCCCCAAGTAATGCTCTGCTCATGGCAATAGTGGTGACAGCAACCAAGCCACACAACAATTCAAGTTTGCCCGTGGAGATAAATTAATATTAGCAAACAAAAAGTATTGCAAGTAACATCTTAGTATGGACAAGCTAATGTTAGTATTCTTGTTAGTTGAAGGGATTCTGTGAGAACTTTAGAATTCGCTCCACTGCTACTTCTGTACATAATTTTGCGTGTCACAAAATTCTTCTCGAAGCAACATTTACAACACTGTTAAAATGTCAACATTGTGGTTTTGTTTAAAAATAAGAAAAAAAAGGTTCAAGGTGTGTCTGTGACAATTGTCCTATCATCCAAAGGCTTATGGATTTTTTTTAAGTAGGCTAGATACCTGATGACTGCATATATCAGGGAATTCTATGCAATTATTCAATATGTTAGAATTACACAGACAGGACAGAGGAAGAAACTGGCAATCATGAATCTCCTGTAGGTACATGAATACATGATAAATCAACAGTCCACTAGTTGAAATCATGTATAGAATACGTAGTTGTACAAGAATATATTTTCATTTATTTATTTATTAATGGGTTTCATTTTCTTGAAGGCTCTTTATGGAAGCCCTTATGTAGTTTCCTATGACCTCATTCTGTATCAGTAACAAAAAGCATTATCTTGAGTACCATGTTTGCAATAAAGATATCATATCACACAACAGCTGATATTTCCAAGTCTCCAAAAAGATCGCACAAGGGAGATTTCTACTTACTGTAAATAATGGCTTTATGCCCTTAGCGATTTTTTTTTTTCAACTGAAAGAACTCCCAACATTATTGCTTCTCGAAATGCTTTGTAAATAATTTTTCGAAGTATTAGTAGTATCTTATACACTCTTCATAGTATCTCTGTCCTGTAAAGATTACTTCTTATTTTTAAATCTGAGGTAAAAAAAAATTTAGTTTAAAAAAAAAACATAAGAAGTAAAGTGAAATTTTTAAAATTATATTAGCTTTCTCTAGAAAGAACACACAGCCTGTCAGTTGTACTAACTTAGATGTAGAAGTTATAACTAACTTACAATATTAACATTTACAACAAATGTGTTTAAGATGAGATGAAATTAAGCACATTCCTGTGGAACCCTCATAAAGGAAAATAAATAAATCTAAGTAGCAAAGATTTGGCAAATGAACTGTGAAAAATCTTCTGATGCAACTGAAATCGTCATTTATCACTTACTCACATTGTCTTTACTCAGGGATATGTACTCCTAATATTAATGTCTATTAAATACATAGCAGGTTAAGTGAAGATTTTCAATGGAATATAGTTCCAACATATATTTTTATGCCATAATTCCTACTGTATACATAAATAGGATGATAATTGTTGTGAATGGCATTATACCGATATAACTGCATGATTTGGTGAAAATTAATGTGGTTTATATGCAGATGAATGGAGAACTGTATAAATTTATACTGAATTTACTTGATCCAACTGCTGACATTTTTCTAATGTCTCTCTAAGTTACATGATTGCAACTGTGCAAGTCTATGCTGCAAGGAGTTGGACAAATATTGCTGAACTGGGTAATATTGCAGAGCATCATGTTACAGTATGATGAATATGAACGTCTAAAATGGCTTTGAGAAGCAATGTTTAATTCAACTCACTCACGTTTCTACCAGTTTAAGTGAGTAAAATGAAGACCAGGGTAAGGATGAATGATTCAGAGATGTAGGTGAAAATGGATTTGGCTGGAATGTAACATGGTGGAGGAAATTAGCGGGTTTTTTTCATAATTCATTTAAGACATGACTGAACTTAAAGACAGTAAGTGGAGATTTTTACCAGATGTCTCAAGTTTTAGCCTCACATACTTTTGAAAACGGCAGACATTTCAAGCAGATTGTGATTTTTTTTCTATTTTATTGTTGTTGTTGTTATTATTGTTTCTAATTAATCCCCACATTTATATTAGATGAGCAGCTAATCTAAGTAGGACTTGGGATGGTATAAATGACAAACATTAACCAAACTTGTGACCTCAGTTACAGATGGCCACTCCATAAAGGATTATATCTCTGTGAGCTTAGTGTAACGGGCAGTGAAAAGGGAACGGGCCAGGGAAAGCAGTTGATACATAGCACCAGATGCTTAATGCATTTTATCATAATATGTTCAGGATAAAAAACTACTTTTATAAAATGATGTGTAGTAAAAGTTCTCCTTCTTTAAGTTCCAATTTCAACGAAAAATATTCTATTGTTGTTAGGACTCCTCTGGGCCTCCTACAAGTCAAAGATGACTGCAGAGTTTTTAATATCTAATTTATGCACTTTTCCTCTTGTACTATTTGCATTTCCATATTTTTGGCATCCCACTCCTAGCCTATTTCTCTGTACTCCTAGTCTGTGCCCTCCTTCTGTCAATACTCAGCAAAAATAAAAAAATACACTATTTGTGCTATTTGTAAATGATGCTTCATCCCAATACTTAACTCCCATGTAAGTCTTTCTATATCCCTTCAAATCCACCTTTGTCATTTTCATCACATAGCTTTCTTCCAGGTCCTCAAACCAGCATGACCAACACAAATGTATACGCTAGACTCAAGACACAAGTCACTATTAGTTTTCCTAGTTATAAGGACTATAAGATTGTATTTGCAGATATTTAAAAATCAATTGTAATTTTGCTCTATGTTGAAAAGGCTAGGGGTAGACTGTGTCAGAAACCATAACTAGAGATTTCAGAGTGGTAAAAAGAAAGGAAATTAAAGTGCATCTTTCTGAATTGTTTTCACGTACAGACATTCAGCTTTCTGCAGTTTAACTTGAGAGAGAAAGAAAAACAAAGAAAGAGCTGAATTTCTTAGGGGATAACCAAAATTATACCAATAACAAAGACAGCTAATAGAATGGGTTCAATTTCTAGCATGATAATTTTGTATTTATATCTTGTTTTTTTATCTCTTTTGTGCTTCCTGATCTTAATTTTTGGCTGACCTATGGAGAGGGAATCTTTCCTTCTTCAGATTCTCTATATACCATGTCTCTCTTAAATCCATGGTTCATGCCTCCCTTATCTAGCTTAACATGTACATGTTCACATTTAAAGGTCAGTTGGTTTCACCTAGAGCAACTACAGAACTCAATATGTCATTCCTGGAACTCCTCTTTTGGCAGGCACATAGGACTTTTTCAAAAGCATCTCTGATATCTGCAAGTGGAGACTTCCCTCATCTCCCAAAGTGAAGAAGAGTGTCTCATGTTCTCCTTGTCCTTCATAGGGGATTCCAGAACCGGACATAGGACTCCATGTGAGGTCTCACGAGAGCAGAGTAGAGGGGGAGAACCCCCTCCCTCACCCTGCTGACCTCAGTACAAGGTTGAGGTCTGCATAGCTGGCAGCAGCCACTGGTAGGCCATAGAATCATGGAATCATCTGGTTGGAAAAGACCTCTGAGATCATTAAGTCCAACCGTACCTGTCCCCTTACTAAACCATGCCCCTAAGAAACTCCTCTACCCACCTTTTAAATGCCTCCAGGGATGGCGACTCAACCACCTCCCTGGGCAGCTGTTCCAATGCCTGACCACCCATTCAGCAAAGAAATTTTTCCTGATGTCTAATCTGAACCTCCCCTGATGCAACTTACGGCCATTTCCTCTCACCCTATCATCTGTCACTTGCGAGAAGAGACCAGCACCCACCTCACTTCCTTTCAGGTAGTTGTAGACAGTGATGAGGTGTCTCCTCAGCCTCCTCTTCTCTAGGCTAAACAACCCCATTTCTCTTAGCTGCTCCTCACAGGACTTGTTCTCCAGCCCCTTCACCAGCCTCATTGCTCTTCTCTGGATGCACTCCAGCACTTTAATGTCCTTCTTGTGCTGAGGAGACCAAAACTGAAGACAGTACTCCAGGTACAGCCTCACCAGTGCCGAGTACAGGGACACAATCACCTCCCTTGTCCTGCTGGCCACATTGTTTCTGATACAGATCAAGATGCCACTG
This sequence comes from Tapera naevia, assembly GCA_033556795.1. NCBI lineage: Eukaryota > Metazoa > Chordata > Aves > Cuculiformes > Neomorphidae > Tapera > Tapera naevia. The sequence continues at coordinate 1,500,657 of JAUMJJ010000095.1, forward strand.
GCCTTCTTGGCCACCTGGGCACACTGCTGGCTCATACTCAGCTGGTTGCCAACCAACATCCCCAGGTCCTTCTCTGCCAGGCAGCTCTCCAGCCATTCTTCCCTGAGCCTATAACACTGCATGGGGTTGTTTCCCAAGCGCAGGACTTGGCACTTTGTCTTGTTGAACCTCATCCCGTTGGTCTCAGCCCATCGATCCAGCCTGTCCAGATCCTTCTACAGAGCCTCCCTTCCTTCAAGCAGATCGACACTTCCACCCAGCTTAGTGTCATCTGCAAACTTGCTAAGGGTGCACTCGATCCCTTTGTCCAGATCATCAATAAGCATATTGAACAGGTCTGGATCCAGCACTGAACCCTGGGGAACACCACTTATGACCAGTTTCCAACTGGATTTAACTCCATTTACCACAAGTGTTTGGGCCCAGCCATCCAGCCAGTGTTTTACCCAGCAGAGGCTCTGCCGGTCCAGGCCAATGGTAGCCAGTTTCTCAAGCAGAATACTGTGAGAAATGGTGTCAAAGGCTTTAGCGAAATCCAAGTACACCACATCCACAGCCTTTCCCTCATCCACTAAACAGGTAACCTTGTCATAGAAGGAGATCAGATTGGTCTGGCAGGACCTGCCTTTCATAAACCCCTGTTGACTGGGCCTAATCACCCGATTGTGCTGCATGTGCTGTGTGATAGTACTCAGAATGATCTGCTCTATGACCTTCTCTGGCACTGAGGTCAGACTGACAGGCCTGTAATGCCATGAATCCTCCTTCCAGCCCTTCTTGTAAATCGGTGTAACATTTGCCAGTTTCCAATCAAGTCGCACTTCCCCAGTCAGCCAGGGAAAGGGGTTTGGAGAGGGCCTCTGCCAGCTCCCTTAATACCCGTGGGTGGATCCCATCAGGCCCTGTAGACTTTTGTATATCTAATTGATCAAGCAGGTCTCTAACCAAATCCTCCTGGATTGTTGAAGCTTCATTCTCACTGTCTTCTGGCTCAGGAGGCCGAGTGTTCAGAGAAAATCTCACCTTACTATTAAAAAACGAGGCAAAAAAGGCATTAAGTACCTCTGCCTTGCCCTCATCCCTCATCACTATTGTCCCTTTTGCATCCGGAGAAGTAGGGAGATTCTCTGTGGTCCTCCTCCTGTTGTTAATATACTTGAAGAAACATTTTTTTATTGTCTTTCACTGAACTGGCCAGTTCGAGTTCAAGTTGGGCTTTAGCTCTTCTAATTTTCTCTCTACATGATCTCACCTGACCCTTGTAGTCCTCCTGGGATGCCTGCCCCTTCTTCCAAAGCTCATAGTTTCCTCTTCTTCCTGAGATCAATACCAAGTTCTCTACTCAGCCAACCTGGTTTTCTTCCCCGCCGACTCGTTTTTTGGCACACAGGGATGACCTGCTCTTGTGCAGTCATGATTTCCTTCTTGAGGAGCATCCAGCCCTCTTGTGCTCCTTTGTCGTTTAGAACTGACTCCCAATTAACTTTATCAAGCAGCCTTCTAAACAGTTCAAAGTCTGCCCTCTGGAAGTCCAAGGTGGCAGTTCTGCTGACCCCTGTCCCTACTCCTTCAAGAACTGAGAATTCTATCATCTCGTGATCACCGTGCTCCAGGCGTCCTCCAACCCTCACCTCTCCCACAAGGCCTTCTTTGTTCAGATCAGCAGATCCAGCAGGGCACCTTATCTAGTCAGTTCACTCACCAGTTGTGTCAGGAAGTTATCTTCCACACACTCAATGAACCCCCTAGACTGCTTCCTTTCTGCTGTATTATACTTCCAGCAGACATCTGGAAGGTTGAAATCTCCCACATGAACAAGGGCCAGCAATCGCGAGTCTTCTCCCAGTTGCTTGTAGAAGAGCTCATCACTTTCTTTGTCCTGGCTGGGCAGACGATAGCAGACTCCCATCACCATATCTGGTTTTCTGTGCATTCCACTGATTTTAACCCACAAGCACTCAACCCTATCATTACTAATATTGAGTTCTGTGCAATCAAAGCATTCTGTAACGTAGAGAACAACCCCACCACCTCCCTTTCTTAGCCTATCTCGCCTGAAGAGTTTGTAGCCACGTATGGCAGCAGTCCACGGGGTGGAGGTGGATAGTTTAACCAACATGTGAAAACTCAGTAGCCTGAGTAAATTTACTTGCCTATTTCAATCCTAAGCTTATTCCAGCAGAGAAAGTGACTCTGAAATCTGCCCAGGCTTGAGGGCAAAAACCTGTGCAGATAGGGCTTCCCAGAGCTTCTTGGATCTGATTGTTGTTTAAACCTGCTCCTACCTTCAGGATGCCTCCTAACATCAAAATGCCCCATCTAACCCTTTCTGTCATTATACATAAAGGAGCTTTCCTCTGAAATATCTTTAGAAGGTAGTTGAGATTTTGTGAGAGAAAAGTTTAGTATTTTTTTCTTTTTCTTCATCTAAATTGTGATAAAGAAAACAGTGAACCTTGGCTAATGCACAGCAATTATAACGTAATAATTAGTAGTTACTTTGAACTTAAATCATGTAAACCTAAGAGACAAATAATTAAATTAATCACAATACAAATTCTGCCAACACAGTTTATGGCTTAAGATACTGTTTATGGCAATTTGATCAACAAAAATGACATTAAATAACAGTCAGTTGTTGTTGATGCATATTTAAAAAACTTGCAGATTTTTAAGAACGATGCATTAGAGGCTGTGGGGATATGTTGGATAACTGCAATTTATTGAAGTCAAAACATTTAACTAGCGCATACATATTTTTTCTTTAGGAAATTTTCACATGATCAGAATATTATTCCCGGTCAATGTAACAGAGGAAGGAAAAACTTTAGAGCCAATTATTATATCAATAATCTGCCTAATTAAATGCAAAGATGTAATCTTGATGTAATCAAAGATGTAATCTTTTTTTGTTCTGCACTGAAGCAAAAACAATTGTTAAAAACTTCAATTTTTGAGAAAAAAAATCAAAACTAGTTTTCAACCAGTTTGGGCTTTTAAAAATATTATCTTAGCACGCAAATCTTTGAAGTAATGGTGTTTGAAGTTCAAAGAATCAATTCAATCAATTCAAAGAATTTTCACGTGATATTTCAAATGTCAGTTTAAAACAAATGCAGTTCATGTTTCATGGTCCTTTGCAGCTGATGCAAAAAGTGACAGATTTTTGAAGATATCTCTACTTTTAATTGAAGGAATTTGAACTGAATTGCTGCTTATCTCACTGAAGTTCCAAAGGCCACAACGTGCAGCATATGCATGCCATGCACTTCCACATTACCAAAATAGCAACCATAAACCAACAGACTAAGACCAGTAAATGAATATGTAAGCAGGAAGAGGGGTATTTTCTAAACACGCAAAATAATTTTGACACTATCCTATTTAATAATTAATCTGCTTTGATAAATTTCTGACATCTGGCAGGGTCAATCAGAGTTATTGTTACTGAATTTTCAAGATATCTTTTTCATAATCAAATAATATATTGAAAAAAGTAACTTTAGCATGATAACTTTAAAGTGAAAAGGAAAGAAACTGTTTAGAACATAAGTGTCGTGAAACTGTACAAATAAAATCATGCAGTGGATCCAGGTTTTGTCAGACTAATGTATTTTAGACTGCTGTTTTCTACAAATTCACACTTTTGGAAATACAGAAAATAAGCCACACAGTTGCAGAAAAGTGTTATTAATTTTATCTGCTACATGAAAATAAGAATTTACACAGTTCAGAAGTAACTTGGAAAACCTTTCTAAATCTTTACTGCTGTAGTCACCTTGGAGGCACTGTTCAATATGATGATACAGGGACACACCACATCTTTGGAAACTGCTAGAGAATTTGTGTTGGGTCTAAGGATTCAATCCTATCACTTGGCTCCTGGCTTCACATTCTTACTGTTTTCCTTTTCTTTCCATGCTGGACCTTTTGATAAACCATTTCTACTTTCTGTCCATTACAGTCCTGAAGTGAGGTGATACTAAAATCAGAGGTACTTGTTCTGAAAAGTCCTCACCAGCCTAAACTCAGTTCAGAACAACATCAAGCTTTATGTATTGTACACTAGTAATAAAAAGTGAAGAAAAATACACAAGAATGCAGATAATACTGAAGAAAGACACAGGAAGATGAGACTATGAGGGCTGCCCTGGCCACTAAATCCAGTCTGCTGGAATTACAGGCATCATATTGGTATTTCATGCATAAATTTACCACACATTTGCTTGAAAGTGTTATCTCCAACATTTTTGGCTAGTTAGGAATGTTTATATAATTTCCAGCCTAAATTTCATCAGAAAGTTTACAACCAACGTATTCTTCTATGAGCACTGTCCTTTACCATTGTTTCTTCTTCTGAACTTTTTTACCCTATAAAAGTAATCATACTCTGTTTCAGCATTTCTTTTAACCTAAACTAGGTTAGCCTAAGCCAGTCATCATTTATATGACAGGCTATTGTTTCCACAACCACCTGAGCAATCATTCTTTGAAAAGAAGATTGAATTAATCCTTCTTGAATAGAACTCACCAGGACACACACAAGGGTTTCTAAGCCATATAGGCTGGTAATAGTACTTCCTCATCGCCACTGAAATATATGGTCTGAAACACATCAGAGTGATATTTGTTTTTAATGTCCATATTCTGGATCCTATCACAATACTCATCCTGAAATCACGTAATATACTCATGTCCTACTCTTTTCCACTGGTTTCAAATGAATAAGCTCTAGTTTACTCATGATTATGTTGTTGCTATTGCATGATCTTTCATTTTATAGTGTGGAATTTTATTACGTTAATATTACTCAAGTTCTCAATGTGATAATGTCCTTTCAATATGATCTTCTTCTGTATGGATGGTGCATTCAAACTCATCATCAGCAAATCAGTTACGGATTCCAAAAGCATTGATGAAAATATTAAACAAGATTGACCATAAGGTGTATTCCTCTTTTGACCTTCTTCCAGACTGACTTTCTCCCCTCTTTATTAACAGTAATTATCATAGAATCATAGATTTGCATGGTTGGAAAAGTCTTTTGAGATCACTGAGTCCAGCTGTAAACCATATGCCTGAGAAACTTGTCTACCCATCTTTTAAACACCTCCAGGGAGGCAAATCAGCCACTTCCCTGGGCAGCCTGTTACAGTGCCTGGTAATACTTTCAGTGAAGAAATTTTTCCTGGTGTCTAATCTGAACCTCCTGTGGTGCAACTTGAGGCCATTTCCTCTCATCCTATCACTAGTTACTTGGGAGAAGAGACCAACACCCACTTTGCAACAACCACCTTTCAGGTACTTGTAGATAATGATAAGGTCTCCCCACAGCTTCCTTTTCTTTAGGCTAAACAATCCTGGTTCCCTCAGCTGCTCTTCATAAAACTTGTTCTCCAGCCCCTTCACCAGCTTCATTGTCGTTCTCTAGACATGTTCAAGCACCTCTATGTTGTTCTTGTAGTGAGGGGCCCAAAACTGAATACAGGCTTTATTTTACTTCCTTAGTGAACTGAGGCTGCAGTTTCAAATGATGTGGTGACCTTTCCTAACATCCCATCATCGAGAATCAGAAATTTTGAGAAGTCATCTAACATTAAGGGGCTGGAGCATGTCATTTACTCTTTAGCCTGGAGAAGAGAAGGCTCAAGGGGAATCTCATGCATGTGTGAAATACCAGAAGGGAAGGTGTAAAGAGAACAGACCCAGGCTCTTTTCAGTGGTGCCCAATGACTGGGCACAAACTAAAACATGAGCTGTTCCCTCTGAACATCAGGAAACAATTTTCTCTGTGAGGGTGGCCAAGCATTGGCACAGGTTGTCTGGAAGGATTGTGGAGTCTCTGTCCTTGAAGATACTCAAAAGCCTGGATATGGTCCTTAGCAATCAGCTGTAGGTCACCCTGGATGAGCAGGGCAGTTGGACCAGATGAACTCCAGAGGTCCCTTCCAACTTCAACCATTCTGTGTCTGTGATTACATAATGAGAATCGGAGGGTCATGCTTCAACAGTGCAGAATTCTGTATCTGAAAGAAACCAGACAAGCCACAAGTTATTACTTCTTTATTTCCTTGTATGCCAACTATGACAGCCTATATGTTGTGTTACGCAATAGAGTCCTTGTTTTCCCTAAATCAGTTTGCATCATCACCTTGCATCGTCCTGTTCTGTGCTACTGACCTTGCAGCAGGTACTTTTATCCCACTCCTCCGTGTCAGATAAGAGGTGAGAACAACCATGGCCACGTTAAAGTAACAGGTAGCTTCTAAAGCAAGCAATTAAGCAAGCATACCAGACACAGTCTATATAATGCTCTATAAACTCATGTCTAGTACAGATGTGAATACAAGCTACATATTACAGTTCTCATTCTACAGTTAAACCAGAGATCTTCTTGAACCTCAAGTATGACGCATCTATGATTCAAAGGAAAGATTTTGGCTTTTCTAGCCCTACTTGTAGAGCTCTCAAATTGCTGACACAAAGGATAATGTCACAATGTCTATATTGTGTGATTTTGGGTCATTATATAACCTTAGCGGCATTAAAAGGCAAAATGCAAACACATGAAATAAAAACATCTGTCTTGTACATCAAATTATCTATGTTAATTAATTGATTTGGATCTAAGTACTGCATAAGGGTACTTCATCCTTCAATACTATAGACTGATCACCAGATTTAAGGATGAATAAATTGCTTGTCATGTCATCTCCTTATTTACACTGGTATTTATAATCTTTAGATACGAATAAATACTCAATGGTGATACATATACAGGAAATATTACTAAAGATATCTGTTTCTGATTTTTCTCTTACACAAATTTCTTTTCTTTCTCTCCTGTAATAAATTTTGATGGATTATATTTTGCTGTATTTACATGTAAAGAGGTGTATCATAATTTAGCTGATATTAATATAAGGCACTACATAAAATACATAAGACACTACATACTACTTTTCAGTTACATCAATGACAGCACGCTTATAATGTCTGTAGGCTGTGGGAGAGAGGAAAGAGGAAGCCCAAAAGTATTTTAGTGGAAGTAAGTCACTGAAATCCTTTTGATTTTCTCTAGACTCTAATCTGTGGAGAAAGAAGTCATCAATTCCAGCTAGCTACTTCCAAGACACCTTCAAAACTTGCAGACTGCTCTAGATTGTAACAGGAATTGGAAACCACAATTCAAACAAAACTCCATCAATAAATACACAATTTGTTTCCAGGAAAAAATACCAGAGGCATACTTATCCTGTTCTTGAACTCTTTCCTAGGCATCAGGTATTGACCACTGTCAGAGAAGTATATGAATGGATTGAATCAGGTGACACTTCTTCTAATTCTTATGAATATATCACATTTGGCTCTAGCAGTGGTGCTAATCAGTAATATTTAACATGAAACTTCATGACCTAGAAAATAATCTAGCAGAGGAAAAATAAACTAAAGAGTGTCAGTTTCTCATTATAGGGGAGGTTTCTGAAGGGTCAGAAAGTTTCTGAAATAGAGTGCAGTAGTGTATGAACAATGCAGGTTAAAAAAAAATCTAAAATCATCATCATGGATTGAGTTTACATAATATTTGGAATGATTAGGCTCCATATAAGCAAGAGACATTTTCGTAAAATAAATAAGCACTTAAAGCTAGAGAGTTCTTAAAAAATGAAAAGACAGGTTATAGATTTACAGAACAGAGCATTCAATTATTTTATTATTTACTTGAAATAATGTGGCACCCATGAGCAATGACTAACTTCTTTGTTGTTCCCGCTTCAAATATCTAGGAATGTAATTATGGACTGAGTGATTTTTTTTTCTATTCATGAGTTTTATTATCCTACAATTTCAGAGACTATTTTCTTGTTCCTGTTATGTGATAGGAAGAATAAAAGGTCCTGCCTTATTTCCTGTGTTATTTTACCATGTACAATTACCATATACCCTCTTACTCACTTTACTCCTAAGCTGTATAATTCTTCAACTTTTAAATTTACAACTTTTTCCTATGCTTCTCAGATTCCTCAGTGTTGCCTTATTGTGAACTACCACTTTGGTATTTTGGATTTGGATACAGGCTAATTTAACTTTACATTATATATCTCACAGAAGTTAGGACTATACTAACTTCAGCTTTCTATATTCAATCTTAAGACACAGGCTATCCATAGGGAAACTCAGGACATTCCAAAGTAAAAATTACCTTCTGGAGGTCCCTGTTCATGCCTTGCATATAGGAAGGAGGGTTAATGGGGTCTACTTTTCATAATTTAGTCATCTTATTGACACTCTTACAATTAAGTAAGAAGAGTGTGGATAGTGAACAAAATATTCTAAATAATCTTGTCATTTCAGCTTGTGTAATTTTCTGATTTTTCATCTCTTTTTCTCCCTCTCCAACCCCCACTCTTTTTTTCATTCTGACATCTGTATTACTGCTAGATGCTTGCCAGGGTTGTTTATTTAAGTTGAGGGGAGGGAAGTTGACAAAAATTATGTACATACAATCTGTCCTGAAAATTATAGAATTTATTTAGAATTTTATGAGTGGCAGTTCAGATCCCTCCCCCACCAGTCAAATACTTCGTTTTAATCAACACTGACTTTCATCATTGCTAACTTAGTTCCTCTGAATTCCTCACAGTTTTATCCTTCCCAACTAATTTCTGTAACGTAATATCACTGGCATATTTTAAGTGTATTAAATTGAAGCTATTGTAATTTAAGCTTAAATACATTTGAAATCAAAGCATCTTTAACCAGGGAGTGGTATACACATTTATTTCTCTTAAGGAGGAAAATTAAGGCTTGATTTCTACTGATTCAAAGTTTTTCAATCAGTTGCTACCAATTAAGTGATATCGGCTAAAAACTTGTTTTCAGAAGGGCTACTTGCAAAGGCAAATTTATAGTTATATAAAATGACTCTTTTTTTTCTTTTGAACTGATAAAAGTATGATCTTATTTTAGATCAAATGAGATATTGCTTTAGTTTGCAAACTGAACTATAAACTTCAGTAAACTCTAATCTTGGCAATGTAACAAATGCAACAACAACAAAGCCACTCTACATGTTGTTCTTTCTTACAACTATGAGTAACTTCCCATATATCAAACACAAAGCCTAATATAATCCCAGTCATTATTTTCCCACTTGGTGTTCTTTGTAAATTGTATTGCTTTAGGAAATCAAATACAGTGACTACTCCACCAAAGACACTACAGAGGAGTGGAGAATACACAATTAACAAAAAGATCTGTCTACTTGTAAGATTTTTATTTTTTGCCTCCTACATGTTTTCATTTAGAAGTCATGTTGTTATCTGTCATATTTGAAATGCTCTAGCAGAAACACCCAAAAGAAAAAAACTACCACAGACCATGACTTTCTTGTTATGTCTTTTTCCCCAGAAAAAAATGCTGTATTGCAGTTGATTCTGTATTGGAAATTAATGTATATTCCAGTATGGCAATTGAAATACTTTCTATGCAAAATACATTTTTAAAGCAGATTGATAATTGATAGCAGAAAAGAAAATGGTTATTCTGCACCTGGAATTCTGAGAAGGCAGACAGCAGTATTTTTACTTGTGGAATTAGGTAATCTTTGCCTGGGGTTGTAAAGGTATCTGGAAATTAAGGTTTGGGTTTTTTTAATTGGCATTGAATATGCTTGAGAGAGGGCTTTTCTGTGCACCTTCATAACATTTATTATGTCCGGTGTTCGAAATCAAGTGTCCCTTTTTTCTGAGCCAGACTGCTGTTTGTGGCCTGATAAAACTTATGAAATTAAACTGCAGCAGACACACTTGTGACTTACGTTTTGATTTTCTTCTGGCTTCTGAAGGGATGTACCTAAAACTGCAATTTTTTTTTCTCCTTTCGGTGGTTACATTATTAGAATTGAAGCAAAAATAGCATTTGTTTAGGTTAAATCACAATAAAAGATCATATAGTTTTTTTAAATAAAACAAATAAACCTGAAATACTTCACTGTAGGAAAAAAACACCTTAAAAATCTATTTTGCAAGTTACTTAGGCTCAGATTTTTTGCGTATGGTAAAACAAATGCAGAATGAAAATCAGTAGGTCAGACATTTTAATATTTTCACCACTCATCAATTTTTTCCAAGTAAAATATTTTCTAGTAAGCAGTTCAGTTCTCTTGAAATTACAGTCATCATTGCATTTGCTTTAAAAATGTTGTATTTAACAACAGATAACAAAGATGGAAACGTTCATCATATGCAAAGCAAGCATTGTCTTTACTCTCTGAGTTGATTTATTGTTAGTGCTGAAATAAATTGCCCTAAAAAAAGAAATTGAAAACACAATTGTCTTCTATTTATTTTTCTGCCATGAGTATTGGCTTTTTAGCACTGATCTATTAATAAAGTAGACTCTAATACAAAGTAGGTCAGTGATGGTAGATTCTGTCATGCTAGAGGCTGAAGCTAAGAATAGAGGCAGACACAACAGTAAGAAATACTTTGTGCCATTCCTTCCCTTTTTTACTTTCTCATGCATGTAAAAGAGGAAGTGTATAACATTGCAGATTTGTTGTTTCATGCCATCAGAGCAAACTCTTTCAAGACCAAAGAAATCATACTTTCTTTTTAAGATGAAGGCAAGTTTCATTAAGATAAAACTACTATTCTACTAGTAAGAAAACCAGTATACCTCTGCTAGTATTTACTGCAAAGGAAGTCTGCTTCAAGAGTCAATACATACATCTTTGATTCTTTTTTATTTATATTAATTTCAATTTACTGGAACTCTAATAGTTTCACGAGGGTGGACCTTCATGCTGTTGCATGCTATATCTTCTTACTGAATTTTCCAGTCCTTGTCTTCTTATTAGCTATTATACCATTACTGTCCTGTCTTTCTCCTGTATTTTACACCCCTCCACATGTCTGCAGTGACACTGCAGAACTTCTAGGGTTTCCCTCTGATATACACTGAAAAGGAATTTGCAATCTGTGTCAGAAATGTAAATTGAATTGTTTTGTTTGCATTAGGTAATTACACTCTGCTGACTGCATCTTCTGCAGCTGTGGTTCACATGTAGGAGTGGATGGGGAGCCTACTAAGAGCAGCTATTAATGAAAGTATGATAATGCAGCTGATTAGAACACTTAGTTGAATTTTATGAAGAGTTTACATTTATTTTAGATTTCTCATCTGGTTTGGTCATAGCCATGAGGACTTGTCTTTAATAGAATTTGTTGTTCAAACTCATTTTAGCTGCCACTCCCAGAACAGTTCAAATTTTGTACCTGAGTATCTCAGCCATCCAACAATCTGATCTTGTCAGGCAGATGTTTTTAAACAGAAACAGTAACACAAGTAAAGCATTTCTAGGCAAGAATATTCCTGTTCTCTTGAACAACAGGACAGAATCAATAATAAATGAATCTAGGCAACAAAAGCAAAAATTTATTGTCACAATTTTTAAAACTGCAAATTGCAATGAAAACAATAACATAAGAAAATTAATATTATCTTTTGTTATCTCACATATCGATCAAACAAAAAGAAGTCTTATAGCATAAACAAGGCTAAGTAGAGAATAATACTAATCATTATTCACCTATTCATTTCAGGCTTTGCATTTTAAAACCAGCTTAAATTTCTGGAAGCAAAGCCCATAGTCTGTTTTTGCTTTTCCAGAGGCAAACTTTGTTGCTCCTGAAACTCTAACGCCCTCCTACACATCTGAGAATATAGTCAAGTCAGAATTTTGAATCGTAACTGTAGATGAAGAAATCACTGCCATTGAAGGGAGGTGAATGCATTGTCTGCTACAATAAAAATTAAAGAAAGAACAGTAAGAAGCATGCAAACCCTTTCAAACCCTTTCCAGTAGTGATATTTCCCTTCTGTTTCTTTAACCCAATAAGAACTCTAATTACCACAATCTAACTCGATATATCTTTTAACACAACTTTAGATGGATGTTATGGGAATATTCTAATTGCACTGAGATTTTGACTAAAATAACTTCAAATTAAGTAATTTGCCTCCAATAAGCCTAGATGACTTAAAGCACATTGAACTTAGTGTTAATGTACACTCAAACCTTTACCTGAAAGTAATAGTGTAAAAATGTGTTGACATATGTAGGTATACTGGGAAAATCTGCAGCTAAGTGGGAGAAGTTTTTTCTCAGAATGTAGAACACAGGAGTACCAATGACTACTTTTCCTATACATTTGCAAAAAGAAAAAGATAAGAAAAAATCAGACAAGACATACAACTGCTTGCTTTGGAAAACCATGTAATCACCAGCTCAGTTTCAGGCTGTGGTTTTTGAATCTGCTTGCATCACTTGGAAAAACTACCAATGTTCTGCATCTCGCAGGGTTCAGTTTCTCACCCTGAGCCTTCACCTTGTACTGCTTCCGAGGCCAAATAAACAAGATCAGCTCATGTCATTCAGAATTCTCAGCGTGTCTCTATACTGTGCTCTTGAACACATCTGCTTCCAGCAATGTTTGGTGCAGACAACAGAACTGCACTCTGTGGTACAAATGAAGAGCCTGTTTAGTTGGGCCCTGTGCTATCTTTTGCCTCCATCGCCCATGTGTGGTTCACTCCTATGAACCACTCATTAACAATCAAGTAGGAATTGCTTGTACAGAACATATACGGTTGTCTTTATACTGTGTTTAGGGGAGCAATAATTCAGTGTATTATTTCTACAGGACCAAAAATACACATTAACCTGACGAAACAACACAACTGCAGTTCTTAAAGTTAGTACCCAGGTCCCTGAATAAAGGTTCAAAGATGCAATGTATTCTCTCAGTATGTGGTCAGTAATTTACCAAAGGGGACATCAAACCACCTAACATCTTTGTTGTTAAACCGCATTTAACTGTTATGAAGGCTCTAGTGGCGTGTATCACTTTTAAAAAAAATTACACTTTGTAGAAGCATACACACTCTTCCTTATGATAGTATTATTAACAGACAATTAACAATTTCTTTTTGTGTGGGCCTCTGCTGGCATTTTATCAAATTTGCACATAACTAATGCAAGGTATACTTATTTGTCATTTACTCTCACCCATTTATACTTGTGGACAGACTTCCTGTAAAGAGCACTTGCTAAATTGGTGTACTTAGTTGTTTAATAATTATGTTGACATCAAAGTGAGACAGACCAGAAAGAATGGAGATATTAGTAACCATAGCGAAGACAAAAGAATAGGAAATTACTTTTCAGCTGCTATAATAGGTTACTGCATGGATATCAATTCATTAGAAGCATGTCTCTCTTCTTGTATTGTCTCCTGTCAGTGTGCATAATTGTTTAACACTTCATTATTACCTTCTTTATTTCAGGACACAGGAATATTGGCATTTTTGATGAACCAATGATTCTATTGACATAGCCTATCACTAACCAGGGAGGGCAAAGGGCCTTTTCATGACCTTTGGCTGTTACCTGGGAATCTGAATGAATTAACTAAAGCAATATGCATGTGCAGCACCTTAATAACCACTTTCAGAAAGGTCTGGGCTGCTCATTTCAATATTAACCATATCTATTTATATCCTGTAAGTTCCTTAATTGTTAATATAAGAAGCTATGAGGTTATCTGAAATCCTCTCCAGTCTACTTCCTCGAGAAAAAAACTTATAATGTGTCCCAAAGTTTAATAACAGCCTGCTGGAGATACACAAACTGAATAATATAGAATATCCCTTCAGGTATTGGCCTTCACACTACTAACTCCAGTGACTGTCAACTCAGGACATCCAGCAAAATTGCTAGTGATACTTGTAGATAATAAGATGTGGGACTTCCTAATAACTGCCTCAATCCATCCAGTAGCCTCGAAATACTGAATCAGCAGGTTGAAATGAGTGCTGAAGGAAATGAGAAGCCTATACATGCTTCCTAGTTTAAGGCAGACATTTTGCACTGTAAAATTCATATAATGTAGAAATGAACTACAGAAACCTTAGCAAACAAGTAATATTTACTGAATACTGTAAGTAACAAATAGCACTAGGATAATATATTCACATTATTTTAGATTTTTATTTAGCTACGTATAGAGCCAATCAAATACTCCTAAAAGAGTCTGCCACATACGTGATGCAGTAAATAAAAGCACCATATAATGGTCTTGAGATATACTACTGCATGCGCATTAGCTGCCAAGTTCAAATCTGAGAGAATACTGGAAAAGTCTAGATACAAAAATATATTTAGCCTCCACAATCACATACATACAAGAAGAAGAGCAGTACTGAAAGGCCATCATTCAAATAATGAATGCTTTAATGAATATGCAGTCCCTTAGAGAATAAGTCAGCTTATCTGAAAGTTTTCTGCAGCCCATTCTACTCACTATCATTTTGCACTGACTATCTCACTGAGATTTAAAGCTTAGCCCACCTCTGGGAAGGCAAAAGCAACAACAACAAAAATGCAGTGAAAATAAATGCTGCCAGCATCTTTATGAAACTAGAGCCCCAAAATGCTCAACATTTCATCCATAACCAAGGAAAATGATGCAACACTGACTCAGGAATATCTGAATACTGGTCAGCCTTCACCTAGTACAACTACAATAGAGGACAGAGCATCTGTTGATACACTCTCCCCCACTTAGTATCTTGGCTGACTGCTTTTTTTTTTTAAGGCCAGAATTAAAAGCCTGCATCTGCTTCTGAAAGCTAGACTATACCTTTGGGCACAGCCCTAAGCAAAGGTTGGTGTTTAAACTTCATTATGGGAGTGGGAGTCACAGGAGGCACTATGTCCCAGAGACACACCCCAGGGGCAAAACATATACATAATTTCCTCATTGCTTCAAGGGGGTAATAATTTACTACTCAATCAGCAGAGTTGGCCATCATCTTGGAGTCTATCTGATGTAAGGAGTAGAATATTTCTCCATATTTTCTATATGCCTCCATGCTCCAAGATGGTTGTCGATGTTAACATGGTAGGTAGCCTGCACAGAGAAAGGAAAGAAAGTGTGTATGAAAGGGTCTTTCTTCCCTAATTCCTTTTGTAAATACCAAGTCCAGATAAGCAACCAGGGAAAGGAATCTCTGACTGTATTTATAAATTCTGGCCTCCACGAGGTCTGGCACTTTCTTTTTGGTGCCTACTACACATGAATTAGATTTACTGCTTCTTTATAATTAATTTTTTATCTAGTTGTAGGAAAAGGAATAGAAGGCAGTATTTACTGGTGGAAAAGGATGACCAAGCAAGGTCTGGAGGAAAGAAAAGCATTCTTATTCTGCTTGTTTTAATTATTTCATACAAATAATCTTAAAAGTAAGAGTTTATATGTTGAACTTTAATTATATAAAAAAAGTTAAAATAGATTGTAAAAATAAGAAAAATATAATTATTGAAAAATAACAAAGAAAGGTTACAAATTGTTGCAGACACCACTAGAACATATAAAATAGTTTGAATCCCGAAAGTCTTGCTTTACCTAAGATTTTTTTCCAACCTTGGTCTGGCATAACATCTAGCAATTTGCTTTCCCTATGGATTTCTGTTCATTCACTTTCTTGTTTGGTTTTCACTTTGAAAGTAACCAACAGATAAAAATTCCCTTGAACAAGGGATGCAAGAAACAAAAAAATTGCTTCACTTTTACGAAAAATGCAGTGTATGTGCTTCACGTTACTTTTTTATCAAACCTGACTACTTTGCCTTCAATGTGTTTTTAAATTTGCAATAGTCCACATGCATACCTATCTTCAACATAAAGGATTAAATTTATTTGAAGGAGTGAAAGTAGAAGTATCATCTCTATACTCTGTTCCTGGAATAGATTGGATAAAGTTTTAGGGCAATAAGCCTTGCAAGTAAGCAACAGTTTCCTATTTCCTTGAAGAAAACACTGGCTTTAGGCACCTCTTTATCACATTTTTGCTGATTGAAACAGCCAAACTAAGCTAAAGAACTGGTTTCTCTCACTTGTTCCTATTACACCAACTTCTGTTGGAACTCAACACTTGACTCTAGTTTTAGACTTTTTTACTTTCCTGAATTGCCCTCTGTACTAATTCTGATCTCAGCTACTTTACAGACTTGCAGAATGTGTTCCTGGGGAGAATTTGGCGCAAAAAAACTGGGAGCAAAAATTCTCGTTGCTTTTAGGCTTCACCCCAGCACAGGCTATATTTAAGGAACATATTTAAACTCCCAAGTTATTTCTGAAATTTTTGAATACTGATCTTGCCCCATGTAGGTGTAGCTCCCTTCAAGATGCAAGATGTTGACTCATTATTACAAATATACAGAAGGCTTTAGGCCTTCCTTGTTCTTTGTACTGATCTTTTTCATAAAAATTGCAAACCACTCTTATTTTGGTTTCAAATTCCCTTCAGGTATAAATGTAGCTACCAAAACCACCATTGGATGAGTAGGATATTCTTTCATTTAATTTTCTTCTTAGGAGCACATAAATCCTTTCCCTATATCAGACCTGGTGTGTGACAGGAAGTAAAATATTAAATACAAATTTTGCCTGATCTGATAGCACACAACGGACTGGTAACTAGACATTAGGAAAAATTTCTTCATTGACAGGGTGGTTAGGTACTGGAACTGGCTGCCCAGGGAGGTGGTTGAGTCACCATCCCTGGAAGTGTTTAAAAGACAGGTAGATGAGTTTCTCAGGAATATGGTTTAGTAAGTGGTCAGATACGGCTGGACTCAATGATCTCAAAAGTTTTTTCCAACCAGATGATTCGATGATTCTAACCTTAAAAAGAAGATTCTTCCATTAGGCAAATCATCACCTCACTCTTCAAACTCCAAAAAGACAGCTTTTCCTTTACTGATACGAGCACTTATTATTTTACTGCTTTAATGCTTTCACTCTTATGGAGATGTATAAGGAAAAACATATTGTCAGACATTTTGTCTACTTGTGGGTTTTTTTAAGTTTAGGTACCTGAAGTATATACTTTTCAATAACAAGTAAAATTCAATATTGAGTGTTCTGAACTGACAGAATTTAGTGCTTTGGGAAGGTACATATAGACACACTTAAAGAGTATAAGACGATTTTGACTAGAGGACTTTAGGTCAGAGAGAGAAAAAAGGAATAACATTATAAATACCAGTTTTCATTTTATACTGAACAACTGAACATATGTATTGGGTTGTCTGCAACAAATAACATCACAGTATCACAGTATCACAAGGTTGGAAAGGACCTCTGAGATCATCAAGTCCAACCTATAACACAACACTAACACCAACACTAACACCAACCATCATCTAAACCATGGCACTCAGTGCCTCATCCAGTCTCCCCTTAAACACCTCCAGGGTCGGCGACTCCACCACCTCCCTGGGCAGCCCATTCCAATGGCCAATCACCCTTTCAGTGAAGAACTTTTTCCTCACATCAAGCCTAAACTTTCCCTGATGAAGCTTGAGTCCATGCCCTCTGGTTCTGCCACTGGTCACCTGAGAGAAGAGACCAATCCCTGCCCGACTACAACCTCCTTTTAGGTAGTTGTAGAGAGCAATGAGGTCTCCCCTGAGCCTCCTCTTCTCCAGACAAAACAGCCCCAACTCCCTCAGTCGCTCCTCACAGGGCTTGTGCTCCAGCCCCTTCACCATCTTCGTTGCCCTCCTCTGAACACATTCCAGTATCCTAACATCTTTCCCAAATTGGGGGGCCCAGAACTGGACACAGTATTCAAGGTGAGGCCGTGTTATTGACAGTTATCACACTGCAGGAAAGCTTGATGCCTCCATGAAAGGCTTGAGAAGCAACTGGATGGCAAATTAAAGCAATAATAAAGGAAACAATGCCTTGCAGGCAAGAGAGCTTTGCCATCAAATTAGGATAAGGTGTCTCTCTAACATGTAAGCATTTTAAAGATAAGATTACTTACATTCTTTGCTAAATTTCTATTTCTGACTTTCCAGCATTGTTTTCCCTAAAGTGATTAACCTAGAAGCTTGGGAATGCGACCTGTAATTCTACTGATGGAAACAAGGGTGCTCATATAGTCCTATCTGTCTCTGTCCTATTAGGAAATATGTTCCACATCAGTACACAGAGGGACTTGGTCAGGCTCAAACAGATCTGTCCAGCACATTTCAACATAAATTTACATCCCTCTGTAACACCTGTCTCCATACATCAGTAGTTTTTCTAAAGTGAAGCCAAATGACCCAATATTGTTGTTGCCTAATCTGTCACTGTCTTTTTGGACCTCTCAAATGCACAGGACAAAATATGTATTAAATGAAATTAAACTTTATTTTTTAAGCTTATTAGGAAAGAATACTAACAAACATGACAAACAAGGATTCAATCTCCTTTGTATAGACTAGTCTAACACATGAATTCAGTAGTTCATTGTTGAATTAATGAGGTTTCTATCTCACAAGTGCTCTAATTCATAACTTGCAGCTCGTAACTTGTAACTCTTGCATTTGTAAATAAAATAGTTACTTAGCTGATGGTGAGAATGCTCATCCTTTCTCTTCCATCATGGTGTGGGCATGCCCTATATCCCACCAGGAAGCACATAAACCTCAGTAGTCTAGCTGCTGTTGGAGTCACCTGAAAAAATTTTTGGGCAAGCAATGTATTTATACCTTCCTAGGAAGTCTGGTCTGTTTCCATCTGTTGTTAGTGGATTCTGAAGAAACTGCCAGACAACTGCTAATGCAGAATGTTTATGGCTGCAGAAGACCAAAGCTGCAGGTGACAGTGGCTGCAGAATGACCTTTAGCCGTTTCTGGCCACCACATACTGCTTATGTGTTGCCTTGCTTTGAGCTAATGGTGCTACTCCCAGCATATGTCAGGCTTTAGCATGAGCTGGCTTAGTCAAAATCTGAGCAGGAGTTGAGTGAACAGTGTCACTCAGACAGAAATTTTTGATCATTATTCTGCTAGCAATGGTAGGGTTACTCAAAGAAAGCTCTGTATTCTTCTCTATTTCAGACCTACAAATTATTTTTAACCACAAAATTTCAAAAAAAGAAGTTCTGGAAATAATTTTTAGAAATGAAACTGTATTCACTCTTTGGCATATTCAAGTATATCCTGTACTAGCTTAACTGAACTTTGAACTGAAATTGAGAGCAAAGAATGTGTCATCTTAAATTTGTCTAAAAATTTTGACACATTTCATTTTTTTTTATAAACAGAGTTTAGCAATACATAGCCTAATAAGTCATTAAATTCATACCTTTTTCAGTAGCAATTTGTGTTTTTGAATGGAATACATACATTGTTGTATACACTATCTATACATGATAATAGATTTTAATCAAAATACTTCGTTGTGTACAACTTTCCTCCAGAAGAGCTACATTCAAATTGTGCCTGTTCTTATTAATAAGAGTTATTCGGCAAATGACTGTATTTTAGAAATTTTCAAGCGCACAAGACATGAGAAATGTGCATTAGAACATGTTCTATTGATAGAATCCTTGTCTCCACAGAACAGTCACTGAACTTGCAGTCTACTTGTGTACCTAAATATCGGTTTATAACACTGTCATTACCTTTTTAACTCTGGCAACTTGTCTGCTTGCACTGTGAGCTTATTCAGGCTAAATACACACATATTTTTGCTTAGTTAGTGAATTGAGTCGGCTTACCATATGATCAAAGGAGTACTGGCAAAAGTTAAGGAGAGGGAACTGCACAATCAAGAGCAGGGAGACAGTGGTCTCAGCTGCAATGTGACACCAATTTAGTTTTCTTTTACAACAAATGCGCATAGCATGCAAGGCAATCCTTGGCAGTTTATTTTGTAATGCATTTTAAGTAATACAGGACAATATTGGTAATTTTTTCCTAAAAAACAGGAAAAAACTTGCCATTTTTTGTGCTCATTATAAAGAGCATAAGTGAGGAAAATGAGAGGGAAAGAGGTTTTATTGTTAATGGGGGATGACTGTCAAAATACATATTCAGTATAGAGAAACACAGTTAAACATAGCCATCAAAGCACCCATTGTTCCACAGGCTTTTTAAATAAACACACATAAAAATAAGTCAGTTAGAAAGATACTCAGTAAGTACGCCTGTTGAAGTGATAATCAAGTTTTCACAAAGAAGCAAATGGGCTAAAACATATCTGCTACCATCCATCAGGTGAATTCTTACAGCTCAAGTATCTGTAAGGGCTTGAAGTCACAGTCAACCCTTGATATCTCTTAAGTGCTATATATAGTAGCATAACTACTGTATTGTTTTCAGGGCAAAGAGCAGAGAACAGAAAGGTGTTGAACACTAAGGAGATAGCAACCTGTACCCCTAATAAATTAAGGTGGGCTCTTCCCTTTCATTGGTTGTGATAGCTGACTCAATGTTGTTTGTGAGGAAAAAGAATAATTACTAATTTATCAGCGGTGAAAAAGAAGAAGCGTGTTTCTTTTCAGATCCATTCCAGGGAATACTTGAATATATGCTCAACAAAACAAGATACAGTAGGTCAGTGCTGCAGTATAGAATACTTCTCTGCAGCACAGAGCACAGACTTATCAAAACTAACTAGCTAAAGGGTCAGCATTGTGGCCACCTCAGCGTAGAGCTCTGCTGCTGTGTAATTATTCTTACTGGCAAGCAGAATGTTTTATTGAGAGTGTAGTCTAAGCTGATGTAATTATATTGCTTTGGGAATGAAACCTGGTATGACACTGAGCTACCCTCTGTAGACATACCAGCTTAATCAGAACTAGCTTCAGCTTTGCTATATAAAGCTGCACTCTGTGATGGAGACACATCCAAAGCTTCAGGCTTTGGACAGAAGGATATGCTTTAACAGTCAAAGCAAAATTCCATTGTATTGCACCATTATCTGGGTGAGTCTATCTGAAGTAATGAGTCATTTATTAAGCATACCACAGAAAGCATCACGTTGTGAGTTCAACTCTGTTTGCTGTTTTAAGTAGTATAACCCAATCACTTAAAACAGTCTTGAAGGAGTCAGGGACTCATTAGATACAAGAGAGGACAGGTTGCACCTATGTATTAGGAATATCCAGTTGTTCAGTCAGCATCAGCTTACTCACAAGTAGATGGGCAGATAAGTAGATGGGCACAGCATTTCAAAGCATTTTACAGTCTACTAATTCAGTGCATTATTTTGGTGAAATACATGAACCATCAGTCCAATGGAAATATGAGAAATACAGACTATTACTAAGAAACTGATAAACAGAGAAGCAAAAGGAGAAACTCAAGTCAGAACAGTGATTTAAAGCAGACTCTAAAAATGAAAGAACTATCTGAAAAAAAGGCCTATTGTTCTCTGAAAGAAACGTGGGACTTTTGATAGACTATCTAGCAAAGGATATTTCACAGAGTGTGACTGGAGATAAATCTTGGTAATCCCTATTGCACAAAGAGCCTTCTGATGCATAAAGCAAAAGCATCATGTACAATATGCAAAGCTCACAGAAAATTCTGACCAGGAATACTGTTATTCTTTTTAATGCATATTAAGCACAATGTATATTAGCAGGTATTCACACTAAGAACATTCAAAGTTGTATATACAGAATAGTCAGCTAACCCTTTTCAGAAGGCATTATTCTGCAAAGACCTACAGGTTGGACTTTCAGCTCTATGTAATTACAGTTTGGCTATCAATATCATCATGTTCCTATGTGTAAAGTGACCTTGGGATTTCAACCACCATATAACACAATATTTCCATGTGGAATGACTAGGTTCATACAGGAAGATTACATGTCTTCACAACTGCTTGGCATTCCTGTAGACTTGGTAATGGATAATTGAACAAACAACGGAAACGCCAGCAGAGTAAGTATTCCATAACTACACAAGACTTCAGATTTTGTTAGAAAGTACGAGTTGCCTTCTAGTGAAGAATTAATGGTTTATAAAGTCTTTAAGATCATCTTTCATTTTTCTAGACAAATTGCATAGAACCACTCATCAAAACCTGAATAAAAAAAATTTAAATTCTGTTTCATGAGCTAGGTTCTAGCACTATACAAATGACTACTTCCAATAGAAACTTGTAAAAAAATCAAACAGCTTCTTTCTTGCAAGGTTATAAATATCATGACTTGTAAGCGTTCTTTTATCAATGTTAAGCTCTTCAAACTAGGCATATTTCCCCATCATCTATATCTCAACATATTTTAGCCAAATTCACATTCTAGTACATTGGAATTTACAATCAATTTTTTTTAAAAAAAAAAAGAGTGATATATAAACCATCTAGGTGTCTGAATTATATGTTTCTATCTCTATCTGTGCCTGTATTTTATTTAACATACACAGTCCCTGGCATAAATAGCACCTGTGACTGCCGGATCACAGAATCATAGAATCATTGAATCATAGAATTGTCTGATTGAAAAAGACCTTTGAGATCACTGAGTCCAACCATACCTGTCCACTGCTAAACCATATCTCTGAGCACCTTGTTTACCCATCTTTTAAACACCTCCAGGAATGGTGACTCAACCACTTCCCTGGGCAGCCTGTGCCAGTGCCTGATAACCCTTTCTGTGAAGAAATTTTTCCTCATATCTAATCTGAACCTCCCCTGGTGCAACTTGAGGCCATTTCCTCTCATTCTGTCACTCGTTAACTTGGGAGAAGAGACCAACACCCACCTCACTACAATCTCCTTTCAGGTAGTTGCAGATGGTGATAAGGTCCCCCTCAGCCACCTTACTGCTAGGCTAAACAACACCAGTTCCTTCAGCCATCTCTCATAAGATGAGAAGAGAACAAGCCTGGAGAAGGTTTGTTCTCCAGCTCCTTCACCAGTTTCATTGCCCTTCTCTGGACATGCTGCCTCAATGTCCATCTTGTAGTGATGGCCCCAAAACTGAACACAGTATTTGAGGTGAGGCCTCATCAATGCTGAGTAAAGAGGAAGGATAACTTCCCTGGTCCACTTGGCTGCAGTGTTTTCGATACAAGTCAGGATGCCATGGGCCTTCTTGGTCACTTGGTTACACAACTGGCTCACATTCAGCCAGCTGTCAACGAGCACCCTGAGGTCCTTTTCCACCTGGCAGCTTTCCAGCCATGCTTCCTAAAGCCTGTAGCATTCCACAGAGTTGTTGTGTTCCAAGTGCAGGACCCAGCAATTAACCTTGTTGAACTTCATACTGTTGATTGCAGTCCATTGATCCAGACTGTCCAGATCCCTCTACAGAGCCTCCCAACCCTCAAGCAGATCAACATTTCTGCCCAGCTTAGTGTCATCTGCAAACTTACTCAATCCCTTCATCCAGATCATTGATAAAGATATTAAACAGAACTGGCCCCAACACTGAGCCCTTCAGAACACTCCTTCTGACTGGCCTCCAACTGGATTTAACTCCATTTACCATCGTTCTTTGGGCCAGGCCATCCAGCCAGTTTTTTAACCAGCAGAGACTATACCTGTCATACTTAGATCCCAGGGTTTTACAAGATAAGAAGCTGAACAATACTCTACTTACTTAGATCTTCTGCGGAAATTTTTAATGTAATGTGGAAAGCGGTCTTAGTCTTTATCATTTGAAAATCAAGACACAATGAGATGAAGTGGCTTGCCTAAACACACTGACCAGCCCAAAAATTGAGCTGAGACAAGACCAATCCTGCTTCTTGTCCTAGTCATTGCTTATGAAACTACAGGCCCTATGGAGAGATGCCTATAACAGGCATACACCTGTGGTCTTGCAGTTATGTGCTGTCAGAGCACATGCATGTCCCTGTCATTTAACTTATTGCAGGACACGTGATAGAATACAGGACACGTGATAGGATACCATGTGACCACATGTAAGGATTGAAACTTCATCCTTCTGTCACTACTATGCACCTTGGGAAAGCTAGCTAAGGTGTTTTGATAAAGTTATATCAGCTGAAAAGCTCTGTCTAAAAAAGGAAATTGATTTTACCTTTTCTAAAAAGATGCAACACTTCAGCCAGCTTGAAAAACTAGATGCCTTTGCAGCTTGACTTTAAGTATCAAAGCAGAGTTACTCTGTCACAGTAAACACAACCGGGAAAAGCTAAACTATCTGTTGTGTGACCTAGTGACAACAGAACTGTGGGACCTCTAACAATTCCAAAAGATAAAAAGCATTACAAGAAAATATATCATTGTTCTCAGTTTGCATGAAGTAAACACAAAAAAAGAAGTCTGTAAACACATAGAAAGAATTTCCTGCAAGCTAGGTGGGGTATTCAAAGCTTGTGTTTGAATCACATCGAGCCAAAAAAGTAAGAATTCTAGGGATGTTTAAACTCTCATACAAAGGGGAAAAAAAGTCTGTGACTTTAAATACACACATGAGCAAAATCATGAGTATTTCCTATCTCTTAATTATTGCAGAGTATATAACAAGTGTTTGCACAATAGCAGTTTCCCATTACTGCAATCTATTTTCTTTTAAAATCTTTATAAAAAAACTCTCCAATAGGGATAGTCTTGCTTTCCCTGTCTGAATCACTGAATGTATTACCCATTGTCTTAATAAACATGAGTAGATTATATTCCTGATACTAGAATGTATGAACATATCCATTTTAATGCTTTAAATGACAACTACTCTAGACTCTATACTGCACCCTGGAAAAATCCATACAGCTTGCACTGAAACCTTCAGAGAAGATTGTAGATCAGAAGAAGCTAGTCTATGCAGACTTAGCAATGATGAAACATAGATCATGAGAAACTTTTAAAATGCATTATTTTTTAAGCTATGCAAACAAAATTGTTAAAATGGAACTAATTTTTATATTTTAGGACGCCTTTTAGTATATGGGAATGAGAACTTCCTGAAATACATGACACAGGCTCTTTAGGAAGGACAGGCAGGGGAAGTGAGGAGGGGGTGTTGCCCTCTATGCCAATAACCAGCTGGAGTGTATGGAGCTCCACCTGGGGATGGATGAGGAGCAGAACAAGAGCCTATGGGTCAGGATTAAAAGGAAGATGTGGACATTATGGTGGGGATACGTTACAGGCCACCAGACTAGCAGAGCAAGCAGATGAGGCCCTCTATAGACACATAGGTGCAGCCCTGGTACTCATGGGAGACTTCAACCACCCTCATCTGTTGGAGGGACAACACAGCAGGCTCCAAGCAATCCAGGAGGTTCCTGGACTATGTTGATGACAATGTCCTTCTCCTAATGATAGAATTGCTGAGAAGTGCTATCCTGGACCTTGAATTCTGGTCAATAAATTGGAGAGATACGGATTTGACAGTTGTAATCTTTGTTGCACCATTATGAATATGTCAGATCTACAATTAAAGAAAAACCCCGGTTAACTGATGAAGCAGATTTCCTTGGCTGCTTTTTGATTTCAAAAAATTAGTGAATGACTCAAGAATTTCAACATTTTTTTGCTTTAAATAAAAAAAAATTGTGTTCTATCAGTTCAAAAAAGCCCACAAATTTCCCTTACTCCTGAAAGGATACAAATTGGTGGTTTTTTTCATAGCTATCAAAAGTATTCTTTTTAGGAATCAGCATTTGCTGAAAGCTGTCTCAGTTGTTTCTTTGCTGACAAAAGACCATTCCCATACAGTTATGTTAGCTGATTAGTGAAATGTCCTGTTTTACTGAGATAAAAGTTCCTTCATCCCACCTGTCATTTCACTAAATCTACAACTGTTGTCAGCCAAGCTGTTTTCACTTGTATAATGCCCTCTGAATCTGCACTCAAACTGGATGGCACAGCTGTTATGTTTTGTCTAGGAGCACTTCTGCATTCTATAGGCCTGTTTTGAGGCAGTACCCAGTCTGAGGTGAGGTCAGCACAACCTTTCTACCTCCTCTCTCTTTTCAGCTCAGGGAAGCAAATCTTCAGCACTGTAGGAGTGATTCATGTTTGCTGGGGATGTGAAAGATTAGAATAAGTAAGCTGATTACTGTCCAGGAGTCAGAGCTATCCAACTTATCCAAAACGGGGCTTTGCCTTTACAATTGCTGTCTTCACATGGAAATACCTATTACAGGATGTTGCTCATTAGTAATCCTCCCTTGATTGCATTGTGCTTATCAGAGGTGGACTGAGCAGGACATTGTGTGATACATCTGTGACCACAGGTGCTAGATTCCACTCTTTTTGATGTCTGATCTGCTACAGTTGTACAAAGTTTGTTGTGTGCGCTCCCGTTTCCCAGTGGGTCTGACCAACCACATTTATGTTGCAACTTCGTTCAACCTTGAAGCTCTTGTGCCATTAGCAAAACTTCTCTTCTATTAATCTTGTTACTATCTTGGTTTTATAACAGTATTTCTTTTTCAAAGTGAAGTCAGGTAGTCTGGAGCAAATTGTGATGAATACAGTTGTTGATAATATATCCAAAGTGGAGAATCATTTTTGAATCAGAATCAGCAGCAAAGGAATGCAGTGGCTTTGGGCTTACTCAAATAGTACTCACTACGGGACCAAAAGGCAGGCATGACATAGCAGCAAAACTGTAGGGTCTCAAATCCACCTTCTTGGAACCCTCTGCTTACCCTGTTCGCCAGCTGCAGATATTACCTCCCATATATAAGAACGACGTCAAGACAGAAAAGCATGTGACAGCAGTTACCTCACCACCCTGGTGATTATTAATTAATATGGCATAAGTAGCTCAAATGTTAGGGCTGTCAAAATAGAGATGTGACTCCATCAAAGACTAGTATGCCAACCCATGCAGTATCTTTTATCTATATTGGTTGTTCCAAATAGTTTTACATAGCTGACATTCTCTACATCCAAGAAGACTATTGATTGCACAGATGTTTGGGGTTTTTTTATTCTATAACTCAAAGTTGTAGAGAAAATGTTTCTCCACAGTATGTTAGTGTATGGGAAGTTCATCTATGGTAATGAGATATATAGAAAAGACCAAGACATGATACAGCGGCACATCTAAACAACTGAAAGAGATTGTAGATTTAAAATAAAAAATAACATTTTTGATTGCTGCTTGATATGTTTTGCAGAAGCTCAGGAAGGCAAGTAAGAGGACTCCTGCACAAGAGAGTAGGAGAAAAGCAAGCTGGGTAAGTCAGAAGGACTCGGTGGAATGCTACAAACAAAAAATATTGAACTCATACACTGATACTAATTTCAGCTTTTCATCAGTATACAATTTTTTTCGTAGAGGACATGTCTTAGAAATGCTACATGTCTTCGTGTCTTAGTGTATTGGTATGTATTGGTATTACATTTCAATCAGATTTGTTAAGTGGTATCACATTTACTGTTATTTTTACTGCACATTCATGCATAATTTGTAATACAGTTCTTGTAATAAGTTTGAAGTGACTATTTTATTTCAGAGTCTTTGAATATGTTATGATGATGATGATATAAAAGGGGCTCATTTATTTCTTCTCAAAATAATGAGAAGAAAAAGTCAAGTCTTTTATTCAACACACAGCAATACCAACAAATTAATACTATTCTTATAAAAATCTTGGCCTTGGCTTTCATAAGACTGTGTATATTCAAAAGAATACCTTCCTATGGATTTTAAGAAAGTTGTTTGCCTTTGCAACATCATTCACTATCCTTTCCCTCCCCTCACTCTTTCTTTTCCATAGCATTAGAGCTGTAAGGCAAAAAGAAGAAAAACTTAAGTTCCTCATTGCTATTCCTCAGGTGTTTTATGACACATCACAGTAAAAACTGCCAACCTGGGGAAATAAGTGACCACTGACAAGCTGCTATTCCTGTGAATATTGTGAAACCACATAATGACAGTGTATTAGTGAAAAGCTGCGAGTTATGTTTACTCTTTCATTCTCTCCAAGATATAAAATAATAGAATGCTTTGGGTTGGAAGGGATCTTTACAGGTCTTTTAGTCCAACCCCCTACTGGAGTGGTGACATCTTTAATTACATCACATTACTGTACACCTTTAAAACAGTCAGTTCAGGAAATTAAGTCAACTAGGCAGAAATGAAGAGATAAAGCAGCATTATTTGCTGGGGGTGGTGAGTGGGGGGGCAGAATGGGACACTTTCTGTTTGTATGCACTTACATAAATAGGGAAGTGGTAACAGGTGCTACGTAGGACAGCTGAATAGCAGTCAGGGTGCAGGCAAGGTGGTAGGAAAGGCACTTTATCTGAGAAAGGCTGGAAAAATGTGTCATTAAGTTACTTAAACCACCCTACCTACCTACACTGAAGTTATATTCCGCTGCATCAATTTCTATTTATTTACTGGATTTGGCCCTATACACAGGTTTTGTCCTCTGCTTGTGGTTCAGACGGATTCTTCAGTGTTTTTAAGGGTCTTGTACTTCTCCATGTCTCTGTCAGGGTTTATGAGACATAATGTGTCTGACATACTCATATTTGCGCTACTAAGACTGCCGTAGATGCCAACAAAGTTTTCATAAAAATGGCAGACCACGGTAATTCTCATCCAAAATCTACTTATAAGTTATTTAGTAAAGCCAGAACTCATCCCATGTATCGCATCTGCATAATGGTTGTTTATATAACTGCAGGTCAGTTAAAGTAATGCAGATCATTCCGGTGTAAAAAGTTTCCAGTCCAAGCTTCTCAGCATATGATCCCAGGCAATATCACATATGGTAGATGAAGCACCAAGAGGTCTGGTTTGTGAATTCCTTATGAAATAGGCATGACCATGTAAAAGTCTTCAGACCAATGTTTAAACAGCACAATAACAATATCTCTACCATGACTCCAGGACAAAGGAGGGAACATGAATGAACAGAAAACCTAGAAGCAGCAAAACATGGCAGAAAAACAGTGGCAGGTTTTGACAGTCTTGCAACGTGACAAGTTTCATAATGGAAATATTAAAGTAAAATGCCAATCATAAAAGCACAATTTAATGCCAGATAATATACAATAAGGCATTCTAATCTAGATATAAGACACTGTAGGACGAACCAACTCAAACTAACCCACTACAGATACCAAATTAGACAAACCCTAATGATCTCAGAACACACTCTGAGATATATTTGTCCTTAAACTTTAGTAGCCCTATAATAGTTTTAGTAGTTTTATACCATCCCATAATTCTTAGCAAACCAACAAACTCAAAAGGAAAATATTCACAATGGATTTCATATTCACATATAGAAACAGGTGGAACATTTATACATAATTACATGTCAGTTATGTGTTAAGTACCTATATATGAACATATTTAAGTTTTATGGCTTTATGTTTATATAGTGTACTATTAATGGTGTTTATCAGTCAATAAGTATCTACTGCCACCTATTGAAGAAATTAATAAAATACAGAAATTACCTTATGCTAGCAAGGGACCTGGAGTACAATATCCTTTCTGGAAATAAATGCTCAGTATTTTATCACAACATAAAAGCTATTACAAGAATATTACTAAGGGCTGTTAGCTTAAATATAGATAGATTACAGGTAAGGAAGTATAAATGAAACTAATTATGTTCAGATCCATTTCAGAAGTGTTGTTAAAACTTGCTTCTAAGATACCAATTGATTGTAATGAATTTCATGTCCTTACTCTGCATGGCATAGCTGTGCTGACTGCAACTGTGCTGCCTATCACTCTTCCACTTGACCTGTAGCATCTCTTTACAACAACATCTGTTGCAGATGTTTTTTAACGTAGCACAGTTCTCTTTTGTGTCATATACTATTCCCATTGAAATTTGTTCCCAGGGCAACAAGAAATAATAACAAGAAATAATAATGACCGAGAAATTTACAGCAGTCAACCTCAGAAACTGTTCTTCCTGCCAATGCAGACTGTAACATCAGCATAGGTTGAGGGTATGGACTAGTGATCTCAAGGTACCAGATCATAGCCAGCGAATACTCACCAGCTAAATTGTGGTAACTAAATATGTGTGTGCTTTCAGCTTTCTCTAAAACACATCATGAAAGTAAATGTTCTCTTAAATCCTACTCTAAAACTTGATGAAAGTCAAGAAAATAAGATTAAGCTCTCTTAACTTTAGAGATAAAATTAAAATTCTGTTCACTGTATGGGCCAGTGTTGAAGAATGACAAGGAGACTAGGCAATGGACATTGTTCAGGCTTCTCACACTCTTGTACCAAAACATGCCGCAAAAATAACTTTATTTTTGCTCGAGCCAGCAACTAGAATGTAAACAACATCATGCACCTGGCTTTACTGTTCACCAATCATATGAATCCACCGCTTGCATGCGTCAATCACGCACCCACCTAACACATAAAAGCTGACATATGCTAGAGCCTCTGCTCCTCGCCGTGAGTCAAAGCTCGGTGATGCCATGAACACCTCCTGCTTGCTGTGAACCTCAATTCAGTCGTCGTTGGGGAGACCTGGGCAGATTGCAAGGTAATAAAGTCCTGTTTTCCGACCTCATACTGCATTGTCTCTGCGTATTCCGACTGCCTCTGGGGGTGCAAAGCCCCCGTCCCCCACATCTGGCGTAGCCGGCGTAACACACAAGGGCCAAGAAGGCAAAGGGGGAAGGGGAGCGTCACGCCTGCTCCTCCGCAGCTGCCAGGGTGGGCCCTCTTCGAGCCCTTGGGGGCCCGGTACCGGCGTTGATGGCCTCTTTGACGGTCCCTCAGGACGGGCTGGAGTTGGCCAAAGGTGGGGACGTGATGCCGCAGGCTGTTGAAGCAACGTTGCGGGCTTTGCCCTTCCGCGCCGCTCCAGAAGCGGCTCGTGCCCTCGCGGCTCACCTTGGCTGGGCATTGTTGACAGAGGCACCCGCACGCTCCATAAATTGATGAGCTGCAGAAAGAAGGAGTGGATTTACGGGATGCAAAAGTTATAGCTCAAGAAGTTATTCCTGCACAGGCCGAGAAAAGTTAGGATTTAGTTCATAAGATGGAGCAGCCGGATCTCCGTATAACTGACAGAGAGCGAAGCGGTCCCAGACTGCCGCGGGATCGGCTCTGTCCCGTCCCCGCGCCCCCTGACTGCGGCCCGACCCGGCTGAGGCGGGCACGGTCCCCGCGCCCAGCTCCCACCCCAGGCTCCCGGGCCGCGGAGGGTGCAGCGGGAGGTGCAGACATGTGAAGCGGGATGAGATTAATGAAGTGTCTCCCGCAGAGTTCTGTAAGCGATGGCGCTCGGGAGGGGAAACGTAGATACTGGGGCAGAAGTAACTATTGCACAGCTCTATTCGTGCACAAAAGGCAACAACGCAGGTGCGTGGGTTAGAAGGCTCTGCTACTCCTGCCGTATGGGAGGTAGTGAGATTGATAATTGGCAAAAATCCTCTTTTCTCTGCACCAGTATATTAGATTCCATGAATATATTCTGGGCATTGATGTGATATTTAGGACGAGACACTCGGACTCAGCAGAGACTATTTTCACCCTGGCCATTCCACTAGTTTGAATAATCACACTTTTAAGGGAATACCCTGTAGAATTATCAACACCTACTACAGTTGTCCACATCAAGCAGTATAGAATACCAGGAGAAGAGGAAGAGATACAGGAAACCATAGATGCTTTGTTGAGTGCACAGATCATTCTCCCTACTCTGTCTGCTTCTAACAGTCCCATCTGGCCAGTAAAGAAGCCTGACTGTTGATGGCAAATGACCATGGATTATTGTGCACTGAACAAAGTGACTCCTCCACTGGCTGCTGTGGTTCCTGATATGTTACCTTATTTGTGAATGTGGGTAAGCTGTTACAGGAATGGAAAACTGTAATTGATTTGGCTAAGGTTTTTTTTTTTTTGATTGCCGTTACACATGATTTGCAAGATCAGTTGGCATGGAAAACAGTTTACATTTCAGATTCTACCAAGGGTATAAAAATAGTCCAGCCATTTGTCACCAGATGGTAGCCGCTGTTTTACCTGCCCCATAGACAGGATACACCTTTCACCATTACATAGATGACATCTTCCGACTGCCTCTGGAGGTGCAAAGCCCCCATCCCTTACATTCGCCTACAAGATTCCTCTGTAAAACACAGACAGAAAATCATTAAGAAGGTTATTTCTACAACTTGTCTTAGATATCTGTCTTAGAAGATGATTTATCACATGAAGATCTGTCTTCATAGACTGTAGAGAGATTTTAGATTTGAAGGTCCAATTTTGAGATGTCTCAGTATACAATAAACTGATATTTTATGCTGCCTTTGTTACCATTGTGAACTTAAAAATTTTGTTTGTCCACCTGCAGGGAGGGGTGGACAGGACAGGTGATCCAAAATTAACCAACAAAGTACTCTATTCCATATACGGCATACTCAGTATAATGCTTTGGGATGATAAAGGTCAAGCCCTCTTCTTTGTGATGGCTGACATCCAGTGAGGACCTTATCTGTCTGTCTGCTTCCAATCCCAATCCATGTGCTCCTGAACCCAGTTCCTTAATCCAGCTCCTGACTGCTGTGGAGTCCAGTCTGGGACTTTCCCTGTACCTGTGCTGCATTGTCAGTGGTGACATAGTCATTGGGGTAGTTTGATTTGGTTTTATATATTTGTATATTCTTTTCTTATAAATATTATTATTTTCCATTTTGCTATTATTTCTTCATTAAAGCTGCCTTAGTTTTAATTTCCAGCCCACAAATCTCTATCTCATTCCCTTTCATCTTTCCCCATGGGGGTGAACTGAGATTACACTGCTCAGTTTAGCTGCTGACGAGGCCAGGAGCAGGCTAAACTGGGGCATGTTCAATTGTCTTTCTTTTTTAATTAAGAAATGTAGGCAACTACTGTGAGAAAAGGTTAAAAACTGTACATTACACTTAGTAGACATCAATACACAAAGGATAATACATCCAGAGAGTATTTGGTTAGAGACAATTGCAAATAAGTTTGGTAGTTCTCTTTCCAAAAGTAACACTGAATTGTTCACTTGTCAAGAGTACACCTGGACCTGATCTGATCACTGATGGCAAGCTTCACGGTAATAATTTTTGACACCTGCTCTAGGGCTTGAGTATAGTGTTAGTACTGAAGTTCAAGATAGTTATCCAGAGAGCCCAACATCCAGTGGTCAAAAATAATGAGATAACTTAAATATTCTAGTATCTATCTAAATATGCTGTATCTCTTGTGCTGTAAAGCTCCCTACACGGCTAAGTATCAGTTTCTACATCTGTATAAATTGGCATAGTTTTTAAAGTTCCATTTATTTTCAGATTTTGTTTCAAGTCTGTACTATGCAGATATGTAACACTTATAAGTTGGATATTTTACTTCAGAAGTTGAATCCGAATTTATCAATTAAAGGACTAGTAGGAAAATCAGAAAACACTACAGATGGACTATTCGTAACATTATGCTCTGTAAATCAATGAGACTGTCATCAGAAATTGGAAAAATATACTCAGAATATAAATGTATACACTAAAATGTTGCAATATCTCAAGTGTACATTATCCCAAGGAAATCAAGTACTTAATCTACTAGTAAATTTATGACACTCATAAATTGGTTTCTATTTGGCTGTGAGTGGAAGGTTTTCAGTTGTCAACTTCACACATAAGGATCTGATTTTTTTTTTTTCAGAACATACTTTCCATTTTCTGATCAGGTTTAACTGGGAACTTGACTTTGTCTGAGATAAACTAAGCGTCCTGCCTTCTTCTGAATAACCATCACTCCTTGTTATAACATTCAAGAATATTTGGAGATTTCCTCCAAAAGGTCCCATCCTGCCTAATAGTTATTCATTATCCTGATAAACACCAGAAATAACATAAGGTAAAATACAATGGTATGAAATTATTTAATGTAATTTCATTTGAAAAACAAAAGAAAATGAATACAGTATACATCTTAGCTTTAAACCTATACAGATTTAATGCTAGTTTATTCATACATGTTATGAGTGCCAATTCAAGTGATATTGCAGTAAAAAGCAGATAATTTACTACTTTCCTCACTTCTGTTCAGTAAATATGAGAAAGGTGGAATGTAGTTTCTTACATTCTCAAAGAAGATTCAAAATTAGCACAATCTTTCACAGTAATCATTTTAGGGCAGAAATGTGTGATAAATATTAAGAAGTAACTTCAAGGAGAAGTTAATTTCTATATCAAAGTTAATAATTTAATAGCTCAGAGAGTTGATTTATGCAGTACTACATGTACAAGTTTTAAAACATATTCTATTTCTTACATATACATATATACACAGCAGCACACCACACCTATGCTTTAACTACTTTGCATATCAGCACTGTCTATAAAGAATAAATAACATAAAAAAATCAAATTGACATATCTGAAAGTCAGTTTCTTTACTGATTGTTATTAATACCCAGACTGTATGAAAATAACTCAACTTTGATTTTCAAAGTATACTAGAAAAGATGCTCTAAAAAATAGTTGAATTTTATTTTAATAATTTAACCTAGTGAACATCATCTTTGGTTCACTCAACAAAAAAATCAGCCTAAAGGTTTCTGTCTTTACTGGCATTTTTAAATTTCTCTCTTTAATGATCTCTCCAATATGTGCATTTTATGAAAAGAATAATAATATACTATATCTTGGAATGTATTTTACCTACATGCTTCACTGAAAACATATTACTAGATATGGAGGGCTTCATCTCCATAAAAAGCAATCTGATATGTATTAAAATCATTCTATACAGCTGATTGTAATCTGCGCACTGAGCACACTATTTTTTCCACTAAATATTCCACATAAAAAAGGGGATATAGAGTGCTGCCTGGTCCTTGCAGAATTCCCATAAGAACACGCATAGCAAAATTTCAGCATGCACAAGGAATCTGTTCCAAAAGAAAAACAACGGAAGTCAGACCACAATGTCCTTTGACAAGATTTATAGCTGTCAGTATTGATAGTTCCTTACAGTATTTCACAGCTTCACCTTCACAGACTGTCTTCAGCCATGCACTATTTCAGGGACTTCCTTTTAGAGAAAACTGAACAGACCCTGAAGAAGGAAACAGCAAAGGAGGGACTTTAGTGGACTATGAACAATGAGGTCTGAAATCCTAAACTGATTCTTTGTCATAAACAGATAACCAAAGACAAGCATTAAGGGAGGTTCTTCCTTTCTATAACATTTTGAAAATGAAACAAAAAATAGTCATTTTTTTTTGCGCCCCAAACTTTCACCTGCATTATAGTCACTTTGCTCTGATATATTAATGAAAGCAGCCTTAGGAGCTAAAATTACCATGATATGATCACTGCTGGATTGTCCAGTAGTGTATGGTGTATGAGTTCTTGATAGAATAGGATTTGTGGATGCAGCATCGAATATAGTTTGGGAATATGTTGTTCCAGTAATCATTGTAGTAACTCCTATAGCAATTTGGACTGCAATGGATATATGTTCCTTAAATACATATCAGGGGCCATATTGCATGGTCTTAAATACAACAGTCTCCTTAGTCTTAGACAGTTGTCACATTCTTTCTCTAGTTTTAACAGTGAAGTGTGGGGCACTCTGTGTCTCTGTAAAGTATCAAGTATAAAATACATTATTTTACCTCGGCACTTTAATAGACATGAATTACCTATTACAGCACTGTACCTTCTCAGAATGTAGCAGATGACTTTTTTGATGTGTTAATGTAACAGAATGGAAGAGGTTTCTCTACACCTCATTATATTACCTTATCTACAAATAATTATGATTAACATATTTCCTCTTACGCGTAATTTTTTTTACATAAATTAAGTGGGAAATATAAATTACAATATCTTATTATTGTTCGTAACAATTTTAATGCAATAGCATTTCAGAGGCTGATAAAATGAGAAACATGCTACAGAATTTGTCCACATTGAAATTATACAATATTTAATCTTGCATTTTATTAAAAATATAAAAGTAAATGAGAATTACTCAGTATACCCTAATCCTAGATCTAACTAAACTACATTATGAGTTCTCTTTCCTTCTTTTCTAACATTAGTAATTATTTACTGGTAAGGATAGGGAATCAGTCATGGAATTAAAAAATTAAGCCTGTGTTTTGTCCCAGAACATCACTCAATAGGGACCCTACTGAAAAACTGTGAGTAAAAAAGAGACTTTTTGCATCGTGACATGGGAAATGTGACAGAACCACACCATCCAACCACTACTCCATTTATTTGTTTGCAAATAGTGCACTGAGAATGCAGTCCTTGTCCCAAGCAACTGAATGCAGGACAAAGATTTATGTGGCCACAGTACTAAAGTTATCTTGTTATGTGCCTTTGCACAGCCACAGTAGCCTAGGAAAAAAAAAATGTCCTCAGACTGAACTCACATATGACAAACTCAGGACATCTAAAGGTGGTGAATTCACCACTGGTGAATGACTGTCTTACTCAGTCATATGTACTCAGGTTATGCTGGCTTTAGCTGGATAGACAGCCTTGTGCTACGTAATAAATGTAATCAATCACAGAAGGGTCCAGCAAACAATAAAGCAGGTACAAAGGAGTGGGTGGAACTGTGCAGCTGGAAGCAGAGCCAGGACACCCCCTTCCAACAGCTGCAGTTAATACATTGGCTCAGCTGATTTTTTTTAACTTCACCATAATGGATTGATCTAATTTAAGAAACAGATTTTTTTTTTCTCCATACTTACTCTGAAAATACATCAATGAAGCAGTCACTGGCATCTATACAAGCAAGTAAACAGTACGTGCAATTCCTTCACCTCTGGCATTTCAGTTCTGTATGTATCTAGAAGAGTTTCATGAATTAGATTTTTTTTTTATTGCCCTTTGGAAGATACGTTAGGAGCTCATTATACATAGGCAAATCAGTCACTAGCTGGTAAGTAGTACTGCTCTCCTATTAACATTAATGGATAATTCAGCAAAACCAGAGAATTTTTGAATATGTAACAAAAAAAACATCCATAAGTGCATGAGGTGCAGAACTACTCTGGGTCTGAGCAATATGAAAGTAAGTAACTGTCCACGCTTTGCACTGGTCTTCCAAATCTCAGAAATGCTTTCTAAAATCTATCAAAATGGTGCAGGCATATTCTTATAGTCCTCTCAGACTATATCTGCATAGGGAAAAGAAGAAGCGGATGGTCTCCATCGTCAGCACATGGATTTATTTGACACAGACTAAAAACTTTGTTGTTATACATAAAAACAATGCCTATTCAGATAGTTGCAAAACTTAAACTTTTTGCTGTGTTGAAGTTCAAGATGAAAGTTCAAACTAGTCCAATTAACTTCCTTAAAGAAATTTACACATTGGGAACTGAATCAATCATGAAAGAAACTGCTATATATCTTACAATGTAATCTGCATTCTTCTTAGAGGAACTGAATATGTTAGTGATATGAGTATGTTAGATTGCTTAAAAATCAGGTTCCAGATTACATACTTTGACTGTAGCACAATAATTAATGTCAGCATTGCTTTGAAAGCACACATTCGGAGTTAAAAGAATTTGGGTGATGAAGACCCTCCTGTTGAGTCAAGGAAATATATTCCTACTTGAATGAGGAAAGACAAGAGAGCTGGGGTTTACTTTAGAAGGGAAGGCTCAAGGAAGAGCTTATCAATAAATATACAAGTGGTATATAGAATCATAGAAACATAGAATTATTTTAGTTGAATGATCATTCATTCCAACCTCTACCCCGCCACGGACAGGGATGTCTTCCACTAGATCTGGTTGCTCAAAGCCCTGACCTGGAACACATCCAATGATGAGGCATCCACAACTTCCCTGGGCAACCTATTCCAGCATTTGACCACCCTCATCATAAAAAAATTCTTCCTTATGTCCAATCTAAAACTACCCTCTTTTCAGTTTAAAACCACTAGTCCTTTTCCTGTCGTTGGTAAAAAGTCTTTATGTCTTTTTTATTAGCTCCCTTTATATATTGAAAGGTTAAAATAAGGTCTCCCCAGAGTATTCTCTTCTCCAGGCTGAACAACTTCAACTCTCTCAGCCTTTCTTCATAGGAAAGATGGTCTTGTCCTCTGATAATTTTTACGTCTATGGGTACTTCTCTGGACCCACGCTACTAGGTCCATGTATTTCCTCAGGATATTCTATGATTCTGTGGTTTTGGATTCAGAGTACAGGTTTTACAAGTTGCGATGGTATAAGCCAAATAAAGGTACTATTTATTGGGTAGAAATGAAGAGAAAAAAGTATAAAAGTGAGATATTGAACACAGTGCTGGATACGAGTATTGCAACTACTTTGTAATTTGATTCACTTTTCTTCCTTCTTTCTAACATTCCTTATTCTATAAACAGCCAAATATACACTATATAACCTATATTTCAGGCATACCATAGTAATAAATCATCTGCACATGGACATAGTTATATATTTACCCCAACCATCTGGCCCCCTTCATAGTACCTGCATAGATTTTTTGCTTATCAGTTCTTAAACTAGTGCCAATATTGTGTTCATCTGGGCCTGGTGGCATAGATGCATAATGAGCTTACTTTTGCAGATCTTGATGTAAGAAGATAAGATCCTGATTAAGAGTTCCATTTTTTCTGTTTATTGTAAGAAATTCACTATTCAGAATAAGACGTTCTTTATCAAGAGACTACAAATCTTAATCGTAGTTTAGTCATTAATCCAACTCCCATTGAACCAATTGAAAGAATCCTTAATAATACCAAAAGGAAATGTATCACTGTTGCCATCCCTGGAAGGATTAAAAAGATGTGGCACTTGGGGATTTGGCAGTGTTAGGTTTACAGTTGGACTTAATGGTCTAAAAGGTCTTTTCCAACCTAAACAGTTCTGTGAATCTGTAATATAATGCAAATATTTTGGAAGGACAAGAAGAATTTAAACCACCTAGACAATCACTGCTCAAGAGAGTTTGTCTTTATATCAGTTTTTTAAAAAGAAGGCAATATGAGCAGGTAAAAAAGCTAAAGACTGTCATAGAATCATAGAATCATTTAGGTTGGAAACGACCTTTAAGATCATCAAGTCCGACCCTTAACCCAGCATTGCCAAATCCACTATTAAACCATGTCCCTAAGCACCACAACTCCATGTCTTTTAAATACCTTCAGGGATGATGACTCAACCACTTCCCTGGGCAGCCTGTTCCAATGCCTAACAACTTTTTGGTGAAGAAATTTTTCCTAATATCCAGTCTAAACCTCCCCTGGCACAACTTGAGGCCATTTCCTCTTGTCCTATCAGTTGTTACTCGACAGAAGAGACCAACACGCACCTCAGTACAACTTCCTTTCAGGTAGCAGTAGATAATGATAAGGTCTCTTCTCAGCCTCCTCTTCTCTAAACAGCCCCAGTTCCTTCATTCACTTCTCAAAAGTCTTGCTCTTTAGACCCTTCACCAGCCTTGTTGCTCTTCTCTGGACATGCTCCAGCAGCTCGATGTCCTTCTTGTTGTGAGGGGCCCAAAACTGAACACAGTATTTGAGGTACAGCATCACCAGTGCTGAGTACAAAGGGGTGATCACTTCCCTGCTCCTGCTGGTCACACTGTTTCTGATACAAACTAGGTTGCTATTGGCTGCCTTGGCCACTTGGACACACTAGTGTTCTGTTGGCTACTGACCAACACACCAAGGTCCTTTTCCTCAGGGCAGGTTTCCAGCTACACTTCCCCAAGCCTGGAGAACTGCATGGGGTTGTTGTGGCCCAAGTGCAGTACCCGACACTTGGCCTTGTTGAACCTCATACAGTTGGCCTGGGCCCAGTTGATCCAGCCTGTTCAGATCCCTCTGCAGAGCCTTCCTATCTTCAACAAGACCAGCATTTCTGCCCAACTTGGTGTTGTCTGCAAGCTTAACTGAGGGTGCACTTGATCCATTTGTACAGATACATTAAATAGAATCAGCTGCAACAATGAGTTCAGAGATCACTACTTGTGACCAGCTGCCAACTGGACTTCACTCCATTCATCACAACTCTTTGGGCACAGCCATCCAGGCAGTTTTTTTACCCAGTGAACAGTACACCCAACCAAGCTATGAGCATCTATAACTTCATGATCACCTCCAACCATCACATCACCCACCCACAAGTCCTTCTCTGTTCGTGAACAGGTCCAGTGGGGTACCTTCCCTGGTTGGCTCACTGACCAGCAATGCCAGGAAGTTATCTGCCACACACTACAGGAACCTCTTAGACTGTTTCTTCTCTACTGTATTGTATTTCCAGCAGACATCTGGTAGATTGAAGTCGCCCATGAAAACAAGGGCTAATAATCATATTTCTGCCAGCTGTTTATAGAATATTTCATCTGCCTCCTCATCCTGGCTGGGTGGTCTGTAACAGACTCTCACCGTGCTATCTGCCTTGTTGGCCTCCCCCCTGATTCTTACCTATAAACACTTAAACGTATTGTCACCATCATTAAGCTCTAGACAATGAAACCACTCCCTAACATACAGAGCTACTCCACCACCTCTCTTGCAGTGCCTGTCTCTTCTGAAGAGTTTGTATCCATCAATTGCAGCACTCCAGTTGTGCAAGTCATCCCATCATGTTTCCATGATGGCAACTATATCATTTTTCCTACTGTAAAATGGCTGGCAGCTCCTCCTGTTTGTTGATGGTGCTGCATGCATTGGTGTAGATGCACTTCAGTTGAGAAGATGATTCCACAACTTTTTAGGGGGAGAAGCTTATGATAAGTCTCAGGTGCTTCCATGATTCCTACTTATCAGTAATCTTTGTGTCTTTGCTGATGCATGGATCTCCATTCCCTACCTCCATAGAGACAGGAGACTGAAGGACCTCACTAGTACACCATTCCTCAAACATTGGCTTGCTGCACCCAGGCTTATCTCCAGAAAGCCTGGTCATATCTTTTTTTGCCCTGCAAGTCTAGTTTAAAGCTCTTTCAATAAACCCTGCTAATTCCTGTGCAAAGATCCCTCTTGGGGCCAGGGTACCCATCTGTCCCAGCGGATCTAGTGTCATGTAGAGTGACCAGTGATAAAAAAACTACCAGATTCTGCTGGGTCATGCATTCCTTTTCTTTAGTATAGCAACATGGTTACAATGTAGAAGACTTTAAGGACTACTTTATTGACCTGACTGTAAGCTTGCTGTTTTAAACAGAAACTTCATAAAAATTGATCAGTACATTCACAGCCCATAAACGTATTACAGCTTAAGATCTTCCTAGACAAGATAAAAAAATTAAGGATATCCAAGAAGTTAAAATGTATTTTACTCTCTATGCACTTTTTCAGAGTGCCGTTAGTTTTTCGTCACTGGTAAATAGAATATTTCAAATTAGTAGTTTAAAAAGAGTGGCAAACATGCCTATATTTGATGAAAGGAAGGCAATAGCAAAAATTCTGCACTGGCTGGCAGATGGCCGTTACTAATGGCATTTTCATAGAATCATAGAGAGTTTGGATTAGAAAAGCCTGTAAGGGTGATCTAGTCAAACTTCTCCCCTGCAATAGGCATGGACACCTTCAGTCAGTGCAGATCATGACTGTTCACATTTCACAGGCAGAAATAAAGCCATGTGACTTAAATCACCTGCAGTTATTTGATAGCAAACCCAAATTTCTTTTTTTCTTTCTTATAAATATAAATATTTGTTTCCCCAGCTAAACATCTCAGTAGTAAACAAGGACATGAAAAAGAAGTAGCAAAGTTACATTTTCAGAAAGTATTACTAAGGATTTGTCTAAAAAAGACCAAATCTAGAACTTCAGTATGAAACTGGAACTTTTGATAAAATTACTCTGCCGGCTCACTTTACAATCCATCCAGGCAGCAATTTTAGCACTTTAATTCTTTTGCTTGCTTTGTTCAAGGTGTTGATTACCATGGTGCAAGTTATTACATTATTTTCTATCTAAGATATATGTGTCTATGGCTGTTTGTGGTTGTTTTCTACTTCATTTATTAGTCTGTGACCATCAGTATCTCTGAGAGATTCCTATCTCTGTAATGAAATGGGAAACAAATTCAGTGTTCAAGTAAAAGGAATTTTTGAGCTTTCTAATTGTCTGTTGTGGCTGGCTCTGGGTTGTGTGAAGACTAGCCAAAAAGTATATCTTCCCTGGCAGGCAGTATTTCAGGAGCACAGGGAGGTAAAGGCTTAGGCAAACATTAGGTAATTTGGTTAATAACTGGAGGTGGTGTTGTGGAGGAAGAGGAGCCCATGGGCTGCCTGAAGGAGGATCTTGAGCTAATACTGAATGTTGGATTCATAAATAAAAAGAACATGTAACAAATCTATAGGCATAAGGTGTCATACAGAGTGCTTG
Source organism: Tapera naevia (assembly GCA_033556795.1). Lineage (NCBI taxonomy): Eukaryota > Metazoa > Chordata > Aves > Cuculiformes > Neomorphidae > Tapera > Tapera naevia. The sequence continues at coordinate 1,542,801 of JAUMJJ010000095.1, forward strand.
AGACTGATTTGCAGTTCTGTTAAGATTGCTAAATCTGTCCTACTCCACAAACCTCAAAGACAGAATGGACACACATCTTGCAGTAGACGTGACACAGATGTGATGCACAAGCGACTGTACTTCCTTCCTCTTGTGTGATAGAAGAAATGGATGTGAACTTTAGGGTTCAGCTCAGTGTCATAGATTAGATATTTAGGAGTTCACAATCTCCCTACAATTATCTATAGAAACAGCAACTACTTCTCTACTGTAGGTTTTAGGATAAAAAAAAAAATCTTTGTCTATTCAGCCAAGATATTCTCTTTTTCTCTAGACGTAGTCAGTGAATGCGCATACAGGTGAACTTGCATTGCCAAAGTGAGGTGAAATTTGCTTATATCCTGGACTTTTCACTGAGGTTTGCTATCAGTAATTTCAACCTTACCTTTTGGAGTTTCTTTTAATTTTTTTTGTGATGACCCTTTTTTTTTAATTGAAAATAGTTTCTAGGTGGGAGTAAGGGCTGTCTCCTCTGCATCTTGTGCACCACCTAGTGGGTCCTTTTACTATCCTTCTGAAGATTTCTCCTTTCATAGGTCTATGTAATTGCAGTATTCACTTGTATAAGGATTTTTGCAATACTATCTGATATTATATCCATTTTTGTTGTATATCGCATGTCACAGTTAAGAGATGTATCCAGTTTAAGAAAACACTACTTTGAATTGGAAGTTTTCTTCCTCTCTCCCTCCAGTTACTTTCAGGAAAATCATAACGTAAAAGCTCTGGCAGTCAATGAACATGCATTTGAAGCAATACCTGGAGTGGTACAGGAAAAATGATAGAGTTTTGCTAAGTGGGCTAGTTTTATTTTTTAGCTTAAGGACTAATTATAGTAGACAAAGACATGAGTAGAAGTGTAAAGGAGTGTGAGGCTTCTGGTTATAGTCCTGTGTTGGGCAGTTTGTAACACAAGGTGAAGCTGCTTCATTTTTCATAGGAAGTGTCTGGCAAAGGCTTTAGACAGCCTTACTTCCTGTACCAGTTTTTTTCTTCCACTGCTGTCATGTGAAAAAAATCCAAAAGCAGATCAACAGAAAGATTCTGCTAAAACTCATCAAGAGGAGAAAATACCTTTACAAAGACACTTAGAACAAAATCAATAGCATAGCCTGAAAATTAATGGCCTGATGTCAGAATTAAGAATTACTAACTGGAAGATTAGGCTTTCAAAATTTGCCATAAGATGTAGTTACATTTGATTGGATACATTCATAAAACTTAGGACTTTTTGCACCTGTCACATCACTTAAGAAGTTCAATATTTTTACACTATGTCCATTTGCCATAATGGCAAGGATCTAGAGATAGCTGTGAACATGATTTCTTGAAGAATATTCTTTTTCAGGATTTTCAGAGACTGGTGTGTCATTAGGTTTCAAAACGGGAGATAATTACAAAAGGTTGCTGATCCATTTTCATCAGCCTCCTCAGAACTTTTTTTCAGCCTTCTTTCCATGGAGCGTTGGAAGAATTTGCTTCTACTTTTTCCTCTGAAGAACAGAAAGGAAAAAAAAGGTGGTTCCTGGAACTCCAATTTCTCTGAATTCATTAATTTTGGCCTTTAGTTATCTGAGCAACACCACACTACGAGCTTCTCATTCTGATTATAGCATGTTGCTTTGTAATTTTTGCTTATTATATAAAAAATTCTGACAGCTCCTTCAAATATGGATTCTGCTTGCTTACTATCTTGTTTCTCCTTGGCATTTCTCACTAAGACATGATGAGACTTCCGTTTTTCCAAAAATTTCTGTAATCTATTCAACTTTGTCGATACTGAGTTTTAACTTCTGCTAAAGAACAATTGAACAATTTCCTCTGCTCTGCTTATTCCCTTCTGACATCAGGCAAGTGTCAAGAATAATATGTATTGTTTTGCCATAAGTAAATTATCATAAAGTGTGAACTTGGAATTCTTTTTGTGCTGGCTACTGGTTGGTGATCAAACATTAAAAGACATCTTCCTTTCGCTTTCCTGTATTTGTGGTCATTTCAAAACCGCAATCAAAACAACAGTCTCTTGCTTTTCTGATTTTCTGAATCTTGATTTTCTGGTCATCATTTGTCATGATGCTGTTTAGGTATATTTGTAATTTGTAAATTACAAAGGCTAGGAACAGACATGCACTCAGTTAAAGTGTGTATGGTGGGGTTTTTTTGTAAACAGAGAAATAGCCCTACTATTGCTCCTGCAGGCCAACTTATGAAATCGGAGACTTTCTGATAAGGCAAAAATTCAGGCAGGAGAAAATCTTTATGACAACCCAAGATGAAACTGACTGTGTTGAGGTTAAACAGTTTGTTTTCATTATTCAGTCAAGTACATAACTTAGTTTACACACGGTATTTTGGAGTAGAGATATAAAGTGCTTTTTGTATTGGCTGTTTTAATAGTGCTAACATCTGAACATTGTGAGCTAATTCAGAGATTAAAATATCAGGAGTACTAGTGTCATATTCTGTGTTAAAAAACATATCGCTGTCTTCTCCTGTTCCTTAATTGGTGAGCTATAAAAGTAAGTCTTCTGGACTTCTGACCTAGGTACTGACTGGTGGTAGTCAATTCTGTAAGTGAAGATACAGATATGTAGACAAGAAGCTCTACTCTGCTGGGTGAAGATAAAAAATATTTTTAATTGTTTTATAATGAACTGTTTACATTTAGTATAATTATTTGCATATAATACTAGACTGGTTTTTTTTGGAAAGCAAATGTGTGCAGCAAGTTAGCATCCTCGCACCTAGATGGAAATGTGGTGTGATATAGTACTCTTTGTGTATGTTACATATGGTGTGTGTATTGTTCTAGTCACATCTGTGACTCAAAGTCAGAAGACAGTTTATGAAACTGCCCAGTTAAAAGACATATAGATTTCAGTCGATAGGACCTTGAAGCATTTTACCAACCAAGCAAAATAGTTTTCAGATGCATCGCTTCATTAACGACAAGATTTTCAGCAAATGGCAGCTGTCCATTCTAACAGTGTAGCTACAATAAATAAACAGCTTTAGAACAGAAAGTGAATTTGATTTGCAATACAATCTTATTGCAGTCTGAAGACAAGAATATGTTTAACTGTATTGGAATTTAATGAAAATACTCTGTAGCTGTATAGTTACATAGTTGGTGGAAAAATATGAAGCGTTTGGTTATGATCAAGAAAAATGTTACAGAATATTTTGCCATGAATTTTCAAGAATTTATTTGAGATTTGTTCAGGAAATGTATGCTTTAATATCGTAGGAAATAATCTTTTTTTTTAGAACTTCAGTATCATCAGCAGATAACAAAAGAAAATAATAGCTTGAAGGAATGGGTTCAACATTGTGATAAACGTGGTAGTCACAGGTACACTTGAATTACTAAGCATGAAACAGAGAAGTAACAAGCATATTTTTTTCCTCTTAGCAGTCATGTTTGACTGTTTGAAAAATTTGTTTGTCCAGTATTGTGGCACAGTGGTGACTTATTTTGTCTTTCCATTCTGTTCAGTACTATGAAACTGTATGTTACTCTGCCTCTCTCAGTGTGTACTGACCTTGCTGACAAGCCCCCTGGAATGTTAGAATAATTAACAGACATACTTGTTTGCTCTGGCTAAAATTGTGCCTAACGGTGTGAAAATCAATTTATTCTATCTCTCAGTAAGTAGGTAGGTGGCAGAATGATTAGAGACAGACAGAGATTTCATATGAAACGTTGGAAATATTGAGATAAAAAGAGTGGGGCAAAGAGGCTTTGACCTGCTACCTTTAAAAAGTACAAGAATGCACAACCAGCATTCCAAAAGATGTGCTCTACTCCTTAAATAATAGATAACATGCCAGGAAGCATGGGTGGGATTCTGGGCAAGCTGGCACTGAACCGTAGGGCAGGCTTTTAGGCATGCCAGCTGTTAGAAGAGGGCAGCAGACTGTTTGCATTTTGGGACTGTGGCTGGAACCCCAGAGATGGACCAGCATTTGGCATCTTTCCAGAGGTTTTAAAAATAAGGATATCGAATCAGTTAGATTTTTTTCAAAGTGTTGACTTTGAAATGGAAAGTTTGCTTCCTCCATAACTTTCTTACAACCCTGCCACAACTTTAGGTCACTGAGTTCATTGCAGTCTTTTCTTAGCTATCTATATATGCAGGTGTTCTGCTGTCTGTTTCCCTATACTGAAACTGTCCTCTGCTCAGATAGGTCAGACAGGAAGAGGGAACAGAGAGGGCAGAAACTTCCTGTTCTGCTTTATAGCCTCTGCCTTAGACCAGAAGGATGGATATAAGCTCTAACAATCAGAGGAGACAACAGCCTTGTTTACTGTAGCATTGTTTCTGCATTTAAACCTGTGTAAAGTGATTATTTTAAAGGCTGAATGTAATTCCTCTAGTTCTGTGATAAAACAAATTTAAAGAAATGGGACTTGTAAATTCATGTGAAGTGATACTTTGAGGGTTTTCCTAGCAGAGCCTTCTGTCAAGGAGACTGTAGATCAACTGGTTTCAAAATAAACAAGCATAAATTCTTATTGTGTTTTATATTTCTGCTGGAAATAGGTTCTCCTTTTTTATCCCTCTGATGATGGTCAACAAACCAATTGAAACTGGGCTGTGTGCTGCAACAATATAGCTAATCAAGTACTGTGTATGCCTGTCGACAACAGGAAATTTATGTCCTTATTGAGGTGTGAATGATCCAGACCTATGCATTTATTTTGAAAACAGTGGTTAGAGGGGATACCTGTACTTGTGCATAACCCTCTCCTCATCCTGCTGCCCTCTCCTGTATTTTTGTTTACAAGTAGCAGCTGAGGGTATTGGGGCTGCCACTATGGGTGGAAGCTGGGTCATACAGCAGGGACAGAGATAACGCCAGGCTGAGCAGGTGGGCTGCCGAACAACATGCAGAGAGAAGGGGTCTGATCCTGATAATTGACTTGTTGAAGTTGGGAAGGAGGATGAATATGCTTCAAAATAGACAAAAAAAAGTATAAAGTCAGTTTTTCAGATTTTGAAAGAAAGCTGGGTTAATTAAAGCAAAATCTTTTAACTACTCTGATTACCTACATAATCATAGGGCTTGTGCTCCAGCCCCTTCATCATCTTCATTGCTCTCCTCTGGACATTCTCCAGCATCTCAACATCTCTCTTAAACTGAGGGGCCCAGAACTGGACACTGTACTCAAGGTGCAGCCTGACCAGTACTGAGTATAAGGGGATGATAACTTCTCTAGTCCTGCTGACCACACCATTCCTGATGCAGGCCAGGATACCATTGGCCCTCTTGGCCACTTGGGCACACTGGTGGCTCATGTCGAGTTTCCTGTCCACCTTCACTCCCAAGTCTCCACTTTACTCTCCAGCCATTCTGTCCCCAGCCTATAGTTCTGCATGGGGTTGTTGTGTCCAAAGCGTAGAACCCGGCACTTGGACTTGTTAAACATCATCCCATTGGAATCAGCCCATCTCTCCAGTCTGTCAAGGTCCCTCTGTAGGGCCATCCTACCCTCCAGCAGATCGACACTTCCTCCCAGCTTGGTATCGTCTGTGAACTTGCTAATGATGGACTCAATTCAGATCATCAACAAAGATGTTAAACAGGACCAGGCCCAACACCGACCCCTGGGGGACACCACTAGTGATCAGCTGCCAACTGGATGAGACAACTGTTCACTATCACTCTCTGGGCTTGGCCAACCAACCAATTCCTAACCCAGCACAGAGCACTCCTGTCCAAGCCACAGGCTGTCAGCTTCTCCAGCAGTCGACTATGAGGAATGGTGTCAAAGGCCTTGCTGAAGTCCAAGTATAACACATCCAACAGCCTTCCTCTCGTCCACCAGCCGAGTCACATGGTCATAAAAGGAGATCAGGTTGGTCAGGCAGGACCTGCCCCTCCTAAATCCATGCTGGCTGGGCCTGATCTCTCGGTCATTCTGCAGATGTCACATGATTGCACCCAGGATTATCTGCTCCATAATTTTGCTTGGAACCAAAGTCAGACTAAGAGGTCTATAATTACCTGGATCGTCCCTACGGCCCTTCTTGTGGATGGGCCTTACATTAGCCAACTTCCAGTCGTCCAGGACCTCTCCAGGACTGTTGATAAATGATGGAAAGTGGCTTAGCAAGCTCATTTGCCAGCTCTCTCATCACCCTAGGATGGAGCTCATCCGGCCCCATAGACTTATGAGAATCCAAGTGGCTCAGCAGGTCTCTAACTTCTTCTTCCTGGATTACAGCGGAGCTATATTCCATCCTGACCCCATCCACCACTTCAGAAGGTCAGATGTCCAGTGAACAATCTCTCTTAGTGATGAAAACAGAATTAGACAATCCCAGGTACAGAATCTATTTAGCTGATTGGGTGAAAATACAGCGTGCTAGACCAGTTCTGTTCTGCATACAAAATTCTCCTGGTATTACAGTGTTCACAGAACTCAAGCAAAGTGGGATTAAAACCTGTGTTTTATTTGTTATCTTATCATGTAGTATGAGGGATTGTTACAGAAAAAGATTTCTCGTTGCCACAGTAATAATCTAATAGACAGTAATAGTTTTTTATTATCATTCGAATGAGGGTGTAAAACTGATGCTCTAGTTGACTAGCTTACCTAGCTTACTTGTTGGCTGGAAGCAAGATCTATATTATTCATTCCATCAGCCCATTGGTTTCTCTTTCCTGCTATCCCTGCCACTCATTATATTCCTGCATTCATTCCTGAAAAGCCCTGCAGTCCTTGAGCCCTTAAGTGACCCATGGATGGTTGTGTAATCTCTTCAGTTTACCGTATTGGAAATAAAGACCTGGAATGAACTTCTGGTTGCAATATGAACAAGAGCAATAAATTTCAATGAGCCTACGTTAGTTTACATTATTAATAAAGCAGTGCAGTGAGTTAAATAGGAAGCTGAGGAAATGAAAACAAGACTCACTAAAAGACCGGGTTTTAGGAGTCCTCTGAAGACTTACGTTTGGCAGAGGGAGTTTTTTTCTTATCTTTTTCCCCCCTTTCTCCTTGCAGCCCTGGCTGTAGTCAAACACCTGGCAGAAGTGGGAGAGATCAGCCTGCATATGACACATGGACATGAGAGCAGTAGACTTAACTAATGCTGATGTGAGTGGTCAGTTCTGAAAACTTGGAACAGAAAGCTAGCAAGGGTTAGGTGGCACTCTGTCAGTCCCATCTCAATAGGACTATCTCTACATATACAATCTGTGTGCAGTTATTGCAACAACAGCTACACACAGAGGAAAGCTAGCCCAAATAACAGTATTCCTGGAGTAAAGAAATATTTTCTAAATATTTTTAAACTAATGATTTTTAAGTGGTACATACAGTTGAGTGGGCATTTCTAAAGGCTCTACAGGAAAATAATAAAAAATCCTCAACTCTTTTGAAAATACAGAACTTATTGTCTTTGAAGGACAGAAGAGCATTCTCTCCCCTTCCTTAAGGACTTCTTGAATGGAAAAAAATCTTGATTTTTCCTTTAATAATCCCTAAAGGTTCTGCTTCATTATGTTTTTTATAATTTCATCAACCACAAACACTCAGAGATAAAAAAGGCTTTATTTGGCAGTCATAGTACAAACAGTATATGGTCTCTGTGCAGGAAGAAAAGTCTCAGGACACAACTGTAGCAGATTTCATTTAAAAGGCATTTCTAAAGAAGGTTGTTTATGGTGTGTGAGCATAAAGAACATCACTTCCAGTTCAAGAACAACTGGAGAAGAGACAGTGTAGCTGTTACATCTTTAGTTATATTTCCTTGTAGTTGCTAATCCAGTACTCCAACATTTCTAGAGTAGCACTGTGCTGGATTATTGTCACATTATTCATTTTATGATGTTCTGAGTTTAATTAAATAACTTCAGTCTTCTGTTTCTTGAAAAATTGTGTTATTCTGCTACTGGGAAGCTGAAGAATATTGTTATTTATGAATAAAAGTCCATATTTGCTTTTGAATGTAACAGCCTTAAAACAAAGTCTAGCAAATGACTTTTCTTTCAAGTAAAAGATTTTCAACAGCACTCAGAGAAGGTGAGAGAAGTAACAGGCTTTTAAGACTGAGGCCCAATCTATGCTAAGTTGATAGTCAAGAAGAAACTGTTTCATCCCTGACAGATCTCATTTGGTGGATCACTATCATCATGGCTATTCAAGGATCCCACAAGAGTTCTCAAAATCATAGAATGGTTTGGGTTGGAAGGGAACTTAAAGATCATCTGGTTCCAATCCCCCAGCCATGGGCAGGGGAGCACCTCCCACTAGACCAGGCTGCTCAAGGCCCCATCCAACCTGGCTTTGAACATTTCCAGGGAGGGGGCATCCACAACTTGCCTGGGCAACCCGTGCCAGTGCCTCACCACCCTCAACATGAAGAATTTCTTCCTAATGTCTAATCTGAATCTTCCCTCTTCCAGTTTAAAGCTGTTCCCCCTTGTCCTATCACTACAGGCCCTTGTAAAAAGTTTCTCCTTAGCTTTCCCTTCAGGTACTGGAAGGCTGCTATGGGGTCTTCCCAGAGCCTTCTCTTCTCCAAGCTGAACAAGCTCAACTCTCTCAGCTTGTCCTCATAGCAGAGGTGCTCCAGCTTTTTGGTGATCTTCGTAACTCTCCTCTGGACCCTCTCCAACAGTTCCATATCCTTCTTATGTTGGAGATTCCAGAACTGGACACAATACTCGAGGCGGGGTCTCACATGAACGGAGCAGAGGGGCAGAATCACCTCCCTCGCCCTGCTGGCAATGCTTCTTTTGATGCAGACCAGGACATGGTTGGCCTTCTGGGATGCAAGTGCACATTGCCGGCTCATGTTGAGCTTCTCATCAACCAGCATCCCTAACCCTTCTCCGCAGGGCTGCTCTCAATCACATCATCTCTCATCTTGTATTGATACTGAAGGTTGCCCCAAGCCAGATGTAGGACCTTGCACTTGGCCTTGTTGAACCTCATGAGGTTCACACAGACCCACTTCTCCAGCTTGTCCAGGTCCCTCTGGATGACATCACATCCTTCTGGTGTGACCACTACCCCACTCAGCTTGATGTCATCCCCATGAAAATGTTAATGGTTTGCTTTATGTATTAAAACTAGGAAAATAAATAATAAATAATAAATATATTCAGAGAGCTGGTTGTTCAGAGAATAGTTTGATGTAAGTTATACATTAGTGATCTGCTTTACATCTGAACTGTAAAATAACTATTAGTAACAAAGTTTATCAGCAAAGTTTATCAGCAAATAACATTTACTTCAAGAAATCCACAAACTGATACAGTAACACATTTATTGATCACTTTACCAACTAAAGATACAATTTTATACAATCAGTCAACAGCAGTAACATACTTTACCAGAAGCTGTGCTTTAAAAAATGGTGTTTGCAATATGGATTTTACTACAACTTTTCAAGCCAAGCTTTTACAGTGCTAATCAAACAACTCCTATACTTGTATGTTTTCCCTAAAGCATCAACAATAATATAGGCAAAGTAGATTTTTCATTGTTAATGTGGGTTTAGAATTTATTAAGACAACTTTAAAAGTTTTAAAACATCCATAACATTATCGTTATTTTAGTAGTCACACTGATAAAGTGATACATTTAATACTTCCTAACATTAATAAATGGTGTAAAAATATATTGCATATATATATATAAATTTGTTTCCTTTTCCTGAAAAACCCTAGTACAAACTAGTAGCATATGATCCCCCTTCAAGTTTCTTTTACTTATTTTGAAAATTGAATAGTAGTAGTTTTAAATGAACAGAAACAAACATGGAAATAGAGAATCACTGCTGTGCTCTCCCATAACCATCTGTCATGGTTACTAAGCATATTACCACCTTGGTAATAGTAATTCCATTTTGCTAACACCAGTTAGAATTTTGGCACCGACTGCAGTGGGGATAAGATATTGCCCAGTGTGCTTTGCACCTGGTGGTGCCTGGCCCCCTTCATCAAGCAATTAAAAACCTTTGCTTAGGATGTTTATCTATTATAGTTAGGATTAAGAAATGCTATGCTTAAGTTACTCACTTGCAATACTGAAAAAAAGTGTCCAATTTTAAATTAGTGAGGAAAAATGCAAACTGGAAAGGTTAAATGATCACGTAAAATTTTTACTTTGTTGAAAATTTCACAGTGAGCACAGTAGGGCTTGTACAGCTGAATGTTAATGTTTGCAGTGCCTGCAAGTATAAACATTGCAGGTAATTAATAGCACACAGCAGTTTCCTGGTTTTCTGGACCAAGATGAAAGACAAATGAAAATAAGAACAAGAAACAGTAAGATTCACTGAAGGTTTTGATCATGCTGTACAATGCTCCAAGGAAGACTATGTCAAAACCTATCTCCATATCACAACTATTTAACAATTAAATTTTTATTAGTGCTCCAGATAATTAAAGAAAAAAAATTTGCCTCTACACTTTAGGATCAGGTCCTGACAGGATGCACATCCAAATTTGTGCAAACAAAGAATCAAAACATCTAAACCAAATTAGCAATGGATGTTGGAATAGTGTGGACAGATAAATGATCTTGCAAAGGAACAAAGAATAATATGGATACAGAATCACAGAATGGATAAAAGAAATAGTTCACGACTGAAGAAAATCAACCTCAAACATTCAAAAACTATACTTCTGTATAAATATATATTTCTCCTGTAATATTTAAATCTGCAAAACATAAAATCTTTCTAAGAAGAAACTTCAATATACTTATCCAACATTGACCATTTCTCCACTTTACAGAATGCAAAAACAATTTGTATCAGAAGCATTATACAAAACAGTTTCCCTGCTGCAACAGTTTGACAAAGCTGATATACTCTTAATGCAGCACAAATATAAACACAAACACACTTTTGTTGCATCCTATAACTTGCTTTTGTCAATGACTTTGTCATTTCATACACTACAGTGCTAACAAAAGGAGCTTGTAGGTTAACTGACCTTACACAAAGCCTTTTTAAAGAGCTAGTTTGTATTTAGCATGAATATTACAGATACACAGCATTTCAGCATTAATATAACCCTATTTAACAGAGCCTAGGCTACATTATTTCACATTATTTACTTACTTTGTTTTAAAAAGGCATTTGAGCAAATGCAAGCATACAGAAATTCATCTAATGTAAACTGAAGCTTACAGTAATTCACCACTATGGGGATATAGATTGGCATCTTTATTCTTATTTTGTTAATCATGCATAATATAGCTCGATCAAAATGTAAAGATGGATGAAGAACGCATGTATTTTAAGTTACATTTGCAATTAACTTGAATGTAACTTTATTCACATTTGTGATCTGTTCTGAAAAATGTGCAAAGTAACAGAAAAATCTTGAATAAGGATAACTGAAGGTAGGGGCAAAATATCATTGAGTATTTCTTTAAGACCCTTCCAAGTGCTTTTAACAAAACTCACTTCATACAGCTCCATAAGCTTTACAGTAACTCTCATAAAGATGCTATGTAACTATATTTGAAAATTAATTCAGTGGCTGTTTACCTGCAATGGAATATGGCAGGCGCTTAACATTTTTCCAAATCAGGTTATTCAGCTGGGCATTTCAATGCCAATTTCCAAACCTAAAGTATCAAAGAAAAAAGCCGCTTCTATAGTCTTGCCACTCATGTGTATGCAATGATGCAAAGTAGTGCATGTCTGCATGCATATGTGTATGGTTAGGAAAGATAATTTATTTAAAAAAAAGAATTGTTTCAGACAACCAATAATATTGCAAATATCTGTCAAGAATGCCCAGCAAAGAGACTGGTATTTTTTTCCCTTTTATTTATTATCAGACTTACTCTTGCCAGAGTCTACTTAGAGTGGATGATCAATTAATTTCAATGAAACAAGCCAATGCGAATGTTTTCTGGCAACAAAGTGAAGAGTTGTTATGTCTTAAATTTGTTTTGCAATCCACTTTCTCCACATGGATTTTGAAGAAATACAACCCAAATAATATACTGAAAGACAGGAAAAAACACCCAAATATATTAGTTATTTTTCCTGCAAAAAATAAATTAGTCAATTAAGGTATGCAGGTTCTATATACAATATTCTTTAGCTGGGACATCTCTCAAAGCATTGGTTTTCAGTTTAATGAGCAAGTATGAATGCAACTAAAGATCTCTCATTAGTTTTAGGGTTCTGAAGACTTAAAAAGAATATCACAGTCCATCACTTCCAACTTATATTAAGTAAGCCAAATGGGCATTTAGATGCACAAAATGAGTAACTGAATGTCTAAACGCTATTTTATGGGCAAATACTCCAAATACAGAAGTATACATGGACCAAGTTGAATTTCACATAAGTCTGGGATCTATCATTATGTTTCAGGTATTTAATTTTCTAAAGGTCTATTCAAGACTCAAGTCCATAGGCATTGTAAAACAGTCCTGTTTCCCATTCCCCCCTCAATATACCATGACTTAATAGCTGAGGATGAACTACTGCATGTATAAATAATAAGTGTCAACTTGCTTCACAAAGTTGGGGCAAAGCTAAAAACAGGGACCATGCAGGGCATAACTTTAAACTGTCTCTTAAGAGTATTCAGAGGAAATCTTGCTTTTACCCTGACTCTCTTTCCTACTTCCTCACTAGGGATGAACTCTTCTTGTCACATCAAGTCTAATGTTAGAATCACTTTCTCCCAGAAATAGGAACAGAGTAGATCTGTATAATTGTAAAAGCCTCCTTAGATATTTATTTTCATTCTATGAAGGGAGAATGGCAGTGTCACCAACTGGCCATGCTGAAGAGCATTGGCTGCAGGACTAGAGTTTGGACCTAGTAAGATTTAATATTTGGATGGACATCTATACAGTTTAATTTCTGGATCCAGAGAGTAAGTGTATGCACACACAAACCTGTACAAGTCTTGTATATTACATTACTTGTTACCAACTAATAAACAAGCCAAGAACATAAAATTCACGCTACAAACAATGTACAAAAAGGTGTAGCTATTTTGGCACATATGCAAGGCTGACTGTCAGTTAAGAGGACATGTACTAGTGCAACACATTACATTTGCTATATCATTAAGGTAAAGGTTTGTTTCTTGGCCAGCAGAAACAGTATTCTCATTCATGGATGACAGGCACATGTTCCCAGAACACATGGATCACTGAAAAGCAGGATTATGTTTTGAGTATCATACATGCAGGCACAAAGAATTAAAATTTATTTTACAACTATGACAAACCATAAGGAGAAAACCTATCAATTACAAGTTCAAAGATTTTGGTTTGGAAAAAGACACATAAGGATTTTCTCTACAGATCATTACAGATGGCTGGGATACCTATCATTTGCAAGCCAGTAGTAGTCATTTGCCTTTTAGTTTTGGCTAATTCCAGCTACCATAAAAAATATTGAGCCAACAGAAGGAAGATATGAGTGACTGAAATTCTAACTCATGAACAAGGCTTTCTATATTTCTAAAAGGTTGCCAGAGGAATTTTTTAATTTAGGTAAGGTTAGTAAAATACATGGAAAATATCGCATTCAATCTAAAATATCTTTGAAGGACAACCTCTATGTTTATGAAAAACACAAGTTGTGGCATGTGAGTAGTTTCAAAATTTCCTTTTTCTTTTCCCTAAAGTGAGAAAGATACAAGAAATATTGTAAGTTTAAATAAAAAAAAAGTGGCTAGATCTTGTCTGCTATCCAATGTTCAACAATTCCTTTTGGATTCCAAATATTGGATTACAATTAATGATCACAATAATCAATTGTTCACATAGGACTGTTGAAACAATATACATTTTTTAAGTTCTGCTTCTCAGTACCATTATTTTGATAGCTTTAATAGTCACAAAAAGCAGGACAACAATTTTTGCTTCAAATATTTCCATATTGAGAAGACTGTTGCAAAACTCTTAGCAAGTAACTAAAGCACATGGAGTGACTAGAGGGAATTAGTAAGCAAGCACTAATAAGAAAATCCATTTGACTTCTGCATATCTCATTTTAAAACTACTTTATTTTTACAAAAATATTTGCAGGGACTATTATTCTGCCTCAGTGAGGACTACCTCTTGTCCTCAATCTTGCAAAGGCTTTGATGGTCAGGTTAGGCCTCAGTGGAGATACAGGTGTAAGACTCTGTACCGCCACAGTATTTAAGGGTTTAATTTTAAATTAACAGTATAATTTGAGATTGTTCTTTAAGGCAGTTATTGCTAAAAGCTATCTGAACTTCCTGATCACTTTTCTTTGTTAGCATATTCAGCAGTAATAAAAGCAAAGATAATAAGGAATAACAAGTTTCAATGGAAGGTGTCGCATAGAAGAGCACTGCCCAGTATAACATGCTGAAAATCAGGCTGAAAAGTTAGATAGAATGATTTGAGAAGCCCCACAAAAGGAGATAAGTGTAAACCTTATTAGGTATCCATGTCCTTACTTCAGACGCGTCCTTAATTCAGATGTTACAGTCTGGAGTACGGTGCACAGGAAGAGCATATGCTCTAAAGTGCTACAAAAACAGGTAACCTCCTGCACCTCCCAAGCTATCCCGTCTTCCTAATCTCTAGGTACCTACCAGCTATACTTGCTGTCCTGAGAGTTAAGGGAATGGCAGATGAACTCATTCCCAAGCAGACCCAGAACTTACAGCTAACACTCAAGCCAGTATTTTGGTTTTTAGTTTACTACATTAGTGGAAAAGTAAGAGCTTAAGTAGGTGGTTGAACCTCTGAGACACAGCTACATATTCATAGCTTTTATTCATAGCCTTTATCTTCAATATCAATAGTAGTAAAAGGGAAGAAATCTTTCCAAAGTACTACCTTTCCAGCCACAACTTCCCTTTGTCACCGTTATATAAGAATGACTTCTTTTATCTGTTTGATTGAGTCTTAAAACTATCCAACTGCAGAAGTGAAGAAGAAACAAGTATGTTCCTCAAAATAAATTACTGCTATGTGAAGCATCTTCTCAGGTCCTGATCCAAAGCCTATTGCATCACTGAAGATATTTCAAAGAACATGCATCAGACCAATAAAAATGTTTTGGTTCATGGCAGGGATTTTATACTGTACAAGTAATACAAAGTAAACTGGCAGAACCCCCGCCTCTTCTAAGCAAACAGAGTAACTCAATTTTTAGTCAGTGTCAGTTTGGATTTGTCTGCATTCTCAATTTCTATCTTATGAATGTGCTGGTCTCTCTCACTCTGTGAACTAGCAGCTTAAAACTTAACTATAATTTAAAACCTTCCTAACTGATCATACATCCTGTATAGCAACAGTCTGGCATTACTGATACTCAGTTTTTGGGTACTTGAGAAAGCTTGTGCACCTCACATTAAGTGTCAACTCATGTGTCAGACAAGGCAGCTAGCAAGCAACAACCAACCAGATTAACAGTGGCTGAAAGGGTTCTGCAGAACACTTGACTTCACCCTTCATTTGGGCTGGGACCAGATCTTTTCAGTTACCAGTTACTTATGAGTCAAATCTTAGTCAATGGGAAGAACAAGGGACACGGGTTTTGTCTGGAAGTTCAGTTAAGGATTTATCAAGGGTTAGAGGCTTAGCCTTTTTATCCATAAAACCCAAGACTATTCTGATGCTACCTTCACGTGCACAAGTACCAGTGACACAGAAGAAGGTTGTCTACATTTAGACAGTTCACTACCATGCTGGAATAATTTGGGTATAACTTGGTATCACAGTGTGCGATTTTCTGGATCAGTGTGATAGGTCACCAGTGCAACACCGGAGTGGATAATCCTTCATTTCATGAAAATTTTTCTTGAAGAACAATGGGTAACTCTTCAAAAGGCTTCACAAAGCTGGATGCTTCTCATCCTCAGCATCCTTACATACATCAAAAATCTTCCCAGGTAACCAGAGCCAACCATGGGAAAAGCCACTTAAATCTTTACAAGAACACGTGCTGTGTTTTGGCAAATTTCCCTCCCTCTTCAAAACAAAATCCAAATTAAATTATAAACAAACAAGGAAGTCCTTGCTTGCTATTGTTGTTTTGATTTCAGGTTGATATATGGGCAAAAGGGTCATTGGAGGCAAAGTTACAAGAAAGGCTACCATTCAATGTCAGAAAAAACAAACAAACAGTTTAAGGGCTAAAAACCAGTGCTCTGTTCCTGAACATTGGACACATACAGGCTGTTGACCTGCTTGGCACATGACAGCACACATTGCTCACTAAACTTTATGTACTCTGGGATGATGATAGAAGTGAACGGAGAGCAATAAACTTACTAAACTTTATTCAAATATGAAAATCAGGGCATGAGCTCTTTTTGAAAGAAAGCAAAGCGTAACTGCTAGCAGCCATTTTCGAATACTGAAAATATTATATCTCAATTTTAGCAAAGCAGAGTAATACATTAGGGTATTAGTTCAGCTCCTGCAGAAAAGTGGACCAGTCTTTTCTCTCCTTTTTAAAAACAAACATTAAAAATGATTTATTTTTGTTCATTCTAGGTCCAGGCAGGTCACACTCACCTGCCTGCACCTTATGCCTGTAGAACTGGTTCTCCTATAGCCGTGGAAAGCCATTCCCATCAATACTTCTACTCCCAAATTAGGCAGCAAAAGTGAAGAGAGAATCAAATCCCACGTCTTCAAAGAATCTACAATAAAATGTAGTCCAGTTACAATAGTATATTTTTGTAGGCAAGTTGCACCTAATTACATGGATATTAACTATAAATGTCCTTATTCTAAGGGTTCATTAACTTTCCTTACATATGTTTTAGCTTAAAGGGTGTATGTGCAAATGTATATGCATAATAATATTAACTTAACAGAAATCCAAATGGTAGTGTTTAGTCATAATTGATATTTTAAAGCATTATTAGCTTAATGCCCCCTTTACTTCAAATGCGAGGCAGTGCGAACTTGAAAACAGACTGCGAAAAGCTTTAATAGACTTTCTCAGTAATGTCTCGTTCCTCACCTCTCAGGTTAATACAACAGCTCCATCCAAATCCAGAACCATGCTACAGTACACACAGTAACATGCATAAAGTATAGACAGGAGGGAAGTAACAGCTAGTATTTTCTACCTCTTTTTGTTGACATAAAACACTTTAGGACCTGTATACTCCCTACAAATAGCTTTTTTCAGTTTTCTGTCAGTGGTGTATGACATTTATAGGCTACCACCTCATATATTACAACAACTTACTCCCCAATAGTATATTGTTGAATGTTTTAAAGAAAGTGCTATATCCCACATAATTCATTTAAAAAAGGCCCCAAAACAGTAGTCAAATCAATCTGCATAAATAATGGGATATTATTCAGAAAGACTAGTATGACACTCTTTTCAAGTGGTTCTCTTCGACATCCTCAAGGTAAGTGGACATTTTGGAATGTTTTAGACCTTTTGCTTGAATTGACAAAATGTAGTATAACTGCTCTTGGCTTTGTTTCTTTTTTTTGTCTAAAGCTCAACAAAATCATGTATTTTTTCTACTGATATATTTACTTTTTGGCAATATACACGAGGAATGTAATGAAGTGGCATTGTGCTATAAGTAGCTCAGTAGATGTTGAAATCAGTTCCAGTTCCTGAAAACAACTTCTTGACAACAGTCTTAGCATTCACAATAACCAAAACATGTGGAATTCATCTACATCATTCTCGCAAATATATTCTCTTTCTTCCTCTGTGTTGTAAACCCTCAGCCTTACTTGCTTCCTTGTACTTTATGATCATATGTGCCTGCATGCTTATAGCCAGATACATATCCTGAAGCATCCACCAGATCTTCTCGGCCAGCTTTGCCTTTTCCTTTCCCACTGGGATCAAACCTCTCTTTGTGAGAACCTGTGAATTTTGATGTATCTGTAAGGCGTGATACAGTTGGAGATGAAATGGCTTTCTATTGGAAAAAAAGAGAAGAAACAAAAAAAAATCACATCAGAAATCAATTACTCTTAATGTAGATATTTGTACATGCGACCAATATTTAAATCTTTGGCAATGATGAAGACTATGTAAATATCTACTCACTTCCAGCAAGAGGATACAAAAAATGTTTGTTTCTTGCCACTATATATGACAACAATAACCATGTACCCAAGGAAAAAATAGAGCAAGTTCTGTCAAAAACTTTTGGAAGAGACTTTCAAAATGAGATACTTCTGATTAACAGTCAAATTCTAAGCACCAAAGATACAAAAAAGTCACAGAGGGAACAGCCATGTTCAAAATCCACTAGGTCAACACCCAAGCATAAAAGCCTGGCTCCACCAACACAGAAAAAAAACCCACTATAGCTAGAAACCACTGCTTTGACAAATTTATTCTAAAGTCTGGGATTCATGAGAGAAGTAACAAACTAGAAAGACTGGAAGTTATTTTCAATGTTAAGAAACCATCAATTTATGAAATGGCATTGAGCGAAGACTTTACTCCACATTGCTTCCACTGAGTTATATCATGCTACTTAAAAATCAAAGTTTTTCTGTTACTGAGACAAAGAAAATTTGACTACACAAAGAGAGAGAAAAAGATATTTCACAGAAATACAGGAACATCCTAACCTGCTGTGTGCTTGGACTGGGAGCTGTCTCCTTGATCCTTAAGTTTACATTTTAAAATCAGAACAGAAAGGCGACTAAAGGAGAAGGGAAAACACAAAACATTTTTGCCTAGTAGTGGAAATGGAGCTAAGATGAACAAAGGCTGACAAAAATTGGGTGTCTTTATGGGCACCATCTTATTAAGTTGCATTTTAGAGACAAAAGTGGGCTTCATTGCAGTGAAGTAAATGCTCTGGGAAACTTATCTTTCATCAAAAATCTCATTTCCCTTCTACCCATCCTCAGTCCAAATAAATGTTCATTAATGATACCTAAAAACCAGGCTTCTGAAGTAACACAGCTCTTCCACAGGACGACATACATTGAGGATCTTTTAAAGCTGAGACTTGGAAAAGACGCTTGAGGAACAAGCATATACCAAGAGGAACAGGACACCTGGATTCAGTTAGACTGGGAATGATTGCTATAACTTGTACACCATGGAAGCCATAAAACAGCCCCCACACCATTTAAGTAAACGCTGCTTTGAGGAAATTTGTCCATATATATGATTACTTGATGAGACTCTCAGGTTGTAAACTTCTGCTCTTCTCCCTTCAAACACTCTCAACACATGACACATATAATACCGCACTGCTCTGCAGCACTAATTTACATAAGGCCCTGAGGGGAAAGGTGTTGTGGAGGTGTGTGTTCTGTCACTATCTGAAGGAAAATGACCACTGGAGCACTCACTTATCCAATTAGCATTGCTGAACAACCTTTAGGGACTTTTGTGTTGCAATCTCAGAGTACTATTTGGAGAAATCTTTATTTTTCAATAATGAAAACTAGAAATTAAGACAATGCTTAGGAAGAAGTATTGCTTCTTAATACATACACTTTTCTTGTCCACATTGGCCTGCTAGCACCTTACAACCAGGAAACCTCTATTCACAGTAAAATTAGTTAAAGAAAATACACCTTGTGATCAGTAACTGAGTTAGTAGCTCAGCTAGATAAAATGAAAATGCAATAAAAGTGTATAAGCTGAGACATAAAAGCAGTAAAGGAAAAATACTCCCTGCCTGGTGCCCAGCTAAGAATTTATTTTTTCTGTTCCTCAGGGTATTAAAATCAGACAGGTGGCATGCACAGTCACACAAAAGAACCAAAGGATCATCCGGCCACTGAAAATTACTCTGACAGCTTGAGAAAAACAAAGACACACACTTCTATAAGACTGCATAACCTGTTACCTTCACCCTGGGCACAGACACTACGAATTTTGCTATTTTAAGTCTTACTTGGGAATCACTGTTTGGTTTGGTAAGTGAAGGGAAACGTGGGAGCTTGTACCTTGAACAAAAATTCTGGCACAACCAATAGGAATAATATTTTATACAGTGTAGTGTTTATACAGTGTCATGCAGTGTTCACCAGTAAGAACCCAGCTACTAGCGAAGACAAACTGTCAGACTGCTTTACTGAACAATGTCTTCCACCAACCATCATTTTGAACCATAAAGCATCTACAGTAGTGGGCAGTATATGTGCCTCATCTAACTTGCATAAACACAAAGGTTCCCAGTTTTATTCTCATTTTAAAACATCTGCAGGTCATAACAGCTGCAGGAGCATACTAATAAGGGCTGATTGTAGCACAGAATACATGTGAGGAAGCTTCTTACGCTTGTTAAGTTATTACTAGATCTTTCTCCCTCCAAAAAGAACACATAATGCTTTCTACTAAAGGCATTTTCTTAACTATTAGCACACTTCTTGGGTGTTCTTAAACTTAGTAAGAAAATGAAGACCCCATCTGTGATTCTCCCCATGTAAGCCAGCAAGGCAAAGCTAGGGCACAGTACTTTCACCATCCGTAACACTAGAATAAGCTGCTATAGAAGATGCAAGAAAGCTTCTAATACAATCGAAGGACTAAACTTTGCTCTCTGTTTACTTATAGAACACTTTTGCCAAAAGCCACAGGATGCTATAGGTGATAGAAGCTGTTTTTATTATAAACACGGGGATACTTCAAATGCTGGATAGGAGCAATATTCAATATAAAGTTAATTAAACTTAACACATATTAACTTTCCTTCTGTTTCATCACCATTACTTTACAGAAAATCAATTTTCTCTAAATGTGCATACACTCTGGATTCTCACATGCAAAGGGAAGTCTCAGAAGCTGTAGCTGACTGGCTTTTCCTTTACCAAATTCATTCTTATGACAGACTGCTATTCTGAGAATTTGTAATGGTAAGTTTAATCACTATTTGGAAAAAGGACTACAGCTTCTCTTCCTCTGTTTCAATGGGGTGGCATGATCATATAAGCTTCAGTACCCAAATTACAATAAAAATAAATAAGAATTTTGGTGCAGTAACATAATTGTTACAGACATACTAAAACTTGTATGAAAGGAAATGCATATATATTAGCATGCAAGAAGAAGTAGTAAAATGAGGATTAATAGAATAACATGTGTAATTAACGAAGGACGTTCCCAGGAAGCTACTGCTAGGACATCATTCCCAGTGGTAAACTTGAGGAATGTGTTGTTTATGTCAAGATAGCCTGCACTCTAATAAGACCACAACGCAGCTGACTTATCAGAAAAAAAGGTGCATTCTAACAACAAGGTGGTAGCAAAAAGGTCACATAAATCTTTTCTTTTCCTGTTAGTCTACTGGGAAAAGAGCAACACAGTTCAAACCTAAAATGAAAACAGAGGATAGGCAACAGCTCAGCCTACAGTTTACAGAGGTTGAATTATGATCTTGATGCAAAAGACTGGTTACTGACTGCTAAAGGTCACGAAACATCTATCTAAAAACCAGGTTGTTATTGTCAATCACGAAGAACCCCGGAGACATGCCTTGGAAGTGAGAATCCCTTGTACTCTGTGCTCCACACACAGAGGGGACACAATGTATGTGTCAAAATGTTGAACAATTTGGCACACACATCTTCCTGCTTGACTGAATGTGAGCGAGTGAAATTTCTTAGAAAACAGGTACATGTGAAGGAGAATCAGCTTACTAGAGACTTTGTAAATAAATTTTACCTTCCGCTTGTGTAGAATCTTGCAGTGAGTGAGGGTTTGGGATTTTGATTATTTATTTTCCCCCACTAATTTCCATTGAGACTTCCTCATTTGGAATTTCTACAGATTTCACATCTACTGCTTCCTCCTGGTGTCTCTGTTATATCCTCTGGTGAAGGCTTGTGCTAGGACAAACATGAAAACATTCTTTTATAACTCATTCTTCATCTGCTAGAGCCAAGTGTGCTCCCACTGCAACAGGAATACAGTGAATGGTTGAAAGAAAAAAATAGCATCCATCTGACATACCTCACAAAAAAAAAAATCACTCTTATTTAGCAGACAACTTTGGACAATGGTTCAGATTTTCGTATCTTTAACTGAAAGTTGACACATGTACGCGTAGGGAGAAGGAATGTGAATGTTATAAGTAAAGGTAAATTAACACCTCAGATTAAAAAAATACAATCTTTTTGTCCTGAAAGACAGTTAAACAAAACCTAAAGACCCAGCACAACAAAAATCACAAATCAAGGGCAAGAATGACAGTGATCTCACATCCTGTGTTCTTTGAACCTAGGATAGATCAGGCTTCCTTGCATCTCAGGAGTCACGATAAGTGAAATGAGCATAAAGGCAGTAGCTGCAAGGCAAACATTTTCTTGAAATTGTTTTTAAACTAAAAACCACAGCCTTTTCCTAAATTGCACGTGAAGCTACTAGTACACCCCTTCCCACATGAGACAGAACAGTACAATTAAAAGATGACTGTTGGAGAATGGTTGCTGGAGCATGGACTCCTGCTGGAGCAGGGTCTGTGAATCGACCCTGACAGAAATCAACTGAGCTGGGCTGTGATGAAAAAGTACTGAGGACTTTGCCGAGTCACGCTGACAAGGAGGGAGGCAGTGCAAAAATCCCCAAGAGAAGGTCAAGAATACCTTGTGACTGTACAGATAAACAACTTAAGGAAGTAGGCCAGAATGAGACTGGGGCCCAGGCATATAGCAGTAACTGCAAGTAGGAGGAGCAAGTAGGAGGAGCATGATAATGTAACCTTTAGAGCTAAGCCAATGATTGCAAGTAGGAGGCGCATGATAATGTAACCTTTAGAGCTAAGCTAATGATTGCAAGTAGGAGGCGCATGATAATGTAACCTTTAGAGCTAAGCTAATGATTATAAGACAAGTGTATGTAAGAGACAATGATTGTTAGACAAGCCAATAATTGTTAGACAAGTAGACATGAGTTAAGTAGACATGAGTTATGGTATGGACGTGAATAAGCTTTGCAATAAATGAGAACTTGCTTTACCACTCATATTGAGTCGACTGCATGATTCTCCTCGCTCGTCGTAGATGACAATCCCTGTTGGTTTCCTGCTGGCACAATTTCTATCAAATGGGAGGCTCGCTTTATTTCCGCCAGTACAAAATTCAAGCAATTTTAATTACATGTACAATATGCTCTCACTCCCTGATCAGACATAATGACACGATACTACAAGGCTAGGCAGAACACCCCATTTCAGGTTTTTCTTCTCCTTTATGTATCTTATGAACTTCCTCTTCAAGGTCATGTGAACACTACACAGAAGGGTCAGGTCAAATCTAAGCATCCTGCTAAGGTGTCTTCTTTCAAAAAAGCCTTTGTAAATACAGAGTAGAATATACAAGGACTTCACGTCTGTCTTGCACTCTTCAACCAGAAGCAGCCAGTGGCACTGTATATCATAGAATCATAGAAGGATTGAGATTTGAAGAGACCTCTTGGAGGGTCATCCGCTCCAAACGCCCACCCGTTCACCTAGACCCAGGATCATGTCCAGATGGCTTTTGAATATCTCCAACAATGGAGACACGACCACCTCCCTTGTAGACAGTGCTCAGCCATCTTCACAGTGAAAAAAGTGTTTCAGGGAGAACCTCCTGTGTTTCAGTTTGTGCCCATTGCATGTTGTCCTGTCACTAAGCACTACCGAAAAATGCCTAGCTCTGTCCTCTTTGCACCCTTCTTTCAAGTATTTATATACACAGACAAGAGTCCCCTTGAACCTTCTCTTCTACAGGCTAAACAGTCCAAGCTCTCTCAGCCTTTCCTTGTAGGAGAGATGCTCTAGTTCCTTAATCATCTTCCCGGCTCTTCACTGAACTGTCTCCTGTAGTTCCACATCAATCTTCTACTGGGGAACCCAGAGCTGAACTTGGCATGCCAGATATGACCTTAGCAATGCTGAGCAGAGGGCAAGAAGCATCTCCCTTGGCCTGCTTAGCAACACTTTGCCTAATGCGGCCCAGGATACCAGTAGCCTTCCATGTGGCAAGGGCACATGGCTGGCTCATATTCAGCTTCGTGGCCACTAGGATCTCCAGGTTCTTTTCTGCCAAGCTGCTTTTCCAGCTAGTGCATGGGGTCATTCTTCATTAGGTGCAGGACTTTGCACCTCTCCTTGTTGAACTTCCCAAGGTTCCTGTCAGCCTATTTCTCCAGCTTGTTGACATTCCTCTTGCTGACAGCATCTGGATGATCTATCAGCCACTCCTCTAAACTTTGTGTCATCAGAAAACTTGCTGAAGCTACAGTCTGCATCATCATGCATATCACCAACGAAGATAAATAGGACTGGACTGAGCACGTTCCCTCCAAGGTGCTAGTTACTGGTCTTGAACTAGACTTTGTGCCACCATTGCAGATGTTTATCAACTTGGTTAAGCATGACTTCCCTTAGTGAAGCCGTGCTGACTACTCCTGATGACTTTCTTGTCTTTCGTGTGCCTAGAAATGATTTCTAGGATTAGCTGTTCCATTACCTTCAGTATCCTAAAGTGAAACGTTTATTCATAAATGATGTAGTTTCAGGTTTTTCAGAGAATTTTTCTCCCCTTCCCAACATGGGGACCGGTGGAGGGGCAGGGACCACTGGGGCTGCGAGTTCTGGTGGGACAGCATTATTGGGGACATCCTGGGAAGAGGGAGTGGCTTATGGGGCAGGCAATTCCTGTTGTACTTTGGCGGGAGAAGGGAGAAAAGCCTCGGTTCACGTGCAGTGGCTGCGGGAGAGCTACTTTGGGATCATTACCCCCGCTCCACGCGTGCTGTGCCATTTTTCTTCAGAGAGGGAGAGAGAGGAGTGCAGTCAGTGCCAGGGGGATTTTCCTGCAGATTTTCTGGACTTCCCCTTCCCCTTCCCTTCCTTCCCTGCCCCTGCACCCGTATCAGATAGGAAGACAAGAAAAGCCTCCGCGTTGCCCAGGAGAAAGATTTCCAACTCACATTGCTACCACCCTTCCCCACACGAGCTTTGTTTGCCCTCAGAATCATAACCTCTCTTGTTAAACACCATTTTTCGGAGCCCTTGAAGTATAACTGCACCGTAGGAGTGAAGATACTTTGGCTTATAGTCCGTTGGTTGGTCCATTCCTTTGAATCAAGTTTGAATCAAGTTGTGTTGCAATTTGTTTAGCAGCTTCGGCTGTGTTCAAGGTATCAGATTGCAATCTGAACAGACTGGAATCTGTTTTGCAACTTTGCAAAGGGTTCACACAGAGGTTATTCTGGCAAGGGTCTGTTGAACTGCCAGTGACACTGGAGCCCCCAGCACCAATTCCAGAACTTTCCCAAAGAAGCTTCTGCACGTGCCCCAATTCAAGAATTTTCATAGCAAGACCACCTCTCCATCCTAAATGGGCATGGACTTCTTCATTCAAGTACCTGTTTTGTAATTTTGACTGTGTCCAAAATAAATACTGCATCTGAATTTACCCTGGAAGATTTGTCAGTCTCTGATTCGCTGCACAGATACCCAAAGAATCTTTTTTACCCTCTCTTTTTGACTACGCAGGACAGGGTGGGCTCTGACATTGGTGTCAGGAGTGGGGTGTAACAGGAGGCAAATAAAAAACATGGGGGTTGGGTGGAGCTGACCATCCCTCATCAGAGAGGAAAATAGAAAGAAAAGAAATATAGTGAACAGCCCAACCGGCTGGATAAGGATATTTTCCATCTTCGTAAGTCGCTCTCCCTTCTTTTTCACAGTGAAACACAGACAAATGATTCCATCTTGTCCTATTGCAATTCTGCTTAAATGAACTGTTTACTATTTAGTGTACATTACATAAGCTCTCTGGTTACAGTTTTCTAAAGGCAATAAACTACTTGGAGCCAACTTCCTCCTTTCCTTTCTGTGAGCCCACAGAAGCCTTCATTTTCCTTCTCTTATTTCAACATAGAATCATAGAACCATTAAGGATGGAAGATACCTCTGAGATCGAGTTCAACAATCAGCCCAATACCACAATGTAAGCCATGTCACAAAGTGCCACATCTACAAACTTTTTTTGAACTTCCTTTCAGGTAGCTGTAGACAGCGATAAGGTCTCCCCTCAGCCTCCTCCTCTCCAGGCTCAACAGTTCCAGTCCTCTCAGCTGCTCCTCATAAGACTTGTTTTCTAGACCCTTCACTAGCTTTGTTGTCCTCTGGATATGCTCCAGCAACTCTATGTCTTTCTTCTACTGAGGGGCCCAAAACTGCCCACTGTATTCAAGGTGTAGCAATACCAGCCACCATGTACAGGGGCACGATCACTTCCCTACTCATGCTGGCCAAGTCATTTTTCACACAAGCCAGGATGCTGTTGGCCTTTTTGGTCACCTGAGCATACTGCTGACTCATTTTCAGCAGCCTGTCCATCAGCATGCCCATGTGCTTTTCCTCCAAGTAGCGTTCCAGCCACATTTCCCCAAGCATGGCATGGGGTTGCTTGTGCCTCAAGTGCAGAACTTGACATCTTGAACCCCATACAATTGACCTCGGCTCATCGAGCCAGCATGTCCAGGTCCCTCTGCAGAGCTTTCCTGCCCTCAAGCAGATCAACACTCCCACCCGACTTGGTGTCATCAGCAAACTTACTGTGGCAGCGTCCAGATCATTGATAAAGATATTAAACAGAACTGGCCTCAACACTGAGCCCTTGGGAACACCACTTGTGACTGGCCACAAGCTAAATTTAACTGCGTTCACCACTACAGTCTTGGCCTGGCTATCCAGCCACTTTTTCACCCAGCAAAGAGTATGCCTGTTCAAGCTATGAGCACCTGGTATCTCCAGAAGTGTTCTGTGGGAAGCAGAAGGCTTTACTAAAATCTAGGTAGACAACATTCACAGCCTTTCCCTGATCTACTAAGTGGATCACCTTGTCATAGAAGGAGGTTACTTGATAAACATGGACACCTCATAAACAGGGATATAGACAAACCAGAGATGTTTAATGCTTTTCTCACCTCAGTCTTCAATACAAATGATGGGTTTGGGTTCCCCCAGAGCCCTGGGCTTGAGAATCATGACTGTGCAAATGATGAACTCATCCCAATCAATCCTGAACTTGTGCAGGATTTGCTGTTCCAGCTGGATACCTGTGAGTCGATGGGGTCTGATGGGATTCATCCATGGGTACTTAAAGAGTCTGCTGATGTCATAGCGAGACCTCTCTCAATGATTTTTCAATGCTCTTGGTAATCTGGAAGCTGGCATTGTCCTCATCTTCATGAAGTGTATCAGGGATGATCCCAGCAACTACAGGGCTGTCAGTCTCACTTCAATGCCTGGTTAGATTATGGAGAAGATTATTCTAGGATCTACAGAAAAACACCTGAAAGACAATGTAGCCATTGGTCACAGCCAGCACGGCTTTATAAAGAAAAGGTCCTGTCTATCAAACTTAATTTCCTTCTGTGACAGGGTTATACACCTGGTTGACCAAGGAAAACAAGTTGATGACATCTTTATGGATTTCAGCAAGGTCTTTGATACTGTCTCTCATAGTATCCTCCTAAACAAAATGTCCAGCATAAAGCTGGATAAACACAGAGGGTGAACAATTGGCTGATGGTCGGGCTGAAAGGGTCATAGTGAATGGGGTTACATAAGGGTGGCAACCAGTCACTAGCAGGGTTCTGCAAGGATCCGTCTTGGGGCCAGTACTATTTAATGTCTTCATAAATTACCTAGATGCCGGACTTGAAGGTTTATTAATCAAGTTTGCTGATGACACGAAACTGAGGGAAGCTGTTGTCACTCTTGACGACAGGGGAGGATCTGCAGAGGGATCTGGACAGATTGAAGAGTTGGGCAATCGCCAATTGTATGAAGTTTAACAAGGGCAAGTGCAGGTTCTGCACCTGATACATAGCAATTCTGGATACATGTACAGACTGGGGAGTGAGTCTGGAGAACAGCCCTGCGGAGAGGGACTTTGGGGTTCTTTTTGATGGCAAGTTGAACATGAGCCAACACTGCGCCTTGGCAGGCAGGAGGGCCAACCGTGTCCTGGGGTGTATCAAGCACGGCACTGCCAGCTGGTCGAGGGAGGTGATTGTCCTGCTCTACTCTGCACTGGTGCAGATTCACCTTGAGCACTGGGGCCAGTTTTGGGTGCCACAGTATAAAAAGGACACCAAGCTACTGGAGAGTGTCCAGAGAAGGGTCACAAAGCTGGTGAAAGGTCTAGAGGCGAAGTCGTATGAGGAACAAGCTGAAGTCACTTGGTCTGTTCAGCTTGGAGAAGAGGAGACTGAGGGGAGACCTTATAGTTGTCCACTGCTTCCTCAGAAGGAGCAGCCACTGATCTCTTCTCTGTGGGGATCAATGATAAGACTCGATGGAATGCTAGGATGATGTGCCAGGAGGGATTTAGGCTGGATATTAGGAAGAGGTTTTTCAGTCAGAGGGTGGTGGAGCACTGGAACAGGTTCCCCAAGCAGTCACGGCGCCAAGCCTGACAATATTCAAGAAGCATTTGGACAATGCCCTCAGTCACATGGCGTGAATGTTGGGATTGTCCTACGCAGAATAGGAGTTGGACTCAATGATCCTTGTGGGTCTCTTCCAACTCAGGTCATTCTGTGACTCTGTGAGATCAGGTCAGTCAAGAAGGACCTGCCTTTCCTTCATCCACGCTGGCTGGGCCTGATCCTTTGGTTGACCTGCACTTGCCTGATAAGCACAGCCAAGATGAACTGCTCCATATTTTTTCCTGGTATTGAGGTCAAAATCACAATGTTTGCATATCAGGGAAGATGCATATCAACTTAATTTTTTTATTTTATTTTCCTTGTTTTAAAATACCACCTTTCTCTTTAGGAGAAAAGTTTTACTTAGCACAACAGAATCAAATCTATTCATTGTATAAACTCATTTTGGAACACCAAATGAATCAACCAAAGGTACTTTCCAAAAATACCAAGACTGCTCCAGGACTGACCATTACTGCTTTCACTCAGTTATCTTCATTAACACAAGCCAGCACCTATAATTTCAGTGTATTTGTCTGTAACCAGAGATCACTAACAGAAGACTCGTTCATTCACTAAGCTTGTACTTTTACTGGTATTTGCTAGACTGTTGTGGTAACCCTAATATTAAAAAAAATAATTAAAAAATGGCTGTTGCTCCTTCACTGTCAGTTTCTAACCAAAGATGCAGTCATGTGACTTTCAAGTTCATGGAAACATCTCAGATGAGATGTTCATGGAAACATCTCCCACCTCTTTCAACTGAAACTCCTCTCTCACCAAAACCTCACTGAGAAGATCAGAACAGGCCAGTCGCAGAAGCAGGTATGGGAAATAAAAAGAAATTTTATTTAGACCAATAGATTTGCTATTAAAGTGGTCATGCATGTTTTGTTAGCAATTCAGTATTTTTTCTGCTTTGTGTCAGTGTTTACAGAAAAGTGCTGCTCAGACAATGAGGAGCTTGGACCATGTGGCATACAAGTAGAAGATGACAGAAAGGTGGTTTTTCAGACTCAAAAGAAAATAGGGGTTGTATTAGAAAAAGAGCAATACAGAAGTACTTAGCAAAAAAAAAAAAAAAAAAAAAGAAAAAAGAAAAGAAGAGATAATAGACACACTTCAGGAGATGGAAAATTCTAAAGAGACACGTGGAAAAAAGTCTTCATCGCTGTGGTTGGTTAAGCATGGAAATGGAAATAACTTGCCTAGAGTTTCTGGAGGTTCTCTGTCCCTAGAGATTATCAAAACTTAAAATCCTAAAGTCACAGAACAATTTAGGTCAGAAGGAACCTTTGCATATGAGTCCTTATTTAGCATAAACACCTGATCACAGCAAAGCTCAAATGAGCTTGCATAGAAACTTCTCCAGTCAAGAGTTCAACACCCCCAAAGACAGGTTCCAAAGCTTCTCTGCCAACTTGTTCCAGTGTCTGACCACACCCAGAGTAAAATACCAAAACACAATAAGAATTCCAACATCTCACTCAAATCAAAATTACCCATGTTCCAAAGACACAAAGTGAAAACCAGTGTTTTGTTTAAACCCCTGACTCTCTTGTCCTGTCTAATAAAAGACACCTCTACAAACTTGGGCAGATGAGGTAAAAGATAACAGGTGAATAAAAGAGCAGTTAACAGAACTTATAGTAGTCTGCTGAAGAAAATACATTCACCAGAAGCCATGCTGTTGCACTCATTTGACCTGTTCACAGCAGAGAAATTGAATCAATGCAGTTCAGTAAGGATGAATTTCATAGATGCGAGAGAATTTGTGTTCCAGCTTTGGTATCCAAGGCTTAGAAGCATCCCATGAAGCTTGTGTCATAATTGTGGAAGCAGGGTAACAGTGTAAGACTTCTAAAGAGACTCTCCACACTTTCAAGACTCTTCCTTCCAGAACAAAGTTGAGGCAAAAATGGAAGACAACTCAGTGCTGTTAAGGTAATGCTATTCATCTTCTATCAGTACTTGTTACCATCCCTTTTACAAAGCATGAGGTTTCAAACACCAAACTAATGCTGAGAAATGGCTGAGCATTCACCTGGCACAATACAACAGGCTGGACAACCAGCTGAGTGCAGAACCAGCTGCATTGCTTCCATTTCTGCAGCTGGTACAATCCCTAGCAAGCTCTCAATAGCTGTGCACCACAAAGCTTTGCACAGAACTTGGTACCACTCCAAAAAAGAATCTCCACAGCCAGTTCCTGGCAAGAAAAAGCTGCTAGAAAAGCTAGCGGACTTTACATATTCAAAACAAATACGAAGTGCAATGCCTTTTACAACGAACTCCTGTCTCCACTGAAACAACTTGCCTGAAGATCTTGTCTACTGCTTGCCACTGTCGACAAGGATTCTGCCTTGATTTAAAACTGTTCCTCAGCTTAAGCAGAAACTCACTGGCTTGTTGCAAAACAATACATTAAGGTTTTCTGGGTTTTTTTTTTTTGCCTGAATGTCCAAGTAGCACAGAAAGACTCCCTTCCTGCCTTAGGTATTGTATCTTTTTAGTGAATCAAACGGAGTATTGGATGCAAACACTACCAAACAAAATGGCAGACTGAGAACACTACTCCGTCCACAATTGAAAAATTTCAAACTAATAACTAAAACCTGCCTGGTCCAGGCCTAACTCCATCAATACAAGACCTCGTAATGCCCAGCCTTAAGAGGTGGGTTGGGTGTTGCACCCTATAGCATTTACAAGTGACTTCTTCTTTTCCTCCTCTGTAATACTAGCTCCACACTCCAGCTTCCAAGAACTTCAAGCAACTACAAATCATGGTATCTTGTAGCCTGATTAACACGGCCTTCCACAAAGTGAAAACCAATATGGCAACACTTCTCCGAGGAAGAGAAGTACATTTATAGTACATTCCTATTGGTGGTGAAAATGAAACAGAACAGGGAAGAGAGTACAGACTCATGTTTTTTTAAACTGGGGTGTTTGTGAATCTTTCTTAAACTTAATGTTACAACTATCCTTTCATGAGACTTGTTCCCCTTCAGTTGTAAAATAGTCCTCTTAATAATGGCAATAATAATAATAATAGTCCTCTGGATAATGGAAGAACATAAGAACTGGCAAATCAACCCACTGGCTAAAAAAAAAAAAAAGTTGAAGGAAGCAAGGCCTTTGACACTGTCTCCCACAGTAGACTCCTAGGGAAGCTGGGAGCCCATGGCTTAGATGGGAGCACTCTGTGCCGGGTTAGGAATTGGCTGGATGGCCGAGCCCAGAGAATGGTGGTGAAAGGTGTTTCATCCAGTTGGCGGCCGGTCACCAGTGGTGTCCCCCAGGGATCGGTGTTGGGTTCCATCCTGTTTAATATCTTTATTGATGATCTGGATGAGGGGATTGAGTCCTTCATCAGCAAGTTTGCAGATGATACCAAGCTGGGAGGAAGGGTTGATCTGTTAGAGGGTAGGATGGCCCTACAGGGACCTGGACAGATTGGAGAGATGGGCTGATTCTAATGGGATGATGTTTAATAAGTCCAAATGTCGGGTACTTCATTTTGGACACAACAATCCCATGCAGAGCTACAGACTGGGGACAGAGTGGCTGGAGAGTAGTTAGGCAGAAAGGGACCTGGGAGTGCTGGTTGACAGGAAGCTCAACATGAGCCAGCAGTGTGCCCAGGTGGCCAAGAAGGCCAATGGCATTCTGGCCTGCATCAGGAATAGTGTAGTGAGCAGGACCAGAGACGTTATTGTCCTCTCGTACTCGGCACTGGTCAGACCTCATCTTGAATACTGTGTACAGTTCTGGGCCCCCCAGTTTGGGAAAGATGTTAGGATACTGGAATGTGTTCAGAGGAGGGCAACGAAGATGGTGAGGGGGCTGGAGCTAAAGCCCTATGAGGAGCGACTGAGGGAGTTGGGGCTGTTTAGTCTAGAGAAGAGGAGGCTCAGGGGAGACCTCATTGCTCTCTACAACTACCTAAAAGGAGGCTGTAGTCAGGCAGGGATTGGTCTCTTCTCTCAGGTGACCAGTGGCAGAACCAGAGGGCATGGACTCAAGCTTCGTCAGGGAAAGTTTAGGCTTGATGTGAGGAAAAAGTTCTTCACTGAAAGGGTGATCGGCCATTGGAATGCACTGCCCAGGGAGGTGGTGGAGTCGCCGACCCTGGAGGTGTTTAAGGGAAGACTGGATGAGGCACTGAGTGCCATGGTTTAGATGATGGGTTGGTGTTAGTGTGGGTGTTAGCGTAGGGTTATAGGTTGGACTTGATGATCTCAGAGGTCCTTTCCAACCTTGTGATACTGTGATACTGTGAAGATGAAAAACTGCATCAAATGCAGCATGCTTCTGTTTACCAGCATTACATCTTAAGCAGACCATATTTTAATTCTTTAAGTAGCTTAGGCAGATTAAATATAGCTTAATTTCCACATTTATGGTAGGTTAATCTTTGAGATACATGATGTCTAGCTCATGTCCTTATTTTAGGAATCAAACACACGAGCTTTGTTCCTTATAAAATTTCTGCTCCAACTTTAGAGCAGCAAGTTAATTGCTATTGTCTATACAGGAACAAAAGGAAACATATCTATTTTTTTCCTAGTATTTGAGATGGGCCCTACCTCCTTATGCATTTACAGAAGGGTGAGAGCCTCCTTTGTCAAGCCTGTCACCTAGACACATCTGCTTTGCCACTTATGACCTTTCTCTTAAGGATATTTTAACCTTCCGTACCCAGTTTAACACTCTCCTCAGTAGAAGAGCAAGCCTAGTTTACAAAAGACACTCTCGTTTCAAGTCATTAGATTTATTCCATCCCTGCTTAGTAGCCCTCAGTCCTCTGGCCACAGAAGCCAAAGCCCTGTCTACATCATAAGCCATACAGCCAGTCCATTTCTGCCCAAGTTTTCCTTCCTAAGGATTAGGAAGGCAAGACCAAAGACCAGGTCCTTCACTCTTTCTGATACACTTCTGCAATCTCTCTTGATATATTCCAGGTTACCTCTGGTGCACTAGTGTTGGTACCCACAACGAAGAGAAGGAAGGGGTCTCTGTTAGAAGGCTGGACAAATCTTGGCAGTGCATCTTCAACACTCCCAAAACCTGGTGTATCTCAACAAAACTCCTAAGATATCAGACAGGGTCAGAAGATACACACCTCAATCATCCACTAGAGGAATCTCCAGTAACTATCTATGACTAGTACCCTCTGCTTCCATTATGGAACAGGCAAGTGGAATAGCCCATGAGATATTCTGGACGGTAAAACCCACGATCCCTTGGTGGTCAGGGTTGCCTCCTGTGACTGTTCATTTAACTCATTTTGAGTTAAATCAGGCTAAGGCCTGATATATGCTGGGAGCAGCACCATTAGGCCAAAACAAAAGCAAAATGTAGGCAGGACACAATGGACACGAAGAAGTAAAGATCATTATGCAATCATTATCATCTGCAGCTTGCTGTCTCCTGCAGCAAAAATTCTTGCATACTCATTGTCTGGCAGCCTCTTCAGAATCCACAAACTTAGGGAAATACTACATACCCCCAAGCTTAGAGGTATAAATATGCTAGGTTATCCAAAAGTTTTTTGAAGCTGATTCAACACAAGACAGACTGCTAAGGCTTTTTGTAGTTCTGGATATGATACAAGGGACATTCACTAGTGACGGATGAGGAAAAGGGGAGCACCCTCACTGTGGGCTACAGTAGCATGACATCCCCTCTGCGACTCCCTCTTTGTCATTATTCTTCTCATGACTGAGTGACTGACTCATGTACTTTTTATCAGTCTAGATTATGATTATTCTATTGCACAATGATTATTAAGAATTTGACCTAATCTGCAGAAGCTCTAGGTGACCAAAAAACAGAGGTAACTGTAATTTTCAGTAATAGGAAAGCTATTCTAATTGCTAGAAATTCTGTGAAACTATAAGCTATGTTGATTACTAGAATCTTTCTATAATAATAAAGCTCTACTTGTAACTACAAAACTGTGGCCAGTTCTCATTCTCCCAAGCATCCTTAAAAGAACCTGTCTGTCCCCGTAGTGTCAGGTAGTGTTGGGTGACGCTATTGTTCATTTTTTACGTTTTGTGTGGGCACTAACTCTAATGGGTCTTGTTGATCCTCACAAGTGCCCCGAGTACTATATTTATTCAGAAATGGGAGATCTGTAGGTGGAACATATCTGCAACTAAGTCACAAGCTTCTATCCTTCTCCATCTTAATAGTTACCATCCACTTGGTTTCCAGCTGTCACTCCTTCCTGACCTCATGTAGCTTGGGTTTTCCACAAATACCACATCAGTTTCCTCTTCATCTTCCTTCTTAATCTGTAACCTCAGGGCCTTGACCACAGTACATCTCCCACAAGAGAGGTCACCACTGCACATGACCTCCAGGAAGAGGGCAGAACACTCTGCAGCACATGACCTGGATAGAAAGCTTCTCCCTCTGGAGCCAAGGACTCTGATGCGCTGATGGTAGTCCTGTGGACTACTATCACATCTTAAAGGATGTCCATGTGCTAGCTTTTAAAGTGTTATTGCTGCTGTACTGCCCTGCCACCCACACCACCCTCAGGAAATTTGAATGGACTGGGCCTTAAGCAACCTGATCTAGCTTCGTAGTTAGCTGTCCTGTGAGCAGATGGCTGAATAAGATCATCCCATGTCCCTTCCAATTGAAGTTATTGTACATTTTTATGTCATGGACCTTGCTGAATATACACTGGGGTTCAACTAGTTTCATTTTAAGAAACAGTAATGACCAAAGCAAGCACCTGTTCCACAAGAGGTGTAAATAGGCATTCAACATAGTTACAGCTTTTGGTACAGGATAAGAAAGAACACCAGTTTTGCTCTTGTAGCCTTTGTGTAGGAGCAAGGGCAACTAAAAGGCCCTAGGCTTCATTTACATGTCTGATGTACAGGAATAGGGCAACCAGAGGATCAGGCCCAGCCAGCATGGATTTAGGAAAGGCAGGTCCTGCTTGACTCACTTGATCTCCTTCTATGACAAGGTGATCCACTTAGTAGATGAGGGAACGGCTGTGAGTATTGTCTACTTAGACTTTAGCGAAGCCTTTGACACCGCTTCCCACAGGATTCTCCTGGAGATACTGGCTGCTCATGGCTTGAACAGGCATACTCTTTGCTGGGTGAAAAAGCGGCTGGATAGCCAGGCCAAGACTGTAGTGGTGAATGCAGTTAAATTTAGCTTGTGGTCAGTCACAAGTGGTGTTCCCAAGGGCTCAGTGTTGAGGTCAGTTCTGTTTAATATCTTATCAATGATCTGGATGAGAGGATTGAGTGCTCCCTCAGTTTGCAAACAACACCAAATTGGATGGGAGTGTTGATCTGCTTGAGGGCAGGAAGGCTCCGCAGAGGAATCTGGACAGGCTGGATCAATGGGCCAAAGCCAACTGTATAAGGTTCAACAAGGCTAAGTGGCTTGTTCTACACTTAAGCCACAACAACCCCATGCCGTGCTTCAGGCCTGGGGAAGTGTGGCTGGAAAGCTGTCCATCGGGAAGTACTGGAGGTCAATAGGTGAATGAATATGAGTCAGCAGTGTGCCCAAGTGGTGAAGAAGACCAATAGCATCCTGGCCTGTATCTGAAATCTGTGGCCAGCAGGAGTAGGGAAGTGATCATTACTCTGGTGACACCACATCTCAAATACTATGCTCAGTTTTGGCCCTTTAGTATAAGAAAGACATTGAGCTGCTGCAGAATGTCCAGAGAAGGGCAACAAAGCCGGTGAAGGGGCTGGAGAACAAGTCTCACAATAAGCAGCTGAGAGAATTGGGGCTGTTTAGTCTGGAGAAAAGGATGCTAAGGGGAGACCTTATCACTCTCTAAAACTACTTGAAAGGAGTTGTATTGTGGTAGGTGTCAACCTCTTCTCCCAAGTAACTAGTGATAGGATGAGAGGAAATGGCCTCAAGTTGTGCCAGGGGAGGTTTAGACTGGATATTGGGAAAAACTTGTTCACTGAAAGGGTTGTCAGGCATTGGAACAGGGAAGTGGTTGAGTCACCATCCCTGGAGGTATTTAAAAGACATGGATATGCGGTGCTTAGGGACATTAAAACACGGTGGACTTGGCCATGCTAGGTTAAGGGTTCGACTCAATGATCTTAAAGGCATTTTCCAACCTAAACAATTCTAGACTGCAAACTGTCAAAGATGCATGACCTGCACTATATATATTCCATTGCCAGATCACCACCAAACAAGCTAATAAAGCTATGTCTTAGTTAAACTCCATTACTTGCCTCTTGTTTTTCTTCCTGTGTGTCCAAGCCAACCATATGCCTTCTACTGCAGATTAGAAAGCAGCCTAAAATTTCACTCAGTTTCAACTTCTGGCTGCTGAGCCTTCTCAACCACAAGGATGGATTTTTGTAATTCTATAACATTTTGACAGAGAAGAAAAAATAAACAGAAAGAAAATCTTCTATCATAACATACACTAAATACTCATTGTGTGATGTGAAAGTAACTTTGCAACCATCCTGTCAAAGCAGTGGTTTGCCCAGGCAGCCTTTTAGTACAGACATATTGCTTTGCACCTCACTCCATCCCCCTCAAACAGAGAGGGCAAACCACAAGAAGTGAAGACAGAAAATTCTCTAAATGTTGCTGAAGTATACTTATCCACAAGCCTCACTTCATCATGCTTTCAACTACCTCCCTAATACGTTTAAGATTAATGTGTTAATAGTCACACTAAAGTTTTCTGGCTGAAACCTGAACCAAATCTACATGATCTACAGCAGAGATATACAGAGTATGGCACAGACTACATGGCTTGACTGAATTATCCTGAAACATTTCAAGAAAAGCTTCATATAACTGTCTAATTATATATAAAGCAGTTCAACTTAAAACTTCCAGGACATAGGTTTCCCAAAATAAACAAAGCATTAGGATGCTTTTATACAGATTTCAAATCTGCATTGCCAGGTTGCTGAGGGAGGATTAGCCATGTATGTATTTATTTTAATGCCTTTAATATTGAAGTGTTTGGGTCATTTTTACCTCACCAGAACTAAATTAGCATGTTAAAACAAACATGAAATTTGGCATTTCTTCCTCTCACACTCCCAGGCTGCCATCTCCCACCCTTTAAGTTCTGCCTCCTGCTCCTTACTCTGCCAGCAAGCAGGAGAGAATATTGTAACTCCTCTTGCTCTCCCATTATTTCTTTACTTCAGCTCTCTCCAGGACTGCATGTACAATTGGAGTGCAGGCAAGCCTCTCACTGCTGGCTTATATTCCCCCTCCATTCCTCTCCCTCAGCTGCCAGTGTACTCGTACAGCTCTGTAGCACCTATCTGATACTACCTCGCCTCTGCAAAGCTCTCTCATCACCCCAGCATTCATGCAGAAAGAGGCTGTTCCCTTATTAGCAGCTATTGATCATTTCAATATTTGACTGCTTAAATACCAAAAATGGAATCAAGAGTGAGGCCTAGAAGAATGAACACGATTCAAAGGGATAATCCCTGGCTAGATGAACAAGTTACGCAAACTCACTAAAATGAATGAAAGTCATAAAGAAAGTTTCATTATTTTAAGTTTCTACTGAAACTACCACTTATTTCAAATGAGAGTACAAGAGTAATAAAATAAAATCTTGTAAAAAACCAACAAATTGTACAACTCAAAACAGGTCTCCACTTGGCATTTCCACTCTTCATTTGTGCAGAACCAACTTCTGGAAAGATTATTCACAATTAGATTTTCATTCACAGTTCTATAGCCAAAATTCAGGAGGATCATAAATTTTAAGCAGATGAACTAAATTGGCAGGACTATTCAAGTTGATGGTAAACACTACAGTATCTCCTAAAATATAGGGTAAAACTTGTATAACCTGTAAAAAGTCTTTATAACTTCCTTTTAATATATAAAGTCTAATGCCAATATTTTGAAAAGTAAAAGAAGATGAAAGAATATTATAGTTCTGACAGACTTTAAACAAACAAAAACCAAAGACCAGACCACATGGCAATTATTCACACATTTCCAGTGTTCTGGGATTCACATGGTACATTAAATGTATTTTAAGATGTCTTTGTTTTAGTCTTCCTGGCATTTCACATAACATCTTAGAACTGTTTAATAAGGTTCTAAGTTTAATTCCCTTCTACTCTTTCTTTTACTTGGATACACCACTCCATGTACGTTTCTATGTTCTAACCACACACAAGAGCTCTCCTTGAACCTTCCTGACCATGCTGCTAGGTGATACCATTCCTGGCAGAAGCATGACAGTCCTACACAAGAATATACAGTAGTGAAATACTCAGCTGTCACATAATCTTTGCTCCCACTCAGCTCATCAGTTGCTGCCTTCAGGCCCACAAAGCTACGCTGCTTGGGTCTGTAGATTGTAAAGGGAAGCAATATAACAATACCATGGTAGATCAAAGGACAGCAAGAACTATCCATCTGTTAGATCAGTCACATACCGTTACTCCAGATATAATTGGGGCTTTTCCTTCAATTAGTTTATATATTTCTTGAACTGCTTCCTCATCACTCTTGTCTTTAAATCGCTTCTTGGAGAGTTCTTGAAGAGCTTCCTTAAACTGCTCAAAAGTGATAGTTCTGGAAGACTTTCCCCTGTTGAAACACACAGAGAAATTGAAAGAAATTACAAGAGAGCACAAAAAGCATTCAAACAATAGCATAATGGTTTCAGTTTACCACAATGAACAATAGAAAATTTTAATAGAATGGGAAGACCCATGCAGCCCATTTATGGTGTCAAATAAAGCATATTCCAGGAACATCAACTTAGTTTTAGGTAGATAAGTAAGAAAACGCTTAAGAAACTTTCCTTGAAGAATGCTCAGAAATAAAGGGACCTAGCCTGCTAACAGAATGCCTATAGCTCATGTGATAAAATATCTCATTTGGTTAATCACTTGCAAAGCTTGCATGCATAAAAGACAAGAACTGAAGCACCTTCAGGCAAGTTTTGTTATTTAGTATTTTTGATTCGTGATGGAATAACTGGTTATGATATATTATTCACAGGTCACCGTTTGTGTACTTACAAGTAAATTAAGAATAATGCTGTTGTGTAAAGAAAACTATCGAAAAGCACTTCAAAACTTGAAATTTGTCCTCTATTAAAGACTGACAAATTTTAAACTAATGCATTTGAATTAATCACCTGTTTTCCTTCTTAGGCCATCACCTTCACATAACATTCATAGGTTCATGGAAAACACAGTACAGCAGTCTGATAAACTCATAAACCCCCTAGAAATCCAAAGCTGAAGACTTGCTGTTGTTTTTTAACTAAAAGGAAACTCTTATTTCCACACTAGTAAAGTACTTGGTTAGGTTTACTTTTGGTGGAGACAATTTGGCTTTAGCAGTGTACAGCGCAAAATCTGACAAGCAGAGTGGGAAATTCACACTCCTGCAGATCTCTTACACCTATAAGGCCAAAGGGTTCAATTGATCAAACTCTTACATAAAAATAATATTCACAACAGATATGTGTTAAACCAAAAAGGGGTTTAATGCAAGTCTCTTTTTTTTTTGCACTTAAAAATATTCAGCTTAGGCAGGAGATAATGTAGTAGAGTACACACTGTTCCTTTCTTTTCCCTAATACAAACGAATTTTTAGTGTTCCTCGTTTTAAAATTCAGGCATACCAGTTTCATTTGCCATGTAAGCATTTTTTTTCGCCAATTTAGAAAGCATTTCAAGCAAAACAGAAGGAAACCAACCTCAAACAAAAACCCAAACAACAGAAAAAAACAACAAAACCAACCCACCACACAACCCCAACCAGTCCTTTCAACAGTGACAGTTGTTTATAAAGGAATAAACAGTAGATGCGAGGACAGAGAAAGTGTGTATCGGCAACAGAAATCTCAGGCTACAAAAACTACGCAAAGAAATCTAATTTTAATTCAAACATCAAAAAGAGTCACTGCAAACAGCAATTTATCTGTCTATCATTGATTTACCTTTGATCTTACGTCAGACGCTTTCAGAGGACAAACTGCCTTCAGTTGGAGAATGTCTCCACTAATAAAAGGGAGTAGTAAGATTTCTCAGTTTTATACACTAACAGGAAGTGACACATACTTCAGTTAATTATACATAAAATGAAATTTTATCTCAGGTTTTTTAAAAAAGGAGATATTTGTTATTCATAACAATATTCAACACTAATGCCGGACATGCCTTTCATAAACCCATGTTGATTGGGCCTGATCACCTGGTTCTCTTGTGTGTGCTGTGTGATAGCACTCAAGATGACCTGCCCCATGACCTTACCCGGCACTAAGGTCAGACTGATGGGCCTGTAGTGCCACGGATCCTCCTTCTGACCCTTCTTGTAAATGGGTATAACATTTGCCAGTCTCCAGTCAAGTGGCATTTCCCCAGTCAGCCAGGACTGCTGGTAGATGAGGCAAAGGGGTTTGATGAGGACCTCTGCTAATAATATAATACCCTTGGGTGGATCTCATCTGGCTACATAGACTTGTGTATGTCTAATTGGCCAAGTAGGTCTCTAACCAAATCCTCTTGAATCGTCGGAGCTTCACCCTCACTCTCTTCTGGTTCAGCAGGCTGAGTATCCAGAGAAAATCGTACCTTATTATTAAAGACCGAGGCCAAGAAGGCATTAAATACCTCTGCCTTATGCTCATCCTTCATCACTACTGTTCCTCCTGCATCCAGTAAAGGAGGGAGATTCTCCTTCGTCCTCCTATTGTTGTAAACATATTTGAAGAAACATTTTTTATTCTCTTTCATTACCGAAATGGCTAGATGAAGTTCTAGTTGGGCTTTAGCCCTTCTAATTTTCTCTCTACATGATCTCACCTCACCCTTGTAGACTTCCTGGTACGCCTGCCCCTTCTTCCAAAGCTCATATATTTTCCTCTTTTTCCTGAGATTGATACAAAACTCTCTGCTAAGCCAAGCTGGTTTTCTTCCCTGTCAACTCATTTTACGGCACACGGGGATGACATACTCTTGTACTGCCAGGATTTCCTTCTTGAGGAGTATCCAGCTCTCTTGGGCTCCTTTGTCATTTAGAACTGACTCCCAATGAACTTTATCAAGCAGTCTTCTGAACAGTTCGAAGTCTGCCCTCTGTAAGTCCAAGGTGACAGTTCTGCTGATCCCCCTCCTTACTCCTCCTAGACCTGAGTATTCTATCATTTTGTGATGACTGTGCCCCAGGCGTCCTCCAACAGCCATTGCTCCCACAAGGCCTTTTTTGTTCACAAACAGCATATCCAGCAGGGCACATTCTCTAGTCAGTTCACTCACCAGTTGTGTTAGAGAGTGTCTTTCACACACTCCATGAACCTCCTAGATTGTTTCCTTTCTGCTGTATTATAATTCCAGCAGACATCTGGAAAATTGAAATCCCACACAAGAACAAGTGATCACACACTTCTCCCAGCTGATTGCAGAAGATCTCATCAGTTCCTTCGTCCTGGCCAGGCGACTGACAGCAGACTCTTATCACTATACTTGGCTTACTGCACGTTCCACTGATTTTAACCCATAAGCACTCAACACATTACTAAGTTCCATGCAATCAAAACATTCTCTAACTTAAGAGAGATACCCCATCACCTCTCCTTCCTAACCTATCCTTCCTGAAGAGTTTATAGCCACCCATGGCAGCACTCCAGTTATGTGAATCATCCCATCCCATTTCTGGGATGGCAATTACATTGTAGTTTTTCTGCCTTGCAATGGCTTCTAGCTCCCCATTTGTTGCCCATGACACGTGCATTAGTGTAAATGCACTTCAGTTAGGCTATTGTTTCCACTCCCTTCCTGAACGGAATAGTCTTAAATCCTACATACCTTCTAGCTGTGGTTTGTAAGTCACTAATAACCTTTGAATTCTGGCTGCCATTAGAGTGCAGTGGGGGATACCCCACTTCCAGTGAGGTGGTAGACCAGAGACCCTCACTAGTATCACAGTATCACAAGGTTGGAATGACCTTTGAGATCATTGAGTTCAACTTATGACCCAACATCTACTCGTCATCTAAACCATGGCACCAAGTGCCTCATCCAATCTGTTTTTCAACACCTCCAGGGACGACTCCACCACCTCCACCACCTCCAATGGCCAATGACCCTTTCAGTGAAAAATATTTTCCTAATATCAAGCCTAAAACTCCCCTGACGAAGCTTGAGACCATGTCCTCTTGTTCTGTCACTGGTCGTCTGAAAGAAGAGACCAACCCCTGCCTGCCCATAACCTCCTTTTAGGCAGTTGTAGAGAGCAATAAGGTCTCCCCTGAGCCTCCTCTTCTCCAGACTAAACAACCCCAGCTCCCTCAGTCGCTCTTCATAGGGCTTGTGCTCCAGCGCCTTCACCATCTTCGTTGCTCTCTGATAGCTTTGAGCATCTTAACCTTTGGAAGGTTTCTGGGCTGTGTGAATCATTGTCAATGCCAGGGTTCGGTTCCACTTGCAGACTTTCCTATGTATTATGCAAGGAAGCCTCGGAGGCCAGGGATGAAACTGGGGGAACACACGCCTGTGGCGCTTGGCAAAGACCTGCTGCCATTCCCCTCCATGTCCTAATTTATTCTCTAAAGCTGAGCAGATAGAGGACTCCCCATCCTCTATCATATGAGGCACGCCTGCCTCCTTGGTGTGAGACATGGAGCACAGAGTGTTGTTTCATAGGTACATCTCTCTCTCCCATTCGCTGATTAAAAATAAACTTAGAGCACTGGGCAGAAATCACATTGTGTCAACACCTGCCGTGGGTCTTTTGCTGCTTTAATTTTGTAATTCTGTACCTTTTTCTACACTCCTAAAAAAACATCCTTTCTCCACTTCCCAAAAGCATAATTAACTCAAAAATTCTACAGCTGCAAGCGACGCCAACTCTTGGGGGAAACCCTAACAACTCAATTCACTCACAAATTCTTGCACTTTTGGTATGCCATATATCAACTACAAAGCAGCAATGCTAGAACCCCTCCTGCCTCTAAAGGCAGATCTCAAAGAGCTCTTAATAGCTGCTATGGTCATTGTTACTCAGCTGGACAGTGCACTCCTACACTCCCTTCTGTCTGTACAGTCATGGCTTGAACGCAGAGGAGAAAACAGAGTAAGCAGGAAGAAATGACAGAATTCGGAAAGTCTTTTAACAAAACTATATATCTCTTGATTTACATGCTCTTAAGCCACAGGATCAGCCCCCTCCAGGTCCACAAAAATGCCCTGACGAGAAGGACTTAGGGGTCCTAGTGGATGAAAAATTGGACATGAGCCGGTGATGTGTGCTTGCAGTCCAGAAAGCCAACTGTATCCTTGGATGAGTCAAAAGAAGCATGTTCAGCACGTCAAGGGAAGTAATTCTCCCCTTCTACTCTGCTCCAGTAAGAGCCCACCTGGAGCACTGCATCTAGCTTTGGAGTCCTCAGCAGAGGAAAGATGTGAACCTGCTGGAGTAGGTCCAGAGGTGGGCCACAAAAATCATCAGAAGGATGGAGGGCCACAAAAATGATTAGAGGGATGGAACACCTCTCCTCTGAGGAAAGGCTGAGAGAGCTGGGGTTGTTCAGCCTGGAGAACTCTCTGGGGAGTCCTCATTGCAGCCTTTGAGTACTTCAAGAGGGCCTTATAAGAAAGATGGGGACAGACTTTTTAACAGGGTCTGTAGTGATAGGACAAGAGGTAGTGGCTTTACACCAAAAGAGGATAGATTCAGACTAGATGTAAGGAAGAAAACTTTTATGGTGAAAGTGGTAAAACATTGGAACAGGTGTCCAGAGAGGCTGTAGATGCCTCATCACTGGGAACACTGAAGGTCAGGTTGGATTGGGGCTCTGAGGAACCTCATCTAGTTGAAGTTGCCCCCACTTATTGCAAGGTTGGAAGTTGAATAGATGATCTTTTTAAAGGTCCCTTCCGACCCAAACTATTATGAGTCTATGAAAAATGATAATATTATGGACACTGCATGACATACAAAGCAGTTGTTCCCTCTGCTTATTTCCATCATTTTTAATGGCCTGTTCACTTTCCAGAATCCCGCCCCTGAGACCAGCTTTTCAGAGGTCATGAAGTTAAACTAAAAAAAAAAGCACAATTAAAAATCCCCA
Organism: Tapera naevia; assembly: GCA_033556795.1. Taxonomy (NCBI): domain Eukaryota; kingdom Metazoa; phylum Chordata; class Aves; order Cuculiformes; family Neomorphidae; genus Tapera; species Tapera naevia. The sequence continues at coordinate 1,587,315 of JAUMJJ010000095.1, forward strand.
AACAAACCAGTTTCTTTCTATTAAACAATTGCTACAGAGAACCATCTTTGTGTATATTTGTAACTTATTTTTAGAAGCTCAATATAAATATCTAATTTCTATGGAAATAACTATATTAACTTTCATTTTCCAAGTGTTACAAGTTCAAACAATTTGTCTACAATAAAGCATGCCAAGAGCAATCTCTTAGCTATTAACTCTCTTCTCTTAGCCTTATCACTCCAGAGAGTTAGAGGCCTAGAAAGAAGATACAGTACTGTACATCAAAAAAGAAAAGACAAAGGAAAAAAAAAAAAGATGAATGGAATAAAAAAAAGATGAATGGAATAGAAGGAATGTGTGAACAGTTACAGAAACACCATAATCAGACACTAGAAATGCAAAATAAAACTATCTGACCAGAAAATGAGACAAAATGGAAAATACTAACAATAGAGGAAAGGGGGTGAGGGGGAAGGCTTTTACAAAAATAGACATCATAAGGTGGGCCACCTCAATGAAGAATAAAATATATATGAGGGACATAATTCTTATAAATTCCTTGTACTTTATTATGACATAAAGAAACCTTTATGTTTAGGAAGGATGCATACTTAGATGTCATTATGTTTTAAGCTCTGCTTCTTACAACAAACAGAATTACTGTAACGCATCATCCTCTGGTGGAGGAAACAGTGTATTCACAGTATACTCATGAAAGTTGCTTGTGTCTGTTTATCCTTTGGGAACAGACTAAACATACTCAGAATATTTTTAAAAAGTTCCCCATCACTTCCCCTTCTTTCATGTGTCCTTCCACATGTAATCAGTACAAATGGGGAGAGTCTGAACTAAAGCTTGAATTTCTCAGTTTGCTCCAGGGAGCCTAATTTACATATATATGTAAAAGCACCAGTTCTGAGCCTGGACTTCAGTACAGTGAACATAAAGTGTAAAATATCAAACATGGCGCAATAGCAACAGCAACTACAATGGCAAGTGATGTAGTTTGCATTTGCAAATACTACTACTAACAAGGTCCTGTGTTCACAAGATTAAAACAATGCAGTGTGAAAACAGACTGCTGCAAGTTAATAATTCTGTTATGTGGATTTGAATACTATTTGGATTAACAGCTGTCTACAATTTTATCCAAAAAGAAGTATATAGATACTCAAAATACTCAACAAACAAAATCCTTTGCCAATATAACAAATCTTTATCTCCACAGCCCTATTACAGTTCAATGCTAATACAGCAAAGTCTCTAATTAAATTGTTTTCTGTCTTACTAGCTGAGCTACCAAAAAGTCATCCCACATTCCCATTGCAAAAGGTTACTTCCCCTTTCAATTTTCTTCGTCTGAAAAGGGGAAAGAAGATGTAAAAATACTCAGAAAAGCTTCTATTCTTGCTAGCATACCAGAAATGATTACAGCAGGATACATTAACCAGGATACAGTAACTACAGAAGCTGTCATCTACCCACAACGTCTGAGGAACACAGAAAGTTTCATAAGGGTTTGAAGACAGCATAACTAGAGGTGGGAGCCCAACAAATGTTTTTGCATAAACTCTTTTACAAGGAGTTTTGTTTGTAAGGTTATTCAGTCTAAATTCACCATGGAGTTGGGTGTCTCAGTCTGCTGAGCAGTAAAGTAGATCTCAGCAGTAAATATCTAGCAAATCAGTAGATCGCTTGCAAATCATAATAAACAGGATTTGGGGTACTCTCTATATTTCCTTCCCAAAACAGTTTCATTCATTCAGAAGACAGAATGAAGGATTGCGCTGGTAACAGAATGCCCAAGTAGCTTACTTGTCAGTTTCTGACTTACTGGCACAGTAAGTTTAATCAGACAATATCCGATTTGCCACTGCTGTTCCCATATCCATGTAGATAACTGCTAACCAAATAATAAGAAACATTCCTGAATTATCAGAATTAATAATTAGTATTATTAAAATTAATCATATAAAGGTGTCATGATAACATTGAGAATAGAGCAGAAGTTGGAGTTGTTACCTCAAATCCTAACAAAGGCTTTTTTCCTAATGACATTCAGACCAGACTTTGAACAGTAGCTGTTTCTACTATATTTTAACAAACAAAAAAAGGAAAATAGGAAGTGTTTGTTCTAAAACAAGGCTTCTGTATTTTTTTGTGTCTTTTGTTTAAATTAAGAGAAATAACAAATAGATCTTGCTCAACTTTTCCAGATTTTTTTACTTTTTTTCCCAAGAGCAATCTGCCATACTATTTCTGCCCAATTGATGTGTAAAACTGGGATACTAAAATTAAACATCTCGACGCTGATGCAAATTGACAAATTGTTAGGAAAGAATATATCTTTCCAGAAGATGTCCTCAAGAAAATTATCCTAGGAAGAGGATACAGAGATCTTAAGCTAAGGTAGGCACTTCTGGAACACAGACTCCTTTGAGTGCATGGCTATTCCCTTGTGGATTCCCTTGAGGGATAGGTTAAGACTGACAAAGACAACCATCCAGATGATCTTTTGCTCTATAAATATAGCTTCCAGCATTTTGGCCAAGTCAGACATAAAGAGTTGGACTGAATGATTTCATATATCCCACAATGACAAGGCAATATCATAATTAATTTTCTCATTATTCCAGGAGAGCAAAGCAACAAGAGAGGCACAATGCAAAATGCAGTGCAAAATGTTTTCCATATCACATTAACAGCAATGACTTGCAGAAACCCCTCCAGAGTCAGGAAGTGGGCAGTAAGGGCCGAACACTACACTCAAACTAAGCTTGGAAGTTTCAGTTTCCCTCTAGGCACTTTGTTTCATTAGTGAGCAAGGGTAAAGGAGAACATGCCTAGTACATTCTAAATATCTGAAACTGTGACAGCTTGCGAACTCCCATGCTTTGAAAATCTGAAGCAAGAGGACTTCAGCAGCTCACTAAACCAACAGTCGATATTTTTATCAGGTTTTATTTTAACCTAGATATTTTAGGCTTTTTTCAAGAAAACTTTCTTCTCCTACATTTGAAGTTAACTCTTTTCTCCTCTTGGCTTTATTTTTGTGGCATTTTCTGCCCATGTGCCTCACTTACAGTGAAAAATAATTGTTTCCATTAAAATAAAATCTGAAGTTTAAAAAAAAAGGCAAACCCAAAAGCTATAAGCCTATCAGTTAAAAAATAATATTGGGAAAGGAAGGAAAAGGATGTCTAGCAAAAGAAAACAGCTCGGCAAAAATGCGTAGTAAATATAAGTTTCCAAAGGAAAGGAAGCTCCAGAATGAGTTAAAGGGGTTAAAGAGATTATTGGGACTTAACAAGGCTGAGGAAAAGTAAAAGTCCAACCAGAAAGTAGGTCTGATGATTATATAGCACTTAAAGGAAGAGATGAAATCAGCTTAAAAGAGTAGCAGAATCCATTTGTTTGGGTTTCTTTTTTTTTCGGTGCAAGAGAACAAAAATAATGTTATATATGGATATTATATGATAAAGATCTATGTACTGATAAAAAGCTCCAAAGGAAGTACTTGGAAAACTCTGTGACATCTGAATAAACTTACATTGAAGGAGTTTGCAAATGCATTTCTCATGAGAAGCATGTACCTGCGTTCAAAAAGAGATAGAGACATGCACTACCAAGTAGTCTGGGAGGACTTAGACTTTTCTTTGTTATAGTATCATACTGGTTACTGGTATCATACAAAGAAGAGATATAGTCTGGCTGTCAATCCCCTTGACTTGACAGGAGGAATGTATAAACTGTACACACAAAATGGATAAAAGATAGTAAATTTCTCACAAGTTTATTGTTTTTATCCTTAGAATGCTCTCTAGTTCCGTGAAAGAATCCAATAAATTACATACATCTTACAGTGCATGCTGTTCAGTAACATAGAAACCTATCTTTCGGATGCAGAAAGGACTGGTATATCAGCACAACTCAGGAGAAGTTAGACATTAAAAGACATGGCAGGGGTTACTGACAGCAGTAGGAAAGTTAACCAAAATACAGAAAGATGTAAGAAATGGAGAGAAAAAGCAGACAGATGTTAGAATCAAATTGTAAGAGACAAAACAGTGCTGAAGCAGGAAGATGGTGCCTCAGAATCAGGCTTCTGTACATACGCTGGATTTATCTCTAGAGGGCTCAATTCACTTGCCATTTTCTTTAGTTTAATAACACAGAATTGAAAACCAACAGATTTTTATTACTGTCTCAATAAGAAAATATGGTTTTACAACCGCAACATTCCATCTTTTCAAAGGATTTCACAGGGCTGGAATTTTTCCCACGTTAAATTATGTATAAACATGAAACTAGTTTGTGAACTCAGAGACAGCTTAATGATACTAAACTCTCCTGAGCAGTCAGATATACTTAAGTAAGCAAAAAAAGCATGTGTATTTGAGTGGGATTGCTTTAGTGATTCTGAAGACGGGAAGAAAACTGTATGTTTTATATGTAAATCTGCTAACATTTTCTGCTGGAAATATGAGAAGGTGGTAGCATTAACAGAGAGCTGGTGCATGCTCAATCTATGGGAATCACTGACCACAGATGGAGGCAGAAAAATGTGAAATCAAGTGAAATATGAAAAACTAAGCATAATGGCACCCCATATCCAGAGGTCACATGCAGAGGAACCTGTAAGATATCTCGTTTTCATAAGCATTGGCTACAGACCAAATCACAACCTTCAAGAAAGGAGAATTCAAGATGCAAGTCCATACACAGCAGATATATCACAATTTCTCTTCCAAGCAAAACAAGACATAATCTACATAGCGAAGAAACTGCACATGTCCTCTCCTGGAAGACTGCCTTCCCACATGAAAGAGAAAACTGGATGGTCTCAGGAAAACTCTAAATTTGCAGACAGTCTCCAATCTTGCCATTCTATGTGTGTTCATTAAAACTCCAACATTCACAACAACGCCCTTTTCTCAATATCCCTCTTATCTTCATCTCTTTTGAAACAGCAGTTAAAGACTGGCAGTCATTCCCAATTTACAAAACAAAAAATGACACAGAAAAAAGGTAAAGTGGTGGCCAAAACAGTGCATCAAATAGTTTACAATGAGAGTAGGGTAATATTTGAAGATACCCATCTGAAGAGAATTTTACCATTTAAAAGAGAGCAACAGGAAACCTGTAATATTTTGATGTACAAAATATTCCTCCTAATCTCTGCCCACAAGTTAAAAAAGACACAGAAAAAAAAAATTGCATGTATTTGAGATGTATAATACTGACATGTTAACACTTTAAATCATGTTCTTGCTTAAAGTACTGCATTGTTCAACCAGCTACAAACCTGCAGAAACATTAAGCTACTTCAACCAGGAACAAAGTTAGTTAGCTCACTCAAAAACTGAAAGTCCACAAAAAATTGTGGAAAAGTTCCTATCATTTGGAGAAAAATGATGGGGGAGAAACAGGAGACAGGAAACAACAGAAAAATCTGAGTCCAAGCTAACTCTTGCTGATATAAAAAATTAGGAATTAAGCTGAACTTAAGACATATATTTTAAGAATTGTTTTTAAAACATTCAGGTTTGCATTTTTAAAACCTTCACATGAGAAAAACAAGCTCAAAGTCAAAGGTACTCCAGATACCAAATCCAAGTCTTCAGAAATATCTCTACATTTGCTCTTGCTCTTATTTGGTAGATACCATACTTTCATTTTCAGGTTATATAAAAGTCATCCAGAAGACTATACACATAAGTGAAGGTTTTAAGAAATAAAGAGTTTGTCTTGGTTTAAGGGAAGATGAAGGGGAAGGGAAGGGGAAGGGGAAGGGAAGGGGAGGGGGAAGGGAAGAGGAATGGGAAGGGGAGGGGGAGGGGAGGGGACGGGGAGGGGGAGGGGAGGGGAAGACGAAGGGAGAGGGAAGACGAAGGGAGAGGGAAGACGAAGGGAGAGGGAAGACGAAGGGAGAGGGAAGACGAAGGGAGAGGGGAAGGGGAAGGGAAGGGGAGGGAAGGGAAGAGGAAGGGAAGAGGAAGGTCTGCAGAGAAATCCAGCTGGCACTGACCGCACTCCTCCTCTCTCTCTCTCTCTCTCCCTCCGAAATAAAAACGTCACAGCCTGTGTGGAGCAGGAGCAACGGTCCGTAGGCAGCTCTCCTCAGCCAATGCGCGCGAACCGAGGTCCTTCTGTTTCCCACCAGAGCACAACAGGAAGTGCCCGCGCCGGAAGCAACCCCCTTTTCCCAGGGTGTCCCCAGTGGCGCTGCCCCCCTCCCACAGAACTTGCAGACCCATCGGTCCCCGTCCCCCACCACTTGGCAAGAGGAGAAATATTCTCTGAAAAACCTGAAACAACATTATCCACTCCGAATTTTTCTTCCATGCCAACATTCCATCAAACTTAAACTATATACTTGTTTTCCACTATATACACACTTACAGATATGTACGTACAGGTACATGAGAGTGGGCAGGTTACCCAAAGATAAGGTCCCCTTGAGGTATGTATTGTGTTTCTCCATTTTCCAGCATCACCCACCAGGTGCAATAAGGTCCTTGAGCAAAGACAATCCTACAAATGGGTTTGCCTTTGCTTGAGGCAGGGTTAATCCAAATCGTTTTCCCTAATATACCTCTCAGGTGACTTTATCTCTATCTGCCGTGTGAAGGGATTCTGACTGGGCAGGGTCAGCTCAATTAACAGAGCCCCTAGTGTTCACTAACTAGGTGGCCTTTGCTAGATGCTGGTTCCAGTGTTTCAGAGTCCCAAAGTGGCGATGTACTCCCACACATCAGCAGCCCAGATTGGTTTACCTCTTCATTCCCAAATGGCCTTCTTCCATTGATCAAACTATCCCCACAGTGCATTGGCTACCATCCATGAGTGTACAGGTAAAGCCTTGGCTACTTCCCTTGTTCAGCAATGTCCAGGGCCAACTGGATGGATTTGAGCTCTTAAATTGACTCGACCCACCTTCTCCTTCAGTAGCTTCTGCAACTTGTCATGTGGGACTCTATACGACTGCTTTCCACTTTCAGTTTGTCCCTACAATACGATAGGAAACATCAGTGAAAAGGGTGTAGAGTATTTCCTCTTTTGGCAGTTGGAGCTTCCTCCGCATGTGCCACGTGCTCTTCTTCCTCTTCGTCTGCTAGACCAAAGTTCTCACTTTCAGGCCAGTTTGTGATGATTTCCAGGATTCCAGGGTGGTTCAGTTTTCCAATGCGGGCAGACTGTGTGATCAAAGCAATCCACTTGCTCCAAGTAGCATCAGTGGCATGATGTGTGGAGGCAGCCTGTCCCCTGAACATCCACCTGGCAGTCAGGGTGCCAGAAGGAGCTGTGCTTCTGTGCTGACTACCTCTGAGGTGGCTTGAACTCCATCATAAGCGGCCAGAATCTCTCTCTCTGTCGGTGTGTATTTGGCTTTGGACCCTCTGTAGTCTCAGCTCCAGAATCCAACGTATCAACCAGAGCCTTGTATTCTTGTGGATCTGATGTGCCAGGCCATTGGATCTACACAGTCCAAAAGACACAGTTGTCCCTTGCCTCTACTTGGCTAGAGGCAGGGCCCCTCTAATACTGGTCTTGGTTATAGCGATCAGAGCTTCTTCCCAATGGATACACTTGGGAGGTGCCCTGTGATGGGTCAGATCCTTGCCCATGGGAAACTGACACTGCACTTACTCTCACTGATCTTCTGCCGCTCTCCTTCAGTTCTTGCACTCGGACTGCTAGGGCACAGATATGTTTCCGGTCCCACCGTCTCATGTCTTCTCCATGGTCGACCAGAAAATACCACAGCTCGGTTCGTGAGGCCTGTTCCCTTTCTCTAGCTGAGAGGCGTCTGGCTCTGACCTCAGAGGCTCTGATCCGCACTGGTTCCACTTGAAGACTTTCCTTAATCTCCTCTCTAAGTTTTCTCTGCCCATCCCTGAGACGATCAACCAATGCCTCTACTGTAGAGATACGGGCCTGTATTGGGCCATGGACCATTCCCTCATATATCTTCATAATTGAGACAGTAATTCAGGAAAAAATTATGTGAAGCCTTCTTTTCTTAGTGAAGACAGCTAGATATTGCTAATGTAAGAATGTAATAATTCTTGTTTGGAAATAAAACAGAAAGTGCCCTTTGTACAAAAAATGTCAGAAGTCCAACACATATTTCTTACGCTGGTACAAAAATAACTGCCTGTTTTGTCACTGTAAACTGTGATGCTTATTTTGCATTAAACTTATTTAACTGTGTTCCTGTAGTATACCATTTTAAAGCATGAAATTTGCTCTATTTAGTTACGCTGATGGTTTTGTTTTCATTGTTTGTCCTTTTCTATATTACTATTAATTATTATTATATTAAGTATATCTATTATTTTATTAAAAATGGAAAAAAAATCAAATTTGAGAGATTTTGTTGAATGAGTTCAAAAGGGGATGTAAAGCAGCAAAAACTGCTAGCAATACCAACCAAGCATTTGGCCAGGGGTCTGTCAACTAACGTACAGCTCAACGTTGGTTCCAAAAATTTCATAGCGGAATGAGAGCCTAGAAGACAAGGAGGGTCACAGATGTACGTCTTCGCTAGCTGAGGGCCACTACTGCAGTGGACTCAAGCAAAACAACTTGAGAGTTTGCAGAAGATTAAATGTTGACCATTCAACAGTTGTTCGACATCTGCACCAAACTGGAAATTAAAAAAAGTTTCACAAATGGGTGTCACACAAGCAGAATGAAATTTGTGCAACAAAAATGATACATTTCTGGATCGCACTGTGACATGTGATGAAAAATGGATTCTATAAGACAACCAGTAGTACTTCAGGCAGTTGCTGGACTGAGGTGAAGCATCAAAACACTTCCCCAAACTGAAGCTATATCAAAAGAAGGTTATGGTCACTGTTTGGTGCTTGGCAAGTGGAATCATCCACTAGAACTTCTTGAATCCTGGCAAAGCCACCACAGTATAGAAGTATCACCAGGAAATCAACAGAATGCTCCAAAACTTGCAACACTTATGTCCAACACCAGTCAATCAAAAATGGGCCAGTTCTTCTCCATGACAATGTTTGACCGCATGTCTCACAAATGCCTCTGCAGAAGCTACCTAAAATGGGTTATGAAACTCTACATCACCCAGTTTACTGACTAGACTTCTCCCATTGATTACCACATTTTTCAAGCATCTCAACAACTTCCTGCAAGACAAAGTTTTCTCAGCAGCTCAAAACGGAATTAATCAATTCCAGGACTCCAGAATTCTAGACTTCTGGCATGCTGGCAAAAAATGTGTAGATTCTAACGGTACTTATTTTGATTAATAAGTTTTACTTTAAGATGAGATTTGCTGCTTCACAGTTGACGGTTAATAAAGCAATTATTTCTGCACCAATCTAATAAGACCTTCTGAACGAGGACTGCTGATGAATTTCCATGGACCTAATTCAACATCTGATCCCTCACACTCCAATAGCACTGCCTGTAGGGTAGATTGTTGTACATAAACAAGACAAGTATATTATAGCCTATAAAGCAAAATGGCAAACTGACTCTTGTAGGAATACAGGATGATATAAAAACAATAGACCAAGACAATGCCATGTATATACTCACTTTTAAGCTCAATGTGCTGCACAGCATACACCAGTCAGTGAAGGTCTACTGTGAAAAGACCCCATAACAAGCAATGGACAAATATGTTTGCAAGGTTATATGCTGATAATTTTTATCACAAGACCTCTGATTATGCATGTTTATAAAAGTAGTTAATTTAAAACTAGTTTAAGTACTTGACGCTTGTTTTTATAGTTAACGCAGAATTATAGAATCACAGAATGACCTGAGTTGGAAGGGATCCACAAGGATCATTGAGTCCAACTCCTAATCCTGCATAGGACAATCCCAATTCCAACATTCACACCATGTGACTGAGGGCATTGTCCAAATGCTTCTTGAATATTGTCAGGCTTGGCACCGTGACTGCTTCCCTGGGGAACCTGTTCCAGTGCTCCACCACCCTCTGACTGAAAAACCTCTTCCTAATATCTAACCTAAACCTCCCCTGACACATCTTCCCGCCATTCCCTTGAGTCTTATCATTGATCACCACAGAGAAGAGATCAGTGGCTGCTCCTTCTGAGGAAGCAGCGAACAGCTATGAGGTCTCCCCTCAGTCTCCTCTTCTCCAGGCTGAACAAAACAAGTGACTTCAGCCGTTCCTCATACGACTTTGCCTCTAGACCTTGCACCAGCTTTGTGGACACTCTCCAGTAGCTTGGTGTCCTTTTTTATACTGTGGCACCCAAAACTGGCCCCAGTGCTCGAGGTGGGGCCACATCAGTGCAGAGTAGAGCAGGACAATCATCTCCCTCGACCAGTTGGCAGTGCTGTGCCTGATGCAACCCACAACACAGTTGGCCCTCTTGGCTGCCAGGCACATTGCTGACTCATGTTCAACTTGCTGTCGACCAGAACGCGCAGATACCTTTCCACAGGACTGCTCTCCAGACTCTCGCTCCGCAGTCTGTATGCATATCCAAGGTTGCCATGTCCCAGGAGCAAAACCCGGCACTTGTCCTTGTTAAACTTCATACGACTGGCGATTGCCCAGCTCTCCAATCTGTTCAGATCCCTCTGCAGATCATCCCCTGTTTTGTATCATCAGCAAACTTAGTCAGTAAACTCTTGAGTCCTGCATCCAAGAAGACATTAAATAGTACTGGCCCCAAGACGGATCCTTGCGGAACCCTGCTAGTGACTGGTTGCCACCCTGATGTAACCCCATTCACTATGACCCTTTCAGCCCGACCATCAGCCAATTGTTCACCCTCTGTGTTTATCCAGCTGTATGCTGGACATTTTGTTTAGGAGGGTACAGTGAGACACAGTATCAAAGGCCTTGCTGAAACCCATAAAGATCACAAGAACTTGTTTTCCTTCGTGGACCAGGTGGGTAACAATGTCATAGAAGGAAATTAAGTTTGACAGACAGGATTTTCTCTTTATAAACCCATGCTGGCTGTGACCAATGGCTGCATTGTCTTTCAGGTGTTTTCATAATCTCACCAGGCACTGAAGTGAGACTGACAGCCCCGTGGTTACTGGGATCATCCCTGCTACACTTCTTGAAAACTAGGACAATGTTTGCCAGCTTCCAGTCAACTGGCACTCAAACAGCAGATCCCACACAAGTTCAGGGTTGATCGTGTGATTATCATTTGCACAGCATTGGTACTCTGGCCCTGGGCTCTGGAGGGTGGGGGCAAGCCCATCATCAGTATGGGAAACAGTGGTGAAGAAAGCATGTCTTGTCTACATCTCTACTTATGAGGAGCCCATGCATATCAAGTAACGGCCCAATGTTATTTTTGTTATTAACGTATTTGAAAAAGCCCTTTACAGTGCTGGCCAACTTCAATTCTAATTGAGCCTTGCCCACATGAACTTCCACTCTGCAGTGGTGAACAGTGTCCCTGTAAGTTCTCCTATGTCACCTGTCTATATTTCCACTAGTTGTACACCATCCTTTTATGCCTCAGTTTGGTCAGAAGATCCCTACTCAGCCAGGCTGGCCTTCTGCCTTGCGTGCTTGACTTCCAGCACTTTGGAATTGACTGGTCTTGTGCTCTTAGGAGGTGATACTTAAAAAGTGACCAGCACTGATTGACCCAGCACTTTCAAAAGCTTTTTCCCTAGCTATCTTACTAAGCAGTTCCTGAGCAACCTGAAGTCTATTTTCCTCATATCCAGAGCTGAAGTTTTGCTGACAGTTTCCCTTCTGTTGCCATAGATGTTAAACTAGACTGCTTCATGGTTGCTGTGACCAAGGCAGCCTCAAGTTGCCACTTCACACACAAGACACTCTCTGTTAACTAGCAACAAATCAAGGAGGGCACATTTCCTGTTTGGTTCCCTCAGCACCTGTGCCAAGAAGTTATCGTCCATAGTTTAGGAATCGTCTGGACCTGTTTGTCCCCAGTTGTATTGTACTCCCAGTTGACAGCTGACAAACTGAGGTCCCCCATTAGGACAATGGCAGGTGGCTTAAAGGCATCCCTTAGTTCCTTAAAGAATAGTTCATCAGTGGCACCATCCTGGTTGGGTGGCCTGTAGCAGACTGCCATGACGACATCTGTTTTAATTGTCTGGCCCTTGATCCTTATCCAGAAGCTCTCAACTATGCTATTGCCAACTGCAAACTCCATGCATTCCAGCCCTTCTGCTATATACAATGCCACCCCCCCGCCACCTCACCTGCCCTGTCTATCCCTCCTGAATAGCCTGAAATCCTCCATCCAGTCACAGGACTCGTCCCACCAGGTTTTCTAACGTCAATAATGTCATATCTTCAGGATCAGGCCAAGGCATCTAGCTGCTCCTTCTTATTCCTCATGCTGCTCGCATTTGTATAAAAATACTTCAGGTGTGCCCATCCCTTCTTGGAGCAGTCTGAATCTCACAAGGACGAAAGCTGCTCAGACTCTGGCATGCCTTCCCATTGCTCGTCCTGGACTAGCCTGCTATTGCCCCCCTCCCCATTCAAATCTAGTTTAAAGTCCCTACTTCTAGCTGTAGTTTATAAACTACAACGTCTCACGGTAGGGACAGCAACACTAGGAGGAGCTCAACAGCAACTGGTTCAGGCCAATGCACTCCTTCAGTTAATAAACACAATCTGATAGGGTAGAACACAACAGAAGCAAGCTTTATGCACCCTGGGAGACCACAGCTACAAAAACTAGTACGCCTTCGTGCCTTTCTAGCCTGCAGCAGAGGTAGGTGTCCACCCCTTTAGAAGCATCAAGTCAGTGTTCATAACAGTATAGAAAGCCAGTTCTCTGTGGGCAGCAAGTCTGACAGCTCTTACGCACCTTTACTGTTTACTTCAGGTGACTGTCAATTAACTATCCATCTGGTGTATGACTTTCATAGATTAGTAGTTAAAGATGTAGAACTAGAACTGAAGGAAGCCAATAACTGGGTGACACAGTGTAGCATCTAAAAGGGAAATAAAAGGAACAATCTCCCAAGCATGCATGAGATACTGTATTGTTGGTCACAGAACACTGGACTAAATCAGAAAAAGCATTACTGAAAAAGCATTACTGAAATCAGACAAACTGTTCAAAATGGCCAATGCTGACTGAAGTTGCAGTCAGTTGGATTTGCAGGTAAAACTCAAAACTGTACTGCAAGCACAGTTCATCTTATCAGTACAGCAGGAGGAAAACCAAACAGCTTCCTTAATTGACTGCTCTGTATCCTTTCTATAGCTTTCTTCACCTGTCTAGATGAGATCCAACAGGCCAGACCTGTTATCTTGACAAAAAAGAAGATGAAGCTATTTCTGTGCGTTTCAGTTCAACAGCTTTCTCAGTTACGTCATCCACTCCAGCAAAATGTAAAGCTCTCCCATTACTCTCGTCTGAGATGAAGTGATGAAAGAAAGGCAACCTGCCTGGAACCACAGTTCCAGATTTTCTGTAAAAGTAAAGAAATAATTTGAATTTATTTTTACTATAAAAGCTTAGCAAACCAATCTCGCTCTTTGTACTACCTTAATAAAGGATAAGCTGCTGGAACACATGGCAAATTTATTGGTTCTTTCAAGGAATTACTAAACTGAATATTCTTCACTGTTAATTTTAAATGAGCACCAGGACTTGCTGGCAGAAAAACATTTAATCATATTATAGTCATTACTCTCAGATTTGCATTCACATCGGTCATTATCTTTAATTATTAGCATCAAAAAAAGTCCCTAACTTAAACCACAGTCAGTTCACTACCATTTTCAATCAACACCTATTTCCAATAGAATGCTTGAAAAGCATCAAAATTCTTTATTTTTGGATATAGCCATCAGCTTCCATATGCCTTCATCTTAGGTTTCAAATATAAGAAAACAACAGGAGAAGGTAGTGAAAGGCAACTATCTCCTAACTTCCAAAGAACTTTACATACAAAATGTAAGACCCTATAAATGTAAAATTACTCCTTTTTTCTTCCTTTGCCTAGGCTCTTATATGAACACCAACTCACCTACTCATTCCTTTTGCTAAAAAAAATAAAACACACCACAAAATTCCACTCAAAAACTTCTCCCTAAACACCTTCTTGTAGATCTGCAAACACTAATCAACGTATACTGCTCGCAAACCTGCAAAACCTTCCACTGACACAATGTCAAATGAGAACAGTATGATACATGCTATTTTACCACAAGAGCACACTAATCTCCACTTGGATTACAAGTGTCCCAGGCATCTGTTTCCATACAGCATCCACCACAGGAAGAGAACTGAAATAACTTAAGTTTGGAAGAAAGGTTACTACCTGTTTAAAATTGAGACACAGGAAGACTGAGCATAAAGAGTATCAAAATAGGGTTAGTTAGTTCCCCTAGAGCCACAAACTAGCTTGGCATGCAGCAGTAGTAGCTGCTATACACAAGATAGTGATTGGAGAAGATCATAAACAGTGCAGTCACCACTTTTCATCTATCCCATACGACAGGGCCTTGTTCTTGCAGAAGTGACTGCACATGACGATGAGTAAGAGCTGCTCCTCTATGATCCTCACATCAGTAGCCTCTTGTAATTACTCCTACACTGCTCTGGGTCAGATAAATTCTCCATTATAAGGACTGTCAGTTCCATTCAGAAGCTTAAAAAATACCATCCTGGACTGAGTAACACCTCAAATATCTTGAAGCAGGTAAATCCAGAGTTAATTGGTACTGCACCAGTAATTGTGAGTATATCTGGAGATCATGTATAACTGAGTTAGATTCCAACAATAAGCACAGATCTCTATTTTTTTCTCATACTGATTTTCCAGTCATGATGCAATGAACTACTATCATGTTACAGTATGACTGTGTATTTCTTTAGCTGAAAAAACAACTTATCCTTGTACACACATTTATGATGACATAAAGGCTATCAATTGCATTTTTACATAGCATAAAAAAATACAGAAACTGAAAGAAAAAAACAGTTACTCTCATTAGCTTACTTTCTTTTTTTAAACAGTATTTCCAAGTGACGGGCATAGAATACAGACCCAAGACATCTGGGCAATGAAGCAAGTGCTGTCATATGTCATGATTGTCAGAGCCTGGTGCCAAAGATCACCACTGTTCTGCAGCTGCTGGTGCCCATGATCACAAATGGCACTAAGTGGTACAATGCAGTATCAGCAGAAAAAAATAGATAAATAGGTCTACAACACTAACTCCTTCTCACCAGCTGATGGTGGCTTATCCTTTTCTTTACAGACTTGTACTTTCATGTCTGCTGAAGGAGCAATCCAAAAACCTTTTTGCTTTTCTAAGCGACCCATGGAGCTTGTGTCACAGTCGTGGAAGCAGGGTAACAGTGTAAGACTTTATTTAAAAAGACTCCCCACACTTTCAAGACTCTTCCTTCCAGAACAAAATTGTGGCAAAGAAGAAGGAAGACAACTCAGTACTGCTAAGGTAATGCCCCTCATCTTCTCTCAGTACTCGTTACCATCCTTTTTACAAAGCATGCAGTTTAAAACACCAAACTAATGCTGAGAAATGGCTGAGCATTCACCTGGCACAATACAACAGGCTGGACAACCAGCTGAGTGCAGAACCACACGGTTGTAGCTGTATTGCTTCCATTTCTGAAGCTGGTACAGTCCCTAACAAGCTCTCAATAGCTGTGCACCACAAAGCTTTGCACAGAACTTGGTACCACTCCAAAAAAAGGATCTCCACAGCCAGTTCCTGGCAAGAAAAAGCTGCTAGAAAAGCTAGCGGACTTTATGAATAACACACAATCAAAACAAATATGAAGTGCAATGCCTTTTACAACGAACTCCTGTCTCCACTGAAACAACTTGCCTGAAGATCTTGACTACTGCTTGCCGCTGTTGACAAGGATTCTGGCTTGATTTAAAGCTGTTCCTCAGCTTAAGCAGAAACTCACTGGCTTGTTGCAAAACAATACATTAAGGTTTTCTATGGGTTTTTTTTGCCTGAATGTCTAAGTAGCACAGAAAGACTCCCTTCCTGCCTTAGGTATTGTATCTTTTTAGTGAATCAAACGGAATATTGGATGCAAACACTACCAAACAAAACAGCAGACTGAGAACACTACTCCCTCCACACTCCTTTTTTTAAAAAAACCTAATAATTATAATAAAAAAGTCATCTTTTCTCAACTCACATGTTAAATTAAATGTATGATATTAATGATCTGATGAGACAGCTGCAAAAATTGCTGCTAGCTATTCAGAATACAATGCTGCTCTTCAAAACAACCAGTAACTCAGTAACAGTATTACTGTGTAGAAAGGCTGATGTTTGCTGTGACTTCCTGCACTGCCAAAAATGCTAGCAATGGACAGTAAGTAAAGTGCTAATAGTACTCCTTTCCAGAAGAGTATGCGTTTTAGTCATGGTCTTCCTGGCTACACTCTTAACTCTGTCAACTGGGAAGCTGTGGATGCCCACTCCCTGGAAGTGTTCAAGGCCTGGCTGGATGGGGCCTTGAGCTGCCTGGTTTGGTGGGAGGTGTCCCTGCCCATAGCTTGGGTTGGAAGGAACCTTAAAGATCACCTAGTTCCAACTTCCCTGCAACCATGGCAGGGAGGCTGGAACTAGATGATCTTCAAGGGTCCTTCCCAGCCAAGCCATTCTACAATTCTATGAACTGTAATCATGCTTCATTGATTCCTCAGTGGAACCAAATGCATTTCTGTACTTGCTCCTTCAACCATAAAGTATGTAAACAGTGTCTCTTCCTAGAAAAGGTTGCCATAGAGATTTGTTTATGAAATTTAAATGTTCAGAATCAGCACCAACATTAGCAATCTTAGCAAGGTTTTAAAAATTATTTATTTCCTGGTAACATCCAGAACCTTTGTAAAGAATGAGAACCTAAAACTGACTATGAAATGGGGGAAAAAAATTCTCAAAGGGAAATTTTTTCCTCTTTTGGGGCTTGTACAAGGACTCCATACTTAATGTTACAACCATTCTTTAATGAGACTTGTTCCCTTTCAGTTGTAAAACAGACCTCTTAAACTTCTAGCTAATGGGAAAAACACAAGAACTGGTGCCTCCCAATCAACCCATTGGCTTCAAAACAAAAAAAAGTTGAAGGAAGATGAAAAACTGCATCAAATGCAGCATGCTTCTGTTTACCAACATTACATCCTAGGCAGACCACATTTTAATTCTTTTAGTAGCTTTATTCACTTAGGCAGATTAAATATAGCTTAATTACCACATTTATGGTAGGTTAATCTTCTTTATGAGATAGATGATTTCTAGCTCATGTCCTTGTTTGAGGAGTCAAACAATGTATATGTGTACACACATGCTTTGTTCCTATAAAATTTCTGCTCCAACTTTAAAGTAGCAAGTTAATTTCTATTGTCTATACAGGAACATAAGGAAACGTATCTATTTTTTTCCTGTTACAGTGACCATCTACCATAACCAGCCCCTGACCATCTTGGCGGCTCAGTGCACTGAGCTTTTTCCAGCTCTTTCTTGCACAGGGGAGCCACAGACTGGTCACAGCACTCCAGATACAGCCTCACAAGTGTCAAACAAAAGGGAAGGATCACTTCCCCAGACCCGCTGGCTACACATTTACTCACGCAGCTCAGGATGCAGCTACCCTTTCTTGCTGCCATGACTCATATTCAACTGGTTGTCCACCGTGACTTCTACAGTTGCTTCCTAGACTTTTGGTCTGATAACTAGCCCATAATTCACTGATCTGGTGATGACGCAATGGCGGCTAAGGCCTTCCATAATCAAGGTATACTACGATCAATCATAATATACTACAATATTATACATTACATTAAATATACAATACAATCATAATCAAGGTATACCCTTTAAACATAATGCCAGTTGTTTCATCATAGAAAGCCATGAGGTTGATCAGGCATGAACTGCTCTTCGCAAATCCACACTGGTTGCTCTAAATCAACATCTTGTCCTTTGTGTGTTGAGAAAGAGCTTCCAAGAGGATTTGCTTCACAGCCTCCACAGGGACCGAGGTTATGCTGACTGGCCTGTAGTTACCTGTATCCTTCTTGCTCGCCTTTAGGATGTATGTTATGTTTGCCTTTTTTCAGTCACTGGCAATCTCAGCACCAGATGACATGTCCTTTTAAAGATGACAGGGAGCAGCTTTATAATGACATTGCCCAGCTCCTTCAGTACCTTTGTATATATCCTACCTGGTCTTACTGACTTGTGTATGTCTAACTGGCTTAAGTGATTCTTAACTCTGTCCTCCTCTACTGTGGGTACTTCACACCCACAGACACTGCTAGCAGGCCTAGAGACCTGGAAACCCCAAGGGCAAGCTCTACTAGTTGAACAGGGAGGCAAAAACAAAAGGCATTGAGGACGTCTACTTTTTCCATGTCCCTTATCACTTAGGTCCCCTACCACACAGGGCATTTGGCCAATACTTTTGCTACCAATGTACTTAGAAAAACCTCTCATGTTGTCCTTCACCTTCCTGGTTGCTCTCAACTACAGCTGAACTTTCTTCACTCTGTTCCTTCATTTATGGGCAATATTCCTCCTACATAGCTTCTCCCTGCGTCCACCTCCTGTGTGCCTCCTTTTTGTATATGAGCTCAGTCAGAAGCTCCACATTCATCCGTGCAAGCCTGTTGCCATGCTTGTTCAACTTCCTGCACATGGGAATGGACCATTCTCTTGTGCCCTTAGGAAGACGTCAAGATCAACCAGTTCTCCTGGGCCCCTCTGTCCTCTCTAGGGCAGTTTCTACTTCCCTTCTGAAGTCCAGGTTTGTAATTCTGTTGTTCTTCTTGCCCTCTCCTCTCAGGATCTTAAACTTTACAGTAATTTGGTTGCTGTAGCCAAGGCTGTCTCAGCTCTTGCATCTTAACCATCATCTAGTATGACGAAATTAGGCTGACTTGCAAAAAAAAAAAAAAGCGGGGGAGGGGAAGGCAGACAGGCTCACAAGACAAGATCTCATAACCCAGCACCACTTCTGCTCTAAATCAGCAGAATTACTTGTAGTCCACACTTGGCATATGCGACGAAGTGTAGCAAATACTAAGAAAGTTGCTATATAGTACCCTGGACAGTATCATGCAGCATTCCATATCAGCTGGGAAATGAACCACCCACCACTGTCATCTACAGGTTTCCATGCGCTGTTTACTCATACCAAAAGATTTTTTAAAATCATAATCAGGATACATTGTTAGAGGTACAGAACTTACCCATTTTACATGCACAAAACAAGCCCACATATCAGCAACTGATTTAAATTAATCTTCTTTGCCATAAGCGATTACTATTTTACTTTTAGAATTTATGCCTCTTGGCAGAGGAGAGAAATTGCTTTGTTATTTTAAATAAAAAGTCTTTCAAGGATAATGTGCAAAAGGCAACATTACATTTGGTTTCTTAGACAAGACAGCAAATTTGATCTTAATTTCAATTAAAATATAGATGATGTAGTAAAGAACACTATATGTTGTAACCTGCTTACATTTCTATCTATAATTACATTACTTCACAATTTGTCTGGAAGGGAGAGATTTATTAGCACAGATTGTGCTGTGCTTTACCATTCTATAGCCACTTGAAACTTATTTCCTGATGCAGACATACTGAAGTACGCAAATTAATTGTTATGCCTACATTGTGCATAAAGTAGGATTATACAAATCAGATACTATGTCACTATTAAAAGAATCTCTCCAGTAGGGAAGTAATACACAACTTATATCAATGTGCTTCGTTTATATATAAAGAGCACTTCATACCTATTTACATATTTTTAAAAAATGAGAGGTTTGAGTAAAATCTCTGTTAAATACAAGTTATTTCAGAGAAACCTCATGGAGAGATATTTGTTTTGAATCAGTGTAGGTGTTAAAGTACTACTCCTTTCAACTATATTAAGAAATCAAAAAGTATCATAAATTTTCAATACAAAGACAGTTATGCTATAGCTGACAAATGGGGAAAGCATGTACTCATTCCTGCCAAAAGGTATGTTGCCAACTGCTAAGAGCAAATGTTATCCACTTTAATTCTTTCAACTCCTGCTGAACTACCTACCTAGCTGGTTTCAGGCTGGGAGCATTCTTATAGAGACCCAACTGATCCAGATTGTGGGAACTAAATTAAACAGCTGACTGTGCAAGACACACTAAGGATAGAGTATGGGTGGGACTACTCAAAAGTCAGGGCAAGATAAAGTGTGTTGTGAAGATTCTCCATGGGAACAAAACCCACCTTTCTCAAAAAGACGGAGGAGAGTTTTTTGGCCTTTAGAAACACATGGCTTCCTCAGCAACAAGAAAACATGTCAATGCAACATAAGAAGCTATTAATGGAATTTGAGAGGATGATTATGCTTTCACTTGATCTTTATAAAAAATATTTTAGAGGGTAGGCAGTAAGGTATATTTACAAAGGTTCTGTAGATTAACTAGTCTTCAATAACAACCCAGTATAGAACCACAAAAATTTGTTTAAAATTTAACACATAGTAACATCAAAACAAATAAATGTTTCCATAGAGACAACTACCTAAATAAATGCTCACAATGGATCCAAGGTGCAACGTCACTCAGACCTGACTGTAACCATAGTAGCATGCCAGTGTAAACAGTATTTTTATTTTTCTATCTAATAATGTCATAGAATTAGCAGTTTTATGGCATTGCTTAAACCATATCCTTGCAGTGCTGAGTTGTAATACTTATAAAATAAGGGTAGAAGTATTTATATCAGGGCTATCACGATTACCATATTAATTACATACAACAAGTGGAGTATGTGTACGGTATAGCTAATGTTATCAAATTTCCCAGAGCAGTTGTTGACCCCAATAAACAAAGAAATTGCAGTTCCTAAGGCAACATGTCAGAATGCTAGGCAGAGATCATTAACATCAGTTCTTCTTGTGTATTTTGCTTTCCTTAATACAATCTGAAGATCTTAAGACTGCTGTGTCTCACTGTCTTGCTGGATTAAGAAGAGGAATGCAGCCAAATGTTCCTTTTCATATGAAATGCAGAAGAGTTCTGTATCCTTCTCCTGTGTCACCAATGTGCTTGCTTTACCCAAGCCAACAAGATTCACTAAACCTATCCGTGCATTCTGCAAGCACAACACATCACGCAGTTTACAAACTTCTGCAACTCTTGAAGACTACTAAAAAGATTGCCATGGAATTCCCATTCCCATGAAAACCATTTTCAAATGCTATTGCATCTTTGCAAATTGTGCGTCTCTAAATTCAGTATACCAAGATTGCATTATGACTCTTAATATGCAAAATAGAAAAGAAAGATGCATATATAATGTCCAGGTAGTATGCAAAAGATAAAAGCTTGTAATCATTTAATATTACTAAGACATTTATATTAAACCCCTACATTTTATCTGAAGTCTGAGTTATTACCAAAACAATGAAATACTATTTTTGGTCCTGTCATGAAAATTTCACATACAATAATTTATGAAAACTTTCCTTTTCATAGTATGTGATTGTGACTTATCCTTGTGTTTAGGTATGGCAGTAAGTTTAGGAACCAGTGAAAAAATTTACTTCCAACAAACTATTTTCAGGCTTTTTTTTGAACAATGATATGAGTGGTTTTTTTTCCAGAGAAGGGGTCGCTTCATTTTTGCCATTTAAAGAGAAAAGGCTATTCTGATACCAATTAGCAAAAGAGATTTTTACTTAACTTTAAGTAAGGAGCTAGCTTTGAAATGTAAAATTTACCCAGTAACCACAGTCTTATTGTTGCATACAGTCCAATGAATATACGAAGAAGAGTCCAACATCTCAAGTTTTGACTGTGAAACTACAAAATACAGTAAGTTTACTACATAATTGCATTTAGTTACATACACTTTTGTTGGTTTTGCTGCATTTTTAATAGATTTCATCCCATAAGATACTGTAAAACTTTATAATTCACTCCAGAACTTCTTTTGATTTTCTAGAAACATAGCAATATCGTATGCAATTTCTTTATTTTATGCTTTCATAACCTAAAAAAGAATGTTTATTTTTCTGCATATTATAGAAATGGAAGTCTATCCCAACTGTACCAATGCACTCCAGATATTTGGTATAACTGTAGGTGGCTGTCCTCTGATCTCTAGCGATGCAACTTATTCACACACATAGTTACTCTCTCAAGTGGGCTTTGACTTTTCATTTCAAGTAATTCCACTGCAAAATTCCTTGCTGCTTAATTTCTTTTACTTTCTGAGCTGACAATAGAAAACTTTTTAAAATAGTAAAGCAACAAAAAAGGCAGAAAAATACATCTATTACATCAATTTTTAAATACATAAAGACTTACATTACAATCCTCCAAACTGGAAGGATTTGTGACACCCTTAAGAACCTACAAATCACTGTTAAACAAATAGTGGGGGAGGCGGGGGGGGGGGGGGGGGAGATCACCCAATTGACATATTTTCATAGCAAACAATGCAATTCTAGCAATTCTACTGTGCATTCTTTGCATTAGACAATTCCTCCTTCTTATCCTAAAGTACATATAAATGTTGGGCTTACATGAATCAGTGGACCTTTATGCATGAATCAGTGGACCTTTATGCAAGATAAATAGACAAACTACACTCCAGTCCTACCAGACACTCTCATGCAGAAGGAAAACTGCATTCTACGCTCATTTTCTTGTTTGTGACAAAGGTTCATTAGAATTTTCTCAACCTTTATAACAACATAAACTTAACCCTAAATCAACTAGTCTCTGAAAGACAGACACATAAACCCAGCTTTGAAGAAGTATCATAAACAATTAAAAACTTTCAGAAGTTTTGTTCACCTGAACTGGTGGAGGTGGGGAAGAGGACGCTGAGTCAGAAAAGTTCAGAATTTTTCAGAATTGAACTAATAAAATCTCTCCTGCAGCAGAGAAATTTACCAATCGGTGAATAAACCACTATTTTTCAGTAGCTCCTAGGTAAACATTTGTTACTAATTTTCCTTTTATTTTACCCTGACTGTTAGCAACCTATAATTCCTATCTACTTTGCCAGTACCCGTAATGCAACAATAAATGAAGCCTGGGAAAGTTGGCAAGATGACAAACATGGGCTTTATACACAGGCATAGCAAATCACAAATCCAAAGAATATTTAGATTAATTATTTTCTAGCATTTGAAGAACATATGCCATCGTCAAAAACTATAAGTATAGCTGGCTAGAAAACAGATCCTGCTAAATATGGTGGCTTCCCAGCAATACAAGAAGTAGAAGTTCAACCACAACACTAGATGGCAATTGTAGTTGGGTACAACAAATATCTCTTACTACCTTTAGGCATGTTTCCTGGTCAAACTACAACTGCCAAAATCTACCAATGCCATCTCACTGAACCACTATGGATGACCATATGACTCCCAGGCCAAAGACAATCTTGTGAGATACAGTCTAGCTAAAAACAACAGTGAAGCACAGAGCATTCTGATACCCATAAGCATAAATCTTATTGAGGCACGGAAGCAAAACTCTACACTTCCTGAGGAACTGAAGATTCTTTTACAGCATTTAACGTTTTTCACTCAACACAGATGTGGAAAAACTCTGGTTGGCAAAAAATTAGTGCTCTGCTGGGAAAAAGCTTCTTGTAAAATGGAAATGAGTAAGAGTTTATTCTGTGAGCATGCCTCTTCTGATGCATCACCAAATCTATCGTTATCCTTTAGGAGGATTAAATGTGAAGCAAGAAAAGAAAGCAAGGAAAAGCAGTTGCATGCTTGAGAATTCCTGTATATTCAGCCTATGCATAACGTTCCTAAGTTACAGCATATTAGTAATACTTGAGTAACTACAGCCATTAAATCTTCCCTTGTTAAAACTTAAAAAACCATATGTGAAATAAATGTGATCTAGACTAGAAAGAATTGCTGACATAAGTTCTCAAGAATAAAAATGAAAAAAAAACAAACCAAAACCAACCCATTAAGAAAATGTGGAAGTATACCTACCAAAAGCATGCACATGAAAACAGACCTTCCTAATAAAGGTAGTAAATGTCAGCTATTTTAAGTTTCCTTATCTGCCATTTAAACAATATTTAAAAATGAAATAATTTTAAAAGAAAAAAATATGGAAAATACATATTTTATATACATGTACAGGTGAGAAATGAGCAAGTAATTAATGAACAATTTAGACTAAAATGCTTTTACAATTGATACAGTCATCTTCTAAACTATTAAATACCACATACAGAGAAAAGAATGGCATATTTCTTCCAAAAAAAAATTACAACACTTCATTGCAGTCACAGGAGAAAGGTCTGAGAAACTGCTGAACAGGTACCTCCATACAAAGGCAGAAACTAGAACCTTCAAGCTGAGCTGAGACTGTTGAACAACCACAAGGACGTATGCTGACACCCCCCCCTTGAGCCTCAGGTTGTCATCACCTCACAATGCATTCCTGGAGAAAAAGACTGGATTCCTTCTACCCTTATCATCAAAACTGATACTGCTTTATATGTGATGTTGCATAATTGTTCATGTCATATTATGGGGTTGTCCTATCACTAATTTGTCCAGATACTAACATGAAGAAAGCAGTGTTAAGATTTATTATATCCTGTGATGACAGATACAAAGAAATTTAAGTCAATGAAAGCTAATGAAAATTTGAAAATAAATGTCAGCATCGTCTATCATAGATCATGGAAAAAAACCCAAACTTACAGCCTAAACATCGATTTCAAATAAGCTAGTTCACTGATATAGCTGTAATATAACTAATTCCAGCAACAGAACTTCCAAAAAATACAAGTAAGGACGCAAATAGAAAGTGGAGTGATAGAAGAACAAGAGGGTTGGGGTGTGCACAGTAAGAAACAAAGAAAGAAAGAAATCAAATAAGTAATGACATCCCAATTGTGCATGTTACACTGGACAACCTTTCAAGATCAAGGGCTTTTTCTTCTCTGCCTTTCTATGCTTTAATGGACTCTAAAAGGTCAGTGCTTGCAGCAAGTTTTCCCAGCTACCCCTGTAAGCAACTTATTTTGCATGACCTCCCCAGCATTAAAACACAGTAGCTGAGAACACAAGCCAAACAAATATTCCTACAATTAAGGGACCTTCTTTAAAGCATGTCCATTGACACAATGAGGTGTGAGACTTTTTAAACAGTTACTGTGGTAATAAAAAGCAGAAAACACAAGGCTATTGGATCAGATATCAGCGGGGGGCGGGAAGATGAAAACAATCCCACTCTACACACAAACCTAGTTAAAAAAAAAAAATGACGCCAGGACAGCTGAATATCTTTCCTTCGATTCAATGGGTTTCTGGATCAAGACTGCCTAGATTTTCAATCGAGGCAGAAAGTTTCATTAAAGCTCCAATCTGCTCAAAAGAACAAGCTAGGACCATTGAGATAATCCTAAATGATTAATTAGTCATGACTCTGCATCACAAATTCACTGTCAGTTTGGCACAGCTCTACACTTTAAATCAGAGTAGATGCTGGGCTGGACATCAGGACTGTTGTTAGAATAACGGCTTTTAGTACATATTCCACCTGAGCATCAGTTTTGGCAGGAATGTTTCCTCAAGAAACATTTACATAATTTACTGCAGCACAAAAAAAATGTTTCTTGGAATAGTCTGTATTTGTCCTGATCATATTAGACCTCATACAGTATAACATCTGTGACACTGAAGTCAGTTTAAGATAGCTGGACAGAAGGTGAAAGCTATACCTTTAGATAAATCAACACAGTTTCATAAAGGAACAAGAAAGAGATCAATTATGACAAAGACATATGGTGCCTCACAATACGTGTAAGTAACATAAATTTAGACAATATCCACATAACATGTTGGTCAGACAGAGAAATTATGGCAGTTATGAACTTACTTGATTTTACTGAAGACAATGTCAACATCTGTGATTGTCACATTCTTCCCATCTATCACGTGACAGTCCTTACATAACTTTGACCAGTTCTTCCCATGCATTTCTTTTCCTGTGGCTCTTGTATCACCATGGATGGCAAATTTTCTAAAGGCCTCTTCCAGAGCACTTATTTCTCCTGCCATAGCACCCTCATGGGAGCTGTTTGAATCGTAGGATAACCGTTTTGCTGCTCGGTCCTTTGCTGGATCTGAAGGAGACTTGGGAGGAGTCTTATTCACAGGTTTGGTTGACTTTGCTTTATTCTCAGCCATTGTGCTACAAAGAAGAGGAGGATAAATTCAGTATATTAATTTGCACTAGTTTGCTTTCTGTTAAGTTACAGGTTACAGTCCATGTCACAATGTACGACAAAAAGTGGTGGTCTATAAAGTTAACAAGAATTCAGTACTCTCCACATCAAACAACAGTCTATACAAAGAACTACGTAGCTTTCTACCCATCTAAAAAAAATCTAACATATTAAGTAAAAAAGTCATTTCAAAAACAGCGCACAAACCCAATATCACCATTATTACATCAGCCAACAGGAAAACACTTAGTGTTTTCTTTCTTTGTTTTAAATAGCAATCATCACAGTCACTCTACTGATTTGAATAAAAGTATGCCTTTTACATTGTAGGCATTACTACTTATTATTTTTCCTTCAGAAATAAAAAAACAGCCCTTTATTTTCTGGACTGTGGATTTTCAATTATTTTTTATCGAGAAATGAAATATTTTGAAAGTGCAACAAAAATATTACTGTTATGTTACATAATGTTAAGGGCAAACAAGTAAGGAAGCCTCAGAAATGCTCAGACAAGTCCCTCCTGTTAACAAAACCATTCATTTTTCAAGTTTATGCCCAAAGAATTGATTGTAGCTGTGGAATTCATTTGGAACAAACTTATCCATGAAAGGAGCACTGAGAAGGGATGTCACTGCAGAGAACAACTTTCAGATTACTCCATGTTCATGTAGTATAGGTTTGCCTTTTAAAAGAAACCTTAAACTGAGCAACAAAATACTGAAGTTATTTTCAGGTGTCTTTATAAAAAGAAAAAAAAACTAACATGCCATAGAAGCCTTTGTCTTCTGCCTATCCCCTCTTAGCCTGGCAGAAGTAAAGAGGTACTGAAAAACCCAGGGATAGGGTGCACTGCAGATTACGTCTATGATGCTGCTACACCTTTCAACCCATAAAAAGGTGCTTCAGGTATCATAAGTTTGGCAAACACTGCACAAGGGCTGGAAAGCCAACCATACTTACTTTGGCCATTCATCTAAAGTCACAGTTGTACATGGTATGTTACTAACATATGCAAAGATTGGTAGGTATTTCTAGTTAAGGTCAATATAAACTCCTCAGCAATGGAAACAAGACTAAAATTCTGCCTCTTCTAATACTTTTTGAACTTGATCACTTGAACAACCGAGGCATACCCTTTCCTGCACACTGCAACTGAATTAACAATAACTACCTGCTATACAGCAGTTATTGCTAAGCTTCATGATTAGTAACAAAGTTTTAACAAAAGCAAATTGAGCAAATGTGAGATGGTCAAAGTACTACTGTGTATTTTGAAAACATTCAAGTAAAAGCTAAAAAAACTTTCCTGGGAAGGAAGTCCTTCTATTTTGTCTACACTGTCAGCAAAAGTTTTGGCCAGCAAATCAAAATGTTAAATTAAAATCAATAAAACAGGAATTTACTAACTGTAGCCTGAGAGTTATATGTGCCCTTGTGAAATAAAAAGAAGAGCACAGAGGGGAGGAGAAAAAGAGTTTCAAAATCAAGAAGTTAAACATAACCAATTCCTTATTTCCTTTGCGTCCTACAAGCTCTCCAAAGAACCACAATTTTACTTCAATAATCTCTTTTGAAAGTCTCCCGATACTGAAATTGCAAAACAGTCAGCACTCACAGTAAACTGTAAGCTTCTATAAGTATTATAGATGCATACATTTTCACTAAAATAAGTGTCTAGATCTGTCTAAATTGTCTGATTCATCAGGCTATACATATTCTTCTGCTACCAGAACAATGGTAAAAGAACATAAGACAAGAAGAACGCTGCTGACACAATCTATGCAAAAGAGAATTACATTAAAAAATTAGATCATGAAGATTTATGATCTACCTCTGTCTTTGAGGAAGCCTGACTTCCAAAAGCCGAAGTCACCATTTCAAATCCACTGGAGCTAGAAACTAGAACCAGAAACTTTCCAAGCTAACACTAACTAGCTACAGAAAGAAAGAGTGAGTATACATCAGCAAAAAAGTAAAGTTTGCACTTTGATGTCTGTATAGGATATTAAAAATTAAAGTTACTTTCATAAGCCAAGTAACAGGAGAAAATGTAGAAAATTGCTATAATAAGGTATATACAGCTCATATCAGTTTGCAGTTTTATCTTGTGGCAAATAAACCTTCCAAGAGATTTTAAGGGATAGCCCACTCCAGCTCTTAGCAATTCTGTCAAGAAGTTATACTGAGTGTGAATATCCTTCAACGACAACAACAATTGCACTCTGTCTCATTTGAAATTAGAGAAAATAACCACTTGCTTATTTTTTTAAGTATGGCCAGAACAAAATCTTGTTTAGCCAGTGCCGCTGCCTTGCTCGGAAACTTTGCCAACCCCATGTCACTCAAAACCATAAGTCAACTTGGCACAGCACAGCAGAAACGTGTTTTAAAAGCAACTAATGATTTCAAATCATTAGCTGAAACCCACATTTGAAAGTGTTCTGCTTTTCTGAATTGTGTGATTTTAAAATGACTACATTATTTTTTTGTCCCTACTACCGTCTTACACTGTCTTCGATATTATAGCTATATGTATTGAAAATGTTTTTTACTTACTCTAAATTGCTAATTAACAGTTTATAAACTTGGTATAGAAAAAAATGCTTAGAGGAACACTTTTGGCCTTGAGAAAAATAGTTCACTTCTAGATATACTTCTCTCAGACATCAATAAATTAACTTTGTACTGGGTGGTTAGTTTGAGCTAAAGCAGAATTGATTCTCTAACTTTTCAGCTAAGCCTCATCTAGGTAACTTCATTTCCTGAAAGCTAACTGCATGTTTTTCAGACAGTGTTTCTCTCTAGAGGTGATAATACGGGGCACTGGTATGCAGAAAGGCCATTGCTTATACTTATTCCTGTAGAAGCCAAGGCCATGCTCAAGCTGGAGGAACGTCATAAGTGAAACAGGTGAAAAAGGGCCACACCTGCAAGGAGGAGTGGACAGGATAGGTGACCCCAAACTGACCACCATGGTATTCCACTCTATATATGTCATACCCACTATAAAACTAAGAGATCACAAGGGTCAAGCTCCCTCTTATTGACGGCGGACATCTGTCCTTTTGCCCCAGATCCATGCACTCCTGAATCCAGTTTCTGAGCCTGGTTCCCATCTGCCACTGAATCCAGTTCAGGACCTTTCACCGTACCTGCTCTGCAGAATCAGTGTAGTATAGTCACCGAGGGGTTCAATTTTGTATACGTTTTATTATGTTATTAATATTATTTTTATTATTAGTAGTATTTCATTAAGGCTGTTTTAATTTCCAACCCACAACTCTCTCTTTCATTTCCCTTTCCTCTTTCCCTGGGACGGGGTGGGGATTGGCATCGCAATTGCTTGTGCTTAGCTGCTGACCTGGTTGGGGAGCGCTAAACCATGTCAGGTGTCTGCAGTACTTCTGGGCTGAGGGGAACAAGAACAGGACACACTCTATAAAAATCTTCAGTTTTGAATGGTCACATCTGGTATGCAGAGCAGACTGATTTCACAGAAATCCCCACCATCAGAAGAAGGTCAAGGATAAATTAAAACTAGGGCTCTGCTGCAGTTGCCAAAAATTGTCATGGATACTCCTTTTCTTGTTGAACCATAATTACAGTTTACTCGTTAAAATCCCTCGTGATAGCAAGAAATTTACTAAAAATCAGCTACCTGGTGAAAATACTGACCTAGCCTCAATTTAAAAATTTGTTTCTTTGTTTCTTTACATTACAAAAAACACACTCTGAAGAGAAACACATTCATTAATACACTATATTAGAAGGTAAAGTATTGCACAACACAAGATGTTAATTCAGATTTTTAATGGGGTCAGCTCCTTTAAGTTTTTTAAGTGATTAAAAACAAGGAAAGAGATCATGCTATGTTAAAGAAATGACCTCGCAAACAGAAATACAGAATGTTTGACAAAAATTCAAGATAAAATGCAGTTTTGAGTCTTCCTTATTCTTTTTCTTTTATCCTGGACAAAGGCATCAGAAGGTCCTTGGTAGCTTTTGCTAGAAGAAAGGACTAACTGTAATTTGGGAATGGGTCACAGCAAGGTGAGAAGTAGAAGTAACAAAAGAAAGTTACAGCTCTAAACAACTGTAAAATTTGGTAAAACAAAATCAAGCCACTGTTCAATAGCATGAGCTGTTTAGATGCCAACAATAACAATTATAACTAATCAAAAATTGCCTTTCATCACCATCCAAAAAGTACAATATGCACGCAGTTAGACAATACCACATTTACAGAGCCAGCTGACGGAAGGAAAGAACAACTAATAACCAACCTCATCCTCTGCAAATACAGCTGGCTCCAACCTAGCAGGTCCACATCACCAAAAGTAGCTATATGAGACATTAAGGAGATGCTAGAGTTCAGAAGGTTTCATGAAAGAACAAATGTCCCCCAAAAATGGATTTCAAGAATCCACAGAATATTTTGACAACTAGGTGTTGTTATGAAGTGCTACAGTCTTTATTATGTAATACTCCTTCAGTATCACGAAACAATAGTTCTGTCACTCTGCTGAAGGTAAATAATAAAGCACATTATACAGACACAGATTAAGCTAGGGATCAAACTAACTGAGGTCATGACTAACATGCTAAAATACGCAGATCTGTGTTCTCAGCACATGCCTAACTCATTAGAGTCTCTTCTCATCAAATTCTCTTCTCATCAAATTTCCATTCAGCCAGAGACTACAGTACATACTCATCTGCAGACAGACAGCCAAGAGAACTCCCCTAAAGTCATGTATTAATCTGTATTACGAAGTCCAACACAAAAAACAAGACTCACCCTTCAGCTTGAGAGCCAAGAGTGGGAGGGGAGAGACAAAGAGACAGTTATAGAAGATATCCTGATCTGTCACAATGAGACAAGGCCCAACTCCATTGCTTTACTCAGTATGACTGGACATGGATTCAAATACAGACATTTTCTTACCCTCAGCTGGAAAATGCTGGTATGCAAGAGTAAACAGCAAGTTAACACCAAGATTCTTGTGAAACTGAAGAAATACACGATGGAAACTTTACAATTATTGTCTGAGGCTTACAGTGCAGAAATGCCAAAGATCAAGTCAGTGCTCAGAAGAACCCATTTTTTGTCGTAGATGTGAAAGCATCAACCAGTTGTTGAGATCCTCAACAACTTTTCAGAAAATCATCAACAGAATTGCTTTGAACGTTGGCAGTATCTTATGCAGCTGTGTGTCAACTCAGAAGGGAACTATTTTGAAGGTTATCATAGTTGATTTTCTTAATTTGTTAAATAAAAAGTTACACGCACAGTTTCGGGATCTTTTGTCTCAGACTTTGTATTCCAAAAATGAGAAGACAAGCAGCTATCGTCCCTGTGAATTACATTTGCTAATTCCCTATAGCTGCATGAATATCAGGTACATAGAAATATGCCCAAAACCACAGTACTGACCAACTGCCAACTCTACTGAAAAAATTTATATTACTTTATACTCTTTCAACTATTCACATTCTCTCCAGCTGCCAATACATGACAGGAATTCTGATACGGCTTTGATTTAGATTTGGGGGAACTGCTCATAGAAGTAATCTATCTCTAGGCACCAACAAGGAAGATCTGAAGACTTAGTAAAATGCCAAGTATTTCTCCCAAGACTTTCAGCAGCTTATGCAACTCCATGGAATATGCACATAACCTACCTGGTCAGAATTCACTGAGGCACCTACCCTTCCCTGTCTCTGAGAACTAATGCACGGCTAATATGCTCAGGAAGTACAGACAGCTTAGTATTTGTAACAGAAGTTAGCATTGCTGGCATGTCACAGAGAAGGAAATCAAAGCAGAGGGATAAAGAAACATTTCTGTTCTGCTGCCAGAGCTGAGAATATGATGAGGACCATGGGAATCATACTCTACACTGCTTTAATTACGAGGCTACATAAAGCACGTGAAAGATTGCATGGAGTGCTCTGAAGAGCCAATGTTCCCAGACTCTGTGGAGGAAATACAAATGTTGTCTCACTAGCTGCAAACTTATTAATACAATTTAAGATCTCCACACCAAAAAATACTTTTCAGAAAAAAAATATAAAAATTTAACAGGGAATTATCAAAAGTGTAAATGCCTAGCTTTTTAGGCTATACCATGGACTTTCTCATCCACTTTGTCTGGTTTTCCTCTAGCATGCTAGGAATATTCTCTTGCGATATAAGTAGAGCTTGCTTTCATTTGCAGCAAGTATTACAAAACCAGTTTTTAATGGAAGTCCTCTTGCAGCATTAACTGCCACAGAAATGAATAAAAGCGTATTTGTCTAAAATAGCACAAAAGACTAGAACATTCCAGTAGATACTTATTACACCCTCTGATACAATCCTGTTAATACAAAAGGCAGCTTATTGTAAAACCGTTTGTTTTCTTACAATATTGACCAAACAAGATCTGGCTAAAACAAGGTCAAAAGTCCTATTAACTAAGGAAAACTTTCAGTTCAAACTTTTTAATGGCAGAAAGCATTCAATCATCAAGCAGACCTCTATTGAGGGGACTGTTGAGTGATGAATTTGGAGAAAAGATTCAATAGCACAGTGGCACAATGGTGCAATCGAAATGCAGTAACGGTATTACCAACATCTACATTTTCCTGTAAAGCTCATCTTTGCATATGACAACTTCATGTATCAAACGCAACAACTAGCTCCATTGTAACTTGCAATACAACTCAAAATCCCAAAGTTACGTTTACACTTAGCATCAGGGTCATCCTCTCACTAAAATACAAAGTCTCCAGGGCAAACTCCTTATTTTCATAGAATCATAGAATTACCTGAGTTGAAAGGGACCCAAAAAAATCATCAAGTTCAACTCCTGTCCCTACACAGGACACTCCCAACACTCACACCATGGACTGAGGGCATTGTCCAGATGCTTCTTGAATGCTGGCATACGTTGTGCCATGACTACTTCCCTGGGGAGCCTCTTCCAGTGCTGCATCACTCTTTGAGTAAAGAACCCCTTCCTAATATCCAATCCAAACCTCCCCCAGCACAGCTTCCTGCCATTACATCTAGTACTATCATACGTTGCAAGATCAGTACTTGTTTCACCTCCCTCCCTTGTGAGAAGGCAGTAAAGAATGTTGAGATCCCCTCTCAGTCTCCTCTTCTCCAGGCTGAACAGACCAAGTGATTTCAGCCGTTCCTCATAAGACTTCCCCTCTAGACCCTTCACCAGCTTTGTGGCCTTTCTCTGGACATTGTCCAGTAGTCTGATGTCCTACAGTATGTAATGCCCAAAACTGCATGCAGCACTTGAGGTGGAGCCACACCAGTGCATAGCAGAGCAGGACAATCACCTCCCTCGACCAGCTGGCAATGCCGTGCTCAATGCACCCCAGGCCAGGGTTGGTCCTCTTGGCTGCCAGGGCACTGTTCAACTTGCTGATGACCAGAACCCCCAGGTCCCTCTCCGCAGGGCTGCTCTCCAAACTCTCAGACCCCAGTCTGTACATGTATCCAGAGTTGCGGTGTCCAAGGTGCAGAACTCGGCACTTGCCTTTGTTAAATTTCATGCTGTTGGTGACCGTCCAGCTCTCCAATCGGTCAAGATCCCTCTGCAGGGCCTCTTTGCCCCCAAGAGTGTCAACGGCTCCCCCCAGTTTTGTGTCATCCGCAAACTTTGTCAATAAACCTTCAAGTCCTTCATCCAGGTTATTTATGAAGATCTTGTAAAGCACAGGCCTCAGGATGCATCCCTGTGGGACCCCACTAGTGACTGGTTGCCAGCCTGATGTTACCCCATTCACTATGACTCTTTGAGCCCAACTCATCAGTCAATTGCGTACCCATTGTACTACATGTTTATCCAGTTGTATTCTGGACATCTATGAGAATACTGTGAGATGGTATCAAAGGCTTTGCTGAAATCAAGAAAAATTACATCAACCATTTTTTCCTGGTCGACTAGGTAGGTGACCTTGTCACAGAAGGATTTTGAGTTCAAAAACAATAACATGGATAAAATAGTCCTAAACCAGAATATCTGCTCAAGTTTCCAGTCTTAACCCTGATCCCTCTATAAGTTCCTAACCCCTTCCACCATATGTCCCAGACAACTAAGCAGCAAAAAGTACAAATTCTGTCTTTGACTTCCTTCTGTTATGCAGTTCCTTTTCCTGTTGCTTTTACACAAAGTCCAAGGTCCTGCTCTTCTGACAGTCACACCTTAGAGCTTTGGCCACAAGGCAGAGTGGAGATGGTACCCAAACTGCACTCTAAATATCTACTAAGATATAATCCAAAACAGAGATTCCCCAGAAAGTCTTCTGGCAACCTCCTTGCCACCCAGCAATTCTGTTGAACATTTTGTCTCCAAGTAGGGGGGGCACAGTGCAAACCGTAGACTTGTAAGCAAATATACTACCTGAAAAACGTCAGCAATAGGTTAAAGAAAAGTATCTTTCAAGTAACCTATTCCATTTTTGCTAGTCCTTGTGCCAAGTATAAGTGTGCAGGCTTTCCAACACCCTTGCTCTTTCTAACAGGTATTCAAACCAAAAACGTCCCTATCTCTTGAGCAAATTTTTTCCAACTGATCTTCCTTGCAACTTCACCTCCCAAAGGGGAAGAACATAACAGATTATTCTGCAAAAGCATCTACACATCTATGTAGTTAGTCAAGAAAAATAGGATTCTACGTTTCAGTCAGCCTCTCATGCATGTGATCACACCAGGCATTTCAATGAATGCTCAAGAAAACAGCAGCCAGAAATCTACTGGTTTTATTGAGAACTAGAAATAGGAGGAAAGGAGAGAAATGGTGGACCCCTTGCAATGCAGTTAACTCAGTCAGCAAGTTAAATCTGGTATTACGTAAAGATTTGAAGAGTCCTATGTTGTTAACATTAACAATTCTACTTCTGTTTTAACCTCACAATAAGCTTCCTACTTCTGTGCCACTCTCTTATAAACGCATAAATCTGAACATCTCCACACCTACATTCTCAGCTCCTCAGCCTAGCCAAACTACCAGCCTTCCTAAAGACATTTCTTAGACGGTCTTAAACCTGAAAGGTCACTGGCTTTTAGAAAAAGGGCATAGTACAAAGAATTCTGCCCACAGGTACACAACCTAGTAGTTTTATGTTAATTGTTACCTGTTTTTATCTTCCATTCTCCTGCTAATCCTTCCTGCATATCAAGTGTTAGTAGGCATGCAAGCACTTAAGGTGCAATTTTTATCAGAATCTGTTTCTGCACTGTTGGTAAAATTTATCCACCGCACTACAAATAGTTGCCATCCAAAGTTTCTGAAGACGTTCCAATCAATTCAAACAAAAAAGAAAAGTAACTTTCAATGAGCATGACAGGTGCTATTTTTAAGAGTGAACTGGATTCATAACATTATCAAACTATGCGAGACATTTGAATTTGTCTGACTGCATCTGTTTTATTTTAGTACTTGATCCATCTTCCCCATTTAAAAAATGTTACAGAATTGCAGTTAAAGGGATTTCTCATTTATTTTCTGCTAAAAAGTACAGCAGATGGAATCTTTTCATCACATTTTTACATAAACATTCAGGCTGAGGGAAGGGATAAACAGCTGGAGAAATGAAACATCCTCCTAATAAAATGCAATGCTTTAGACAGTGCTCTTAAAGCTTCCTTTAAGCTTCCTTCACAGCTATCAGTAGGAATCAGAGTTAAAGATTTCTCTTCCGAGTTCTGTTCTAGGTATATTTTTCCACACGTGAGGCTCAAGTGAATGACATCCATGTATTTTACCAAGCATGAAGGAAACACAGAGCAGACCAAGCAAAGCTAATACAACCCTATCTACACTTAAACCGATCTTTCCTTAAAGAAAATCAAATCCTTTCACAGGCTTTATGATGAACTGCATTGCTGAACCTTGAGTCTTAAAAATTTATGGGTGTATAGCACTATGTACAAGGGGAAGATTAGCTACATTAAGACCTTCAGCAGGACAGACACTGAGTAACAAAAAAAGGTGGTTACTGAAGTTGTCAAATGCTTCTTCTTAGCAAAACAGTATTTCAGGCTGTGATGAAGCTATATATACTATCAATGGAACAACCTTAGAAAGCACATTATCAACCACTGAGATAATCTTGGCTGCTGAAAAATGGTTGTTACCATTTGTCACAGCTTAGCTCCAGACAAGCATGGCTGGTAGCTAAAATCAAGCTGGTTTTGTCCCAGTTCCCTCCTGCCACACCCCACAGACACCAGGAAAGAGAAAGAAACTTGGGGGTTGGAAACTAAACTAAAACAGTTTTAATGAAACAATAATAATAATAAAAATAATGAATATACTCCTAATAAAATAATAAAATATATACAATATATACAATATATGAAATTGCTCCCTCCCTCAGTGACTACAGATGCTGCAGAGCAGGCACAGGAAGAAGGTCCCAGGCTGGACTCAGCGGCAGGAGGGAGCTGGACTCAGAAACACACGGATCTGTTATCAGCGGCAGGAAGACAGAGTCCTTACTGGATGTTGGCTATCGAAGAAGAGGGCTTGACCCTCATGACCCTTGAGTTTTATCCCAAATATGATGTATATGGGATGGAATACCCTGTTGCTTAGTTCTGGGTTACCTGTCCTGCCGGTTCCTCCCTGCAAATGTGACCCTTCTTCGTCCTTTTGACTTACGACATTCCTCCAGCTTAAGGATGGGTTTGGTTTCTACAGGGATAAGTAGAAACATTGTCTAACAAACATGCAGTTAACTATCAGAAAACAAAGTTACTTAGACGGGGCTTAGCTGAAAAGTCAGAAAACCGAGCCTGCTTTAGCTCAAACCAGAACACTGTGCTACTTCTAAGAACTACTGCTATCCACA
This sequence comes from Tapera naevia, assembly GCA_033556795.1. Classification (NCBI taxonomy): domain Eukaryota; kingdom Metazoa; phylum Chordata; class Aves; order Cuculiformes; family Neomorphidae; genus Tapera; species Tapera naevia. Next base: position 1,624,396 of record JAUMJJ010000095.1, read on the forward strand.
TACACAGTTATTACTACAAAATCACACACAAAACTAAATTTAGTTCTTACATTTCTCCACTCCATAGAACCACTTCATAAAATGCCATCTCTTCATAAATGCACAGATGAAGCACCTATACACACATACCCTTATCAGCAACAGTTATATTAGAACCTTTTTATTTTAAGAGACACATGTTCACCTGATAACACTTGAAACTACACAAAAACTATTTAACGAAATAACTCTTAACTAGCTTTACTAGTGGTATTACTGTAATACCACTATGTCATTTACAAAAGATTTCAACTATGAAGGTAAAAGCATAAATACAGGCATCCACCACACATTTATGTACTGGTGAACTCTTATCACGCTTTTTCTTTTTTCATTATGCAACTATCCCATTTGAGATTACACTAAGTATTCATCCTGAGCTCTGCTAGACTGCTATTACTGGTAGATGAAGAAATAATCTGAACACAAATATTCTGCAATTCTACATGCAGGCGCAAGGATACAAGCCAGAGTCTAGAACAGCCTTCACAGAAAAAGTGAATATGACACTGATTAAAGCATGACAGAAGAGGAGCCTCAACAGTTTACATGAGGTGTATCAAAAGTCATGGCAAATGGAGTTAAATCCAGCTGTAGAGCAGTCACAAATGGCGTTCTCTAGGGCTCAGTGCTGGGTCCAGTCCTGTTCAATATCTTTTATCGGTGATCTAGATGAAGGAACTGAAAGTACCCTTAGCAAGCTTGTGGATGACTCTAAGCTGGGAGGAACTGTTGATCTGCTTGAGGGTAGGGAGGCTCTGCAGAAGGATCTGAATAGGCTGTATCAACGGGCTGAGACCAACAAGATGAGGTTCAACAAGTGCCAGGTCCTGCAATTGGGACACAACAACCCCAACACTGCAAGCTTGGGCAAGAGTAGCTCGAAAGTTGCCTGGCAGAGAAGGACCTGGGTGATGGCTGACAGCCAGCTGAATATAAGACAGTAATGTGCCCAAGTGGCCAAGAGGGCCAATGGCATCTTGGCCTGTACCAGAAACAGCATGGCCAGCAGGACCAGGGAAGTGATTGTGCCCCTGTACTCATTGGTGAGGCCGCACCTCAAGTACTGTGTTCAGTTTTGGGCCCCCTTCTACAAGAAGAACATGGAGGTGCTGGAGCGCGTCCAGAGAAGAGCAACAGGGCTGGTGAAGAGGCTGGAGAACAAGTCCTACAAGGAGTGGCTGAGGGAACTGGGGTTGTTTGACCTAGAGAAGACGTGGCTGAGGGGAGACCTCAGCACTGTCTACAACTACCTGAAAGGAGGCTGTAGCGAGGTAAGTGTTGGTCTCTTCTCGCAAGTGACAGGTGATAGGACAAAAGGTAATGACCTCAAGTTGTGCTATGGGAAGTTCAGACTAGGCATTAGGAAAAATTTATTCACTGAAAGGGTGGTCAGGCACTGGCACAGCGGCCCAGGGAGGTGGTTGAGTCACCATCCCTGGAGTTGTTTAAAAGACAGGTAGGTGAGTTTCTCAGGGATATGGTTTAGTAGCGTACAGGTATGGCTGGACTCAATGATGTCAAAGGTCTTTTCTAACCAGGCGATTCTATGATTTTATGATTCTATGAAAAACAGACTTTTATAAAATATGTTTTTGGTCTCAGATAACTAACTGAAAGTAACTAATGCATGAGTCAGATCAGATTGTCTGAAGATCCTTTATGTTCTTAAACTCTGCTGCTTCCATTTTTTCTGAATAATAAAACCCCCTAAACTTTAGGTGTAGGATTTGTTTTACTCCTCATAGCTCAGTACAATACAGGAGGGGAATGCTTCCCTTGCTAAATCATCAATAAATTCCTTCGCATCTATAAGCTCCTATAAGTTAAAACTCTTTAGGTACTGATTCTTCCAATAGTGAAATCAGATGAGACATGTAGACATAGATTTGTTTTAAATTTAAATATAAGCAGAGCCATCATCAATGAAAGAATGCTTCTGTGAGCAAGACTTCTTAGCATTTGAGCTTCCGTTGCAAGAACTTCCTTAGCACTGATCCAATGAACACTATTCCTATGCATTTGCATCTTAGCTTATCATCTGAGACCAAGTCATCAAGATTAAACATTGTACTGTTTATTCTCTAAGGCATTCCGAGATATCTTAAGTAAAATCAATTGCCTCTACCTATAATCAGAATATACTGATCTTAACATAAATTGACAGAACTGCCTGCCCCTGCCTGCCTCCCTCTGTAAAATGAGCCTTCTTTTTTTTCTTTTTATTAAGGATATAAAAATCAATTAAAAAGACATTTCTTTTCATCACAGTCAATCCACATTTCAAATCGGTCATAGAAACAACTACTCGCTGGATGTGTATTTCCATTTATAAAGATCTTTTACATTTAGAAGGGTCAAGTGCAAGTACTGCAGGAGAATCCTTTATCGGCTATTTGATCCTTGCATAGCATGCTGCCTAGGCATTAAATTGTACTATGATTTAATACTGGTGTCCTAGTTTAAGCTGGGATAAAAGTTAATTTTCTTCCTAGTAGTTGGTACAGTGCTGTGTTTTGGATTTAGTATGAAAATAATGCTGATAACATACCAATGTTTTTAGTTGTTGCTAAGTAACACTCATACTAAGTCAAGGACTTTTCAACTTTGTATGCTCTACTGGCAAGCAGGTGTACAAGCTGGGAGGGAACATAACTACAACAGCTGACCCACACTGACAAAGGGATATTCCATACCATATGACATCATGGTCAGCATATAATTGGGCAGAGAATTGGCCAGGGGCAGGACTGCTGCTTGGTACAGATTAGTCATCAGTCAGTCGATGGGTGGTAAGCAATTGCAGTGTGCACCAATTGTTTTGTATACTCTTTTATCATTATTATTATTTTATCTTCCATTCCTGTCGTATTAAACTGGTTTATACTCATGAACTCTACTGTTTTTTTTTCACTTTGATTCTCTTCCCCATCCTGGGGCAGGAGTGAGCCAGTGGCTGTCTGGTGTTTGGCCACCTGCCAGGTTAAACCACAACAACCAGACAGCTGCAAATGATGGACTACTCAAGGGCATATGACTGTGACCCAGAGAGCTACAAAACCATTCAAAACAACATTTTATTTTGTTTTTTTGAAGAATGAGGTTGAGTTGGGGTAGGGTCTACAAAAAACATAATTTGAAAAAGAAGTGGCTCATCACTAAAGGATTAAAAAATGGCCATTGTAATTTAAAAAATAAATAGATGGTATACATTCACTAACAGTCATGCTACTTTAAGCCTGAGACTACACAAGTGTATAAGTATTTCTCTTTTCCCCCAGGGTTTTCATAGCACTAGGAAAAAAAAAGCCCCAAAACCTTAGTATTTCATTATTGTGCTAACACTTATCAAGCATCTAAAGCTTGCTATTTAACGACAGCAGTTGAGAAAACAGTGTATCAGTAAAAGCCAGTCTCATTTCATGTGTTTCATTTCAGGCTGGGGGTTGGATTTGCCCCTCCTTTTCTTTTTAAATAAACATAGGCAGTTATGCAATCCTCTGTAAAATCTGAAAGATTTTTTTCCCCCAACCCTTGCTCACGTAGACCCTGCAAAACAGGCATAGGGAAATTCATTGCCATCGGCATCAAGCTTCGAAGCTGTTAACGTTTGAGACACTTTTCACGTGCATGTTCAGCACCTTGTAGCACACACCCAGCTTCCCCGCTGAAGAATTTCGCCCAGGCACAAGAGCTTTTACCCGGAACTGAAGAAATACTTTGCAATTGCTGCTGATCTGGGGTGAGGGTGTATTTCTTTTCAAACTAGCTAGCCTGGGTTGCAGGCTAATTCACAGGATTTTGTCACATCCTACTTTCTTATCCCTAGAGTACCGCACTTTATACCTGCGTGTGTTACACTGCAGTCTCTAGTCTCCCACACCTGATGCCGGTTTTATGGAAGAACCCATACAGGCGCATGTACAGAGACAAAGCCCCTTGAGCTAACATTTAGGCATTTAAAAAAAAAAAAGGAAATAGTCTTTACCCATCAATCTCCATAAAAGGGGGCCGCCTGCTCTGCACAAGAACACGAAGCAGCAGCTGCAGCGCCTGAGGCGCCGTTACCCTGCCTGCAGTGGCAGGGCATCTGGTGTGTGGGCAAAGTGGATCCCCCAGCTCCAACGTGAGCCGTCCAAGCGCACAGCCAGGCTCGCCAGCCGCCCGCAGTCAGCCGCCACTGCCACCGCCCTTCCATCAACCTGCTGCTGCAGTTCCGCCAGGAGCCAGGGAACAGCCCCCCGGCTCCCGCACAGGTTGCGGCCGCGCGTTCCCTCCACGATGGCGGCGGGAGACGCGGCTGTCAGGGCCCATCCTGACGGGCAGGCAAACGGAGCGGCTCTGCACGGAGCCCCCCTTCCCGCCGATCCCTTCGCCGGGATTCTCCCGGGAGAGCAGGCGGGACACAGAGGAACGGGAGAGGCAGCGAGGGGTTAATCCTGCGGAGGAAAGATGCCGCCGCTGCCACTACGCCCGCAACCCCCGCGCCCGTTACATAACAGCAGCGTGCGGCGGGCAGGAAGGGGCGCCGGGGGCTGTCGGTCGCACGGCGGCAGCTGGGGCCGCCGGCCCGGGGCGGCTCCGCCAGCGAAGCCCGCCCCCTCCCCTCGCACCTTCGCTCACTGAATCAGCAAGCGCGCTCAACGGGGCGGGGAGGGAGCAGCAAAAGCTCAGGCACGCACCCGACCTCCAAAACGGAGAGGCTTGTCGCGCCCGCCCCGCACTTACCGGCGGCTCTCGATAGGTCCCGCCGCCCCAACCCGACGCTCGCCCGGGTTCTAGCGCTGTCGGGCGCCCGTATCTAGCCGGCGCCACGGCTCTGTCAGGCACCGCCCTCTCTGCCCGGGCATTGGCGAGCGCCCGGCACCGCCCGCCCGCCCCGCGGCCGCTCGTCCCCGTAGGTCGGGGAGGCCGCTCCCTCCCCCCGCACACCCCCGGAGTAATGAATTAGCGTAGGGGGAGCTGAAGAGTTTGCTACCTTAAATGGCTGGTTGCGGCTGGCGGCTCATCTGCCCGCTCCTCCCTGTTTATCGGCCGGTGCCCCGTAGCAGCGGCGAAGGGAAGGTCCAGCAGCTTTCGCCATCTCGCGCATCCTATTCCGCGAGAGAGAGAAGCAGAGAGCAAGGAGCGCCGTAGTCCTCTGTGTCATACCGGGCTTCTGCAGGTTTGGGTCCGGATTGTTTCTCGGCTGTGATTTAAGCTGGAGTTGTTGAAATAAAGTAAATGAAAATCGTGTAAAAGACTGGGCTGTGCGGTGCAGTAGGTGCTTCGTAAAACTTCGCGTCCCCTCAGCTTACTGCTTGCCTAGGAGCGGGCCTAGGGCTGGCAACGGCGGCGAGGTGCAGCCGCCAAGCTAATCTGGAGCCACCTCATCCAAAATCTTAGAGCACTGAGAGAATTCAGGAGTCAGCAGAAACATAATGAACTGTTGTACATCCTCATGAATGAATTTATAACCAGACTCCAATGACCTGTCAGAGCTTGGTGGGCCATGACCTGATAGCTACTGTGCTGGAATCAGGTTAAAACAATCTACCTGCAGAGGTGAGGGAGAAAAGCAAAAAGATCTAGTTAATGTGCAGTGGGATCTGAATTTTTTCAAATGCAGGAAAATTTGATAATGCAGGATAATTTGTGCTTTTTTTTTTTAAATAGTCCCGTGTCTATACTTGCCTCAAGATGCACAAACCAAGGTAATGTATTTTTTTCTTTCACCATGCGGACACAGGAAATCTGCCCTTTATGAAGTCTGAGCTGGCTGAAGGCTCAACAAGAGTCCCTGCTATACAGCTCAGGAGCAGATTAGGACGGGTACAACTTTAAATCAGAACCTAGTTTTGAAGGGAAAAACAAATGCAGTATAGATTCACATGAAACAAAGTAGTCCGGCAATGACTGGTGTCATAATGTTTAATATAGGGTTGGTCCTATATTATTTTCAATTATTTTCCCCATCCCACACTGTTTAGAATGTAATTTTCTGGTTTTCTAATGCAATTGCCTTTGACAAACCATGCCATCAATCTTAGAAAACATGCAGAATCAGAACTACCCAAATTTGATTCTATAATAGAATACCTTTGATTCTGTGAATCCATGAAGAGCCCATGCTGGAGCAGGTTTTCTGACAGGACCTGTGACCCCATCAGAGGACCCACACTGGAGAATCGTGTGTCCGTACTCTGTGGAAAAGACCCACGCTGAAGCAGTTCATGGAGAACTGCAGCCTGTGGGAAGGACTCGTGCTGGAGAAGTTTGTGAAGGACCATATCAGATGAGAGGAACCCCATGTTGGAGCAGGGGAAGAGTGTGAGGAGGAAGGAGTGGCAGAGACAGTCTGATTACAATTCCCACTCCCCATCCCATTGTGCCACTAATGGGTAGAGAAGTTGGGCGTCTGGGAAGAAGGGAGGGGTGGAGGGAAAGTTTTTTTAGGTTTGTCTTTATTTCTCACTACCCTATTCTGTTTCATTGGTAGGCAGTTACATTATTTTCCCCAAGTCAAGTCTGTTTCGCCTGGGACAGTAATTGCTGAGTGATCTCCCAGTCTTTATCTTGACCCATGAGCCTTTTGTCATGTCTCCTGTTGACGAAGGGGAGCAATAGGGTGGCTTGGTGGGCAGATGGCAATTAGCCAAGGTCAACCCACCATGTTATCACACTGCTTTAATAAAGTAATGTAACTTTGAATTAATTTTAATCCTGTGTGCAAATTAAATCCTTCCATATTTTAAAGTGGAAGATAGAGCAGTTCCTCTGCATTTATTTTAATTTTTAACTAAAGAATGCTGTAATTGAGTGCTAAGTGTGCTTTGGACATTTATTCAAAAAATAAAATAATGTGAATGCCAACTTGCATTTGTTTAGTGAATTTCTACAGCATTCAGTACACTTACTTTATACGATACAACACTTAAATCAGAACGTACAATTATGCTGTTACAGTTAATTTCCTAGAGCTCTCAGAAGCCTTCTCTCATCCCTGCACAATAAATTATTTGTTTTAGTCTAGAAAATAATCTCTCCAGTTTTACATTATTACAGAACAAGACCTTTACATTAATACAGAACAGGGCCTTATAGCAAATCCTGAGAGTCATCTCACCTTTGATTAGCTCCAGTCTCCTCTGGAAGTCTATTCCATCCCAAAGAAAAAAAGACCCTTGACCACGACCTCGAGATCTCACTATCGTAACTAAGATTAGCTGCATTTCCCTAAGAGGTTAGTACACCTGCGTTTGTAGGTTGTAGCTGTGGCTGAAGGATTCTATCTTCTATTCTAGGCATAGGCCACTGTGTAAACTCACATACAACCAGACCTGATGATTTGTCAGTGTGACCTAACATTTCAGATTCTCTTTTGATCTTCTAAATAAACTTTTGAAAATACGACTGATCAAATATCATTCTCTATGATACACTCTTGTTAGACGTTGCACATTTCCTTAGAATCCAGGAATGGAGCAGAGTGCAGGCACTGGCCATACCCTGGGTCCCACAGGGACTTTCAGAATGCAAAATTCCTACAAGTTGCAGTTTGAAGGTGAATTTTCCTTCCTCTGGGCTAATAACAACAGAGAACAGAAGAACTGGCCTTACAGTTCCCCTTTTCAGAACTTCACAGTAAGAAACACACATCAGATTTTGTGCTGAATTCCAGAATATTGCTGATTTAAATTAGCATTATGAGAAGTACATAAATCTACTAAAACCAAAATTCTACATATTTTCTTACTTCATTCTTTCCATCAGCTAATATACCAGTTCTTTCATTTCAAGACAAAGTCTTGTAGGAGGGATGCAAATCTGCTTCCTGCAGTTGACACAGGTTCTTTCCTGCTATACTTACTGACCGCTCCTATTATTTCTATAGTGTTTATCCTCCTCTGAATTCTGTTCAAAGTTTTTGTTATTTCAAGAATTTTTCTGCTTTTTCCTCCTTTCTTCCCTAGTTCTCTACCAAACAGAGAATTCTTTCTTGCTTAGGCACCTCTGTTGTTAATACATTAAGCCAATTCCATCAGAGTTGAAAAACTTTATGGCCAGCATTAGTTCCGAAACTGAGAGATGAGAAGCAATGCTGACAAAATGATACATTACATAAATGCTGGGTATTCAGTGAATCAGCAGTGACATTGTACCTTGAGCCAGAACTATGAAACAGGAAAATCAATCACCAAGATCACATTGTTATTATAAAGGTCACTTTAGTTTGCTTGTAAGGTACAGATGTGATAAATTGTGACACAAATGTAATAATCAAAACATTTGTGTGAATCAAAGAGTATTTATTTGGTTGAAACTGCCATCAAAATGACGGGATGATTTTTAAATGACAGGTAGTCCCTCCATCTAGAAAACCAGCGTTTTTTCTGTTGTTGCTTTCTTTTAACCACTTGTTGGAAGAGTTACAGAAGCTAAAAATCAATTAAGTCTTTCATCTGTTGAAAATCAAGTACCATTTTCCAAGTTATACAAATAGGTGTAGACACATTGTCATTTGTGTATGTGCGTGCAACATACATATTTTCAATATATTACACACAGTCAATTTATGTACAGCTATGTATATAGTCTCCGTCATTTAAAGGAGTGCAAAGCTAGCTACTTGCCAGACCCCCACATTTTTTAAATACAAAATTTAATTGTATAAAGAATGTGTGAGAATTTCAAATAGGTAGACAAGCATATAAGGTCCTTCTCATGTAAACAAAGTCTGACATAGAACATTCTGTATTTTGCAATGTGCTGTCCTGGAACGTTTTACAGAAACTAATACATATATGTTTATGGAATCTGTTATACTGCATATCAATTTTACTGAAATATAAGTTAACAACAAAAAAATGCAAACATAGAAGTCAGAGTTCAGGATGCACACATGTATTAATGAAATATCTTGATTGCACTAACAATACAGAACACAGTTCTGCAAATGCATGACCATGATAGAATTCCTTATTTATTTTTATTTGCCAAAGCTCCCATCAAAAAACAATATTAATGAAAAGTTGAGCTTAAATCAGAGCACATGTTTTTTCAAAGGCTATGAAGTTCAAAACAGCCTGTCTTACTTACTCTTCTCTGTTGCACACAGACCCTTTTTGGGAGTGCTTTATCACATGCTCTTTCTTTCAGATGAAACACTATTCTAACTTATATTCTCTTCTCTAATACCTTACCAAAAAGTGAAAAGGAATAAAGTAGGATAATGCAGAACAGCTCTAAAAAAGGATAAAATTTTTGCAGTGGATCCAATAATTTGGATCAAGGTTTAAGAAATCTGTATTCTAGTACTGTATTTTGTATAGACTTTCCATGGACCAGCTAGCAACATGCCCAGTCTCCCTCTGTATCTGTTTTACAGACATAAATTGGGGACAATAAATCTTACAGTAAGGATAACCAAGAGGTCTAGAGATATTGTAGCACAAAGCCCTTACTTAAAAGGAAAAAAAATGTCTTTATTAGGAAAACATTCAGTGATGTGAGGGTTATAACGAGGTCTTTCTTTAAAAGAAAACTTTTTAAGGCAGGTCCTTCATTCACTGCATGTCTTAGCTCTCTGTAAAGTGGCTTTGTAGTTAAAGCCACTGGCTGTAGTTAAAGATGGCCCACAGCACTTAAGCACTTTCATAAGATGGACAAAGACTAGAGTAGTTGCTGCAGCCTTATTAATTTTCTGATTTCTTTTTCCTTTGGTTAACTGTTGAAAAACACTTTGTTGTTCCTTTTTGGTAGTTTATTCAATTTATCACATATACTCCCAATTTTACTGTATCTTTGTTAGCTCAGCATTTATTCAGACCCCTAAAATACTCTCAGGACTATTTTATTCACACTTTTAATTTTTGACAGGAGGAGAAATGGCCAGGAAGTGAACCTCAGAATTGCAGAAAGGGTAAGCATCAGTGAAGTCTGATACCAAAGTTTCAGCATTACAGTTAAGACAGTAAAAAACCTGATGGTATTTACATGGAAATGGCCGCACCAAGCTATTTCCTTAGTGGAAGACTTTTTCAGCACTGCTCTGCCTCTGGTGACCTATATTCCCAAATTCTTCAAGGGGAGGTGGGGAAGTCAAAATAAAAGATAAATCTTTATCAAGACTGCCCACAGAACAGAAGCAGCCCTTCAGGTACTCACAGCAATTAGCTGCTAAAATATAAGAAGCTGAGTGCTTTTTTGTTCAGTTTAGCTTAAATTACTTTTTGTCATCAGATATGAAAATACAATGAAGTCTTTCTTAAACTCACCTATTTGTTCATCTCAAATGTTACTGACTGCCCTGGCACTAAATATCACATCTATTTTCTTTGTGTAGAACAAGGGTGTCAACTCCCGCTGTTCTCCTGCCCCTGCAGCGTAACGCGCGTCACTCTTTGCACATGTGACTGGCATTGGCAGGAGCGCAGAGGCATTAAGATTGCTTCAAGAAGCTCGGCGCTGCCTCCGGGTAGAAACAAGGTGCTGAACCAGATAAAACAAGGTGAAGGGCCTGATTCAGCCTGTGGGCCTTGAGTTTGACACCCCTGGTGTAAAAGAAAGAATTCTTTTACCGTGACATTTGATAACAGACTACTGTTTAAAAGTATTCAGTGATAAGTAGATTTGTGTTTAAAAAATTGTTTTTATCCAAGCAGCTACTAGATGTCATTTTTTTTCGGCTAGAGACAAAAATATAAACCGGTCTAGCAGTCTTAATTGTGATACTTTATTTTTCTGGTGCTGTTAACACAAAGAGAACTTTGTCAGAACTCATTCCATCAGCGTGAATATAAGCTGGTACTGCACATGGACTTATTGTAATTCAGCCTACAATCAACATATGAAGTTCTAGACCCAGTAAAGCTAAAAGTTTTTCCAATAACATAAAAGCAGTTAGCATTTCATTTGCAATTCCCTACTCTCTCATGTACTGTTACTAAATAAAGGTATAGAAATTCAGTTTAAAAACAATAAAACAAAACTAATCTGTTCTGTACTGGTTAGGGAGCATGTTGTTCAACATGACAAAAAACAGAAGGACACATACAGTAAAGATTCTCAAATTATGTCTTGTTATTTCAGTTAGAGCTAATATCATGTTGTGCCATTTATTGAATATCTGAGTCTCACTAGTAATTTAGGTCTTCATCTATTACAAAGCAGCTACAGGTTACAAAGAAAACGGTCCTCTATAGTAAAATCAGAGTATTTTCTGGTCTATAATTGCTGCCCAATGGTGGCGAAGGTTGTTCTTTTTATACAAAAAGGCATAAACATACTTTGTCAAATTTTGCTGAAGCTGATTATAGTTTTTCTTGTGTCCAGGTGTTTAGATTTGACTTCTTCCTCTTTTATCACCACTGTAATGGGATGTCTACGACTACTAATTGCCCACATCTCAAAGTGTCAGGTTTGTACTCTGATGTGTAAAGGTATTGTCACAGGTGGGTTATTTTGTGTCAGACTATGAATGGGAGTACTGGAGACATGGAATATGTGCTCTGTTACTTCTCCTGTAGGAGTGTAAGCTCCTGCAGTGAACAAGAGCAGGAAGGTATAAGGAGGAAAAGAAATCAGGCATTGAACTGAAAATGAAGTTTAATCAGGCGTGAATTGCTAGAGGACATTCAAATGCTATGTCCTAGTTTTTTCTTTCTCTGTTACATGGGGGAGGGGGGGGGGGGGGGGCGGTATGGTTTGGGTTTTTTTGATGTACACACGTGGACCAGCCATACAAGTTGTGTCTGACAAACACGAGGCTACACTGTTTGCTTTACCAGACCCCAGCATGGGACCAGCCTTTTCCTAGAATAGTTTCAGATCACATTTAAATGCTCACAGTTAATAATCACTAAAATCACATCTGTTGAGTTACTCAGAGTAAACAGTACATAGTTTGTCAGCTTTATGCTTTTATGTTAGATATATGTCCTATTTAGGAGAAGAACAATAACTAGTGCTCTGATTGCATCACAGAGATGCAGAGGAATAACACTTGATGTTCTGGGAGAAAAAAAAAATCAACAACCACTCCTGCATTAGTACTAAATTATATAAAAAAATATGTTTCAATGTTGGAAATTTGTTTGATAAGCTCCCACTCTTTTATTACAACAGCAGAACTTCTAATGTGAGCCATAAAAATTAATTTCACGGAGTTGTAAGAATAACTGGAATCAGAGAGGCAGTTGATTTTAATTTTAAAAAGATCTAGTTTCACAAATAGATATTTTTCTAATAAAACCTTCCAGAGGCTGTACTCATTGTCTCACGTCTTTTTTGAGTTGATAGGGAGAAAAGCACTTAGTCAAAGAGTCTGAATTTCATACTATGCTTCCAGAAGCAACATGCAGACATAGTAGTATTGCAGAGAAATAGAAACATCAGGACCAGTATGAATCAAGTACTAACAGAAATATGTAAGTATGAAAGCAGAGAAGAAAAACAAACTGCAAATGCTGGTGACACCTAGATCAGATGGTGCATTGATCCTGACTGGGATACTGCTGTACGTGGAGGAGCTGATAATCTACATTGCAGTTTGAGTGAGCAGGCACAGGCCTGCGCTGCACTGTGTTGCACTTCCAGCGTAACCTTCAGACTGTGCTATGCAAGTTCTGTGGGTCACCTCAGCCAGTGGATCGCAGTAAAAGAGCCTTCAGGCCACTTCTGCTTGGCACCAGCCGCTACACTGCCTGTACATCCTTGCCTGTGTCTAACAGTGCAGCAAGAAGTTCTCGCATCAACAGCCTTTAGGAGTAGAGTTGTTTTCTTATAAGAAAATTATTTTTTATCTCAAAGGACCAAAAAGGAGGACCTTCTCTCCACAGATGGGATCTGCACAGTGTATTGTGGCAGAATCCATCCATGGTCCATCTGATGCTGCATGCATGTGCGCTGCTCAGCATCTGAAGGGACAAAAGGTTTACTTACTATCTATATTCCTCTTTTTTTTGTCAGGTCTTTCTTGTCAAGCTGCAGAAAGAGCCTTCCATCATATCTCTCACGTCACCCACATACCGGATCTTGGTGCAAAACAACAGGTCAGCACAATCTTAGCACAAAATATGCAGTTTACCAGGATACCTAGTTTGGGGAAAGAAAGGACAGACTAATTCAGAGAAGAAGGCAAAAGCATAATTAGTGAATTAGTGATGTTGCCTAATGACTCTCAGAGGTGGGATATGATGTAAAAAACCCAGAAGATGGCAATCACTGTGAACTTATAAAGGTAAAAAAGGTATGCCCAGAGTACCAGAATGTCGTTATTAATCAAGAATAATCAAGGATGTGTGATGAGGACTTAGTAACCAGTATTCCTTGTTCTCTTACCAGAAGTAATACTGATCAGACCTATTGAATGCAAACATTTTGGTGCTTCTGAGCAAGTATGAAAGAATAGGTCTGAAAGAATGGGTGATCCATAAAAGAGCAAGCATAAGTGAGATGAGCTTTAAAATAAAAATCACCATCCCTTTCTGTATGATCTTGCGTAGAGTTTTGTTACATTACATGCCACACCATTGGTCCTGCACAGAAGTTCAATAATTTCGACTCAATGGTCTATAGTAAGAAGTGGCATATATCCCCAGCCAGGTGTCTGCTTCCTGGTCTGCTTTAACACAGGAGAACAGGTCCAACTGTGCTATACATGGGGGAGAGTCACAGTTTAAAAAAAAAAACAGATTCAATCGTGGAATCTTACTTACTGTAGTTAAGTTTTCACTGGGCAACATTGAAAAAGAGTCTGGCTCCATCCTCTTAGTACCATCCCTTCAGGTATTTGTAGGCTTTAACATGATTCTGCCCCCTGAGCCTCCTCCAGTCCCTTAATCATGTTCATGACCCTTCGCTGAAATGTCTCTATATGCTGGCAATTAGCACATCAGGATTCCAAGCCATTTGAAAGAGAATAGTTCAGCCCCTGTTGCCCATTCATATCTTCCAGTGTTAAGTTTCAAGCTTTGGAAAGTCTTCTGAACATGTAAGAAAGAGATGTCTCATCATTGGGCAAATGTCTTCAAGCATGAACAAAACATACTAATCTGGTGTCTGGAAACTGCCTTCTTTTCATTTCTCCCCAAACAGCAAACTACTGATGAATGTAGTCTTCCAAAGTGTGTAGCACTGGCAAGTGATCCCCTCTCCTTTAAACTGTGGAAGACCAAAACTCATCTGCTAGGTTCCCCCTATGAAGGATTTTTCTTAGTAGCTGAAACATGTCTGATGCAAGATTTCGGTTCAAGTCATATCAAAGTTACGCACTACTGAAAAATCAGTTTTGTAGTGAAAAACAGTGTGCCGTTTATGGCTGTTCTTTATTACAGCTAAGGCATGTGTAGTCTTAAAATGGAAGGGGAAATACAGCCCATGTCTTCTAAGCACAGGCCCATAAGAGGAAAAGTAAGAATGTTGTCAAAAGATTTTCTAATTAGCAATACAAGATTAACTAATTCTCCTCTTTTGATTTCCTTAGCTGTCCACACATGTGCAGTATATTATGTTTTTCATTATACTATATAAATGCAGATTCTTTCACTGGATATTTACAGTGAACATAGGACAAAATGGGGGTGGTCTGTCTCCTATCGTTTCCACCCCAGTTCACTCCTGTGAGGCAAAGATCCTATATATAGGAAGTTAAAAATCTTCACCCAGCAAAGCCTAGAACATAACTTCTTCAAAAGAATACCAAGCAAATAAGGAAATAATAATAACAATAATAAACCTTGAAAAAAATGAAGAAATGTTTAGAGGCTAAATTGCACTATTTGAGAAATTATATTATTCTATTACATTCTATTTGTAGCAAAGAAAAAGAGCTACGTTCTGATGATCTCAATGATCTACCAAGGAAGCAGTCTTTTTAGCATGTATCTAGCACAGCACTGTCGGTGCAGTCACTGTTAGTATGACTCTTTCTTCCTCATTTAAGCCACTATGAATGAGATGCTCAAAAGCTTTTTGGTTATTTTGCCACAGGAGAATTTCATATGTCTCTGGCCACCAAGATAACCATTACAAAACAAAATCAAACACTGATACAAAATGGCCAAGTGTTATAGAAAAATTCTCAAATTTAGATCAGCCAGTTCTGAACAATACAGAACAGCACTACTTTGTTTGTTCACTCTCCAGGAAATTCAGTGCTTGGAAGAAACTTTGAATTATTTCTTCTTCCCTCTTTGTACTTTTGTATGACTATGCCTCAAATTCTACAGCAGAGAACTGGTGCAAAGCTTCAAGTTTTGACATTCTTCATCTAGTTCTTTTGATTAGGCATTACAGCCTTTGTTAAAATAGTCTAATTTTCAGCAAGACTAAATGCTAAAACTGCATAAAGTTGGATTAAGGAAAGAATTAAAATTAAAATAATTCTATTTAAATTACCATTGACTTAAAAGAGTTAAAATTAAAATTTATTCTGCTTACTTTTTTTTCATTAAATACCAAGCAACAAAGCAATTATGTATACTGGCAACAAAAAAACAAGCAGTTCCAACCACTAAGCAATTGTTTGGATACATGCCTTTTTATTTGTATCCTCTCAGTAATATATTCTCCTCAAAATATATAATATTCACACACAAAAGCCAAAGCATTTTATATGTTTCTAGGAACATAGCTAACAAAACACATGCTGTTCAAAGAAGATAGCTTAAACTTCTCCAGACGTAACCTCAACACACACACAAAATAGCTAACATATAAAAGGAATGGAAAACATTTTTCTGGTGCATACACATTTCAGTTGTTATTCAATACCAAAAGAAACCCTACTATTCACTATAAGCCACAGGACAGCTGAAGCATGCATTTTCCATTATGTGAGTCCTTACTATCTCTACTTTGTTCAGAAAACTAATTAATAAAATAAACACATCACTTTATTAAGGAACAGAAAGCATGCACTAGAATACAGAAATATGGATAATGTTTAAAAGAAAATTTCCCCAAGAATAAATTTAATGACAATGAAGGCTATTTATACACCTTAATCACAATCTTAAAAATATATAAATATTGGATATTGAAGTATTACACAAGATCAAATGGAGCAGATAATTCAGCTGGTCTAAGAGTGAGAAGAACTGCTACTAATTACCAGATTGAATTCCCAAGAATATAAATTTCCAATATTCATATCATATATGCAAGCTGATTAGAAAAGATAGGAAAATGAAAAATGTTTAAAATAAATTTGATCAGATTCCTTGCTCTCTTACATACTAACAAACATTTTGAAAATTGAAAAAGGCTCCTGAGCAATGGTAAAAGAAATTCAGTTTCACCACTGGCTCATTTTTCCATCTATAATAATCCATGTATTACAAGTCTTTGCATCTTCAAATGGTAACTTTCTCAGAAATCAATTGAGAAGTCTGCTAAAAAATGGTTTCCTATAATACAAATGAAATTTACCTTGAGAAACATTGTAGAGTATATTCAGATAAAATAGCTTAGGCTGGAAGGGACTTCTTGAGGGCAAAACCAGGCCCAAGCTCAGTGCTCAGGGTTTTATTCAGTTAAATTCTCGGGTTTTATTCAGTCAAGTTCTCTGCTACTTCTAAAGACAGACATCTCTGTGGAACTTGTTGCAGGCCTTACCTACTCTCACACTTACACTTTTCCTCTGGGAAATCATTCAGTTTGGAAGATTGTCTGAACAGCTTTATGTTCAGAACCTGGAATGCAAATGTGCACATTCCTAGAACTTTGACAAACCTAACCACAGTCATAGGGAGTCAAAGCTTTGTATTCAGACTGGGAAACCATAAGATATATATTACTGAAATTAAAAAATGACACTTATGAAGTTAGCTATAATTACAACTAGTACTGTATCAAACAATGAAGAATTTAAAGGAAATCAGGATGAAAATTTACTTACGGAGAACATTGATCGAAAGGCAGAACTAATGCCTACAACATTCCCTGTTGCTGGTAGTACATGCCTGTCAATTCTAGTGAACAGGACTAGATGAGAAATCCCAGGCAATTCTTCCATGATACCATCTACAGTGTCTTCACAATTCTGCTTGAACAAGGAATGCAAATATCTTATGAGCCTTACCTTACTTCTCTTTCAAATGTATTAAAAAGACCATAGCAACAAGAACTGCATTTACACGAGGCCAGAGCCTGCCTGGTGTGTCACTCTCTCATCTCATCTACTACTGAATTTTATTCCTGCTATAGCTTGTCAGCCTCCCTACCACCTCCCACCAGTTCCCTCCTTTCGATTGAATGGAAAAATGGTAGAGTACAAAACAGTGCCAAAATTTTGAGTTGAGCTTCAGAGGGACATCAAAGCTGCAACGAGCACACTGAGTCCATGCAGTGCTAGAAGTTTTGACCTAAAATGAGAATATGGACAACATTGGCTGCAAAAAGAAGGCAACACTCTTCTCTCACATTTGAAAGGGCTTGACAGAGCTCAACAGATTGTTTGTTTACACAGTTCCTTATAAAGTATCCCTTTATCAGAGGATAGTAATAATTAAGTGGTTCTTACAGAAGTCTGCATGTTCTTCCCTAACAGTCCTAGAAGGACGATCATGAATGTCTTACAAAAAAAAAAAAAAGACAACAGTTGGGGGGTGTAGGAGAAAACAGAGTGAATTCCTATTTTCAGGCTTGCCAAATTTTTACCTCAAGAAAACTAAGTTATGTGATAGGTTCACTCTTCAACATGGTATAAATTCTCACCTTGTTTAGTTGGATAAATATTGATAAGAAATAAGTCCCACTTCTTCCCAATTAAAACAAAGATAGTTAAATCTTTGGACCTCATTTGAAGAAAGATATGTTGCTTTTTACATGCTGTGTTAGAGCTGCGAATTTGTTCCAAGATGAAGTACACAGGTCCTGTTTCGTCATTTTCTTGATAGAAGTTAGGAAAAATATCTGGACAAGCTTCCCCTAGGACAAGCTTCCCCTAGGAGATTATGTGTAGCCCTGGAACAGGTTACCAGAGAGGTTTGATATCTCCAGCCCTGGAACTTTTGAGACTTAACTAGGCAAAGCTGCAGTTGGCCAAGGTGGTCGTACTGGCTAACCTCCAGGGGTCAATATGCCTCCTCCCAGAACACAAGTGCCATGGCAAGGTATCTGAATGGTGTTGGTCAAGATGTCCTATTTAAGACAGTATCAAGAAGGCTGATTTATTGATGAAAATCCTTTATCTTAATGCCAATGCATTAATGCAATGAAAAATTGAGAAACACACTAAAATAGTTTTAATCAAAACATCCTGTCTAGCTTATTTTAAGATGCCTATTGCTTGTTTACTTCTCAGTATTATAAAAGCTTCAGTCTTGGCACTTCAAAATTTCAAGTAATGTGCAGGTCACTACATTGAGTGATTGTAACAAGCCAGTAGATTTACAGTCCAGACTAACAGCAGATAGATGTCATTGGGAGTTTAGAGTCCTGTAAGCTGTTCTGGTATTGACCACTAGTAGAAAAAGAAAGAACAGCATGTCAAATGTAACTAAGCAGCCACCCTGCTCAGAATATAGCCAATATCTATACTAATAAAGTCAGGAGAGCATTGATTCAGATTTTGAACAAAAAAAGGCTTACCATTGAAGACTGGGCATCATAATTATGAAGCAGAGTAAAATAAAAGCCCAAAAGAGCATTTTAATAAATTGTGGACACTAATAAACTTTTGCCATTTCCTCCAATCTCTGCTTTCTTTTCCTCCAGCTATAGGTGTTACTGTGTTATCTTCTTCCATTTTTTGTTTCTGTTTTGTTTTAGACTTGTTTCAAGCACAGAGCATAGAGATTTTTCAAGAAAAAAACCTGTTGCTTGCGTTCTTTATGCAGCTCCTAGAACACAAGTTGACAATAATGGCTTATCAGTACCAAAGAGATGTTTGAATTAACTGAGAAGGGGCTTCTGCAGTCTATAAGCACAGACTAGGGCAATGAGATCTGTGATCTGGTTGTCCAGTGGCTGCATAGTTAAATGCTGTTTCTTATAATGCAAGAAGCAAGTAGACAGCCATATTCCAAAGAGGAAAAGATTCCTTTGCTGTAAAGACATTGTGCCTACAGCAGCAAGTTATCAAATGGAATGACATTTCCATTGATTAGAGTCAATAAAATTCATGCAAGTGAGGCAAGTTTTCATGTCCATCCCTGCAATGAGTCATTCACAGGTTTAACAGTTCGTTAATGAGATCCAGCATACTGATTGTTACATTGGCTTCATAAGATTTTTTTCTTCTAGCGTTAATTTTCTAATCAGATAACTTATCAGGGTATAGTTTTTAACATCGTTGTCATGAAAAGCAAAGATAAGCAAACCGTAACCATGTGATAAGGTTATAGTCTGTGATATCATGTACCCTAGCAACAGGGATCTACAAACAGCAGCTGGAAAACACATCCATAGTATTTCACTGAACTGGTTTTTTTACACCGAGACTACTGCCTTCTTTTACAGGGATTTTTCTCTTTCCCTTCTCCATGTAAACACATCTCATTACAAAACTTATAGGACAAATATTTCAGATATAGACAAACAATTAGTACTTGGAAAGTTACTCTGTAAATAACAATGCAACAGAACATAAGGCCTTATCTCTGTTGGATAAGGAATGATGTCAACAGTAGCGATTGGCAAAGAAGTCAATAATGACTAGTAAACACAACACAAACAATTGAGTAAAAGTGAAGGGTAAGCCAGCAGGGGTTGGTGCAGAGGAGGCAAATGCTTTTACAATGCCTTTAAAAAAATTCTTTATTGCTTTGTATTGGGAATACACAAAGCAGGAACAGAGAACTAGCTGGACTCTTTTTTATCATTGTAGAGATACATACATTTCACAGTAATATACTTCTAGACACTGTTAAACCCAGCTACTCAGCAGAAAAGATGGTCAGACTGGTATCTTGCATGTACAAATATCCGCAGCAGTATTTTGTGAGAGGCTGTATGCATGCACACAAGAGAAAATCAGCATTTCTACTGAATCAGCAAAGAAGACCAGCTCTATATAAACATCTAATGATCTCAATAGGTCACAATATAGTGAAAGAGTTCATTAAAAAAAAACAAACCCACACATAATTTTTTCTTTTTTCTCTGATCTCTCTTGTACAGTTCTTTAAAAAAATTGTTGGTTTACTAATTTTACTTAATGTTCTTGATAAATAATTATTTTTTCTCTGCGCTTTGCCCATACCTATAGTCCTTGAAGGTACTGGGCAAAGACTACTTTTAAGAACAATGCTAAGAAAAATATCAGGGCAAATGCTCCTCATTACTGTTCTGCCATGCAGACTCCATCTGAAGGCTAAGAGAATTATTCATACCAAACAAGTGGAACTTCTCTGAGTCTATTTAAACAAGTATCAATAAATGTCATAACTGAAAATAACACATCTTCATTTTGAGATTTAACCTTGTCTTCTTTAAGGGCTTTGACAGTTATACTGTACAGTACTGCACCTGCCAGGTGCCTTTTCTTATGAAAAAGAAATGAACTCTAGCAGTTACCAGAAAAAGGTTATGACATCTGTGTATTATATACCTTCAAACTGCTGAATAAATCTTAACTCAGCTGTTCGATGGGTGGCTGTAGTTTAAACTTCTCTCACTACTTAATATTCTGCTTTTACCTAGTGGACAGGCAATATTTCTGAAGTCTATGTATGCTAAGACGAAAATCCTGACAAGCAGCTAAAGCCAAAAAACAGTCTTTAAAACCAATATCTACTCCATCTCAGGATTTTAAATCAAAAATCTGTAAACGTGCTTATTTACTTCTTGGTTTGTGGGAAATATGGGTGCTACAAGTTAAAGAACAAAGAGATGATTCCAGGATATATTTACTTGAGATATTGCCAGAAATCCACACCTTGCGCTAACAGATTTGACATAAAAGCATGCAGTAGTTGGGGGGGGGAGGGCAGAATCAAATAACAAAAAGAAATGCCTGAAAAAATGTCACCAAACAAAATTTCTTTTCAGATCCAATATTTAAACGAAAGACATTGGAAATTCCTACAAAAGTAATTAAAGGAAAAAGACATTAAGAAATAAAGAAGTTACACTGTTCTGTTTTTTTTTAAAAAAGGTCTTCCCACTGTAAACTGTGTCAATCTCAGTAGATACTTCATGAAGTGCTACAGTTAGTTTTCATCAGTGTTTACAATTAATTACTGTAATTAAACAAACATTAACAGCAATTTTCAATTTAGTGAATATTTCAGCCACTTAGACCTTGGCAGAAAACCCTGTCCAAACAGATACAGAGACTACAAAAAGCAGGGCAGCACAGAAAGTACATTTCATGCTTACACTCTTACAGCTATTACCTCACATTGTATTGACATTACATGTCATGTAATAATGGTCTAAATATCTAAATAAACATCTAAACAGTGAAGAAATTATTTAAGCTCCACAAATCAAAGCAGCTTAAACTGAGAAGGCTCAAAGCAATTTTGGTGTCTGTAACCTGCTGACGAATTCTTTGTGCTTTGCCAGTGCACAAAGCATGCAAGTGACTTCTGCACTATTTGTTCCTCAAAACAGCATTTAACTTTGATTATTCAGGACTTGCAGACTCTTGCAGGTCTTACTAGCTTTAGAAAGGTAGTTGAACATCAAGGAACAAAATCTAAAGAAAATACCCTGCAAAATAACCTGTCACTATCTTATCCTTAGATTGATATCTCCAGCTCTTTCTCAATTAAATAACCCAAGGCTCCAGCCCATTCCACTAAGTCAGCAGGTTTTGTCCAGGTCTGTGGCAAGAGTGACCAGTGTGTCACTAGTGCAAAGTGTTGCAGAACCAACTAAAAATTTTAATGCTACTAGATTATTCCATGAAAAATTCCATGGCCAGTCAAAGGAGGTCAGTGATCACAATATTTTAGGGACACTAACACAGCAAACTCAATTGTTCATTTGGTGTCGGTCTGGCTACAGACAACAGCCTTCAGTGTTGGGGACTGAGGTGCAAATCAATTTTCTCATTACTACAGCAGTTATTTCCCAAGTTAAAAGTGCTGGAACGGATCACACAAAGGTCCCCATAAAAAACAAGCAAACAAAACCAGCTGCCTCTAGTCCAATCAGTTTTTCTTCAGCATGGAAAGAACATCTTCCTTCTTAATCCTACTAAAGCAACAAAGAGCCACATGATTACCCTCTCTGTTTCACACAAGTTTTTAATGAAGCTCACGTGAGACCGAAATGGCTCTTCTGGTGCTTAAAGTCAATCATAGGTATCCAGTATTTATCACATATCATAGAAAATTTTTCTCCTTGCTTCCATCACCATGTGGAGTAGGAAAAAGGAGAGGGGAAAACAGACAGACTGATCTACAAGATATTCTCTAAGGTGCCTGATGCCTCCATAAGAATTTTGTATTTGCAAGTTTGCAGTACTTTAATAAACATTTATCTGAAGTAGTTTAGACTTTCTCTGATTAAACCTTTCATTTATGCTTGGGCCTACAAGAAAGCTGGGGGGAGGAATTTTTTACAAGGGCATGTAGTGATGAGATGAGAGGGAATTAGAAGATTAGAAGATGGAAGATTAAGATTAGACATTATGAAGAAATTCTGTACAAAGAAGGTGAAGAGACACTGGAACAGATTGCCCAGGAAAGTTGTGGATGCCCTTTCCCTGGAAGTGTTCAAGGCCAGGTTGAATGGGGCAGCCTGATTTAGAGGGAAGTGTCCCTGTCCATGGCGGGGGGTGGAACTAGATAAGGTCCGTTCCAACTGAAACCATTCTGTGATTCTACTGTGAATTACAGTTCAGCAAAGTTTATGGCTCTTGTTCGTCAGCATAACAAGAAGTAGCAGCCAGACTTAAGCTTTAGGGAAGTGGACTAGTTACTTCTAGCCATCCAGGCCATCCTGCAAATCAAATTGTTAATTAATGAAGCACATTAGCTCTTTCATATTAGGTATGTTAATGATCAAAGTATACTTTCATTTTAGCATGTGATAAAATATGTTCATTTTAGGTGTGCGTGCACGAACAGACACCCACAATATATGACAATACCCTCCAGCCAAAACTGGAGAAGACAAGACAGTTCTTATCTTTTACAGCAACACAGGTTGCAAAACCAAGTTTGGCCGCTTCTTTACACCCGCATCTGTAATCTGTTAGGGGAACAATTCTCCCCTTCCCCAAAAGCCACATGGAATTTCTAGGTGGACAAAACAATGTTGAATCAAAATGAAGGCTATAAAAGGCAGGTATAACTAACTTTCCTCTCAGATTCTTGTTAGCACTCCAGAAATTACCTATAAAAGCAGCTTCAAATTTTAAAGAACATCGCCTGAATGAAAAAGCATTTTAAAATTATTAAATTTGTGGTTTCCGGAATTAATAATTTTTCCTCATAAAGATTTTAATCTTGAATGTAAGATCCAGAGAAAATTGAATTCACCTACAGCTTCAAATCAATTTGTAGGAAGAACATGCAGGACCTGTTATAACTCCATAGATTAAAAGAAAAAATATTTATATAGAAATAGTAGTAAGAAAGTACAGAGTTCAGCATCTGATATGCCAGTGTTTTAACACTGTTTTTATGGAAAGCTTCTCCGTGGTTATTTACTTCTCTCTTTAAAATTAACGTTCAATTCTGCAGGCCTTGGACTAAGCAAAGTAGGAAAAAATATCTATATAAAACACACAATTTCTCTTTCAGAAAAAAAAATCATTAAACATTCCTTCAATTTAACAAAGGAAATTTTAAATAGTTAACAGTATCTAGGAGCAGAATAAAGAACTAACAAAGAAAATTGATCTTCTCAGATCTTGTCATGGTTTAGCCCCAACCAGCAACGTGGCCACTCATTCACTCACTCATTTCCCGCCCCAGTGGGATGGAGATAAAAGTTGGAAAGAAAAGAAGTAAAACTCATAGGCTAGGATACAAACAGTTTAATAGGAAAATCACAAATAATAACAATAATAACAAAAGAATATACAAAGCAAGTAATGCACAATGCAATTACTCACCACCTGGAAAATGGTATCCAGCTCATTCCTAAAAAGTGATACCCCACCCCTAGCCAACTTTTCCAGTTTATATAGCGAGCATCACATCACATAATGTTAAATACCCCTGTGGCCATTTTGAGTTGGCTGTCCCAGCTGTGTCCTCCTCCCAGCTTTCCATGCACTCCCTGCTCCCTGTGCTGGCAGGCCAGTATGAGAAGCTGAACAAAATCAACTCAATCCTAGCGAAACCCAGGACAGACCTTCAGCTTATAACGTAGTAGGAACAACATCAAAAATTAGATTTTATTCTCTTGGAATACCTTTGTCCTGTACAGACATACATGTGAAACAGTCACTACAGTTTCCAAGCACAGTGTTTTGGAAAACACCTTTTGTAGGGGATTGACTTCTGGATTTTTCAGATCTTCCTTGAAAAAAAATGGCCTTTACAGGTCTTCCTTAACAGCAGAGGTCAGGATCCATGGAAATATTCCATATCTTCCTTTAACGTAACACAACATATAAATAAGGTGTAGATAAGAGAGTACGCTCTCTTCTTTTTCCGGCAAGCTGGAGAGCAGGAGCTCCTTTGCTGCTGGTCCTGTCTGGAGCTGAGGCCTGCAGTGGCTGCTGTCATCTGCCCACGTGTTCGGGGAGAGTCCTGGGTGGGATTTAGCTGTTCTGCTTTCCTCAAGGGAAGTGGTGAGATTTTGCTAGTTCTTTACTTTTTTAGTTACTGAGTGTTATAGTTGTATGCTGGGTGTTATAGAGATCCTTTTTGTCCTTTTTCCCATTTTCCCCTCCCCTTTCCCTTTCTTGGGAGTTTTGCATGATATCCTTACTGTATGTAGATCTTTGTATTTAGAAAATAGAGAAATATATATATATATAGTGTGATTTGGGTTTTTCTGTAGTTTTTTTCCTTTGAAAGGGGGGAAGTTTTGGGAAAGAGGCAGACTGAGCGGTTGGAGAGCTTGGGAAAGCTAGCTCAAACCAGCTTAGAAATGCGAGTGACTACTATAGCTCAACAACACCATCTCTGATTTTCTGGGGTACAAAGTGATTTTTTTAGGTTGAATGGCCCATGGAGATCTCTCACAAAGCCAAAATAATGCTTCCAGGATTTGCTGAATTCAAGGACTATCTAATTTTTTTCTGGAAAACCAGAAAAGATAAAATTTTTTTCCCCCTGCAGTGCTGCTGCTGTTTTTTCTACTAAAAACAACATGAAACTTAATCTAAAATTTGAACCCACTTTTCTGCATTTTGTTCCTACTCTCTTTTGCCTGGGTGCAAGAATGATTTTGTATAGTTTTTACATTTTACTTTCTTCCTCCTGCCCTGCAATTATTTAGACATGATCTTTTCAAGCACTTCTACCCGCAAGTCCACTGTTCTGCATCAAGGCAGCTAAGAATATCTATATTCTTGTGACAAACCATTTCAGTACTGTAGCTACAGGGGCAAGGGAAGGAGCAGACTGGTTTTCACTTTATTTAGTGGATGATATGTTTAGCTTCAAATTCTCTGAAGACGGTTTTACATCTTTCTAAAATTTCTGCTAATAACGAGATGAATTTCTACGTTTCTCTTACCCTTTACAGAGGGCATTTGACTAAAGATACAGGTAAAGTTTGACAGTTTCTCACCTGATATCTAATAAAGAAAATGACTGGACATTATTTTTGCAGGTCTCCTTTGCAGCTGTAAAATTCTTGGAATTATTCCTCAAAGAGTATGTAACTCTTCAGAAGGCAAGTCTCTTCTTTTCTCCAAAATACGGTATCAAATAATTCTCAGTGTATCATAGAACCAGCAACATAAAAAAATTCCCAATCATGATGTCAGTCCTATTACTCTATCCTCCTTTAATTGCCTCCAAACTGGCATGAGATTTCTCAATGGCACAGGCAAGACTGAATGCAGCAGTTCTAAGAATGAGTGGGGTGAGTCCAAATCCCTTCTGCAGCAGCAAAAGAAGGCGTCCTAAAAGGAGGCAAACATGTGGCTAAGACCTGGAAACGTTGTCTAAGTTTTCCTGCTGCTGTTTGGGAGACAAGGAAGCTAGAAGAGGTGCCAATGACTTGCTGCTTCTCCATCCTTTCCTGCCATAGGGTATTCCTGTGTCATTGACCTCAGGTATTCTCCCAGTTGCAGAAAAACTCCCACTGAGGAATCCAGCAGTATTTGCTATAAACAAAGCAAGTAGCAGACCATGCTCTTGCTGCTAGCCTCTGTCAGTGCTCACATTTGCAGAGTCTGGAGCAGCCTACGAGTTGTATGGCTTTCACTTCACAATCCTCAATCCACAGTTCTCACACATCAATAGGATTGGTGCACATGCTTATGTACGAAGTCTGGTTTTGTACCCAAAGGGATGTTTTCATCAGTCAAGATTTGCAGCTGGTGCAGAATTTAAAGCCTCACAGAGCTTTAAAAATATAAATAAATAAATAAATGACATATCACTGAAGACAAGAATGCTTCTCTTAAGAGAGGAGGAACGAAAATAAAGTCAATAATTTGCATCAGGAGAAGATATTCAGAGTAGCATAGTGCATTTTTCACTAGGACTATAATTGTAGCATGCTTTTTTAACATGAGTGACTGCTTTAAATACATCAAAACCATTTACACACTAACTTTCTCTGTTATAAAATTGGACATAGTTTTGTTGAGCTTACTTGCTGTCACTCCCTTAGACAAGAAGTTGAAGCGTTCTAGGCACTAGAACAAGGAAGGGTTGCTAATTTACTAAGAGACATGAATGCTGAATGATAACAATCCAGGACATCATGTTCAGTCTGTAGGAGGCTTTTGTTCTGATTTTTGGATTGCTTCCATCACAGGAAGTTGCTTCAGTTGTTGTGGAGGAGTTTTCTCAGAATCACAATAGCAATGAAAAAACACCCAACACAAAACTTTAGAGCAATTGAGGTTTCTGGTCTTATTAAAAATATTCATTGCTTTATTGTTTTATTCAATGATCATGAAGTTATTATGATACGTACGTTTACTACTAGGTTCATTTCAAAGTGCTGCATCAGTTTAAAGAAAAAAGTACAGATTGCTTGTTTCTCTGTGCTGTGTATGTTTTTCCTGTAGCACATAGTTTAAAGCAAAGCTAGGCTTCGTAACTTTTGTGACATGCAGAAAATAAATCTTCCTCAAACAAATTGTAAATCTTATTTACAAAAACAAAGTGATTCTAGAAATGGTAAAAATCATAATTTCAAAAAAATTTTACCATTCTTATCAAGAAAATCAATGTTTTCCCATTTCTGACTTCAGGGAAATTCCTGATTGTCTCAAAGTTAAGCCGTGGAAAATCTGAAATTTCAGGGGATGAAAAAGGAAGTATATTTGTTTTTAAGAGACAAGTTTCATTCATTCTACTTAATGGAAAAGAGATTACCATGAAAAATCATAGTCTCTGAAATTCTCTTCAAATTTACATTACTATTTAAGTATCAACAGTAAAATTTATTGTTATCCAAATAAAAACTTAATTTTTTTTCTTTAAGTCAAATAGCAAAACAAGGTTGACCTACAGTTATGGTTGATCTTGGTTTTTTCCCCTTTCCAGAGAAAACATGAAATAAAATCTCCGTAACCCCATGGTTTTAATGTTTTTAAAACTTGCCCTTTCCTTTTCATTTTGAAATTTCAAAATCTCTCCTTCACTTAAGGATTAGTGAAATACTGAATTAATAAGTTAAAAACAATCCTGTGCTAACGTATCACCAGCTATACCTCCTTTTGTTAAAAAACTCTACTTTAGATGCACATGTATATGAAACTCTTTGCTCCCATCTGGACTTCTGGCTAACAAGTTTGATTGTTTTCTTTTTTATTAGATGTCCTGGTTTCAGCTGGGATTGAGTAAACTGCCCTTGCTGTAGCTGCTCTGTTTTGAAAAACATTGATAACACATGTTGTTTTAGTTGTTGCTAGGTAATGCTTATGCTCAGCCATAGTTAATTTTCTTCACAGCAGTTGCTGAGTTTTAGAGTTAGTATGAGAAGAAGGATCATAATACATGTCCACTGGTCCTCTTTTTGCCCTGCTACCTCCCCTTAGCGTCCTAACTCCACCATCTCCTGTTCACTGCAGCCAAAGCTGACCATACCTTACAAATGAGGAAGAACCTGTTGGGGATGTGGAAGTACTAGGTCCAGCAGAGCATGCAGAAGTACTAGGTCCAGCAGTCCCTCTCTGAAGACCTGCTTTCCAGCCAGCAGGCTCCTAGCCCAATGACCCCATGTACTGGTGAATGGGGTCATTCTAGGTGCAGGACTTTGCATTTTCCTTGTTGAATTTTGTGAAGTTCCTCTCTGCCTAATTCTCCAGCCTGTCAAGGTCTTTCTGAATTGCAGCACATCCTTCCTGTCCATCAACCACTCCTCATGGTTTTATAACATCAGCAACGTTGCTGAGCTTCTTATTCTGCCTCATTATCCAGATCATTAACAAAGATGCTAAACAGAACTAGGCCCATTAGCAACTTGCCTCCAAATGGACTTTGTACCACTAGCCACAACACTTTGTTTGGCCTTGCTAGCTCTCAATTCACCTTGCTGTCCACTGTTTACGTCCATACTTTGCCATCTTGTCATGGGAGACTGGCAAAAGGCTTCCTAAAGTCAAGGTAAACAACAACCAGTCCTCTCCCCTCACCCGCAAAGCTGGTCACCTCATTGTAAAAGGCTATCAGGTTGGTTAAGCATGATTTCCCCTTTGTAAATCCATGTTGACTATTCTTAATTATCTTCTTGTCCTTATGTAGTTTGGAAATTGATTACAGGAGGCTTTTCTCAGTTTACGTCCCCAGAGTCTGAGGTGAGGCTGACTAGATTATAGAATACCGGATGTTCCTTCTTGCCTTTCTTGAAGAAAGTAATATGTCAATTGTTTTCTTACAGTCTTCAGGAAGTTCTCCGCACTACAGTTATCATTCAAATATCATTCCAGAGTGTCCGCAAAGTCCAGCTCCCTCTGGTCTCATGGAACTGGGGTTCCTGAATGCTCTTCATACTGATTGAGGCAAACAGGGCATTTTCTGCATCACTTGTTACCAATCCCCCTTCTGCACTCAGCACTGGGCCCAAATTTTCTCTAGACCTTCTATTGTTGTTTATGTACTCATACTTACAGAGCCCTTTATTATTGCTCCTGCTGTGTTGTTCTTCTAACTCACTATAAGTGATAAAAATTAATGCGATGTTTTGATTTTCAGATCCAAATCTATTCCTTGTAATCACAAAAAATACTGAGATACTCTTTGAACACAAGAAGGGAATTTTTTTTGCTGTTTAGCTACCATAAATAAACCTTAGCAATAAACATGATATAAATGGATGTGTTGCATACAAGTGCATCTGTCCTGTAGAGCTTGCTATTGCATTGCATGTGGCCTAGTCCAAACATGGAACTGTGGCAGCTTCGTTTTTTTGAGACATTAATAAAAATCTTGTACTGAAGTTAAATTTCAAAAAAAAATAATGCTTCACACACAGGAATCACATCGACATAGATATTCAAACTTGGCAAAATCCTTAATGTAGTCATTACAAATCCACCAGTCAGAAATGCAGAGTTTAACATAGCCTTCGAAAACTTTATTCTAAAACCAGCTGAGACATGCTATGTCTATTCCTCCCTCCTCACAAAGTTAGACTATTTTTAGGTTTTTTTAGAGTAAAGAAGTTAATTATAAACCTAATTTTTTT
Source organism: Tapera naevia (assembly GCA_033556795.1). Taxonomy (NCBI): domain Eukaryota; kingdom Metazoa; phylum Chordata; class Aves; order Cuculiformes; family Neomorphidae; genus Tapera; species Tapera naevia. The sequence goes on from JAUMJJ010000095.1 coordinate 1,654,141, forward strand.
CCCTAAAAATAGCAAAAAAAAAATTCAGCACACAATAAGATCTGCCTGCCATCTTGGTGGAGGTAAAGGAGAGAGAACCACATGACAGTGAAGACACAAGGGGTTTTGATGTGTTAGAAGCCACAGAAGTGCCTGAGAACCATCATGTAGGATTTAAGGCTTCTTTTTCCAAAAAGGTTAGCCCAATTGAAGTGCATCTACACCAACGCATGCAGCATTGGCAAACAGGAGGAGATGGAAGTCGTTGTACAACAAAAAAAACTATGATGTAATTTCCATAAGTGAAACATGATGGGATGACTCCTACAACTGGAGTGATACAATGGATGGATATAAATTCTTCAGAAGGGAAGGAGAAGCAGTGGGGTAGCTCTCAATGTTAGGGAATGGTTTAATTGTCTAGAGCTTAATGGCGTCCATGAAAGGGTCAAGCTGGTAAGAGTCAATGGGTAAGAATCAGGGGAAAATCCAATAAGGCAATTATCATGATGAAAGTCTGTTACAGACCACCCAACCAGGATGAGGAGACAGATGAAATATTCTATAAACTGCTGGCAGATTACTAGCCCTTATTCTCATGGGCAACTTCAATCTACCAGATGTCTGCTGGGAATACAATACAGTAGAGAGGAAACAGTCTAAGAGGTTCTGTAGTTTTTCTTAGCAAAATTTGCGCTGCTGGATCAACAAAGTGAGAAAGTGAGGTGATGAAGAAAAATATACCAGTGACTCATGTTAAAACAAGGTGTCAAAATGAACTGTCCCTCAAAGGAAAACAAACTCATGAAATACATGCCCTTTTTAATAGTTTCATATATCATATATCATATAAGTTTGTTTTATTGTTAAGAACTTCAGCATCATAAGGGAAGAGAAAAAACTTCAGCTATAGCATAGTTTATCCTCCTCTTGGGCATGTTAGACCTATGTTCCCTTTGCACCTTTCCTTTTCTATTGGCAAGAGTGTATTTTCGAAACTCTAAAGAAAATTTTTTTCAGATTTTTTTTTTATATTTACTGACTGAAAGCTAATATTTTGTCCACTTTCCCTCAGATTTTATGTGGCCACTGATTTGAGTGAATTAAAATCCTAATGAATAATATTAAGAACTAATTAAACCCCTATTACAATCTTTTTTCTTTCACTCCTTTGAAGCCTTTTCTCTGAAATCAAATCCAAACGTAACAAAGTCAGCAAGTCTTCTTCAGAACAAGAAAGAGATCTGTGTTGTAAAAAGTGTCTCAAGCTCCATTGTCTGCCCGAACTGAGTAGAAATACATCCTAAGACAAATATTCACAATGAAATATTCTCTAATATCCAGAAATATATGAATTGCCTTCCTTAAAGTTGGATGTTACGTGGTGATCTTTACAGTTCTTACAAGTCATTGTTAGCTGATGCAGAGAAGACAGAGAAAGCATGCATTACCATTAAATTGTTATTGCAGAAGCCCAAGAAAAAAATCACACATGAAAGCTATTCAACTCTTAGTTCATAATTTGCCCGCATTCTTCACAGAGGTGTTCCTTCCCTGCCAGCTTGTCTCACTGTCTTCCTACTATTTTTTTGCCTGTTTTGCTATTGTCATCTGAGGAACTTTTTTTCCACAAGCTGCAGTGTAACCTCTTCTGTGAAGTTCTTGTGTTACTTTGTTGCTTTGATTTTTCTTGTGCTAGGCTGGTTATTGCCGGAGCCCCCAGAATCTGAGCATCAACCCCATCCCTGTTATTTGAAGAGGTATTTAGGAGCAGTGCAAAGAGCCACTGGGAATAAGTTGGATAGTGTGTACTATTTGGCCTATCATTCCCTTTCCACCTCTAAAAACTAACCTGTACCCATCTGCTTAGAAGAACACTAACAAAACAGAAAAAAATACTTCCCAAAACCCCTACACCTGGATCATTGTTCAAAAAAAAAAAAATCTGTATATGCTAGGTTTTATCTAGATGTCACTTCTTGTCCTGTTTAAAAACTGGTGTTTTACATTCAGAAGAGATATCAGATGTGCAATGAGGAAAATGATTGCCACATCATGTTTTTGTTTTGTAACCATAACAGCAATTACCAATATTTTTAAGAAAATATCTGTTCACTGACACAGCAAAAAGACAATGGGAAAGGTGTGTTTTCTTCACCAGTCCAGGAGATCTCATTGTGTGTCCAATGCAATTATTTCCTATGATGTTTGGATGAAGTCATTCTTCATCTAAAACAGAACAGCAGCCAACTGGTGAAAAAAATCATAATTCAGAAAGGAACAATGCAGAAATACAGCAGTTTTAGGACTTTGCCTCCTCAAATACCTGTTAAAAGAGACAAAAGTTTAAGAAAAAAAAAATCCACGAGTCTCAATATTTCTTGTATTTACATCCTTTTGTCAGCTAGAACATAACAACACTCTGCCGAATAAGTGACGATTGCTTGTTCTGGCTGCATTTTATTTTATACTTTTATTAGTGTTAGAATCAAACCTCTTACCACATTTTACAGCTTTGGTACGTAGCAACTATATTTTGAAAATTGCATAAAAATCAGGCTTCACCATAGTTAGTAGGAATCATTCTATGCCTATCTTCTCCTACAGAGAGAGCAAGAAACGGGAAGATCTCTAAGTGGAAAACTATTCAATGCCATTTCATTCAAGAATTCCTGAGCAAGAAATGCAGCACGCTACAGATCTCTGTCTTCCTTTCCTATATCTCTCCTATATTGTAAATACAACTGTACTTTTACTGACACATTATGTTTCACAGTCAAGTCATTCACATCGATCTTAATTTGTAGATTTTTATGACATTTTCAATACAAAACAGGCATTAATATGTAATGAATTTAGTTTCTTTCACTCAAACTTACGTAAAGCGTAGGTTATTACATTATTATGGTATTACAACTGTGGCTTCTCTCAACATAAAGACTAAAGAAATGGGTGAGGAATATGGCATTATTAAAGCACAGGTCCTCAGCTGATAATATAGAACATGAACATGACTGGAAAAAACAGAACTGCAGGGACATCAGAATTTCAGCAAGGCTATTAATTACTCAGGTATAAAAACAATATTCATTAACATCTTGTTTCTTCCAGTATGTGTTAAACTTCTCTTTTTCAAAAAAAAAAAGAAAAAGAAGGAAGGCAATTAATAGACTATTTTCTTAAATACATTTAAAAAAAACTTAGGCACAAGGCCTACAGCTGTGTAACTACTCAGTCTCTGTTTCAACAAGAATTATGGTGCTATTGTAAGAGCACTTCATTGACATCCTTGCATTTCCTAGAAAAAAAAAAAAGTGGATTAAATATTGTCTATCAGTGTTTTCTTTCTCATTATGCTGTTAAAGCTTTCTCCCTCTCACACATAAAAGGAAAAGTCTTATTTGGACATAATGCAGAACTCAGACCTTGTTCTGTAAGGCACTGAATTATCAAAGAACAAGTAATCAGATTAGAAGGTGTTTCATATTATCCAGGCTGACCCTTCTAAAAATAAAGTTAGTGTTATTTCATAAATCCACTATGGATTCACCAATTTTTAATCCTGCAATGGATAGAGTGCCCATAAGCAAAGTAAGAGAGGGCATTTTGCTTTTCATGTTTTTTTTCCTCAAAATCCGCATCCAGTCTTATCATCCAAATTCTTTGTGAGCCAAAACACTAAGTATAGGGAATTTTTCATCAAGTCCTCTAATTCCAGTAAGAAGGCTTTAGTACAATCCAAGAAAAAGTCACTGAGGAAAGATCCTAGGACTATGCTGCTCCCTGAATCGTCCAAAGGAGTTTAGACCACCTGTCAACATCTGATGCGCTCTGGGATTTGCCTGAAGGCACAAGTGTTCTTTAGAGAAGTAGCGGAATTCCAGCGTTAGGGCCAAAGAGCAGTCGCTACCCAGTGTCCTGCACAAGGAATCCTAAACACTCAGTTAAGCTGAGATGCAGATGGATATTTGAAAACACAACTCTGCCCACAAGCTCTATTTGCTCATCATTTTAAAAACAGACTCACATGAAAGTAAATAGGGGAAATAGCTTATGCTACAGACTCATGCATCACTGAGGTTAAGCCTGAACATGCCACAGGATGATGGTCTCTCATTTCCTAAATTTGAGAACCCTATGTTACTTTGACTGATTTAACTTGTTTTAATATCTTTTCAATGTCTAAATCAGCTCTGTTGTTGGTAATAATTGTTTTGTATTTCCTTATATTTTCCAATATCTTTGCATTACTTATTAGTTTTCTGAACACCCTCTATAAGGATCCTGGACTGGAACTTTCCTCCTATGTTTAGACTATTGATTCTTGACGATTTAAGTGTCTTCAGATTAAAATAACAAATATTCACAAAATTCAAGCTGTTGAACTCTGTAGCATGATAGACCAAGTGGTTCCTGTATCCTATTACCAAAGTTTGTCTTCCTGCAAAACAGAACCTTTTTTATGAACAGTAAGTTTCCCCCTTTGATTCCACATGGGTCATGTTTAAATATGACAAACTTACTTTCAGCTCTTCTGCAAACAGAACTCTTGTAGGGAGTTTACTCTGTCTACTCAGTCTACTCTGTTTACTAAAGCTAAACCATGCTTCTTCAACCCAAAAATTTCCTAAAGAATTCTCTTCTATTTATCATAATCAAGTCTAAAAATAGCAATCAATGGAGTTGGGTCAGCAATACCACATAGAAAAAGTTAGTGGAAATTTCATTCAGAAATATCTGCATTAGCTATTATTAACAAAATTCTTCTCTAGCCTTTTGGGAAAACTGAAGTCTTTCATAATAATGACATTTCCTAGTAGTGTTAGAGGTATTCTTGTCCATATCAGAAAACAGTATAGCAGTCTAGATGAATGTTTAAATAACCTATCAACTCTCCCTGGACTCTCTCAGGTAGACTATGAAAACTATGCTTGATTGAAGTCGTCCTGTCAAAATACTACCATATGTTATTATCGTTACCTTAAAGAGAAATCTCTAATCTTATTTAATCTAATCTTTAATGTATTCTGGAAGATTAAACATTTCTCAACAGCATTTACCCATCAATATCCACATTCTCAGTACAATTATTACTTAGACCAGATTTCTTCACCTAGTCTGTCATCTGTCCTACTTATAACTGGAGTTCTTGCCTTCTCAATTTAATAAAACTAAATTGAAGATAGCATAGCTACTTTCTCTGTGTATTTCCCAGTCATTTCTTATCATTTCTCATAGAAAGCTATTCCAGAAGTCTGTAATCCCAGGTCCCTTCAGGAAGCCAGTCTCATGGTTATAGTAGATAGATCACTTAGAATCTTAGAAAAAGCTAGGTTGAAAGGGATATCTGGGGGTCCAACCTCCATCTTCAAAGTTGGCTTCCAAGCTAGCTTGGGACTTTGTCCAATTAAGTGCTGAAAACATGTAAGGACAGAGATTCCGTGACCTCTCTGGGCAACCTGTTTCTATGCCTGACCATTCTCATGGTTAATAATTTTTTTCATTCTCAGGAGATGTCAGAATTTCTGTTCTTGCAACTTGTCACAGTTCATTCTTGTCCTCTCACTATGCACTTCTGAAAGTATCACAGTATCACAGTATCACAAGGTTGGAAAGGACCTCTGAGATCATCAAGCCCAACCTATAACACAACACTAACACCAACCCATCATCTAAACCATGGCACTCAGTGCCTCATCCAGTCTCCCCTTAAACACCTCCAGGGTCGGCGACTCCACCACCTCCCTGGGCAGCCCATTCCAATGGCCGATCACCCTTTCAGTGAAGAACTTTTTCCTCACATCAAGCCTAAACTTTCCCTGATGAAGCTTAAGTCCATGCTCTCTAGTTCTGCCACTGGTCACCTGAGAGAAGAGACCAACCCCTGCCTGACTACAACCTCCTTTTAGGTAGGTGTAGAGAGCAATGAGGTCTCCCCTGAGCCTCCTCTTCTCTAGACTAAACAGCCCCAACTCCCTCAGTCGCTCCTCATAGGGCTTGTGCTCCAGCCCCCTCACCATCTTTGTTGCCCTCCTCTGAACACATTCCAGTATCCTAACATCTTTCCCAAACTGGGGGGCCCAGAACTGTACACATTATTCAAGATGAGGCCTGACCAGTGCCAAGTACAGGGGGACAATAACTTCTCTGGACCTGCTCACTACAGGCCTTCTTGGCCACCTGGGCACACTGCTGGCTCATGTTGAGCTTCCTGTCAACCAGTACTCCCAGGTCCTTTTCTGCCTGGCTACTCTCCAGCCACTCTGTCCCCAGTCTATAGCTCTGCATGGGATTGTTGTGTCCAAAATGAAGTACCCAACATTTGGACTTATTAAACATCATCCCATTAGAATCAGCCCATCTCTCCAATCTGTCCAGGTCCCTCTGTAGGGCCATCCTACCCTCTAACAGATCAGCCCTTCCTCCCAGCTTGATATCATCTGCAAACTTGCTGATGATGGACTCAATCCCCTCATCCAGATCATCAATAAAGATATTAAACAGAACGAGACCCAACACCGATCCCTGGGGGACACCACTGGTGACCGGCTGCCAACTGGATGAGACACCATTAACCACCACTCTCTGGGCTCGGCCATCCAGCCAATTCCTAACCCACCACAGAGTGCTCCCATCTAAGCCACGGGCTGCCAGCTTCCCTAGGAGTCTACTGTGGGAGACAGTGTCAAAGGCCTTGCTGAAGTCCAGGTATACCACATCCACAGCCTTCCTCTCATCCACCAGGCGAGTCACATGGTCATAAAAGGAGATCAAGCTGGTCAGGCAGGACCTACCTCTCCTAAACCCATGCTGGCTGGGCCTGATCTCTTGGCCGTTCTGCAAGTGCTGCATGATTTCACCCAGGATTATCTGCTCCATGATTTTACCTGGGACCGAGGTCAGGCTGACAGGTCTGTAATTACCTGGATCATCCTTACGGCCCTTCTTATGGATGGGCGTCACATTGGCCAACTTCCAGTCTTCCGGGACCTCTCCAGTGAGCCAGGACTGCTGAAAGATGATGGAGAGCATCTTAGCTCATCCTCCAGCTCTCTCAGCACCCTAGGATGGATCCCATCCGGCCCCATAGACTTACGAGGGTCCAAGTGGCTCAGCAGGTCTCTAACTTCCTCCTCATGGGTTGCAGGAGGGCCATATTTCACCCTGCCCCCATCAACCACTTCAGAGGGCCAACTGTCACGCAAGCTGACATCCTTGCTGTTAAAAACTGAGGCAAAGAAGGCATTAAGTACCTCAGCCTTCTCTGCATCTTTGGTTACTATGTTTCCCTCCACATCCAACAAGGAGTGGAGGTCGCTGCCGTTCTTCTTCCTACCATTGATATATTTATAAAAACCCTTCTTATTATCCTTAACAGAAGTGGCCAATTTGAGCTCCAGCTGGGCTTTTGCTTCCCTGATTTTCCTCCTACACGATTTAACAACATCTTTGAACATGACCTGGCCTACATCCCCTTCTTTCCAACGATGATACATCCTCTTTTTCTTACTTAGTTCCTTCAGAAGCTCCCTTCTCATCCAGGCCGGCCGTCTGCCCCTACGACTCTTGTTACAACACACAGGGACAGCCCACTCCTGCGGCTTCAAGATTTCATTCTTGAAGTGTATCCAGCCTTCCTGGACCCCCTTGCCACTAAGAGCTATTTCCCAGGGTGCTTTCCTGACCAGTTCCTTAAATAATCCAAGATCTGCCCGCCGGAAGTCCAGCATCGATGTTCTGTTCCTGGCTTTTCTTGTTACATTGTTTAGAGAGAACTCAATTATCTCGTGATCACTACACCCCAGACAGCCTCCGACAACAACATCACTCACCAGCCCTTCTTTGTTTGTAAACAGCAGGTCAAGAAGAGCCTCACCCCTGGTGGGCTCACTCACCAGCTGTGACAGAAAGCAGTCCTCAATACACTCTAAGAACCTCCTGGACTGCCTCCTCTCAGCAGTGTTAAATTCCCAGCAGATATCTGGAAGGTTAAAGCCTCCTAAAAGAACAAGGGCAGCCGATCTAGAGGCAGCCTCCAGCTGTTTAAAAATAGAAGATCCAAATCCTACTCCTGGTCGGGTGGTCTGTAACACACTCCAACCAGGAGGTCAGACCTGACTGCCTCTCTGACTCTTACCCATAGACACTCAACCTGGTCATCACCGATCTCGACTTCAACAGCATCCAGGGTTTCCAAGTGCCTGGATCCACCTTATCCAAAGAAGTCTCTTATGGGATTTCTTTCAATAGTAATTATTTCTAAATGTAATTAGACTTCAAACCCACATCCACTACCCCCACTTTCCTATTTCTGTATAGAACTAAATTGCTCTGTGATGCAAGGCAAGTTGTTAAGAATATCCAGCTCTTCATATAGTCTCTGTATTTGTTTCCTAGGGTTTGACCTGTGTGGCCAGTTCTCCTGGTCTGTGAATTGCTAAGATTTTTGTACTCCATGGTCAAACAAGTAAATGTATGTACAAAGAGGAGAAAAAAACATTTGCAAACATCTATGTAAGTCTTTTGCCTTGTAGGAGAAAATTTATAGGGTTTTTCTTTTTATTTCACCATGTCTTATGTCTTCACTGCAAACACGACATACAAGCAGTATGGAGTACAAGCAAAAACAATTTCCTGTAAAATGGCAGTTTCACTCTTCAAGACATAAGATAAACATGTCTGATGGCTTTCTCCTGAGTGAAACCCTTCCTACTCTCACAGTAACCATTTATACTGAGCTCATTAAGGATTTTGCCAAACTTGAATATCTGTATTGATGGGATTCCTTTGTGTGTGGAATATTATTTTCTGTGGAATTTAACTTTCAGCACAAGTTTGTCATTACTGTCTCTCACATCCCACTCCTTACCTGGTCTGAGAGAATGGGCAAAATGCGCTACTGCCGACTCAGGAGATGAGATGGACAGAGGAAAAAACTCTGAATACTCTGGAGGGAATCATGTGTGGCCCAGGGCCAAGCAACGTGCTCACACAGGGGCCCAGGGGTCTTGAGACAACAATAACTTTATTAAAACTTCACAAGACACCAACAGCAACTGAAAGTCCAACAAACAATCACAACAATCACCCACAAAAAACTCACAGAAGAAGCAGCTTCACCACCAGCTTCAGAGCAGTGGGAATCGCAGTTTCATGTGTTAGAGACCAGCAGAGATTGAGCTTTGCTTTGTGCAGGACTGAATCGCAGTGAAGAGTGGGAGAGAGAAAAGAGAAGGAAAACAAGTAAAAGAGAGGGTGGGAAAAAGACAGGAAAGGTAATATTTATTTTTTTTCCCCCCACCTCCCTTGGAACCCAGGCAATACACACACAGGTAGTGGGTCGACTGCCTGACACGTTGCCAGCCTGTCTTTTATATCTCCTGATCTTCCCGTGTTCCACCCTTGTATCACCCCTGGTGCAGTGACTACCAGGACACCCTGCACATGCATGGTGAGTTGTTCTGGAAAGTTCCCTTTGGCACATGGTCTCTTGTTGCTCTGGGCAGGGGGAACCTGGAATGGGGCCAGTGGCCCAGCGCGGGCTCAGACTCCACTTTGTGCCGAAGAGAGCTTTGTAGCTCCAGGTCCACGCATGCCCCTTCGGTTGCTCAGACCCTATGCTCTCCGCCACCTCACTGCAGAGGGACAGTACCTGGCACTGCCCACCAGTCAGGAGTTGTTGTTGGAAGAAACCAACCTGCAACATTGTTTCAGGCACCTGGTCCCTTCAAACACAGTTTTTTTAGTTTTTTTAGTTTTGTGCTGCTCTACTCAGCAACCACCAACTCTCACCACTGCGATTGTCTGAGAAAAAAGTCCCAGCTGGAGTAGGCTCTGACACTGTCTCAAAAGAGGAAACTGTCACAGTTACGTCTTTAGACTAGGCAATATGAGATGGACCAGCAAGTTCTACAGGAAAGATGCATTAGTATATAATACATCCTTGTATATCACATTTATTGCTGAGGTGCATTGCAAAACTGTTACCTTAAAAGCTGGTCAAGAAAAACCTCTCAGTGTCTAGAGTTTAAGGTTTCTGAAAGAAGCATTCCTTTATTAGCACCAAAGGAAAGCAGGGCAGGGCATTTATCCTGCCAAAAGCTCACACCTAATGCACATGAGTTGGTTCTTTATACATGGCAACTACGTGTATATTCATTACATAGCCCAGGAAATCATTATTGTAGTCCCACTTATCCTAAAAACTAGTTACAGACTCATGAAATAAGTTATTCTGTGGTCTTGTATTGCCATCTATCTGTTTTCAGGAACTTCAGTCACTCGGTTTTTCAGGTTCATCAGGTGACTGCTCCAAGAACTCCTTGTTCTAGCTGACTCTTGAACGTGCACGATACTTAAATACTTAGACAAGTTTAAAGATTTGACAAGAGCTTTGTATCATTCTAAAGGTACCCAATTTCCTCTTATCTTTGCCTGAGCAAGAATTCTTCGACTACCTTCACCTAAACAGATGCAGCCTGTTATCTTGGCCAGCAACGTCTGGTTTCTTTTGCGTTAATCCCTTACTATCCTGCTTACTTTATGGTTAGTTTATAGCCCCAGTTCCCCATTTCACTACGAACAAGCATTCATCACTTTCAGCAAACCAGTCCTTGCTACCTAGTACAGAGTGCAGGCATGGGCCTTCCTATCTAATGTGATATACAAGCACTGTCAAAAGCTATGAAATCTACGTCTGCTAAGTTAATATGTTTCACTTAAGCTTAAACAATTCAACTCTTTCAACACTTCTATGCTATGTCTTTAACATATGTCAAAATGGAAAAAAATATATTTCCATTCTTATGTTCCAAGGATATTTCAGTATTTTGTGATTACAAGGAATAGTTTTGGATTAGAAAATCAGAACATCGCACTAATTTTTATCACTCATAGTGAGTTAGAAGAACAACACAGGAGGACACAAGCAATCTAGATATCTGGGGTGTATTGACAACAGCTTCCTGACATAGGTGATCGAGAGGCTAACAAGGCACAATGCTCTTCTGGACCGAGCACTTCCACATCCCCAACAGATTCTTCCTCATTTGTAAGGTGAGGTCAGCTTTGACTGCAGTGAACAGGAGATGGTGGAGTTAGGACACTAAGAGGAGGTAGCAGGCAAACAGCAGACCCAAAAGACCTGTATTTCAGGAGAATGGGCCTCTTCAGTGGTCACCTTGGAAAGAATCCCATGGGATATGGCCTTAAAGAAAAGGGGAGGTCCAGTAGAGCTTCTTGATATTTAAGGATCACCTCCTCCAAGTTCAAGGATACACCATCCTTACAATTACCAAATCAAGTAAAGGTATCAGAAGGCCTGCATGGATGAGGAAGATGCTCCTAAAAGAAACGCAGAGGAGGTGGAAGCAGAGGAAAGTGACCCAGGAGGAGCATAGAAATGCTGGATGATCATGCAGAGATGGGGTTAGGAAAGCGAGAGCCCATATGAAGATGAATCTGGGAAAGAAATATGGAGAGCAATGATAAAGGACTCTATGAGTACATAAACAACAATAGAAGGTCTAGAGAAAATTTGGGCCCAGTGCTGAGTGCAGAAGGGGGATTGGTAACAAGTGATGCAGAAAATGCTGAAGTGCTCAATGCCCTGTTTGCCTCAATCAGTATGAAGAGCATTCAGGAACCCCAGTTCCATGAGATCAGAGGGAGCTGGACTTTGCGGACACTCTGGAATGATATTTGAATGATAACTGTAGTGCAGAGAACTTCCTGAAGACTGTAAGAAAACAATTGACATATCACTTTCTTCAAGAAAGGCAAGAAGGAACATCCGGTATTCTATAATCTAGTCAGCCTCACCTCAGTCTCTGGGGACGTAAACTGAGAAAAGCCTCCTGTAATCAATTTCCAAACTACATAAGGACAAGAAGATAATTAAGAATAGTCAACATGGATTTACAAAGGGGAAATCATGCTTAACCAACCTGATAGCCTTTTACAATGAGGTGACAAGCTTTGCGGGTGAGGGGAGAGGACTGGTTGTTGTTTACCTTGACTTTAGGAAGCCTTTTGCCAGTCTCCCATGACAAGATGGCAAAGTATGGACGTAAACAGTGGACAGCAAGGTGAATTGAGAGCTAGCAAGGCCAAACAAAGTGTTGTGGCTAGTGGTACAAAGTCCATTTGGAGGCAAGTTGCTAATGGGTCTAGTTCTGTTTAGCATCTTTGTTAATGATCTGGATAATGAGGCAGAATAAGAAGCTCAGCAACGTTGCTGATGTTATAAAACCATGAGGAGTGGTTGATGGACAGGAAGGATGTGCTGCAATTCAGAAAGACCTTGACAGGCTGGAGAATTAGGCAGAGAGGAACTTCACAAAATTCAACAAGGAAAATGCAAAGTCCTGCACCTAGAATGACCCCATTCACCAGTACATGGGGTCATTGGGCTAGGAGCCTGCTGGCTGGAAAGCAGGTCTTCAGAGAGGGACGTTGGCACCCTTGGTGTACTGCAAATTGTTCATGAGTCAGCAATGCACCCATGTTCTGGAATGCATACAGCATAGCTTTGCCGGCAGGTCAGGGGAGGTGATCTTTTGTTTCTGGTCTGTTCTGGATGAGACCCATCAAGGATGCTGTGTCCAGTTCTAGCCCTCCCAGTCCAAGTGACATGAGGACTTACTGTAGTAATTCTAGCACACAGGCTGACAAGAAGATTGAAGCATCTTTTATATCACGAGGCTGAGGAGGGATCTCATCAATGTATACAAATACCTGATGGGAGAGAGTTAAGAGGGAGCCAGATTCTTCTCAGTAGGCACTACTCACAGGACGAGAGAAAGTGGGCACAAATTAAAACACATTTTATCAGTTGCTCAGTTTTCATACTCTCTGCTGAACTGTGTATCCATTTACCCTGTGCTGGTCTGGTTAGCTCAGGAAAATGTTACTACTCATCTCAAGGAATACTATTTATTACAACCCAATGACCCACTGGTACACTGATCTACTTAAAACAAGGATTATCTTCCAGTCCCACTTGTGTTAAGTTCAGCATTTTTACCATAATTGGTGGTCATTCTTTATATTCTCCCTGAGATAATTATCCTTTTGGTTATCTTCTCTGAGCCTTCTTACATTGTGAGGCTGCATTGGTCTGTTACAGAAGTTCCAGATTAGAGTAAATTAGTAGTAAGGAAGAACAGTAATCCACTAGGTAAAATGTCAGAACTTGAAGACAGATAAGTTGATTTTCATTAAGATTTAAGTGAAAGAAGATTATTCAACCTACAGATATATATATTGAAAGTCGCAGCTGCCTCTTTTCCTATGATATTTACTGCTCTTCTGTCAGATTTATTTTGTTATATTCTGAGCAATTTACTCTCTTTAGTAGTTTATTTTAAATTATTATCTTACTTTCATTTATTTTTAAAACTTTAGAAGGAACTCTGACCTCCTGTGGTTTTGTATATTCCAAATTAGAAATAATATTCTATTTGAAAATATGCAACAAAATGTTTTAGACACTTTAGACATTTTAGATATTGAAACTGACTAAGCATTGCTAATATTTACCCAAAATGTAGAGTTTCACTGGCTGATTATTAGATTCTATGAGTTTTTCTCTTTGATCACAAACAGAATCAAATTAATTGAATTTGTTCACTTCCTGATTTATGAACATGATTAAAAGCTTCAGGTTAGACCATACTTGTTTTTTTTAAATGCAAAGAGAAAAAATGAAGAGGAAGGTATAAAAGAATTTATTCAACCTGAAATTTGTGTATACCAACTCCCACACACTTGTATGGAAAACTCAGCTCAAAGCAAGCTTTTTTTGTCACATTTCTAAACCAATTCAGAACTACCCAGAACATTTTGTAGTAAAATACTTAGTTGAGGACATGAAGAAAACAAATAATGAAACTGTAAAGGCATGACCTTTTTTAACTTTAATAATTTGTTTTCCATGTTTACCTTATTAACACCAAAACTATCTTTTTTAAATCTTGTGTCATGGCTTTAACCCCAGCTGGCAACTAGGACCTTGCAGTTGCTTTCTCACTTCCAATCCCCATTCTTCCCACCACCCTGCAGAGGGATGGGGAAGAAACTCAAGAAAAAACAAAAACTGGTGGATGGAGATGAAGACAGTTTTAGAGGACAACAAAGGAAGCTGTAACAACAACAGCAATAATAACAGAATAAACAATGCAAGTAATGTATAATGAATTGCTCACTGCCTGACCAGTACCCAGCCCATCTCCAAGTAGTGATCCCCAAACAGTGAACCCTGGCCCCCAGCTGGATCCTTCTCAGTAGCACCTATTCACAGGACAAGAAAGAACTGGGCGTGCAGTTATCTTGACAACTGTTTCACAAGGACATGTTAATGGCAATACAACAAAACTAAGGCTACTAAGGTGACCTGAACCTAGGCCCAAATTCGTGTTATTCTCCTGTATCTTCAAAAGCACTTCAAAGACAGAGAAATCGCTCTTTGAGGAAGAGGCAACCTCTGCCTTTCAGCCTCCTGGAAAGTGATGACATGCCCTTGGAATTCGACTCCTTCCTTTCCATCTTGACTGTATGCTTTGTAGGCTAAAGGGCAGCTGTTGAGGAAGGATTTTATTTTAAGGATATTCAGAGGTGTCTTGGGGAGTGGGCAGGAAGAGTGTGAAGAAGAGCTTAAACACACAGAGTAGCAAAATTTTTTAAAACAGTGCAGATGCAAACTCTGAGGCAAGTACAATGAAGGAAATATACAAAGATCCTCAGCTTTGCTTGCCAGCACTTAACATACAAAATCCTGAAGCACTGTTTAAAGGATTGGTAAAGGCCCAAGGAATCACTGACATGACTTAAGTGCAAAGACCTGGATATAGAAAACCTCCAAGAGTGTACCTGCAGGAAGCAAAGCACAAAGCCAAGGGAGAGATTCTGGCTCCATAGAGTACCAAATCAGTCGTTTTTTAAAAAGTAAGTAGTGATGTTGCTACCACATCCAGTATTTTAGTGCTAGTTACACATCAGATCAGAATCCTGTCCATTAAGTTGCCCACATCATGCAGTCATAGCAAGCAGAAAATACAAAATCCCAGTTAAACAGTTCAGATACTGCTTTTGTTCAGATTAATTTTCTTCTCTGGTCTTTGGACCCATTCCTGCAATGTTACTTTTCACCATTTTTTATCAGGAAACTCCATACAAGAAAGAGAAATGAATTTTATTACCTCTTACAAACTGGAGAATTGATAAAAATAGAGCATAACATAAGCATATTACTCATCAGACAATAAGAATTTTTCAGACAGTTTCTAACAAAAAATTGAAACTTTTGTGTTAAAATAGAAACAAAACTATAGCCTTTGATTACTTAGCTACCTCTGACTTAAGAGGGAGGGATGGTTATTTATATGACAGTGATTTTATTATGTGTATCAAAATAAACAAGTTTGGTTTCTTTTTTTCTTTTTTTACTTAAAATATTTCCCTCAGGCATTATGGCAAATCAGTAATTAATTTGAAAATACCAAATAGAAACATGAAGATGCGATCAAAATAATGTTTGTAAACCAGTCCTCTTGGTGTCTAAAGATGCTATTTGTGATTTCATATCCCCCCTAATGTCTTGCTGTAACATTTTTTCATAAACCAAGCCTAGAATCAACCCAGTCCTTTAAGGTTACCCAGGT
This sequence comes from Tapera naevia, assembly GCA_033556795.1. Classification (NCBI taxonomy): domain Eukaryota; kingdom Metazoa; phylum Chordata; class Aves; order Cuculiformes; family Neomorphidae; genus Tapera; species Tapera naevia. The sequence goes on from JAUMJJ010000095.1 coordinate 1,669,779, forward strand.
TACTTCTAGTCCCGTAACAGCAAAGGTTCTACTTCCCTGGGATGGGTGTGTTGTCTGAATAGTAACTTAAATGAAATGTGAAACCTGAACCTCCTCTACTGATAGTATTTACATTTGACTATCCAAAAACATCCCAGAAGTTGTTTTATAGTACATCTTTAGTCCAAGTTCAAAAACAATCCTTCCCAAAAGAATTACACATTTGCACTTCGGAATATTTTTACTACATACTCAAAAGTAAATCATCTCCCAATAATTCATGTGATAGTATCTTGGCTCTGCTATGACCTCTACCAATTCTCCTACTGACCATTCTAGCTGTGCCATCTCAACTTTTCTTCACCAACACAATGTATGCACACCATAAAAAAAAAAAAGAGCTTGCAGGTTAATAATGATTTAAAAACACAATTCACATTTAAAGTTGTAATAGATAAATAGCACTATGAGCCAGCAAAATTTCCATGACCAGAATTTTTCATCTTATGATGAATTGTCAAACCAAGGTAGTCTATCAAAGAAGGCAGACATAGATAAGATACTTTGCTGATATATCAGAAGTATCTCCTCAAAATCCATGTTTCTGTTCTGTTAAGACACAAAAATTATGCACTGGCAGTGTTAAGGGTATGCTGCATATTTTCATTCCAAGCAGAGCGTGTCAGATCTTTCACAATTGAGACAACTCATTATATTTGCTATCAGTCTTTGCCAGACAATGCTGATTTCAAGAGCTCCTTTTTCCTGATACTCTTTATTTCCAGCCTATAGGTGTGCCACTGCTCCCTTACTTGTTTTGCAAATCTGACTGACTGCGGGGGTGGAGGAGTTAAAAAAAAGCCTGAAACTGAGAAAGTTTTTGATCCAGTACAAGTGGAAGTCCCACAAATGGCTTGTGGCAACAGGAAGGGTAATTAATGGATAGAGAGGAAAAGGCAGCCCCTGTTCAAATAGCTGACTGAACATACACTTACCTGTAATATCCAAACAGAAACCACATATCCGTAAGAAGCAGGGTGGGGGAGGGGATGGGAAGAGGCATCTCAGAGGGGTTGGAGACAGTCCAAGCCTTAAATACCTAGTTTGAGTGAACAGATCTTCCCATTTAGATTTTATTAAGATTTTGATATCAGATATCTGATAGACTTCCTTGCTGGTACCTAGAAATTCACAGTTGATTTTGTTTACAGCTATATGTGGCATGATGAAATTTATCTTCTGAAGCAGCACAAAAATTCAGACCAAAAAACTCCTAGTATTTCAGACTTAGTAAAGATAAGGAAGTAAATTTTCTCCTGGTAAGAACAAGACACTTGCAAACATCACAAGTGGTTTTGTATGTTTATTAATGTTTACAAAATATTTTAAATTCATACCATTTGTCCAGCTTGCTCACATCAATGGTACAAAATCGCAAAGCTACATCAGTACTTAATTACAAAAGTTTTATTTTAAAATTACTGAAAAGCACACCTTACCCAATATTTTTTCCATTCAAGTAAATATACATAGCAAATTAAAAAATAAGCTTATTTTCTATGTGTTTCAAGACACACGGGATCACAATAACATCCATCTTTTTTAGATTCAGGGCAGAATTCTCGTAGTGAGCATTTTAATGCAACTACAAAGTATTGTTACCTTCAAATTAGGTATTCTCTAGAGTGATTTTTAAAAAAAGACCTAAAAATATGGGGAAACAGAAACAACTTCTACATATTATTAGGGTTCGGAGATGGGAAGCATAACAATGATCACAATTCATGCAGTTCTGTCACTGTCAAAATAAAATATTCCTTCCTGAAGATGTTCAAGTTAAGACCTGAACAGAACTGGTAGGTAATTGTACTAGAAATATTTAATGACTGCTGCCATGATACTGTGAAAAGTATCACTTTTTATTTTCTATAAAATACAATTCTTTTTAACACATTATTTTTTTTCAGTCATGATTCACACACAAGTAGACAACAACCTTCAACAAACAAATAAAAAGCAGGTTTTGGCATGTTGCTAACAACATGATGTACTAAATATTTTTTGTTGTTGTTTAATTCAGCATATATTTGAAAATACTATACAGGAACCCTCATAGAAAAGAGGACAAAACCAAACTTTCTGCCATTGACAAAAACATTATAAAAACATAATATAGTTAAAATATAAAATATATATACTACATATCAGATTAGTTAGTAGTGGCATTTGAGGTTTCTGGAGACTGAAGAAATTCATAAGGATCATGAACCATGTCTTGCTGTTCTCCAACACTCAGATGAGAGGGACTTCCTGTATGATACAGAAAAAAAATCAAAACCTTTAGAAGTACAGAAAAATAACAGCGAGATATTTATGTATATAAATAGCATGGTTACTTCACATGTTCCTTTCAGACTGTAAAGCAAAACAGACATTTAAATGATATTTAAACGAGATTTTGAAGAATTATAAGATTCTTCAGTAACATAGATGTTTTTGAAAAAGCAGTCATTTTTCTTACTCTGAGTTGAAAAAAAAAAATCCAAAAATGTAATTAAGTATCATCCAGCCAACATCTCTACTTTCTCAGAAGTGACATGGTATATACTAAACAGTATGTACCCTACCATCCTCTCTTATCACTGAACTTTATTTGACAATGAAAGGCTATTGTAGAATCCTGCCTGTTACTTGCTGCCAAAGTAAAACAAACATTATATACTCCTTAATATTTCTAACGGCATAAAACACAATACATATAGGGATTTGCCAGTAAGTATCAATTTACTTCACAATTACTTCAATCATGCCTAATCATGAAATAGGTTAACTACAATTAGAGTCCTTAATTCCATAGGTCAAAACTATGTCTTCTTAGTTAACTTCACCATGCATATTTAAAAATTAAAACACAATTCTGAAGTTAGCACAGTTTTCTCAGAGTAGTTTCATGCAAAAATTTATGTAAATTAAAATGTAAATTTTAACCAGTTTCAATTTCAGCAGAAGTACTGTAACTTCTGTGACACAAGGAGCTTTACCAAGATGATGCTGGTCTCTTTCAGAGGTATTGGAGAGGGAACTCAGATTGGATGATGGCCGGGATCCCACTCTGTCAGCCTGAGCTTCGTGAAGGTCCTGCAGCAGCTTAGTTGTTTCATCCAGATGTAAATGGTTATCCTCATGATCAAGCTCCTTCTTAACCTTCTCTAAAGACCATCAATTACTAATCAAACCACATAACTGGCACATGCAGATTGACTCATGAATTTCTATGATACGACTAAAAATTCTAAAATGAATTAACACAGTATCACACAGGCAACCTTAATCTTGCATTTTCCTTTGCACTTCTAAAAGGCAACAGCTTCAGATCTGTTTTCAGTTTCAAGAAATACACATTGACATGTATTTGGCAATATCGGGTGATGAAGGAGAGTGCCATGGGAAACAGCTGAAAATGAACTGACTCCCAGTATTTAAAAAGCTGTAACAGCTTCCTTTGTCTTCCTCATTTATTAGACTTCAGAAAGGAAATCATGCATTTGGTTTGCAGCAAAGGAGAGGAAGGTAGTAGAAAGATCACCTAAATATATAACCTCAAATACAACTCAAATAGAAGATGTAATTTACGGAGGTGAAAAAATCCCTCCCTGCTACAGACAGTTTTCAGAATATCTTCTCCAGCTACGCTGATTTTACAGTAAGCCAATTTAAACTGTGAAATTCAAAAGAACTGGAAGTATGTGGAAACACACACTGTTCTTTAAAGTTGAGGGAAACTTTTTAAAGTCTTCAGATAAACAGGAAAATAAACTCCTTCCCTTCTCTTTGGACATATTTAATGCAAACCTTGTTAATGTCGCAAGAATTATGAAAAAAACAGTGACATAAACTCTCTTCAGAAGCAAAGAAATCTGGAATTACGATTATTTATAGAAAGATCAAAGAAGAAAAATATGAGTAGCTTTCAGTGGGGCAAGAAATTCACAGTAAGATTGATATGTCCAAACATTATTTATACAATAGATATTTATTTTTAACTGAACTGCAATAAAATTAAGTGCCAGACACCATAATCAGAGCTTGTCACTACTTTTCAAAGAATACTGCACTTATAGGAACATTCTGTAGAAATCTTTTTTTTTCTTTACTCTTTCAATTACCTTGGTTATATTTTATAATAGATAGTTTGGCATATTTCACATTCTGAATTAAAAGTATTTCAATCAAACCATAAGCAGTATTTTTTTTTGTGATGACATTTTTGAAGACATTTAACCAACCCAGCAGCCTGCAGGAATGGTAACACTACTTGTTGTAGTATTTAAAGGATATCTATCAAAGACATGTATTTGAAACAACATCACAATACTTTTATACAACTACCTCATTTGAAGCTAAAATCTTTTCAACACCTAAAATTTCTGCTGATTTTTGGTTTGGGATTTTTTTTGGTTTTTTTTTTTGTTCCAAGTGGTGATGTGATTGAACTTTATATACTTAACTACTTCCAAAATTATTTAAAAATGACATCATTTCTAAGCCAAAGCTCCACACCAACTTGTAAAATTTACATTACTCTGAACACATAAAAAACAAGCAAAGCTATCAACATTCTGAGGTACAAATACTTTGGTTTCTTCAGTGGTACATGAAAAGTTAGCTTGGCTAGCACACGAACACCTCCAAGGGAAAACAGACGAAGCTTTAATTTATGTTGTACCAGCCCCAGACTTCTACCTGTATCAAAAAGAGACTATTTACTACTTTTTGAACACTTTTTTTATTCATAGCAAATGTCGCTGTTAGTTTGCCTAAATGCTACAAAAACCCTATAATTGTATGGCTTGTACTATTAAGTACTTACCTAATGAACTTAACATAGAAATATCAAGTGATACATCTGAATATGGTTTCATAGAGAGAAAGTCCAAGTCAGAAGCATTACTGTCTCCAGCAGATTCTCCCATCTATTAAAATACAAGACACAGAAAGACTACTAATAGTGACAAGCTGTCATAATAGCAATTAAAGTAAATGCATGAATCCATACTCTCAGAAGTATGCACCACAACACTTGAGACTGGAATATCCATAACTATCTTGGCTAACCTGCAGCACGCAGACAGCTCAAACATGGTTCTAGGACCAACCAATCATATGAATAGCAAGGGATCTGCAGGATAGTCTAGATAGTCCCAGACGATGAAATAAAACCTGTTGAAACCAACATGACCAAGTCCTCTGGGACTCAATCACACGCTCAACTCATCCCTGTCCCATGGCAGGGGAAAGAATCATCAATATTTCCCACCATGAATGACTCCCAGATCCCCTTTTCCCTCACCTTCTCAATGCAACAATGGATTTACTGAAACTTTACTGAAATCAAAACGCACTCTAACATAAATCCTCTGAGGCTGCCTATTCCAGCAGGGGGAATAAAATACGCATGCAAATACACAACTAGGTATTATTTGTTACAAATATGAAAATTAAACTTAGCACTTCCATGAATTAACTTAGTCACCTTCTAGACAAATACAAACCTTTTCACAAAACATAAGGAATATTTAGAAAACTATAATTTCATTAATTGCTAGAATGTAATTCATATAATTTTATGTGAATTGCCATGGAATACCATGCATATCTTCTGTTGTGACAAAAAAATTTGCAAGATAAAATTTGTACCAGTTAAAAGATTTGAGTAGTAGCTGTAAAAGAGTAAGATATGCATTATTTACTTCCAGCTTCTAATAGACATTAGCTATTAGTGATTCACTAATTAGCAATTAACTAATTAATTAGCAATTAATAGGCATGCAGTAAAACTGATAAATATTACTTTTTTTCAACTTTTACCGCAAGTTGAACCTCAAATACTCATCAGCACATCAAGTATCTTTCTTAAGTGGTCTCTGAGATTTAGTTTTGCATGCTGAATTAAACTAGAGAATACAGAACAACAAAACAAAGCCACTAATTAAAATAGATTGTCAGAAAATCCATTTTAAGTACTGAAAGCTTGATTTTGACCTTCTACCTCAGAGCATGCACATCCTTGCGCTGAAACAAAATGAATGTCTCTACAGGCTGCTTTTTTTTTTTTTTGAAACACACAAACCACTTTACCATAATCTGTTTTGAAGGGTCTGGACAGGTATTGCGCAACTTGTGTTCTTCTTTTATGAGAACTGGCAGAACCTGAAGAAGCAAATAATTTTTAGACCTTTGCATTTCATAGCTTTTTTTTTTTTCCCCTAAGAATACTGTTAGTTTATAGTTTGGGTAATTAACTGGTTTTCCATGATCAGAACCTAGGCCACCAGAGAATATTAATCATGTTTTGTGATGTTTGAGTACAACTCTTACATAAAAATAAAAACTTGGCTTTTCTCTAATGGGTGTCCATATACATTCACGTAAACAATTTAGAACTAACCAAGCAAGACAGCCACTGAGGACAGCCTCTTTAGGGACTACCTTAATAAGCCTCTTCTTTATCATATACTCCACTTATCAATCTTTTCTGTATTATTACACAAAACAGACACACATTAAATAAAAATAGGAATTTGAATGTTGGAAGCCCAGAGAACATCACTTTCTCTATTTTAAATGCCAAGACACTTTTCCCAGAAAACAAACCCAAAACAACAAACCCAAAGCCAAACCTAAACACTGATTATCAGCATAACTTACTTTAACTTCATCCAATGGTTTTACTGGGATGTTTCGCCGCTGGAAAGAAAAAATAACAACTACTTTTATTCAACATAAGACCTGACTCTTGTAAAATTTCAAATATATTCAAAATTCACACACAAAATAAGGTGAGAGACAGCTAACTTCATATATCTGTAATGCAATTACAGTGAAACAGCTACTGTTCTGAAGTATTTTATTATGTATTTTAACTCTGAGTCCCCTTACACTACTACTTCTGACCATAAACTTTATATTAAAGTGCAGTATCTTAGTCATTACTTCAGTAACTTCTGATTTCAAGTAATTTAAAACTGCACTTTCAGAGATATTCATTCTTACTCAAATATAGTGGTAGAAAATACTAAAGCATAAAACACTACGGCACGTCATCACGGAAACACATTTAATTGCACAAAATCTATACATCACCAAATGTCACAACTCAAAAGCATTACTAAATGTTAACAGCCGTTGACCATTTCAAAGGTATTCAGAAACTCTCATTCAAAGAACATTCAGAGAACAAGTTGGCAAACAGGGAAAGTTAAGTTCAATATGTTGTATACACACATTTCTAGATGTAGAAGAATATCCAAAATGCTATTGAACTTTAACTAATCCATTACAGTTTTTCCTGTTTCATACACAATCCTTTTCCAATAAGGACTGGAAAAAATATCCAGAAAATTCTGAAGGATCCTCTATTTTTCATTCTATTGTCTCCTTTTCTTGAAACATCACCCATGTTATTTTACTTCTAAGTCTGCAGAAAGCATAATCTCATTTCCACAATGCCAGGAAGTCTGAATACCTTCCATTCTCCCCACTGCCTCCCTTACTCTCAAATCATTCAGAATCTCATTATTTTAAATAGCAGACAATTATTTTAAACTTAGAATGGTTTCCAGAGTGAAGACAACACGAAACAAGATCTTGCAGTTTCTGATAGTATGTTTTGTCCTGGGAATGCAAACTTTCCCAATAGAATTACACATATTTCTGAGAAAATTCTCTCATCCAGTTTTAGTATGAATCTGCTTGGTAAAGTGCTTTTAGAATGAAGCAAAAAGTTTTTCATTCAGACATACTACACGAATATAAAAGCACTGTTGGGTAACAGACACCTGTACAGTGATATTCTCCAACATTATTTTAATGTTCCAAATAATTAATCTTTCCACAAGAAATACACAAGGACCGACACAAAAATAAATGCTGAGACTAACCCTCTACCTCAGGAACCAAGAGTAGTAGGGAAGGGACAAACAAATGGTTACAGAACACGTTCTGACCTGTCACAATGGGACAAGGCTCAACTTGATTGCTTCACTCAATACAAGTGGACGTGTGATCCAATATAGATGTTTTCTTACCCTGAGGTTGGAAAGGTTGGTGCGCGAGCCCATGATGCTTTGTCTGTGAAGGATTTTTTAGCTAGTAACAACAGTGCTGTGCTTCAGCACCCACCTTATTCGCCACACTTGGCCCTCTATTTCCAAAAATGAAATCAGTGCTCAAAGGAACCCATTTTTTTTTTTATCAGTAAAAGATGGAAAAGCAAGAACAACAGAGATCCTTAACAGCCTTTCAGAAAATGATCTGTGGAATTGCTCTGAATGCTGGCAGCATCGTATGCAGCTGTGTGCCAGCTCAGAAGGGAATTACTTTGAAGGTGATCATAGCTGATTTTAATTCATTAAATAAAAAGTTACTGGCACAATTTTTTTTTTTTTTTTTTCTGTCAGACAAAAAAAAAGTAAAAAACACTATTGCATATCTGTTTCTAAGCTACATTGTAAGTCATAACACTGAGTAACAGGGCTGCCCAAATACCCTTCAGTTGGCTCGTCCTTTCTTCCCCCTGCTATGTTTTACTCCCCTGCCTTTTATTTTCTGCAGTCACATAGTGAACCATATTGGAAAATTCATCTGTCTGGAGAAAAGAAAAATATTACTTCTCTGTTGATTGTTTCTAATTTGGTTCACTGCATGGCTGCAGGAACATCTAGGCCTGCACTGCTTAAAATGACAGCATCTCATACAATATTAAAAATCAGAAACACGTCCGTTCTGATGAACTTGTGACATTTCTGTGCACCAAGGACACACCTGCTTTAGCTGATAAATAGTTTTTGAATGATCTCCACTAGTAATCTGGTCCAGAAGATCATCTACTATTTTCTTGCTGTAATTTCCAGCATCCTTCACAAATTCTTGCAAGCTAGTAGGAATGGAAATAAAAGCATTACTGAAAATGTTTACTTTTATAAATAGTATTTCAAATTATAATGTGGCTCTCACCAACTACACTGCATTACACCTTCGTTTTCTTTGCTCTTTTACTCTTTTATCCTTCTTCAGAAAAGCAATTAAGACCTTCAAGGGTTCTCTTTCTTCTCCCTGCCCCCCCTTTTCTTAAATGGAAGTAAGTGTATCTGCAAACTTGATTTTCACAACTATCAGCAAATATTCACTTCAGCTACCATTGGTAGTGGGTTTAAAAAAAAACACAAAAAAAGAAAAAAGCATGTCATTCATTCTTCCCCTCCAAGATTAAAAATTTAAAGAAAAGTCCTTTTCAAATATCTTAACCATTTCCAAACTCCTTGAAGAATATCACTGTTTTAAAGTAACTGAAATCTATTACTTGCATACCTAAACCTACTTACTGTTGGGTTTAAAGCAAAATGTTAAATTTTTAACAATCTGTAATATCCTGTGCTCAAAGACCCTAATGTCAAGGTCCATAACAACCTTGCAATAAAATAGGGTAACTTTAAAGTGGAAACGGAAAAAAAAAAACAAATCCAAAAAAAAAAACCCTCCACCAACTAAGGTGAAAGCTAGCTTCAAATTCCATAGTGAGTTATTTTTAAAATAAGTTTTAGAAAAAAAAAATCAGGATTTGGAGTCTCCCACCTGGCATTTAGTCCAAATTGCTTTTCGTAAAATTGCTATGAGAAATTAAGCCTCCTAGTAAGGTAGTGCTTACCTTAAAGCACACTGTATCCCAGTTTCATCACCATATGCAGAGTACAAGAGTTCCATTTCATCTGATTTCAAAGCATGAAATACAGAGTTGTTTTGCATGGAAGGAGCTGTATTAGCACTTGTAAGAAATGTTACTTGACAGGTAAAAGAAAGAGATGACAAATTAATAACACAAGCATAAAAGATCATTTGGGGTGGGGGGAAGCAAAAAAACCCTTTATTTTCTGAAATAGGTACAGAAAGCAGTGTCTTATTTCTCTGTATTTCAGCTGGAGGAAAATCTCAAAGATACTTCCAAACTCCAGAATCAGTGCAATTATTTTAACTGTATAAAAGTATTTATACTACTGGAAAATGAAGAACTAAGTTAACCACCCTATCTCACAAAAAGATTCACTTCCCCGCCCTTGTTTATATTTCCGCTTTTTGCGTGCGTCTACTTCACTGTTGCTTGTCAGCTGGGTTTCTGGAAAGCAGACTAGAAACTATTAGAAATTTCAGTAATATTGAATAACACAGTAATTCATAAAAAGACTCCAGTTTGTGAAATCCGTGTCATATGACAGAGAATGCAAAGAGCTAAAAGGTTTGTTACTCAACTCTGCTGCATAGTTCTCATGAAAAACTACTTCCTCCAAAGTAAATGGAGTACTGTTATTGAAAAGCTTCTAGTGTGCCCATAACACTAAGGCAAAATATTAATCCATAAACTCCTAAAGGTATGTTTAATTAACAAAAAAGTAAATTTAATTAAAACTGAATTCTGCTATAAATGGAATAATTACAGAAATAACCAAGTGAACTTTCGTTTGAAGACAGGTATAATCTGAAATTATTTTCTGTTCAGAAATTGCTCAAACATTTAATTTACACAAAGTTAAAACATGTTCTTTGGCATTTACCTTTATTTCTTCGTTCATCTTTAAAGCCCAGTGTAGTGAAGCCAGGCAATAATTTGCTTGACAGTGAACTCAGATCCACTGGGTGAGTCTCTTCTTCTAATAATTTTAGTTAAAACAAGAAGATAATAATTTTTAGAAACACATTTCATGTTTAAAATTTACATATGGTGAATATTTAAGTTTTGCTATTTTAAAATGTTGCAGTTACCATAAAAGGTAAATGTCTCTCTTAAGTGCACATTTTTATTAAGGATAGAAAGATCCAGGTTCTCCATTTAAATTTCAAATATACACTGTAAAAATCTAAGATCAATGGGCTATGTAGTTATTTCACTTTTAAAGTATATAGTGGTATGGAAAATACTTTTACTAGCTGATTCACAAACACTGGAGATTCAGATATTATGAAGCGATAAAAGCAATTTCTTATGTTGACTAAGCGGTAGTTTATCTATAGAAACTCAGAGACCATGTAAAGAATTTTGTTAAGATAATTACCATTATAGCTGTATAAATATTTATTTATTCTAATGTTCTGAGACCTGCTTAATTAAAATGGCTCAAATAATCTGGAATATACTTTTAAACTAAAAAAAAACAGAAATAAAAAACATAACAACATTTAGGACACTGCCAGTTATTTTACACCTCCCTGGCTGTTATGGAATCTAATGGAAATTATGCTCAATTACTGAACAACTGAAAGCAAATTTATCCATAGAATACTACTGGAATAAAAAAAACCTACAACAAAAAGTCAGATTAAACTATTAGCTGTAAATTCAGTGTAGTAGTATTAACTATGGAACCAATCAAAAAAGATTCTATAGCACAGAAACATCAGGAAACAGTACAGTACTTTACAGCACACAGTCAAACTTGCTCTCCTCCCATTACCATCACTGTCTAATTTTCATTGGCATGACTGCAGAGCTATTAAATCATATTCTTCTTTTTTCCCCCCAGGAACAGGTATGGGCATGATGGCAGCCAAAATGCTCAATTTCATTCCAGAAAAATTTACTACCAAATGAAAAGGAATTTAGACAGTAACAGAGTTACAAGTTCACATCTCCCATTTAAAATAATAAACAGAAATGTGATTTGTCAGAAGGGTTCACGCACTCAAAGCAACCTTAGGCAAGATATGAATGAATTCCAATCTCAAAAGGCGCAGAGAATGAAGTGCTAAATCAACATGACATACAGCAGGATAAAGACTATAACATTTCATTCATTACAAACTTTCAGAACTTCTGTATCGTGAGCTTGAAATAAAAACAAGTCAACAGCCTAAGACAATACAAATAACGTATAGTAGTAACACAAACATCCACAGAAAAGATCAAGGGACTCAAGAAAAACAAATAAGCCAAACCTAATTAACTTAAAACTGAAATCTAGCTGATAATTTCAATTAGGAAATTTGAAAAGGTAAAATATGATTCTGTATTTGCATCTGTGCATTGCAGATTTACATAGGATTACAGCACTTTCATTCACTTTTTTCTATGAGCTTGTAATACTACAGTGTACTTGGAGCAACAGCCTGTCTTCCAAGTTGACTATAAAGTTGCAGCAATGTATAATTGATTATAAATAGCTATTATTTTACTTAAGAAGGTAGCATTAGAGCATCTGAACAGTGAAAATGTGAAAGGCAAAGAGAAACATAAGGTACCATTGTTGGGGAAGATAGTTTGGCGAATAGTTTTTCTTCCTTTTTTTTCCCCAAAAAAATCAGCTATACTACACAGGATCTGTATGTACCTACAGTCAAGACTTCAAAATCTGCTAGAATATCCCACATTAGAAACGTTTGCTTGAAAGGTTATGGCATTTACCTTCTGCTTCTGGATCAGATGAATTTACTACACTAAATAATAAAGTTCCATCTCCATTTTTTTTCAGATAACCAATCTGTAAATAGAACCACAAAGACACAAACTAATCATTCAAAACATTGAAGCAATTATTCCATCATTTCAAAACAGTCCAAACTCAAAGGAGTTGCTTACTTACAAAGAAAACAATGAAAAGCATTTTTAGCTGGGATTCCCTTTTTAATATAAAGACTACTGGTTCCTAACTATTTATCACCACTTAGCAAATGCTTCAGAACAGAAGACTTATGCGTAAAAGTTTGTACGTCATATATATAACTCCCTATTCAAGTTCCTAATTTAGATCCAAAGTTTGCATCCAAAACAAAACAATTCCATTGTAATTAGTATGTAGCCAGGCTTTCTGACTGCCAAGCCTAGAACATACTTTCTTTTTAGTAGATGAAAAGTAATCCCTATCCACAACCTACCTAACTGTTTATTTCCAAATCTAGACTGAACTGCTTGTTTTTGTATCTCATCCGGAGTTTACTCTAATTATAAGAACTTTTATGAACATATTATTATATTTTTAAGGACAAAGGTGTACTGTGACAGATGCATCACAGCACACAAATGCAATGCTAAGAAGACAGACAGATATGTGAAAGACATTGGCATCTGTAAAGACAAAGACAGAACTCACGCAACAAACCAAGACGATGTCAGAAACTGACTACACACGAATCATGGAAAAAAGACATTAACTTCTCAGTAAGAAAGGAAAATGAAAACTATGCTTTTCCTCAAGAAGTACTAGTAAATACAAGTAAATTGAACATAACTGTCTCCTCTTTTTTTTTTTCCCCGGCCTCTTCGAAGTTTAAAACTCTCTCCATACATAAGGCCAAAGCTAACGTTGGCACATAACAGGAATAAAGGTGACAAATGCTGGAAAGAGAATGAACAGGAACAATACCCTCAAGTAAAAGCATAAGTTAGCAATAGCTGAACTCTAAGAACATGCCAGCATTACCTAGATCTGCAGTGGGTTGTCTAGACTATCAACAACCTAGATAATTGAACTGCACACCTAGAAAAACTCTCCCTTGAACACTGCAAACTAACAGTATCAGCATGAAAGTCCTTTCCAGTAAAGCTAAACAATTAGCCAAAGACTGCTATTGCTTTAAAGCATTTTTTAAAAAACAATCTTACTTTGGAGGTTTCAAACAGAAGACTTGCTAGGATTGAAGGCTAACCATCCAAAGAAAAAAAAAATATACTGAAGAAGCTAAAACTTCTCCAGTAGGAGAAGCTTTACTTCCTAATCCAGTTAAGTTTAAGGCAACTGCATAACAAAGGCCACTGTCCAAGAAAGAGACATTTAAGTTTGAAGACACAACTAATGCTTCAAATCATGTGCGTCTTCTGTAACAGTTAAAAAAAATAGGTGGAAAATGTAGGATGTAGCAACAGCCAGATTCTTTTTTAATTACATTTGTTACTAGAGTATACAACAGAATGAGAAATGAGGTCAAATTATAATGGTGGTAATAAGACATCACATAATGCAAGGGAAACAGAGTAAAGAAGAAAACCACCATTATCACATACCCAAGAAAAACACAGCCCCTAAGCAGATCATGCTGAAAAAAACTGCACTAATAGTACCACTGAGCTTTTCCTTCTAACATTGGGAACAGTACAAAAACCAAACACAGAATCACGTTCAAGATGATCAAACCTGTGGTTAGCACTATCCAAAATTCCAACACGGACAAGCCATTGCTACCTTCTCTCAGTCTCTGAAGGATCTATGCCAAAGTTTGTTTTTTCTGAGGTTGTAACAGTAACTGTGTGATGCTAAGCACTGCAATTAAGGAAGCCAAATTCAAGACTGAGCAACATTTCAGTGTTTTCTGAAAGTGAATTTCTGAAGATGTTCAACAAGTAATACAACTTGAGATTCACTCAGCACACCCTACAATGGGCTTCAGTGGGAACTAAATGACAGATAATAGTCATGTGGGTATTCCACACAGAGCATACATCCTAGATGTTGTGGTCTCAGAAAATGTAATATTAAAGCCTGTTTCCTAAGATGAAACAAAACATTCAATAGTCAGACACAAAACAGAATTGTGAATTATGTTGTGCAGTAGACCTTGCTGTTGGGTAGATATCGATTGATCCTATCCCGAGCTTCATCTGCTGCATGTTCCACTAGAGCCAGGACATGTTCTTCAGCAGTGCTATCTGTCAGGCTGCACGCATTTCCTTCAGGTTCAAATATACAACTAAGAAAGAGAAGAGGAGTAGCTGTAGAAATTAAAAGCTAAAACAAAACAAAAAGCTGAATTCTGGGCTTGCTAAACAGAACAATCAGTCCCACTCCTCACCCAGTGTTAAGTCTAGTTCAGTATTTAAGTGCAATTACAATAATCTGAAACTGAAGGTTTGCAGCAGAAGCTACGAACTACAAAACTACCAAATTTCAAAATTTCTTTCTGTACCCTGATGGTATTATTAAAGGTAGTATTACAAAACAGAGATTAGGAGTAGAATTCCATTAATATGAGGTGAATGCTACATGTGTCCTTTGTCTCCAACAAGGAGAAATATGCAATTTTCAAAAAAAACCCAAAACCAACATTACACGATGAGGGAAATGACTGTGTAACTCTAATCTGAGAATAAAACTCAACGTTTAGGCTGCATTTAGGTTGATTATGTCATTTAGTTGCTTGTAGAACAGGACACTGCTCCTGGTTTAACAGGAAGCCCTTTAATTCCTATGTTTGTTATTAGTATTCTGAATCAGTTTCTATTGTCATTAGTATTCTGAATCAGCTTCTATTGCATCATTCTTTCTCACTGGAATTACAGACTTTAACATTTATCTTTCAGTAGATCTCTTTTCATTAAAGCACCAAAACAATAAAAGATAACAAAGAAGCATTCCCAAGATGGAATAGGACACATCTTAGCTATTATATAAAACCAAAAATGGTATTACGATAAGGGGAAGTGTAAACATACCATAGGATATGGCAGTCTTCATCATATTATATATTTAAAATAAATTTTGTACATCAAAATCTTTCAGGGCATTATATGGACTTTAGACACTAGGGCCAAACATCTTAGGTACTGGGTAGAGCATCTCCTCACACCAAATCCATTTCTCTCTCCTGGGATATCTTCTTCCATTTGCTTAGCTAAGAATTTCCCTCTATGTAGAGATTCAGATCCAATATAAACGAAAGTTTTGCTATTAAAGACAATAAAAAGATCAAAGGATCATACTATTATGAGACAAATGTGCTATAAGATTCTTGTTTCATTGAAACATTAAGAAAGGGCGTACACACCAGGGAACTGCTCAACAACTGGCACTGTCTATCACACTTTACAGAATACTTAATGGACAAGAATTTTGATGGAATGTTCAGAATGTTGCAACATCATAGACAAAATTTTCAAAATTTTAGATATTAGGTCAGTTATTTTTAGCTATCTGAATTGCACATTAAGGTAGACATTAAAGAAAGAGTTTGGCAGTCTCAATTTCTTGTTCTGTTAGCTACCTGTATACGAAGATGAGCACACAAAAGGCAGTAAATACAAAGATACTTCTGTAATGGAGTTTATGTAAGAAATAATCAGAAGAGAAAATTTATTATTCTGGGTGCCATACAAGCAAAATCATCATACCTTTTAAGAAAACCAAGCATACAAAACCCAAACCATCTCTCCCCCAATCAAATCTCATTTACAGAAAGGTACTTTCAATTCCTATACACAATCCATTAAACAAAAAACAAATTACACTTGAATAATTCTCCATGATATCGCAATAGATATGTTTCTGCATGCTGACATTAGATTAGCTCCAGCCAAAAAAAAATTACCCAAGATTATTTTTGAACGTTGCAGTCTCCTACTTCCACAAAACAACTACATTAAAATACTACTTCATCCATCAGACATTAAGCAGGATTACAAAAACGTTGAAGTGTAACAAAAACCATATGGCTGATTTGAACTCTAAAGTCCACTTTTAACATGAATGAGAGAGCATGAACTTGAAAAAAGTTACATTTCAACTTTTTTACTCTGGATGTTTAAGAAAGAAGCCTGTAAAACTTATCTACATGATTAGATTATTAAAGATATATCTAGTAATGCTCTGTTACAGTTTTATTTTCACAAAATTCCAGTTGATATAATGCTCTACAATTTAAATTCAACATCCATCTTAGATGTCTGTGTAAAAAACCCTGAACAACATAATTTGCTTGTAAATTATAGATCTAGCTAAAATCCCCTCATAAAACATTGCAGAAAAGTCTTTTTAATTTGACTAGATTTAGATTTTAGCTATAAAAACACAACTTTGTGACACAGGTGGTGCCTGTTAGCTAGAAGATATCTATTGCAGTAGGCATGTATTTTTTAAAGAAGCTTATTAAGATTTAATTGAGAAGATGTTATCATCTGCTCCAGAAATAACCTCCTGTATGTCTACATCCTGCCAGGCAAGACTAAATTTAAATAAAATCCTTTACTGATGTGGAGCCACTTTGCCCTCCCAGAAAGATCCCAGAATGGCAAGGAGAAGAATGCAAAAGGTATTTGTGGCTGTTAAAAACGAAAGAAATGTTAAAAACGAAACCATAATGAGCAGAAACTACTCATTATTTAATACAGATAGAAAGAAGGATGAAATTATATATATATATATTGACTTTTAAGTGTTTAGAAGAGTATGCAGTCATTCTTGGAATAGTTCGTTTCATGCTATGAGTCACTGGGTTATTCAACTCACTCCATAAACAAACATATAAACAAACTACAACACAATTGCCCATTTATCCCATGGACTACAAGGAAAAAGACTGAAAGGAGTTTTTTCCTTCAATTCTTTGCTTCTGCCTAAAATTAAAACAGCTGCAACAAACCAGTAAGTTTTCTCATTAAATCCTTTACCTAATCACTTCTTTACTTTGCTTTTTGGATTTCTTGGTAGTCTCTGCTTGTACAGGAACAACTTCAGGGACAGGTTCCTCAACTGTTGTATCTTCATCACCCAAAAGAGCTGCCTGCTGAGAAAAATCCATGTCCTGCATAAACGACATGCTGCGCTTCAAAGCTAACAGCCGTTCCTAGAATCAGAAAGGACAGAGCGGCAGGGACTTAACCTTTCCCTCATAGCCAAGATGCTATGATAATGGGATGGGATGGGAATGGCCATGGCCTTATTTTGTTCTTAATGCCTCATTTCCAATGGCGATGCAACATGATTTGGTCATGGTAGCATGGCATCAGAATTTCTGCAGCCAAACTATCAAGAGAGAAACAAACAACAAACAAAAATGCATATGCAAAGACAACTGCCTATTTTGCACAAAACTTACCATAACTGCAACACATGCGGCACGCACACACACAGAGCAGCTCACCAAAATAACTTCATTTTACAACCCAGCAACTGTATTTGAGTAAAAACTGTGTTTGCACACATGCATCTGTGACACCCCTCAAGTGTTCCCTAGACCCACCTCCTTCAAGAAAGAAAAGCTTTCCTGTCTATGCACAAACAAAAGTTAAATGAAATCTCATTTTCAAAGTTTTAGTAAGAAGCAATATTTTACAGTTGGGTTTTATAAGTGGATCTTAATTGCACCCACTCTGGCCAGTGGAAAATGCTCTTACAGACTTCAGTGGTGCAGACAAGGTTGAGAAAAAAGGGTGTGGTTATAACAAGACTACTATCAAGCCCTTAAATGCAGCAGCACTAACAGGCACTGCTGTAATTAAATGGATGGATGAAATAGCATTTATCATTGTTATAATTTATGGGGGTTTTAAGTATGATAAAAAAACCCGAAGAGTTTCCGCTTTTTGTTTTTAATAAGTCTCTTACTTTGCTCATCATCTTAAAGCCTGTGTGCAGTATCTTCTTGGCTAGCTTGTAGTAAACAGTGTCTGGTCTGTTGTAAGTCATTGCATTATCACACATCAGTTTAAAATCTGCCTGTAAAATACAAAACAAAAGTACTGATGAACTTTTAAATTCCTTTGTGAAAGGACTGGAAGACACCGTTCCATCATGGCAGCTCTGTGAAGAACACAGTAATATTACAGCAGCAAACTCATGGAGCTGAATGCAAGCCAAAAGGGCAACACAGACTTCAAAAGGTTTGAGCCCTTTTTCCTTCTTGAGATGCTCAGTTTTGTTCGGAATTGGCTTTTTGAATAAAATAGCTTTTTCTCTGAATGTCAAATGTAACATTTTCTCCTTATGCAAAAAGGCAAAACAAAAGAAATAGGGAAATTAACAGGAGGAATGAGGCACCAAGATAAGTACTTTTTGGTGGGCTTCCCATCTTCTAAATCAGAATAGACTTGAGAAGTACAATGACATCAGAAAGATACAAAGTGTCTTATATATAATTTTATTCTAGTAATTTGACTTCTTTGGTCCCTTGCACTAAAACAAAACCAAAAATCTCCCCTCCTATACAATGGTCCTGTGGATTCTACTCTTAATCTTCGATTATTTGTAGGCTTGTGACTAGCCTCAGCTGGTTATAAGTGTATTAGAAATGAAAGATAACCCTTTTAGCAGACCTTGTTTCAGAGGTCAAAAAACTATAAACTTAATTTCTGTACTACACAGAATTACAAAGGCATAAGCATAATCATCTACACTCACATATCTAGAAAGGGAGTCCAACCTCTTTGTCACTGTAATATTGACAGACTTCTAGAAACCATTTATTGTTCCTCAGAGTTATCAATATAAACTAAGTCCTTCTTAGGACTGTCGTTCTACAGTTGGACCCAATGATCTTAAAGGTATTTTCCAACCTAGAAGATCCTGTGACAAAATACCGCAATTTATTTCTTTAGGTTGTAACACATGAATTTCAGTACTGCAACCTTGCCTGTAACTAGTCACAGAGCTCCCATTCAAACTTCCTTTTTAAATTGCTGAGTAAGACAACCCAGCAAGCCAATAGAATTTAGAAGTCTGAAGGTACTGCTGATGGCAATGCTATTACAAATCCTTCTTTACTGTAAAGATCTATACTTTTTTTAAAATAAGGCATATATAACAAAAATAATCTTTGTCAGTGTATCTATAGGAAATTTAAGCCATTCTTTGCTCACCTTGCTGGACCTTTCAAAAGAAAAAATTAACCCTGAGAAGCATGCCAATGCTCTCTGCCAAGTCTACTGTTCTATCAACACCACTCTAGAAAACAATACTGAAGGCAGTTAATAGAACTTCATAAACCAGGTAAAGAAAAGTCCTTTCCTTCCAGGTGCTAGCAAGACCATGAAAAGATTTCTTACTGCACTGTCTGTAAAACCACAAAGCATCCAATAAAGTATCACAGCATTAGCAATACACAAAATAGCTAAGGCAAGTTGCCAATAAACTTGCCAAGTAAGTTTCTGCCAAAGACCATTCCAAAGGGAAATACAGGGAAAGCAGGACAATTAAAAATAAAAAGTGTAGTTGTTATTGAACCTTATATAAAATGCTTCAGTATATCCAGTTTTCTTGCACACATGTCAAAATTGCACTTTTATCACCAGGTCTACACTAAAAAACAAACATACAAACAAAAACCTCGAGGTTCTTCAACCACTTAAGTCTTTTTGACAGTCTTACTCATGTTTCTGTCTAGCAGCATGAATTACATAGAACTTCAGAGCATGTTCTCCATTTCTGCAGGAATTTATATGTAGTAGACTGTAGTATAATCTAACAAATACAGATCTTTCACAGTGAAAAACAAGCAAGAAACCATTCTAACACACAGAATATAAAAAAGTGCTCAGTTCTGAAAAAATTGCCCATTAAAATAATTAAGAAAGGCTTCTACAGCTAATAATCTTACTAAAGAGTTCTGAAAGAACTAATTCTCCATAAATTCACCTTGAATTCAGTGACTGATTTGTATTCATTTGCTGCAATTTTTTCCTTCATTGTACCAAAATCCATAGGGTGCTTTATTATCATGGAATATCCAGGTGCAATGGCATCCGTGACTGGAAAAGCAAAAAACCCATGAGGATCTTTCCTAAAAATGAAAACAATACATTTAGATTTAAATCAGCAAACAAAATTATCATTTTTTAATACCACATTAATGGTATTAAAAGAATAGCACTACTTAAAAAGATAAAACATTAAAAGTGCTCTCATGAAACAGAACTGTATTTGAAGAATTTCCTCATAAAGGAGAGAATTTTGATTACTCATATACAGACTTTTTGAGGGAGACTGAGCTACTTCTCGAATTCACAGTATCACAGTATCACAGAGTATTACAAGGTTGGAAAGGACCTCTGAGATCATCAAGTCCAACCTATAACCCTACACTAACACCAACATTAACACCAACCATCATCTAAACCATGGCACTCAGTGCCTCATCCAGTCTCCCCTTAAACACCTCCAGGGTCGGCGACTCCACCACCTCCCTGGGCAGCCCATTCCAATGGCCAATCACCCTTTCAGTGAAGAACTTTTTCCTCACATCAAGCCTAAACTTTCCCTGACGAAGCTTAAGTCCATGCCCTCTGGTTCTGCCACTGGTCACCTGAGAGAAGAGACCAATCCCTGCCTGACTACAACCTCCTTTTAGGTAGTTGTAGAGAGCAATGAGGTCTCCCCTGAGCCTCCTCTTCTCCAGACTAAACAGCCCCAACTCCCTCAGTCGCTCCTCATAGGGCTTGTGCTCCAGCCCCTTCACCATCTTCATTGCCCTCCTCTGAACACATTCCAGTATCCTAACATCTTTCCCAAACTCGGGGGCCCAGAACTGGACACAGTATTCAAGATGAGGTCTGACCAGTGCCGAGTACAGGAGGACGATAACTTCTCTGGTCCTGCTTACTACACTATTCCTGATGCAGGCCAGGATGCCATTGGCCTTCTTGGCCACCTGGGCACACTGCTGGCTCATGGTGAGCTTCCTGTCCACCAGCACTCCCAGGTCCCTTTCTGCCTGACTACTCTCCAGCCACTCTGTCCCCAGTCTGTAGCTCTGCATGGGATTGTTGTGTCCAAAATGAAGTACCTGACATTTGGACTTATTAAACATCATCCCATTAGAATCAGCCCAGCTCTCCAATCTGTCCAGGTCCCTCTGTAAGGCCATCCTACCCTCTAACAGATCAACCCTTCCTCCCAGCTTGATATCATCTGCAAACTTGCTGATGATGGACTCAATCCCCTCATCCAGATCATCAATAAAGATATTAAACAGGACGGGACCCAACACCAATTCCTAGGGGACACCACTGGTGACCGGCTTCCAACTGGATGAGACACCATTCACCACCACTCTCTGGGCTTGGCCATCCAGCCAATTCCTAACCCAGCACAGAGTGCTCCCATCTAAACCACGGGCTGCCAGCTTCCCTAGGAGTCTACTGTGGGAGACAGTGTCAATTATTTCATTATTTCTTGTATGCTTTCTGTGTCTCTATTAACACCCCAAACGGGTCTTTTGGCTTCACTAATAGCCTCTTAAATTCTTCTTGTTCATGAAGCTCTCTAAAAATAAATAGTTATTGAATTAGTTACAAATTCAGCTAATTGTTATGCCATGAAAAAGGAAAATTAAATATTTTGTTTGTTTGAGATATAAGGTTAACTTCTTATGGAAAACAATAAAATAAAAATCTCCAAATGAAGAGGTAAGGCATCTGACATAGAATAAAACAAAAAAATCATGAAAACTGTTCAAGCCTTCAAACTGTTAAAATTCACAGCTCTTTTTTAATTCCTAAACGAAGTAATTAATATTTAATGAATTTATACTGGCAATGTACCCTCTGCCCAAAACACTTCCTTGTCAAAAAGCTAGAATTGCATAGTTGGTAATAATTTTCCTCAACGATTAGTTAAGTTGAAATGCTACCAGGTCTGACATGATTGCAAAAGTTACCAAACCCATTACAGCTAGTCTTTAGGTACCACTTTCAACAGAAAACCAGGATAAGCAGTTGTGAAGTTAACACTTATTAATTTGCATTAGATACTGTTAACACAACTGTAGGTACAATATTCTTAATACCTTTGAAGCTGGCGAAGGAAGTGTTCTAGTAATTGCTGGATTGGTGTGCTCTCATTTTCGGCTGCAGTTTGAGATGGAAACACAGGTAAGTACAATGAAACACAATATAGGTATATTTATTTAAAAACATAATATCAGAGAAAAATCTTAAATACCAGTACAGCTCGTACTTATCTGCAGGTCAATCAGAAATTGATTTCAAACCACAAGCACATCAGATTTCTAAGCATACAGTAACACTTTTTCTTTTCCTTTACTACTTACTGAATTTTAATCACAAAAACAAGTAGGCAATTAATGATATATAATGCTGTCTTGTAGGTGTAATAAAATGTAGTAATTAGGTAAAAGTAAGGTTTTATGTATTTTTACAGGAAGAGAGAAGTAAAATTTTGCTCCTCATATACTGCATTTGGGAAAATCAAATTCTTAAAACACGTTATTCGTGCAATTTTAATAGTTTCTATACTACAACACCCATGCAACTAGTTTCTCTAAATATTTTCAATCAAGAGAGACAGCAGCAAATCTGCATTGGCAAGAGCGTCACTAATTATGATTTCAATTCCTGTACAAGTTGAACAATAAACACTACATGTTAATTACCTATTCCATGTACATACTTCAGAGAGACTGGCTTTAATGCGATGTTCGAAAAACTACAGAAGAAGCATGCTGAAGCCTACAATTAAAACTTCAACTCTTCATCACGACAACGGAGAGACATTTCCCTTCTTAACCAGAAAAGGTAAGTTAACTTACAGGCCTTCAAACAACATTTTCTGAGCTAATGAATATAGAAGCCTTGTGAATACAGAGATTAGGTTTTAGCCTGTCAGTTTTTCAAGGTTCCACACTAGCCCAAGACAAGAAGCTTTGACCAGAAAATTTCAGTTACCTCTATTAGGTCACCTTGACAGTCGATGGGACGCCATCCCTCAATTCAATGTGTAGACATAATTAGAAAATTCCTCAATAAATTATTTGATGAGTCAATGGACAGTGTTCCAAAAACAGGACTCAGAATATTCCTAAAGACTCAACTTTCTGCTACTAAATTCCACTTGTAGGTATATGGGTACTGAGATCATGACTTATTTGAAATCTCTTGTGAGTGGAAATTTATACTGAATAATGTTGAGTTTTAACTGTCAAGCAGCGGCTACAGGTAGAAAAAGCCAGACAAAATCCAAGTGGGTTAAACATACAGAAGTTACCATATGCAACTAGTAAGTATTTTGGCTGGTGATGAGAATTAAAAAGACTGATAAAAAAAACCTAGAAGGACCACGGTTTTTAAAGACACCCTATCACAACTCAATTCCATACCTTTGATGAAAATAGAGATATTAAAACTCCACATAGGTTATAAAAAAGGACCGTAAGAACAGCTAACCAGTATCCACAAGATTTTTTTCCCTTGAACTGAGCAAAATTTATGTTTCAGATATTCCAACCATTATTCTGTAAATGCTGAGCAAATGCCAAGGAGAAGGAATTACGTAAACACTGCATACAATAATACTTTCAGACTAGCTTTATTCTGCCGAGTAATAGAAGCCAGAGATCTCGTCAAGTTCAGTGATGCGAAAACAAACCTACTAGAATCCAGAAGCACCAAGAGGAACACTGACCCTTCAGAAAACAGAAAGTTCTAAATGTTGGAAAAAAACAATGTCTCTAGATTTTGGCAAATACTCATGGGAATTTTACACTCTTTTCCAACTTCAACAAAAGTTTTGTTGCGCATGCTTTTAAAAACATCTAAGATGATTTAATTTTTCACACTACTCACCTGGCTGAGTTCTGCATGCTCTGACAGGACGATCTGGAGGAGGTTCAACCTCCACTTTTTTCCCAGGGTCAAAGTCATCGGTTTCTCCTTCAGTGTCACACTGTTCTTTCTCCCTTTTCCTCTTTTTCTCTTCCTAGCACAGCAGGAAGAACACAGATTTTAGAAGAATGTGCAATCCCACATACCAAAAGGTGAGAATCAGTGATTTTTCATTTGGAATACTCAATCTATTTCTGAGTCATAACTATGTAGTGCATACATTTTTCAATTTTCTTCTCTGATTAAATGTCTTCAACTTTTGCTTCTTGTATCCAATATACTTTTCTATGATTAGTTACTATACTTTTACTGAAAAGAATATTACACCTTGAAGCTATTTATAGGTAAAATTGTACAATAGGCTACACCACAGAGTAAAGGAGGTTAAATTTACTATTTAGTAAAGATCACTCCATAACTCTGCTTTGATCAATGTGTTTTTGTTGTTTGATGCTTTAAACAGGAATCATTGAAGTACATGATAATTTAGGAACCCTACAAAAGAACCACAAGAAATACTCTGTAACAGTAGTGGCAATTAATGACCTCTTTCTGAGCTTCAAAGCAAAGGCATGCCCAAGTCATTCCTATAAACTTACAGTCATTACTCATGTTCATATACAAAAGCATAATTTAATTAACCTCGTTTAGACTACAGTTTTGTTACTTATGTATCCATCAGCTTCTTTTGCATGCACCACTAATGAAGTGCTGGCAGAAAAAAATCCAAACAATATCACACACAATTTAGCAAAAGCACAACAAATAATCTGATTTGATCCTGCAAGATCTTGTATTAAAAACAATTAAGTTTGCTACATTTCAAGTCCCAGTCACACTCTTAACAGAAACATTTAAAAATGATTGTGTAACAAAATTTTTCCACTATCTGCTCTGTATTCAAGAGCTTCTGAATGACCCTACAAGATATCACTTCCAAGTAACACAAGCCTAACAAATACATCAACTCAAAATGACAGATGTTAGCTACAAATACATACAAATACCAAAAACTATCACAGAATAGTAGAACTATGACAGAAAAGAATTAAAAACACAGAACTGTCAGAGAATCATTAGTACACAAAAGAAATACTAGAAAAATGAAGTTGTACAGCTAACTGCACCATCAGTGTATTCTTGCTGATTTGAATCTAACTCTTAAAAGATTTAGCACAGAAAAATAAGGTGACTACACCATTTACTAGTAATAAAACCACAAAGCCTAGCATGCAGGTTATTCTAAATAAGAGCCAACAAGACTGTTACACCACAGTACTCAGCAGACCAGATTTGAGAAAGCTGTTTTTAGTAAACATATCAATTTCTATGTCTTATAACTTAGCATACTGCAGGAACAGAAATTTAATCTAGATTTATTTAAAAGCTGAATATATCCTCCGCAAAGGATTTTCAGACCTGGCTGAAATACAAAACATCCAACTCAAAATCAGAACTATGCATGCCTACAGACAAAGCAAATGGTCAAGAAAAACAAGCAGTTACATGGAACAAGTTTTTACTTTGTTCAAAACACTCTACAAGGATATCTTGTTTAAACAGGAGAAACACACCAACACATACACTGGGTTTTTATACATTTGTGAAGTAGTGTCTCCAAACATTTATCAACAGCCATTCTTGCTTGGCAACAGCCATTCATTCTTGGCAACAGCCATTAAAAACAGGAAAAAAGGATTCTGGTACTCTGCACCAGATTTTAGGTCTGATAAGCATGCATGAAGAAAACTGGTATATCTGAATCCTCAAAGTCAGAACATACCTTTCTCTTTCTTCTTTCCTCGTCATCTAGATGCTTTTCTTTTTCCTTCTCAGACTTTTTTTTCTTTTTCTTCTTCTTCTCTTTATGTCGTTCTCGCTCATGATCTGATCGGTCATCGTAGTAACTAGAATCATGCCCTGACCCAGAAAGTTCAGTCACTTCACTTCCTCCAACTTTAAGCACCAGCTTTAATGGTTTTTCCAAAGGCTTGTCCACGTAATCTAAATTAAAAAAGCAAAACATTCCATAAATGCATATGGACTTGACAGTATACGGCAATTACTGGTGTTTCTTCTAAAATGCTGTTTACAAGGATTTGCTGCAGGCTGAAAATATATACAATACATTTGGAAAGGAAAAACACAATAACAGAATGGCTTGGAAGTGACCTTAAAGACCATCTAGTTCCAACCTCCCCTGCCATGGAGACAGGGACACCTCCCCCAGACCAGGCTGCTCAAGGCCCCAACCAACCTGACCCTGAACACTTCCAAGGAGGGGGCATCCACAGCTTCCCTGGACAACATGTGCCACTATCTCACCTACCCTCATCATGAAGAATTACTTCCTAATGTCTAATCTAAATCCTCCCCCTTCCAGTTTAAAGCCATTTCCCCTCGTTTTAACACTACTTGCCCTGGCAAAAAGTCCCTCTCCAGCTTTCTTGTAGCCCCTTCAGGTACAGGAAGGCCGCTGTAAGATCTCCCTGGAGCCTTCTGTTCTCAAGGCTGAATAGGCCCAACTCTCTCAGCCTGTCCTCATAACAGAAGTGCTTCAGCCCCCACATCATCTTCGTAGCCTCTTCTAGACCTGTTCCAACGGTTCTACGTCCTTAGTATGTTGGGGGTTTCAGAACTGGACACAGCAATCCAGTTGGGGTCTCACGAGAGCAGAACGGGAAAATGACCTCCCTCACCTAAGACTAATAACTTCAAGTTAAGCGCGTTTTACATCGCGATTTTTCACAAGCCTGTAATATGTAAGAAACTAGCTCCTCGGTTTTACCCGAAAACATCACAAAGTGCTTACCAAAACCACTGCGAAACCAATCACTCTCCAGTACAGTAACGGGAAACCACGAGTAACAGGCGTACGAACCACGCAGGCGCTTGCTCTCAACCCCCGCCACCCCAGCACTCGTTCCACATGCCGGTCCCAAGCTGCCTCCCTGCGCCCCGCGCCGCCCCCCCCGGCAGCGGGACGGGGCCTCGGGGCGCGCGGGTCCCTCCAGCAGCCGTAAGGCTGAAGGCGCAAGGTGCGCCCATAAGTAGGTCGCTCCTGGCTCTCACCGCTATATGCATTGGCGGAGGCCGAGCGCCATTCCGCCTTCTCCGCCTTATGTTTCTTGTGCTTCTTCCCCATAGCGGAGCCGCCCCGCCGACCGCAGCCGCCCCGGAGACGCACGGGGCGGAAGAGCCCTTTCCCCGCCGCGCAGGAAGATCCGGGCCGGGGGGCGGGGCCGCGGCTCGCAGCGCGCCAGGTACGAAAAGGCGGCAGTGGCGGCGCCCGTGCGCCGGGCTTTGTGCGAGCCAGACCTTCTCCTCTCCGTGCAGCGGGGGCGCAGCGCTCAGGTGCGAGAGGCAGAGGAGCTGCCTGGTCCTTCCTCTCCGCGGGCGGACTGACCCGCGTAACTTGGTCGCGGCACGTCTTTAGGGCCAGGCCTGGCAGGGAGGGGAGCAGGCCGTGGGCCTTGTGCCACCGCGCTCTCTGCGTGTCCGGTACCGCCAACTGCTGGGGCAGGGGAACTGGGATGGGGGGGGCAAGGCGAGGCAGGGACTGCCGTTCCCGTGGTGGGTGGATAAGGGTGCATGTGAACGGGACACGGCGCCTCACGCGATGGGAAGGACAATTTTTGTCGCTGCTGTTGTAATGGTCACTGAAATCCTGCTTCTCCTTGGTGTTGTTTTCCCCCTAGAAGCGAGAGGAATGGATGAGGCCGTTGGGGATTTGAAGCAAGCTCTCCCAAATGTGTGTGACAACATTCAAATACACGTGGAAGTTCATCAGAAATCGAGCAGGTCTTCCTGATCAGAAGTTGCTGCAACTTGTGTCTGTTGCCTTTTGTTGTCCTTGTGCTGTGCACCTACAGGAGTCCACAGCTCTGCATTTTTTGTACTTGCCCATGAATTTCTATGCGAGTGTCTCTTCCTAAAGTTTAACCATTTCTTTCATCTTGTGCTTGTGCATCATGTGAGCCAGTCTCATAATCAAAGTGGTGACTGTATCCCTGTTGTCTCTTGTGCAGCAGAGCCCAGAGCACACAGTACTCCAGATGTGGTCTCACAAACAGCCAGTGTATTTTTACTAAATGCTTGCATTCTTGCTAGCACAGACTAGGACGGATGTCGTTGTTTGCAGGAGGAGTACACTGCTGACTCTTTGCCAACTTGTCTACCAGTAGCTATGCATCCTTTTCTGCAAAGCTGCTTTTCATCTAGTTGGCCTCTGGTCAGTAGTGTTGTCTGGCCAGTTGATAGGAAGGATTTCATATTTCCTTTTGTTGAACTTCAAGAGGACCCTATCCAACCATATCTCCAACTTGCAGAGGTCCCTCTGAGTAGCAGCCCTCCTCTGTAGTATACGGACAGCTCCCCTTGGTTTGGTGTTATCTAAAAACTTGCTACAATTGCTTTCTATCCTGTTGTCCTGGGTGTAAATGAAAAACAGTGTTGGTCTTTATATGGGCACTGTCACCCTACCTTTACCCACCCTGTTTACTGGCAGCTCTGCTTAGTGTTTGCACTACTAATCACAACGCTTTTACTGGACAGTCCATCCACCTTGTTATCCACTTATACAGGCTGTATCTTACCAATTTGGCTATCTGGATACTATGGGAGAGTGTTTCCAAGGTGTTGCTAAAGCTGAGGTGTAAAACATCTCTCTTTTTGTCAGCCTTAAAAGACAAGAAACTGGGAACGCGTTACTGAAATCACAAAATTAAGTTAAAGCCTTTCTGAACTCTTAAAATGGTATTTTCCTGTAGATTTTGTCTCTTCTGCTGGCGTTCTCCTTATAGCATGTCTCCGTCCTGAGATATCAGCTATCTTTGGACTTGAAAGCTTAATAGAACTTTCAAGCTAAGTGTACCAAATTCAGTCTAGTAGCTTGGCTTTGAGTTTTTCTGTTTTTTTTCTTGTGAAACACAGTCGGTTTGCATAATTGATTACCATTCTTGAAGTCTTCTAGCTGTGTTGGTCCATGTCCCCTGATATGACTGCAAATAGAGCAAATAGAATTCTTCGGCTTGTGTTTTTTGATGCACAAATTAATAACAAGTATTAAACTTGTTGCTTTTGCAAGCAAACTGAATTTGATAGGGGGTTTTTTTCTGCTTAATGTTACAAGGGAGTTGAGTGTTTTTGGATTTTTTTTTGTGGCGGTTGTTTTTTTTGACAATGGTTCCTTTGGGAGATTTTTTTGAGTTTTTTTGGTCCAGGGATTGTGAGGAGGCTTAGTGTATGAAATCAGTTCATACTTCCTTATAAATGTCAATGTCATAGATAATGCTGTTTCTTTCTTGTTAGTGCGGCCAAGATGGAAGATATCAGGATAAGCGTCTTAAAACTATTGAAAAGACATAACATCGTGTTTGGTGATTACCAGTGGACAGAGTTTGATGATGGTTTCCTTAACAGCAATGTGCAGTCCGTGGCAATTGTGGATACAGAGCTGAAACTGAAAGACAGACAGGTATTCACAGTCAAGAATGTAGGCTCTGCTCATAAGCCTGTGAACTAGCTGTAGGTAGACTAGTGATAACCTAAGGACACAAGCAAGACAAGGTCTATAGGATGATGTCATATCTCTTATTAGGCCTAGTCTACCCAGGAAAAGGTGATTCTGTTTCTGGGGCGTACATCCATTATTAGTAAGGTCTGAAAGAGAAGAAGTAGGCTTCAAAGCTGGGAACTGTAACTTTCTTATGTTATAATTAGCTTTGAATGAGAAATACAATGTATTAAAAGTCTTTTAATGTCCATTCTAGCCTATTGATTTGACCAAAAGCAGTCTTTCTCTTCATATTTTTCATCTGAATGAAGAAGGACCAAGCTCTGAAAACCTTCAAGAAGAAAATGAAGATATCATTGCAGCTAACCACTGGGTGCTACCAGCAGGTATCCATGGGATATTTCTGGAAAGTCTAGAGCAATTACAGAGAAAGAAAATCTTAGGCTAAAAGTGTTCATAGGGCTACCTGTTAAAGGTATTATTTGTGTATATTGTTTAACTTTATTCTTTGTCAATGAACCCAATGTATTTGGACATGTATTTTTGTTTTGACTGAACTACTACAGGTGATTCCACTAAACATCATTTATTTCTGCAATACGTGCGATGGAAGGAAGTAACTGGTGTTGATTAATAATGTATAGTCATAAGCATGCAAATTTTTAACCATACAAGCTGCATTCCAAATTTTTTTTTGGAGATTCAGCAGTTTAAACATTCATTTTCCAGAGCCCACTGCTGTTTTTCAACCCCCAAGACAATGCTGCTCTTACATTTGGAACAAACAGATAAACTAAAGAGGTTTAGATGCCTCAGAGCGTCTTCTCTTCTGAAAAGAAGAATAGGGATTTGCTGTGCAATAGAGTGTGGCCTGCCCATTACTATCTTGTACTTGGTGAAGTTGAATTATGTGCCTAGAAGGAGAAGTACAGCTCAGAGGCAGTGATTCTGAGATGTTTATTTGTGAAAAGCCTAACAATCCATTACATTTCTATTCCAGAGGAATTCCATCAGATACTTTGACATTATTCCCATATTATTGTATTTTATAATTGTTCAGTCTTTTTTGCTTTTCTTTGCTGAAAGCTAGAAACTGACTTCTAGGAATGATTGATATTCAAATCACGACTTTATTTTTTTATACATTATTCAGCTATGTGCTTTTTTTCTTCCTCTGCATGTTGATGTTTAAAAAATTGGGTTTAGAACCTTCCTCCCACCCCAACTTTTCTCATCTCTGTATCTTGGGAAAATATAGGTCCACCCCCACCCTGAGGGGTGGAAAGGATGATATTTTTCCTTTCAGGTTAAGAAATTAATTTCTCTTCACAATTTGAGCACAGTTATTTGCTATTTCACAGCAGCTGTGAAACTGCTGAATTTGTCTATTAGAAAGTAGTGTTTGCATTTTGAAAAAAAACTTCATGTTTTTTTCCATATATTTTAATTACTCTTCTATATCTGTTGGTAATCCTTAATTTTAGTTGAGAATAATTTAAAAACTGTTTTGTGCTGCAGGTAGATTACAAATATCCAGATTAATTTATCCTAAACATGTATATAACATTGTTTTTGCAGCTGAATTCCATGGCCTCTGGGAAAGTCTTATATATGACAGTGAAGTAAAATCACACGTAAGTTGAAAATGAATAACAATTAAAATTGTTTGAGGAGAAGTAGGAGAGTTGAAATGTTGCCTGTTTGAGGTTTACTGCATCCCATGGAGAAGTTATTTGGAAATCACCAACTCAAAAATCTCTATATAATTTTTGATAGTTACATACTTCTCTAATGTACGCTTGGCAAAAGAAGATTTTGGCTTTTGCTTTAAACATATTCATCAGCCTGCATTTAATGTTCTGTAGAAACGGGCAGAAATTCACTGTATTGCATCATTAATTGCATGTTTTTGTAGAAGAAGAGAAGAAAATTGGTGGGGAAAAAAAACTTCAAAGACGCTTAGAAAAAATGTATGCAACATACTTTGAAATAAGTTCTGTTTCTCATTGTCATTGTCCCAAAAGATCTGTTGTGTCTTCAATGGGGGAGTGGGATGTTAATAAGGCAATTTTGGTGGCTTGCTGTTGCTAAAAGAGAAGTTTGTTGCTATCAGCTGTACTTGCAAGTGCTTCCCTTATACCTGCACTCATATTATCTCACAGTATAGTAACTGAGGAAGCTAAATCACTAATCGTGTTCAACTTAGTGTGTGATCAGCTAATTTCCACCTGGCTTGTCCCATTAGTTGGTCCACTGTGACTGGAGCTAATGACCATGTAACAAAAGTGGTGAATGCAGGCTAAGCAGAAGGGAATGGGAGTTTAACTGCGTGCTTCCGGCAGTAGTTAGATAATTCATTGTTTCAGCAGTAACATCAGCCAGTGCTGTTACTGTTCGTACAAATGCACACTGAATTATTTGACTAGAGTGAGTGTGCTCTTATTTGAATGTTGCTAATACGTTCAGAAGAAACAGAACACTTCCATGTGGTCATTTTCTAATTTGAAGATTCTATGCATTCCTCAAAGGTAGTGGTAATAACTGCAAGAGTTTGTAGAACTGTAATACTGTAATCTGAAATTTAGTAATTGTAATGTAAGTAAAAGCCACAAGTGATTCAATTCTGTTACTGTTAAGACTAGGACTCACCAAGTTGTTTATCATACTTGTTAAAAAAAGAAAAAATTGCATCTACCTGAAGTTTTTGGACACAAATAACTAATTTATTAGCTTGTTTATAATATCATAGATAAGTGGTCTCACTTAAGTCTTTATAGTCATCTGTAGGAAAGCAAAACATTCCAGTGATTGCACTTCTTCATTTACAAAGTAAACAATAATTAACATCTGATTTATGGAACTGCTATCCCAATCATCTGTGAAATGAATATTTAATTAGACTTACT
Organism: Tapera naevia; assembly: GCA_033556795.1. NCBI lineage: Eukaryota > Metazoa > Chordata > Aves > Cuculiformes > Neomorphidae > Tapera > Tapera naevia. Next base: position 1,702,546 of record JAUMJJ010000095.1, read on the forward strand.
GATGTAATTAATAACAGCAAGATGATCACTATTGATTGTAAGCACATGTTGTCAGAAAGAAGTGGTACCTTTTAGTAACTGAAACTAGAATTACTTGACTTCCATGAAAGTAATCATGTTAAATGTTCATTCTTTAAACCAGGGGTGTCAAACTCATGCGTGCAGCTATTCTCTTGCTCCTGCAATGTAATGTGTGTCACACACGCTACACACATGACCGATGCACTGGCAGGAGCATAGGGGCAAGGAGCTGAGCTCTGCTGCTGGATAGAAACAAGGTGCTGGGCCAGATAAAACAAGGTGGAAGGCTGGAATTCACCTGTGGGCCGTGTTTTTGACACCCCTGCTTTAAGCCATGGAACTGGCTGGGTACGTTTGGGTTCTACAGACTCTGAAATCGTCCCTGTGAGTTTTCCAAATAGTACAGTCGGTGTCAATATAATATTGAAAAGCATGCTGAATGAAGTTTGATTATTTTTTTTTTGCTGTTTCAATTTTTTTTGTTGTTAAGAGTACACAGTAGACATAATTAGGAGATTGCTTGTATTTGTATTTGCTAATGTGTCTAATTGCATCTCTTTTTCTCCTTTTCAATTAGTTACTTGATTATGTGACAACAACATTGCTGTTTTCTGACAAAAATGTTGACAGCAACCTGATATCCTGGAACAGAGTTGTTTTGCTGCATGGTAAAAATTATCTGTCTTAAGCCAAATAGATTCTTTAGCCATCTATTTATACCTTCCTTCTGAAAAATCTTGTTTTGCACTCCTGTGTAGTGAAATTAGATGACCCAAAAGCAGCAGAAAAGTATTCTCTCTTTAAAACAAATTTAGATGAAATATAATGTAAGAATTAAATCAGTGTTCAGATGTGCTATGTGTTGTAGGAACTTAAATTCTAAAATTTATAATGCAGCCACAATAGTTATTTTAATTTTCATTTTTAAATTGTATTGTAAGCATTTTTATAGAGAGCGCAAAGATATAAAGATATTAGGACTTTAGGAACCATGCATTAGTTACAGTTCTATTGCAGTATTATAAAAATTGTTAGTTATGGCTTTATAAGAACTTTTGAGGAAACTGGGAAATCTGTGTTGGGTTATTAGGACTGCCTGTTATGTGGCCAAGTATTAAGGCAGTAATCTCACTAAGGTAGTTGTTACTGTTTCAGTGAAGCCATAATCTTCAGTCAGTCCTACCATACTTCTAAGATGCTCTGGGTTGCCCCAAGGTAGAGATTCGTGGGAAAGTGGACAGCTGACCAGACTGGGCATCATGTGTTTCTTTTTTCCATGTCAGAAGAGTATGTTTCAGGAAGATATAAGTTTAAGCATAGCAGTGATTTTTGATAAGCTAATGAGCTAGGGTGATACACTTTTGTTTCTATGACTGTTGAGTATTTTAACTTTATGGTGAGTGCATACAAACTATTACACTAACTATAGTAATAATTGAAAATTATATAAATTCAAAGCTTATCTTACTCCACTGCAGTTCTAGAGTTATCTTCTCAAAATACCCTTATGTTACAATTAGTCTGCTGTCTTTTTACTCTACTATTAGTGCTGTATTGAAATACAGTAGTTAAAAGTATGTAACGTATGTAACAATCTAATGGAGATTCTGTGTAATGCATGGATTTGATTTCAAACCAGGCCCTCCTGGAACTGGGAAGACCTCTCTATGTAAAGCATTGGCTCAGAAGCTGACAATTCGACTGTCGTACAGGTGATCATTTTTGGAAATTTTTCAATTTAATTTGCTACTGTTAAATGTTCTTTTTCAGTAACCCAAAGATATTTAGTATTTGACTGATGCTGAGAGCTAATGTTTGTAGTTATTCTATAGTGCAACTGCCTAGCACTAAAATTGGTCTGATAGAGACTGGTTAGGCTATTTCAGTGCCTTTTAAAGCGTGTAATTATTTGTGCCCAGATATGTAAAACAAATTCCAGTGGCGATATAGTCATTTGTTTGTGCTTAAATCATACATAGATGAATATTAAAGGACAAAGGATCACAGAGTATTGAGCCTGCTATTTGTATCTTCATATTTAAGAAAGCCTTTTTTTAGCGATTGTGTAACCAATTCGTTTTGTACCTGGATTGTCTGAATGCTACAGTGTGCAGAGGTCAGCCTGTGTATCAGGCAAGTAATAGCAGTTAGCCATGAAATTCATAGCAACTTAACAAATTTATACATTAAAAAAAATCTTACACAAACAGAAAAATGAGGCCATTAGCATGGTAACTGTTACTTAAACTATTTAAATAGACCTTTTCTGATGAAGGTATTCTGATAGCAATTTAGTATAAAGAATTCCAGTGTGACGTGTTTCTGGAAGTGATGATTAAACTCAAAACAGGTATTATATTCTGAAAAGTGATTTTAAGTATTAATTCATAGAATTTCAGGGTTGAAATGGAGGGAATGAGTATTATGAAAGTTAGTTATATGACTGACTTTTTTATACTTCTTTTTCCTTTCATACTTTAGGTATAGGTATGGACAGTTAATTGAAATAAACAGCCATAGCCTTTTCTCTAAATGGTTTTCTGAGGTATGTATTGATGTAACTAATTAAGTAGACTTTGCGGTTTAGAAATTACACTGGTTCTTGTTGAGCTTGTTTCATAAAATAAGAGTGCTCTAAAAATTACTTAGAATAAATAATGTGTTTGAAAGCCTTGAATAGAAGATATATTAGAAAGTTACTTTAATTAACAGATGTTTCTGTCTTTAAATATGGTAAGGCTTAGAAAGTTGTGTAATAAGGAGATATTAATCATGTGCATGTGGTGTCCTTCTAGAGTGGCAAGCTTGTAACCAAGATGTTCCAGAAGATTCGAGAGTTAATTGATGACAAAGATGCTCTTGTGTTTGTGCTAATTGATGAGGTATGATTCTAATAGCATTGATGTACATGAAGTACATGAAGAGAAAACTGTAGTAATGCTTATTCAGAAAGAAAAATGAACGCATATTTATGTGGGTTTTTTAAGTTTTGTAACTATATGCAGAAGGGTGAATTTTAATCTTGAATGCTGCAAATTTGAGAGCTGTAGTAAAGCTCTAAAGAGCATTATGGTTCAGTTCATTGTCTAGACTATCTGTAGACTTGCATGCATAAGCATCTTAGCAAATGTGTACCTTATTAGGCTTGTTATATTGGAGTTTCTGTTGAGAAGCTCATTCTAAATTGAGTGTATTCCTTATTCTGGTGTGTGTGTATGTTCCTGCATCTGAAACTTAATTAAAATTAAAAATAGTCTCTGTTCTTCTGTCCAAACAGGAATTTCAGTACACTTTGCTTCTTTGACATTCCTTTCCCTCTCCCTATACGTTCCTACTTAAAAGAAGATTTTGAAGATGAAATTTTAGATGCCAGACACAAGGATCTGAAAGTGTATTGTCTGGGTTATTTACTTGCTGCCAGCACTCCAAATGTGCAGAATTTTTCTGAGGGATGGTGTTTAATGGTATATTTTTGTTTTTTGGGGGTTGGTTTGTTAGTTTTGTTTTTTTGTAGGTGGAAAGCCTCACAGCAGCCCGCAGTGCTTTCAAGGCAGGCACAGAACCTTCAGATGCTATTCGTGTGGTGAATGCTGTACTAATGCAAATAGATCAGATTAAAAGGTAAATCAATGTTATTGCAACAGCAAAAGTAATTGACAAATTCAGGATTCCTGCTAAATTTTAATTCCGACTTGGAATACAAAACCAAATTGGTTAGTGAACTATTCCTTGTTAATGATGCTAACTGTGAGGAGTAATTCAACAGAATACTTTGCATGTAACTGAGTGAACAATCACATCTACAGACAGTATACTCCCTTTAAAGCAAGGGAGAAATACAGGACAGATGGTCATGATATCTGCTTGGAGAAGCAAGAATAAAATCAAAGAGTTAATTCGTTCACTATTTGCAGCTTCTGGATGTCAATCTAAAGCAGAGTTGCACAACACAGGATTTAGAAGCAACTGCTAATGTACTTGGTCCACTTTGTGCTGAATTTAATGCAGCATACCATGTCTTGTTTTATTCCTGCCACTTCCCTTCCCTTTTTGGGCATACTTGGCTCTGTTCACAGAAAGGAAGGTGCACTAGAATGTGCCCTATCTTGTGGCTAATTAAAGGTAAGTAGCTTATTCATACATAAAAGTTCACAGGCTTCATCTAAAAATAGCTATGGTTAAGAATGTTTTTCAATATTCCTTGGAGCTAGAAGATGTTATTTTTCTTTTAAGCTCATTCTAATGTCATCTGTGGTTAGAATGTGTCGCATTGCCAGTTAAACTATTTTCTTTCTACTGTATTGAAATGGAAGACGTGTAGATTAAAAGTTCAAATTTACAGATGATCTTTTCATAATTTTTTTTTGTGGCAGAAGCTGTGCCAGTAGGCTCTAGACGGTTAATGTGTGTCACTTCTAAAACAGTCAGAGAAACTTCAGACACTTGAGGAACAGCTGAAAGAAGGAGACTCGGCATTGAATTAGATTGGTGATAACTGGCCAAGAGCTTCAGATAATTTAATGACAAGAACGATGTGACAATTTATTGCATGAAATTGCTTGAGTCACAAAAAGGAAGGTATTAGTTTGCCAGTCACAAAAAGATCTAATTCTTGTACATATGACCTAAAAATCTGCTTTTCTCTTAAAGGTATCCCAATGTAGTTATCCTGACTACTTCAAATATTACCGAGAAAATTGACGTGGCCTTTGTAGACAGGGCTGACATAAAGCAATACATTGGACCTCCATCTACTGCAGCAATATTTAGAATATATCTGTCTTGCTTGGAAGAACTGATGAAGGTAATATTTTGAAAGCAGGACTATAAAATGTCCTATTTTAATGAATTTGACATTTTAATCATACTTCCTAAATAACAAAAATACACAAATTTAATTCCTTCTCTGTATTTTAACTCTTACTGTGGAATTTAATTTTAATTGTTTTTCATACAACAGCATATAACTCTTCTTTCTAGTGTCAAATAATATATCCTCGACAGCAGCTCCTGACACTCAGAGAATTAGAGATGATAGGCTTCATAGAAAATAATGTGTCAAGGTTAAGCCTTGTACTGAAAGAAATCTCAAGGTAAGATACTGAAATTCTACATTTTATATATATGTATGTGTGTGTAATGAGTTGCGGAATGATGTATAAAAGTAATTGAATTTTGTAACAGCTACAGTAATGAAACATCTCAGTTTTTTTTTAGAGTTAATGCAGAACCTTTCAGGGGACAAAAGAAAGTGATTAGGATCTGCCAACATTTTAGTCTCAGATCTGGCTTGGCTTAGTACTGCTTCTGGTTTCTGTTCTGCTTTTTGAAGTCCTCTTGACAAATTGCTGCCTAGATTACTGAGATGCCTGAGGTTTCAGTGGATAATGTGAATTGTAATGCAGTGTAACATTGACCTTAGTTCCTGCTAAAAAAGAGTCTTGGAATGCCTTGCAATCTACTAAGTCAGTTTTTAACATCAATATATTATGTAAGTGGACAGAAGCAAAGGGGAAAGGAGCAAAGTGTAAATGGAGAGTGTAATGATTTGCTGAGTATGCTAGTAGAGCAAATCTTTCACTGCAGCATAAAAACAATAAACTTCACAACATCAAGCAATGTTTTTTCCAAAGTGTGGGTCTATGGAACAAAATAAAATAACATTCATAAAGTCAGGAAAGTTTGTTTTTTTTCTTCTATTCCTGAAGTACACAGTTTTACCAATGAGGAGTGTCGTAGAAACAAGTAAGTTTTATCCAGGCATGGAGGTTTACGTTCTACATATACAGACAGGCATTTGGAAGAAATGGAAACATATGTCAAGTAGGTGAAGTAAAGGAAGCTGTGTGTGGATAGCAGGAAGAAGGAGATAAGCAGTAGCTGTGAGGTCCAACCTTTGAAATTCTTCAAGTCTTTCAAAGTGTGGGTGGAAGGTTGTGTCTGTGCCATACCTTTACACTGTAGACGTTCCCCCAGATTAATGAGATATGGCACAGTGATGTGAAGGGCATGCTATGCGCTTTGACTGGCAGATGTCAATATACTATTTCTGTACCCTTGCTTGCTGTGCTATATGGCCTTCCATAGGCTGAAATTGTCTGTTCAGTTCGCCCTTCTGCTAAAAGCGCTTCAAGTGATCTGCTGAATTGTGATTTGAGGGGTTTTAGAGCAACTTACAGGAGAAACACAGAAAAGGAAATGTCTTCTTTTAAGAGTGGATATGTAGCATTTAATGAAAACTTGTCTCTGTTTTACTATAGAAAAAGTGAAGGTCTTAGCGGCCGGGTCCTGAGAAAACTTCCTTTTCTAGCACATGCACTTTATATTCAAGTAAGTTTACTATATTCAAGTAAGTTTATCCTATTTAGTGTATTCTGGTTTGGTTTTGAGAAAGTTGGGAATACATTTGGACACTGTCTAAAGTGAAAGATTGGACCTAAACTGCCATTGTAATCTGAATCGCACTGTTTCTGCAGCTTTGTAGACTGAAATAATTTTGTGCTGCCCATAATTTAAACTGAGATTGAAGAAGATGGATGGCATTGACGTGTCCAACAGCATTCCACTAATGACAGACCATTAATATTGGTTCTCTGATATTTCTTGCTGAAAGAAGAGATTCTGCCAGTTTATAAATTAAATTAATTGGCTAAACCCCCTTTTTTAAGCAGAGCCACAGTAATAGTGATTGACTCAAGATTTTGCATAGCTTGACCTTGATTTTACTATATGCATGTGTAACAAAATATTCTATTATTTTCAGTCCCCCAGTGTTACAATGACAACATTTCTTCAGGCTCTTTCACTTGCAGTAGACAAACAGTTCGAAGAAAGAAAGAAACTTGCAGACCCTGTGTGATATGCTATTGTTTGTAGTTGTCTGTATTGTTAACATTGAAAAGTAATTTCAGTGTTTTCATACAAACTGTGCAACTTTATATATCTGTAAAATAGATTGTCAATACCTTAAAAAAACTGTTATTGCTTCTGAAATATAAAGAATTACTTTTATAATTACATGGATTCAGAAGTTTAAGATTGGTCTTTTGATCAGATACTTCTGTATTTACAAGTATTTTATGTGCAGTCAGCTGAAAGAATGAAATGTTAGGGAAGTTACCAGATTTTACCAGAAATTTAATTTTTCTTAAATGAAGATAAAATAGTGAGTTTTGAGTTGATGATATACAGTTAATGCATACCTCCTAGGTGTTGGTATTGGAAATAGTTTAATCATAGAGTATTTTGTCACTTTCTTGTTTGTATCTTTGAAATCAATGTTATACTGTACATTCATGAGATGAAAGCTTTTGTCATAAGCTATTTTTACTGATGAATGCTATAAACTGTGCATTAAAGTATGCAGAACTTGTCAAGCACCAGTAAATGTTCATTATGTCATCTATACTTAAGCAAAGGGAGCCTCTTTGTTAAGCCTTTCTAACAATATGTTCATTATACTACCTTTGAAAATAACTGGTTAAATATTGTTTCTCCAAAATTATTAAATATTGCACCCCCCAGAAAAGGAGGAGGCAGGTGGGAGAAGATTGTACCAAATTCAGTCATTTGCAATTATGTACTCTATTTTTCCCACAATCATTGTTTTAGAAACTGATACACACAGGAAACTCCATAAAAGCCAGGTATAGGAAGACTGCTGAAAGGCAAAATTTGATGCTGATTCTAGTCCATGATGGATTTGTGGCTTTCAAAGCAAAGAGTTAAAATGAGTATTCGTTCAATTACAGGTATATATTATGTGTGCCTGTCTTGATCATCCACGAAATAGATATTGGAGTACTTCCATGGTAATGCAAAAGCATGGAGTTACGTTCTGGTCTTTGAGATTCTTTAAGAACTGTAGAGACTCCACAAATTTCATGTGCATGTTTCTTTGAGGGTATATGCATTTCCTCTGCTTCGAAACAGACCTTACTAACATTGCTTGTTTGGTCTTTCTGTAGACTGATTATATCAAGGCTATAAAAACTGTGAAGACCAGCAGTTCTTGCAGTTCTCCCCTCCTTATTTCTTGGTAACGGGTGATGTCATTTTTCCCAGCCACATAGCTTAGATTTTTATTAACATCTCATAGATATTTTAAGTATTCCCACTCAAACTAGGGAACACCAGTATTCTGACAGTTGAGCAGAATTTAGAGATGCAATTTTGCTGGCTATAGTTTAATCTTTTATTAAAATCCTAGTTAACTAATTCTGACAAGTGGTTTATTTTGGGTGGTAATTCCAGGAAAAAATCCTTGGACAATAAGCGAGGTCTATTTCTTCTGGTTTTCCAGTTTTGTGGAAAGTACTGCCTTGTATAAAATGTACTGCCCTTTATAAAATGGACATTTTGGATTTTTTTCTCTTGAGAATTTTAGTTCAACACAACTCTAAATTCTAAAGACCTTAAATCTGTATCTTTGAGGAGAATCACCTTGAAACAGGGTGTATTTGTTTTGGAGGGAAGTATTTTCCACTCCTTTTGTTGAAGATACATTCCTTCATAACCAAGAGTGCAAAATAAATGGAACTAGACAAAGAACATAAAATGCAGAGCCTTACTGCGACCTAGGGATTAGAGTATTTGACTGAAAGAGGATGTTTGGGAGGTTCTAAATGGAACTTTTTCTATGTTGTATCTAATGACCATCTACTCTGAACTACACACATTTTCTGAGGAACTGAAACAGATGGTCATATATGCCCCCATGGCATCTGTTTAGCCTTTCTTTGCAAACAGGTAACAAGTCTGTTTTAATGAAGACAGACAAAGAATGCTTTGTTCCCTGCTTGGATTGTCATGGAATTCCAGGGCTGCTGTAACAAAGGACACATTAGATATTGGATGAAGAACCCTCAGAGTAACCTTCTCCCCCAGTCAGCTGCAAATCTATCACATGCTCAAGTGCAGTAACCATGACTATTCTTTTAACAGTGGTCACATATTAATCCTCTGTTTTCTTTCAGTTAATGGTTATATGGAGGAAACAGTCCTCTTTTCCAGGTGCAATTCCAGAACAATTTTTTTTGTTTTCAAACATAATCATAAATGAAAACATCTATCTTTTAGCACAGCCAAAATTTCTGCTTTAACAGATTGCTTCTAATTCTGCTCAAAGCCACTAGGTGGCAAGCATGAATCCTTGAGTTTTAGCAAGTCACATGAGAATGGGAATACCAACTGAAAGTTTCAAAAACCCTACCTCGCTGCAGTGAAAATCCCTCTTCAAAATACAATGTTAGCTGTAATGTAATGTAAGACCGTATAATTTCTCTGCTTAGCCTTACAGAGACCTTCTGGGATACAAAATGTTTTGCCAGTAAAAAAAAGCTCTTGCAGAATTTAATCTGTGAGTTAAAACAGTGAGTTTTCTGCGCTATGATAGAAGTTATTTTGTACGGTAGTTTAACCATCTCATCCACTGGGTGGTGGATTTAGAAAAACATCTGGGATCTAGCTCACTATAAACATAAATTATGAAACTTTGAGTCTGGTGAAAGCAAAGATTTTCAGTATAGCATATTAAAGTGTGTGGAATAAGTAATCAAATTTTGATGATGGTACATTGAATTCTCTAAGGATTATCTCTGTGTTTAAATGAAAGATAAGATCATTAAACAAGTTAATTAAAGAAGTATTTCTTTGCTCAGGTTGTATTTCAGACATAATGAGCCTTTGAACAATGATTGAAGATATTGTGTTTAGAATAATTCTCACTGAGTAAAAAATACATTTAAATCATAATCCTTCCTTTTATTTTTATGATTTGTTCTGTGCCATGTAAGATATCTGCTACTTGCAGCTTAGGTCTGACATCCTCTGAATGCATTTATGGACAAGTTATTTTTTAGTTGCGCTAATTTTCTTACTTGTGATTTTAAATTTATCTGCCCTCCTGAAGTGTGTTAAAGAAACTAGTCAATATTGGTTTGTATTTTATTTGTCTGCTAAGATGTTTAGGGAACAGGAGTGATCTATATCACTCTCATCCACTTCCATAGAAAGACAAGAATTAGGATGCTTGGTGGTGTGATTTCTCTGCAGAATTTCTTGCACTGACTGTCACTACCCTGCATTGTCTTTTACTAGTCAGGTTACCATATAGTGTTTCCTCTCTGCTGCTACTGAGAAACTCTATGGGAGTTTTCCAATCTTTCAACGTCTCTATACAAGTTGGTAGGGAAAATAGCATTTGCAATTGAATGTCCAAGCCTAAGTACAATGCTAATAATCACAGTGAAACACCTTTTACCCTTTTCATTACTGCAGATCAACTTAAACAAAAAACCAGGATGCAATCTCTTTTCTTTCTAAGTCTGCATGGATTATTGAGGCACTCACATAGTAAGTAGAGGTTGGATAGAACACTGTCCTTATAACTAGTTCCTGCTTTGACCTACCTTACAGTATACTTCTAAACTTTTTTTTTTTGCTGTTTTATATTTTGAGGGCATGTACATCTTGCATAGATTAATTAATATTAACCAGAAAACAAAACAAAATACAACCTTCCCCCCCGCCCTGACTTAAGTCTTTTTCTACTAAAGAGCTGCTGTTCAGAAAGAACTACTGCTTGCTGGCATTCGTGGACAGCTGCAGTTCACAAAGGGCTGACCTTCACGAAAAGTTGCTATTTGTGAACAACTGCTATTTGTGAAGTGCTGCCAAATATAAGCTCCTGTCTCAGTAATGTCACAGCTCATGTCATAGTCACGTCACAAACTGCCATGGTTACAGATGGGAACTTAGATGGTAGTTTTTTGAATCAGATTGTATATACTTTTTAATATCAAGTCAAGAGCTATTTCTTTTCTTATGGGTTCCTTGAGTAGTCATTCCAGCATACTTTGTTCTGATGTTACATCCTTCCACTGATTTTTTTTTCTTTCATTCTTAACATGTCTATTTACTAATATTTAAAAGTAGGCAAATGACGTTTGAGTTTTCCTTTTTTCTTTGTATTCTGTTTGACTATCTCAGTCTTCTGCACAATCTTTCTTTCAAGATGTACTCAGCAATACGCAGCAAGCTAGACTGTTTACCAAGCCACTTTTCTTTCCCCCACATTTATTTTGTTATGGTATAGAAATGAACTGTAGACATTAGAACTGTAGAAATATTTGTATGGTACACCACAGATTGGAGGACAAGTACAAAGCAGAGCAAAACACAAACCTAGGGCACTCAGTTATAGGTCTGTGATTTTTACCATCTGCTATCAACTAAACCTCAGGATTTTGTTTTTTTTCTGGTGTCTTGACCTTACATATAGACAGGAGTTCGCTATGTTTCAACATGAAACTGAGCCTATAATTATGGATAGGTACAAATAAACCAACTACAGCAGCTCTTACCTTTATATGTGTTTCAGATTGTTAGCAGCTTACTGGCTACAATAAAGACTAATTGATTTCCTTACATACTTTGAAGAGTAGTGCCAACCAATATTGTTTGGAATAACAAATACCTCTTCAGTCTGATTAAAAGACCCTTAATGTCATTGCAAGGCTGAGGTCTTTCTTTTGATTTCACAAGGCTTTGAGATCAGGCTTGGTCCATGGAAATGATCTAAGGGCAAGAGATAGCTTGAAGCTTCCCTGCACTTGTCCACTGCAGCTCTCTAGTCACAGTATTAAGGAAATAGACTCATTAAGACGAAAGAAGAGTCATTAAGAGCTCATTTATGCTGCACCATACTTGGCCTCTTCTCAGCAGGGCTACCAAAAGAGATGACCACTTGAAGTTGCTTGAGCTTTTCTCAGTTTTGCTGGAAGAGCACATGAAGGTTGTTCATTGGCAACTTCTTGTGATGGCTTTCTCTAGAGCTGCTGTTCAGAAACAATCTTTTCCAGCATAAAAACTAACGCTGGAAGAACAGCCTTTCTTTTGAGGACTAATAAAGTCATCAAATTACTTTGTTTAATTAAAATGTTTAACTACTCTATAGATTGATACTTTCAGCACACTGCACAAATATAATTGCTGAGATTTACTGTAAGTAGAAGTGCACCTCCTCTAAAGAGGAGCAATGTCCCAGCTGATGCTTCCCTCTCAGAAAAAAGCTGTCTAGAAGACAAAGTTTGTCTAGGAAAGCAGGCACTGGATTTGATAGCTGTAAGATTATCTGGTCAGTGAATGAAATAAATGAAATATAGGACATACTTAGAAATGGACATAAGTGCTTATTAAGGTGTATTATTAACTTTTTTGTCTGTTTCCAATTCTAGCAATTATTTTCGTAACTACATTTTATTTTTAAAGCTGCATGTTTTTTATAATCTTGCCTATAAACTCTGACTAGTCTGTAAATATACATAAAATAATCCTAAAAACTAACTTCATATTCCTGTGGCAAAAACTCCCACATCACCTGCACTAATGAAGATATTAGTATAGTGGTTTATCCTTCAGCTGAGGTCTACTGTTCAGATAGAGCCTGGGAACTCATCTTCCTCAGATTGTGAAGAGCTGGCTCTATAAGGTTCTATTAGAGGCAAGTAGATCTGGTGAAATAAACATCTAGGGGTGGGTTGTAGAAGTGTTGGCAAGCAGCTTTCAAGTATAAAGGTTGATGACTTGGGAACACTCCAAAACCTTTTGACAGGTTCTAATTCAGAAAAGAATTTATCTGGAGCACGTCAGTATAGTCCTTCACTTGAGGCCCTTAGAGGTGCAAGAGAACTTCTGTTTGGTGCCAAAGCTAGATTTCTAATGGACATATGTCCAAAGACTGTGACTGTATAAAATATTTTTTTAAGCATCTGTTTTGCCTAAAACTCACACCTAATGTAAAGCATCTTGTCTGAGCTCCTCTGCCTGCTCCTCTTCCACTTAGTCCAGGGAAAGCTTAAGTTTGTAGTGGAAGCTAAACAAATGACAACAGAAAAATTGTCATGTACGCACAGAGAAGCTAAGGTGTGTTTCCAAGTATTGACTTAATTGTATTGCTTTTGTCGCTTTGTTTCTTGAATTGCCTCATTGTACCACACTTCAATGTTTAAGCTCCTGTGGTACCACCACTTAGGTGCCAAGTTAATATTTAGTTTCTAGAAATATCAAGGTCTGCAGTGTTGAATACATATTTATGAAGAAGACATAAACAAAGGAACTTTGATAACATTTCCTCTCCCCAGAGGCATGTAAACATAGCTGAAATTTTTTAAAAAATCAAGCAACCCCCCCCCCCCAAACGTTCTAGAAAAATTCTTACTCAGCCAAAAAATTATGCAAATCACACACTAGGATTGATAAGAAAAAGATATGGTAATATATCTGAAGCTGTACAACAGCATTAGAAGGTGCAGAACAAAATACCTACACAAATGAATGTTTATTTGTAGAAATAGATACTGAAGTAATTTGTATGAATAAATACTGAGATTGCTGATACAAACCAGGAGTTTTCCCATAAAGGTGATGATGATAACCCATTTACAAGGGTAAATAACCCATCTACACAAGCATATATACAAGTCTCTCTAGTTGTGGTAATTGTACTCTGCAAATTAGATGAATGACTGGCTATACAAGATTGTTCGTGACAGAGTGTGTAGCTAATCTAGGTGTGAAAAAAAGTCGCTGACTTAAACCTTAGACAATTATGATTCTTTTGCAAGAAAAGCATTTGGAAACTTGACACAAAAAGCAGTCTGACAGCACGGCTGGCAACCTAGGCGGAATAATAGCATTACTTTGAGAATTTTGTGGGGGCGGTTTAAAATTTGTTCTACTTTTCTCTTTACTCTCTGAAATTTAAAACAAATATTGGAAGGGTGCCATGGGAACTAGAAGCTCTTTTCCACATTATTCTGCTGCCAATTACTGTTTTAACATTCAATTCGTATTTGTACATTGCATATTAAATATAATGCAGAGCCACTCTTCAGAAACTGAACAGTAAGTTACATCCAGTTTTCTTATAGCTAAATCACTGAGCCTTTAGGGAGTGTAATCTCACTTTAAAAGGTGTAAAAGCTTCATTTCAACTGATCATTCCTTTGAGAAAGAAACCAAGAGTCAGGTGCAGATTTTATACCAGAAATCTGAATTTCATTATCCACATCAGGGGTTATTCCTTTCTGAAGAAACTATGAACAGGTTTCTGACAAAAGGAAAAAAGGTGAGTAATCAGAAGCAGAATTGGTAAACTTGTCCGAGAAGCATTAACTTTCTGCTAATGCTTTGTTTGAAGACATGAGACAAGCAACCGTTTTTGACATGGGAAGGAAAAAAACCCAAATCGCACACACATCCAAAAACCCTCCCAAAAAAACCCACACACCAAAGCTAGTTTTCCTATCTTTTTCTCAGGAGGGTGCTAGAAGGTACCTAACTTTGGTAGGACTCAGAACCTGTGAAGATTCTTGCTGTCCTAACCTGCTAAATGCAACCCCACTTCAGCTCGGCGTCCCCAGGTTCAGCCAGTAGTGAGACTGAGCAGGTATGCGCAACAGGACTGTTAATATAGCTGATTCCACAGATCACAACAGACAGAAACAGTGTATGGTTTGAAGTTTGTTAGTTTTCACACACATAATCAAGCACATCCACAGAGAAAATGGTTGGGAATGGGATTTATTAAGTCAGGACAGAGTATGGTCATAGCTTAGACAAGCTTCCTGAGCAGCCGCCTGTTTACACGAAAGTGACACAGTTATCCACTTTTCCCTCTATTTTTGCCACACTCTTCTTCCCAAATCCATCTTGGTCTCTGACTTTCCTCACTTTTGATCCTTACCTTTAAACATCCCATAATAAACTTCACCTGATCCCAAAATTCTCTTCCCCCTGTATCCAATAATCCCTATACAACTTCAGACAATAACCTCTACAAGATGTGTTGAGGGAGAATTTCTTTCCTCCATTTTAGTAGGTTTCACTCAAGGGTGAAGGTACATGAGGGAAGTATTAACTCCAATGTGTGTGGACCAGAAAATGGTGCTCCAGCTACTTCTCTCTCACTATGGAGGCATCAGCAGACTTGTCAGTGTTTGGAAGTAACCTGCCTAGATGGAGGTATCACTGTGTGCCTTGTAGAGAGCAAGAAAACAAGCTGACAAGTAGGCAGAACCACAGCTGTACTCTTCCTGGAAGTTGCTCACATGGCACAGCCTAGGAGCTTATGAATGCTCCTTATTTAGTGAGTTTTCTTCCTTGTGAGATGCAGCCAGTTTTTAGATGCATCATGTCAACAAATCGCTCTAAGTCCCTGGACACTGCGGTTTCTGCACCTGAAATAAAGATGATTCTCAAGAAACTTGGGCAGTCCCACATACTTCATGAAATCAAAAAGGCACATTTATCCTTGCATATGAATCCAGAGAGAGCTGACAGAGAATAAGGGAGCTAAAGGCAAAGAGTTAGGCAGACTTGCTATCAAGGAAATCTCGCCCCTCAGTTTTCAAAACAATTGTACCTGTCTCGCTTTGAGCAGTCATACTTAGAAACAACACATCCTTGCTTTTTACACTTGTACTGAATACAGACCTACATGCTACATTACACTAGAAATTTTCAGCCTGTTGGCTCTTGTAAAAAACAGAACAGAATACAGCACTTTCTTCTAGGACAAACACTGTCGGCCAGTGCATGGGGGAACCCATGGACCTCAGTCCCACTTCGGTAACAGTTTCAGCCCAGATCACTTTGCAACAGACTGAGCTTCCTGATGTCCCTGGGTCCTGGCAGCGGGAGGAGCAAGACTGCTCAAAGAAGATGGATAAGCTAGGAGTAGGGGGTAATCACACTACAGGCACTGTTACCAATGAGGGTGCAATCCCATAATATTTGAACATGGCAGACCGTGCAGCGTGCTGAGAACAGGGCCTATTGGAGGTTCTTAACAGGTCAATCTAACCCATCAGATCCATCAGGACCAGAAGCAGGGGTATACAATGCACATCCAAAGGGACTGACCCAGTAGACAAGACACATACAGCATAGGTCCAAAGCTGAACCAAGAGACAGGACTTCTAACCGGCACACCTGCAAGCATAGAGGCACAGAGTAACACCACAGGCCAGGACTTTGACAGTGGTCCTGAGCCTCTGGGCACAGGGTGTGGGTTCAGGGCCATTAAGGTGGCCCTGGTGCACTCAAAGCCCTGACACCTGGCTGATGGCATGTGCCCCTTAAAGCTAAATGCCATCTCAAATGTACTTCATCATGTTGTTTCTGCACTTTGCAACAAAAACTTGGGTGAGCTGCTTTGCAGCTGCTGTAATATTTTAAATACTTGGACTCTTGTCTAATGTAAAACCTTCTCTGCATACTTGACTGGATTTGGGAGCCTTGGGAAGGCAATTAGTCACATGCATAAATGGGATGTCAGCCAGATTGAACTTCTCTGAAGGCACATGTGGGATTCACTCTGTGCAAAAGACAGTTCTTTAGCCTATGAATGTGTTTTATTCTTCCCTTTTTTAGCTTTCGTCTTCTATTATTTCAGTCAGCATAGTTCTTATTTTACATTCAATACTGGTAATAGCATAATATATAGTGTATATGGATGCTCTGTTATTTTTCCTCTTTTTAATCATCCACATCTCTAAATGGGAGGCTGGAGTGCTTAGCAAGCATTTACTAAAGTGACTAAGTTGCGTTCTATAATATTTGAAGATTTTTTTTCAGTTACTGAAATAAAATGCTTTTGTAGACCCACAGGAAGAATATGAACCACTTTTATTTAGCCCACATGCCTGTGATTTTACCACTGCATTTCTTGACTGAATGACTCTGACTTGTAGGCCTGAGTTTTTCTTGTCACAAACACCTATATGAACAAATCTGTAATTAATACATAGGATACACAGATGTGAGTGGATATGTATTTTATTTCTTGATTACTTAACATCATATGATATATGATTATTTTAATAAATTAAGCTTTGTATTATACATTGGTATATTGACAGTATGTAATTTATACATGGGTAACACGTTGTACTGAACAAGGAACTAAAACTGCTCCACTGGGTACTCTTGCTATATTTAGTACAGCTGCACATGTGGCATTTATGCAAAGAAGCCAGTACTTATATCTGCATTTTGGAAAGTAAATTCGTATACTCTTAATATTCATACTGAGGAAATGTGAGGCATTTGTTCTAGTAAAAGAAACCTTCTGCAAGCAAGCAACTCACACACTGCTTTGTTCCTGTGCCTCTGCGTGAACTTAGGGATTAATAGCCATTAATAGGAGCACATCCTCCTTGGTTTCTTAGGGATCCCTCCTCTCTTTGTCATAGACTACACACTGTAATAGCGAGCTGTGAAGGTGTAGTTGGTCAAATCAAATTCACCTCTCTCAAAATCAGAAAAGCACATTAAATTGGAAAAACTTGTAATTTGGACTACAACAACATGGGACTTATACCAAGGTTTGAAAGGTCAAAAAGAGATGAGGGAAACTGGCAATATTCTGAAGCACTCAGCCTGAATGAGGGTGCTTTTTGATAAGAAGAGCTGTTTTCTGAGAGGTCAAGTCCGACATTTAGAAAACTTCCTCAGACTTTCCATGTCTTCTATCCTCTGTGCAGACAGACATATTTCTGAGCTGTAACAGATACTGCTTTTATTCCGGCAAAATGTACCGCTAGCTAGAACTATTTCAGCTAAATATTTCTGGTTAAAATCACGTAGTCAAATCATCACTTTGCAAAACCACTTTTTTTATAAGTATTTTTTTCAAATACACAGAAGTGTTTTTACCTGAAGCTTTTTGGTTCCAGCATGGTTCTGCTTAAGACGTAGCTGAAAAACATAAAAGAACAGCCAGCATAGTGGCTTGGGATGTCTGAGGTTTAAGTCCCTGATTTCAGGACCTGCTCTAGACACCAAGGCACCAGGCATAAATATGTACAATAAATATTTCCCTGGTAAGAGTGAATATAGATTTTGATTACATCAATTAATTACTTGTATGTTTTATATATGATTATTAAAATGACTAATTTGTTTGCAGGTTAAGTATTCAGAATGTAAAGTGGGAGAGCAGATTAAAGCTTTTGTTTTATATACAATCATATTTTCCACATTTTCCCTGTCACTGCTTTTCAGCAAGTGCTGTCGGACATGGCAAATTTTCAAGATCTATATTTTCACCTAAAAGGATGGCTTTCTAGATGCTGTGGTGCAACAGTTTCATAAAATGTAAGGAAAGGCTTATGAATTTGAATTTTTCTTAAGTGCAGAAGCAAAAAAAACAGTGGAAAGTAAGTACTGACAGTAATTTCTCTATCCTGGAGAGCATCATGCATCCCTCTCAGGTCCTGTTAATGTTGAAGACCAAAGAATGCAGAAACATATGAATATTGGAATGACAAACGAGTCTTACTCTAGACAAGCATTCATATTAGTTTAACTCAGGATGTTTGTAAAAAAATTTTTTACTAAAATGCTAAACGTCATGTAGGCACTCTTAAACCTATTTGAATCTGGTTTATATTCAACAGTGGAATGGACTTGCAACTTAGTCAGCCACAATCATTCTTGTAAAAAATTTTCACTTGAGTGACTGCAGACATTGTTTACATTATATTCAAAATACGTATTAGTTGCATGAATCCTGGATCAGATATTATCTACAAAGGAAGTTATATTTCTAGTATAATCATGCACTGTCAGTATTAATCTCATACTTATGGCCTCCTGTTCCTCAGGTCATATTCTCCTGTTCCTCTGTCATATTCTACATTCAAAGTATTTTTCTGCTCCACCTGTTTTCCTGCTTTATGCAGACATGTCAGCTAGGAATCACTCTGTAGAAACAGCCTAATTTTAACAGTCAGTGAAAATCAACGAGATTTCAGATGGCAGAGAGAGAAATCAGACCTATAGGAGTGAAAAAATGGAGGCAGCCAAAAGATGCAGTAGTCTTTGAAGCAGTTTCTTCACTCTGCTGGTAGATATCCTAGATCTTGTGGGAACAGTTGAGATGGTATCTAGAGATAAAAACCTGGCCATTTCTAAACACTTCTGCCACAAATTCTTCCTGAAAAATGCTTTGGTCTGACTGCAAGGTCTAGAGGGCAGCTCCCAGAAGCAGTAATTTTTGCAGCAGCTTGTACAGAAAACTGTCCAATGAAGACAGTGAATAAGTATTCAGCAACGGTGGAGATGTGCCACAAGACGTATTAACAGAAACACTGGTTACAAGCTAGAAGGTCTAGGGAAGCAGTTGTCAGATCAGATGTAGAATACTGCATCTGGTTTTGGGCCCTATGTTAAAAGAAAGATATCAATAAGCTGGAGTGAATTCATCA
Source organism: Tapera naevia (assembly GCA_033556795.1). Lineage (NCBI taxonomy): Eukaryota > Metazoa > Chordata > Aves > Cuculiformes > Neomorphidae > Tapera > Tapera naevia. The sequence continues at coordinate 1,721,838 of JAUMJJ010000095.1, forward strand.
GATAGTCAACATGGCCAACAAGCACAACCACAACAGCTGGACTACTTGACCTACAAGAAGAGGCCAAGAGAAGTGGTCATCTTCATCCTGGAGAAGAGAAAACTTTCTGGGAGGCCTAACAGCAGCCTTCCAATATATAGACAGGGATCATCAAGAACATGGAGCTAGACTCTTCACAATGGTGTATGGGTTGGAAGATGAATGACAGTGGGCAGTAAGTTGAAACAAGAGAGGTTCCCACTGGATTTAAGGAGAAACATTTTCACCATGGGAACAGTCAAGCATTAGAAGAGGTTCCACAGAAAGCCCATGCATTCTTCATCCATGGCAGCTTCATGACCAGAATGAATAGTTGTGAATAATGAGGTCTAGCTGACACTTCTTTGAGCAGGAAGCTGGATAAAATTACAGAATCACAGAATAATTTAGGTTGGAAAAGACCTTTAAGATCACTGAGTCGAACTGTAAACCTAACACTGCCAACTCGTCACTAAAACATATCCCTAAGCACTACATCTCCACCTCTTTCAAATATCTCCAAAGATGGTAACTCAACAGCTTCCTGAGCATCCTGTTCAAATGCCTGACAACTCTTTCAGTGAAGAAATTTTTCCTAATATCCAGTCTAAGCTCCCCTAACATAACTTGAGGCCATTTCCTATCATCTTATCACTTGCTACTTGGGAGAAGAGACCAATATTTGCCTCAGCACAACCTCCTCCCAGGTAGCTGTAAAGAGCATTAAGATTTCCTTTCAGCCTCCTCTTCTCCAGTCTAAACAGCTCCAATTCCCTCAGCTGCTCCTCATAAGACTTGTTCTCTAGACCCTTCACGAGCTTCGTTGCCCTTCTTCAGACATGCTTGAGCAGGTCAATATCTTTCTTGTAGTGAGGGGCTAAAATCTGAACACAGTATTTGAGGCACAGTTTAACCATCACCAAGTAAAAGGTGACAACCACTTCACTGGTTTTGCTAGCCACACTATTTCTGGCCCATACTAGACAGGTTCCTTCTCCAAAAGTGCTGACAAAGCCATAGGGAGCTTCTGTCTGTCACCTGAAGTTCTCAGAGAAAGGAAAAATGCTAACTCTCTGTGACAGCATGCCATTAGAGTGTAAGAAAGGTCAGCATTTTTATGGTAGAATAAAGTTAATGAGCTGTTAAAAAAACAGGATGAAATGTTTACAGATTTTACCTAAAAAGAGCATATATCCCTTATCTCAAAAATACTGATGAAAGTGTATTTCCTGACGTGTGTTATATCTCTGGTTGTTTCATAACACTTGATTGGCAGAATAATACTAAATTCAGGATACTTAACGTTATTATCCAACATTAAGTAAGCCTTTTCTGAAAGTGACATGGAACATTTTATTAGTTACTACTGTTTATGTACTTTTATGATTTCGTAATTCGTTTGGAAAGCAATGACTGAGAAAAATAGAGTCTTTTTATGTAAAAAAAAAACCCTTTCCCTCCATCATTAATTTTACCAGGCACTACCGATACTAACTTTTCAGGAAGCATTTCATATCCAATCACATCACTTCTCCCATGTTCTATCACAGTTTCTTCCTCACTAGAGTTGTAGAGGATGGCAAGCAAAATACCTCTTAGAATTTTTTCCATCTTTAAGCAGCATGGCATTTTCAACAGAAATGTTTACAGTTTGAATTACAAATAGGTCATACTTCTGCAGAGTATTTCAGAGTTTTTAGAACAGCACATATCTGGGTCTTCTGAAATAACCAAAAAAATCAGTTTGTAAGTTAATTCAGCCCTGATAGTCAAGTCAACATTCAATTATTCATTTTGTTACTCATTCAAAAAGATAAATATTTTTAAAGAATAAGTTTAAAATTCAGACATTGTTTTCGTCTGCAACATCCATTTGAATAATCCACATATTTCAGGTGATCAGCTAATGGCAACTGATTTTTGAGAAAATGGATCTTCTAGTGCATTTCATAGCTTTCAAATTTTTTTGTGCTTGCAGTAACCATAGGTCTGGACATTCACGTCTCTTCAACCTTTAAGAAAAAGCTCCATTTATATTTTATAAGCTTTCATTCAATGACTTTTAGCTTGGTCATGCTAACACCAAATGATATTTGAAAGGTAACCTAGAAAAAAACCCACATTGTCTGTGGAAAAATGTTATGCCTCAGATCTTTTAAAGGCACAGTGCATTTTACAATCATAAAGATAGATTCTCCAGATATATATCTCTTCAGAAGTCTAAAAAAATCCTCCAGGATCTGCAGTATAAGTGTATCAGATATGTTAGTCACATTTGACTACTTCTTGGATGATATGAGGTAGGTCAAGATATTTCTAAGTAAGGAATTTGGAGTGAAAAAGTAAATTATCCTCCAAGAACAAAGAAAACTCTTTATCCATGTCCAAGTCTGTGCCTCTCGGAACCATGGCCCCTGCATATGGGGTGACACTTTTGTCTTTGACTTGTCTTTTGAATTTGCTTTTCTGTTAGTTCATATTGCCAACTACAATTTGCAGTTCTAGCAATACTTACACTATTTATACATGTATTTCTTAATGTCAAAATTCCCGAAGTCGTACAATTTTAAAAATAGTGATTCAAAATACTTTGAGAGAAAAGCTTTAAGAAAATATCTAATTTTTCATTTCAGGCTTATTTGGTTTCCTTTCCAGGTGAACCTCTTTTTTTTCTCTTCTAGCCATTATCAGGAAAATGCTATCTATTCTAGCTGCTGTAAATAAACCAAAATTTTAATTGAGCTTGAAAATTCTCTTTATGACTTGCTTGGATATGATCCTGCAACTTGCATGGATTAAACTAAGAACTAATCCAAAGCTAACTCTTTGACTTCTTAGAGACATAGTGATAGCGCAGAGTGGAGAAAATGGTCATCTGATTCTTTCTCAGGATACTTCAGGCTGCTGAAACTCAGCAGCTCTACAAAGTCAGTTAGGTGGCCATGTGTCTGAAGTAACAGTAGTCACCAAACTGGGGACAAAATGACCTCCAGAGTGTTCTCTTCTGTCCAAATGGTTCAAGGAAGGAAGCTGATGCTCAGTGAGTCATGTTGAAAAGATGGGACAAACATAAGAGAAGAACTGACAAAAGTCAGATTTCTCACACAGGTAATGTGAGGGAGAAATAGATTGAGATATGGTGAAAAGAGGGGAAAATGCCACCCAAGAGAGTTTGAGCATAAATGTGTATCTTAATTATTGAAGAATGATAATGAAGTACCGCCCAGTGTGTCTCTACAGAGGTGGGAGTCATTACAAAAACCAAAATTTTTTTTGCTTATCTGTTCTTTGATAGCTCTGGTATCAGAAGTCCTGGCAGCTGTAAATGCTCCTGCTGTGGCATAGTCAGAAACCTTGAGATTGTGGCAACAGTCTAGGAATACTGGTGTGCTGGACCATGGTCTTGAGTTTCAGATAGTCATGTATGTTAATTACTGAGGAATGGGTATATAAATTCTGGTTTCTCTCACTTTATGTTCTGCTCCTAATCTTTCAAACACACGGAACAATGTATTCTAGCAGAACAATAAGGAGCCAAATATGTTGCTTGTTGTTATTTTGTGAAATAATGTTGCAATTAAGATATTTTTAAAAATCAGGATCAAATCCTTTAATATATTCCAGATATATTCTTGAATTTCCAAAGGAAATGTGGCTTATGCAACCCTCCTCACTTGGTGTGTGTGTCATGTTATGTTTTGTGTTTCTCCACATTTGTAACATTTCTGTATTTTTCATGTAGTTTCAAAAAATTGGTACAACTAGGGCCTCAAGCAGATTAATTTTCTGCACTTTTCATGCAGCCAAGAGATAAAAGACCTGATTTACTTAGTGGCAAGTGGCTATGAAGGAGCAGTGTGGGACCCCACAGCCTTGGTTTTCTTTTACTTTTAGTCATTGTATCACTCAGGCAAAACCTTCTTAATTCTGCTCTTGTTTTTGCCTATGTTCCAGGCACTAATTATTAGCTACATTCACTAGAATATTTCCCTGCACCTTTAGACTGATAACTCCCTCTCAGTTTATCAGTTGTTGGCTAATGATGCTACATACAGATCTGAAGAGCTGGGTGCCTTCTGCTCTTAATCAGTTTTTTTCTAAGAAGGTGGAGCTTTTATCTTGTACTTCCTTTTTGCCCAACTATCTGTTTTTTTCTCCTCTCCACTCTGCACCTTCTTTACATCCTCTGATAGAAGAAATACTCCTTCCATCTACACCTTTTCTTCTATCCACGTGCCAATGAATTATGACAGGCAATTTCAGTAATGCCTGATGAAGAATCATAGACTTTCAAAGATGTTGCTTCGAGTTTTGTGAGAATTCAATGAAAGACTCCTAAATTCATGCCTACATGGAGGGAAAGGCAGAGTCAATTTCCAGTCTTCAGACAATCCAACATGTAGGGATCATCTGGGCAGGTAACACATGCTGGTATGTCAGCATACCTGTAGTTCAGAACCAGGTTTATAACCAAGTAATAACCTCTCCAAGAAAATTACCCAGGAAGGTCAAAGTGACCTGGGAGGTGAGCTAGAATACTGAGTCCTAACAGGCAGAGGTACTCCAACAACAAAATCAGGGGGAACAGCGCACCTTGACCACAGCTGCTCCCAGGACATAACAGGATAGTGCTCAAGCCTGCTACTGGGACATGAAACCCATCAACATGAATCAATGACAGAAGCTCTCACGACCACCTAACAGGAAGAGAAGGAGGTTGCTGCCTACAGCAGAGTGGGACTCATCGTGCGGTGAAAGGCAGAAGCATCTTGGGATTGCTTAACAGAAGAACTAAAGGTGGAGAAAGGTGGAGGAATCACAATAGTTCGGGGAGGAACAAGCATGGGAAAACAGATGCATAAAAGGGACTGGTCAAGTGTAAACAAACATCTGGTCAATATGTTTTTCTGGCCATGCTTTGTTTCTGGTGAGTGCACTGCTGTGTCTTCTAAATAAACTCGATTTCTGACCATTTTCTGGGTTAAGGGACTCTGTTCTGTGTGGGTGTCTGTGTATGGAGGTTTAACTGGCAGCAACTGTGTTGCAGAAGAGTGTATGATGCTCTGAACAACTTGATAGTAATCAGTTTGTTTATATTAAATAGAATAGGAGGACTTGTTGGAACGCAACAACCCCATGCAGTGTTACAGACAGGGGGAAGACTGGCTGGAGAGCTGCCTGGTAGAGAAGAGTCTGAGGGTGCTGGCTGACAGCTGGCTGAATATGAGCCAGAGGTGTGCCCAGGTGGCCAAGAAGGCCAATGGCTTCTTGGCCTGCATCAGAAACAGCGTGGCCAGCAGGACCAGGGAAGGGACTGTGCCCCTGTACTCGGCACTAGTGAGGCCGAACCTCAAGAACTGTGTTCAGTTCTGGGCCCTTCGGTACAAGAAGGACATTGAGGGGCTGGAGAGTGTCCAGAGAAGAGCTAGGAGGCTGGTGAAGGGGTTGGAGAACAAGTCTCATGATGAGCAACTGAGGGAACTGAGGCTGTTTAGCCTAGAGAAGAGGAGGCTGAGGGGAGATCTCATCGCTGTCTACAACTACCTGAAAGGAGGTTGTAGTGAATGAGAGGAAATGGCCATAAATTGCACCATGGGAGGTTCAGACTAGGCATTAGGAAAAATTTCTTCACTGAAAGGGTGGTCAGGCATTGGAATGCGCTGTCCAGGGAGATGGTCAAGTCACTATCCCTGGAGATGTTTAAAAGACAAATAGGTGAACCTCTCTAGGATCTGGTTTAGTAAATGGACAGGTATGGCTGAACTCAATAGTCTTTTCCAACCAGATGATTCTAAGATTCTATGACCCTATGATTCTAAATAAAATATCAAAGGACGCATAATCTGATGTAAGGAACATCTTGGACATCTGGACCAAAGAAGGACATACTAAACCAGGCCTTGTCATCAAGATTGCCAGTTTGGCAGAGAAACATAGGCGAAAAGTGTCCTTAGACGACCTATCTCATTATACACTCATATACGTCCAAAAACACACCTCCAACCAGAAGCAGACGCCCTGCTCACTGAATATGCACAGTAGAAAACTTATATGAGTCTGTCACATGTAACTTTATTTCAATGATATGTAAACCATTAACTAATCATTCATAAACAGAAGTAATTGGGAAATGTATTCATTTCATAACTTCTGTAATAAATTGAGTGTGGAGGCTCTGTCTAGGCATTCTTGATTTGTAGAAAGCCACTGAGAATCCAGGCTTGTACAACGCTGAAATAAAATCAATGTCTTGACTTGGCTTGTGAAATTGGATATTTGCATGCCAGATGACAAATCTCACTCTTCAGACAACAACTGGGGTGGGAACCGTAAGTCTGAGCTGGACACTGGAGAGACCAGATGCTGTGTGAGTTGGCTACTGCTGGGAATAGGAGGTTCAACCAGCTGCTGAAGACACCATAAGGTCTGGGGATTGGTTGTTGGTAGGGCCATAGATCTAGACCAGCTATCAGAAAGAACTGTTTGCATGTGTGTGTCTCTATGTTCGAGGCAACTGAAAGACATGGGGATCAATGGAACAGCACCTGGAAAGGCTGTCTGTTAAGGCCAGTTGGTGGATGGATCAATAGTTAGTGTGTTAATGTAGGTGTAAATTCTGACTACCAGCAACTGGAGTGGGACTGTGGACCTGTGATGATGCAGCCCCCTGAGAACTCCCATTGTGTCAAGAACTCCCTCTGTGCTGTTATCTTGGTTACAAGTGCAGTGGCCTTAGGCTAGGTTGGTCAGACATTCCCTGGCCTCTTGTGGGCTGTCTGCTGCCTGAATTGTATAACAGAATGGCTCAGCGCACATTGTGGCCAGCATGGAAAATACTGATCAAAGACAATCATCTCACAGTCCTACAAAGAATGATCAAAACTGAGACTCCTTGAGCTTTGCAGCGAGCTGTGACCCAGCTTCTCCCTCTGAGCTGGGGTGCCTCTTCAGGGTAGATTTCACAAGGACTGCAAGACGGTCGATTGTCCATTTTGTGAGGACTCAATAAATCCCTGAGAAAATATATTTGAGGAGAGGAAGTTCATCTAACACAGCGGCCAAGAATGAGGTAAGTGAACATCTGCATTGGATTATAATGATGTAGTAAAGTTAAAATGAGTCTGTGCTGAAAGAACCCACTGTTAATCTTACTTGTGTTTTCTCATTTCTCCTTTGTTTAGACTTTCTTGGAGCCAAGGAAACCCCAGTTTCTTTTATTAGTACAACTACCATCCAGATGTGCAAAGTGCTTGTGAAATCCCATTTTTATGTATGCTAGCATCAGGGTTAGTAACAACAACAAAACAGAATTCAAAACTTCAGGTATTTTTGAGAAGTCTCCTCTATAAATGCAATTTTTAGTTGAAACAATCCCTCTGCTCTGCAGCAGCAGCTCCTATAGGCAGGAACTGACTCATCCAGTGCTCTCTCTCCTGCTGTTTGTAGCACTTCTAAAGGAAAACAGAAAATTTCTGAGTAAGAGAGCAGAAGGTCAGTGATCAGCATGTAGCCTCAATCTGTGGAAGGACTTCATAATTTGCATAGGCTCTCTATTAATTATATATTCATCACAATTTACTAAACATTGAACATACTTCAGATCAAGTGAGACACTGATGTAATGGGCAAGAGAAGTGAAACTCAGGACTGCAGGAGTCTACATGCTTCTCCACTACTCAGCTGGTTTCTGAGGCAATAAAACATGATGACGGTATTCAGAACATAGTTTGATTAGTGTTCTGGTAATGCAAGACTGTATATCAGGCAGTGGTAAACAGATGCTGAGTGAATTAGCACTGCCTAATTTGTGTATTGATAAAGGAGGAAATAATGATAAAGAATTTTGTAGATAAAGGCTATCATAAACAGACCTAAAAAGCCAGATGGAGGATGTTGGCATTGCATGCATTCATTTACTATTTCTAAGTAAATTTTTAGTTTATTTTTAGGAAGCAAACAAAGCATCTGGCAGAAAGAATTTGTAGCATGAACACATAAGCTAAGATTTTACAGTTGTTTGTTTTTGACCCATGAACAAGGTGAAGCTCATTGCATCTCAGAAGCAAAGGAACAAAAAAGAGAATGAATACTTAAGGTGATTTACTGACAACAACCACAGCAATTATAGGTTATGGGAGTCTTGATGGACAGGCAAGACTTTAGAGTCTTTCAGCTAGTGTTGACCAACAGAGTAGACCTGTCAAAGGTAAGGATTTCCTACCATATAGTGGTACTAATGGCTTGTGCATGAATGACATTCTCCCTCCTCCTAGGATAGTGTGGCTACTGATATGAAGGCAGGAGAACTGAACTCTATCTGTTTTGAATACACATGGCTCCATCAGTGTATATGTATTGCCCAGAGCAGCTGCTGCAGCACAGCAGAACAGGCAGAGGATGCGGAGGGAAGTAACACCTGCAGTATGTGAGCTGTTCAGTTAGAGGATATAAAATGCAAATCTCTAGGAAATCAAAATACTTGGTCTTTATCTGAAGGCAGTAAGAGAAATAGATTCACTCTTACTTATTCAAATATGCATTCAAGGACTACATAATTTACATGGCTAAAGCACAAGAACGATTTTGGGCACTGATAATTTCTTCTTTTCAATGTATAGGAGGAGAAAGAAGCAACTATCAGGATGAATATAATGTTCCTCCAAGTAATATTGACAGTTTGCTGTAAGACCTCATCCTCATGACGAACACCAGAGTGAAACCACCATTAGGACCCAGAGGAGCAGTGGAAGAATGAGTATAACACCAGAAAAAGAGTAGAAGTTAAGATACATGTGTGTTGAATTTTTAATTATATTATTCCTATTATTGCATGTTTTCTTATATATAAGTACTCCAACTACTTTACTGTCCATTCTTTTTCTTCAATAATTAGATGAAGACTAATGGTGATTCTTGAATTAGACTGTTAACAATTCTATTATGCCAACAATCTGAGAGTCACAGATGTTTGAGGTGAGAAGGGACCTCTGGAGGTCATCTGATCTAGTGGTCCTGCTCAAGCAGGAGTAGGCTGGAGTAAGCTGCCCAGGACTATGTATGTTTGGATGGCTTTTGAATATCTACAAGGATGGACACTCAACAACCTTCCTGACCAACCTGTGCCAGTGCTCAGTCACCTCACAAATGTTTCCTGATATTCAGAAAACACCGTGTTTCAGTTTGTGTCCATTGCCTCTGGTCCCATCACTAGGAACCGCTGAATAGCACCTGGCTTCATCCTGTTTACACCCTCCCTTCAGGTATTTATATACATTGATAAGATCTCTCCCCAAGCCTGGAGACATGCTCCAGTCCTTTGATCATCTTCATGACTTTTCATCGGACTTTCTGCAGTAGATCCATGTGTCTCTCATACTGGAGAGCCCAGAACTGGAGAGCCCAGAACTGGATATGGTACTCCTGGTGTTACCCACCAGTGCTGAGCTGAAGAGAAGAACACTTCCTTCAACCTGCACACAACAGGAATGAATTGTAAGCCATCCCACCATGTCTCTGTGATTCCAACAAGATCATAGTCCTGCAGCGGCCCACAGATCTCTAATTCATCAAATGTATTCATCATTCTATGTACATTAGTGTACGTGCACTTCAGAGAGGCACCTCAAAATCCCAATTGGACAGCAAGTGTCTGCGTTTTCCCAATAATGTTGTCTTATTAACATGCAAAGGCTGGAGGTGACCCAGCTTAAGCCTTACTTTGCTGATTTTGGGTTTCCTTTCTGGCACAACACCCTATGCTCTTTGCTCATCAATGCTATCCATCCCCCCTCACAGGGCCGCTGGTGACTCTGTCCCTCCACTGACATCCCTAGTTTAAATCCGTTCTTCCCAGGTCTGCCATCCTGGTGGCAAAGATACCTTTTCTCTGCTTACTGAGGTGGATCCCATCTCTCCCAATATTCTTGGTTTTATTTATTAGAATTTAATGTGTGTTTTCTCTTTACCAATAAACAAGATTCTGAGTGTTATAACTAGAAAATATATGTTGCAGTGTTCTTTCCTATCATGTACGTGGTACTAATCCCAGGTCACATCCTGAGCATTATCTTAATCTAAATGTGTATTTAGAGCAAATATGTTGGGTAGGCACTTGAAAATCTTTTTCAATTAGGCCAGATATTTGACCTTTATCTAAGCAAAGTAGTTGTACTCCTTTTGCCTGTGAAAGTGGATTTTCAGTCCTGTCCATGTTATAATGATTTACAAAGTAGAAATTTGAGACAAAAATCTAATGGTGGATAAAGATTTGGCATTTGCATCACCTTGTGGTTGGCATACAAAGTAGGATTTTACTTTTGTGAAAACACCTACTTCATAGAAACCAGTGGGACATAAGGTTTGTCCTCATGTAGAAGAGTGTGCTCTTTACAAGTTTATCTCAAAGCAGTGTAGAAAGTAGTCAGTGAGGTCACTCCTTGGGTCAAGATCTATAAATATTTTAAAAAATATTTGAGCCAAGTTAGCTTACACAGAATGGGGAGAGGGATTCTGGTGAAGCCTTTCACTCTCCATAACCAGTGGTATGCCCTGTGTGTGTGCATGTGTTTGTAGAAGAAAAGGCTTCTTCAGCTCAGCTGAACATAGAGACAGACAGCGAAAGCGCTGCATATGGTTCTTTCGGGGTTTATTCATATAACAGGAATGTATGACATTTAGTTTGAATAGAGCCTTTCAGTGCAATGCATGTACTTAATATAGTTATATTTTTTAAATATGCTTTAAAACTATGTACCCTTCTGCTAATGATAAATGAATTTAATACAGCAATAGAATCAGTGTTGACAGGCAAGTGAGTTTCAATTGCAAGCAGAACATCTACTTATGCTTGGTTTTACAGTTGTCCCACATGATTTATTGAATAATTTCAATTGCTTGTTCAGCTTCTGAAAACTGACCATTTTGAATTCTGACATTGTGTCTCATGCCAATACCACAAACTTACTCAAAAACATCTCATCTCTTTCTGGAAATGATAATTTTTATAACCTCATCAAATAATTTATTAATAGTTGTAATGTTTTTGCATTTTAGAACTTAAAATGTGATAGGGGCATACTGACACTTGCATGTACCATCAGAGGCACTGAAATATCCTGATTCACATCATATACCACTTGAACTATTAGAGTACAAGGTCCAACACAAAAAAATACCCCGAAGGCTGTGCCTGTAATGCTTTTTTATTTAACAAGTTAAGAAAATCAGCTATGATCACCTTTAAAATACACCTCATACAAGACATTCTTTGCTAGTAAGTTTCATGGATGATCGCTTATAGCAGAAGCATCACAACATTTTTGCTCTTGTAATCATGCTGCCTAGTGAAAGACTGAGTCACAGACTGTAGCAGGGAAATATGTACATCTAAATATTTATTCTTGTTTTTTCTGCCTCTTAGTGTCAGGTAATGTACCCAGACTTCCCTTTCTTTCTGTGTTCTAAGTGGCTTTCAGTGCTCTTTTTGGCTTCATCCTCACTTCTTCACAACTTCTTGTCCCAGGCCTTGCACTCAGTGTTATTCTTGTCGCGTGCTTTTCTCTGTAGATTCACCTAGGCTGACCCACTTTGTGGATGAGGGAAAGCCTTTGGATGTTATCTACCTAGATTTTAGTAAAGCTTTTGACACTGTTTCCCACATCATTGTTCTGAAAAAAAAATAGCTGTTTAAGGCTTCTATAGGTGTATTCTTAGCTGGGTAAAAAAATGGGTGAATGGCCAGGCCCAGAGAGTTGCGGTGAATGGAGTTAAATCCACCTGGTGGTCAGTCACAAGTGGTGTTCCACAGCACTCAGTGTTAGGTCCAGTTCTGTTAAATATATTTATCAATGATCTGGAAGAGAGGATTGAGTGCACCCTCAGTAAGTTTGCAGATGATACGAAGTTGGATGGCAGTGTTGTTGTGCTTGGTGGAGGGAAGCCTTTACAGAGGGATCTGGACAAGCTGGATGGATGGGCTGAGGCTGACTGCAAGAGGTTCAACAAGGCTAAGTGTCAAGTTCTGTACTTGAGCCACAAAAACACCGTGCAATGCTCTATGCTTGGGACAAATGGCTGGAAAGTTACCTGGCAGAAAAGGACTTGGGGGTGTTAGTTGATGGCTGGCTGAATATGAGCCAGCATGGTGCCTGGGTAGTGAAGAAGGCCAATGGCATCCTGGACCATATCAGAAATAGTACGGTCATCCAGACTAGGGAAGTGATAATGCCCCTGTATTTGGCACTGATGAAGCCATGTCTTGGATATCATTTAGCAGTGGACAGGTAAGGTTGGATTTGATGATTTCAAAGGTCTTTTCCAACCAGTCAATTCTATGAATGCTGTGTTCAGTTTGGGGCCACTCACTACAAGAAAGACATTGAGCTGCTGGAGCATGTGCAAAGAACAACAAACCTGGTGAAAGGTCTAGAGAACAAGTCTGATGAAGAGCAGCTGAGGGAACTGAGGCTGTGTAGTTTGGAGAAAAGAAGGCTCAAGAGAGACCTTATCACTACCTACAACTAAATGAAAGGAAGTTGTGGTGAGGTGGATGTTTGTCTCCTCTCCCAAGTAACGAGTGATAGGCTGAGAAGATATGGCCTCAATTTGTGCCAGTGGAGGTTTCAACTGGATATTAGAAAAAATTTCTTTGCTGAAAAGTTTCTCAAGGATTGGAACAGGCTACCTAAAGAAGTTGCTGAGTTACCATCCCTAGAGGTATTTAAAAGACACAGACATGTGGCACCTAGAGACATGGCTTAGTGGTGGATTGGCAGTGTTAAATTTACGGTTGGACTCAATGACCTTAAGGGCATTTCCCAACCTAAACAATTCTGTGATTCTGTAATCTGTCCTCCCCACTAGTCTGATTCTCTTGATACCCATCTGTGTATGCAACAGACCTGGCCTCTTCCCTTTTAAAAATCATCTCCAATATAATATTGAAAGGAGATTAATTTCTTCCTAGGGGTTGCAAGCTTGGGGTCTCTGATTCTTCTGTGCCTTGCTTTACATCCAGCCCCAGTTGTGTGAGAGATTTAATATGTTTTTCCAATGCTTTTTATAATACTGTAAGGGAGGGGTAAAGGAAGCAGAAACATTCAAGTTATGTGAAATGATGCACTAAAGAGCTAGAAAATGCCAGTATTCTTCACCTCTTTGACCTTAATCTGTATCCTTTTGTAGCATATGGTTCAAGGCTTGTGTTCAAGTCCATAAATGTACACTCCTATTACTTCATAAGCAGATATTAAAAACAGCATTTATAGACTTTTTTTCAGAAGGTGCCTTGTTTAAAGGACGAAAAAGCAGAAAAACAGAGTATTGAAGAATGTTTCATGTTTGTGAAAGCCTATTATCAAACCAGTGTGAAACATGTAACAGCAGTTAGCTGATGATACTCAAAGCCAAAATGTTATTCAGAGTTTCTGGATCAATTGATACAACCTGCAGCAATCTGTCACTTATACAATGTACTCTGGTAAATAGACAGTAGCTTTTCAGAAAGCCAATGCACAAGTGAGATCTGCGCCTCAGTAATTGGTCAAAAGAGATGCAAAGGGGTAAGGAAAGTACGGTCAGTCTTTGTAGCAGAGAAAGGTCACTGCTGTAATTCTACAGAGGTTTTCACTACCTGCCTTAGCTAGTGAAGTCAAGCAGTTTTGTGACTCCTGCACAGTTAAGTGTGCTGGTGATATGAGGGCTATTTTTAATAAAAACAGGGGTAGATTGTAAAGACTCATAAATGGATATTCTAAGAATGAATGACTGGAGTACACGATGATAGATTAAATTAATTTCTACTGTTTGATATAAATTTATTGAGAGGGGGAGGAGAAATCCTGAGTACACATAAAACTACCATTTAGCTACAAATTATTGAGCTTTACAAGGGTTCCATGAAAACATCACCTTGGGTGCAGTCAAGAAAGTATACAATTTGTGTTTCTCATCAGGAAAAATACAGAGAACATGGCTATGTTCCTAGAGAAATCTTGGAATTATTTGCATCATGTGCAGTTATGATACCTCCGAATCCACCAAAGATCAGAAGTAATGTACTAGAACACAGAAACTCTGAGAAAGGCTTAAAAGATAACTAGATGTGTGGAATGTTTACAGTACAAAAAATGACCCAGGAAGTTCACACTCAGTATAGAAAGTAGACAAGTGGAAAGGATACAAAAAAAAGAGGTGTCTGAAATCACAAACATCATGGAGAAAACAGAATGGATGGTGAACAGGTGGACCCTTTTCAGTGCAAGACTTTGGAGGCATCAGCAGGACCCAAGTCAAAAACAAGAAAAAAAGAGACTTCTTTATGAAAGTTGTAACTGAGCAGGGGACCTCCTTGCCAGAGAATATTGTGAATTCCAAACATTTACATATGTTCAGGAGAAGTCTAAGCAAAAGAGAAATTTTTTACACTTTTCTAGCATGGTTCTTAACTCACTCAGACCTTGGTGCATACTGCTTCTCTAGCACTAATCTTGCACAAGACAACTCCTGTAATTCTCAAATCCTATGAATATAGAGGCTAAAAAATTGTGTTGCAGTTAGGAGGAAAAATTAAACTTCTTAACACAGAGATGATCAGATATATAAGAACACACAATCAGACTAACTCAGTGAATGAGTAAGAACTGCAACAGCAGAACTGTAGTCTGCTATTTGAAATCTTAAGGAATGCAATTAATTGACAGAGATGAGGAAAGTAAACAAATCTTATGCATGGAAAATTGAGATTTTTAACCAGCAGGAAGACTCCAGCTTAGTTGAAAACAGCTGTAGATAGTACTGAAGGAAATGACTTGCATCCTAATTTGAAGGAGTCCAACTGTGTTTGAAAAGGAAGAGACAAATAGCAAGGTTAAATCTGAGTGGATGTCTACGAATGTCACTGCCCTTGTGGGGAACGAGATAGGCATAGATAGATAGATAGATAGCAGATACAGAGAATCTCTTAATATTCTGTAATTCTTAGGACTACAAATGAACACTAGAAACTCAAGAAATTTCAAGGCCCTAGAGGAGTGGGGATAATAAACTGTTTGTATTTACAGATACCTGCACTGTCCATTTACAACTAATGGAATACAGAGGTCAAAAAACATGCTTTGCTTTGCTTTCATTTAAACAGTAGCACTAAAAATATTCAGCACTGCCCAGACATCCATATTCAAATATTCAGCAGAAACTAAAATCTCTCTCAGCAGCATATCATGTACATCATCTGCATGAACACTATATTACCTGTGGGAGAGGTGTTACTTCCTTTTTTTCTAAAATCACAGGAAAAAAATCCATAATATTATCAACAGAACAAATGTTATTTTTAAATGAAATCTTTGGAGTTTATACTGAAAAAAAAGCCTTAATAGGCAACTAAATTTTATTAATCTAGAGTATGAGAGTCTGATCATACATTTGTCTTTTACATATGTTATTCTACTGTAAAGCCTCAAAGCAGACGTATGTCTTAGCAATATATACCACACAAAAAAATATATTGGAATAGGAGGCATTCTGCAGCCTCTGGCATTTTATGTATAGAGACATAGAAGAATTACTATTGCAAGAAGGACTTGAGTTAAAAAATAGTTTGACAAGACGAATAATGGCTCTTGGTAGTTATTGCTAAAGATTATCTGCAAAATTGGGAAAAGGGAGCCAGCTTTAAATGCATGTATGTTTTAAGAATGCTTAAAAAAGTAGTGATAACTATCACTCCTATGATAACTAGTGTACTAGATAACAACATAAAATAAATGCCTTTTGTATATCACAGTATCACAGTATCACAGTATCACAAGGTTGGAAAGGACCTCTGAGATCATCAAGCCCAACCTATAACCTAACACTAACACCAACATTAACACCAACCATCATCTAAACCATGGCACTCAGTGCCTCATCCAGTCTCCCCTTAAACACCTCCAGGGTCGGTGACTCCACCACCTCCCTGGGCAGCCCATTCCAATGGCCAATCACCCTTTCAGTGAAGAATTTTTTCCTCATATCAAGTCTAAACTTTCCCTGACGAAGCTTAAGTCCATGCTCTCTAGTTCTGTCACTGGTCACCCGAGAGAAGAGACCAACTCCTGCCCGACTACAACCTCCTTTTAGGTAGTTGTAGAGAGCAATGAGGTCTCCCCTGAGCCTCCTCTTCTCCAGACTAAACAGCCCCAACTCCCTCAGTCGCTCCTCATAGGGCTTGTGCTCCAGCCCCTTCACCATCTTCGTTGCCCTCCTCTGAACACATTCCAGTATCCTAACATCTTTCCCAAACTCGAGGGCCCAGAACTGTACACAGTATTCAAGATGAGGTCTGACCAGTGCCGAGTACAGGGGGACAATAACTTCTCTGGTCCTGCTCACTACACTATTCCTGATGCAGGCCAGGATGCCATTGGCCTTCTTGGCCACCTGGGCACACTGCTGGCTCATGTTGAGCTTCCTGTCCACCAGCACTCCCAGGTCCTTTTCTGCCTGACTACTCTCCAGCCACTCTGTCCCCAGTCTGTAGCTCTGCATGGGATTGTTGTGTCTAAAATGAAGTACCCGACATTTGGACTTATTAAACATCATCCCATTAGAATCAGCCCATCTCTCCAATCTGTCCAGGTCCCTCTGTAGGGCCATCCTACCCTCTAACAGATCAACCCTTCCTCCCAGCTTGGTATCATCTGCAAATTTGCTGATGATGGACTCAATCCCCTCATCCAGATCATCAATAAAGATATTAAACAGGACGGGACCCAACACCGATCCCTGGGGGACACCACTGGTGACCAGCCGCCAACTGGATGAGACACCATTCACCACCACTCTTTGGGCTCGGCCATCCAGCCAATTCCTAACCCAGCACAGAGTGCTCCCATCTAAACCACGGGCTGCCAGCTTCCCTAGGAGTCTACTGTGGGAGACAGTGTCAAAGGCCTTGCTAAAGTCCAGGTATACCACATCCACAGCCTTCCTCTCATCCACCAGGCGAGTCACATGGTCGTAAAAGGAGATCAGGTTGGTCAGGCAGGACCTACCCCTCCTAAATCCATGCTGGCTGGGCCTGATTTCTTGACCGTTCTGCAGGTGGTGCATGATTTCACCCAGGATTATCTTCTCCATGATTTTACCTGGGACCGAGGTCAGGCTGACAGGTCTGTAATTACCTGGATCATCCTTACGGCCCTTCTTATGGATGGGCGTCACATTGGCCAACTTCCAGTCTTCCGGGACCTCTCCAGTGAGCCAGGACTGCTGAAAGATGATGGAGAGCGGCTTAGCAAGCTCACCCGCCAGCTCTCTCAGAACCCTAGGATGGATCCCATCCGGCCCCATAGACTTATGAGAGTCCAAGTGGCTCAGCAGGTCTCTAACTTCCTCCTCATGGGTGGCAGGAGGGCCATATTTCACCCTGCCCCCATCAACCACTTCAGAGGGCCAACTGTCACGCGAGCTGATATCCTTGCTGTTAAAAACAGAGGCAAAGAAGGCATTAAGTACCTCAGCCTTCTCTGCATCTCTTGTTACTGTATTTCCCTCCACATCCAACAAGGAGTGGAGGTCGCTGCCGCCCTTCTTTCTGCCATTGATGTATTTATAAAAACTCTTCTTATTGTCCTTAACAGAAGTGGCCAATTTGAGCTCCAGCTGGGCTTTTGCTTCCTTGATTTTCCTCCTACACGACTTAACAACATCCTTGAACATGACCTGGCCTACATCCCCTTCTTTCCAACGATGATACATCCTCTTCTTCTTACTTAGTTCCTTCAGAAGTTCCCTACTCATCCAGGCCGGCCGTCTGCCCCTACGACTCTTCTTACAACACACAGGGACAACCCGCTCCTGCGCCTGCAAAATTTCATTCTTGAAGTGTATCCAAGCTTCCTGGACCCCCTTGCCACTAAGAGCTATTTCCCAGGGTACTTTCCTGACCAGTTCCTTAAATAATCCAAAATCTGCCCGCCGAAAGTCCAGCATCGATGTTCTGTTCCTGGCTTTTCTTATTACATTGTTCAGAGAGAACTCAATTATCTCATGATCACTACACCCCAGACAGCCTCCGACAACAACATCACTCACCAGCCCTTCTTTGTTTGTAAACAGCAGGTCAAGCAGAGCCTCACCCCTGGTGGGCTCGCTCACCAGCTGTGACAGAAAGCAGTCCTCAATACACTCTAAGAACCTCCTGGACTGCCTCCTCTCAGCAGTGTTAAGTTTCCAGCAGATATCCGGAAGATTAAAGTCTCCTAAAAGAACAAGGGCAGCTGATCTAGAGGCAGCCTCCAGCTGTTTAAACAACAGAAGATCCAAATCCTCCTCCTGGTCGGGCGGTCTGTAGCACACTCCAACCAGGAGGTCAGACCTGACTGCCCCTCTGACTCTTACCCATAGACACTCAACCTGGTCATCACCGATCTCGACTTCAACAGCATCCAGGGTTTCTCTAGTGTAGAGGGCCACCCCTCCACCCCTCTTCTCACGCCTGTCTCTCCTGAAGAGCCTGTAGCCTTCCATGGCAGCACTCCAGTTATGACAGTCGTTCCACCACGTTTCCGTGATGGCAACTATATCATAGCTCTCCCGCTGGACCAGGACTTCTAGCTCCTCCTGCTTGTTTCCCATACTGCGTGCGTTTGTGTACATGCACTTCAGTTGGGTTACTGACAACCCCCTTTGGGATGGCTCATCCTCCACGGGGACATCTTTGGCGAGCCTAGAAACTCCCCCCTCCCCCATCATGCCTAGTTTAAAGCCCTCTCAACAAGCCCTGCCAGCTCCTGAGCTAGAATCCTCTTACCCTTCGGAGTTAGACGAGACCCATCTGGGTCAAGCAGGCCAGGTGCTGTAAAGGTTTCCCCATGATCAAAGAACCCAAAATTCCTCTGCTGACACCAGCCCCTAAGCCATTTATTAACTCCATATATTCTCTTATTCCTGTCTGTATCCATCCCTGCCACTGGGGGAACTGAACAGAACACCACCTGTGCTCCTGCCCTATCTATCGACCGTCCCAGCTCCTGGAGTTCCTTTTTAACTACCCTTGACCCTCTTTTCGCTAGTTGATCACTACCAGCCTGTACCACCAGAAGCGGGTAATAATCGGAGGGTTTAATTAGGTCCGGGAGTCTCTTGGCGATGTCGTGTACCCGGGCTTGGGGAAGGCAGCAGACTTCCCTATGAGTTGGGTCCATCCTACAAATAGGGCCCTCCGTCCCTTTCAGAAGGGAGTCTCCCACTACAATGACCCTCCTTTTCTTTTTCTTACTTGAGGTCCTGACCTGTCTGATGGGCAATATGAGGTCAGCCTCTTCAGGTGAGCTCTCTGTCAGACTATCCTCCACCTGAACATCAAATTCCAACTCCCCAAACCTGTTTTGTAGGGGCAGCTGGAAAGGTGGCATTTGAAAGGGAGGTCTATAACCCCCACAAGAGCAGACCTGCTCCCAGTCCTCCTCACCAGCCAGGTCACTCCCCTTACCCTGTTGATGAGGAATATGGCATTCCTCAGCCTCCTGGGAGGATTACTGGGAGGAGAGAGGGTTCTACTCCACCAGTCTATCTCCCTTTCACTATGATTTGTCCAAAGGTGGCAAATACTGTCACTATAAGCAACACTGCTGGTTATAATAACGAGGAAACTTTAGGAAGAGAGAAAGAAAAGAGCTGACAGCATTATTTAGAAAAAGTGAATGATGAAACATTTTTCAGCCCTGATATAGTACTATGGAAGCGAAAAGAGTGGGGCTTTGGTCCTCTGAAGAAGATAAAATAGTGTGTGAATATAATAAGAAACATGCTGAAAAGATAGCTTCCTTATCATTAAGCAGAAGGTAGATATAGCACAAAATGCTGGCCTGGGGCTCAGCTGAATATATACTGGGATCTGACCTGTCATGGTTTCTAACCTAAATGGGCAGTCTGGGGCAGAATCAAGATTCTAGTTTTAAAGCCCTAACTTCAGTATTTTCTTATATAATAAAAAACCAAACCAAACCAAAACACAAAGAACTCTCCTCAAAAAGTCAACAAAGCCACACCCAAACTCGGGCATTTTGTTCATGGTACAGTGAAAATCTTCTTAATTTTGATAATTGCTTGGGTTTGTCCTTTCATTACTGCAAAAAAAAAAATTACTCGTCTGTCCCCTGCACTTCATCCCAGGTAAATTCATTTTTAGCTTTGAATCTCCAGAAGAAATATTCAGTAGCTTCCAGTTTAGATCTACCAAGAGCCCACTGATCTGTCCTCTCCCAATCAAAAAGTGACAACTGGAGTCTTTTTTAAAAGTCTCATGACTTAAAAACTTCCCGCTTAATCTCAAATTTATTCTTCCAAAAATTTTTCCTTGAGCAAGAATCAGCTTTGAAGAACTACATGTGGAAAAAAAGGCTTTTCATGAAGTTAGGAGGGAGGGGTGAAATAACACTTTTCATGGAAACTATTAGAAATGCTTAGCTACAGGATCTCCATAGCAGACGTATTTACAGCTGCTAAGGTAGACATGTACTCTTAATCTACATGCAGGATGTAAATCTTTGTAATTAGGACTATTAGACTTAGAGGATTTGTTGCAGAAAAGGGTGTGGTTAAAAATGTCTCTGGAGGTCACAGAATCTATGAGACAGCACAGCTCACAGGTGTATGTTGCAATTTAACTCTGCTCTGTCCTGCTTATATCTTAAAACTTGCTTCTGTTTAAATTTGGTTAAAATGGCCAGAGAAATGTCCTATTCCGTATAAGAATGCATATCACTGGCTATATAATGCTGGAAGGAACGATTTTGGAGGTCATGTTTTATTGGCTAAGTGGAAGTTGTGAGTGGGCGGAGGGGTGGTGAGGGGGAAGGGGAAGCTGGAGAAGCTATGCAACTATCTCTCGGAGTGCACAACAGTTAAAGAGAAGGCTGGATAATGACAATGTTGGGATGATGTGCAGCAGTAAGTGATGTCCATCAACAAAGTAGGAAGATTTCAGCAATGGTCTGACAGGAAAGTCTACACGGAGTCAGATTTCAGAGCTGGAGCACTGAATTGCAGTGAGTCACGCAGAGAGCCAGAGAGCTGCCTTTGTTCCACTTGTGTCTAAACGTTGGAGGAGAAACAGCAGGCTCCAGTTTTTATTAACTTCCTATTTTCATAAGCATAAAACTCATGTGTACTGACGTTTTCCTCATTTGAGCTCTTTCAACTGACTTTCAAAAAATGCTCTCATGGTAAGAACTCTCACTTCTAAATTTCACTTTTTCTGCCCCCCCTGCCCCGTATTTCTGTATTACGCTCTGGTCTCATTCCTTCCTGCCCTGCACCTCACTTCTTTTTTTTTTTTTTTTTTTTTTTTTTTTGGCACACCTGCTCCAGGCATGCCTGGTGGACCCAGGACTTACTGCTGCTGCTCTTTGGCTTGTCAATCCATGCTGGTCCAGGTGCTGAGATCATAGAAGGTAAGATTTTTCCAAATTATGTCTATACATTGAGAGTAAGGGTTAATTTCAGGATACGCTTTCCAAATATGGAAAGAGATTCTGCATGTCAGATATTAATTTTCTCTGCTGCTTACTGTCCTTCATTTCATATAGGGAAGCTTCAGCAAGTTAAGTGTTTAAATTGCCATTTATTTCGGAAAAGGGAAAGTAAATATGTTGGTTCCTCAGCTGTAAGGCAACCTGCTGTGCCTGCTCTCCCAATATTTCTTTAGAGTGTAATTATTACAGAAAGTTCTTCAAAGAAATGGAGAACACTGAATGGGCTTGGGTATATCACATCAGAGAAAGGAAGCAGAAAGCAATTAGGGTAGATCTATGTGTCACTCTGGAGATATTAGGAATGTGCCAGGCACTGTATGAGTGCAAAGACGCAGATATGATGTATGTTCCAGTGCATAGAGGTTTCTTATAGTAAGTGTTTGAGCAAATTGTGATTTTCAGATGTCTTGATTTAAATGTTTAGTTATATCAGCCTATTGACTTTCAGTGATAAGTCTTTTTGTAATTGCAGATCATATGCTTTTGTAACAGACCCAAATCTCTCCACATCTCTGGAACACATAGCCTCAAATTTAACTCAAGAAAGAGAACATTGATGTAAAACTTTACATGTAATTTTGAGAAAAGTGAAAAGGCTTCATATATTCTTTTTCCATTATGAGCAATGATACTTATGTCAAAAAGATTTTTTCCATTAACTTACGAGAAATGGTCTGAATTTTTTATACAGTGACCCCTAGGTAACTGTGATAAGAATATTAGAAAACATTGAAGGGAAGTAGATATTGCGCATGGGAACTTTAATGCTACTCAGACTGTTTGTTTACTTTTTGTCTGACACTGCCATAGAATAGATGGTGCATCTAAGAGCCAATGCTCTATGTAGTTGTTTGAGTAGGAGAAAAAGCCACATATTGGTTATCACAAAAGCTGTAAGTGCACAAGAAATATGTAATACTATAAAGAAAAAAACAGGAACCAGCTTTTAGAAGGAGGAAAATGTTAATGTATGTCTAGATAGTGACAGAAATACGATTTGTTGCATGTACATTGTAGATAAATCTGTTGCATGACAATGCAGTGAGATCTGAACAGGAGAGAACCGGGTTTTGGCACATAAAAGTTAATAAGCAGAAGCTCATTAAAACTACGAGCTCGTTAAAACTTCAGTGATAAAAAGAACAAATATTTATTTGACACACAATTTCTTTTTTGGTGGATCTATGCCAGTTTCTGTTACCTGAAGCTTTTTTCTTTAAATATCCTACCCTATGAAAGTCAGATCAGAAGTCAAAAGTGAGATAGATAACCCCTACTGATACAGGATAGTTTCTTCCTGTGCAGAACCTTATTACTGCTGGAAGAATTTCTAAACTAAGATCAGGTAGGCTTGTGCAACTGTACTTAGAGATTTGGAGAATGTTCTGGGAATGTGTTCCTGCATAATAGTCCTGGCTTAAAATTCTTCCCTACTCCTTTGTCTGTTAATACAGAAGTTCCTGTTCCCCAATGTTTACTAATTTTTTTATTTTACATCTGATTTTTAGGTGCCTAACATAACAGGAATCTCACGCTTTCTATTTCACAACATTGGACTATGTTATAATTAGTATTTCCCTGATGCTCAGTGTAAATGTTTTCATGTCCTGAAATCAGGTGTTGGAGTGTTAGAAATAAGAATAATCTTTTCTTTCTGGTGCTGCAAATGTATGAACAACATAAATTTTTCTTGTAATTTCTAAAGAGGGAAGAGGTATATGCTTCAAATCTTTTAGTCTAACTACTGCAGAAAGAAATTGTGTACTTAAGATGAACATGTTTGGAGACACAGGGAGATGAATAGACCGTCTGGTATTCAGGGCTTTTGCTGTTAAACTTATGTCTAGTTTAAGATTACTACTTTCCGAAGTTCTCCAGATCATTGAATACCACTGTGCTATTTTTCTGATGGCTGAGCTCTCCTTTGTCTCCCCATAGCACTTAATTATATTTCTAAATTCTTTTTCATATAAGAAAAATTGGGAATGAAAGGGAAAAAAATGAGATGTTTTGGGGTTGGTTAAATAATGTCAAGAAAATTGCTTGTGGATTATATTATTCACTGAGGAGTGGGGAGGAGTAACATTTTTACAAACCTGCAGGAAAAGAAGTGGCCCACAGAGAGTTTAAAGCAGAAAAAGATTGTCATCTTTGCGTTCACCAGTCAGTCAATATCTTCAATGAGGTCCAGTGAATTTGCTTACTGGAATTTGTATACTGCAACTATAGCCATGTTGTCTTAGTTTCCCCAATTTGTGGAGTGCCAAATTGTGGAGGGGGTTGGAGGGTGCAGATAAACAAAAAAGCATTAGCAGCACCCCCAGCAAAGGGTTTAAGCCCTGCCATGTCTTTGTGAGAGACATTAGAAAGATTAGTTAGAAAATTTTGACCAGTTTCCTATTGGGAAAAGTGTTCTTCTTAAGGAAACAATATAATCATGGACAGCTCCTACCCAGGAGGAGGAAACAACTGAAAGGATGGTGGGAAAATGTAGGGGGGGAAATTCAGATAGCAGTCTTTTAAATTGTTTGAGAAATTTTGGGGTTTAGTTCAACTTTTTAGTGAACTTATATGATATTGGGGCTTCTGTTTCAGTAGAAGTGTTGTTTTCATTTCCAAGTCCTAGAATGTCTGATTGCTGCTTTTATTGTAAAAGGACAGACAATAAAACAGAGTATTTAAAACCATATATTTAAAATCATGAGTAACTATTTTATGAAACACTTTTTAATTCAAAATGACATCTATTTGTCTTGTTAAAATGAAGTTTCATATCTGGAACATTTGAACTATGGAACCCTCCTGTAGTTTTCTCCTGTGTTCATGAAAATGATGCAAATATGGTAGCCTATTCTACCTTTTTTTTTTTAATGACAGGGTTAAAGATATGTTGGTATCAATAAATTACTTCATCATTTCTCCTTTGTTCAAATGACAATTAAGCATGTCTCTATCTGTACATAAAAGTGTAGTCTGTCTTATTATCTGGTATTGCCTTGTGGTGCAAGTACTTAGCCTTTAATTACACCTGATCATGTATCTTGATTTACATTGATTACCCCAGATGCTTTCTCCTTGTTGCTTTGCATTTTCAATCATAACAAAATAGAGAATAGAAGGTGCTAATAACACAGTCCTGAATATGCTGATATCCAGATTTTGCACAGAACTAAAGTTATAAAATCTGAATATTAACACTGTGGAATTCTGAATTAGAGTCCTCACTATGACTTACTCTAGCTTCTTGCAGAAGTCTCATTTATCTTCTAGACAATTCTCAGGGTTTTTCAGTTCTTGGCATTCAAATCAGTGCATGCCTTTTAAAAAACAGAAAAAAAGAAGTATGTTCTTCTGCAGTTTGTATTATGTTTATGTGTGCTAAAAGAAGCTTTACAAATTTCTCATTGACATCTGGTATTTTTTATTAGCCAAGCTGAACAGCACTTTCCTTCCCTGAGTAACATACTCAGCAATAGGTTACATAAAGTAAATATTTGTCTCTCTCCTTGGCTCTCTGTACACAGAATACTTGTCATTAGGCTGTTGACATAAACTTTGCACTCATGACCTGCTGAGTTTAATGGTGGAATCCTGAATGATTTGCTTTCATTGGCTGTTGATAACTGGTGTGATTCATAAAAGCAGCTAGCTTGTGCTTCTCTTCACAACCAATCAACATAATGGGTCTAAATAAATTTGTATATGCATTTAAAAACTTTTTTCTATCAAGTAATTACTGTATGTGCTTTGAGTGTTATTTGTGTACAATCATGCTGACATATGTGGTGATAGGCATGGCTCAGTCTATTCTTTCATAAGACAGAACACAATTACAGTAATGGTGGTCTGTGTGGAAGACAGTATTTCATAAAGATAACTTAGATGGTGCTATATCCTGTTGTACCAGACTGAACATTTGGACATGATCAAACTGCACTTGAGTCTGAATCGAACATGCCACTGTACATCTTCGGAGGCATCTTCAGGCTGTTGCCAGCTGTTGTGCATGTTTTCAGTGTGGAGCTGTGCCTGATTTCATAGTTGATGTAGAGCTTTTCCGTGCAAAACATAGTCAATTTACTATAGAAAATCAGTTGGGTTCCATCAGGGTCATCTGTATGAGTGGCTGAAGAGACCGATAACACCAGTAGAACAAACCTGATTTGGTAAATTTGTTCCATTTTGTCACTTATCTAAATGGATTAGTTTTCTGTGTAGCACTCTCTACATGCTAATTCTCTGGACAATTAACTACATGTTTGTTAAGCTACTCTACAAGGCAGCAGAAGATTTTCTTGACCTTTTTTTTGAGGCCTCAGTATGTGAAACCGGCTGGGATGGATATAGCATTATAATGGCTGTATTTATTTCCTCTCTGGAGATGTTCTTGTCACACTGGAGGCCCAAAAAATGCAGTTGTTTCTGTGATCTGAATAGAAATTAAAATCTCAGTTGTGCTTGCATTTACCACTAAATGGTGTTTGAAGGACTTGCTCTACTGAGAAGGACCATACTGCAATACTTTCTTTCTATGTTATTCTGGCTCTGCTGTAGACAACGCAACAAAAAGAATTCCTTGAAAGAAGGCCTAGTGGTCTCCTGAGTGTTTAAATTGATATGTATCTATTCAGGGCACTGCCCTGCCCTTTCATACATTTCCCACAGCCTTGTACTATACCTTTCTTACTCAATTTGTGTTCTGTGAAGCAGCTGCTGTGCGAAAACTGCTAGTTCCAGGTACTCCAGGTACTTCTGGTAGTATCTGCTAACAAGCATCAATTTAATTAAAATGTTTCAACTATGATTTTACTATTTGTTTCTTATATGTTAAGGACAATGCCTGATTGTGATGATCTAGTGTTAGGTACTGAACTATCGCTCCTTGCTGCAGAAATGAATAGATGACTGGAGAGAATAAGAAATCCTGCTTTTAATGCCTAGGAGTTACCAGAATACAGTGATTTAGGCCGTGTACATTAGGACTGCCTTGCCTTGTTTGATACAAGCAGGTCAACACAGATACAAATATAGACTTCAGCTCTAAGCTGCCGTTGCAATAAGTCAGCAGAGGGGAAGATTTGATTGCACTATTTATGCCTGGGATATTCGGAGGGTTCCAAAGAATTTATTTCTTATCCTAACATGTTCATTTCCAAATCACACACTTGTCTTAGAGGCTGCCTCTCTCTTTTGCAGTGATATCTTCTCCGTTCCTCTGGTGTGGGAGCTGTGGATTGGTTTTTCTCATAGTGGGATCTCGCATTTGATGAAATTCAAATGGTAGCTTTGCAAATTTACAGTGTGTTTTTGCTAGAAAGAGTGAACTGTGTGGTTTGGTGAAATCTAATTAGTTTATTTCAGATTTCAATGTTATTTACTTCAGAGAGGCTGTCTATTTGCCAGCACCATTTCTAGGCCACCAAAAAAATCTCTTCCCGATTGGCAAAGGACACAATTAGAGAGTGTTTAAAAATTAACAAAATTAGCCAGCAGTTTGGACTGTGGTGAATTCTGCCCATGTAAGATTACTGTTGTCCGTTCCTTCAGCCTTTCTAGATCCCTCTAGGTGGCAGCCCTCCCCCCTTCTTTGATATCACCAGCAAATTTCATGAGAGTCCACTGCATTGCCTCCTCAGGTCACTGGTAGAGATGTTGAACAGAACAGATCTTAGAGTATACACCTGTGGTCCACTTGTTACCTCAAGGTGGAGAATAACCCATTAACCACTACCACCTGAGCACAGTCATCAAACCAGTTATTTACTTATGTAGCTGCTTACCCATTCAGAGTTACAATTCCTAACCTAGATAGAAGAATACTTACGCATACATTGCATTATAAATATTTTCTTGAAATACATTAATTTAGAGTTGTTGTTTGTCTCTGTATTCCTTTCTGTCCCACAGAAAACTTCTGGCTTGGTAGTGTTATGTTTTATTAGAAGGTATAGCTTCAAGAGGCAAAGGGCTGTTGCAGAAAACCGAAACAAATATACTAGTTGCTTTTTTTAATTATTAGGCAACAGTTTGTATACGGTGGTCTACAAAGCTAAGTGTGTGGTGGTGAAGAAAATGAGGGGAAAATTAAGCAAAATCTAAAGCTTTTCTAGGAATCCTCTCATTTTATATGTATAACGTCAAAGTATCCATTGATCAGGCTCAATAATCCTCCTTACAAGGCCTTTTCTAGGTATCCTCCCATTTTTGGAATTTCTAACATCAAAGTAACCATTGATCAGACTCAATAATCCTCCTTACCAGTCTGTTGGCTGCATCACAGAGTGAGGTTTGAGGGAGCAGTGCCTCTCCACAGTATGGATCTTTATTTCTACCATCTTACTTTAGTCAACTACATACTAACTTAACACACTGCATCACTTCTGTGACTTTGAGGCTTTTTAATTCTCAGAGGGCCAAAGTGTTATATTTTCTTAGTCTTCAGCTTTTCACAAGCTGTTCTTATTCCCCTCTTCCAATACTTTGCCAAACAAACATAGTTCTTGACTTGGTAAGTGTATTCTACAATGAATATTCCACAGTAGTACTGACGTTTCGTGGTGCTTGTGAGTGTGTGTATGTATGAATCTAACACTTTCCTACTATTCACTGTAAAAAAACAGGCAAAGATTTCCTCCTTTTCAAACTAGCTGCGAATGTGGTTTAACACACATAGTTTAATTTTTTTTTAATGTCTTTAGTTTTCTTTCAGATGACACATGCAAGTTTTCTCAGCTAAAATAAATGAACTGTTGATCAAAATAACTTATCAATTATTGTCGCTAAATTGTATTAATGTAAAAATGCCTATCTGAAGGGGTTTGGATTTTTAAATTATAGTTCTATAATGTATGATGTATTAGTGTATAACTGCATTTCTTTTAACAAATGATACATGACTGAACTCAAAATACTGCTAAGGTGACCTTATATTATAATCAAGGCCTTGGTTCTACATGTATATTTCTTGCTATGTTAGGGTTTTTTTTGTGATGCACTTACAGTGAAATGTAGATCTATCATGAGATGCAAATCTGACAAAATAAGTACTCATAGTAACTTCCTGGCCCAGAGGCATGATAAGTGGAAGTGTGGTGTTCATTCATCTGAACATGCTTAAATTTTAAGGGATGCATTCTGTGTGGAAAAATAAACAAATCACTGGTGACCTGAGGTATTATAGCTCCTTTTTATGCTTCTCTCACAGAATTTCAAAAGATAGAACAGAATTGTAACAACTGTCTAACTGTCTTGCTTGCACTAACTTTGAATTGTCCAACAAGAAGTTTTTCTTGATTTCTCTTCAAATATTAATTTCACTTCAAATATTAATTTCTCTTTGGGAAACTAACTTTATCTATGTTTATTAGAGTTGCTTTTAATTTCTGAAGAAAAGACATGCAAAGTGCGAAAAGACTGCTACTCCAACTAGGTGTTAATGCAGACACCCCCAAGTATTTACAATATGAATGTCAGATGAATACTTCTTAGCATCTCTATTGAATACTGAAGTTACTCGTATCCTAAATGTAGTATTTAAATATCCTATTGTTTCCATACACATTGCAGCATTCCTATAAAGCCTGTCCAGAAGAAATAAATGTCTCATTTAGCCTATATACCATCAGCAGAAAAAACCTTTTACTAGGAAATGTATTATTTGGTACAAATCCCTGAGGCAGCTATGGGGAAAGCTACGTTATCTACATGAATATCTTGTTTTACCACCTGTTCTGTGTATAATTGCAATACTGTAGACATACATTGCATGATGTTGGAAATATTAAGTAAGTAATTCCTTACACTATCCCTGTGTGGTATGTTTATTATATTGATATAATGAACATATATATGTTATTTATAATATGTAATATATTTTTCAGTTATTTATTTATATTTTCATTTTAAAATTATTTTTCCCTGTCTGAATGCTTGGTTCTGCTGTGTGTTCTCTTCATTATGGCTGAATCATTAAGTGCAGATCAGTGCAACACAAAGAATGAAGACTGAAAGCCATGATGGAAAAGTCATGTAGAGTGACACCATCATCCTAGTTGTTGGTATGTGTATTTATTTCCTTAATGAGGAAACTGGGACATCTGTGTGTCTCAAAATCCTTTTGACGTTTCCATTTTTGATTCCAAGTGTGCAGAATGAGCAAACTTTACATTCAGAAACCAGAAGAGGTGGGGAGGCACTCAGCAGTCTTCTCAACATCCTCATGTGTCTGCACAAGGAGCAGGGAGGATCTCAGTCCTAATGCTTGTGTCTTTTGTAAGTGCAAGTGAATAAGTTTAACAGACCCAGGTTGGTTCTATTCATACTCTGTAATGGCCATGACACAAAGTAAGACTCAAGAGCCAGATTGCTTTTGATTTGTAGGGAGAGTCTAAAGACAGATTCACCTTTATGGTATCTGGGGATTTCTCAAAAACTTTAGAAACTTAAAGTTTCTTCACCTGGAGACAATACTCCAGGCTGCTCTAGCTGCTTAGTAAAAGTTTATAGTACATGCACTTAACGTCCTCTCTCTCTCCTTACTGGTTCGTCACCACTTTGTCATCAGTTCATGTTCAATATTCTATTACTGTTCACTTGTAAACCTAAGTTTTTCTCGTAAACTACTTGAGCTACCCTGTGTCTCAAGAAGTTTCTGCTCCTGGGTGAAGTAATGATGTGGGCCCCATTATCACTGCATGGGTAGTTCTAAAGATGACAGAGTCAGACTCTTCTCAGAAAAAAAGACCAAAGGAACAGAACAAATAGTCAAAATTTACAACAAATGACATACTGATTGAACAAGTATTGGCTTCTTTTTTACCTGATTATTTTGAATTCCAACCAAGTGAATGCAGTTTTGCAGTACTTGAGTGTAACACTTCTCAAGAAAGGTTAACTGCAATGCATACTGTAAGAGACAGTATATTTTATTTTCATAGACATTTCTCTAGCACCTTTGACTCCGGTCTATAAACAGACACATATGTGAGACAAAGGTGGTCTGTGTACCCAGAGTGAAGACATACAAGTGTGATGCAGAGAGTAGCGGTTGATCTATAGACATTAACGAAGGAAAACTCCTTTTGGATACCTGACAACTTTTAATAAGTTTTGGTTGTAGCAGATGGTCTCCAGTTTCTTATGAAAGGAAATTAACTTTTTTGGCAGTAATAGTGGTAGTTCTTCTACTCTCCTACCTCAATATTAATGTGGATTAATTGAACACTAAATATTAATGGAAGAATTTTTTTACAAATTCTGGAAGGAATACAGCTCTGTTGCCTCCAGACACAAGCTGACCAGTGAAAAACTGTGAGGATTGTCCGAGATTTGCTAGATTTAGGTTTCCCTATAAGCAGTCTATTCTATAATTGCTCATTTTGGATTTTCTTATGTGTTTTGGATACCAGCCGTCGTTGAAGATTGAAGCAAACAGATGTTTTGTGAGACAGGAAATAGGTGTCTTCGTTGTTGCTAACAGCATATGACTCACAGTGTACAGAAAAAAGCTGCTACTTGGTGAGGCTGTGCTAAGGTTTTTATTCATCTCTTTTCTTTCTGTTGCAGACAAAATTGGGTCTAATACCTGTTAGATATTGAAGTTAGGCCAAGGCCAAGGCAACTTTGCTATGATTTCATATAAATCTTTTTTAGCTTGTAATTTTGCTTTCCTTAAAAAGGCTTACAAGTTTGTTTACAAGTTCTATTCTGGAAAGACAGCAGAAGCAAAAGTGAGATGAAAAATCAGCTTTCTGTAGATTTAGCTATTACTCTAGCCAAAACTCAGCATTTTAATTCCTTTGACAGTTCTGACACACTCTTAAATAAAATAATTACAGCGATAACAGTTTGGCTCTTTTTTAATGTAGTGAAACTGTGACATTTTTCCCAACATTCCCTCACTTCCCTCAGTAAATTCTGAAATGGTACTGAGCCTTGGAAACCTGTTCTAACATCTCCAATTTATCTGTGGTTCCTAAGAGTCAAACTCCCAGCTTTATGTCAGTCACAAGATGCAGAGAGCTCAAAGGGATTATCAGCTGTAGAAGACCTCCCCATGATGTGAGAAGCGTTTGATTCAAGTCTTCTAGGAATGCTGGCTCAAAGGTGAGGAAATGTTGGAAATGTTCAGTAGGCACTGGGGAGAAGTCAAGAGACTATTTGAAAGATGGCTTCACTGCACAGAAATTGGAGGTTGTCCAACGTAATTCTGAATGCTTTATAAAAATTGCTATGAATTTCAAAGACTAATATGGATTTCCTGGTGTACTGAACACATACAACTTTTACTTCACATACAAAATTTTGCAGGAACCTTATAAGAACTGTTAATATTGAAAGGACTTTTACAGAAGCTCTAAATTCCAGAAATGCACTTTCAATGGCCTATATGGAGAGACTGTGAATTTGGTGCAAAATTTTGTTTTCAGAAGTCCTGATAAAAGTTTAGGCCTTTAGGAAGAAGGCAGAATAAATTGTCTTAAATTACAAGCTTTATAAACATCGAAGAGGACTTTGATTTGACCAGTCTCTGTTGCCTTCATCGAAGGCATGGCGACCTGGTTCAGGAATGGCACGGCAACCAACCCCAGGCCGCTTGGGCCATCTGCTCACAGACACCAATGTGGTGGATGGCAAATGGTGTTTATTGATAGATAACACAGGTTTATATAGCTAAGGTTTACAACGTCACTTCTGCCTGCTTACATCATGAACTAAACGTTATTGGCTATTGGGAGAGGGGCCCTATCTTTCCATATATTGAGAGATCTTCCAGTCACTGGACCTTAGCTAGCAACAGTCTCAAATTTTTCTGTTTCTATTACCTGCGGTCAAAATCTGTCTCATGAAATTTGCCAGGCAACTGATTCCTTGTGTTTGGGTAATAATAACCATAAAAATAATCAGAAGTCTGTGACATGTCTTTCTGCCTCTGTCTTGGCTGACTTATACAGGAAGTGTGAAATCACGGGGAGAATTGAGAGCTGATTTATCTTTCTACCTCTTATAAGAAGTTGCACAAACAATTTTAATTGCATTCAGATGAGAGAAATATGACATACACAGCAAATCCTGTAGCTTTTTTTCTTTAACACAATAATGTTCTAAGTGCTCAATCTGGATCCATAATGTAGAATTTCTCTTTTCACTAAAAGGCGTTATATTTTGTGAATTTGGTTGGACTTGGAAAGCCAGACTGGGCAGGAATTTGGATATTGTTATGGCTGTCTTGCAAGAAGAGGTATAAGTAGCAGTTAATCAAAGGGAAAGCATTTTTATGTTATCTCTAAAGCAGATAAAATAAGACTAAAGATATGCCACTGTCAGTTTTTCAATTATCTGATGACAGTCTACAATCAATCACAATATTCAAAAACATAATATTAAGCATAAGAAAGAAATGGGCCTGCTCGAGCGGGTCCAAAAGAGGGCCACAAAATAGAGGAGTGGAACAACTTTCCTGTGAAGAAAGATTGACAGTTATTTAACCTAGAGAAGACTCCAAGGAGACCTTATAGCAACCTTCCAGTACTTAAAGGAGGCCTACAGGAAAGATGGGGAGGGACTCTTTAAAAGATGGGGAGCATAGTAATAGGATGAGGAGTAATGGTTTTAGCGTGAGGGTAAATTTATATGTGATATTAGAAAAAAAAATTTACTGTGAGAGTAATGAGATGCTGGAACAGGTTGCTCAGAGAAATGGTGGATGCCCACTCCCTGGCAGTGTCTGAGGCCAGGGCTTTGAGCAACCTGGTCCAGCGGAAGGTGTCCCTACCCACAGCAGAGGTTTGGAAGTAGATGGCCTTTAAGGTCCCTTCCAACCAAAACTATTCCATGATTCTATGATATACTGCCACTGAGCAGTACAAAAATAAGTAAATAAACAAATTTATATGATGGTAGAAGTCAAGCACTGTCTCACAGAGCCACTGTTTCTCTCTTGCAGTATGCGGAAGGTGATAGTAATACTTCAGCGTACCATAGCACCTCAGGCATGGGTGCTGAGATGCAGTCTGATTTATCTCAAGAAGGTAAAACTGTTGCCAAGTAGTTTTGCAATGTATTTGCTAAGCTCCCTGTTTGTTTTTTACAAACAACATATGCATAAAATGCAAAAGTAGTCTGAGTATTATAATATCAAGATTTACTTGAAATAATATTTTTCAGTGTTTTCAGCAAGATTCTGCAAGACTTCCGTGAGTTACTAGTTTAAGGACATTAGTTATAAGATTTATTTCTGTAACATTTATTTTGTTTGTCTTTTTTTTCTTCCTCCACATTCTCCCATGCTGCTTTCAATCCTGTTGCAAGGACTTGAACTTTTATAATTCTTGGAGAAATTCTACAAAATATTTGCTTTGTTGTGTGCTCATTTTAATGTTCTCTGTTACAGGAGACAGAGGAATATCTATTCTAAGGCTTTTGAGTTTATGTTCCTCCATAATTATTTCTCATTCATCTTGTATATCAGCAAAAAACCCATATCATTTAGTAAAGGAGAGATGCTTGTTGGAAACGTTACAGTTAACATGATAATTACTGTCCGTCATAATTTGCTTCTGCAAATTGTTCTAGACCATACCACTTAGAGTGCTTTTAGTGTTTACAGCCACATTCAGAATGTTAATTATTAAAAAACCTACCTGCTGCAAGGCAAATATTTTGCATTGCATGGTCCATTCCATAGCATATATGATGTAAATAGCATAGCAGTGATGATGTAAAAGTCTGGTTTCCTACTGGTTGTAATCATGTCGAAGAACATACTTGATAAATCACTTCTCTGAGAACTACAGTGGCAGACATGTCCATTATTGCCCTGTACCAAAGGGCTGGACAAACCTGTCTGTGTCTAAGAAATAACTCTTTACACAAAGCTGCTTTCTCTTTCCCTTTTAAACAAATAACTTATTACTCATTAGCTTTACTTTTGGGAGATTTAATGCTACCTATCAGTAGGACTTCTGTTAGCTTTTTACAGTAGTGATACTGCGTAGGATCCTTTTGCTAAAACTATGTAATGGTTTCAATTGTATGTGAATTCAGCATAAATTTAGCCAGAAAATAAAAGTGTCTGCTGGCAGGAACAATGAGGATTTTACCCCGTAACAGAGGGAAACTTTAGTGTTTTCTTAAAAACACCAAAATATCCAGCCTTTTAACTACACCATTAGTTTTCATTGTCAGGGGTCTGTTTTGGAAATTTCATATTACTTTGCTAATAATGAGATTATTATGAAGAAGAAGATAGCACAGCCACAGTTCAGGAGAGTATTTCAGCATGTCTCTGCTTTTAGAAACATTATTACTCACTTCAGTGGGGTTACGTGTCCCAAAAGTTACATCTCTATATGCCATTCTGAACCAGAGTCTGGAAAAATACCATCCAGCAGCACACTAATATCTTAAGAAGAGGCTTGAAAATGTCCAATATCTCCTGAAATTGATAGAAGCAGAACTGGAGAAACCGTTCTTCGAAACTTCCTGGGATTTTGCCTACAAAAATCAGTAGGATGGAAAATGCTTGGCAAGCAAAGCTGTATGAATGTTTAGATGTTTGTCACATTAGTACTTACCATAAAATTAATGGCAGGGATTTTCAAAGCACTTTGGCAGCCTGAGATATCTTTCATGTTTCTTTCATACTTCAATTCCTAATCATTCTGCTTTTCTATTATTTGCTGCTTAAATATCCCTTTCACCCTCATATACTTTTCTACAGATCTATTTTTAAAGTGTCTTCTTCACAAAAATGGTATCTACTACTCTTCCACTCCTCCAAGATTTTTCTAAAGATGCGTTACTTCCTGAGGAAGTCAATGGAACAGGTTCTTGACTTCAAGAACATGCATAAAAATTTATGCAATGTGGTCTTGAAGTTCTCGGAGCAGACTTGTTACCTCCTAGTCACTTTTAAAATGCCAGTAACATTTACAGTAATGTAGTGATGAGCAGTGATAGCTGCAAAAAATGATTATTGACCTGTAAAGCAAAATCATGGAAGTGGGGGTTGGAAAGAAAGGAACTTTGAAGGTCGTCTATTCCAGCTTCCCCCTCAAATAAATTATCATGACTATATCAGATCACCTTTGACTTTGTCAAGCTAGCTTTGAACTTCCTAGATGTGATGTCTTTTAGCACTTCTAAATGGCTTGACATTGCCTGTAGCCTCACAATTGAAAGCAAAACATAATGCTTCTTGGGAAGATGATCCTGCAAGCAGCACCTTCAGCATTATTCTCTTATGTGTACTCTGTTACTTTGTTCAGTCTTGATATAACACTGGATTCCAGTCACTGGAGTCTGTAGCTAGAAGGGTTTTTCAAGGAAGAAGCAAGACCTCTATCTACTTTTATAATACTATCTTTTATATTCTGGTGTGATCATTGAAGAAAAAGGAATAAAAAAAAGAAATTACATTTTAGATGCAGAAATGAAGTAATTATTTTAAGGGACTGCTTTTTAAATTATGCTTTAATCATGCATTCCTACGTTATGTACTGATTTCACTGGCATTACAAATCAGTTTGTTGTGAAATGCGTGTCTGGAGAGTATATTAAATAAGCATAGAATTCTGTCTGCTCTTGTTTCTAAATATGCTGTGCAAAATCTATGCTTAAAAATGTGAGAGTTATTAAATGTGATTCTAAAAAAAATTGTTTCACTTCTCATGGTGCCTCATAACCCTTAGCATTCTGGGGACAAATGAAGTGGAGTTGCCCCCGAATATGTTAAAACATGGCAGTGGCTGATTTTTTAAAGACCTGCACCTACAAAAACATCTTTCACAAACTGTGAATCCAGACTGCTGTTATTCAAACAGTAACCCCATTGATCAATGTATGGAATGAAATAAATTCCTACGGAATGTGGAAAACTGGAGAAAGAGAAAGGTAACCACTGGAGAAGTCTGTATCAAGGAAAGAGTCAAGCAGTGTGTGCTTTGAAAAAAGTCCTTTTGTTCTGTAATCATGTTTTAGCTATGATGCTTATTGAGATATTTAGCATTTAGATAATACATTTAGCAGATGATACTTTGCTGGACTTCATTTTCAGAGTTAAAACACATTTTGTTCTAGGTGAATTTTAATCAGAAGCTAAGCAATGAATTCCCATTCATTTTCACTTTCAATTCAAGACTTAGAAAGGAATTTTTAAACTGCTTGTCAAGATCATGACTATCATAAATATGTGTGATGAAATTACAAAGACATGCAGAAAAACTGGAGAGGAATCATGTTTAGGCATACAATTAATCTGCTTCCTCTCTCAGCTTGGAATCATCTTGGAAATTAAGCAGAAAAATATGATAAGTATTTAAATATAGTTTCAATTTACCTTTCCCTAGCTCTAAATTTCCAAAAGCTGAAACTAAATGTGTTCCATAAATCACAGTTTCTTTTCTATAGTGGAGAATGTTTAGTTCACTGAAGAGAGTGAACTCTGGGAATATTCCTAGTACATCAGTATCTAAATAATGGAGTTATATGTGTGAGCTATAAATTCTCTGTGGAAATTATTAGCTTTCACAGTTTTCAACAGAAAAAGAAATTGAAAGAAAAGATTGATAGTCTGTTAGCCAAGTAGAATTATTTTGGTAGTAAGGACCCAGTACTCTCATTGGGCTGAAGGATTTAAAATTCCACATAGAAGTAGGTCTGTGTGAATTAAATGTAATTATGATATTGAACAGGCTGTGCAGTTCTATCAGAATATGGTTTGGAAATGAAGGTAAATAAACACGTTACCTTTTTGTCTTACTATGCACCTACACAGCAAATACTGACATATGTTTTCAAAGCCAGAGTTAGAAATATAGGAATATTTCTCCGTGCACTACAAAAAGTGACAAAGATACGATAGACAGTTATTCCTGCAGAAGTGTTCTGATTCAGTAATTCTGAACCACAAAACATGTGGTTCCACAGTCATTAATAGCCCATTTGTGCATTGTCCAGTCATGAAAAATAATTTATTTTATATCAACCAGGCAGGATATTCCACTGATTCGAATGAATGAAGGCTAATGAAAAAACTGTTGTAAAACAAACACAGAATGGCTGCATGAAAGTAATCAGAGTTCACAGGGTATTTTTAATCCCTGTTGAACTAACTTTCTGTGGCCTATATGAAGTGTCGTTTTCACCCAAATATGGCACAGTTAGTTAATTTCATTAGTAAGTAAATGTTACAGTCCTGTTACCAGTTAATGGCCCATCGGCAAAATAAATTTTCATTCCCAAAGAGGAGTGTGTTATCCCTTCAGTTGTCTGTAGAGGATGTGGACTTTTTTTTTCTCTCATATTATTCCTCTGCCTTGTGTCCACTATTTGTTTTTCTTCAAGAGAGAAAACCGCTACTTGAAGTTTTCTGCATCTCTTTGGTGCTTGTATTCAGGTGCAGCAAGCATGCTGGAGGATTAGGCTTGCATTTTCATTTTGTGCTGCTACTGGGTTAAGTACAAATACAAGTGCTTGTTGAAGACTTGTCAGAATGGAAATAAAGATGCAATAGATATCCAATCTTTAATCTGAAATATCTGTAGCTGCCACATAGGCAAAGCTGCATCAAGCAGCATAACATCGTACTGTTAGCAAACACTTCACTGACTGCTCACTAGACTGAACAGCTCTTGTTCAGGAGAAAAAATCTGTTGCCCCACACTGGTTTATGGGAATTCCAGAGTGACTACATAATTTGAAAAAATTTGTGACACTTGTATATTTTGATCATGTAGTCCCACAAAGAAAATTTTTATCAATATAAAGTCACAAGTGGGTAAGTTAATTCTTGTTTTAAAATGTGCATATGTACATATATGCATATACACATATGTGTATCTCAGCAGCATTGGCCAAGAGCAGAGTACATGCTTGTAGGCTTTTGGTGAAAATAAAATGGGGCTTCCAAGTCAAACAGTGAGTCACCACTATGAAAAATATTTTTACATTAAAGGATGAGAAAAATGGGTAAATACTTTAGAATATATTAATTAATAAATTATGATGGATACAGATTATTTTTAATATATTCTAATATGTGACTTTTCACCTTTTTTTTTTTTATCTCTCAAGAATTTAGCCTCTTCTCCTGCAAAATGTTGTGCTTGGACACTTTCTGTTCACTTTTGTTTTTCCAGACACTTGCACAACTGTTAGAAACAGTTTTAAATGGAGGTAAAAGGTGAAGAAACTGTAAAGTTAGGCTTGATCATCTGTTGTAATCTTGTCATTTAGTCACAGAACCACAGAGTGGTCTAAGTTAGAAAGGATACCTGAAGGTCATTTGATCCAGCTCCCATGTTCAACTAGGGCCACCTACAGCCTTTTGCCCAGGGTCATATCTGGACATTTTTTTTAATATCTTAAATAATGGAGACTCCACAAACTCCCTGAGTAAGCTGCGCCACTGCTTAGTCACCCTCACAGTGAAAAAATGTTCCTCATGCTCAGAGGAAACATTTCAATTTGTGCTCATTGCCTCATTTCTGGTCCTTGGGCACCACTGCAAAGAGCCTGACAAGTATTTATATATATTAATAAGAATATAATAATAAGGTCCAATGAATCAGATCCTTGACACTCCTTTGAGAAAAATGCCTCTAATAGTTTCAGAAAAAAGAGGCTTCAAAGGACCCACACTCTCTTTTCTCCAGCCACATTTCATGCAGAAAACACGTATGTGTTTATGTGTATAGGTAAAAATATGTATTTATATAAAGAAGTCCTTTCTTTTTTTTTTTTTCCCTTTGCTTTCAAGGAAGTCTTTGCCACAATATGAAGTCTGTGCCACTATGGCCAAACCAACAGATCAGGGTATCACTTTCTCAAAAAGTGCTTATGAAGGCAAGGAAAAGGCACAAAAAGAAGGACAGTGGTGAAAACACCCACCCTTTTTCAACTACATCTGCTATATCGCCATTCAAATACACCACTGCTTCATAACTAGGTTGTTTATTATGAAAAGATGAGTTTCTTATGGATATGGTTTAGTAGGGAGACAAGCATGGTTGGACTTGATGATCTCAGAGGTTTCTTCCAACCTTATGATTCTATTCTAAGCTGCTGCCATGAACTGCATTATTAAGCAGCTATTACTTTTAGTAATTAAAAGCAGTTACTATTAACCACCAAAAGTTACAAAACAAGACAGGAGTAAAAAGATAGTGATAATACTGCTGGTATTTCTTTTGAACACTGCTTTTCCTCTGTCGCAGAATGTGCATTTTTCTGTTGGATCCCTTTCAGACATGCACACATCCCTCCACTGGGACACAACTCTAAATATCTACTCACTTTTTTTAAAAAAACCCAGTCATTATTTTTTTGCTTATCAGAATTTGCTAAGTCACTTAAGGTCACTTCAGATGTTCATATACCAGATATGAGAGAGTAGCCATTAACTTTTATGTGACTTTGGCTGTGAGGTCATGTAGCAGAACCACAAAATTTCAGTTGCAGAAAGAGATTTTCCTGTCAGATCCAAGATAAATGTCCTGCCTGTTGAGTCTGGAGTTCTGCAGTTGCATTCTGTAAGTCCAAATAATTTTGTGATTATTTTCCTTACTTTAAAATAACATAAAAACCACCTTCATAAGACCCCACAGGCTGCACTGGTTAGTTCCTTGGTGTTATTCCAAAGCAAGCGATGCAGCTGCCAGATAGACCACCAGGGAACTGACCTGATTCTCAAGGAACTTAAACTTTAGGGAAAAGATCTTGAGGAGGGTGTGAAGAAATTGATATTTCCATCTCTGTATTGTAAATATCAAACTCGGCGAGGATTAGCAACAGAAATTGTAAGTTCTGCGGCCGTGTGCTTGGTTGAGGTGGGCAGACAACCCCCAGAGGGGATCATCACCCTCAATTAAAAAAGAAAACAAGAGGGTGATGAAATAATTGATTAATAAAGGTTTCATTTTACTGTCAAACATGTTTCTATGTTTGTGGAGTCTCAGTTTATGTATTGGGGGAAGTTACTATATTATATAAAATCATCACATCTGTACTGAAAGCAGTAAAACTACTATAACTCACTCCAAAGAGTTACACTCTTTGGTTTTCTTGCAACTACAGAGCTTTGGGAAATGAAGACATCAATTTAAAAACAATCTTTCCTCCTCAGTTTTCAGAATCGTTTCAGGTTTAACCTACTCAAATATGGTTCTGCTGTTACTTGGAATGTTCTTTGTTACATTTTGTGTATAGAGCAGCATATAAGAAGATGATCAGATCTTACTGAGTGCCATCAGAAATCCTGACAATCTTCTTTCAGGGGATGAACATGAACATGTTGATTTTTTTTTGTCAGCAGGACTTTTATGACCTGCTGGATGGCAGTGACATATCAGTGAAGCTACCCACTGTGAAACTTTGGTGTTTTACAGTGAGGTCCTGAGGGAGGTGGTGGATGAAGATACTGAGCCAATATCCATCATATTTGAGAAGCCATTCCCACTGACTGGAAAAAGTGGAATATAACTTCTATTTTTTAAAAAAGGTAAAAAGGAAGACCTTGGGAACTACAGGCCGGTCAGTCTCACCTCTATGCCCAGCAAGATCACGGAGCAGATCCTCAAGGAAACACCGCTGAGTCACGTGGAAAATAAGGAGGTGATTGGTACAGTCAACATTGCTTCACTAAGGGCAAATCATGCCTAACAAATTTGATGCCCTTCTACAGCAGGGCAGCAGTGTTGGTGGATAAGGGAAGAGTAACTGACATCATCTACCTGGGCTTGTGCAAAACATTTGACACTGTCCCATATAACATCCTTGTCTCTAAATTGAAAAGATATGGAACTGATAGATGAACCACTCAATGGATGAGGAACTGGCAGGATAGTCATACTCAGAGAGGTCAACAGCTCAATGTCCAAGTGGAGACCAAGGACGAGTGTCGTTTTGCAAGTGTTGATATTGGGACAGATGTTGCTTAACATCTTTGTCGGAGGCGTGAATGGTGGGGTTGACAGCAACCTCAGTAAGTTTGCTGATGACACCAAGCTCAGTGGTTGATGTGCTAGAGGGACCTTGACAGGTGGGCCCGTGCTAACCTCAACAAAGCTGAGTGCAAGGTCCTGCACCTGGGTCAGGGCAATCCAGAGAGACCTTACAGCAGCCTTCCAGTACTGAAAGGGGGTCTGCAGGAAAGCTGGGGAGGGACTCTTTGTCAGGGAATGCAGTGATAGGACAAGGGATAGTGGTTTTAAGCTAACAGAAGGGAGATTTGGATCAGATATTAGGAAGACATTTTTTTCCTGTGACGGTGGTGAGTCACTGGAACAGGTTGGCCAAAGAAGTCGTAGATGCTCTGTTCCTGGAGGTGTTCAAGGCCTGATTTGGTATAGCTTTGAGTAACCTGATCTAGTGGAAGGTGTCCCTGCCCATGGCATTGGGGTTGGAACTAGATGATGCTTAAGTCTCTTCCAACCCAAACCATTTTATGATTCTATGATGTACAGAGCTACGTGTACACTGATTTCGAAGCAACCTGTGTTTATCTACTGAACCATTAACTTTGAAGAAAGACTGACTTAGACCGCTTCCGATTTTTCTATTTGCTTTTCTTTTCTTAATCACATTTTCTGGGACCTCGTCTTTTCTTAAGATGTATTTTTCCAAGGGATTATTTGTGATTTGACGGTGGAGTTTCCAATAAATGGATTTATCAAGATAAACTGCTTTAGCAAAACTATATCCAGATGCATCAACTTC
The DNA here is from genome assembly GCA_033556795.1 of Tapera naevia. Taxonomy (NCBI): domain Eukaryota; kingdom Metazoa; phylum Chordata; class Aves; order Cuculiformes; family Neomorphidae; genus Tapera; species Tapera naevia. The sequence continues at coordinate 1,764,092 of JAUMJJ010000095.1, forward strand.
TAGGTTTCTCAAATGGGAGCCAAGCTGAAAATGTGACCTTAATTGAAGCTATATGTTCCCTTCACGATTACATGTTGTATGCCTGTATGCATACATATGTGCAAGGAGGGTAATGTGATCAGTTAAGGAATAGACATTTCTCAAATACTTTGAAAAGAATAAGTTATCTCTGTTTATGATAAAACAGTCATACTAAATGGTGTATACTCAGAAAAGTGTTCATGGGTATTGCTTCCAGTTATTTGAAAAGTTTGTAAAAGAAAAGAAAAGAAAAGTATATACTTAATATTATTTTCAAAACTGATAAGAAAGAGGGAATATATAGATCCAGTGCCCTTTACATTTTCTTGATGACTTTGCAAATGGAAGTAGGGAACAGGAGAGAGAGGTAGAGGTGTGGAAGATTACTGTGATGTTTTTGAAGACTTAGATGCGTACTGGACTTACACAAGTTCATTACTGTTCACAGGTCTGGCAGTAGTTTGCACAGCTTTATGCCACAGAAAAAGACTAAGATGTGGTATATGTTCAGAGAATAGGGCTGCACCACTACCTTTAATATTTTTCAAAAAGCTTAAGTTTTGAAAAATATTTCCTGAAGCTGGAGTTCAGTGAATTGGGTGTTTGGCAAGAAGCTGCTATAGAAAGTCAGAACAAAGATAAAGTAATATTTGACGATGTATGCTGTAGTAGAGGAGAAAAATTATTTCAGGTGATGGTGGAACTAAAAAGGCGAGGAGCGCACAACGTAAAGGATCTGAAGACACCATTGCTCAGAACTTCGAAAACATAGCTTTTAGCCTGCATGGTGCTATGATTTCCACTATCTGGATACTTCTGGTAAAGTCCTGACCATGTTTACTTCAGACATAATTCAAACTTTTTGCAAAATAATTGTGCTATTACTAACACACATCCGTGCTTAACACTACTGAAATTGGTGAAATCAGTGTCTTGCAATAGAAATGAGGGTTCTGACAGTGAAAAGAAAGAACAAAGCCTATAATCAAAGCCAAAAATGCCAACAACATTGTGGTTTATTGCTTTTATTATGTGGGTTTCTTTTTTTTGACTTACTGAGTATTCAGTTCAAATAAGCGTTAACAAAAATGCAATAAATTCTAAGCATATTACTTTTTCTTCTTCTTTTCACAACAATAATAACATGGAGAAAATAACCTTTGACATTCAAGCCAAAAGTACAACATTTTTGTACACTAACTTTTTAAAAGCAGAAAGCCAACATACTAACACTTTAGCTGGATTTACATATATTGGATATATATGCAAATCAGCTATATTCTTCAAGTTTGGGATAGCATGCAATTGAGATTTATCTGGGAAAGTCTTTCAATTATATATTAAGCATTAAGACTTCAGAATAACTGCTTTAAATTACTTTTATCTTTTTGTCTTTTTTTTCCAGCTCTTGGATCAAATAACATTTTGAATGAACTAAAAATGTAATGTTCAGCAAAAAAAATACTTCTGCTATTCTCTGCATACTCTGGAGGGAATTAAGTTATTTTTGGCCATTCACACCTAAAACATAATATATTCTTTGCATGCAAAAAAAAAGATAAAATTATAAAGTTAATTTTTGACCCTTTGGTCATACAACTTTAAATCCTGAACAAAATCTAACAGACAGTTTGGTTATTTTAGCCATAAGTTATTGATCAATCCACATTTTATATGAGCCGTGGAGTTCTGCTCTTAAGGGCAATAAGTTACAGAGACAAATGAATTAGTTCAATAATTAAGCATGAGAGTAGATCTGCTAAAATGAATGTTAGCAAGTTGGAGAATGTATTATCTACTCTTCCAGTCTGAGTCAGTGATCTTGCTATTAATTATGATCTACCTGACAATCTGATTTAGTCACCAGACACTGATGAATTTTGTCATAGCTAAATAACTCAAATAACTCAAGCTCTGATATACATATAAAAGGTTTACATGCTGGAGTCCGATAACAATAGATGAAATATCTCATTCATACAGCTGTTATAACGTTTTCATACTGCTCCTGTCATATTCCCTTGGAAAAACACATGGGAAATGTAGCTTTGAATCAGAGAAAAAGTTTTGTCTTTGCCCTCTCAAGCTTCTCAAGCTACTGTGTGGGACTGCATTTTGAGTCATGTGATGGGGACAGATAAGGTTGGGGATGTGTGCCTGCAAATGCGGATACACTATGAGGACAGACTCCTGGTCTTCACCTATATCACATAATACATCTCACCACTTGGTTGTTTTCTTCATGGAGCCCTTTTGGGAAAAAACAGCAATTTATTAGTGTTCTATGGTGGGGTTAAAATAAGAAAAATTTAATAGATTTTGTTTGTAGAGCTTGTAATGACTATATTGGCCTTTTTGGAGCTATCTGACAGAGCCAGCAGTCACACCAGTTTAGGCCTATACCTGAGAATTTATTTTGAACTTGTAGTATTTCTGTTCTGAAGAAAGTACACTGTAATGTAATGCCTGAGGCTGTGTACACCTGAAGCTAGGTGAAAGTAAAGTCACTGAAGTGATTTACTTCATCTATATGAACAAAATCTGAAATATCTGTATCCAGCATCCCGTTGATATGTCTTATGCTAAGTTCAAGTAGATTTAGTTTTTATTTCACTGTTATTATAAAGAAAACTTTTATGTTCTTCTTAAGGAAGATAACAATTCCCGTAATAGGTGCTTTGTGAATTTTTTTTTATGAAGTCATGTAACAAAAATCATATTTGCTTAGTTTACTGTTGCGTAGCATCACATGCGAGGTCCACAGTGGGAAATCTGTGGTTTGAAAGTTGTAAAAGCAGTTACTCCACTGAGCTGAAGAAATAGCCTGCTGTATTTGTATTAAAGAGAAGAGTGGTAGGCATGTATTACAGTAATGTATTAAGTTTAACCTGGTTTCACGAGGAAATTAGGTGTATATATAACTGCAGGATGTGCAACATTTTCTCAAGTCTGCTTTGAGTCTGAGATTGTATGTACCAAATCTGACAAAGACACAAAGGTCTGATGGCTGTTAAGGTCTTACAGTCCTCCCGGATTAGGAACAGAGTAAGGATGAGAAACGCTGCTCACGTATTCACTGAGAGGCTGGTTACAAGAACCAACAAATTTGCATAAGATGTTTTAAATGCTAGAAAAGCTTTAGTGAGCTGTGGTGTGAGCTTTGCCCTTTCATGATGACCGAATCCAAGAAAAAAATCTAGTCGAAATGGGGCTTTGGCAGTTCCACTGCTCACAGCAGTTTCTTATTCACAGTATCACAGTATCACAGTATCACAGTGTCACAAGGTCAGAAAAGATCTCTGAGATCATCGAGTCCAACCTATGACCCAACACCAGCACCCACTCGTCATTTAAACCATGGCACTCAGTGCCTCATCCAGTCTGTTTTTAAACACCTCCAGGGACGATGACTCCACCACCTCCCTGGGCAGCGCATTCCAATGGCCAATCACCCTTGCAGTGAAAAATTTTTTCCTGATATCAAACCTAAATCTCCCGTGACGAAGCTTGAGACCAGGTGGCCAGTTGACTTTTCTTTCCATGGGAGTAAAGACAAAAGTGGCCAGCTAGCTCCTTCTGCGCACTCAACAGATTATAGTGAATGGTTCCCCTCCGACAAGAACTGAGAGTCTCCTGTACAGAGTTTTTTCCAAGTTTAGTCTGAAGTATCAGGAGAACATTGAGCTAAATCTCTTTTTGCTTCTGTGATTGTGGTCTGTTGTTAGGGGACAATTTATCAAAGAAATCTGTCCTGAGGTGAAAAGTAAGCCTTGAACAGCACATTTATTTCTGTCCCAGCTTTCTTAGCCTATTAAGTTTCAACATGAAAGCTATGGCAGGTGAAGTTGGTCAGCATTTGGAAAACTAATGTTGTCAGTAATAGAGAAAAAATATGATGTAATCAACAAAGCAGTTTGACCTTTGTGACAGAAGTCTATCTAAAACAGCTTTTGGTGGATTTGGTCCTACTGGTTCCTGGCTGAATTTGCCACAGCAGCAGAGTGTGCATTTGGAAATTATACTTGCCGATACTGTTTCTGACCATGAAAAGTTTGTCTGTCCCTAAGTTGCCACTAACAGTGTGCTGTGGGATGTGATCATTTGTATTAATGAGTCAGTTTAAAACAAGGTCTTTCACCTAGGACTTAAGCTAGGATTTTAACATAGATCTTTGTGAACCAGAAATGACATTTTTAAGGTATTTTTTTTAATCCATTCACTGCATTCACTGGGGAAATGAAAAAACATGCGCATCATAAAAGCGTATGTGATTTCCACTAAGATATAAGAGTAGCTCTTGGGAAATAAAATTCTTGGGAAAAGGAAGATGGAAGAAGTAGGATTATGTTGGCTACAGTATTTTTCCCACATTTTTACTAATGCATTCATACTATAAAAGCATTTAACTATAAGGAATATTAACATCCAGTACAAGACATATTTTAGATCTTATTGTTCCCATATCATCTACCTCACAATCATTTTTTAACTTCTCTGAATCCTAGCCCTTTATAATATCAAATCTATTAGCTAATAAATCCAATAGTGTAGAGAATAGATGAGAATGTACTTGGAAGGATAAAAAGCAATAGTAAATGTCAGGTACATAAACTGAAGAACATTTACGAATGGGATGCTCCTGGAAGACAACAAGATTACTCTTAAGGACTTGAAAGGAAAACTTTATTAACAAAGTATCAATTTCTGTTGTTTAAGAGAAAGTAATGGATGGTATAGTCATCTGAGAGAGGAATATAGTCCACTAGGTCTCAAAGTGCTGTGTAAGAGTCAAGGATTCATTAAAAAAGCCTTTATTTTTTGTTATCTTAGTGGTTTATAGTCCTTAATTTCAACAAGAACAACTAAAACTCAAAAGCCAGTTATTACAATATTTTTTTTTCTATTCTGATCTAACCTGACCTGGAATTCAGTCTGAGATTAGTGAAAGGTCTCGTAAAGCTTCACCTAAAGCTCTGGCGATACCCTGTATATGTATCAGCCTCCATCACATGGAGACTGTGCCAGACTGTAGAAGCCACACAAATGTATCAGTTATTTGTTTCTCTCATATACTACTCAAAGACTCCCTGCGGGCAGCCATTACAGCATTGGGATAATACTTGCCCTTGGGGGTTCATGTGTAGACTTGAGGCTCTGCTTGGAAAATGAATCTGCATATCACACACAAATAAGGCCTGAAGACAAGCCGGGCTCTTAGTGCTGTAATGGAATAGATGTCGTGAAAATTGTACAAGCAGGGAGCATAACATTTGTCTTCTTACAGCAGCACTGATTATGCAAGTGATGATCCGGAGTAGGATTTTCTGACAAGAGAGAGAATCCTGGATCATTCTCAGTATCAGATGAAAAGCAGAAGGGCATGCCAAGTTACACGCAGGAAGTACAGGGAGATAGTAGTGTTTCAGATCATTTGATTGAGCTAAGAGATATGGTGTGGTAGGTGTGAGGAGGGAAGGAGCATCTCTGGGTGAAGGTTTCTAATTTTCTTACAACAAATTATAACACACAATTTCGATCTGCTCATATCCTTCTTACGCCCCTGCTCCAAAGACAGAACTTTATACTGGAAATGGACACTAGCAGAGACAGCAGGAGCTGCTGATTAAGTGTTCTCTATCCTGGTTTCCCATTAAACCTCTTTATATGGGATGAGAATTTATATCCAGGTTAGTGTGCCAGACTGTGTCAGTGTCTGTTTTTCCACATTTGGGCAGAGACTCTTTGCTGGCATATACAACTGTTAGATCTAAGAAGAGTGTCAGACATCTCTCCCAGTACTTTACAAGAGAACTGTCTTCATCATCTTAGTAATACGTAGTTTGGCAATGAGGGTGTTGGTCATAGTCTTGCAAGTATTTTCTCTCTTAAAATTCAAGATGAAGAAAAGAGGGAAAGAGAAAACAAGAACAGCAATGTAATTTTTTTACCCATGAAAATACACAGCAAACTTAGTTTGATGTATTTTGTCCGATTTCCAAGGTCATTGTGACAGAAAAAGGGCAAGGTGATAATTCACTTCTGTTTTTCTGTTTTATGAATGTAATGGAAATTAAAACATATGCTAGCTTAGATGTTGTGAAAGAGCACACACAGCAGACACTGGTGTTTCATGAGCAAAGTTTTCCTTCCCTAAACCAAAGCTCCAATCTGATTTACTGTGTTGCTGTATAGTGGTGAAATGCAAAATCTCCCATCCTCCTGCAATCATTAAAGGCTACTTGCCCCTCTAGGGAGATGATATTGCCCACATCATATTTTACATATTTACACCACACACAGATTTCATTCCATAAACACAGTGTCAAGCCTTGCCACAGGTGCATGGTATTGGACAGCTGCAATATTTAATGCAGACTCTGTAATTCTTATACAGTTTAACTTTGTTCATTTGTCTGTAGGAGGGTGGATGTCCTAGAAGCCTGCTCTTTCCTTTTTATACACCCGTCTGCCCTGCCTTGAAGAAGGCTGGATGCAATAGCAGCTTTGCATCATTCTGAGTGCAAGAACTGCTTAAAACCCATTTCAGTGCCAGCTTTGTCCCAGGAAAGTAGTTGGGGTAGGGTTCTGTATTTCTAGAAATAGGAAAGTTGTATTTTTGTATAAGGTTTTGTTCTCTTACCTTGTGCTGAATCCCTTTCCAGGTGAGCACCTCAGATGAGCTCCTTCTTATCCCAAGCCTCATCCCTTCTGAGTCTCCAGCCACATTTCAGCTGTTCAAGTTCCGTTACTCTCCGTTTCCCCCTAGGACTCTGGTCCCTTCCACCCACCCTATTTCCATATTCTTCCTGACACAGACACCAACATAGCAACTAACACCTTTCTTCCTCTCTTCCAGCTAATCCTCCTTCTCTCCTTCACTCCTGCTGTTGCTGCTCCTTGTCCAAGTGCCTTAGCCAGGATTACAACCGAATATATGGCCTTGGGAATGTCCTTTAACTCAGTGAATACTAGTCATGCAGCCTTTATCTTTAAAACATCCCTGTCGCCTTCCGGAGATGAACTATTCCTCCCACGCCAGGTATGTGTTCAGAGAAAGAAGACACTACTCATTTATCTCATGTTCATGGAGAACTTGGTGTAATTTTCTACAGATAACCTGGTAAGGTCATAGCTAGAAATTTGATTCAACATCCAGCAAAGAAGGCTTCTTATTGTGATCTATTGAGTGTCAGCACTGGACTCGAAGAAACATGAATTTCACTGTACTGCAATGACAGAAGTTAGTTCTACATTTTGCTGCTGTGGTTGTAAATGCTACTTAGGAACCATGGGACAGATATTTGGAGATTTTTAGTATGTTCCCTTTCAGAAGTCTGGGTAGCCCTTTCAGAAAGCTGCACCACACTTTAGGGTTCTTATTCAGTGATCCACTAGCTGCTGATCCACATATTTTTTAAGAGAATAAATATTACCAAAACAGTGCAGGACAAAAGCTCATATCCATTGAAACTCATGAGGATATTCCTACTGACTTCAGGATCAGAAACAGATCTCTGAGGAAAATCTGAGTATTTAAAAGGACAGGTTTTAAAGAAAGTGTTGTAAATTAAAGGCTCAGGCAAATTACTGATAAGTTCTGATCCCTTCTTGATCTTAAAGACCAGCCAAATGTTTTGCTGCACTGCTAGAATATATTTGAGGTAGTACTGGGGAGATTAATGCAGTAATGTGATACCCATGTTTTAAGAAGTAACTACCACTGAGAAACATTTATTTACCTGTGATAAATGGTGTTCTAGCAGAGCACGATTAAGTGCACTTTTTGAAATACAAATGAAAAATACTATTTAGCAAATATATTAACAATTATAACTGCAAGACAATGCAGAAGATCTTATCCTGGAAATATACTTTTTCCACTGAAATCTTAACAAATATAAATATTGTGTACCAGCTCGTGAAAAATTTAAGACTCAGTATTAGACTGAGTTGTGGAACAAAATAAAGAAATTTGTGGAACAGACTTCTGCACATTCCTTTGCTTTCATATGTCCTGTAAGGACAGTTGTTTTCATGGGTGTGAATATTAGAAAAATTCTCAACAGATGGCATCTCATGGTTTCTGTTTTGTAAAGGGCTAAGTGACCTTGCTGTGAACTGCAGATAACTTCTTGTTTGCTGCTGTTTGCCAAGATCAGAACTGTGCACGCGCAAAGGAGCTGAGTGAACTTGCTGTATAACACCTTCCTCGACCATGCATAGAAATGGATAAGTGGTAGGTGAATTTATCATAAACAAGTATATATTAAACATATCTGTGCAGAACTCAATAATTATGCAGAGTACAGGCTGTCAAAACCAGCCTGTGCTTCACAGCAGTCCCTTAGATACTGAAGGAAGAAAATGAGTGGTTCCTAATTCAAAGTGAGATTGATCTAAGTAGAAATCTCCACGTGTCTAAACATACCCTGATTCTACAGCGCAACAAGCACTCTTCTGTGCTGACAAGCAGATAGTTTTGTTGTGTCTGGAAAAAAGTTCTACTATCTGACCTGGATATTTGGCTGAGTAGTAGTAGTACTACTCGTGTTAGAAGTAACTACTACTAGTTACACACAAAGACCACTCACGATGCACAGCTGCCAACTGTCCAGCAGCAAATGTTATCTAAATACAATCAAGCAATGGAGAAAAGGAAGTTTTGTTTCTTGTCCAATGTATTCCTCAAGGGCTGGAGGAAGGCAGATTGATTTAGTCAGAGATTTCATGCATGCCACCAGCTCAAAGCATGAAGTCAGTTAAGAAGATAAAAATTAGAGAGGAAGTATTTAAAATGGTAACTCAATGTAAAAACCAAGCTGAAAATGTATGTGGATGTCTATTGCTACTGATCAACATTCCTGAAGTATTGAGAGTAGGAAAAGAATCAATAGTCCCAAATACTGGAAGTTGGTATGACCTATAGAAGATCAATCAGATTTCTGAAAGACTCAGTTTTTAGACTTCCACTGACCTTAAGATTTCAAAATAGAATCAAGAAATTACTGTATTCTCCATCAACATAATCTAACAGGGTACACAGAAGTAATTAACTATTTATCCCGAGTACTTATACTACTGCACCATTATGATAGCCAAAAAGTCTATTTTTCATCAAAGAAATGCCATTTCGAAGGAACCTCTGGAGGTCTGATCCAACCTCCTCTTCAAAGCAGGGCTATCACCAGCACTAAGATTTTGAATTTGCCTAGCCAAGTCCTGGAGACCTCCAGGTTCAAGGTAGAATTGACCAAATAGAATATGTTTTATGTTGCCCAGGAATGAAAAGTGCATGGAAGAAGTTTTAGGCTTGGTGTTGTGTATCTGTCTGGGGAACTTGCTAAGTGTGTATAGGTATTGTAGGATTCCATCTACTGAAAGGAAGCATGGAAGACTCCTGTCCATGCCAGAAAACTGTCACTCATTGCTTGCTTGAATACTGGTGTGAATACTATAAAAGCAGTTTTCTTCAAAATTCTCCTTTCAGAAGACAGTGGAACTGTTAGTATGGCATGATAATTATGCTTAGACTCATAGAATGAAAGAATCATTGAGGTTGAAAGGGCCCTCTGGAGTTCAACCAGTCGAACCCCAAAGCAGGGTCAACTGGAGTCAGCTACTCCGGGGTGAGACTGTAATGCCTTTTTCCTTCTTCTGGGGATCCTGAAAATATCAAGTTACGAATGTCATCTTATGATGAGTACAGCAAAGGCTTCCCCCAAATTTCTTCCTCGATTGTAAGTATGAGGCCCAGCATCCTCTCATTGGCCTCATGATCACCTTTATTGGGAGGCTGTCATTAATGCAGTCCAAAAGTCTCATGGCCTGCTTGTGTCTTGCTGTGTTGCCCTTGCAGACTTCTAAATTCAGGGTAAGTATTATGCAATGTTTAGAGTTGTTATTGCTGTTGGGGGGGGGAGGTGGGGTGGTGGTGGTTGATCGAAGGTCTTTTTACACAGAAGTATTCTTGCAAGTTTGGAAATTTTCTCCATGAAGGGCACTGTTGCTAATTTGCCTTTGTTTTTTTCATTAGTGAACATGAAAATCAGTCCTGTTCCTCCTTCTAACCTTGCAGCCCCTTGATACTTTTCTCTGTACTTGTACTCCTTCCATGCCCAGTTCATGCTTTGCTTATGAGGCCTTTATGAGGGCCATTTAGTTACCCATGAACAATATCCCTTCAAAGATTATTTCCTTTTCTTGTGCTAATTCTTCAGGGATATACCAGCTCCATGAGCTCTGTATGTGATATATAGGCTTACACAAGTGCACACACAATTGTTCATTGTTATAAAAGTAGATGGGTCACTGTGATTTTTTGAACTTAAATATAGCCCAGGCCATAAGGTTGCCCTTGATCAGCAGCAGACAACAGTGATGGTAAACAGCTGCTTTTCAAAATGGCAACCTGTCACAAGTGCAGTGTCTCAAGGATTTTAATGTCATGCTTAAGTCAGACCTTATAATCATGTTTCAATATTTAAAGGATGACTACAAAGAAGATGGAGACTCACTTTTTACAAGGAGGTACATGGAAAACAAGGGGTAATGGGTACCAGTAACTCCTAGAAAGATTGCAATTGGATTCAAGAGGACAGTTTTTCATAATCAGAACACTGAGGCATTGGAATGATTTCCCCAGGGAATTGATGGATTCCCCAGCATTGGACATTTAAGATTCAGCTGGACAGGGTGCTGGGATATCTTGCCTAGACCATGCTTTTGCCAGGAAAGGTTGGACAAGGTGATCCTTGAGGTCCCTTCCAACCTGGTATTCTGTGATCGGTGGCAACTAGAAATGTGTTCTCTTCTGTTTTATGTAGCACATCTTAAACTGTGTCAAAATATTTTCCTTATTTTACCCTTTGCAGTATGTGATTAAATTTTATTTTGTAGATGTGGAAATCCTTCTCTACTTTATGTTATTGCTATAAATATTTCTTGTTACTTGCAAAACCCCACACACTTTGGCAGCAGGGAAGAAGACATTTTCTTACTGCACCTCACAACTCCATCAAGTATAAAATAGTATTCTGTTTCAGTTACAACGTTTCTTTGAATGCAGAACAGTGAAAATACAGGCTGTGCATTGCAGAAATCGTTTATTTACCCTGTTGAAAAGGGAGCTTACAAACTAGGATTATGATTATTTGGACTGGAAGAAGTCAGAGAAGCAAGGTCAGCTTGGCTCAAGTTTACTGACACTGAAGTGCCTGACATTGGCTGCTCTGACCCTGGTCTGGTTTTGAAAGCTTTCATAGAATATTGCTTTTATTCCATTGCCTTAAAAGAGCACAAAAAGGAGCTGACAACAAGGCTTGTGTGTCAGCAAACATCAGTAAAATAAGACATTCTTTCACAGGAAGCAAAGCCATCCACCATGGAGAGAATGTGCTTTTACAAGTGTGGTGCAGGGTTATGGACAGCAACTCTGATACAAAATGTGTGAAGAGAAACAAAGGTAAACACAAGTGAATTTGATTCATACATTGAAAAGAAAATAGAAGTAATAATTTCGTTCAAAAGCCAGCACCCACCCCACTCAAATCCCCAGATCTCTGCAGCCATCCAGACCTTTGGAGTTAAAAACAGCTGCTGTGATTTTAGCTACAGGGAGATTGACTGCTTACATTTAGCGAACAGTATCTGCTTAAGCACATTATTCTGACTGTCTTATGTACCTGTTAAGGTTCGCTAACCTGGATCAGAATTTTTCTAAATGTGGCACCTGATGTACCTGAATAATTGTGTTAAACGGCATTTCTAGCTAAAAACCTGATGGATTAATTAATTGTGACAAACCTTAAGATAACAGCTGATCAAATATTGCTGGTAAAAATTTAGAGGTTGAGGCCAAATATGACAGTCCTTTATGTGCAACTTCAGTTTTCGCATTCATGTAATTGAGGAATTCCAGCTCAAGCATCTTCTTACAGCATGGAAGAGAACAATAGTGTGTAAATTTTATGGTAATGTAACATGGGTTGGTCTCACCATACAGTAATAATTATTTTCTTGTACTAAAATGACTTGATGTCAATATTTCTTTTCTTCTCTTTTTTTTTAGAATGGAGGTTTTGTATGTTTTAAAATGTGGCTAAGATAGATAATTCTGTCCAGGTCAGGAATGGAAGTCTTGCCTTTGAAATCTGCTTCTGACGTATTTTCTAGTGGTGAAAACAAGGGTAAAAGTATACTGACAGTGTCCCTATCAGTAATCCTGCAGCCTTTGACTCTGTTGCAGAAGGTTTCCTAAAGCTTTTATACTGGTATACTTTATATAGCCTTATATAGTGGGCTGGCATTGGTCTGATGAAACCTGACCATCCAGTGGTTTTGGATCAGGCCCAGAATTGGGACTGCCCTGGTCCACACATGAAAGCATGAAGAGGAAGCAGCCTGTATGAGGTCTTGTGCATGCACAGTCCAGAGAGCACTCATCTGGATTCTAGAAACTGTAAATCCAACCAGACTCTCTGCCCCACCTAAACTGACCATGCAGTTTTTCTGCATCTGTGTTCTTTCAGTGATTCAGGAATATTTGTTGCTGCTATCAGTTATATAGTACAGATACAGCCAGACCTTTGGATATGTCTTTCATCTGCACTGTATGTTGAACTTGGGTTCATTTCCTTTAAGGGTAGAAGGCAAATATGTGCATCTAAACTTTGAGAGAGTCACATGCCTCCAGAAGCTGTTAGATTGTAGCAAATTGCCTTTTGGTGCCACTGGTTACGCTGTGCACTCTTTCTGTGACGACAACTAATGAATCCAAAAGGAGGCTTCTAGCCTAACAGTTATAGATGGATCTAATAAGATAAATTATATGAATCTTCAGTCCTGGAAAAAATCCACATATTGATTTATAGAATTATTACACGCTGTTACTTCTCAACCTGTCACTGAAGCTGCTCAGTAGGATTCTCCAGCTATCTGCAAATTTTAAACTTCAACTAGAATATGCAGTAACACATGGTAACAAATACAAATTATAACACAGTTCATAACTCTAGAATTATAAAAATACCATCACAATTTATGCTATTCTACTAGATTTATTTTTTTTTGAGATAAAATACAGCTAATATTGAAGCTGCTTCTGTACCACACCTTACAGTGCCCAGGGGTAGGAACCATGGACATAAATTGGATGAATTCTGGATGCTTCCCAACATCCAGTGGCTTAGTAGTAACGGATGTTTGAAACAAAACTTTACTGGGCCATGTAATGCTCTGCTAGCCTAAAGGAGATCTTTAAAAGCACAATGTTTTCCTAATGATTTTAAGGGAATAAGAAGGCATTTTTATTCTAAAATGATTTCAACGGAGGGACATGAATTATAATTGAATGGGAACAAAACCTATGTCTGTAAGACCACATTCTGCTCTTAACTGCAACTGTAGTTCCCAATAAATCCATTAGGAGTTGGTGATAATCAGTATGTACAGAATTTGGCTAGAAGCTTCTTGTTTTGCTCTTCTGTAGTGGATAGGTTCAAGCTTCTACCTCAGTATCACTGAAGTTCAGATATTTGCTGACTTGTTTTACTCAAATGAAATCCTGATTGTCCTTTACTGTCCTTTGCTGCCACCTTTTGCAAATATGTTTCGCCTCGGAGCCTGTGCTAAAAGAGCAAGCTTTTTAGGCTTTGTATGTTACTATTTCGCATATGTCTAGGAAGCTGCAGCTAGATTGCAGTACCACATGCTGTGTGAGGAGGAGTAACAGGATTTTTTTTGCATTTGCCAAATTTTCCTTTGAGAATGGGAAGTGCGAAAATACAGTTCTGTTTATTAGATTTACTTCTTGGATGTGTCCTATGATCGAAGTCTGATTGCTGGCCACCTTAGATATTCTCGATCTACTTTCTATGTCAGTTTTCTCATGGGTCTTTGGAAGAAGGTTTAATATCTGTGTACAGATTCTGTATTATCCATCAAGTTTACTATTTTCCTTACTTTTTGCTCTTGAGTAACTGTTTATGCGTTTTATTTGTAGCTGAAGGTTCCTTTATATGTATGTATGTATGTGTGTGCATATAAAACATGACTGAATATTAGATTCACAATTGAAAAATCGTTAACTTTGTGTGGCAAAAAAAAAAAAGTTTGTCCACTTTTCAAGCTATTACAAAGGGGCAAAGCATTTAAATGTGCCTAAGGGAAACAGTTTCTGGGTAGCAAGTAAGTGCTGAAGCTAAAGTACAGAAAAGGTGATAGATTAGAGCTGATTTCAACTGGACTATATAAACTTTGGCACAGGGAGAACATGTTACCATTTCTTTGCAAAGCCACTAAGACAATGTAAACCACTTTGCAATACATAGAGCAAGATGGCACTCTATGAATAATGAATAACATAATTGTATTTCAGCTGAAGAACCTCTCTAGCTCTTCATCAGAACTGGCTTGCAGAGCAAAGTGCAAGATTCATTTATCTTACTATTAATCACATATTTTAAGCAAAGTTTTTCAGTTCACTTTTTTTACAGTATTCAGATGGACCGTCATACTTTTCCATTACTATTTCATTTGAATTTATGCAGCCTGTAAAACTATTACAGTTACACTGAGTAATTGTAAAAACTGAAAGATATTTCATCAGTCCACTTTGAAATTGTTCTCGTGGTCATTTTTAAGTATTTTGTACGGTTTTGTTTTGAATCAACAACCTGGGGGAAGGTCACTATCTCTCTTGAAGGATTAAACTGTAGGCAAAGAGGCACTATTGTTAGTATTATTTTCCTCAGATTAAGATTGTTTTCTTCTTTTCTCAGTTTAATTTCATCCCATTATCTTCCCTGTAACAGAGGGAAGCAGCTAATGGGCACTCATCCTGTTATGTTATTGAAATCTCCAACCACACAATGTGGGAGTGGCACATTAGTATCTTCATGAGAGAAAGCTATGGTGAGAGCTATGAGGTTAATTATCAAATTACTCCTTCTTGATGACCATTTATCATGCCTGAACTGGTCAGCTAATACAAACAGGCTCTGTAGGTACAAAGAAGTACCTCACCACCACAGATACTTTTCCAGACATTTACACTTGCTGAGGTAGAAGTGGGGGAAGCGAAGTATGAGACACAAATTCAATCTGTTCTTAGTGAGTTTTCAAGACTACTTGCCTTATCTGTGATGTTCTATCACAAGACCTACTTTTTTATCTGATGAAGTTAATCTGAGAAATGGGGTAAACTAGATTGTGAGGTAGATAAAGAAAGGAATTGCAAAAACAGTAGTTCCAAATACATCCTTTCTTTTACCCGGGATCTGAAGATTTTCATCAAAGAGGAATGTAGAGAGAGTCTAGAATGTGCTTGATCAGGAAAGTGATTTAAAAATCTGACTTTCTTGGATCATGATTATTACATGAATAAGCTCAGTTAGTCAAAGGACAAAGAATGACACTTGTACTTAACTAGACATGTTTAAGCACTAACTGAACTGGGACCTAAAGTATTAGAATATGTTAATGGTGTTTATAACACTGCCTCACAGGTTTTAAGGCCTTTCTTAAATAATATAAATAATATAAATTAAATGGGCTTTCTTCTCAAGAATAAATAACATGTTTTTTCTCACACACTTTACAGAACGAGCCTCAAAAGGACATCTTGACCTCATGGAGTTAATAGGAGTTCCTCTTCCTCCTTCTGTCCACTTTGTCACCGGCTATGGAGGGTTTCCAGCTTACAGCTTTGGTCCAGATGCTAACGTTGGTCGATTGACAAGTGCTATAATACCATTGCCTTTCTATAGAGATTTTGCTATTATAGCTACAGTGAAACCAAACAGTGATCATGGAGGAGTGCTGTTTGCAGTAACAGATGCCTTCCAGAAAATTATTTACCTGGGAATGAGACTTTCACCAGTTGATGACAGCACCCAGAGAATAATTGTGTACTACACAGAGCCTGGTTCCTATATCTCTCGAGAAGCTGCTTCATTTAAAGTGCCAGTGATGACTAACAGATGGAACAGGTTTACGGTGACTGTTCAGGGAAATGTTGTTGCTTTGTTCATGGACTGTGAAGAATATCAGAGAGTTCAGTTTCAAAGGTCAGCTCAAGCCTTGGCATTTAAATCTGGCTCTGGGATATTTATCGGTAATGCAGGAGCTACAGGATTGGAAACGTTCACAGTAAGTAATTTCTGATTAATTCACCTGCCTCAGTGTTTTATGCATGTAGTCTCTATTTGGGAGGAATATAGGAATGTTGCCAGAGCGTGTAGAGACGCAAAGAGGAAGGCTAAGGCCCATTTGGAATTAAATCTGACAAGGTATGTGTAGGACAACAAGAAGGGCTTCTTCAAGTACACCAGTAGCAAAAGGAAGACTAAGGAAAATGTGGACCCACAGCTGAATCAGGTGGGTGCCCTGGTGAGGTAGTATACAGAGAAGGCAGAAATACTGAATGCCTTCTTTTCTTTAGTCCTTACTGCTAGGGCTGGCCCTAAGGAATCCTAGATCCTGGAGGAAAGAGAGAAAATCTAGAGAAAAGAAGACTGCCCTTTGGTCAAGGAGGATCTGATTAGAGATCATTTAGGCAAACTGAACATCAACAGATCCTTGGTCTTTGATGAGATGCAACCATGAGTGCTGAGAGAGCTGGCAGATGTTATTGCTAAACTGCTCTCCATTATCTTTGAAAGATCATGGAGAACAGGAACTGAGGACTGAAAAAGAGCCAGTGTCATTCCAATCTTCAAAAAGGGCAAGAAGGAGGACCTTTGAAACTACAGGTCAGTCAACCTCACCTCCATCCCTGGAAAGGTGATGGAACAGCTCATACTGGATGTCGTCTCCAAGCATCTGGATGAAGAGAAGGTTATTTGGAGTGGTCAACATGGATTCACCAAGAGGTAGATGAGGGGATAGCAGTGGATGTTGTCTGTCTTGACTTCAGCAAGGTTTTTGACACTGCCTCTCCCAACATCCTCATTGGTAAGCTTAGGGGGTTAAATCAGTGGACAATGAAATGGATTGAGAACTGACTGGATGGCAGAGCTCAGAGGGTTGTAATCAGTGGCGAAGAGTCTAGTTAGAAGCATATAGCTGCCAGTGTTCCCCAGGAGTTGGTACTGGGCCCAGTCTTGTTCAACCCCCAGAGGAGGGGACAGAGCAAATTTGCTGGTACAAAATGGGAAGAGTGGCTGATACACCAGAAGACTGTGCTGCCATTCAGAAAGACCTGGAGAGGCTGGAAAGTTGGGCAGAGAGGAACCTAATGAAGTTCAACAAAGGCAAGTGTAGGGTTCTGCATCTAGGGTGGAACAACACCCTGCGCCAGTACAGGTTAGGGGATGACCAGCTGGAAAACAGCTCTGCAGAGTACGACCTGCGTCTTCATGACCAGGAATTCCAATGGTATCCTAGGGTACATCAAGAAGAGTGTGACCAGTAGGTCAAGGGACGTTATCCTCCTTCTCTGCTCTGCTGCAGTGAGGCCCCATCTGGAGGACTGTGTCTACTTCTGGCCTCCCCAGTTCAAAAAAGACAAGGAACTACTGGAGAGAGTCCAGTGGAGGGCCATGAAGATGATCAGGGGACCAGAGTAGTTCTCTCATGAGGAAAGGTCGAAAGACCTGGGTCTGTTTAGCCTGAAGGAGAGAAGACTGAGGGGGATCTTATCAATGCTTACAAATATCTAAAAGATGGATGTCAAGAGGATGGGGCCAGACTCTTTTCAGTAGTACCCAATGACAGGACAAGGGCCAATGGGCACAAACTGGAACACAGGAAATTCCACCTGAACATGAGGAAAAACTTCTTTACTGTGTGAGTGACAGAGCACTGAAATGGGCTTCCCAGAGGTTATGGAGACTCCTTCTCTGGAGATACTCAAAACCCACCAAGGCATGTTCCTGTGCAACCTGCTCTAGGTGAGTCTGCTTTAGCCCCCCTGCTGGACTAGACGATCTCCAGAGGTCCCTTCCAACGCCTGTCATTCTCTGATTCTGTCTGATTCTGTTCTCTAGGCCTTATGCCTTTATTTCTTTATGCATCATGTGTCACAATTGCTTTTGGTTAGAAAAACTAAATGGTTAATTTCTCCTCGGGCTCTATTTGTATGACAAAAGCTGTTCACATCAATTGCCCCAAACTCACAGCAGATTATGTAGATGACTCTGAGTGAATGTCAGTTGCTGGTTTGCTTTGACTAGTGGGAATCTGTGTGTCTAAGGCTCTGGTTGCCAGATACAAAAGGATATAACTATAATCAGATTTTATGGAAACAAAAGGAAATTCTAGCCCTGGTGCTTGCAAAGAAAAGCAGAAAACAGACAACAACCAAATATAGCTGAATCAGTGATGATGCCAAATTCTGCAAACCAGCTTTAAGAGGGAAGACAGCAGCAGGCACAAGAACCCAGAGAGGGACTACAATGCATCATACCTATTGTCCATACCATGGTAGACTTGACCTGACTTTTCTGGTTGGAGTAAGTGGATAGCAGCACACTTGGGAAACATTAGAGCTTTCCATTTGCTTCCTTTACCATCTAGGGCCACAGACAGAGCAAGAGGAGAAAAATGTATTCTACAAATGTGATTCACTCACTCTGTGAAAATAAAGCATCCCTTGCAAGTAACTCCTTCTCTGGAGTTTACATTTTTTTGTTGACTTTAAGTAAGAGGAAAACAATGCAGCTTTTCTCATCTCAATAGCTTTCTATACATCTGAGTGAGGAAATCAGCTGTCTGGCTGTGTAAGTCCGTCTGTCAGCAGACAGAGCCCAACCAACCTACCATTGCATCGTGTAAATGCTCTAGCTCCCTGAAGAGAAGACGCTTGACTGTGTCTGTCTTGAGATAAATACTAAATCTGTCAGCTTCTTCAGACTCTACTTTACAGAAAATGCAAAAGCAGAGAAACAACATATACAGACAGCAAAACAGGAAGAGACAGGTCATGTGTGTTAGATAAGATGGCTCTTGATTTGAATGCCCATCTTTTTGTCTGTTGTGTGCATTATGCCTAACTCTGTGAGATCTCATAACAAGGAAACATCCTCATATGTTTCTTAAAACACTTTGAGTCTTTGTAAATCAAGACTTAAATGTCTAAAGTGAGATAGTTGTTGCTCCTTCAGCATGTCAGACTGAGAAATATAACTCCAAAAATAAGAAACATTTGTTATCAGAAAATCCATCTCCTTTCTTTCCACTTTGAAAAGATTTAAGCTGTTATATCCCTGACACACTTTGTCACTTACTGGTATTTCCTTCCCATCCTTTGTCTCCGTTTTTAGGGGGTTTCACATGCCATTTTTGGAACGGCAATCCAGAAAAAACTAGAACTTAACTAGAAAAAAATGTCAGTGCTTTATAGGCTTTAGGACGTAATCTAGGACTAGATCATCCAGTCAGGGCACTAACAATACAGTGTAGGAATTGTATTGTCATTGGGATGTGATAGTCATTTTATTCTGAGAGCTTCAATTTTTTTTCTGTATTTTGCAAGAGGAAAATATAAGAAAATATTTCCATTTTTAAACTGGGTTTATTACAATAACATTTTATGCATCAGCTAATTTTCCAAGCAAATCAGAACAAATCTGGAGCTTTTGTTTATTTGTTTAATTCCCAGCCCTCCACCATTCCTTCAGACATGCTACATATTACTTCCTTGAACTGTTTTTGTTGTTTCATGTAGGGCTCAATTCAACAATTGACGATCAAATCTGACCCAGGGGCTACTGAAGATCATTGTGAAGATGATGATGGTTATGTAAGTATTCTTATAAACAGTCCTTTGTCCTCACTGCTTCAGAGATTTCAAAGTAATTTGCCATTAGACATTTTTGATATGGCTAAATGTATTTCTTCTTGGGAATGCAGTAACATACTTAAAATTGTCTGCATAGGGGAATCTCTGTTTTTTGATTACACAGCCCTTAAAACTGTGATTTTTTTTTTCAAAAAGCATCATTTTCCTTTGTCTAAAACACCTTTGAGAAAATGAACTATGACTTTGACTTTTCTGAAGGGTCATTTTCATGAAATGCTGTAACTACTGAAATAAGTTAATATCATAATGACACCGAGGCTTCACCAACTGAAAAAAAAAAAAAAATTGTCTGCATTGAAGTTCCCAGTTCCTTGGAGATCATACTTTTTTTCCCTGACACTCATGAACTTGCTATCATGATTGGGTTTTGCACAGGCTTCAGGAAACATCAGTGGCAATGGCAGCATTCAAGAACATGAAAGTATTTCTGAAACACAAGAATTTCTTGCACCTTCTCATCTTCCCATAAGGGTAAATTTGTTTTATTTATTTGCTTTATATTTATGTCTTAATATTACTTTTCTATATAGTGAGGTCTGGATTTCGTCACTATTTTTTCATATGTCAGCTTCCAAAGGAACCTATGAGAACAACATGCACCCATCCACAAGAATGATTGCACTGTGCCAAGTATCTAGTATATTTGACATCAACAACCAGTACTTTGGGAAGAATATCAAGAACGTATCAAGAACATAAATGCGACACTTGTTTTGAAAACTATTTTACTATGCAACACTTTCCACCTCAGGAAATGCTTGAGTCAGGAGTGTGTCTGTTTGTGTTTAATGGACTTCAGCTGAGTCTTTTACCCTTGAATCTTTTGCTTTGTTTTTTTTTCATACCCATAAGAATTTTATCATCCTCAGCTTCCTGATGTGGAGTTCCTTAGCTTGTTTAATGACATGTTTTGTGAAGGATTTTAACCTTTTGCTTGCCTTTTGAACATCCCAACTGCAGGTTTCATTTGGTGATTACTGTACTGGAAGACAAAGTAAACAGTTTTTCCTTAGTCACCATAACATCTGTGATTTTAGAGATTCCTATCACATGGTGTTTCTCCTTGATTTTTGTGCCATGGTGAAAGGTTCCAGTTCATTCCTCGTAATGAAGCTTTCCATGCAGCTTATATCAAGCATTATTCTTTTATCCAAGTTCTCATTGATTCCTTTAGAGGAAACCAGTAGGGTTGTGAAAAATTACTTTTCTCTAGAAAACATATCCACATTTCTCTGATCTAGCACATACTTCAGCATGTTGAAGTTGAATTGTTGAATCCTTCAAGAACTTGTGGGTGAATACGGTTTGATAGTGGTGTTTTGTGGCCATTCACTTAGTCAGTGTGTTTCCTATTCTTTTCTTGTCAGTTTTAGACTTTTTTTTCTGCTGAATTTCCCAAGAATATTCTTTTGGGGGAAATGTAACTCTTACATGGTCAACATGAGTGAAAAAAAACTATATTTTCTGCTATGATTTAAAATTCTCTGAGTATTTATTTACAGCTTTTGTATTGACCTGGCTTCCTGCACCTGATATGTTTGAAGAGATTTGTTATTAATTTTTATGCCTTTTACACATGGCTCATTAAACTCATTTTGGCCTGCCTTTTGTTTTTCATAGAATCACAGACTAGCTGTGTTTGACAGGGACCTCTGAAGACTGTCCTGTCCAATTTCCTTCTCAAAGCAGAGTCAAGTACAGCAGATTGCTCTGTAAGCAGATTTCTCAGTGCCTGTGGATTTTTAATTTCCTCAAGAATGGAGATTTCACTGCCTTTCTGCTCCAGTGTATTTTTTTTTCTGACGTAGAAACAGAATTTCTTGTATTTTAATTTCTGTTTGTTGTCTGTTTTCCCTTCACTGGCTACCACTTTGAAGGTTATGGATCTGACTTTTTTACTGTCTCCTATCAGGATTTCATACACATTAAGGTTTCTCTGAGCATTCTCTTCTTGAGACAGTCCTTGCTCTCTTATCACCCTCTCATAGTTCAAAACCCCGATTTCCTTAATAATCTGCATGGACCTTTGATGACTTGGTCCAATATATCCATGAGCCCAGACCTGGACACAGCACTCAAGATGGGAGTCTCACCATTGCTTGATATGGAAGGATCACCTCCCTCAGCCTACTGGCGATACTCTTCCTAAAGAAGACTAGGATGCTGTGGGCTGCATTTACCAGAAGGGCACTTTGCTGGCTCTTCTTTCACTTGTCTGCCAGCATCCATTCCTGAAAAGCTGCTTTCCAGCCAGTTGGCCTTCAGCCAGTACCGCTGCATGGAGTAGTTCCCCCAGATGCAGGACCTGCATTTTACTTTTCTGAACTTCAGGAGATTCTTGTCTGCTTACTTCTACAACCAGCTGGGGATCTTCTGAATGGCAGCAAAATCACCTGGTGCCTTGATGACTCCTCTCTGTTTTGCACCACAGAACAAAATTTAATCTATTAAATCATATTGTGCTTTTACTTTTTCTCATTTGGATACTACTGTAGCTAATTCAGGAAAGATGTCTGACTCTAGTCTATCCAGAAAAAAAATCAATTCTTTTAGCTATTTCTTTAAGTTTCTGTTCAATAATCTTCATAATTACTATGCTGTTCAAAATTACAAACTGCAATGGTAGTAGTTTTTGATGTTTTTCCTCCTTTTGCAAAATGTCATGGTTTCATAGAATAATAGAATGGTTTGGGTTGAAATGGATCTTTAAAGGTCATCTAGGCCAACCTACTTGTTGCAGGGACATCTTCAACTGGATCAGGTTTTTCAGAGCCCCGTCCAACATGAACTTGAAGTTTCCAGGGATAAGGCATCCATCATCCTGGGCAACCTGTTCCAGTGTTTCACCATTCTCAATGTAAAAAAATATCTTCTTTATATCTAGTCTACATCTATCCTCTTTTAGTTTGAAACCACTACCCCTTGTCCTATTGCTACAGGCCCTGCTAAAAAGTTTGTCCTCTTTCTTGTAGGGTCCCTTTAAGTACTGAAAGGCTGCAATACAGTCTCCCCAGAGTCTTTTCTTCTCTAGACTGAGCAACCCCAGTTGTCTCAGCCTTTCTTCACAGGAGAGATGTTCCATCCCTCTGGTCATTTTCATGGCCCTCCTCTGGACTGTGTCTTTCCTGTGATGAGGACTCCAGAGCTGTATGCAGTAATCCAGGTGGAATTCTGTTTGCTGTCCATGAAGATCGCCAGCTCATTCTATGTAGAGCTGCTTCCAGGTTTGTCTGTTCCCAGCCTGTGTCATTGCAAGGGGTTCTTCCTTCCCAAAAGCAAAACTTTTTGTTTTCTTTGCTGAGTTTCATAAGGTTCATGATAGCATAGTTCTCTAGCCTGCCCATATCCCTGTGGGTAGCAATGCTGCACTTGAGCATATTGATCGATGAACTTCTACTTCCCACTCTGCAAACTTTATGAGCAAGAACCCTGCTGCTTCCTTAGGTTGTTGGCAAAGATTTTCAACAGAACAGATCCCAGGATGGACCATAAGTGTTTCCCATTAAACACTGTAGTTATAGTTTAATCAGCCAACATTTTTTTAATCCATCTTGTTGCTCTCCCTTTGAAACTGTACCTAGCTTGGATACAAGAATTTTGTGGGAGGCAGTGTTGAAAGCTTGCTAAAGTCAGGGTGGGTGACATCTACTGCTTTGTTCTCATCCACAAATACAGTTATTTTATCTCATAAGACAATCAGGTTGGCCAGGCATGATCTACCCTTGGTAGTTCCATTCTTCTCCTTCGTGTGCCTATAAACATGTTCTGAGAGAATTTACCTCATGGTTTTCCCAGAAATCTAATTGAGGCTGGACAGTCTGTAGTAATGGGGATCGTTCTTCTGGCTTTGGAGTAAGTTAATAATCTGAGGGGAAATGGTCCAAATGATTTCTGCCATTTTAAAACTAATTCTTTTTGTGGGGATTCTAAAGAATTTGTCTCTGTTTCTTCATTCAGAGTTAAATATAAAATCCACTAATAGATTTAGTCTTTCAGTAATCTATTTCCTCATTACTTAATCTGTGGTCTTTACAAGAGTGACACACACACTTTTATGCATATTGACACAAACGAACATGGAACTAGACTTACTTCAGTATCAAATCTTTGTGCTTGAAAGTTTTGAAGATTTGGGTAGACAAAGTCATGGCTGAGCTGATCTACTTAACATGAGAGGTCTAGTTACGTAA
Source organism: Tapera naevia (assembly GCA_033556795.1). NCBI lineage: Eukaryota > Metazoa > Chordata > Aves > Cuculiformes > Neomorphidae > Tapera > Tapera naevia. The sequence continues at coordinate 1,788,101 of JAUMJJ010000095.1, forward strand.
CCCAAGATGTTCCTCCCAACTAAAATTTACTGAGGGCTTTCTGTAAATTCTGGACTTTTCCTGAGGGAAGAAAATCTTCAGTGCCTGAATTGGGGTTTAAGTGTAGGTTCTACAAACTGTCAAAGAAGAAACCTGAGCTACAAGGACATGGTCTAGGTAACACAGAATATCTTTTCCTTATCACCAGAGGACAGAAAGTCTGGAGAAGACAATATCTATGAGTTTCCCAAGAAGTATTCGTTTCTGAAGGAAAATTTTGAGATGGGCAGGACAACAGGAGAATATGCTGGATCTGGTTTTATGCACAGAGTCAGACATAACCTTTTGTGACTTTGGCTTTAGGTATTTCTTCTGAGTTCAGTCCCCTGCAGGAGCTAAATTATAACTGGTTGTTGTCTCGGTAGTGTCCTGTTCATTAGGAGCTGTAGATGGGAAAGCAAAGGGACTCTCAGAGCTTCTGAGAGCTCACTGACTTCTGAGCAACTGTACTTATACAAATACTGCTCTGTGTACTAATGTAGTGCACATTATCACCGTATCACAGTATCACAGTGTCATAAGGTTGGAAAGGACCTCTGAGATCATCAAGTCCAACCTATAACCCAACACTAACACCAACACTAACACCAACCCATCATCTAAACCATGGCACTCAGTGCCTCATCCAGTCTCCCCTTAAACACCTCCAGGGTCGGTGACTCCACCCCCTCCCTGGGCAGCCCATTCCAATGATCAATCACCCTTTCAGTGAAGAACTTTTTCCTCACATCAAGCCTAAACTTTCCCTGACGAAGCTTGAGTCCATGCTCTCTAGTTCTGTCACTGGTCACCCGAGAGAACAGACCAACCCCTGCCCAACTACAACCTCCTTTTAGGTAGTTGTAGAGAGCAATGAGGTCTCCCCTGAGCCTCCTCTTCTTTAGACTAAACAGCCCCAACTCCCTCAGTCACTCCTCATAGGGCTTGTGCTCCAGCCCCTTCACTATCTTCGTTGCCCTCCTCTGAACACATTCCAGTATCCTAACATCTTTCACAAACTGGGGGGCCCAGAACTGTACACAGTATTCAAGATGAGGCCTGACCAGTGCCGAGTACAGGGGGATGATAACTTCTCTGGTCCTGCTTACTACACTATTCCTGATGCAGGCCAGAATGCCATTGGCCTTCTTGGCCACCTGGGCACACTGCTGGCTCATGTTGAGCTTCCTGTCCACCAGCACTCCCAGGTCTCTAACAAAGACTGCCATGGGCAGTTTACATTAAGTGGCATGTTGATATATTTTCTGTGGGGCAGGAGAAGATACCAAAATGGCGACCTGTAATCTCCTAATACATTACCCTGTTGCCTTTGCGCACAGGGAGTGTATGTGGACAAGTAGAGGATACCTACCCTACCATTCATTTACTAGACACATCCATTCAACCATTGACCAGCTTTTGTATGTGGTTATTAGATACTACTTCTTTATTCCACAGATACGTCTTCACACCTAAGCTGACTAGGAGTATTTCAAGAAATTCAGTTCAAGGTTTTTTCCCTATTACTTCACTAAATTACAAATGTGCTTTTAAAATTAACCTAATACTTATAATTATATCAGGTGGGTAATCACTATCAAGTTTATATATTCTTACGAGGGTAGTGTGAAATACAGGGTTTTTTTCCTACTATCTTCAAGTAAATATCTTTATTTTTCCAATTGTTTTCTAGTGCAGAGAGTTAGATTTGAGCTTTTTACTAATGTGGGAAGAGGGATCCATTTTATAGGGTTTTTTTAATTATTTCTCAAAATGAGATATTTATCTTTGTTGTACTGTTGCTTTATTTATCTTCTCAGTGGGAAATAGACACCGGGAATGCTTTATAGACAATACAGTTGAGCATATTCTGAATTGTGCAAATTACATTCTACTGTTCGTCTGAAATATTTGTTATTCTATATGAGAAGAAGGAAGTCACTGGATTTTAAATTTAGAAGGAAAAGTTGGTCCTCCTTTCTCAAAGTAGCCAATACTAGCTTTTATTAAGAATTTTAAAACACAAACCCCTGTAATAACATGGTTGTCTTAACACAGTAAGATTACTACGGTTCAGATAAACAGGCTGTATAAAAAGGTTTATTACTCTCTAAAGATTAATTGAAATAGTCCTACTCAGAATGTCAAGAACCAGGTATGTAGTTATAAGAGAAATAAGAGCAGAGGAAACGTATTTGTTTCTTTCTCAAGTGAAGTAAATAAAACTGAAATCAAATGAAAGTACTTTGATCAGCTCTAGTGGGGATCAGATCAAGCCCACCATGGGAAAGATTTCCTTTTCTCTTCAAATAGATCTCCTAAGCCTATTTTATTTTTCTATTTCTTAATAACAAGAAATATCTTGAAGCTTTTCCTCAGTTATAAAAATACAAAACCAATGGGATAAAAGTCATGCCAATGATGTTACCACTCTTCTTTTCGCTGACAACTTGGGAGCTATTTCAGCAAACCCTGTTGTGCCATTTTGCGCATCTTAACCTGGTTCAAGACCAGGATGTTTGGCCCACAAAGTCTGCTCCAGGGTACCATGGCAACATAATCACTTTTAAATTTTATTTAAATTGCAAATGCAGGTTTGCGTGAAGTATTCTCACTACATTGAGATGGCAGGTCTCCATGTCTCTAATTCCAGCAGTGAGTAGGCTTTCTACATTCCTGAACGCAGCTGATACCAGGTTATCTAAATGGCCACCTCTTGCCTACCCAGAGTCATCATCAGAAATGTTGGGTACCAGCCAGCTCTAGGCATTCAGACTAGCAGTGATAACTTTACATTCCTTGTATTTTTCTCCCTCTCTATGGGTTTGTGAAGTGCACATCACTTGGTTTGGAAGAATGGAGCTCAAAGGTATTTGGCTATGTGTTCTCAAGAGCTTGACCAAATCAGTGTGACATCTGCTTTACACAGAATATAGAAATGTCCTGTACAGAGGAAAAATTAAATAGAAAGTAAAATAAAATAAAAGCTTGTAAATGAAACAGGTTGTATATATTGACCATTAATAAATTTCAGGGTTTATGATAGCAATGACAGTATTTCTAAGGGAAGTGTGAGAGTAAGGACAGACACTGGCAAGTTATTTAAGTTGGAAAGATCTGGATTTCTCTTTTGCCTCTTAAATGTAGTGGTTCTGATTACTGTGCTCTGAGGAAGGTGATCTACTGATTTCTGCTTTATAATATGTGATAAGCCTTTTCTCTAAACAATTCTTTGGGATTTTATGGGTTTTTTTAGCCTAAAGATATATTGGCTGAGACAGTGGAAGGCCCCCCAACTATCTTGTCTTATTTGGAAGAAAACAATTTCTCTGGAAATCACAGATCAGAAGAAACCTCTGAAGCAGGTAAACTTAAAGAACAAGACGCTACCTCTTTTTTGGGGGGGAGGTTGGGGTGCAGAGGTGAGGCAGGGGGAGATACATTTACATTCTCTAGGTCTGAGCCTGTAATTTCCCTGTGTATCAAAAGCAACTGTCATGGTTTGAGTGCTGCCAGGAATGGAAAATCATATGGTTTTGGACGTCCTGTGTGTTAGAAAAGAACTGGCATATCAAACATTTGGTCTTTGATACTACAGCCTGTTAAACTGCAATTTGTTGATACCAGCAAAGGTAAGTAGTAGCAGCTACAGCCATTGATCAACACATATCTCACTTTTCACACTATTTAGGTGTTTATATTAGCATTGTTGTTAAGCATACAGAGAATAGATTTACCTGTCTGTAGTGTAGAAGTTTCAGTCAAGAATTATGGTTTCTCTTTTAAAATGGTAAAAAAATTGGATAAAACAAAGAAGCTGACCTGAGGAGCTGTTACTGTAATATTCTGCAACACTCCATAAAAGTACAAGGGAATGAAAAGAGAAAAATATTCCTCATTCTGCTTGGGACAGTTAGAAGCATGTACCTTCTTGAGATTTGCCTCTGCAAATAGTGCTACTGGCTCTAAAGCCATGTGGCACCTTTAGAAAGGAATTTAAGATGAGTATTTAATTTTATGACTTTGTGTTATAAAGAAGCACAGCCTTTCACATAATACTGAATACCACCACTGAATAAACAACTGTGTCCTAATTATGTTCCCTCCAAAAGATGTGAATCTGTCTAATGCACCCATGGGTGTGTTTTGGATGCAAGTGTAGGCAGCAAAGTAATAAGAGCTGGGCATAATGTACTAAATAATCCAGTCCTCCACTAGCAGCACAATTTCAACACATTCCTAGAAAACAAAAAGTAAAGCTAGTTATCTTAATAAGGCCAAAGACAACATTCTTATTAAAATTTTGTACATACTTTGGATAGTACTTGTTTATAGCTCTTGTTATATAAATGAAAAATAGGCTACTGTTAACTAGACGTTAAGGCAAAGAAGATGATGCAGTACAGAATTTGTCCTTAAAATAGACATTTGTTTTATAATTTTATCCTCACTTCTCGTGTTTTCTGTCCTTTTAATATGACTTATAATATGACTAATATTAATCTTTGGAATGTATTTTGTTAGAATCTGAATAATTTCTTTTTTCATACAACTTGCAGGATCTGTGGTGTGCTCTTATACAAGCCTCTGGGTGGGTTTTATTTTGCTCTGTCTCTTATTAATTATTGATCATTTTATTTAGGTTCAGCTGACATGAAAACTGGGCAAAGCAACAGTGAGTCTACCACTGCCACACAGAAAATCTTAAGAGAGGAATATGGCTCTGATGCTAGTGTTTTGGCAGGAGTAAGCAGAGAAGAGGTCTGTACAATGGGTTTGTCATATGTCTTTTTTTTTTCCCAAGAGCAGGAAAACATATGAATTCTAGGTGCTTTCTGAGTAGTACCTTTATCTGTTCCATCTTTGCAGCATTCCAAAATGGAATGTTTTGGATTCTCAGATGTCCTCTCAGATATCAGACTACAAAGAACTGACATTATGCAGAAGTTTGGATCTATAGCCATTGAGATGGGCTTGAGATTTTTGAGTATCAAAATGAATTTGTTCTTTTAGGTTTGCATTTTTTCATTTTGTGTTCACAAAAGTGAGAAACAAACAAAATAACTAACATAAATAAATCTTCAACATAAAAACCCACAATTTTTATTCCCTAAAAGCATGCATCTTGGTCTTACAGTAACTGCCTTGCACGAGAGTACTGCTTCCTTCTCAGAAGTGTGGTATATCAAGAGATACAAAATTGAACCCTTTGAGTGTTCATCAAGTGCTTCTGTGTGAAGCATCAAATGCAAAGAAGCACTTCATTAGCACAGTGCTTCATTATCAGGTGATCCAAAAAGAAGACTAACAGTAAAACACAAACTCCTCCTCTAGAGGAATTCATGCCTAATATGTGTATCTCTGGCTTTCTATAGTTGCCCACATACTAAACTGAAAATTTTTAGTTTATGCAAACTATCTCTTTATACACCGAATCTTACTTGAGTTACCATCCAGTTAACCTGCCAGTCCTGCTTATTGAATTCTCCAGGAAAAGTCACGTAGGTAGTTGAGAATTAAAAGATACATTATAAAAGACTTTCAACTTAAGATTAAAAAAGTTGAGGCAGAACCTCAACTCCTGAGTGAAAAAAGATATGGAGTTGAGCAGAAAATTTATTAAAATATGTAAATCTTTTAAGCAGAAGCACTTCAAACTAACCTTAGGAAAACGCTAGAGGAGATGTAAGAAGGCCAAAGAAGATGACTTGGCAGTAATCATGAGGGAAAATGACATACATCTGAACAAGGTCTTTCATTGTATTGACAATAGCTAAAGGTCAACACAGAATAATAATCTTAACACGGTGGTATCGGAAAAGGCATTACAGATGATAGAAATAAAATTAAGAAATTTACTTATTCAGCACCACACTTTCTACTTATTCTTTTATTGGGGTGGGGTGTGCAGTAAGTACCTAAAAAAATGGAAGATCCACAGAAAAACATTTTTCTGACAAGAAATATAGACAGTTTAATGCTGTTAATGCTTTTTGTACATTTGTGAATTTATTGCAGAAGTTAGAAGGGAGAAGTATTTTCTTCCTTTGCCAATGCAAAGATTGTGTTTCTTGAGAGCTTTTCTTAGAAATGAACAAAGATCAACTCTGGTCTAAGCAGACATTTGTGTTGTTTCTCGTGACTAGAAATCCACACAGATTGCAGCTAGTGCTAAAAAACCCTACTCTGCATTTATACGATTAGGTCCTTGCTGATCTATCTTCGTTCCTGTTTTAGGGTGATCCTGGTGAGGAATTGCCAAGATCCCATGAACTACCAGGAACTGCAAGACCATCTGCTCCTTCCAGAGAATTAGTGAGTATTTCAGGTTCTCTGTCAATAACGTGAGCTTGCCATAGAGGAATCCAAACTTAATAGAAGATTTTCTCTGGAAAAGCAGCCTGACTGCTACAGAGATAATAATGTTTACTAAAACACTTATGCAGAAATGCAAATAAATGTCTGGCTAAAATTTGTCAATATTGTAATCTGTGTAAAGACCTAGTATTCACATTTTGAAAAGCCAGTTCATGTGTGTGCTCTCCTAAGCAAAAGCAATAATATATGGGACTTAAGAGACAAAAAGTTCCTGAAAAAGGCATTATGAATCTAAATTATTCATTTCTTCCCACTACTGGTTTGGCAGTCACTTATATTTGCTGTTATTAAACACTACGACACATAGCAGTGTGGTGACAGTGTTCTTATTATGAATGCTTAGTACTCAGGCAACATTAAATAATATGTTCCAGACTCGTCTCTCTTCTGTACTTGGTTCTTTCTCACTGTTTCCCTGAGGATATGTGTGTATACAGCTGAAGAAGGAATCTGGCCTGAATTTTCAGTTCATAGTGTGGGAGCTGATTTTGCATGTAGACACAGCCCACCACTGACAGCAGTGGAAGTCCTGTGATGGACTTTGAAACAGTACTATCTGTCACACTGAGTACTGTCAGTATTCACAAAGATAAAACATTTTCCAGTAACCAAAATGGATTATATGCTCCCATCATTTGGGTCAGCTAAATTGTATCAGTCTGTTTCTGTAGCATAAAAATAGAGTAGACAAATCATGGGAAATTTGCCATTCAGAATACATTTTTTTCTTTAGAGGTATTAAAGAGTTCCTTAACAGTATGTAAACTGACTGTAGTTTCCACTATAGGTTCCATAAATAGAAAGGTTTGAAACTGAAAAAGCTTGAATCTATGGAATTGTCTTTTAGATTAGTATAATAAGATTGAAATAATATAACAAAACTGTTTTTCTAACAAATATTTGAGAAAATATTATTAATTTCCCTTTATAAAATGTCTCTTTGGATTCCAGTTCTAGGAATCTCAGAATTTGGCTTTTGAACTTAGAGGCACATTCTAGAAAGCAGTGGCTAGTTGTTAAGTATGCATTTTAGGATATTTGTAATGTTGACAAGTGTCTTTCCAAAGCTAAAATTTGTCTGAGATATTGTTTAATCTTCCAATTCATTTAAACAGTCATATGACATCCATGTCCTGCAGGATATTCATCATTGTACTCTGTAGGTAAATATAGAGCTAAGTGTCTACAAAATAATATGGTGTGAAACACCAGAAACATGATTGAAATATTTTTGTTATAGTTTATTTCACCAATAATTCCGCTGCGAAGTTATTGACTATAATTGTATTTCCAGTAAAAGCAAGTGATATTTTAAGTTGTGATCTTTAGAAGCAATATTTTAAAGTAGAATTCTCCTAATTTCAGAATAGACTGGAACCTGAAGAATCGGGTTCTGGAGACATGGATAGAGAGACTGAGATTTTAAGAGTAAGTATATATTGATTTTTATTTCTCATTAGCATAATAAAGAGTTCTGCTTTACTCATCCAGATTCTAGAAGATCCATCTCACTATGCAAATTTTGTGCACGCTTAATTCATAGCATCCAAAAATGCTTTGTAGGGTTACATTTCAACATCTGAAAAGGTCTAAGTGTGTGTGAGTGCAGAAGTGTAAGAAAGAAAGAGGGCAACAATGAAATAATGGCAAGAAGACATTTTTTAAATGAGAAAATGCATTTAATCTGATTCTGAAAAGACAGTAAAGGGGAGAGAGATTGGAATAATTGTATTCTTTGTTTCTTTAAATTGGGAGTACCTTTGTCTGTGTGAAATACTTCATACTGCAACTTCTAGTGTTAATCTGGTTTGATGTTAATTTAAACTTCCTTGTATCTTTGCCTGTGTGAAGAATCTTAACACTTGTCACATCAAGGCTAACTAGTAGAGAGAGATGCTTTGGGTTAGTGAAAGTTAATTAAGATTTTGATGCACATATTTCTAGTAAGATTCCCTGGGCTATTCTCTGGGCTAACATGGGACAACAGACTCATGCCAGATAAACTTGAGTGTTGGACTATTAATGCACACTTGTTAAACGGAGACAGAGTAGTAGCTGCCTTAGTAGTTCATGCCATCCTTCCCTTGGAGGTGTTGTATCTCAGCTTCAGAATGTGGTTATATGACTTGTTAATCTACTAAACTACTTAATTTTACAGAAAATATTCAGGAAAATCAGCATCAATTTCAGTTAATTTCAGTGGGCTATGCTGTAGAATGCAGCTGATTCACAAGCTTTCAGCTGTGCTCAGGAACAGCAGGCTCCAGGAACAGAGCAGAACAAATGCGATGATGGGTACTGGTTTAACATTTCAACTTATTCTGTCACTCCTAGCATTTTGTACCAATACCCTCAAGTAAGTATTTTTGTAGGGATTGAACTGATACATTGGTCTTGTGCTTTACCTTCACAGAGACTAGACGTATTTTGAGAAACTGTACTCTAATGAACTAACTCTTAACTAAAAATAGAATATCTGGTTTCTTCTTGCTCTTCTTCTGAGTAGAGAGGGATTCCTTCTTCCTTTGGAGAGGGATTTTTTTTCTACTTATTTTTTGCTGGGCTTATTTTTTCAGAGAGGCTATGTTTCCTAAACATTCTGCACAGAACATGGTGCCTTTTGCAGGCGGGGGGGAAATACCAATTAAGTAGAACTTGCTGTTAGATCTGGAATTATTTTTTATGTTTTGATTTGGTTTTGAGCCACTGCTTCACCCATTATCTCTAACAGTCTGCCAGATCTACTTTTGCCATGCTCTTGTTGAAAATCCAAGTAGCAATCTATAAAACATGCATTGTAGTTGCAAATAATATGGTTTTCCATCCACAGAACCAGTCAGATGTGTAATGAATCAGGCAATATATTACAGTTAAGGACAAATTTTAGGAAAATGAGAAGTGACTGAAGATGAAGAGACATAAACGAAAAGACTTTTACTGATCCATCTTTGGGATGAACATTTCCATGCTTCCTTTAGAAGCTGTTTCACCTATAATATTGCAGCTTTCTGAGGAATGAACTCCCTGGATGCCTGTCTCCTGTGAACTCCAGAGAGTATTCTGAGGCCTCTCTTTTGCAACACATCTAGTGATCTAGACTGAAGAGAAGCCTGAAGACTTCTTTGCTGTTTCTTCTTTCCTCAAAAATGCTGAATACTTTATTCCCAATGCTCTTCAGGAAGGAATTGCCAAGTGTTGAAAGTTAGTTATCTTGCCTAATTTAGGAGACTAGCTTCCTGAGATGCCCTATGTAGTTAATGAGACAGGTGAGTGCTTGGAATAGCTCCCTGCATAAGGCTCAGTTGACTGTACTGAAAAATCAAAGATGTCTATCTTCCTAACAGACTCCTGTTTATGACCCTAAGTCAGAATGAAAGAACTTTTGCCTTACAGTGCCGTGCCCCAAAATTTCAAACTGTCCAAATTTGCCTGCTAATACTCAGTAACAGGGACTGACTTGCACATGAGAGAGGATATTTGAAAATGTTTTGTTTCTCCTAAACTAGCATATTTCATTCATTTTATTAAATTGGAATAGATCTGCTCATTTCCATGCAGGATAGATCTTTGGAGCAGAGGTCATTTTTACAGCACTAAACACAGTTGGGTCTTGACCATGAGTACAGATTCTCAGTGCTCCAGCAGTATTATTGGTAAACCCTTTGAAACGAGTGGAGGATAAACTAACTTCTACTCTCTGATCAATGATCCCGTGATTTCATATTGGTTAATTTTCTTAGCATTAGGTCGATCATTAGAATATCTCTAAGGACTTTACTGGGTTACATAGAGCTGATACAGAATTTTCTGGTTTTTAACTTACTGATTGCTCTTGCATGCCATGAGATGGCACAATTCAGAGAGCTAGGATGGAGAAGGTCATTGTGACCTTATGTGAAAAGCATATAAAATCAGTTCTTAATAAAGCATAAGGAGGGTGGTAATCCAAGCTCAGAGTTTTATAAAGCTGAACAGTCTGTGTGAGCTATGTTTTCCTGTTCCGTTTATGTACATATGGACCTGTCTAGTGCTGCTTCTAACAATGCTGCCGATTTATCCAGGGTCTTCCTGGGTCACTAGGCCCTCCAGGGCTGCCTGGTCTTCCAGGAAAGCCAGCAACTGACTCAGGTAAAGGACCTCCTGGGTCACCAGGGGAAGATGGATCTTCCAGTGAAGCAGGTCCTAAAGTGAGTACCCATTTGTGTGCAAACCTTAGTGTGTTTCTGTCCTACAACACTAAGTTCTAAGCCTTGCAGTCTGTGTAATTCTTAATAATATTGCAGAATATTTTTAATGAAGAGCTTGGATTTTAAGCACATTTAACAAAAAAAATAACAAAATAAATGTCTAGTTAAAAGTGCGTTAGTCCACAGCAGGATGTACGTTCGGTACAGACAGATACTTGTGAACCGAGACCAGGGTAAATAAAAAGTAAGAGTGCTTTTACCGACGCTGAATAAAGCTAAGGATTACTTCAGGAAAATAAAACTTGCTAAATCATTTACATAATATGCAGGAATTTTTAGCATAAATTGCATTTTCCTCTTTCAGGAACTCCCTTCTTCGACTAGGTAGAAACAGTTTTTCCTGTGGACGTGTGAAATACGGTTCTACTGTAAAAACTGCTACTAAAAGTTCAAATGTTACATATTTGTTAATAAATCCCCACTAAAGTTTTTTTTCAGTGAAGGAAACTATTTTTTTCTAGCATTGATCCTCTCTGAATTCTCTCTGGAGTTATATATACTAATATCATTCCCTTATTCTCTGTCAACCATCTGCCAGTAGCAGTTGTTCTGAGGACTAGATTTGATTTATACGTTCATGTCGCCTTCAAAGTGGGTCTCCGTTGTTGTATCTGACAAGGTGTAACTAGCATGTAATAAAGAAGTGTGCCACATGTTAAAGCAATCTCACCTCGTCTTAGCCATACTGGGCTTTTTTGAGGATAACCAGGCAGAGAGTTAATACAAAATCTAAAAAGGTGTATATGGTAAATTTTAAGTGTCTGGTCATCAAGGTGGAAGGCTGCACCCTTTGTGTAGAGAGAAAGTAAGCACCTGAAAGTCTTGAAAATGGGATCTAATTAGCATGTGTGTGGGAAAAAAACAAACAACAAAATGAAAATGCAATGAAAACCAAGAGGTGAGGGTGCATATAACCTGTAGGGAAATACTGAGAATAGCCTGAGTTGTATATACATCTCTCTTAGAGCTGCAAGGAGATACCTCCATCTAATACTTCAGAGCTTTATCCTGAAAGCTGCACCTTTTCTGTCAGGAGCTGAGTCTCATACACTCAGCCTACTGGAAGTGTGAGCATCACAAATTTTTCTTCATCCAAGCTTTAGACCCTTACAAGATGGAGTGTCCATGCAACACAAGTCAGAAATCACATTTACACACTGGATAAATGAAGGGAGATCTATTCACAGCAGAATTTTTTTGATGCGATTCCTCATTGAGTAATTGTGTAACTAAATGTCTTCGGCTGCAAATTCTAATTTCAGAAGACTAGCCAATTACTGGAAGTTGTGTGCAGGCTTTAGTTCTTGCTAAATCAAGAACTTTGTGATACAACTTCTCTTCTCATAAGAAAGATACCTTGGAAATGTTTGGGTAAAGGCTACCTTTTGTTACAGGAAATACCGCTTCACTATCTCCAGGTTCCATCCGATACTGATGTGATATTGATCTGATTAAATATATACTTTCTAAATGCTACATGAAGTTAAATTGCCTCATGGCATTGTATAAGGATATATTCTATGGTTATTTTGTTTAAAGTAGCTCACAAATGCATGAATACACTCTGTAGTGAATAATATCTCTAAACGTTACTTGCTAGCTACACGAGAGAGACTATTCAAAAGCTGTGAAGGAATTAAGCAATTTTAGAGCAGTGAAACTTAAAATTGCTAAACCAGTATAGGGGAGATAGTCACTGAGATTTAGAATTATTACTTTTCTTAGCCCAGCTTCTTTTATGTATCTCCTCTGTCTATGTCTAGGCAAAATGAAATAAGAATATGTTTGAAATTTACTAAAAATATTTCTGATTTTTTAATGTTAAAAAGAATTGATTAGCTATTCTGTCACCAACAGTGCATCCAAAGGGCAACCACTTATATCCTTCTCCAAAACAAATGGATAAATAAATGGGTAAAAGATTCTCAGAGGCCAAAATACACACCTCTAAATTTAATTAAAGGATTTCAGAGCCCGATTTTGAAAACACAGGGCATGCAAATATGTGTGTTACAGTTCCCTTTCTTGCATGTATGGTTAATGTGGGCCTGACTTCAATACCTGTACTGATTGACTGGTTGAACCTGCAGAGACAGTTTTTCCCAGTTTGGTTACTGACTCAAATGCATGTTCAGTCATGGATGCAACATAGGAAATTGGGTGGAGAATTAAATATAAATTTTTTAAGGCAAAATTTAAAGTGAATCATTACAGAGAAAACCTGGGCCATTTTCTGACTTTGTCAATACCAACATTTTCACAGCTAGCTCTCATCTGGCACTGAGTTTGCCAAAACTGTGGATGGCTGAATTGCGTATCAATTTCAATTTCATCGCATTTGTGAGTAGTGGTTGTCAAGACCTGCTTGTACAGCACCATTACTTTACATGATAGCATTTCGTTTACTTTATGTTGGCATTCTTTTTTATTATTTTGAGAGTGTCTGATATAGTTTTCTTTTAAAATATATTTAAATACACAGCCACACTCTCAGAAGACAAGAAATACAAATGTTTAAACTTAACAGTGTTCAGGGCTACCTGGTGCTACACATTAGCCTTTCATAATGCTATATCATCACTTGGTCCAAACTACTTAGATGCTAGATAGATGCATGCTGGGAAGGGGGTTCTCAAGAGGTACCTGCTTTAGATTTACTATCATCTACAGGGTCCTCAAGGTCCTCCTGGTCCTGATGGAATGGTTGGCCCACCAGGACAGAAAGGAGAAAAGGTAAGTTAAAAGGCTGTGTCCTTCTACTTCAGTGGAAAATCTTTATTAATTCTAGGCTGTAAAATTCACAAATAGTTGCCCCTGCAACATAGTGTTGGATGGTTTCAATACTTTTTTCATTGAACCCAGCTGCTAATGGCTTATTAGAACACATCTCAAAAGGCATATTCAGAAATGCAGAATTCCCTTTTGGGCACAGTCTCATTTTCTGAAGCATTGAATATTCAAAACGCAATATGAGATACTGTGTTGTGATTTGCCAGTAAAAAGCCAGTCATGACTGGACTCATGCAGGTGAGTCTGAAGGAGGAAAGAACGAACTCCAGCTAGGCCAGGCTGGCACAGACTGATGGTATGTTTGCATCTCTCTGTGGTGATATGTTTGCCAGGACAGTGTGAATTACTGAAGTCTGGGTTTTGTGGGTCACCGACACATGAAGTTTTATACACTTGTGCAGCAGTCCAAATTGGTCTCAACTGCTGACTGCTGCACTACTGCCGCCTCCAGATATGATATCCCACCCCTATGTTTGCAGCAGTTCTGGCCTTCACTAGCCCCTTGATGAGATATTTCAGCATCCTAACCTGGCAGCACAGGATTACTGAGTCTTCTGTTGATTTACTGCAATGAATGGCTTCATGCATTGTAGTTTGCCAAGTGTGCATTGGAAGCTCACATACTGTAAGGGAAATTAAAATGGCCAGAATATTGACATTTATTTGTTTATTTTTTAAATCTCAAGAGGCGTTTGTACTTTTTTAAATCACTTCTGGAAACTAAAGGATCTGAGTTGTGATTTCAAAAGCCTAAGTTTGATAAAACTGCAGTACATGTTGGATAGAGTAGCTATCCAAAAAATGCAGTATCTCTGTTATGATAAGGCATCCAAAACTTGTGTACATTGCAATCAATGGTATGTTTTACATAAAGTCTAAGAATAGAAAAAAGTCTAGCTGAAGCAGACAAAACCTGAATTGCATATTATAGTGAAAGACTAAAGTGAAAAGGGAAGTAAATGGAAAAAAAAATAAATGTTTGAAAAGGGCATTATCCTCAAAAAAAAATTTCAAAACCTCTAATGTTTTGGCTCACTGAGCCTGTTTGCTACATTTTGTATATTTGATGAAAGTTTCATTAGAAAATAATACAATCCTCAGCATCTTGGGATAATAAGATTTTTCCATTTCTACTATGCCAGAAAACTTTTTCTAGTATGTCAGAAAACTTTTATTTCATCTATATTGCAATATCTATTTTTAATCATTATTCCAAATTAATCCAGAGATTATTTCAGGGAGAAACTGCACAAAAGTAAAGTCAATTTGTTTTTCAGAGTGAAAATTGATGCTGTTTTTTGCCATTACTTTTGGAAGAAAACATTGTTATCCTTTCACTCCTGATGCATACTCCTTTTTTTCAGATCTTACTCAAGTAACATTTCTGTTGAATGAGTAAGGACAGGAGCTTGCCAATATAACAATTCATTCTATTATATTCACTGCAATTTGGAAAATAATTATTTACATGCTGCAATAATCTTTCTATTCCATGTACTAGAAGTGAAAAAAACAGTATCTAAGAAAAGTGTAGAGAAGCAAATCAATAGCTTGATTTCTGCAGTGGAGCCGTAAAATCATAGTAGTCATCACATCCCCTGTTTAGAGCAGTACCCTAGACAAGTTACATGGGATCGGTTCCTCCTTCTGTTATACTCCATGAGAGTTTTGATATTTAAGTTTAGAAGCATGAGGAGGTGACCCACAATATTTAATTCTGTGTGCTCCAGACCTTCAAAATCCACAGCAATAATTGAAATACAAGATTACATCCTGTGTGCATACTAGATTAGAGCTGTTCATTTGTTATTATAACTCCTGAATTACAGATGGTTTACCTTTTAACTAACAGAACTTACCTTTCATGTAAAGGACATTATGACATCAAATTGATCAATAGAAATCAGTGGGTATTTTGATAAAGCAAAAATATCATAAATGTCTTCTTATTGCCTGTCTAATGCTCTTACAGTAAAGTAATTAGGCTTGGTTTTCTTTTACAGGGTGATCAAGGTCTTCCTGGTCCTGTTGGCCCAAAGGTAGAAAAAAAGACAGCATCTTTACAGGATAACAGTATCACTCTGATACAGCACATTACTGAAAAGGGCTGAGAAGCCTAAAGAAATTATTACTGTGAAACCTACTGAAGTTGGCAAACTTGGCTTCTCAGCTGGTCAAAGGACTTCTCTAAGTGTGGCCAGGAGGTCAAGGGAGGTGATTCTTCCCTCTACTCAGGTCTCATAAGACCCCAGCTGGAGCAGTATGTTCAGCTCTGGGGTCCCCAGCAGAAGACATGTTCCTGCTTGACTGAGCAAGTCCGTAGAAGGGCCATGAAGGTGATCGGGGATGGAACACCTCCCATACAAGGACAGGCTTAAAGAGCTGGCGTTGTTTAACCTAGGGAAGAGAAAACTCTAGGGAGACCTTATTGCAGCCTACCAGTACTGAAAGGGGGTCTGCAGGAAAGCTGGGAGAGGCTCTTTGTCAGGGCCTGTGGTGATCCGATGTGGGGTAACAGTTTTAAACTGAGAAGATTTAGATAGATATTCAGAGGAATTTTTTTCCTGTGAGGGCGGTGAGACACTGGAACAGGTTGCTCAGAGAAGGTGTGGAAGCCCCATCCCTGGACTTGTTCAAGACCAGGTTGGATGAGGCTCTGAGAACCTGATCTAGTGGAAGGTGTCCCTGCCCTTGGCAGGAGGGTTGGAATTGGATGATCTTTAATGTCCCTTCCAATCCAAACCATTCTATGATTCTACTTAACTTGCATCCATTTATGCATGATCAGTATACCAATAGACTGTCTTTCTGTTTTAGGGTGATACTGGAACCACTGGATCAAGAGGCCCCAAAGGAGAAGCTGGTGCTGTTGGGTCACCTGGGAAACCTGGACCACCAGGGCCTCCTGGGCCCCCTGGGCCCCCTGGACCTCCTGGACACTCAGGACTAAGCTACAGTTTGGGGTTTGAGGTATTTTGCTACTATGGGGTTTGTTGTAGCTATGCATCTATTTCTTTCAGACATTGTAATCACCTGCGTATTTCACAGCAATTTAAGGCTGATGAAAGATGGAGCCATTTGCTCTAGACTGAAATTTGTCTAGGAATAGCCTACAATTCCTTGTCGTTCGACCATATAATTGACCATGCCTAGACCATGGAAGTAATGGATTTCTTTAGGCAAATTTTATGAAACTATTTAGTAGTAGCAGTGTACAAATGCTATTTTTAATGCTTATATTATTGATAAAACACTTAAGTATTATGCTACAAGGAAAACTTCCTTATCGCTTTTTTTCACTTAAATAATTTCAATCAATGATCTAAATATATACAGAGACCTGACAGTATTAATTAAAATCAAACTAAAAGTCCCTCTTAAACTGTGACTTTTCCCATGCTGTCATTCTTGAGGCATGTCACTTTAGTTTAGGCATATCACTTCCATAACATGTAAATACAGAGACACATGTTAGACATTTCTGACCTCATGGTTTGTTCTACTCAGAATGAAAATGTTCTGCTAAAACAAAAAGCCCTGAAACTGTAGCTGCTACTCTTTCTACTTCTGAAAATAATACCTTCATCACTTCAAAAAATGAGATCTGGCCAGCTCAAGCTGAGTTTTTACGTCATTTGAGAACTGCTCATAAGGGTGATCTTTTTGGAGAAAAAAATGGCTTTGCAGTACAGATGGGCAAAGAGAGCGCACTCAAGTTCAAGAACTAGAGCTGCTGCTTTAATACCTTTGTGAAGAGAGGTGAACAAATTGCATGCATCAATATTCAGTAAGGTGGTATTGCTTAAACGATAACACTTTACTCACAGGTTTCTCCTAGTATCTACACTACTCTTTCTGTATTTCGCTTTTCTTTGCTCTGGAGACTTTTTGAGTATTCTAAGTACAGAGGTGACCTCTAATACTTATTTAGAGACATCTTCTGATTTTTCATGTCTAACTAAATAATATTGTACTAGATACACTACCAGTTAATAATCTCACTGATGTCAGTGGATTTAAATGGATGAAAAAATCTCTCCAGCACTTCACAAGTTCTTATTTACCAGCACTGCAACCGTTAGCAAGGAACAGCATAAAGTCATGCAAAGTGTACAAATGCTGTGTTAACTTAGGCACACTATAAAGACAGGTATAAAATCTCTCCTGAATAAATGTGTACCTGTCTCAGAATGAGATCAGGACTACTGCTAAGCCAAATATTTATCCCTGGTCTGAGTTTTAGCCGAGGATGATGGCTTCTCTGACTTACAGTCATCTTCTGTGACCCTTGAGAAGCCAAAGTTAAGATATTCTCCAGTTGTGCCCATGCACGCCATTTGAGTAAAAGCCAACTTGGCTTTATTATGCCACCAAAGAGTTCCTCTGTAGGTGGGTGATTAGGACCAAACTCTGTCACTTCTGATACATAAGTCTCAGAGGAGAAAAGCTAGCAGATGAGCAGGAGGGAGTGAAAACGGCAAGTCCCCACATCTTCAGACACAAACACGAAAGGATCCTAGCGTTAACTACAGCAATAGTATCTTGACTGGCTTCATCTTGAACTTCATCTAGCTCAAACAGAATTGGCATGTCATTTCCCTGAGAGGAATACTACTATTAACACGGTTGCTAGTTCTAGCTGATCTTTTGGATGCCCACCACTGCCATCTGTTAAGGCAGCACCGTGATCTGCCTGTTTGTTAGGACAACACTACCTTTTGGTTAGCAGTCTGTTTATTGCTGTAAGGCTGTTACTGCAAAATATTCCTGTTAGCACTTGTTAGCATCTGTGATCAGCAATGTGCAAAAACAAATAGCATGGCGTTTCCTGGCACTTATGCTTGCCAAAAGAACAGTTTGAGCTTCAGAAGCGTTTAAACCCATTAAAAACATGCAGACGTCAAAATAAATGATGTGTGTTATATAAAGCAGGCGTCAAGCAGTCTCTTAACAGGAAAAGTATTTTGGCATAGTGGAGGCAAGGGAAAGAAGGACTCAGAAACACAGCTTGCCGTTTACCCTAAGTGTTGGGTTAAACAGGCCAAACAGAATATCAGAATATGTGTTGGTATTTGACGCAATGATAGCTGATGGAGGAACAAAACAAAACTCTGAATAACGTTTAGTCTCAGGTGAAGTTGCATGAGAGGACTTAAGCCAAACTGATGACTCAGTGTCTCCTAACTTGGTCTCTGAAAGGAAGGACCTAATTCCAGCTGTGCATTCTGTCTGCTTCTCCTGTTCTTGCTGTTGTGGAGCTGGTGGAGGAGAGCAACAAATGAGATATCTTTTTCACTGGAGACAGATCAGTTGATGTTTTCTATAACTTTGGGATTAGGCTGTCATTCCATAAGAGTTTGAGCTGATCTAATTTGTCTTCCACCCTTTCCCTTACACCATCTCCAGAGAGCATCGGATCTAAGGTAATCTGAGCCATTTCGGGTCACTAACTAGCAAAAAGCTAAGTAGGCCAGGTCCTCCAAATACAATAAATTGATGCAAGGACTCATTGTCACTGAGACATGGGGATTCTGCTTTATTCCTGCACCTCTTCGCATCTGCAGCCATTCCCGGCTCATGTCTGCCCTCAACATACTCCAGCATCCAGGGTTCCATCAATCCTTCCATGAGCCAATTTGATTTACTAAAATTTTAGAGAACCGTCCCACTCCCAAAAGGTTATGTATTTTCTGCCATTTTAGTGATTTGAAGTGGCTCATGGGAAAGTGAGAGAATTCAACACGTGGCACAGATTTTGAAAATGAAGGCTGTAAGGCTGTAGGAAAGGAAGTGGAGTGAATAAAGATCAAGATTTTCCCTTTTCAGAAGAATGAAACACCTAAGCCAGCACAGCTGCATTTAAAAACGCAGCAAGTGAACAGTTTCCTGCTGGTATGGTTCACACACATGTTTTGAAGCACAGTTAAACGTGCTAAATTAGATATAAGGCAAGGTCTGGGACACGTGGCTGGGATGATGCTGGAAGGGTAGAACAGATAATTATGGCAGCATGCAATTTTATTTCTTTGGCTGCTTTGTAACTGGCAGTTCCTTGTTCTGCCATGGGTTTGAAATGTTGTAGTCAGAACAATGAGAGTTGGAGGGAGATTTAAAACCCCTCAAAATCTCCACCAGAAATGTAGGTGCTGCTCTCAAGGTCTTCGGGGTTTTCCACTTCACAGAGATCTTTCTGAAGCCAGAAGAGGTACACTACAATTGTCAGTGGGCTGGAACACTTGGCCTATGAGGAAAAGCTTAGAAAGCTGAGCTTGGTTAGTCTGGAGAAGGCTTAAGCATTTCAGCAGCCTTCTGATACCTAAAAGGAGTTTATTGAGAAGACACACAACTAGGATTTTTACAGTGGTGCATATGGTATTGAGCAACAATCATAAATTGATTTGATAGAAGTAAAATATTTTTTACCTTGACAACAGCCAAGTTTTGAAATAGGTACTTGGAGAAGCTGCAGAAACTCCATTTCTGGAGGGTTCCAAGACCTGAGGGGACAAAACCTTAAGCAACCTGATTCGAATTCAGTATTAATGCTACTTTCAGGGAGCCTCTGAGATCTTTTAGGTAGCCTCTGAACTAGGTAGCCTCTGAGATCCATCCCAGCATGATTAATTCTAAATTTTGTGATAAAACATTTTTTTTCTGCTCAGCGTCAGTTCAGTAAGCTGTATTTTAGCAGGAGTTCAACATTCAACTGTGAGAATTAGTAAAGATCTTCATTTTTGAATAATGATTGCTGCTGTTAACAAGCTGCCTGCAAGTTCTGCCTGCCTTAAATCAATTAGGTACCCCTTACTAGCCATTACAGTATTTTAGTAGCCAGGTGGCAGGTAAATGCTGAACAGAAAAATACTGCTGTAGCAGTATACTATAGTATAGTGCTATAGTACGTACTTAAAACTGTGATGCTGTCTCACTACTGCCTGATGCTGCCCAGCCTGAAGTGCTGGAGAAATGGTGACAAATTGGCAAGACTGTAAGGGGCAGAGTTTCTCTAAGGAAGATCAACATGTCCTTATCACATTTGAGTGGAGCCTCTCTGCAGAACTTCATGCATATTGGTGTTCAGTATCTTTTCAGGTTTTTACAGGACTCCAGAAAACAGAGCAGTTAGGAAAAAAATGGGGGGAGGGTGTGATAAGTTTTTCAATTCTGTAACATTTTTTCTCTTCCATTAGGACATGGAAGGATCAGGTAGCATTGGCTTGTTAAGGGAATCCAGAATTCCAGGATCAAGAGGGCCGAAGGTAAGTGAATGCTTTGGGGGAGGGGAATTTTTTTTTGTTGTTGGCTTTTTTTTTTCCAGAATCAAAAATGTCCTACTCGCTGCTTTTTGGAAATACTTAGCTGCAGTCAGCTATGGATTTGGAGCCACTGCATTCCACTGGATTCAGTTGCTCTAGAATACCATTAAAATAACAGTGTATGCCAAAGAATCTGAACAGTTTTTTCTCTGATACATGGTTAGCTGATGAATTTTAGATTCTGCTATGTTATATTTTTGAGAGATTAAAGGATGAAATGGGAGGATATATTATCTAGCTCTCTATTTCTTGTTTTACCCTAATAAATGCCCTACTTATATATGAAGATGAATTACATGTACCAATGGAACTGATGGAGCTCAAATGGTTTAGTCTGGCAAAACAGAGACAAAGTCATGATCTTAGCTGCTTACAAGTCTTTGAAGGGCAATTTCAAATGTGATAAAGCAGAATTGTTCCTTTTCATGCCAGATAGTCCAACAAGGGGCAGTGATCACAATTTGCAGCTTGAGACTTTCAGGCTAAACCCTCAGGAGAAATCTCTTCACTAGGAGGTTGGTGCAGAACAGGAGCAATTTGGCTAGAGATGTTGTGGAAGCTCTGTTCTTGGAAGTTTTCAAGGCTTTGCTGGACAGGGCCATGACTGTCCTGATCTAGAGGTGTTCCGCTTAAAGAGGGTGACTGGATTAGATGTCCTCCAGAGGCCCGGTACCACCCTGTTTCCATGAATCCTCAGAAATGAACTGAACACTCACTGGAGACAGGAGCAAGTTTTAGAAACCTTTACTGTGGTACTCATAATACTACTAATTGTGAGTCACTGAAGTTATAGCTGACTCAGTTTAACATCTTTTCCTAGGTACTAAAAAAATGGCCACAAAAATACAGTTATGAAAATACGAATAAAATTTGTTAGATGAAACAAACTACTGTCTGAAATGAGATGTCCAAAATCAGTTCCAAAGCAGCACATTCTAACCTGCCTAAATAGCATCTTTACTCTCAGTTTTGTTTCTTTAACAGACATTGTTTCCAAGTCACTCAGCTGTAAATGTTGAAAAAAATGTCTTATTGCAGCTGAACAAAACCCCAGAATTTTGTTTTCTTGCTGCTGCTTAGTCACTCTACAAAGTTTGAGTCAGTAAAGAAGGCCTATAAGAACTTTCCTGGGTTCATAAAATTTGTTATACAGACTTATTCATACTGCATTAGAATATTACGAGCCTCTTACATCCTGTAACAACTCCAGAGGTACCTGATTGTGTTTGAGTGAAAAAAGAGCATCTATTCTAAGAGAGATGTAACTCAAAACAGCTGATAGGAAATAATTATGTTTATTTGCGCTATATTTGTATCTGTTGAATTTTTTATTAATCGTCACTGAGAAAGTAGTGGTTATGTTTCGAAGTAGAAGTATCAAAATTATTTTGTCCATAGGCTCAGCTATCATTTCCATGGGTTTTGTTCACTTTCTTCCACAGATCAGTGTGAAATTCTGTTGGTGTTTCATTCATTCATGTTTTGTCTTCATATTCCAGACAACTTTGTTGAATTCTTTTTTTCTTTCAACTTTCTAAAATGATCAATAATGAACTGTTGTTCATTTTATGATCAAAGAGTCGTAACTGTACTTTAAAATTGATGTCACCATATAAAGACAAGAGAGGAGTTTTCATCCCCAAATGTTTGACACCTAGCATGACAATGCTGTGTTGCCTCTTAAATGGATAACATGTTTGTTTTAGCCAAGGAGGCAAATTCAAAAAATTGCAAACAATTGAAAGCAGTCCCTTAGAGCACATGCAGTTGGACAATTTTATTTCTGATATTTTCAAAAAAATGTATAGTATACAGTGACAAGATTAAAGTTGTCCTCTTAAGACAAAAAAATCTTTAGCTCTTTGCCTGATAATATAGAGCAATGCACTACTTTTTAGAACAAAAAATCTAAAGTAGTGCTCCCTGTTGATACTACTGGCCTCCAAAATTGTTTGTGTAACAGTTGTGGTTACGAATTAGGCTTTTATCCTGAAAAAATTTAGTATGAAATGCTACATGTATTTACCAGTAAAGTTAGTGTGATTTTATAGGGTTCTGCAGGAGCACATGGA
This sequence comes from Tapera naevia, assembly GCA_033556795.1. Taxonomy (NCBI): domain Eukaryota; kingdom Metazoa; phylum Chordata; class Aves; order Cuculiformes; family Neomorphidae; genus Tapera; species Tapera naevia. The sequence continues at coordinate 1,810,922 of JAUMJJ010000095.1, forward strand.
CAGTGTGGGCCTTTAGGACCAAAGGTACACAACCTAAAAAGGAACACTTGAAAGATAACCTATTGTTCTGTGGCATTTTTTTTTTATTTCTGTAGTCCCAGCATTTGACTCAACAAACCAGCTTTTGATTAACATTCATATCCTGACTAAGCATTCAACAAATTTACACTGGGTATCCACTCAGAATGTGTTTCATAGAACAACTGCAATAAAAGAATCTATAGAGGTCAGCTTATAGGGCTGATAAAAGTCCCTCCATTGGGTCTATACTCCTGTTAATGCTAGAGGAAAACCTTAATTATGAGTATTTGCACAGCATGTGTGAGTGAATGTTACTGCAAAGAACTGGCTAAACCAGATATGCTCTCACATGGTGCTGCTTTATGGACAGTCTCCATACTGAAAATACTCTTTTTTAAAAAAAACTTACACTCTGCCCTTAACTAGAAATTTTGTCTCTAAAATATTGTGGAAATACTGTTTCACAAAGACTTCAGAAATGAGGTAGCATGACTCCTAGGGTTTAGGAGATGGTCTGGGACTGAAAATGGTCATAAAGCTTAACCAAGAGACTTCACCACCACCTACACTAAGATTTTCATTGTTTAATATTGAGTTATTCATCTGCGAGATCATGGAGACAAAGAAATGAACATATTCTTGTCTGATGTCTTACACAATCAAGTACACTACAGGGCAAAAACCACAAAGCGGTTATAATATGCAAACATTTTCACAAAGATGAATTTTACACCCACTTTACATGGCTATAAATTACTTTACTAGGCAACAAAGGCAAAATGCAACAACCATCCACGTCCAAAAACCAATGCATCATGAGGTGTTTAAGTTATAGTTACATTTCATATATCCTTCATGCTTCAGATACCCAAATTAGCAGAGCTGTCACTTTTCAAAAAAATATGCCCTATTTTTGCTAATCATTTTAATCCATTCAGTCCCTTTGTTTATAAGAAAAGTAAAACACATGTTTGAAATACTTGTAATTGATGTTCACTTTGATATATGAGTTCTACTGTGTTTCAGGGAGAAAGAGGGAACATTGGTCTACCAGTTTCAAAGGTGGAAAATTCATTTAACTTCAGATTTTTTCCTCTTAGTTTCCTTTCTTCTTTTGATGCATTTGGGAAATAATGAACATTTCTTGCTCCTTTAGCATATTAAAGCCTAGGTGTGCTCACCCAATCTGGTGTGCAGCAGAGAGGCCACTGTTATTTCCTACTTCTTTATTAGAGTCTGTCCACCATCCAGCAGCCAGGCTCCTCCTAACCCACACCTGACAACTCAGGAGGCAGTTGGAAGGAGCTCCAGAGGTCATCTATTCTAATATCACACCTTAAGTGTTATTACCACCAACACTAGATATTATTAGCCATGAATTTGTCTCACTGAGCCTTAAATGCCTCCAGGGAGCTTCCAGAAACTCTGATTATCTTGTTCAGGTGCTTCACTATCCTCTTTGGAAAGACAGCTTCCCTAATGTGCAGCCTGTACCACCCAAGGTGTAATTTTTCCTAGCTGTCTAACTTACCCCATGCACCAGTGTGCAACCTAGACGTGCTGCTCTGGATCAGTGCAGCTTCTAGACACTAAACTGGCTGGTTTACACTGCTTTACACAGTGTTAGTGCTGAAATGAATGGAGGTGTAGTCCATTCTTTCCTCTGTAATCTTCCCCGTCATTATCTTTATCCTTATCCTTCTCTGTCATTATCCTCTCGGAGCCCACCCAAAGCTTCTGTTTGTATCTGTGCTGTTTCTTGCCAGTTCCTGGCTAATTGTCGTGCGTTTTTGCAGGCATAAGCCAGCAGAGGGCGGTGCTGGACCTAAAAGAAAATTTAAAATAAAACGAAAACAAAACCAGCTTCTCTTGCATCTGGGATAGCACTGAAATGAAGGGTTGTTCTAGGAAAAAAAAGATAAAACCAATTCTGTTTCTACCGTTCTGTTTTCTGAATATTTACAAGAGTATTATCACAGTCTTCTAGCAGCATCTGCTTGCTTGGGTTTGGTTTTTTTTTAAATGACAGTGTATCAGGACTCCGCTTAATAAATTCCATCTGCTGTATGTATTTTGAGTGTTGCCGTTTCACAGAGATGTTAGTCAGCATGATGATTAAAACTGATGCACTGATGCCTAGGACAGTTGTTTAACTCTTCTTAGAAATCTTTTTGAGACTAGATAATTTCCTTAACTATTATGCATAAAAGTGATTTATTCTGTCATCATTGTTCTAGTAATTATTATTGTTGACATGATAGATCTATTTCAGATACAGGCATATATTCTAAGAAGAGTGACTACAGTGCTATTTAAAAATAATCATTCTGTCTCTTCAATCTTCAGATTAAAAAAAAGATCTTAGTTCTCTTATATTTGACAAATGAGCTACATTGTTAAAATATGGAGGCAGTTAGAAACAAGGATGCTTCTGGATACATTATTATATTAAAACACCATACCTATCCTGCACAATTTTTTTCAAAATGAATTTCATTAAGAAAATGAATTGGTAACGTTATTCAACATTTGTAATCATAGGAAGCTGATCTGCAGGTAGCAGCAATTTATTCTCAGTGGGTCACTTCTATCCATTCCAGTATCCCATCTCTGACAATGTCAAAAGCATATGCAATTTGAACAGATGTTTAGATGCAATTTGACCTTATAAAAGGACAAGTAGTCCTAAGTGACCTCCTAGAATCCAACAATTTGTGACACGAGGAATTTCTTGGCTAGAAATGCTGCTTGAATCATAACTATATCTCTTCAAGCTAGCTTCATGTTTCGCTGGGAACTCTGCAAACTTCTACAGTTTACAAGACCTTGGGTCAAGTTTCTTTGTCAGTGTAACTATACATCCCATGAAACTCTTCTAGCTGTTTACTTTTGATATGTACTATTTCTTCTATTAGAATTGAGTCCTTAATGACTCTCTACTTTAGAAGCCTCTACAATATTCTTCAACCACGTTTAGTTTTCCAAGCTAAAGAGTCATAGCTTACACCATCATGTCTCACATCAAAGTCAGTCAGTACCTTCCATAATTCCCATTGGCCTTTTCTGAAGTTCTACTTTCACTAGATCCTTTTCAAGATAAAAAATGTGAACGAACAGGTGTGCAGAATTTGAATTGTGAGCATAGTATAAGTATATACAGTGGCGTAGTAATGTTCTGTCTTGATTTTCTATCCCTTCTATAGTAATTTATTGTGTTCAGTATATTTTTTTAACAGCTGCTGAACCGACCATTTAGTGGAATTGTCTATGATTTTCATGGTACTCTTTATGTAAAAGCCAAAAAAATTTTTATTGAAGCAAAAACAAAAGAAAGAATGAAAAGAGCCTTTTCCCTAAAAAAAACCCCTGAAAACATCCCACTCCCCCCCCAAAAAAAACAAAACCCAAACAAACCAAAAAAAACCCCACAAAACAACCAAACAAGAAAAGAGACATAAAAAGCGCCCCACTACTAAAACAAAACATGGCTAATCTGGCTAATCTGTAACCTGGATGATTCATTTAGGCTGCTCTGTGTCATTTCCTTTGCTCTTTCATATGACACGCAGAAAAACAAATGCCAAAAATGTAGTTCACTGTTTATTTGGCCCTTCACGAATTCTGAGTGTTCTTTTATCTGTTTTTCTCTGGATGAACTGCATTATCATTACTGAGCGATACTTCTGATTTTCACATAGAAAATAATAAATGATCAGATTCTTAGCAGTAATATACGATCCTACATTAAAGTAGAGCAGGGGCTATAAAACTTACTACCCATGTACTAGCCCCTGTCTGCATTAAATGTCTCTCCCTCCTCTTCCTCCAGCCTGGGAGTCACTTAACTGAAGGGTGGAAATAATGCATAAAATGTGTCTTAGAGGGAAAGCGACAGAATTCACCGTTTTGCTAAGAAGAGGCAGGACCAGTGGAGAAAAATGAATGAAACTGTGTTAAAAAAAAAGCTGCTTGGAAGAGGGAGAAACAGCAGGAGGAGCAGACAATGCAGATGGCTAATGTGATTGATGATGCTGACTCCACAGAGCACTCCCCACCAAACTGGCCCCGTAGTCCATTCAGAACTATACTGTGTCCCTTCCAAGAGTGGTAGCCTCCTGCTTATATGAAACTGAATACAATTTAGAGAAAGTAACAGTATATTTGTGTGGCAGGGAATGCTGGGCACAGATGGAAAACTGGCCTTTCCTGGCATTGCTGGACATCCTGGCAATATGGTGAGTAGGGCTATCAATCTGTGATCACCTAATACACACTGGCTCCCAAACCTATATGTTAAGGATCAGCAGGAGCCCTAACAATACTTGCTAGCAGTGAGTGTCCCTTGCCCTCACCTCTGTCACCAATTGGAAGTGATACAGGCATCTCCAGAGACAAGTTCCAATTTTTTATGCCCGTTTCGCATATAATTATTCAGAAATTAGCTCTGCTCTTAATTAGAGGAAAGCCAACAGGTTCATAGGAAATTTTAATGAATTTCTCATGCTTAAAAGCCTCAAGAACTACAAGGCTGTTTAGATGGGAAGTCCCACGTCTTATCCCCTGCCATCTTCCTTTCACTTGTGCCAGACAAGCTGTCTGTATTCCCAGAACAGTAAGTTGTAATGAGGGACTGACCCAATTTAGAAATAACCTGCCTGAAAAATGACCATTCAGCTAACCTATGTTCCTCTGCCTGATCCACCGGGCAATTCCAGACACAAATGAGGTGGTTCGTGCTGAAAAAGGAAGGAGCCAATCAGGTCTGATTTCACTGCAGTTAAAGAAAGGCTTGTTGAATTAATCCCCAATTAATGAAATGCTGTGTGTCCGTTTGGTCTTGGTCATCTATGAACTCTCTCAAATGTGCTGGGAAATGCTTTCAAACATCAAATCCTCAAAGGATCTGAGTTGAAACTAGCTGACCCCATCTGTGGTTTGAGAGCACTGAAGATCGATAATTCTGTTCCTACATTTTATTGTCGGGCTTTTTTGTGAAACTAGAGTAAGTACATTTTCACAAGTTTTCCTTTTAAAATCACTTACACTCAATTTTTATCACATACAGGGGCCTAAAGGGGAGAAGGGTGAACCAGGACCTCAGGTGAGATTGTGTAGATTGCGTTCTTTCTGAGAAACTTATGTGAAATGCAGTACTTAGTAAATGTACTGAAACATCTGTAATGTTTTTGAAATAGGGTGAACCAGGAAAAGATGGAAACAGTATCATGGGACCACCTGGACCACCAGGACCGCCAGGACCAATCATAGCAATACCTGAGGTAAGCATGTTTGTCAAGCACTAAAATCTCTGTAACTCATCTTACAGAGAAGAGGGCACAAGTGATTGACAAACTGGCAATTCTGCTGTTAATATTCAGGTCATAAATTTAAAAAAAATCTGTTTGTCCCTATATCAAATGGATTTGTTTTGAAAAGGCAAAATAGGAAGGTGTATTGCAAAACCATACAGAAACATAGTTCCTGAATTCCTAAAACCTATTCTTTGAATACCTTGAGCTTAACAAGTAAGCTTTCTTACAAAGTAGAGTGCATAATAAATGTGGCATTATGCACATTTGTAGCAAACTAGAGTTCTGGGGCAGAACAGCAAGAGACATCTATCCTTATATACTTCAAATCCTCTGCCGTTAAGCAGATGATTTCACTGAGGACTAGATATGCTGGATTTTGATACAGCTAATTAAATATGTGTGAGTGTAAGAGTATGTCACTATAGATGATGTTGAGTTTTACTCACCTCACAAGTGTTTGTAAAAGAACAGGACCTTTCTTTACTATACATTTGCCAAGATAGAAGATTAAACTATCCAAATACATTTTGTTGACTCAGTCTTTCATCTTCTGTAGTTAGCTTCAGATATGGAAAGAACTACTGCAAGTAAACCTATCAATTGCAGTTGGAATCACAGAACTAAAATAAATACCAGTATCAGCAGTTGCAATGTGGATATTGGCTTGATGGGTCAAGCAGCAGAGGTCAATTAAGTGATCTAAGTGAACCGCAGGGCATTTAGAGAGATCAGTCCCCAGGCCAGAGTCTATTAGTTCATTCATTTAACTGTTCAATAGCCAAAGACAACAATACTTCTTGGGCTATGAAGTCCAATGGAATTAGAAATAAGTTTTCTTACAAAGGGCTCTGTGGCTACAACTAAATAGATTTTATGCTACCTGATCAAAATAAAACAAATTGAAGAGGTGGTACGATTTCAGTATTGTTGCAATATTAAAATCTGGCATGGACAACTGTGGTTCAGTATCTGGCCAATATCAGTATCTGGCCAATAGCACTTTGATTGAACTACACTGAAAAGTGGACCTTGGTTTCCTCCTTATTTAACCTGGTCCCTATGTGAACTGAGGGGATTTGATTACTTCAGAAGCCACTTCTAACACTGTGAGAAGACATGGTAAGATAAAACTGACGTCTGCAGTGGAACCTAGCCATTTTCAGGCTTCTGTAGCATCTACCAACATTGTGAGTCTCAGAGGCTTTCTGCCTCTGCTGTTTCCTCCTGCTGTTAGTCAGAAAGCTTGCTCTGAGATGTCCTATTTAAAAAATAATGTCCCCCCCGTTTGCTGTTGTTTGATATTCCAAAATACCAAAATCAATATTTCTCATCCTATATTGGCTATTTCACTGTTTTGGAGCATAATCTGTGATAGTGCATTTTCATGCATGGAATCGTGATAAACAGTAAACCATATTAACTATTGCTACAATTTATCACTTCGATTTAGTTGGATGCAGAACAGAAATAGCTTTGAATAGAGAAATTTTACTGGAATTAAATGTAAAACTTTTAAACAATTATCTATTGCTGCCACTATTCATCCATAGTTAGGTACAAGGAGAGAATGAAAGGCCTGGAGAAAGGTTAATGTTGAAAGTATGAAGGAAATGCAAAAAAGATTTTGCATGTCCGATATTCTTTCTGTAATTCTAATAAGGGTGCACTCATGCCATTTGGATACAAAGCTGAAGGTTTACTTAGAAGCGAACCCAGACAATCACACTAAAAAATACTGTTTCTTCTTCTTTATAACAGTGAAGAAAATGTGAAAAACAGTGTCTTTACTTTGTAGTTAGCACTTCCTGAAATGATTTGATATATTGAAAAATTACATCGCTGGACTGCTGTTATTAAAGCTGCTTGCACAATCAAAATGAAGACAAATAACTATATAACTGGAGCAGGTTGTGAAGAGCACCATATCTTCTTCAAGCACTGTGTATAGTTTTCTGACCCACAATTTCCATTTGCACCTAAAATCTGTTTATAAAATATACAAAATGTATAATCCCAAGCTCAGCAAAGCCTTTGGGATGCTTTCCACTAACTTCAATTGAGCCCCAAAATAATTCCACACTGAAAAAAAAGTGTAAAATCAGGACCCCTGGGTTTCTTCCACCAGTTACAGATAAAACAGAATAATTGCAGCAACACAACTCTTTTATTACTGTAATTAAAGTAATAGCCCTTGTCCTGTTCCCTTTATGTGCCATATAGAGTTGGGAATACAGTGGAACCAATGGCGTCGTGCTACCTCTGGAGCAATGCAGCAAAGAGCTCGTACAGCCTGGGAGATGGAATGCTTCCTCCAGGACTTAAATTGTCTTTTTATTTGACACGTTTCCAGTGGCTTTTGTAGAACATGAGGACAGGAAGCAGGTAGAACTCAGTAAAAGTAAAAAGCTTCAGCTGCATGAATCATAATGCCAACATGACCTCAAAGTACAGAATGATGGATATACACTGCCGTGCTCTGATAGGATAGGATAGGATAGGATAGGATAGGATAGGATAGGATAGGATAGGATAGGATAGGATAGGATAGGATAGGATAGGATAGGATAGGATAGGATAGAAGACCAACCAGGTCTCTCCTCTTTCGTGTTCTGCTTCATGTCCCAGATTAGAAAAATAGTAAGTGTTCAAAAACTCATAAGATATCTGGAAGTGACCTCTGGAGACCATGTGGTCAAACCTCCTGAGCTGGTTTGAGCTAGCTTTCCCAAGCTCTCCAACCACTCAGTCTGCCTCTCTCCCAAAACTTCCCCCCTTTCAAAGGAAAAAAAAAAACTATAGAAAAACTGAAATCACACTAAATATATGTATTTTATGTATTTTCTAAATAAAAACCTACATACGGTAAGGATGTCATGCAAAACTCCCAAGAAAGGGAAAGGGGAAGGGAAAATGGGGAAAAGGACAAAAAGGATCTATATAACATCTGGCATACAACTATAACACCCAGTAACTAACAAAGTTTCCTCCCTTGAGGAAAGCAGAACAGCTAAATCCAACCCAGGGATCTCACCCCACGCACAGGCAGACAACAGCAGCCACTGCAGGCCTCAGCTCCAGAAAGGACCAGCAGCAACGGAGCTCCTGCTCTCCAGCTTGCTGGAAGAAGAAGAGAACATACTCTCTCATCTACACCGTATTTACATGTTGTGTTACGTTAAAGGAAGATATGGAATATTTCCATGGATCCTGACCTCCGCTGTTAAGGAAGACCTGCAAAGGCCACTTTTTTAAGGAAGATCTGAAAAATCCAAAAGTCAACCCACTACGCCTCCTATTCAAAGCAGCTGTAGCTTCAAACTTAGTTCCTGTATATCGTATTCATAAGAAATGTTGCAAATGATTGTGATCTTATAGCATTGATTTGCACATGGTTATAAGCATAAGACGTTTATATTTCACAATACCTCAGTGACAACGTGCTTATTCATGTGCTAAGTGAATTCCTGGCACCTGAAGGCGTGCCCTGCCTGACCTTTTGAAATTCAGATGATTTTCAGGGCATTAAATGGGGACATAGAGCTGCACACAGACCCTTATACTGAAATGGATGGCACTTCTTGCTTGCTAAATGAGCGGCCTCTATTTCCAGCCTCTAAGGAGATTGAGTATGTACTTCTGAATCCAAAACAAGCCTAAATTGTCATGTAATAAATGGGACTGTTGAAGGTAGAGAAATGAAACAAATGATAAAAAACTGAGTAGGATCTCTTTTCACCTACAACATTTATGTGGAGCAAGAACTTACACATTGTCTGTCCTGTACTGTAAGGTATGACCATACAATGCAGTATTGAGAACTTCTATTGAAACCAGAAAGGTAGCAACCTGAAACCAAAATGAAAGCCTAATCGTAACATTATTGGGAGCAGCCAACATGGGTTTACGAATGTCAGTTCATTCCCAACCAAAATGATTGTTTGTCTGTGGACAAGGGATGTGCACTGAATGTTGTACATCCTTGCTTTAGCAACATTTCTGAGGCAGTCTCCCTTAGTATTACTATCATCAAGCTGGTGACCTATGAATTGGATAAATGGGTGATAAAATAGGAGGAAAATTGGCTTCGCTGATGGACTCAGAGAGCTGCGATTGACATTGATGTGCTGATTGCATCTGGAGTACCATGACCAGCCGTGAGATACACAGTACAAGAAAGATATTGACATGGTGGAGGGCTACCCCCAGTGCAGGGCTACCAAGATAGTCAGGGAAACAGAGCACTGAGAGACCCGTGTCTACTCAACCTGGAGGAAGGAAGACTAAGGAGAGAATTTACTGCTGTTTATACCTACCTAGAGAAGATGGAGGTACACTCTTCTTGGAGGTGTATAACAATGTTATAATGGGCCCAAACTGAACGTGGAAAATTCCAATTAGATGCAAGCAAAAAATTTTGCTCTGACAATGCCCAAATACTGGAACTTATTGCCCAGAACAATTGTGGCATTTTTATCCTTAAAGGTGTTCAAGGCTTAACTGGACAAGTCCCTGAGTGACCTGATCCAATTAGACCTGCATTGAGGAGGGAATTGGACCAGATTATGTCCAAGGATCATGTCCCTGTCCAGCTGTATTCTTCTGAGTCTGTGGTCAAATTATGCAGAAATGCGTGAGGTAATTCTGAGCTCACTGATACCAGGATATGAAGCAGTATAGCAGCATTGCTATTACATTGCTCTATACAGGGTTCTTGAGACTCAAAGCTGATTAGCTTGCGTGCTACTCCACATTGAAGTGACTATACTGTTTTGGGGATCCAAGCTAGTTTCACGGATTTCAGACACAGCAACACAATCAGAGCCGACTTAAGAATCACTACATGGCACTATATGGTGTGGTGCAGAACCTGTCCAGTGTATAATTACAACTTCAACTCTACAACAGGATAAGTGTGGTCAAAAAGATTCACCATCTTAGAATGCAGCAACATATTATGTTTTGTTATTCAAGATGTATAACAAGAATTAAAAGTAGAGAGCCTTTTCTGTAGCCTTATTTCTGGTTTTCTCCCCATAGGTAAACGGAATGCTTTAAATGCCTATACATTTCTAAAAGTGTATGTGTGCCCTAGACAATCAATTTGGTATTTGAAATGACCTGCTCCTTAACAACTTTTTCAGATACTACTCAATGATACAGATGGAGTTTTTAACTTTACTAGAATTAAAGGACTGCTTGGGCCTCCAGTGAGTATACACTGATTTATTAAATCTTCAGATTTTCTCTGTCTTAGGTATCTCATTTTATGTATCAGCTAGACCGGAGTTTCCTGTGCTTTAGAATTGTGCTCCTGCTAACACCGGTACTAAGCTCTGTGAAAAGACTTCAAGTCAGAACTGAATTCTATGTGAATTAATTGATTGAACATATTTGTATGAAAGACAGGAATCGTCTTAGCTCAGATCTGAACTATATGATCAGAATGACAGAAATGTGGAACTGATGCAAAAATTAGCACCAAGATTTACATAGGCTTTCTTTAATTTTTTTTTGTATTCTTGTTTTTCAAGTTATAAAATTTTCTCCTTTCTGCTTGAGACTGCATGTAGAAGTGCTCGGCTCCTGTGTATGAGTTTAGTCTCACAGCAAATATAGCTGTGTATGAAAAGCTGGAAATTTAATGAGAACAACAGGTGTGAAATTTAAAATTCTGTTTTGCAGCTAGAAGTATAGTTGAAAAATAGTGCAGTCAAATATTTGAAATTCTGAATGCTTCTTGGTAATGTTTCCAAATTCCCAGGACTGATTTCAAAGAGAAATCTACCTTTTCCAGGCTATGGAGTCTATTCTAACTTGTCTGAAATTCTACAAGATATTGCACTTCACAAAATTTTAGCACCTCTAAACAAAAAAGTTTACTTCACAGTTTGTTTTGTTTGTGAACTGTTGTTACTGTATTTTATTTTCTCTGTTTGTGAGCACAGTTCTCTCCCTCTCGTCCAATTGCTGATGAAACAAGGAAGAACACAATGTGTGTACCTGATAGTAGAATTTCACCCTACATAGCCATAGTTTGAAAAACACATATCATTAATCCAACTGTCTAAAACCAAGTATTTACTAAATTTGTCAGTAAACTGGGAAGAAGACCATTAGCTCCAATAACAGCTTTTAACCTTTAGCTCTTAGCCTAGCGTGCCTCTTTTTCACTTGTCATATGGTAAGATGACATCATATGGTTGTAGCTGCATCCAGTTGTGCTTAAGGTAAAACAGCATTCATGGAAGAGTATTTTGGTGTGTTTCCTAAAGCCCTGATTCTCCTAATCCCTAGACATAGTAGTATACCAGTATAGGATGGGCCCTCTTGTATGAGCTCTGTTATTGCAGACAGTTGACATTGAAGCCTTAGATGGCAAGTTCTCAAAACAACATAGATAAATGGGCTCACGAGCCCATGCATGGGTTTGTAATAGTTGTTAGAGTTACAGTCCCGACATAAGGAAGTAGGACCTGTATCTCCAAGTGCAGTTGTGATTGGAAGGGTTTTTGAACCTCAGTCTCTGAGCTCACCTGAGTCAAGAAAGAGATGAAGTCTCATGGTGGCTTGAGTAATACATGTCCCAGTGATCTGAATTAGAAGTGTCTCTTTGCGAATATCACAGGAGTCAATCTTAAATATGTCCAGTAAAAGTCCAAATGGATGTTTCTATTCACAGCCTATTACACGCTTCCACAGACAACGAGGAGCAAAATGGCAAAGGTGGGAGGGCGACTGTGAATTCTGTGCTGGACTCTGGAAAAGATTCAAAGGAGGCTGAATTATGATTGCATGCCTTTGATACGTGGAAAATATCATCTTTCTTCAACTCTTCCTGGGTCTCTGTCCCTTCATTTTTGGAAAGTAAATGCTAATGCCCCAGAAAAAATTTAGGAGCGTAGGATGTTGTGGACTGCTTACAACTTTAAAATTGACTGAATGAAGCTCTTAATCCAGTTTCAGATCAGTTAATATTCCCAAACTATGCAATATGTGGAAAATGCATGCTGTTTTGCAAGTCTGTACTATGGCTTCATGTGAGGATGGGGTTTTTGCATTTTGCAGGGGCCAGATGGCAAGCCAGGTCTACTAGGATTTCCTGTAAGTGTTATTTTTCTTGGATTTAAGTAACTATTTTTCAATAGAGTATAATATTTAAACAATTTATATTGTACATAATTTGCACAATGTCTAATAAATTTTCATGTGGAAGACTGTCAGTCTTTATGGAATCAATAGCTATGGTAGAAATTAACTCTGCTGGAAATGAAGTATACTGTGATAAACACATCACATATTTCTGCTTATCTCAGAATCAGTGTTGTAGTTTAAATCTAAAAGTAATTGATTAAAAATTACCACCCAAGGAAAAGACCTATGGAATTTAGGAGAAACAAATGGAACAAACAAACTTCTGTTATCTTCATACATATATGTAATTGTATTATTCTTTAGGATTTTTGTGTCACCACTACAGAATGCAGTAAAGCCCTATGAGATGTACTCCTTTATGAAACATTTATTATTTTTTTATAATAACACCACTACCACCATGGAAGCATTGCACAGCCACAGTGTCCAAAATTGCCTTATAGTATGTTACCTACCTATTGTTCTCAGACTGCCACACCATATATAAATATTACCTAGCCTATGACTTCAGATGGTGTTGTTTGTACTGTCGTATTTATATTTCTTTTGTTATGATTATTTTATGGCTTAGATGAATGCATGTGGTGTCTGGATCCTTTGACTCTTGCCTGAGAATTATTATTAAGGAGAAAACTGTGAAAGCCAGCAAATGATGTTGACAAAATTTTGGCAAATTTTCCAGAATTCTACAGAAGGTTTTTTAGTAAGTCCTAGGCACTGTAAATTGCATCAGAAGACAAAGAAAGGGAAGGAAAAACTCCTTAAAAATGCTTTTAATTTGAAAAAGAGCTGATAACAGCTAGAAAATTATATCATGAATTATTAATCTCTCTATCATTTCAAAATTAATACAGACACGAAAAAAACTATTCTCATTCTTATCTCAGGTCTTTTCTTATCTTTTCAGTAATGTAGAAATCCTGTAGACTTGAATTTAGTTCTTTATGGGTAAAAAAATTCTTCTGAAAAATTGTAAAACAAAATATTATCTGACTGGAATGCTTTCACTACTGAACAGATACAGAAATTACCTAATTTTCAAGTATATAATCTCTATTTCAGATAAAAATATATTTTTGAAGTACTGTTAAAAATATTGCTTCTGAAATTCTGTTGAAAACCAGTCTGGCTGAGTGTGGGGGAAGCGAGAATAGAGAAGGAAGGAAATACAGGATTTTAGACTGAATTTCCACTCTTACTAACATTTGCTTATTTCTCTTTGTGAATGTATGTATCATCTATTCTGTGATAAACATCGGGGGGGGGTTGATTTTTTCTTTTTAACAGATCTCCCTATATGATATTTGTTTTAGAGATTCTTTGATTCAGACAGCAATTTAGTATTGCAAGAGTTCTTAGGTTGCAACAGAGTGATTCAATTTCAAGTTTTCCAATTATTTAAAACTGCATTTAGTAAAATGGCCTAGCTCTATATTCTTACAGATCTCACCATGGAGTTATGTACTTATTTTTACTTAGGGCCCTCGGGGACCAAAGGGTGATACTGGTTTGCCTGGATCACAAGGGCCCAAAGGACAACAGGTAAGAGAAAATGCATAGGGAAAAGTACATGCTGCAATATGTGTTAAATCACAAATATTTGGTGACATTAAAAGTTTAATTATTCTAATTTTACTACAGATTGGGATGTTAAGAAGTTTCTGTGAGAAATTTACTAAATTGAGTGTTAAACTACCTTGATGAGAGGCAGTTTTCCTACCTTAGCGTTGAAATTCTGCAGTACAGTATGCACTTATCAGAGTAAGTTTATATAAACATTAAACATTAGGGGACTGCTTCTTGCCAGTGGATTGTCTGTGCTAACCAAAAGGCCAAATAAAAGAAGATTAAATCTTTTCTTCCTGCTTTGGCACCGAGGTCTTTGCCAACAGAATCAAAACTGCACTTTTCCATTCCCAAAGAAAGTATAAGACTTGGAGGGCTCTCTCTTTAGGATCTTTTCTCTTATTTCTGCACAATTGTCTTTATTTTGTAGCACTGCTGAGAGGTGACTAAGAACCGACTTTGCAATTTTGTGAACATTGCAGCTGTATTCTGGTTTCCTTCCCCTTCTCATCCTGCAGGAAGCAGGGGAGAGGAACATCTTAAGTTATTACAATCTTGAGGATAGCAAAAAGAAAAACAAAACCACTTTCTGCTTATTCTTCATTTTCTCACAAGAAAAAGGAAGACTTGGAAAATGTTAAGTATGGTTTGAAATGGGACTGTAGATGAAAAACATTGCTCAGAACGAAATGTCACAGACCACAAATACCAGTCTCCTTTTGTCATGAGGATTCCCTTTCTTTTACACAGTGCATAGAGTGATCAAGCTCAACCTTAAAATCAGTTGGATGGTATTTGGTTTGGGTTGTGTGTTGGTTTTGTTTGGGGATGGGAAGAGGGGTGGGGGAGTGGGCTTTTGAAACCATTATATTTTTGTACTCACCAATGGAATAGTAATCTAGATGAGGCAGTTTTTCAGGCGAGAACACCAGGTTTTGCTCAAGTGATGAAGTTAGGAACAGCAACAAAGCTGCACATACACCTTAGGAGCATGCTTTAAGGATCATGAAAGGCTTCTCTTGCAACCTCAGGTCTATAAAATCTCACAGAAGAAACCAAGCTTTAGAGACACTCCAAAATATCCAAAGTATCCTTAGGAAGACTCCAAAGACTCCAAAATATTTAAGAACCTGCAAGAGGAACTGAGTTATAGCACATGCTACTCAGTGAAAGTGGTATAACCTGGACTATCATTTTAATCAGCAATGCAATTGTTAGCTTCAAGCCAGAATTTTTTCCCTTGGAGATATGGGGAAACTTATTGTACTAAGCTGCCTGAGGTAGGAGGTAGCAAAGTTACAGCTGGAAGATTCAGAGTGGGAACCATGCTCTGGCACTGGTGAGTGATTCATGGCTGTGGTGCAGTTCAATGGAATTCAATTCAGTTCAATTCAATGGAATAACCTCTTGAAGAAGTGGAATGAAGAGGGTTATAATTTGAATGCTGGGAATTTACCTTCATTAAAGGTATGAGGCTGCATCATGCCAAGCACGTAAAAAGAATGATTGATGTTTTCCTGGTAGTAAATTCAGGACACTTTACGTTCTATCAAGATTTTACACTTCCAGCAGGATTTCTTGACAAGGATCTAAGCTGATGGTACAGAAGATGATACCAATAGCCTCTCTGCCTTTGGCAGAGATCTCTTGTGAGTACAGCATGTTTCACATAGTTACTGTCTTGAGAGCAACTAAGAGTCTGTATTAAAAAATAATTACTTATTCATCTTGGAGAACTTTACAAGAGCAGAGTATTTTAAGTGTGCTTTATTATGTTTTAAGAAAGAACAGCCCTTTTCTCCTCCAGAATCAAGCTTCAACCTACTCACATTATTTCATGTTTGATATCACAGCATGACTAACCTGTCATGTTTCAAACAGCAGTAATGCTGCTTTGACTTCTTCTGATTCATTGAGGACTGCTTTGTAAACACTATAAAATAACTTTGATAATTACAGGGTGAGAAGGGAGAACCAGGAGCTTTCATTGCTGCTGATGGATCTTTAACTGAATTATTAGGAAGAAAAGGGGAGAAGGTGAGCTAATTACTGTGTTGTGATCCTCCAGAATGTTTGCTGGCCTTATTACCACCCACCTCTGCTAGATAGCGCAGGAGTTCTACTTGTCATTGCCATTTGTGTGTCTGTCCTCAACAGGGTGAAGCTGGAGTGGTGGGACCAGTGGGACCAAAGGTAAGACGTTTCCAAAGAAGAGTGGATTCCTTTTATTTTATTTTACTTTTGTTTTACAGATAACAGTAAATATAAAGGTAATTTGGTTTAGTTTCTTCTGAGTAGGGATGATATGTAGTATTCATGTTTCAGGATGAGCTATATCCTTTAGAAAAGAATGCAGTTGTTATATACATGGTGGTGTAAAATACTGACTTGATTCAGAATTTAAATTTTGGTAGCACAAATGTGCCCGTTGAAATCTAAACAATGAAATATCATCAGAGCCAGAAACTTATATGACTCCTGGGTGAACTTGGTTTGTTTTAGCCCTGAAGATAAAAGACTGATCAGAGCTCTAATTGATCCCTGCCACTGCCTGAAATGGAATTATAGAACAGAAAAGTTAGGTCCTTCTCAGAGATGCATAGGAAAAAGACAAGTGCCAATGATCACAAGTTCCAGCAAGCGAAATTCCAATTAGATATAAAGAAAAAAAATCGCAGTAAAGGAAATAGGTGCTCAGAGAGATGGTCAATTATGGAACAAGGTGTTAAGTGGCATGACCCAACTTGAAAGCTTGTCTTGCTTTGAGGAAGAGGTTGTACTAGATGATCTCCAAAAGTCCCTTCTCATCTAAATTATTCTTTATTTCTATAATTTACATTAAAACACCTGACTACATCAGGCTCAGTTTTGAATGGTGCCAAAAATTTGCAGCTTTCTTAGATTCTGATGAAGCTGCAAATCAGGCAGTAGAGTCAGACCAGTTATTGGTAACAGGATTTAGAGGTACTTGATCTGTTTATTTTTGACTGGACACAGAATGCTGTATCAAAGCACAAGAAAATAGTTATAAAATAAGAACAGCTGCCAGCTGCCCAGACTCAGTATTGTTAGAGTAGGAAGTAATTTCTTCTAGTCTAATATTCCAAACATAAAGGGTATTGGTTGTTTCTTTGCTTCTGCTTTGGGTGTAGCCTGGTCTCTGTTGTGCCTAAGTAAATGCTAGTAGCTATGATTGTTTCTGCAAACCAAGGCATATAGGAGATTTTGCCATATATTTCTGTGTCTTTTAAACAGGGCTAACTAGATGTGCTGAGTAACTGTTTTCTTGATTACTGAGTATTAGAGCACCGCGAGGGGGCTATCCTAATTCACCAGAAGGGGAGTTCCTTTTTTCCTGCTTGTATGATGGCAAGATGAGCTTATTCTTTGAACTTGCCATAGAATCATAGAATAATTTAGAATGGAAGTGAACATCAGAGATCAAGTACATACCACTGCCTAAAGCAGGTCTGTTTAGCAAAGATACTTGCTCAGTCAAGTCTTCATCTTCTCTTAGGACTAAGATTCCACAGCCTTTCTGGACAGCACATTCCAGAGTTTGACAGCCTTGAGGGTAAAAGAAGATTTTCCTTATATTTATACAGAATTTCTCATGTTCTAGCTTGGTTTCTGCACACCTTTTTTTACTGTCAGTGCCAAATTCTGTCAGTGCCAAATTCTCCTTTTGTACTGGCATGAGATGCTTCTTACAGTTCAGCCATTCAGAGGAATTTCTTGCCGGCATTGGCATGAATGATTTCATTGCAAGAGAATTTGGTGCACAGAACCTGTCTCAAGATCAACCAGTTCCTCTTCTTAGCGGAGAGAAGAATACTATTATGAACATCACTGCTAATGGGGTGATGTCCCATAGAAAAAATCCCTTCATATTCGGTGGGAGACCTGTGCAGCAAAAATATACAGACTTCAGAGTGCTGGGCCAGAGCCTCTGTGGCATAGCTTATCAAAGTTTTCATTATGGCAGTTGTGTTTCACTTCGCACAAAGTATAACTCTGGCCCAAGAATAACTTTGAGGTAGCTGGAGACTCTGATCATTTCTCTATGCTGTTAGGGCACAATGAACTTGCACACAAGTTTCCAAAATTTAAAAAAAAGTCCCTTCATGTTGCTGCCCTCCTTTTCAAGGCTTACCTGAAAGAAAGACAGATTGCAGGAGCTTGAAGCACAACAAGATACAGAGAAGTAGTGGTTTGACTGATAAGATCTAGGAATAGTCAGAAGGTTAGTAATGTTAATAATAAAAGCAGAAGAGATAGACTGAATCCAACGTCCTGCAACTGGGGCAATGAGAATCTTTTATCTGCTCAAATATGCTGTTCACTATCAGTGAAGTGGACAGCTACAAATTACTGAATAGGAATCCTTAGTAAGAACCACAGTATCAGTCTGCCTGAATCAACTCTCTGCTTTGTACATGAAATTACTTTTTCCTGTAAGCAGTATCCTGTGGCTTCCTCACTTCCTTCTTTCTCTTCTAGTTGTGACTGCTGCCTTCTATCTCAGGGAGTCGATAACATCTGTCAGGGATGGGCTGGCACTTTGACACAGGAAGTAGTTAAGGGTGGCTCCAGTATGATCAGCTCTCACATGGTTGATGTTTATTATTTAAAGAGCCTGTTAAAGCATGAGATCCAGAAACTTCTTTTTATTTAAACTAACAAAAAAGTCTGTTTCTAATCATCTTCATTACTAAGTAAAGCTCAAATCTGCATATTCTTTAAAGGCTCAAATACTAGAAGGTGAAATAGAAGAACACATTTGGATTTCCTTTTTTTCAAATCACATTATTGGATATGGCAGCACAAAAGGATAGGTTGAATTATTTTGAGAGATTTGGGGCACAATATTAAAGTTCATAAGTGCCAGAGTCCATCATCAGTCTATTGCCTGCTTTAGACACAGGCTTTGATCATATGGGCAGAAATTAAGTTCAAACAGGAACTGAAATAGAGGTTTAATTAATAGAAGTCCTACCATGTTCAAACAGTTTCCGCTGTCATTAGTGAGCTTCAAATTCTGATTACAATATTGATGTTATGAATCACTATATTCACATTAGCCATTTCTAAATTTAATCTCTAATACAGTCTTCAGTTTTAGCTTGATAAAAATTACAACTAATCCATAAATAATATCATCCTCATCCTCACCATATAAGTTTTCAGTGTAATTATATTATACAAAGGCAAGGACAAACACTTGGTAGTTTAAAAAAATAAAAGGTTTTGTTAATTGAAAATTCTATCAATATGGCAATAATTTATTTCATAAAATGGGTTGGCAAGAGGCTAGTATTCCTCTGTCAATATTCTGCTGATCAGATGAGATGCAAATTATCCAAGTTAACATGAGGTTATTTCTTGCAACCCTTCTGGCTCTTCACTTGCCCATCCTCCCTCTATGCCTTGAGCTGAAGGATAACTTGGCAACAGAATAAATAAATATGGAGACTCAGTTCTGCCACAGGCTTGCTTCCTTCTTAGACTCTGCTTTCCTTAATAATCAAGAGCAAGTGAGTGGCAAGATGGAGATTGCCTCTGGGGTTTTGATTGTTTTATCCTTTGAAGTGGCAGTCACAATCCCAGCAAATGCTTGTAAACATTGAAGTAATGTGCTGAAATTCTGCTAAGCAGTGCAATAGTCAATGTTTTCTTCCGTCACAAACCATATTGCACACAACAATAGAAAGCCTGTTACAATAGCCACACCAGAAGTACTGTGGGTTAAACACATCAATTATCACCTATTAGTGGTATCTGTGTGGATCTAGTGACAGAGATTATTTAACCAATAATGCAAGAAAAGGTATCTCTTAGCATTTCACCAGACTGGGGAAAAAAAAAAAAAGGAAATTAAACAAGAAAGGATGATACACACATAAAGAGATTGTCTAAAACCCTTGTGGTTTTGTTGAGTTTCAGGAAGCTAGCTAACAGCAGGTGAAAGTTTGTGGTATCCTCAGGTTACTGATTTTTCTTGATCACTTTCTGGGTGCCTAGAAGTTGCATATTTGGAAAAGCCCATTCATAGATCATCCATAGCCTTGAACCACTTTTCCTATATAACCTGCTTGCCCTTTCTTTTTGCAGTCCAGTTTTCAACGCCTGATGGGTACATCACTCTTGTATAAAGAAGGACCTGTTTTGTTCCAACTATCAGCTGCATAAATCCATATAACCAGCCTGGCAAGAGTCATATAGAAGCCTAGCACTATATACATTTGCAGGCTCATCCATGGACATTTCCTTAAAAGGTCTTACTCAAAAATAATTAGAAAAACAAAGCAAACAAAAAGGAGATGCACAAAGATTGGACCACTAACTGCCTTTTTTCTACTGATTGATACATTTAATTTTCCTTTGATACATGGTGACTCATTTTTGAATTGCACATCCTGCAAATGGCTGAGAATTTATTTCGGATAACAAGTCTTTTCCAAGCCAGAGCTGACTCTTATGTGTAGGCCTTAGCTTCTCAGATCATTCAGCAGAGCAAGTGGAGAGGACATCCTATGCATTTTCTATAGACAATCGCAGACTGATTTTTAACTCAAATATAAAACTATGCCTTTTATTCTAAATAATCAAATATATGTCAAAGGTATGTTCCATATATTCTCCATTGTCACATTTTATTTTTTGTCCAGGGACCAAAAGGACCTACTGGACCTAAAGGAGAACTTGGTTTCCCAGGACGTCCAGTAGGTATCATGCTCTCTAGTGTAACAAAGATAGAGGAGCTTGCTTCTGACACATACTACGCTATTTCTACTAATTTCAGGGCCGCCCAGGACTGAATGGATTGAGAGGTGTGAAAGGTGATCGAGGTGAAGTGATTAATGTAAGTTCTTATATACTACAATTGGTTGGGGAAAAAATCCTATTAAAAGCTTATTTATATGAATTCCTTTAAAATGATGACAGGACAAAAAAAAACCAAAATAATCTAGAAGTAATAACGTTTCTGCTGCTTTTCTGATCTGGTAATAATCATTGAAACTTCAAAGTCAACTTTTTTCTTGAAGATACACAGAATTTTATCAATTCCCATGCGTAACAGTTACATGTGTGATTCACTGTTACCATAGCAAATTACATTGTTTCAAATAGCAAATTATCT
Organism: Tapera naevia; assembly: GCA_033556795.1. Lineage (NCBI taxonomy): Eukaryota > Metazoa > Chordata > Aves > Cuculiformes > Neomorphidae > Tapera > Tapera naevia. The sequence continues at coordinate 1,832,114 of JAUMJJ010000095.1, forward strand.
GGGATTGCCAATTCTTTCCTGATCCAGGCCATCAGCATGACCCCTCATGTTGTGAAGATACTCCCATAGGATCTTAGCTATCTAGCACAGGTACAAACAGCACTTGACCATATCATTGTGAAGTGGCATAAACAAGTAGATACTTGCTAATGCCTAGTAACTGCTCTAATTGCCTTTTATATGTATACAGAATATTGACCCCTGCATAGATAATAGCATACCCATGCCCACCTACAGACTGTAATTATGGAATGGGCCAATCTTTGCTAGAAAAATTGGTACCCATACCACAACAGCAGCTAATAATATTCCATCTGCATCTGAGATATGCTGGGGGGAAGAAAAGACAAGGGTGTTTTACTGTGTTAGCATAGAAATCATAAGGTAGACATCAGCTAGGAATCAGAAGAGGTGATTTAGTCAATATCACTGTATTTCAGTAGGGCAATTTTTGTAAATAAATTCTGTTGTATGAGCCCTCTGGTTATATTTTGTTTAAAAGAAAAAAAAAAAAAAAAAACAAAACCAAAACAATAGGTATGTTGTCTACCTGGACAGAAAATGAGCTGTTGATATTGCTTTATCCAGTATCTAAGTATCTTCACAGAAAGAAAAGATCCAGTACTAAAGGTTGCTTAGACCTCCAGAGAAAGATTTAAATAGAAATTAAGTCGATGGACCAGACAAATTAGACAAATTCTAATTGGAAGAAAATGACAGAAAAGATGACTAATCACCGGCAGAAACTATTAAAGTAGATTTTCCATTCCTCTACATCTTCAGACAGTGCCAATGTTCATTTTCTGTATTGTCTACCTTAGCCAAATAAAAAGTATTAAAGCAAAAATAATTAGATTAAGTAGATCAGGCTGGGAGATTAAAACAAACAAGTAAACAAAATAGGCTACAAGTTCCAATTATCCTTCCTGGAGTCCTCAGGGAAGATAAAATTTGATGCATCTCTAATTATTGATGAAATTACATATGTCGCCTCACTAAAGCTTGCATTAAAGTGGAGTAAAAGATGGACATTATGTGGTGTCAGGTTTTTACATGACACAGTAAAATGCTGGTATATTTTTCGTAAAGGACAGTCATGCCTCCAGTCTAGCACAGTTACTTGAGGGTGCTAATTAGCGTGTAGTTATCTGACTGGACCTTAAAAAAATATGAATCTCAGCACTCTTGAGAATTCCAGACCAATCTCAGATACCTGATTTTCCTTGGATGAGAAATCCACTGCCTTTAATTTAATTTCAGCTTTTAGTGCTTTGGGGATTCCACTTTGGGGTTTGTTGTTTTGTTTTCCCGCGGGAAACAACAGTCTTAGACCATTTTGTCCTCCACAGAGTGCTTTAGGCCTGACAAGTTGATCCCTATAACTGAATGCTCATTATTCCCTCAAGCCATTTAACACAAAACCTCTTGGTTAAATGGGGCCCCCTTAACCCCTTGGCCTTTCTTCTGTACGCTCAGTCGTATTGTCTACAAAAATATCTGTCTAATATCTTTCTTCTTTCACTTTCTCTTACCAGGGCCTTCCTGGCTTGCCTGGACCCCCAGGCCCCCCTGGACCTCCAGGACGTATATTTTATATCAAAGGAGTAAGTACAAAAAGGGGTCAATTGCTGGTCTGTCTCTGTAGAAGAAATGTACAGCTCTAGAAACAGTTTCAAAGCAAAAAATCAAAAGTTGTTTCAGGCAATACAGTTTACAGTGAGTTACCTTGCTTGTGTGCATAGGAAAAATATCTCTTAATCAGAGACAATGTCATGTAAGACTTGTCCTCCACACATAAAATGGGTCCTGCTGACCAATCTGTGAGAACCTCCCAGGCAGCAAGCTGAGTTCTCTGCTCAGGAGGTGCTAATTTTTGTTTCCAGGCTTTGTCTTGTCATGTCTATTTGAGCTGGTTTGAGCTAGCTTTCCCAAGATCTCTAATGCTCAGTTTAAAACCCATTCCCAAAACTTCCCCCCGTTTCAAAGAAAAAAACTAGAAAAAACAAAATCACACTAAATGTATGTATTTATGTATTTTCTAAATATAAACAACTATATATAGCAAGGATATCGTGCAAAACTCCCCAAAAAAGGGAAGAGGGGAAGGGAAAAATAGGAAAAAAGGGCAAAAAGGAACTAAAACAAAACAGGTATGCACACTTGTGAGATCCGGTAACTAACGAAGTAAAGAACTAGCAAAATCTCACCACTTCCCTTGAGGAAAGCAGAACAGCTAAATCCCACCCAGGACTCTCCCCCCACACATGGGCAGACAACAGCAGCCGCTGCAGGCCTCAGCTTCAGACAGGACCAGAAGCAAGGAGCTCCTGCTCTCCAGCCTCCTGGAAGAAGAAGAGAGCAAACCCCCTTATCTACACCTTATTTATATATCGTGTTATGTTAAAGGAAAATATGGAATACTTCCATGGATCCTGACCTCCGTTACAGTATCACAGTATCACAGTATCACAGTATCACAAGGTTGGAAAAGACCTCTGAGATCATCGAGTCCAACCTATAACCCAACACTAACATCAACACTAACACCAACCCATCATCTAAACCATGGCACTCAGTGCCTCATCCAATCTCCCCTTAAGCACTTTCAGGGTCTGCGACTCCACCACCTCCCTGGGCAGCGCAGTCCAATGGCCGATCACCCTTTCAGTGAAGAGCTTTTTCCTTTTTTCGTTGTTAAGGAAGACCTGCAAAGGCCATTTTTTAAGGAAGATCTGAAAAATCCAAAAGCCAATCTACTGCATTCTCCACCCCTTATTCCATATCTTTTCTTTAACACAACACCTGTACATTGTGTTAGTCTATATCCCACGCAAGGTTGTCATCTGTCGTTAAAGATCAACACCAGCAGCAACTCAGTTTGGATCTTTGGCCCTTTAGTCACAGTTCTAGTTTTAGGGCTGGTTCATCATTGGATACTAGTATCGGCTCTGTTCAGGTCTTTCTCATCAGGTGTCTGATCTCCCATAAAACTCAACTTATGACACAGAATTAGTTTTTCCCCAAGGATGGATTTTCTTGAGGCACACACTGGATCTCTCCATCCTTTCTCATTACCCACCAGGTATTTCCAGGCCCTTGAGTGAAAACAGTTCCACAGATGGGTTTGTCTTGGCCTGAGGGAGGAGTAATCCAAACGGCCTTACCCAACATACCTCTCAGATGGATCACTGGAACTTTGTCTCCATCTACGGTGTGGAGGGATTCTGCTTGGGCAGGCCCAGCTCGGTTGACAGAGCCTCTGATGTTAACTACCCAGGTGGCCTTGGCTAAGTTTTTAAAAGTTCCTCCACCCTGTGTCTTTTGAGTTGTCTTTAACAGTCCATTACACCTTTCTACTTTTCCAGCAGTGGGTACATGATATGGAATGTGATATACTCATTCAATACCATGCTCTTGTGCCCAAGTGGCCACTAGATTGTTCTTGAATTGAGTTCCGTTGTCTGACTCAATGCATTATGGAGTGCCATGTCTCCACAGGATTTGCTTCTCAAGTATAGTATTTCGGGCCATTGTGTGTGGTACTGAATACGTTCCTAACCAGCCTGTGGTTGCTTCCACCATGGTAAGCACATAGTGTTTATCTTGGCGCGTCTGTGGCAATGTGATGTAATCAACCTGCCAGGCCTCCACATATTTATACTTATCCCAACGTCCACCATACCATAGAGGTTTAAATGTTTTTGCCTGTTTGATAGCGGCACAGGTTTCATGGATAACCTGAGAAATATTGTCCATGGTTAAATCCACCCCTCAGTCTCGTGCTCATCTATAGGTGGCATCTTGGTCTTGATGACCCGAAGCATCAAGGGCCCACCAAGCTAGGAACAATTCTCCTGTCTGCTGCCAGTCTAGGTCTATTTGTGATACCTTGACCTGTGCAGCTCGGTCTGCCTCTCTGTTATTAGCATGTTCCTCATTAGCTCAATCCTTGGGCACATGGGAATCTATATGGCGGACTCTCACATTCAGTTTCTTCACTCTGGCAGCAATGTCTTGCCACAGATCAGCAGCCCAGATGAGTTTTCCTCTACGACTCCAATTAATCTTTTTCTACCGGTCTAGCCATCTCCATAGGGCATTGGCTATCATCCACGAATCGGTGTATTAGGTAGAGCCTTGGCCAGCCTACTCTTTCTGCAATGTCTAGGGCCAATTGGGCAGATTTGAGTTCTGCAAACTGACTCGATTTGCCTTCACCTTCCGTGGCTTCCACCACTCGTCGTGTTGGACTCCAAGCAGCTGCTTTACAATTCTGGCTCCTCCCTAAAATACGCAGGAACCATCGGTGAAAAGTGTATAGCGTGTCTCTTCATCTGGCAGTTCATTATATGGCGGAGCTTCTTCAGCTCGACTCACTAGCTCTTCTTCATCTGTCAGACTGAAGTTCCCACCTTCAGACCAATTAGTTATAATTTCCAAAATTCCAGGGCGATTTGGGTTCCCAATTCAGACACGTTGCGTAATCAAAGCAATCCACTTGCTCCACGTGGCATCGGTGGCATGATGTGGAGAGGGCACGTTCCCTTTGAACATCCACCTCAGCACTGGTAATGGAGGTGCCAGGAAGAGCTGTGCTTCAGTATCAATTACCTCTGAAGCTGCTCATATGCCTTCATACACTGCTAAGATTCTTTTTCCATAGGGGTGTAATTGGCCTCAGAACCTCTGTAGCTTCAGCTCCAGAAACCCAGTGGTCGCCCTCGTGTCTCATCAGGCACTTTTTGCCAGAGGCTCCAGGAGGGACCTTTATCTCCAGCTGCAGAGTAGAGTACATTCTTTACATCTGGTCCCATCCTGACTGGTCCAAGAGCCGCGGCATGTGCAATTTCTTTCTTGATCTGCCTGAAAGCTTGTTGTTGTTCAGGACCCCATTGGAAATTGTTCTTTTATGGGTCACAAAATAAACAGGGCTCACAATCTGGCTGTACTCTGGGATGTGCATCTTCCAGAAGCCTATGGCTCCCAGAAAAGCTTGGGTCTCTTTCTTGTTTGCTGGTGGAGCCATTGCCATGATCTTATTGATGACGTCAGTTAGAATCTGGCGCCTTCCATCTTGCCATTTCACTCCTAGGAATTGGATCTTTCTGGCAGGTCCCTTGACCTTGCTCTTCTTTAAGGCAAAACCGGCCTTGAGGAGAGTCTGGATAATCTTCTGTCCTTTGTTGAAGACTTCTTCTGCTGTGTCCCCCCATCCAATGATGTCATTGATATACTGGATATGTTCTGGGGCCTTACCCTTCTCTAGTGTAGTCTGAATCAGTCCATGACAGATGGTTGGACTGTGCTTCCACTCCTGGGGCAGTCGAATCCAGGTGTACTGAATGCCCCTCCAGGTGAAAGCAAACTGTGGCCTGCACTCTGCCGCTAAGGGAATGGAGAAAAAAAGCATTGGCAGTGTCGATAGTGGCATACCACTTTGCTGTCTTGGATTCCAGCTCGTACTGGCGCTCCAACATATCTGGTGCAGCAGCACTCAATGGTGGTGTGACTTCATTTAAGCCACGATGGTCGACAGTCAGTCTCCATTCTCCATCAGACTTGCGTACAGGCCAGATAGGGCTATTGAATGGTGAATGGGTTCTGCTGACCACTCTGTGGCTCTGCAGCTTCCGAATCATCTTATGGATGGGGATCACAGCATCTCGATTCATCCAATACTGTCACCGGTGTATGGTTGTCATGGCTATTGGCACTTTTTGATCTTTAACTCGCAGTAATCCCACTATGGAAGGGTCTTCTGAGAGGCCAGAAAAGGCAGACAATCACTTGGAACTCCTCTTCAATCACGGTGGGTACACCAAAAGCCCACTGGTACCCCTTTGGGTCCTTGAAGTATCCTTTTCTTAGGTAATGCATACCTAGAATGCAAGGGGCTTCTGGCCCCATCACAATGGAATGCTTTACCCATTGGTCTACTGTCAAGCTTAAGTCAGCCTCTACCACTGGCAACTCCTGAGACCCTCCTGTCACTCCAGAAATAGAACCAGTCTCTGTACTCTTATGCTCTGATGGCATTTAAGTACACTGGGCACCAGGATCTATCAAAGCTTGGTATCTCTGAGGATCCGAAGTGCCAGGCCTTCAAACCCACACAGCCCAGTAAACCCATTTGTTTTCTTGTTCCCTCTCCTTCTCCTGGCAGAAGGCAGGACCCCTCTATTGGTCTTGATCAGAGCAATCGTTGTTGGACTTTGACTTCGCTTGCTTGGAGGCTTTTTTTCATCTTGGAGGTGGATCTCTCTCTCTTGTGCTTCAGCAATTGCAGTTTCTTGTCTAAAAATTCTGTATCGACCATGTAGACAACTTTCTTGTCAGTGTCCTGTTTCAGCTTCCTCACTCTAGCTTCGATCTTAGAAGTGGGTTTGCCACCCCACTTCTTCATGTTCTCTCCCTTGCTGCATAGGTATGCCCATAGTTGGCTACGTGACTGACGCTTAGGGTTTTCTTTCCCTCGACGTGGGAATGATGAAGAATGTGAACGAGACTGAGATCGAGATCGAGGTCTAGGTCGAGGTCATCTTGGTCGATCCCACCATGATCTTTCCATTGACCTTCCTCTGTAATCTCTATAATGTCTGTCATCTCTGTCTATAGGATAGTCCTCATATCTGGAGTATTCATAATCTCTCTCGCTTCTTTCCCTATTGTAGATAGGTTGGTGTAGGGAATCCGAGTCTTCCAGACTTTCCACTATGTGCCTTATCCAACCACACATGGTTTCCACGCTTGTGTCACCCTTGGATCATATATGGTTATCAAGCAGTAGGGATATGGATCAGGGCCACCTTTAATTACCTTTTTCCACATGGGCTGCGTGCAGGGGACACACTCCAGAGCTAGGATGCCATGATAGTCTGGATAAGAATAAATGACCTTCGACATGGCTAATTCCTGTAGGTATTGTACACCTTCTTCCACAGTGTTCCACCTTCTTGGAGAGCTTGACAGATATTCCTTAAATGGGTATTTCACCCTTACAGCGCACAGGATTCAGACCCAAAGACTGTCTGCGTCCCTCTCCCTTGCCATTTCTTGTTCTATTACAGGATTTCGGGCAAGAGATCCCAATTGTTTTGCTTCATGACCTTCAATCGTGTGACAAATAGCCCCATTGTCCCATCATCGCAGCATCCAGGTGAGGATTTGTTCACCCGGCAAGTGACTGTAATCTCTTTGTAGATCTCAAAGATCTCTTGGGGTCAGTAATTGTGTAATTTCATTTTCTTGCATTATTTCTTGTCCATCTCTTCCACGTAAAATCCTTTCCACTTCTCTTTGTACTCTTCTGCTCTTATGCAGAACCACTCCCACCTCCTCTCTGTATCTCTCATGAGGAGGTGGAGACTGAGCATGCTGTGGAGATGGACTTCTACATCGTTCACCATACCCAGTGGATTAGAGGTAGCAAGTAGTCTTTTGGGTGCTAAGATGAAGGCCTTAACCAATCATCAGGTAACAATAATTTTCTCTCACGTTGAGTGGAACGCTTTTGCTCCTTCTTTGCATCTTCTGAAACACTGAATGTGTAGTCAGGATATAAATCATCAAGTGACAGTATAGCACAGGTTGTTTGTACTGTTCCCTTCTTTTCTCTTGATACTGCTCTACTTTCCTTTGGATGCACCCCTAGTTCTTTTGGGCACTCTGTTTCTCTTGCAACTGTTTCTTCCTCTCTGGCAGTTGGTGCTTCGTCCACTACTGCCTGCGTGGATGGGATAGGTCCTTCTGCTCCTTCTTCTTTTGTGTGTTCCAGTTGCAGAGATGGGTCTGTAAGTTTTATGGTCTCCCTTACCAACATCTTCTTTTTCTTTATAGGAGCAACAATGACTTTCCTGTTTTTAACTCGAGTCCCAGTTCTAGTAGACTTAGTAGAGCCGACTTTAACTTCAAGTTGTGTTTGGACCCCAATTTCACACGTGGGCCCAATATCACTAGTTTCAGGTGGCATGGTTTGGGTTTCTGTCTCAACCTTAACCTGCTGTTCTATGGTAGCTCAATAAGCATTAGCCAAGCTCCAGTACAAGCAAAGAATTGCATGTTTGGGTCATCATATGAAAGACACCTTTCCCTTAAACAATGTGTCATGTCATCCGGATCGAACACCTGTTCTGGTGCAAAGTCCCAAGTAATAGGAAGTGTCACACATCCTACCAGTTTACCAAAATCCAACCATACACCTTGCCATCCAAAGACTGGCCTGTCCGAACTCCTTCCCAGAGCTCCAGCAATTACTTTCAAGGTTCGGCCTTTCTTATAACAAGGGAACCAATGCAGCACAACCTTTCAAATTTTAAATAGTATTTTCACTGCCTTCACCACTGGTATCGTTGTCGCTAAACAATTTAGGTATGGATTAGAGCTGATATTAGGAGTCTTTGCTACCAAACCTTGAATGTCACCATTACAGAGACTAGCTATTAGGCTATCAATGTCAATATTAAGGAGTGGAAGCCATTCGTTCCATCCATCTGAACAGTCGCGGTCCTTGACAGGATATCCTGGGACAGGCACAAAACCAGCTAGAATCATGAAAGGAATTGATAAAAAGGCCAGTGTTATTATCATTCTTTCTTCTTTGTACCATTTGTTCCATCCATCTGCACAATAACATTCCTCTGGAGGATATCCTAGCATAGGCACAAAAGAAGTTAGAATGATGAAAAAAATCAGTAAAACAGCTAGAGCCATGAAAAAAAATAGTAAAAATGACATTGTTATTATTTTTCTTCAGGTTGTTCCTAAACAAAGCCTTATTTATATAAACAAAGTTCTCTTGGCTGCTTTCCTGCAAATTGTTTTGTAAACAAAGACTGCGCTTCGTAGTCTTCCTGGACTCTGGCAGAGTTCCAGACACTGTTCTCAAAACAATAGATTAGTTTACAAAATAAAACTGAACTTGGCTGTCTTCCTGGACAATGTTATTCAAAACAAACCAAGATCAACTATCCTCTGCTACCAAAATCTAAGCTGGTTTGAGCTAGCATTCCCAAGATCTCTAACGCTCAGTTTAAGCTCTGCTCCCAAAACTTCCCCCCATTTCAAAGAAAATAACTATAGAAAAAACGAAATCACACTAAATATATATATATTTATGTATTTTCTAAATATAAACAACTACATATAGCAAGGATATCGTGCAAAACTCCCAAAAAAAAAGGAAGAGGGGAAGGGAAAAATGGGAAAAAGGACAAAAAGGAACTAAAACAAAACAGGTATGCACACTTGTAAGACCCGGTAACTAACGAAGTAAAGAACTAGCAAAATCTCACCACTTCCCTTGAGGAAAGCAGAACAGCTAAATCCAACCCAGGACTCTCCTCCCACACATGGGCAGACAACAGCAGCCGCTGCAGGTCTCAGCTCCAGACAGGACCAGAAGCAAGGAGCTCCTGCTCTCCAGCCTCCTGGAAGAAGAAGAGAGCAAACCCCCTTATCTACACCTTATTTATATATCGTGTTATGTTAAAGGAAAATATGGAATACTTCCGTGGATCCTGACCTCCGCTGTTAAGGAAGACCTGTAAAGGTCATTTTTTTAAGGAAGATCTGAAAAATCCAAAAGTCAATCCACTACACTATTACATCTATTAATGTATTATCTGCTGTCTTATACCTACATTCATTAAAATTCTCTCTCTTCCTGTTTTCAATAGACTGTTTTCCCAGTTTCTCCCCGACCCCATTGCAAAATGCCAGTAAGTCACACATGGAATCTGCTCTTAGCAAAATGCATGGCCATGACAGTACATAACCAATGTATGTATGTAACCGCGGTAGCTTTGCAGCTATTCCCCCTCTGTTTTTTGCTTTGCACCACAAATGTGTTTTACGTAGTCTTCAAGATTTTGAAGTGTTTAGATACCTAAAATTAGCCATATATAAAATACAAAACAGAACTAGAAGCCCTAGAACCTTTTGCTTAAAGGTTTGATTGCTGATTGCTTTGATTACTTTAGTTCTTCTAACAGTCTTTAATGCCTTTCAAAGCCTACATTTCCACCATTTAAGAGTTGCTTTGGGGAGATGAATTTTTATACATATATGAACACACGTTTTCCAGATGTGTATATAAGTACTATCTCCATGTTGTTAAATCTTCAACTGTTTCCAGTTTTGTTGTCCAAAATAATACTTGTTATGTATTTCATTGTGGCATGAAAGATGCATCAGAAAATAACGATCATATTTTCATTTGATCCTCAAATGCAGTCTATTCACATATAAATGTTATCTCAAGAACATTAGCAAGTGAAGCTCTACCTCTGCCTTCCAAAGGGAATGACAAAACCTCCATTACCTTCAAAGGGCCTGAAATTTCACATGTAGTATCCAAAGAAAGATGTTTATCTTTTCAGAACATCCTGATGCAATTTTTGTTTAATGAATCACTAGAATTGCATCCTACAATGAACAGCAAAAATAGTTCAGTACTGGAAGTGCTTTATTGCGATATTGCACTGTTAAGCCATGGATTAGGTGCTTGGAAAGATTCTGTCTTTGAGAGTCACAATTTCCTACTTTTTCATTAGACAGTATAGCTCAAAATAGTATTGTGCCCTTTCCTCAAATTTCTATTCAATTTCTTTTTCACTTATTTTAGAGAAGCAGCTCTTGACTTACACTGTACTAGATGCATTGATACTCATCATCACCCTACCCTTACTGCTAAAGAAAGATTTATCCCAGCTTATGAATCTTTCTGTTAATTGATGACAGTCATTACTATATGGTAATTTGACTTTTCTATGGTTTTGGCCTACCACCTCCAGGAACCATCTTTTTACCTCTTTGAATTCCTCCATTAAATCTTCCCATTCCCACTGTATAACACTCTTGTATATTAATCACATGTGCCCATAACCACATATGAATGTCAGCCCCACTTCTGAAGCCTGACTGGACAAGACCCTGAGTAACCTGATGGAGCTTATCCTGATTTGAGCTTGACAGTCTCTAGAAGTGCCTTCCACCCTCAATTCTCCTACGATTCTCTGTAAAATGATTCAAACAACACAAGCTGAATTTCAGATAACAATAAACAGTCACTTTCCAAGACAATTACAATAAGTGAATAATAGCAATAGCTTTCATATGCACAATTAATAGAAACCTGTACTTATAAACCCTCCTTCATGCTTGTGAGTATGCTAGATATATTTTGTTCTATGTTTGTGAATAATCTCCTAAATCTGAGTTTAAGAAGTCTGCTACACATGCTCACATAAATGAATATTGATAAAGAACTACAGACTGAACCTCACAAGTTTTCCTCATGTGAACTGAACTTCCGAAGTTAATGGTGCTGTCCATGTGAGTAAGACTTCTAAGAGCTAATACTGCAGGATAAGCCAGATGCAGCACTTTCATTTTTTATCCATACACTCAGATTCGTAAAAATAGCAATAGCGAGTTCATTTCCAAGCACTGTGCCAGATTTTAATACCTCCTCTGTCCCTATTTTGAAGATATGCAGTAGAGGAAAGTAGCATGCCCACTGATACAGGTGGCTGGTGTCAGAGCAGGATAGACTAGAATACCTTCTGCCTCCCAGTTGTAACCACAATGTATCTGGAGCATAGGTCATGACATAGCATGAACTGATGAAAAATTTACAAACACTGTCTGTTATCTTGCATTCAAAAATCAAATCCTGCTTTGAACTGCAGTGATATAAATTCAGAATTGTTCTTGGAAAATGAGTTTTCTGATGCTTCATTGGCATGACTGAATAGGATTTGCAGATGCTTCTAAAACACGTTGTTACCCTCTTGCTGAGAGCATGTTGCATGTTAAAGAGAGCACAGTCCTGAAAAAAGCTTTTTCAACTAATACCCAGACCTTGTCAAACTGGAAATAAGCCCAGATTGTTGTTTATTCTGATAACATGCAAACTTTCCAGGCTTTTCACTCACATCAAGTAACATGCTTCCATTGGTTAATACATATGGATATTTTTAAAAGATTTCTTTCTCTATAGGTAAATACACCTTACCATGGAACAAAAGAAGCTCCTAAAGTCCATGGTGAGTATTTCTTTTCTTGTACCCTTGTATAAATAAGGTTATTTTATTGGTGATAGTGGGTTTTTTTCTTGGCTATTGTGAAATTGGGTTGAGGAGGGGAGGAAGAAAGAGGGAAAAAAAGGTGGTCTCACTCCTTTGTCTGGTGAAATTGTAAGATCATATCTTGCTTCAGTCTCAACATGTAAGGCAGAGAACAAATGAGCCTAGGTCAGCGTTTTGAAAACTAAGATTTAGCAACTGAGCAGTGCTACACAGTTTCTGCAATACCTAATTGTAGAAGTCCTCATTTAGACAGAAGCTGTTACACTGGCTGTGCCAAATCATTACTCTCTGATCTTGCAATGCTCCTAAGATGCAAATTCTAAAGTCCACCTGATACTACATCCCACCAAGCAACTAGGTGGTCTCATTCCTCCAGTGTTTGACTGATTATGTCAAAAATACTTGCCTTCTCCAAGCTATTAAGAATTCTTTGACGGGGGGTGGAGGGGTGAATTTTCTGGTGAGACACAAAAAGTGTTTTTCATCTCCTCCTTCATTAGGAAGGTGAAGCCTGTTGAAACAAAAATGATTTCTCAGGTTTGGGAATAGCTAGGACAAAAAACTGACAGACAGACAAAGAAGGAAGTATTGTTAATGGGGAAGGATGATGAGGACACTAGGGAAATTGTCATAAGGCTAGAGAGGTTTTGGTTTTTTTCATTTTTTTTAATGGAAGGAGGTTTCAGGAGAAGAATAGAAAGTCAAACTTGTGGGCTGCAGTGATGCGCTGAGCTTTCTTTCTGCATCCTTACTGCTCACCTCTGACAAGTAAAAGTCTAAATCTTGTATGTGGCAAACTGTCCATATTTCTTCAGGGCTATATGCACAGAATTAAGTCCGTAGAGCCTATGCTGGCCATTGCTGCTCATAAATTCAGAGACTCCCAATTGGTTGTCTCCCCCTGCACATAGGGACTCCAAAAGATTTACATGTCTTTGTTTTTGTTTTTAACAAAGAATCCATGATCTAGCACAATAAATGCCCACAGAGAGCCCAAAGTTCTTGGCTTAAGGCATTTTCCATAGTTCTTGATTAAGGACATTCTGCATTTTTTAGACATTCAGTTTGGGTGAAATCTTGAAAGTGAGGTTTTTGACTATGACAATTTTGTTCAAAACTTATCAATTTTATTCCATTAATCATTATAGTTTATTTTCTCTAAAAGCATACTAATTCTCAATCGAAACAGAAAATCCCTGCTTCATGTGGTTTAAGAAGGAATTGTCACCATTTACCTACAGTTTTCATCCCATTTTAAGATTATTGTAATGGTCTAACAATTCCATTCTTCAGCTAGTAATCCACCAAATAAACCAAAAGTAGTCACTTGCTGTGCACACCAGGAGTTAAAATTAACATAAGCCTGCATCTGTGGTTCAGTGCTTTTGTTCCTTCTCAAAGATGTTCTCCAAGGATGGATTCAGTTACATGCAGAGAGGAACATGTAGACGTCCTGTTCCAAAAAAAATTAAAAATGGTGAATGCTGCTTGAAATAGTGCTGCCTTGACCAAATATTGTGGAAATCCTTTGGTTCCAAGGATAGCAGAAAGTTCTGTGACAGTTTTGCCACTTCAGGACTTTTTTGAGCTGGAAGTCCCAGAGCAGCCACAGGGAGTAGCCAGCAGTTTTCTCATGATCTAGTAGTACACAATGGAGAAGGAGGCCTTCTCAAAATCACAGAGGAAATAAAGTTGGTTTCTTCCTCTTTTAACCTTCTTAAAATAAAAAATTATTCCTGCCTATTTTTTTATGCTTTCAGAGTAATATTGTGGGGAAAAAAGCAGTAGTGCAGCCTCTAATATGCATCCTGAACCTGTTACCCAGTTCCCGTGTTCCTGGGAATTAAATCACTGTTCTCATCACTGTGCGAAATAGTCTGGAGAATTTGCAGTTTCATCAGACGAGTCAGAGCCTGCATGGCAAAAACAGTGCATGCAAAAGAAGTTGAATAATGCAGCAGTAGTATGTGTTATATCACCTCCAAATGGTGGTACTTGGGACTGTTTCTGGAGGAAGAGAGGGCTCTCTAGGAACCAGTTCTCTATTGTGGTCCAGAAAGTGGGCAGTGGGCTAATATCAGCAACTGGAACAGCTCCTCTCCCTCAGCAATGACTGAGACACTTGAAAAAAATCAGTATTTCAAGATGACCTAAAATACTTATGACTAGACTGGAAATCTGCCTGGAAAATAGCTTTGAAGATGTCATAGTTTGGCAGTTAGAGTTCAGCTGACAACAAGGAAAACTCTCTAACTGAACACCTGAGAGATTGTGTGACTAGCCTCAGTGCAACGCAAAATGAGGCCCCACTGTTCTGTCAATAGGCATTTGAACACAGGCTGACATCTGGAGGCTGAGTCACCAGGCATACCATGGACAGACCAATGGGAGCATGACTAGCTTTCACCTCTCATGGCTGAAAGACAAAAGAAAAGTGTGGAAATGAACTGACTGGAAACTTCCATTATAACATGGGACTCATTCTTCTGTATTTGTAGTCATTCTAAACAACTGGAAGAAGGAAAAAGGTTGTAACTGTTTTTCAAACTAAGCCTTTCTTATCAATAAATTCTTTAGTTTTTTCTTACCAATAAAGTTGTATTTAGAAGTGGCGTCAGGTCTCATGGAGCATGGACAGGGTAGACAAGCAAGAAATTGTTTTTATGTTGCCACAGTGAAATTCACAAGTTTTATCAGATAAGGTTAGAAAAGAACCAATGTTTTTAGTGATCCACTGTCTCTCAGCATAGAACACAACTGACCACAGGGGCTGAAGATATCACCAGCAGGGAACGATTAAAAATTGCTTCAAAAGATGTATCTGGTATCTAATTGTCATTGTGTCGTACTTCAGCACTCTTCTTGCTCATAACTCAGAATAAGACTCTCTCATCTTAAACTTGAAAAGGCATTTCTACCTGAAGTAAATAGCTATAAAATGTTAATGTGTTAGAATGACATTATTTTACATGACTTTTGCAGAACAAAGAGAGAAATCAGACTGTAGAAGTCTAAATATCCAGGGGTCATTTTACCCAGGTATTTTATAGGGTAAAGTTACCATGAAAGTCTAATAATATCTGGGAAAATAGTATTTGAGTACAATTCTACCCTTAGAATTTCTCTGGACAGAAAATTATTCAGAAAGCATTTCTGTTCTCAGAGAACAATTTTTTCATTATTAATGCTTTTATGACATGAACGAGCAATAAATAATAACATCTTTTTGCATTCACAGTTGTAGATGTTATTTTTTTTTTTTGTTTCACATCTGGAGATAGTAGAAGGTGTGATATCAAATGTAGAGCAATAACTTTAAAACTGTTTCTACGCTTGCTGCAGTGAAATTCACACATGCAGCGAGGATTGTTCAGAGAGTCTTAGGTTAGGTGGTTATGGAAGGAAGAGTGAAAGATTAACTTGTCTTGCGCATGTTGCTATTGATAAGACAGGACAATCAGGACAATTCAATGTTCATGAGGATGGTAGGACAAGCATATAAGGACTAGAGCCATATGCTCCACATGTATGGAAGAGTCAGCTCCCACTTCCAATGGTTTGTCCCCACTGTTGTCATTGCTACGGTCTCTGCTGTTTGCAAGTTCTCATGAATCTGTGATGCTTTTATGGCAGGTGCTGCAGCAAATGGAGATTCCTGGGGGCTATATAGTTCAGCGAACTTAAAAGGAGAAAAGGGAGACAGAGGTGCTCCAGGACCACCAGGTATACTAAATCTCATATGTCATTGATATCCTGTAAAGGAATACGTGTTTAACTTAAAACGCAATTCAAAAAAGTGCTTTGATACTTGCCTGCCTAAATACTTATACCTAGGCTCCTTGCTGAACTGACACACAGAACAACAAAGCCCATGTTATCAAAAATATCTTATGAAAAAAACTGTACTGCATGTTTTTCAGTATTATGAATGTTTTAAATGCAAGAATAGGTATTGAAATTTAACTGACTAGTCAGAGATTTTTGAAATATTAGAAGAACATCATATCCACCTCCTAAGATGTCACTTTGATGTTAACCTTTTTAAGCCAATTAGGCTAAAATCTAGCTTCTTGTTTCAGGGTAACATACCTCTGCATTCTGAGTTCAAGGCAATCTTTTGTTGGTGACAGTCCTACTTCCAGCAAGAGGTGGAACTACATGAGCTCCATTTCAATGAAGTTTTTAACATTCTGTGCTTTAACTGTGTTAAACACGAAAAGCCTTGTGTGAGCTAAAAATGCCAGTTCATTGATGGTAGGAGTATCATAACAAATGCTCTTCAGCAGAGATTTACTTTTCTATATCAAAAAGTTGATACACATCACTAGTTATTACATATTCAAAAATAGTTACAGAAACAAGCACCTATTTGAAAAGATTGCTGTTGCAAACTCTTCTATATGGTTCTTGAAATCTCAAATACTGAGATAAGGCTTTTTCAGTGCCAGAAATAAATTGAAATAGAAGAAGCAGTACACCTAATTAATGTTGCTATATCATTTTTATAATCTTTGTTCTCTAATGTGTGGATAATAAATACAATACTACATCTATATGGATAATTCTGTCTTTGTTCCAAAGACACAGTTCTGTTGACTGAAGATGATGTTATGGTATTTTTAAGCAGACATCTGTTCTAATAAAATCTCTTTTTCTTATCTTGTTCTCATTATTTTTTATTCTGATAAATATCCAGTGCCTTAAGATAAGTGATTAGTGCTTCCTAGTCATCAATAAACTTGTAAAAAGAATCAAGAAGCGTTCCTAAAAGAAATTAAGAATATTTTCTCTTCTGTGTTGGTTTATCTACCATGAATGTGTCTGTTCCTTCCCATATCCTGTCCTTAATGCAAACTGATGTCCTACAAGTAGTGGATTTATTTTTCCTTTTTACAAAATGTCTCCTCTCTAACTATACAACAGGATCTAATAAATTATACTATGCAAAAATATGAAGCCAACACAAAAAGTGGTTAAATGATAGGCCACACTTTGTGTAGCTACTCTGTATAGAGGCTAGTGTAGCAAGTATCCAGAGCATAGGTGCTGAGTTCCAACAACATGCAATGTCAACAGCACACAACCAGTGCTTCTGGCTGAACAAACACAGTCTGGAGCCTTGTAAGAAAACGTATTTAGAAATAAAAGAGTAAACTTCATTGTATCATAGTCTCAGACTCAGTTGCCTCAGACAGAAGATCTCCTAATTGAAAATGAAGTGTTTATTGAAGTGCACTGGCCCTTTACTATTGTCAGCCCACTTCCTTCCTGTGGGTCATTCCCCAAAAGGCCAACCTGGCATTCCAAACATGTTTTCACACTCATCCAAATCTACCCTGTGGCCTGATTGTTTGTCCTGAGGCATTATTTTCTATATGAAGAAGTTTCACCCTTTTCTCTGTGAATCCTGGAAGGAATGGAGCTAAAAGAAAACCAGTGAGGTGGAGCAAGATGGCTTTCTCGCTGGGAAAGCATTAATTCTGGTAATAAATGAGTTCTGTTTCTGTAGGAGCTAAGTTAATTTCTTGATCAAATCCTAGATCAGAAAGCAGTGTAGCTTTCCATTTTTTAAAAGAAAGGTCATTAAAGTTCTGTGACTTTATGATTGTTGGAAGGGCATGATTTTGCCATTCATAATGCACATGCAAAGAGCTGTTAATCTGTTTCAGCTACATCTGAAAACAAACTGAAATGAGAATGTTTAGTCTACCAGTAGAAGCCATGAAACAAAGTATGTTTCCCTCTGGCTAGTGTTAAGATCCCTAAAGGTCCTGCCTAATATTGCCTACCAGCCGTTCTCAGAATGTCTACAGAAGAGGACTGAACTAAGTTGAGAAACCATGTCAGGCAAATTTCTCTGTTGCCCAATGCAGAGATTAATACTAAGCAACATCTAAGAAGGACACCTGTCATTCCATTCCACCTATCTGTTCCCCATTCCCTCAAATAGATCAAGCAAATCTCTGCGGCGAGCTATAATTGGCAGGGTTGAAATAAAATCTAAATAGCTTCCATAGTGCGCATTCATTTTTATCAATCAGATGTATCTATACATCTATTCAGATGCGTACAACATCTGCTTAATTTAATTGTATTTGAGAGAACATACTGAGATCTGAATCCTATGCCTGGCATAGGGCTGGGGCTCAAATATCTCAAAAAGATAATCAGGACGCATTTTAAGAAAATGCATCAAGCTGCTATGGCCAGCTGTAAACAATTTTTTTCCAAGCATATGCTTAACAGAGAATATTTTGAGGCTTTTTGTGCTGGTTTGACACTTTTGGCTGACCACCATTGGCAGATAACACAACATAGATGTTATAAGCATTGATACTATATTGGGTTTTGTTGCAGAAAAATGTCAAGGAAAAATTATTCTATGATCAGCAGCATAGCAGTAACACTATTTCTTTCTTTAGCAGTTATGGTACTGTCCTTGCATGAAAGATAATATAACTACTGATTGGTCACCCCACTGCTGGCAAATCATACAGAAAGCTTTTCTTTTACCTTGGTTTCTGTCCAAGGGGTTAATTTTGATGCTTCTCTTTCATCTTTTTGCAACTGCCATATTTATAGAAAAATGGGAATTTTTCAACTTTGAGCCTTCTTTCTTTCAAATTTGTGTGAAATTATTTAGGTTATTAAGGTGGAAGAGTAACAGACAAGATAGGGTATGTAGGCCTTACTTTGTTAGGAAACCAAACTAAAAGTATCTGTTAGATTTAAAGGTTAATGTTATTATTGTAAATAGTTTTCCTTTAAACTCCTAAACCAGTAATATACAAAGCGTGCTTTTAAAAAAAAAAATACAGATAATTATTGCACTTCATCATATTTTCTTCATTTTTCAGGTCCACCTCTGCCACCATTATATTTCAACCACATTATTGATAGCATAAAGGTAATAATACCCCATTTGTGTTTGAGTTCTGTTAAGGTTTTTTTAGTGTACTTTACTATAAATGAATCATAAAGCAGTATAACATGGGGAAATATACAAAACAGATAAGAGCATAAGCAACTACAAATTATATTAATTTCTTAAACTCCAACTGTATAGACAAGTTTATTACAAGTACGGAGACAGTAGATGTCAGGAGTATATGAAGATTACTTTTGAAAAAAAACTTTGCTCCTGAGGCTTTTTACCTTCCCAGTGATGTTAAAGTGAGTCATAATTCACTGTTACCTAACATACATTATCAACCATATTAATGTTTTTGTTTCGATGCCAGCTCAGGTAAGAGACATCCATTATCTAATGGGCTTCTAGAAAAATTTAGCAACAATTAACACATGGAGGGGTGAGGAAGTCACTTCTCTGTAATGCTGTTTATCTTTTAATCTCACTGAATAAAATAAATTAAATTGATGGAAACTACATTTTCTAGGATATCTTACAAGAAAGTATACCCATATCTTGATGTGTTTGTTCTCTCTCTGTTACATTATTCTCCTGACTGCTTAAAGTGACAAAAATTAATACAAATACAGTATGATTTTAAATGTTTTTAAATGAACATAACCTGCAGAATCAGACTCCATAACTCGATAAGAGTTATAAAGAAGGTATGTTTATTCACCTGTGGGCAGCAGGTTGGATAGCTCCATAAAAACCCTGCATGCTGACCACCCCTAAAAGACATTATTTAAAGCATACAGTCATACATATTCATTACATCTCCAAGAAATCATTAACATAGCTGGTAGACTGTTGATACTTACAAACTGATTCCTTCTTACCTCTACACAGAGCGTACCAGTTCCTTCTTATCATTGCTCAAGGCCTCAAAGCCTTACCTCCTTATTTCAGTTTGCAAAACTGTGTTGTAGATTCTTTCTATGCATATTATTCCCATGGTTGTCTTTCTAAAGTTTAACTCCATTCTACTTTCTCGTTAGCCTCTACTGTATCCAACAAGGCTCTTCATCTGTAGAAGATGTGGAAAAAAATTGAATCAATTGAATGCATTGCAAAAGCAATGTGCTATCAGTTTCTCTGAAGGACTTAGTGCCATCTGGTTTTCAGATTTTTGTTTCTGCTTGGCTGAGTGTGCACCTAAGTTATTCCTATGACATCAAGGGCCCCACGCATGCATGGCAGAGCTGATATGGCTTCTTTGATCTTATAGAGTAGTGTCTGTAGCTTTACAGATTTAGCTACAAAGAACTCATTTTTCATCTAGTCTTTCACCTCTGCAAAATAGCATGCCATATAGAAAGATTTATAGTCCTGTTTACTGGGAAACTAAAAAGAGAAAGTCAAAGGAGGAGCTATGCATAGCCATCTCTACTGGCTTTCTGCAACTACCTGCCATTCTTGCTTTGCCATTTGCCTTTTCTGTTCACAGACTTATTTCTCAGAAAAGTGAAACAAAGCAGATCAAAAAAAAAGCTGAAGGGAAAAACCAGCAGGCAAATAGAAGGAAGTAATGTGAGAAGGAGCCTACAATTGCTACAATTTGAACAGATAGATAATGACCTAGTACTTAAATGTTTCTTCTTACCTATCACTCTGTTTCCCAAAACTAAATGATAATCAATAATGGAGAAGAGATGCCGTTCAAAGCATCTGCAATTTTGTGCAGCAACTCTTCCATTATCCTGGTGTGCACCTCTTTCATCTATGCACACTAGTCTTCACTTTGACACATGCTTTCATGTATCTGCATCTGCTAAGTCAATCTTGCTTTGTCTTTTCCATGATGGAGAAAAGCAGAAAGCCGGGTTTCTACACATCCTCTGACTCTTTGTGTCCATCTACAGCTTAGAACAAGGTTTTGCTGGTAGAATAGCAGAAAAGGGCAATAGAGGCATTTTCTCTGCCTGCACTTAACTCTGTCTCCCCTAGGCCCTGTCCTGAGAGAGTCTAGCAGCCTCAACAGAGAAAGCATTCCTTTTTATTCCATGTCACTAAACAAGGAAGTGTTAAAAAATTTTTAAGCAGAAGCTCTTTCTAGATTAAGCTCAGAGATTTCATGGAACTTTAAAAGATCAGTGCATGGAGTTTGATCTCACTTCAGTTCAATGTTTTAAAATGTTTTCTCTTTGAAGGGTGAAAAAGGAGACAATGGAGTCACTGGTGTAAAAGGAGAAAAAGGGGAACCAAATGGAGGGTTTTTCCTGACAGGACCTCCTGGACCACCTGGAAGACCAGGATTAGTTGTAAGTCATGCAAGTTGTAGAATAGGAATATCTGTTTTAATTTAGAAGGCATCAAAAGAGACAAAAATCAAGATGATGGTAAGTATGTTATAAAAACTCATATGCTAACCATTAGGTGAATATGAGAGAGTTGTTTTAGGTGTAAACACAAACACCTCATTGTTGCACACAGAATGAATTGGCTATGCTGATGTAATGTTATACTCAGCTGTCTAATGCAACTACATCAGTATGTAGATTCATGGTAGTAATAGCATTCATAGCTGTAATAGCATTCAGAGCTATAATAGCATTAAAAATCGAAGCAGTAAATATAATGTGATGCTACTACTTATATTCCCATGAAGGCCAAAGTAGGCTGTATAAAGTTAGACAGAAGCTGACTTGAAAATTATTTGCCATCTAAATAATTAATCTTATTTTCTATTCCAGTAATCCAAAAACATGAATGAAAAGCCAGTGTGTAGCCATCTGGAATATTCCTATAAATTCAACCAATGTCTTATCTCTACCTAGTTGTTTTATCTTCCAGTAATTGCCACCAAAGATGCTTTGGAATTTTATCCCTGGGATCTAGCAACAAATGTGCGTGCAATTGTGTTACTGTATGATCGTGTTCTGTTCCAAGGAGCATACATGGGTGGGTCACAGCTAAGGACAAAGTGTTAGGTTAGCAAGCCCACCTTCAAAAATCACCCTGGCACTATTCCACATTGCTGAGAACCCTGTTTAGAAAATGTTCCACTGGCAAGGAGCTGCATGGCACCGCTGAGACCCATCAGAGACTGAGCTCTCCTAATCCAGGGTCCAAAAAACTGTCCCACATATGTAAGCCAGTTTAGGCACAGAGGCCCTCTCATTCAGGCTGAGAACACACTGCTAAACCAGAAATGTAGAGAATTGGAGCCTTTTTTAATCTGAAAGACTGACAACTGGAGAGCTTAAGAGGTATGAGCTGACATTTGATAACAGGAGGGAGAACACAACATTTGTCATGAGACATACACCCTGCATAGACACACTTTGTATGTGTAAAGCTTTACACTACCTATCTTCAGACAAATTCTTATAAGCACATCAAAGTGAGTAGTCTTTTATAAACAGAGTTGGTATCTGACTTTGAGAGTAATGTTGAGAGTTTTGCAGATACCAGCTACTTAGGAATAGGTGTGAGAACTTTAGCAAAGCTTTCTGAAACTTAAACTCTTGAATTTAGTTTAGTACATGGTCAAATTCTTCCATTAATATCCTTGCCTTCTTGAAGAAAATTATGTATATATTTATGTCTAAGCAGTGCTGTGTGACAGGCCACCAGAGAAGAAGGCTCTGTAGCAGTGAAACTGATAAATTCAAAGAAATATTTTATCACTGATAGGGACCAAAAGGAGATTCAGTTGTTGGACCCAGAGGACCTCCAGGGTTACCTGGCCTACCTGGCTTACCAGGTTATGGAAAAATTGGACCTCCTGGCCCACCTGGTCCACCAGGCCCACCAGGATCCCCTGCAATATATGGCTCAGGTAAGAGGATGTGGTTTTTCTTTTCATTGTATATGTGAGTGCATAGACATGCACCCCAAACCCCCCACACACTGCCACTTCATTTACATACCTCCCCACTCTCCTCCTGCCCTCCACTGATTTATTCTGGGGTGTGAGCTGAAACTGGGAGCAATTTCTCTGCAAACAGTTTTCACTTTACTCATGTCATGGGAGCATTATTGCATGAATAATCTTGTGTGGGTGTGTCTGGGAGGAAGTCTGCACAACGGAGACAGACTGCCATGTGAGCTTTGTAAAATCTATGAAACTGAGCAGCTGGCTTAATTTGGGAAGATGTTAATGTGGTCCAAGATGCACTTCTTGTTATGAATGAAGTTGAATTCAGTTGGCAGCCAGTCACAAGTGGAATTCCCCAAGGCTCAGTACCAAGGACTGTTCTGTTCAATATCAATGATCTAGATGAGGGGATCGAGTCCACCCTCAGAAAGTTTGCAGATGAGACCAAATTGTGTAGGAGTGTTGACTTGCTAGAGGGTAGAAAGGGTCTACAGAGGAATCTGGGCAGGCTGGATCAATGGGTTGAGGCCAGCTATATGAGGTTAAACAAGATGAAGTGCCGGCTACTGCGCTTGGGACACAACAACCCCATGCAGTGTTACAGGCTTGCAGAAGAGTGGCTGGAAAGGTGCCCAGAGAAAAGGAGCTGGGGGTGCTCTTTGACCACCAGCTGAACATGAGTCAGCAGTGTGCTCATGTGGCCAAGAAGGCCAGCAGCATTCTGGTTTGTATTAGAAATAGTGTGGTCAGCAGGAGCAGAGAAGTGATCATACCCCTGTACTCAGCACTGGTGAGGCTGCATCTCGAATCCTGTGTTCAGTTTTGGGCCTGTCACTACAAGAAAAACATTGAGCTGATGGAGCGTGTCCAGAGAAGGGTAACAAAGCTGGTGAAGGGTGTGGAGCACAAGTCTTATGAGGAGCGACTGAAGGAAGTGGAGAAAAGAGGCCTGAGGGGAGACCTTATCACTCTCTATAACCACTGGTTGTAGTGAGGTGAGTGTTCGTCTTGTCTCCCAAGTAACAAGTGAGAGGACAAGAGGAAATGGCCTGAGGTTGTGCCACAGGAGGTTTAGATTGGATATTAGGAAAAATTTCTTCACAGAAATTGTCAAGCACTGGAACAGGCTGCCCAGCAAAGTAGTTTAGTCACCATCCCTGGAAGTGCTTAAAAGATGTGTAGATTATGATTCCTCCTCCCTCTGCACACTGTGACCAGCATGGGAATCCAGACAGGTAAAACCAGAGCAAAGTATTTCTTAATCACAGCTGAAGATGGTGTACTAACAGAAATACTGAATAGAGAGGCGAAAATGCAGATCTTTCCTGCCTAAAATTTGTGCAAGACTAACTAATACAAGTCTTCATTTCTGAGAACTAATGATCAGTCCATTTTCCTGCAAGACCTGTGCCTCCAGTATGCTAGTTTAGGGAGCAGACCTCTCTGTCTCCAATTTGTTCTCTCCAGGTATTGCTTGAACCTAGTCAGATCGGTTTATACAGCTGCCCAGGAGCAAGGTTAGACTTCCAGTCTGTCATCCAGTAAATATTATTAATTATCTATCAGAAGTGCTCATTCTCTGAAGAATATTTGAGAAAAAAGAAAATCTTAATATATTCAACATTGGAACACAGGCTGTACCTCGATCATAATGTGGACAGATCCTCAACACCTATAAGGTCCTTCAGGCCTTTCCTGTGTAATTTATATTAAGCATTTCTGAATAGTAGCTAAGAGACACAGCCAGACAAAACACATTATTATTAGTACTCCATTCCTATACTTTTGCTTATCCTCTCTGTCAACAGTCTTCATCATCCTCCTACACATTTTCCTCCTTGCTTTGTACGAAGCTTCTTTAGGCAGCACACTGATGGATGTCCATTTTACTAAATGTTATGAACACAGATCTTTATTTCCTATCTTCAAGGCACAGTTATCACTTTTAGGTCTCTTACTGTAATACAGGGCTCATGTATTGTAATGTGGAGAAAGAAGAATGAATGGCTTATCTGCAGATAAATAGCTCTGAACACTTCGGAAAACTGAATCTCTTTCCCCTGACACTGACTTGAAGGAACTACTCTGGAGGATCCTGGTAAATGCTTCAGAGTGTAGATTCTTCAATATGTAAAAGGTGAATTCGAGACTCTTCTGAGTTTCACAAAACCAAATATTTTTGAACACTAGAATTTGCTTTGTTGGTGCATAATTGCAGCCTCTCTATTCAAGATTTTGATTGAAGAATTAGAGATAGTAAAAAGCACACTCTGGAATGCAGCAGTGCTCTCAAGGTTAGCCTTTACTGACTCTTCAATGGTTCCAATCATTTTTTTTAAATGTATCTTACGATCTTTTATAGAGACTATCAAACTACTTCAGACTTCCACTCTGAATGTACTGAATGTGTCTGATTATATCTGAAGATCCAATAAAAGAGAACATAGTAAATACTTTTTTCTTCACTGAACGCTTTTGTGGGGGTGGAAGAGACTCTATAGCTCCACTTTGAGTGAAGATCACTGTGATCCTGGTTCCTTTGAAAATTATGAAGGCAGAAGGTGCACTCTTTTAGTTTATCTTCTGTTACTCTTCATCAGTTTGTTTGGCTGGTGTATCCAGTAAGCTGTGGATAAGTGGGCTTTGGTCATTGTGGGAGAGTTTCCAAATGCACTCACCAAAACTACTCCAAAGAGTGATTTGAGAGAGTACTCTTTCATTCCTCCATTTGTCCTTGATTTTGAAAAGCAATTCTGTCTGTATTTTGGGTTATACCCCTATCTGAATTGCTAAGAGCACCTGAACACCGTTTTCAAGTGCCAGCAGTTGTTGTGTATATTTCATGCTCCAGATTTACCAGTGTGTTAGGGCATGTCATGCTCAGGTAGTTTGGCAACTATCCACCAATTATTCTTCTTCCATGTCATACTAGCTCTCATCATGCCTTTCTGTTCCTAACCATATTTCTGAGCCTTTTATATTCCCTCCCAGCCGTAAACTATTGGTACGCTTCTGGATTCTTGTTCTCTTACTCTTACTTTGCATCTCTCTCTTTCCCAGTAGCGGAGGACTTTCCTTCCTTAAAAGAAAGTAGTTTTTACTCCAGAAAACAGAAACTTTCAGCTCAAGGTAAAGAAATCCTGTTTTGGAGTAGACACAGGTACTGGGAACTAGATGTCGTGGACTGCAGGCTTAGAAGTTGAAGTTCATATCACTGGGGAATTCTTTGTTGCTTTTAAACATAAGATGATCTTACACATGTGAAATTCTTTAAGGAAAAGTTCGGTTTTGTTTACTTTTAGAGCAATAGTTATAATGACTCCTTCAAAGACTATATAGGCAGGAGCTAAAAAGTTCTTCCTTTTCCATATGTACATCATCAGAAGAGAATTCTGATCAATTTAAGTGGATCTGGTTCTTCATTTACAGAACATCTACCACAGATTGCAAGCTGTTGACTTTGACCTCCCAAATAACAGCGAAAAGACTTAAGTTTCACCATTTTTAAAAAAAAAATCCTAAGAACGCCTTGTCTCTAGTTGGCTTAAACACAGCTATTCAGAACTTGACTATGTAAAGCCTGTGGCTATTTAAAGCTCCCACTGCTCCTACACCACCATTAAATTCTTTCTTCATGTCACTTTCCTCTCTCAAAAAAAGATGACCTTCAACATCTGTTGTATGCTTGTTTTATTTTAGCAGCTGCAGTGCCAGGGTCACCAGGTCCTCCTGGAGAGCCAGGGTTACCTGCAAGCAGGAATCTGGTAAGACAGCAAAATAAGGAAGTGTGCCATTGAAACCTTCCTTCATATCTTTTGGTGGTCATTGATAGCACTGAGAAATGAGGGAAAGCTCCATCCTGACTTTTTATTTATTCGAACAACTTCTGGTTTTCTGAACCTCATAATTTTTCATCAAGGAATAAATATAGCTGGGAAAATGATGAGACGTCTGTCCATTGCCTTGTTAGTAATAGCCTATTCAAAAAGAAATGCAAAGATTGATGACATGCTAAAGTAATGGAAAGGTGTATGTTCCATGTTCAAAGCAGTATCTCTGAAAGACTATGGCATGCTGAGATACTAGAATAACTACTGAATGCACAGTTTCCATGAAAAAAAACTCTACATTACTGGATTAAAACCCAGTAACATAGATCATTTGATTCTAAGAAGAAAATTGTAGATTTCCCTCTCAAATATTAAAAAAATTATGCCAAAGAATATACATAAATTTGTTTCCTTTTCTTACTGCTTGAATCAAATTAGAATGTTATTCCAGATATCCAAGCAGTAAAAATGCCAGCTAAGATTTCTGTTTTCTTAATTTCTAAATTAAATACTTGTAGTTTCTGAAAAGGGGGGTTCATTGCAGTTTTTTTCCTTTTCCACATTCTTGCATTATGATAGAAAAACAAATTTGCTGGATATCTTTGGCAGTCATTTGAGAATGCACTAGTGAACAAGCAGACTTTCAGATCATCTACATCTAGTTTTCTAAGTTTCTTAATGCACATGTAGGACAGGGAGGCAATTTGAAACAGCCAACATGGCTTCTCCAAGGGCAAGTCCTGCCTGACCAATCTAGTGGCTTGCTATGATGGGGTGACTGCATCAGTGAACATGGGAAAAGCAATGGATGTAATCTATCTGGACTTCTATAAAGCCTTTCACACAGTTACCCACAACATCCCTCTCTCTAAATTGGAGAGATATGGATTTGATGGGTGGACTCTTTGGTAGATAAGGAATTGGTTGGATGGTCGCGTTCAGAGAGTAGTGGTCAACGACTAGATGTCCAGATGGAGACCTGTGACAAGCGATGTCCCTCAAGGGTTTGTACTGGGACCAATGCTGTTTAATATTTTCACTGATGATATAGACAGTGAGATCGAGTGCACCCTCAGCAAGTTTGTGGATGACACCAAGCTAAGTGGGGCAGCGGGGCAGCAGACACACCAGAAGGATGGGATATCAAGCTGGATAAGTGGGCTTGTGTGAACTTCATGAGGTTCAACAAGGCCAAGTGCAATGTCCTACACCTGGGTTGGGGCAATCTGCAGTTTCAATACAGGATGGGGGATGATGTGATTGGGAGCCACCCGCGGAGAAGGACTTGGGGGTGCTCGTTGATGAGAAGCTCAACATGAGCCAGCAATGTGCGCTCGCAGCCCAGAAGGCCAACTGTGTCCTGGGCTGCATCAAAAGAAGCATTGCCAGCAGATTGAGGGAGGTGATTCTCTCCCTCTACTCTGCTCTTGTGAGACCCTGCCTGGAGTGTTGTATCCAGTTCTGGATTCCCCAGCATAAGAAGGATATGGAACTGTAGGAGTGGGTCCAGAGGAGCTGAAGCACCTCTGCTGTGAGGACAGGCTGAGAGAGTTGGGCTTGTTCAGCCTGGAGAAGAGAAGGCTCCAGGGAGACCTTACAGAGGCCTTCCTGTACCCTGAAGGGGCTACAAGAAAGCTGGAGGGGGGCCTCTACAAGTTCATGTAGTGATAGGGCGAGGGGTAATGGCTTTAAACTGAAAGGGAGGAGATTTAGATTAGACATTAGGAAGAAATTATTCACAATGAGGGTGGTGAAGCACTGGCATAGGTTTTCCAGGGAAGCTGTGGATGCCCCCTCCCTGGAAGTGTTCATGGCCGGGTTGGATGGGGCCTTGAGCAGCCTGGTCTGATGGGAAGTGTCCTTGCCCACAGCAGGGGGGTGGGAACTGGATTGTATTTAAGGTCCCTTCCAAACCAAACCATTCTATGATTCCCACCATAGTGTCACACCTCTGCTAAGTGCCTTTTCTCATAGAAATTTAGGACCTGACAGTAATTACAGGTCAGGGGAGAAAGAGATGTTCAAAGACTGATGCACCAAGGTACAAGACTGTAGTTACAGGCTGAGAGGTACTGTCTTAGATAAGAGATCCAAGACTACTTATGTAAAAAACAACATTAAAAAATAATGTACAAATCTATAGTATGGTCTGTATGATCATAAAGTATTAATATGCCTTATGACAACAAAGAAATTAGAAAAAAATTACATTCAAGTGTCAAGAAATGACATTCTCAAGAATCTTGCTCCTGATTTTATACTACTTGCAATTATCAAACAGATTATAAATGCAACCCATATTAGAGAGGACTGTGTTCTGGTGACAAAGAGAGATGTAATAGATGGTCATGTCTGACAGACATCCGTTTAAGTCTCCTGATCTATAAAAAACATATTTAAAAATACTTGCTGTGTAAATTAACGGTATCTGGAAATATAATGAAAGGGATGGAAGAAAATACCCTTAAAGAAAGGAGATGACGATAACACTAAAACAAATAAAACAGAAGCAAGTGTATCTAGAACTGTGTGTGACATTTATAAGCCTTATCAAATCTCTTCTAACTCTGCCATTTTGATCTAGTATGATAAACCACACAGATGCAATGACTTCACTTTTTTCAAAAGTAACTATAAGTGTAGTTCTACTGCAATCCACAGAATTATGATGCTGGTATGCCAAAGATTACTAAACTTTTTTGTGTGAAATTATATAAAACTGACTTTGTGAGTATTTTCTGTGGAAGAAGCCTTGACATTTATGTACTCAAATAAGACTTCAGTTTAACAAATTAACTTAAAACATGTTTTGTGAGTGTGATGGAACATGCTTCATTTTCCTACTTGACAGGTTATGACATTCCAAAATATTGAGGGTATGATGGAAAAATTTCATTTCGTAGCAGAAGGTGCACTAATCTATCTGAGTGAAAGCAGTGACGTTTTTCTCCGTGTTCGAAATGGATGGAGAAAATTGCAGGTACTTTTACGCTATGTCCTAATCCTTTTCAACTCCCTCACTCAAAATGCAGATGTTGCAAATACTTCTTACAAAAGTGGAGAAGTATGAGTGCAAAGATTCCTTTCTTTGGTTCAGAAGCTCCCAGTGATATGGTTTTGGTTGCTTTTTCTTCATGATTCTTTCAGCTTGGTGAGCTAATTCCTATTCCTGCTGACAATCTTCCTCCTCCAGCTATAACAAGTCATGTAAGTACAAAGTATTGGATTGTGAAAAACTGAGCCTAAACATGCAGAAACAGGTGATGTACTTGGCAGAAGTTGCAGGCAGATCCCTGCACAACGTGATTTTCTACTGAGACTTGTCAGTTCAAAATAGGCATCCTAACATGACATAATCTTGAAAATCAGATTGCACTAGCCAGTCACCTGTTTCTGTCCTCTTCTGAGACTCCAAACAGTGCAAAGCCAAAGCAGCAACTACAAAAACAGAAAAAAAAGCAGCTAGGAAAAAAAAAGTTTCCCAACTGGTACAGTCAGTGGTGTGTTACCATAACTAGAGAAAACTTGGCTATTCCTGAAACAGCTCTGAAGATTATCAGCCTTCTGACCTTTACATGCCAATTGCTTAAGAGAAGGAATTACTGAGGCCTTGACGTATATTATCACCAACTACATTTTCTGTTTCCATGCCCTCCTTACTGTTTCAATTTTAATTTTCTGGAATTGGACTTCTGCTACTGCCAAGTGCAGGTTGCTTCCATGCAGGCCTCCATGTGCAATCTGGCACAGACACCAGTGCTGACTGAGCCCTGCGGAATGGGTACACTCAGGTCTAGCAAAGGAACTCTAGCTGGGACAGCTTTCAAACACTTATTCACATGACACACCAGATTAATGATATGTCAATAAAATATTCTGGCTACATGGTTTTGGTTTATTTTTTCAGAGGCAGGACAGTTTCAGATTCTTTAGTGTTAAATGTTTGCTTTATTTAGAAAATTACTGAGTGCCTAAAATTCTGATCTGAGTAACGTGTTTAACATATCTGTTTGCATGTATTAAAATAACAGGGATTTCAGCCTCTTCCAGCACTGAGTCCAATGTCAAATATGAACAATGGAAAACCAGCAGTAAGTATGAGATCTGTATTGAAACTGTATAGAAGTGGTTTGAAGCATGACAGTTTTCATCTTGAGGGATATTTGTGATATCTCCTCTGCAAATTCACAGATTTTACTTTAGAAATTTACAAATACACTTCTTTAACTGGTTTAGATATATCAGAGAAAATTTAAAATTGTTTCTTTCAGATCTATTTTCATCGTCCTAGCCCTTTCCATCTAAAAGAAAAATAAATAGTTAAGAATACCTCTTCTCTTAGTGATCGCACCTATAACACACAGTAATATTTAAATTAACAAAGTGATACAATTAAATCATTAAATCGTTCATTAGATTAATTTATATCTTCATGATGACACATGTTTTATTTAGACACTTTAGAATCTAAGCTTCCGATTATAATACTTTAAATATATAGACAAAGAAAGCAAGGTAACTGAGTTATAGTTTAAAAAAAAACAACAAAATCCAAGACAAGCAACCAAACCCAAGAATGTGGATTTGTTCTTGCATAGGTACTGTTCAGTTTAAGAACGCTACTTCTTGTATTTGGTCACTTTCTATTATTTATTCTTATGCTTGTAGTATTTGGGATTTTATTTGTGTGAAAACTTCTGCTTAAAAATATTAGCTGCCTTTAAAAGAATTTTAATTTTTAGGAATCGTATAGAAGGTACTAGTTCTTGTGCGGAGTGCGGGGGAGCCGAATTTGTTTCCAATGCATGTCTTCCTAGTGTTATAAACATTAAAAAAAAACAGTAGCTTTTCTTCTTTTTTTTTCTCCAGCTGTATCTGGTGGCTTTAAACTTGCCATATTCTGGTGACATGCGAGCAGATTTTCAGTGTTTTCAACAGGCCCAACTAGCAGGTTTGAAGTCTACCTATAGAGCCTTCCTCTCATCACATTTGCAAGATCTGGCCACAGTTGTCAGAAAAACAGACCGATACCATTTACCAGTAGTCAATCTAAAGGTACAAATGAGTGCTTAGTGCTTGTAATATTAGCATAGGCTATAGGTGCTCCAAAACACCAAAAGCAGACAAATTCAGCTCAAATTGCATTTTATGAAGAAGCAACTTTGCTTCATATTTCAGAGACAGATTCAAGAAACAAAAAAGCAGTGAAAAAGGAAGTTACAGACTGTCTCACATTTCCTTTGTATTTTCAAGAGCTGCTTTTTTCAATATCCTAAGGCTGATGCTAGAAATAAAATTATGAGAATAGCCTACTGCAAGCAGACTACTGTCAAAGAAACAGTATGATATTCAGCTTTATATATATTTTTTATATCGGCAGGATAAATGCATTATCGTTTCTCAGAGATATCTATTATGTTCTACCTTCTACAATGATCATATATAAAATGCCTATTTTTCTCGTTTCTACAGACAAAAGCAAATTCCATGCTTAGGAATGATGCTTGATTTATCCCAATGAAACTGAGAAGAGAGTCTAGAGCATGAGTCATTTTGTGGTCTCATATAAACAGACACACTCTAAAATTCGGGAAAACAAACTATCTCTCTTTAGCATTGGCTGAGTCCCAGAACAAATGGCCAAAGAAACCTACAGGAAAAACACATGATCTTTGGAACATGCTGAATGGATGCTACTCTGAATTGCATGCAAACACAGAGTCTTGGAGACAATTTTGTAAAGACAATACTGTTTCAACTTTGACTGGAAAAACCCAAAAGCAGTTTGAGAGGCAGCCTGATGCAAAGCTTTTGAACATTTGCAACAATTTTCACAAAACTCTGACCTCCAGAGAAGTTCCAATACAAATTATCTCTATATTTTCACTATAGATACAGTAATATTTTTCAAACAACCCCTTAAACAGTTAGGAGGAAAGGGACAGTGGAAATGGAGATGATCAAGCTTGGTATGTGGAGTGACAATAGAATAGAGATACAACTGTGAGGTAAAAGTGTGGATCAGAGAGCTATTAGCATAGAGACGATAAGTAAGACAAGTTTGTACAGGAACATCATGCAGAAACTGATATGAAAGCTGGAATCATGAGTGTTCTTAAATGCAGATAAGATTTTAGATGTATAGATAAGTCCATAACATGGATTTTGGATTTGTTTCATTTATAAAACTGACTGAAATTTTAACAGGGAGAAACACTTTTCAATAACTGGGAAGCTATATTTAATGGAAACGGTGGACAATTCAACATTCATGTTCCAATATACTCCTTTGATGGGAGGAATGTCATGACTGATCCATCTTGGTGAGTTTGCATTACCATTTATAAGTTTTACATGATATTTATTTTAGCCAGGTAGTACAAGTAGCAATATCTTGGGCTACTAGAAATACGATAAAAAATTCTTTTCTTTATGCTATCTTTCTTTTCCTTTTCTGGTAGCATATGAAAGGGATACCAGGTTGTGCTCTTCTTTTCTTCCTCTCCTTTCTATCTTCATCTGTCCCTACCCACTGTTTGCTTCAACCAGAAGGAAAGCAGAAATACAGGTCACCACACATAGAGGTGTGTCATTGAATAAAGCAATAAAGAGACTTTTTCAGGAAATAACCTCTGAATATTACTTTTCAGGCCTCAAAAAGTAATATGGCATGGTTCAACTGCAAATGGGATCCGACTGGTTAGCAACTACTGTGAAGCATGGCACACATCTGATATGGGAACTATGGGACAAGCGTCACCACTGAAGACAGGGAAACTTCTTGATCAGAAAGTATATAGCTGTAGTAATAAGTTTATTGTTCTCTGTATTGAAAACAGTTTTGTATCTGATCCCCAAGGAAAATAATTCACCTGTTGCACAAAGGAATATTCCATCTTATGACAGAGAAAGTTGTCACTTAAATTTCATTTGTAGTGATGCAAATATTTTATTTTTTGTAATTGCACATTCCAGGAAAAAATAGCCAAAGAAAACATACCTCAATAGAAGCCACCTTCCAGTTACATGGAACATCCAGTGCACATACAACTGACTTAAAGCCCTTCTTTCCACTTGAACCCCACATGGTTCAAAGTTTGCCAACAATTAGCTCACAGCCCCTTGTCTTTCTGGTTGAGCTGAAGATAACTTAAGGGCACAAGTCAAGTGTGGTCTATGAAGAATACCTAGTAGCCTGTCTCATAATCACTATGGCTCAGCAAGGCTTCTGTTTCTTCACAGGTGAGAAGCTACGTGCTCTATGCTCTTCTTTTCACTTGCATAGTGAATACCCAAACACTATTCATCTATCTATCTGTCTATCTATACATACAGTCCTGAAGCAAATAATGGGCAGCTGTTACAACTTACAGGGATGGAATTTTCAAAACAGCTTTAAGAACAAAGAAAGGTACTCACCTCCTTTTGACTTTCAGTGGAAACCAAGTACCTGACTCCTGTAAGCTTGTACAGGCTGCAGTCTGTTGCTTACACATAAATTTAGTAGCTTCCACATTTTACTTGAGCTTTTTTTCTTTGCCGATTCTAGATGTAGGGCTTTATACAGGAGGAGTGAATTTCACCTAGACAAAATCTGGTCCTTATTTTGGTGCTATTGTTACCAGGAAACCTGCAGCAATGCTAACAGAAAACATCCTATTTTACTGGTACAACTGTGCGAAGTAAATGCAGACAAATGAATGATCTGACCTTTATTTCATTGTGTATTAGAGGAAGTAATTACCTGTTGTGACAAACTGCTGAATGAAAGATGTCTGTCATGGTTTCTTTAAAATATGTTCAAGACATTGTTATCCCACTAAGTTATAAGTGAAGTGATTTTCCTTTTTTGTGAATTTACCCTTCTGGCATTCATATAATTAAAGAATCTTTAATATAAAAGAACAGCAGCAATGATAGGAATTATCAATAAATTCTAATGTTATTTGCAAACTATATAACCATAATATCTGAAGTCTTTTGCCTGTATATTTGTCTACTGCATACTTTAAACAATACATTTATTTATATTTTATCAGGCAGTAATTACGGAGGTTGAGCTTCACGTTATTCTAAGATTTAATCAAGAGTCTGTGTTGGAAATGTATGTTTCTTTGCTGACAGAGTATTAAATTACTAGACAGCTACCTTCAAAAGACAAAAGCAATCACATATACTACACTAAATGGATATAATTATATAATATAACATTGTGAAATCCAGGTTTATATTTCCAGTTTACTATAAAAGGTTATTTCCTAGGGTCAGCTGAATCGTATCAACCTTTATTCTTGGAAAAGTTATATTACAACATGGTAATGTGGCAAAAGCAGTTTTTATTGCATTTAAAATGTGTAACAATTCACTGCAGTCATTTATAGTGCCTTTCTCTAAAATGCTGATCACTCTTGTGAAGTAACAAGTTCTTTCAGTTCACACAGCTGGAACAGTTACATATGTATAGCAGGGTTTCACTCTGTGTCACAAAAGGTTCAAATGGAGAGAACAAAGTGCTTTTACATGCTTCCAGCAGGAACCATCTATATCTAATCCTTTAATTTTGGCAGACCCTCAGCTCAGTCAAGTTACGGCCAGGGGCAGTCAGTAATCATTCAGCCATCACCATCAGTTCTCAGCAGTTGGAGAGCTGTCTGTTTCTTTGCCTAGAATTGCAGTGACAAGGGAGGGGGGACATCACTTAGAAAAGCTGTGGGAGTAGGGGAGAAGGCTAAAAAAACATGCCATTTTTAGGAGATACTGAACTAGCATTTAAGTAGGAGTGTCCAAAATGCATCCAGAATTCTTTTGCAGGCCCCAAGGTCACAGCTGCGTCTACATCTATAGAAGAAAATCATCAGGATCAGGGTAGAGGCATTAGCAGAAATAGCATGACTTTTTAATTGCTGAATTGTGCCCTGGCACAGTTCTGGTCAGTGCCACCGTGTAACCCTTCCAGTCACTGCCTCGGGTATATTTTGAGGAGACAGCATGTGCCAACAACTACTGCTGTGGACAGTTTAAAGGAGCCACCCTGTTTTGGAAGAGAAGGGTTTAATTATACCAACAGGTGCTTGATGCTTAACCATTGTGTCTGGTCTCAGGGCTAACGAGAA
The DNA here is from genome assembly GCA_033556795.1 of Tapera naevia. NCBI lineage: Eukaryota > Metazoa > Chordata > Aves > Cuculiformes > Neomorphidae > Tapera > Tapera naevia. The sequence goes on from JAUMJJ010000095.1 coordinate 1,867,873, forward strand.
TCCTCACCTAACTGAAAGTCTGTAGAGAGACTGCAGGACATATATATCTGATGTTCATGGGACACACTTCAATACATCTTTACAGCTTTTTGCCAAACTTAATTTACAATCCCCCTGTAAACATCCATTCATATAATCCATATTTCCAGATTCATTCAGGAAACCGTCCTAAAGCCATCATTGCCTTACATAGATGCTCTCCTGCTGTATATAGATATTTTGCGCCATCCAATTATCCTCTCCACATTAAACAGTGATGAGAACCTTGGCTGGGGCATGGAGTGGCTGTTCACACAGTTGGGAAGTTTCAAATCTGTGAGAAATAAAAGGGCCTGGTATGGTCACCCTGTACAACTGACAACTAGTACCATGATGACTTACATTAGCGAACAGGGCAACACAAATATTTGCCCATGTCTTTAGTCCAGCACCTGGCAGATGAGGCAACACGTTTATGTGTGTGCAGTCTACCTGTTAGGAATACTAAACAGCTTACATCATTATAGCAAAGCCATTCTTAAAGCACAAAGTTAACTCAGACATTTTTAGTTCTTGATCTCAAGCACCCAGGATTCAGAAGTAGCCCAATATCAGGAATATATGGCAGTCTGAAGTCATACATTCACAAGTCAAGGTCTTTCAAACACATCCTGAGACTGTTTGCCTCTATTGTTTGGATATCCAAAACCAAAACCACTGCACTGGCTAATTGGCTAATAAGATTACACTAAAGTTTGCTACAGCAGAGCTGATGTGAGTAATCAAAATATATACCAATGACAAATCTTGAGTGCTGGGGAGCTTATTGTGTTTCATCCTTGAGGCTCCAGAATGTGCATCTTGACCTCCATTTTCATCCAACTAAAAGTTATAGAAATTCAAAAGACAGATATAAGACTGTTGTTTGTGAAAAGGGTTCGGATTGAGCCAATGTTGATGTCATACTATCTACATGAATTAGAATATCCACATACAGACTGCTACACAAAAGTAAAAAAAACCCAAACTTCTTAGTAGCCAGAGTTGACTGAGATTCATAGATTTAATGTTTATTCACTATCTCTCTCCCTGCTTTCCTGTAGTTCGATATATCTGAGAATGGTAGAAAAATTTAGATTGGAAGCTATCTCAGGTGGTCATCTCTCCCACTCCCTGCTCAAAGCATAGCTAAGCTAACTTCAAGGTTATCTTCTCAAATTGCAGACAGAGGAACTGAAGGTGCAGCAGTCTGCTCAGATGTCTCTGTCTCCATTTTGAAAAGGCGAGATGCTGGTACCTGTGTATGTGCTTTTCTGTTAGGGGAGGAAAGTGTCTAGTTAATGGACAGAAGTAATTGTGATTGAAGGCAGAATAGATTTGTGGCCTGGGCCTCTCAATATCTCCTGAAAATAGGCCTCCATTTTTACAATGAAAATGTTGGGAGAGAGAAGTAAGATAAGTTAGTTGTATCTAACTCAGTGATCTACTAATCCCCACATTTTCCTCCTGGAAAAAGTAGAATAAACCCTCCCAATCTAGCTATTGATGATATATCAGAGGACAGTGTAAGCCTTAGGCACATACTAGCAAAGTCCTGTTCTCAGTTGAGTGCCACATAATAAAAGACAATAAGCTACTTGTTCTGTCAAAGTTATTGACTCTCAGTATCTTACAAAAACCCAATTGCTCATCACCAGGAGAAAAGGTAAGGACAAATAGCCTAGAGAAGGGATCAAAATAATCACTTACAGGTGTATTGTTTTTTGTTTAGTACACTCAGTAGGACATAAGGTCGGAAGGGAGAAGGGTGAGAACAGTTGAAAGGACTGGGGAGGAGGAATAACAATGTACTAAAGTTGTGGTGAACTCTACGAATGAGAAGTGAAAAGAAAAATAGCAAATTATCAGTTCTGTGTAGGATCTACAACAGCAGCTTTGAAGTTGGTAAACAAGATAATCTATAGATTGGACCTATATAAGGGACAGTGGACTCAGATGTTTGTGCAGAACAGCCTAGTTAAATCTAATAGATGTCATAGACAGTGATGAAAGGAATTTACGTATCCGTGCCCAAAATTTATGATCATATTCATTCATGTAACATGAATTTCCTCTCAGCCACTGGTTAATGTCCATAGGTAACTATGCTTCCATTGACACTTTGGGCAATTAAAAAGCAAGAATCTCTTTCTGCAGTCCATGAATAAGAATCCACAGACACTGAAATATTAATAGCTCAAATATGACGGACTCAGAGTAGCACTCCAAATATCCTGCCTTGCAAGTAAGTCCTGTGGGCATTAACCTAGATTTCCCTCCAAGATAATGGGCTAAAAGGTAACAACTTCCCAATACAGTTTTGTAGAAAAGCTCTTATTCTACATAAAAACGTAACTGTGTGGAGAGAGTGAAGAAGTTTAGGCAACACTTGGTGCGCTGCTCACAAGAATTTCTGTTAATTATTAAGTGAATATCTCTACATTGTGCAGAAAGCTTAAGCATCCAAAAGTGATAATCCAGATAAGACTTCATCTGCCTCAATCTAAAATAATAAGTTACTTCTAAACTAGTGAAACCTGTTTTAATCAAAGACAGGTGTCAAGATCAGAAGTAGAGTGGCAACTTTTTGCCATCCAAAATTACAGCCTACTTGAAAGTTAGTCCTAATTCACGTGCAAGTGAAGCCTAAACTTGTTTTAGCCCAAAGAAAAATACAGAAGATTAATTTGGCAACCTATTCCACTACTTCTGGGAGTACTAGTCAGTGTCTTTATTATCAGCAGTGTCTAGGAACAGCTGTAACTCTCCCATCCAAGCCAACTAAGAAGCATGCAGAGCAGTTAGTATAGGAAAAGTCAGACAGCACAGAAGTGAAAGAGGACCTGCTGAAACCAAATTATGCCTTTACAGGTTTTGGTAGCAATGATCAAACATACGTTGCATTTTAGAGTCAAGTGGTTTATGGTGGTTTCCTTTTCACACTTCTTCCTCATTTTGCTCAGAGGAAATCAATGTCCAGAAAACAAACTAAGACTATTCATCAAGCGTAAGGCTGTGTGGAAAACCCCAGCTTCATGTGTTATAAATGCTGCAATGACCAAGGCATGGTGTCGCCAAAGAGAAAAGTTGATATCACATTTATGGCAATAGAATAGCTTCCAAACAAACTGGATTCTGCCCCCAATTCACTTGTGGAAGAAAAGCTTAATAGAAATTGATCCATTTTAGAGTAGGTTACAAATAATGTGGAGTAGATCAACATGCAATTCCAAGGGAGTCACCTAAGTCAGTTCAACCAGATACAAACATGTTAGTGCTCCACATTCTACATTCTCCCTTGTGCCCACTCTCATTATCATGAAGCCCCACAGATGGCACAACAGATGAAAACCAGCCCTGCAAGGTAAAAGATACTTGCTCCTTGCTGGCTTAACTCTTTGATAAGATATGGGCAAGTGTCAGCAGAAGGGAGGGCAGAATCACATAGCCACAGATGCAGAGAAGAGTAGTGCTTGCTTATATTGTCAAGGTACTGCACTATAATACACCAGCCACCTACTGACCTGTGAAAATGAAACAAATTTTTGAAGAGCTGATCACGAAGTGGGCTCTGCTCATTTTGTGCACTGAATAAGGCAAGGATATTGTAAATATGATCACAGATTTTAAAAGCATATTAAAATGTGTAAATCTAAGTGGAAATTGGGCATCAGTAATCCTAGTTTTGGCACTACTTTACAGCATATCACATGCTTTACTTCACAGCATTGCACAACTTTTCTACTGTAGATTTTTTTGTCTAATTTATGACACTTTTTGTGCTCCTAAACATAGTTCCTTTCATCTCATCTCCAGGACAATCATACAAATGCTAAGAAGGTTTTCTTCTCAGCCAGGCCAACAGAACAAACTAATGCAGGTGTATTTGTAGGGCAATCTATTTTTGAGATTTGATTCAATTCAGAACTAAAGCTGCATAAAAAAAAAAACCACTGTGTTGTCTTGCTAGTCTTCAAAATGTAACACTTACACAGTTCTTTGATCTTCAGCAAAGTTCTAAGAAACATTGTATCCTGGAAAAAAAAAGAAAAAGCATTCAGCTTCTCAAGAAAATCTGTTCTTCTGAAAATAAAGAGAACGATAGACTGGAATTCAAACTATAGCTACAAAAAAAAAGTAACATTCTCTATAAAATTAACTGCAACAGAATGATGCTCAGAGATACTCTGATCTTCTGCCCTAGCACAATAAACTGAAGATTTATTGAGCTCTTCATTTTCTGTCCTGTAATACATTCATTACATTTCACGAAATTAATCCTATCTTTAAACACCACTGGCAATGGACAGTTTGGTTAGACAGGTGTAATGAAAGCATTTCATAACTACTGCTAAATTTCTAGAACCTTGATTTAACTAGATGCAAGACAGAGGTCAGGTGTGATGAACAGTATCTCTTTAATCTCAGTTTTGACTAGTGACTCCTCTTGATTTGAGGAATAGAAAATGCTTGTGATGCCAGCAGTGTCAAAAAATTTAAACATCCTCTCAGAGTTTAACTGAAGTATTTACCTCTTAGTGTCAATTTCCTCTTGCATTTCCTGTTTTGTGGCTTGTGATGGCCTCTACATAGATTAACAGCATTTAACATTCACTGAAATGGTAAGACACGTTTGTCCATTAACTTTCATGTGACAGAAGTATTTTCTGCTTCAGCCCGCATAATTTTTGAAACTCCGTGGGATTTTCTGCTTGTATTATGTGCCTTTCCTTTCAGTGTTAATAGGCTAAGACACAAGTCTTATACTGACATCCAGTTCAGCAGATTTGGGTTCCTTTCAAGTGTGCAGAGAAACTGGGGTTTTAAAAAAAATTTTTTTTTAATCTTCCTTCTTGCACAGCCACTTAAATTTGAATCTAAATTATACGAGCTGAAAGAGGCTGGTGATTTGTATGCTGCCCCCAAAGCAGACCACATTTAACTTTGCTGGAGGAATGCACAGCTATTTGTGAAGTTGAACAACACTTGGTGTCCAGAATCTAGGAATTATTCTAGTAGCGAAAAGGCCTGGTTACAGCAAGCACTCTCGAGTGTATCAATTTGGCTTCACCAGTTTGATATCCAGCAACGAGACATTAGTACTCAGGGTTCTGCTCATAGCCCAGCTAAACGTGGTACAACACAAGTTCATTATTCTGCCAATCACCAAAGGGGATCTGTGAACAGAAACAAGCTCACAGAAACAAGCAATGGAGGGTAAGACTAGAACTCAACATCTCTTTGGTCCTAATTTAAAAGATCCACAAAAAAAAAGCCTTTTCCCTATCAAACATATTAGAAATATTTTACCAAATGTAGGCAAGCAGCTAACTGAGTGCCAGAAAACCTTTACGATGCTTGCTAGGTCTGTGACTGTGCTGTGTGGTTAGAGTGCTGGATTATAAAAATGAGAACAGAAATGACTTATGACTTCAGGAGAAATTTGAAGGCAAATTATCTCCAAAGAAGATGAGGTACAGCTGTTTCTCTGACAATCTATGCACTCCAGTTGACCTTTTTTCTTTAAAACATCATTGCAATATCATTATAATACTAAAACACACCTCCATACCCAAGGCTACTCACCTCCTCCCCACCTCTAAGGAAAACCCCTCCCAAAACCACTCTTATTGGGCCTGTGCAGTTAAGTATTGGCAAGCAAAGCAAGAACTTTTTCTCCACCAGTCAGCAGAGTTTGACATAACAATTTTAGTGATTCAACTCCACCCCAAAGATGCAATTTACAACAAAAAAATGCAAACAAAAAAAGCATGGGGTGAGAAGAAAATGTCACTGAAACTTTTGGGATCAGCCGACGGGATAAGCCCCATCTCCCCTCCCCCCAAACATTGGAACATTGTCAGGGTAAGGTCTTTGCTTTATGTGTGCGAAGTATATCAAGCTGATTATTAGTATCTCTCTATACTCTGAGCTTAACTGCATATTTCTTTCCTGCATATGGCTCCTTTCTATCTTCTGGTGTTTGACTTTCAATGTATTTTCACAAACAGTATCTTATCCCAACCACCAGAACCTTTATTTAGTCACGGGTTGTTACAATCTTAATAAAGTGAACACATACAAGTTTCAAAAATCTTACTAACTGTTTCGAGTTTAAAGGGAGTTTCTGATTCAAACTTGACAAGCTAGATGAGGTTGACTGTCTTCATGAGATAGCCGAGAATATTCTGAGAAAGAAAACAGTTTAGAGCAAGTTGGATGACATATTATAGTTGCCTTATTGCTTAATTTTAATGTATTCTGACGGCCTTGGCGATTATTTTCATCCTTGTGACATCGTTGGATAAAAAAGGGGCTCAGACGTAAAAAACGTAGTGAGGAGCAAACTGGATTCCTTGATGTTTTGCTGTGGTGGGATTTCTGAGAAAAAAAGGATTAAGTGGATTGCTAACTCTCTTAAACTCTACTAACTCTCCCTTCTGTAATCTCTCGTGTTTTCCAATTTATCCTTTTTCGTGACAATCCTTCCAAGTGGTTTATGGTGTGGATGGAATAATTTTTTTAGATATACAAACCAGTCTTGACATCCTTAGGCTTTTCTAAAAGAATTTGAGGTTTGAGAGCTTCCACCATCTCATAGTCTCACTACTTTTTCATCCTTACTGTGCTCTTCAAGCCTCATGCTTTTGACTAGCTGTATTTTAGTACCAGTATTCTTGCTACATCCTTAAATTCTCAAAAGAGACATCTTCTTCAGCAATTTAGTACCCAGACTTCTTGTATAAAAGTCAGCCTTCAGCATTACATTTAAGGGATATGGCTGATGGAAAATTATCTGTGTAGAGAAACAGCATGAAGTAAGTTCTTACAATTTGCAACCAGCAGACATAGTTCAGAATTCCCATACTAACTCAGAAATTAAAACAGGATTAATAACTTCAATAAAAAATAAAATAATAACTTTACTATAAGCCCAGTGACAAAAGTCTTCCCTGTTAATACTTGGAAATAGAGAAATAATCAAAGACTTAAAAAATCTCAAAATGATATGTTCTTGGAGAAAATTTAGAAATTTAACTGCTCAAGAACTGGTAAAGAACAAAGTTTACAACTGATTTCCATCATTTCTCTTTGCACTGAATAATTTCTCATCTTATATTTCTCTTTTTTAATTTTTATACCTGAGTAGGTATAAATTCCATTACCTGATTTAAAAGAACAAACCCCTTTTTAGAACATATGTATATCTCCATATAATTTTCATGGAATCCTCAAAGCATAGTACCTTTAGAGTGAACTCAAACTATGGTTTGCAAAGGAACAAGTGAAAACTTACAGAAAACACAGCTAAGAGAGACTACAGAAATAGGATTTTCAAATGACCATGCAGAACCCGAACTGTCATATAAAGATTGATATTATCACTTCAGGTAACATACACTCACGAGCACTGAAGAATGACAGTGAACAGGGAATATGTCGCAAGTTTAGAAAAGCTGCAGCAAAATAGTTAGGAACTAATCATTACTGAAGGTGTGGGGGGTTTTATCCTTTCTTTTTTTAATTGTGGGTTTACACTTACCTGAATATTATTTTGAAATATTATCTTAATGACAGAGTAAATGTGTCAAAAATCTGATTTCTATTTTAAGGATGACCAATACTTGATCCAAGCTGGAAAATAAAGCTAAAGCCCCAAATCTAATGCTTTGGGGTTTTAGCAGTTTATCACCACAATACCCACTTCCTGCTTTAAGAAATTTATTGTCTGTAATGAGACCTAATTCCATGGAATAATTCAAGCTTTTCAAAGCCACAGGATGCCTACCTGCATCTGTACACGGAAGTCTACAATAGGAAAACCTCGTGATCTGTGCATTTCTAGAAAGATGTTAACTTCCGGTGAGTTACATATGCTGCTCCTTCCCCACTCAGGTCTAAACTGAGTCCAATCTCAAAACTAGTTTCAATGTAGGAGGAAACCAACCTTTCTTTAAAAGCAGAATGTCTTTAACTTGGTATGAGGAATAGCATTCAAACAGGAAACAGATGTACCTCCATAGGAAAGAAGTATCCTTTGCTAATTAGAGGCAAGCTACTTTAACGCATCTATTCTTCATTGTAGTCATAGGTGAGATATTTACACAACTTCAGGGTTGCTATAGCAATATAAGGCCTTCAAATAGATAATGATCACAGTATCACAGTATCACAAGGTTGGAAAGGACCTCTGAGATCATCAAGTCCAACCTATAACCTAACACTAACACCAACACTAACACCAACCATCATCTAAACCATGGCACAATGATGATGTACAGTCTAAAGTAATTTCCAGACCTCGTTGATGTCAGCTTCTTTGCTTTGGGTAAACTTTCCCTAAGCCAGTTGTTCTTAGTCACTTCTGTGTTTAGCAACATCTTGGACTATATGTTTTTTCCCTTCTTTCAGCATAAATTAGGCCTCTTAATGAGACTTACAATGAACACCATTTTCTTTGAATACATTCATACCTGATTTCAAATAAAGATGGATATCATTTATGTAGGAAATAAGCTCAGCATCTCATGGACTCGAGAAGCTGGAATGAAACACTAAGTTTGAGGGGTTCAAAAGTAGCTGTGCAAAACTGTCATCATTGCAATCCGCTTAACTGCCAAGTAAGAACTTACAACACTAAAGTGTGCATAGTAATTAGTTGCATAATAAGGAGTGTTACCTGGAGAGATCAAACCATTGCATCTGATTGGGTGTATTGCTGTGCTGCTCAATTTGTAACCCTGAGATATGGACCTGGTTTGTTTCACGGTCCATGCACTAAAAGTGAAAAGAGTTTCATATGTCTTAAGCCTTCTCTTAATAGAGATGATTACCTTGGCTTTGAATAACTCAGATCTTCATGTATTTTGTTTTGGAGGCACTGATGAGGCAAACCAGGCAATATTTATGAAGGTTATAAAGTAAATATTTCTGTGTATTTTATATAGTAGTGACTTGCAAAAAGCATTTTGCTTGTCTCTGATTTAGCAAAATTACAGATATTTGCTAAAAATCCGATTTGTGTGCTTAGAGAAATCGCACACTAATAAGCACTTCAATCCCTTCTGTCCTGGTAATATTTTAAGGCTCTGTGTAGCTTCTTAGTATATGAGTCCTTTACATCACAGAGTTGTTTGAACTTTCCATGTAGTCATAAACATTTTGCTTTCCATCTTCCAGAAAGAAAGTATAAGAAATGTACAAAACCTGTAAATAATTATTGCAAGAAATAAAACAAGCTCTAAGTAAAGATTAATTATTTCAGCCTCTCTCTCTGGGGGTCCTGCATATATTAAATTTCTAGTACAGTAGCAAGAAATTAACCAGTGTTTAAATTGCAGATATTCCCTGTATAATAACCTGCTTTACTCTAAGGAGGATGGACTTTTAAAATAGGTTCAAGCAGTTTGGTGATCTAAACAGCTCTCATAAAGCCAGATAATTTGGCATTTCTGTGTTGTCTTTGTGTCCTATCTTGCATTAAAAAATGATTAAATTTGTTGCATTTTTCTATAATTGGGTGGTGGAAATTGATTAATTTATGAAATAAATGAGGCTTGGTAAAATGTTTTCTTGTCCATTCTTCTAAATAAATTTCCACTGACTACATTATTTCCATTCTCAATAAGCACTGTGAAAACATAGATGGATTAAAATAGGTAAGAAGTGTTTTGAAGGATTCCCTCACATGAAATGAAGAATGTTTAATATATTCAGTAAAAATGTCATAAATATATAATGGTGAGGACTTGCTTTCTATTGAACTTGGCAAATTTGTACACCGAAATATTTTTCATGCTATTGTGGCAGAAAAAGGCCAAGCAATTAACGTCATTTTGAAAAAAATGAAATTGCAGAAGAGTTATTTTCTTCCTAAATAAAATGTCATTTTACAGAAAGTTGTATATTGGAAAATATTTGCTGACTGTGTCATGGTCTAACTTAACCTCATTTGCCTAACTAGCATATTTAAGGGTGAATGTAACTAGGTGCAGTCATAAATAATATCTCCTCATTATTTTTGGATTGGAAATCAATTGTTTGCAGACACAGGGAGAAACCAAGGATTTACATCTTCTCTGGGTTATCATTTGCATTTTACATTTTTTATCTAACTGCTCCATCTTGGACAGCAAAAAAAGACATTTTATTCATTTTCAAACAGAATATGTAATGTGAACTACTGTGTAACTCAACAAGTAAATCCAAGTACACTTCACATAACCCTCCTAAAGATGATAGAGTTCTATGTAGTCCTGCAAACCCCCTGCTTCCATTAAAAGCAAGTTATGAAGTTCATATGAAGGAACAGGAATACTGAAATATTGGAAGAGGACTACAGAAGTAATAGTGAAAGAAAGATTATGGAAAAACACAGGGATGAATTATACAGTTACAAAGGGGAAGTCAGTGGGAGAAGGTGCAGGAATTGACCTTCACGGTCAGTGACCTTCCAACAAGAACAAGATCCAACTGTCTACCATAGTACTTTTAATATTAAAAGTCTGTATCATAATCAGAAGTTCTTAGGCCCCACCTTAACCAGAAGCTGCAGTCCTAAAAATCTGGAAATATGGAATAGAAGTATGGCAAGAAAAGGAGTGTTTCTGGACATACGAAATCCATTCCAGTAGCTTTGTAGTTGCTCCTTCTGCCCCAAGTTAACTTTGGTTTTGAATTTAATATGGTACACAAGCTTAGAGATAGGACTAGGATGGTGGATGACATAATTGTAGGTATTTCTTCACTAGTGGTCTTTACATTGTGCATGTCATGAAAGAAGAGTGAGGCCCGGCAAAAATATTTTTGATGGCACAGTTTCACTACTTTCAGTACTTGAAACTGGCTTCAAACCATCTTAGTGAGTTGTTTATTCTTTCTAAGGCTGGCAGCCAAACATCACTCAGGATGCTAATTCAGAATGTTCCTTGTAGGACTGAATCCTTCACCATGCTCAGCTTCCTGTTTCCTGCTTTCCTTCAGAGATATTGTCTGTGGCCAGTCCTTAAATCCAGAAAAACTGTGATGGGGAAGTAAATAGCAGAATCTTTTTCCCAAGCAAGGGAAACCTTTTCCCAAGGTTTGAGTAATTTTAACAGTGCTTTAGTATCCCAATCACAGAATCACAGAATGGTAGGGGTTGGAAGTGACTTCTGAAGGTAAGTCCAATCTAAAGCAGGTGCACTTACAGCAGGTTGCACAGGAACACGTCCTGGCAGGTTTTGAATACCTCCAGAGAAAGAGACTCCACAACCTCCCTGGGCAGCCCATTCCAGTGCTCTGTCACCCTCACAGTAGAGAAGTTTTTACTTGAGGTGGAACGTCCTGTGTTCCAGTTTGTGTCCATTGCCCCTTGTCCTGTCACTGGGCACCACTGAAAAGAGTCTGATCCCAACTTCCTGACACCCATCTTTCAGATATTTATAAGCATTCGTAAGGTCCCCTCTCAGACTTCTCCTTTCCAGGCTAAATAGATACAGCTCACTCAGCGTCTGGTAATCTGAGAGATGCTTCAGTACCCCCAGTCATCTTCGTGGCCCTCCACTGGAGTCTCTCCAGTAGTTCCTTGTCTTTCTTGAACTGGGCAGCCCAGAACTGGACACAATATTCCAGATGCGGCCTCACTACAACAGAGTATATGGAACTGTGCTGGTTGTCACCAAGCACCTCCTTATTTTCCATGTGCCTCAGCAGAGTTTGCAGGAGCTTCTGGTCCATGATCTTACCAGGCAAGCTGGAAGCCTGTAGCTAATGGTATTCCCCAGGGATCAGTACCGGGCTCAGTCTTGCTCAACACATTCATCAATTACTTTGATTAGGGGACAGAGTGTACTTTCAGTAAGTTTGCTGATGACACAAAACTGTGAGTAGCTGATACACCAGAAGGCTCTGCTGCCATTCAACAAGGTGAACTGTACTGTAGGAGAAATAAAGACTTTTTATAAAGGCTGTGTTGGCTGGATGACTGCAAGTAAAAAGGAGACATGAGATGAGGTAATGGAACCAGGACCGACGGGAGCGGGGGGGGGATGCAGGGGGACAGGCAGGGGACAAGGAGGAGCAGATTCCCAGGGCAAGCAGGTAACTGAGAGCGAGTAGTTACCTGATCCTAAGAGGGGAGAGCCTTTCCTCCTTCCCTGCCAAGAGCTAATAAAGCTGTGGATAAAAGTAACAACCTGAGCCACGGTAATTTTCTTCACAGGGTGGAACCTTGTTGCCACAGGCAGTGAGATTAAGCAGAACCTCAGGCAGGTTTGGACTGCGCAAATTCACTCCTGATTCCAAATTGACTCCTCCAGTTATGTGAAGTGAATGTGCAGACTTGTGAAATAAGGCCAGAGCTGCACATGGGGACCAGCGCTGCTCTTCTCCTGCAGAGGACTAAAACTTGCAGGCTCTACTCTAGAGCTCTTCGTGCAGTAGGAAGGCAAATACTTTGCTCATCAACTGCGAAGCTGACTATAGGACTAGCAGCACGTACTCCAGCTGGTACACTAACAGCGAATAAACTGCCAAAGTGTGTGTGTTACAGCTGCAACCCATCGGAGACGCCACGTGAGAGAGAAGCATCGCAGTCAGCAACGGAAGGGCTACGCACGCTTCTCCTGGTCCGCATCCCACCCGAACAGTACTCAAGGAGAGGTAATTCCTCTCCTAACGTGGCCTTCCCTCCCGAAACACGTTGAGGGCTGCCCAGCTCCTCCCGCACCTCCCTCCGACGGCGTCGCTGCCGCCGCGGCCGCTCAGCCACGGGCCAGCGCGCACCCCCTCTACCTCGGGCGCCGTCTCGCTCTGCTTTCTGACAGAAGCCTCAACAGCGCCTCCCCCCAGCCCCGCCGAAGAGCGCGGCCGGGGTGCTCGCTGGCCTGGCGGCGAGGCGCCCGCCAATCACGGCCCGGTGCCGCGGCGAGGCGCCCCCAGCCAGCCGCCAATCACGGCCCGACCCGACCCGCCGGTTGCGCCCTCCAGGCGCCTGTTGTTGTCGGCGGTCTCGGCAGCCGCCGGGGCGGAGCGGGGCGGGAGAGCCGCGAGGCAGTGCCGCCAATCAGGGGCGCTGTTGCGGCTGTTACATTGGCGGCGGAGCGTTTCTGTTTTTTTCTCCCTGTCTCTCGGGGTCGGGGGGGGGTTGCCGGGCGGAATCCTGGCGCGAGGGTGCCCGTCCGCATCGCCTGTACGGTGTCGGGACCGGACCATGGCGGCGGCCGTCACTCGGCGGCCCTGGGCCCCGCTGTGTCTGGTGGTAGCTGCGCTGCTCTTCCCCGAGGCGATCGGTGAGTGCAGGCGCGTCTCGGGGGAAAGAGGAAGGGGTGAGTGGTGCCTGCGGCGGGGGCAGGAGCGCGGCGGGGGCTGCGGGTCCCGCTGGAGCCTTTCAGCAACATGGCGGAGGGGCTGGCTGGGGCGGGGCCGCCTCCCCCTCCCGCGCCCCCCGCGGCATCTGAGCCCGGCGCAGGCCGGGCACCGCTTGTCCTTTTGTTGGCCGACCGCGGCGGCAGCGGTTCCGCGGTAGGGAGCGGGGCGGCTGGTGCTGTGGGGGTGGTGAGGGGCGGGCGCGGCGGCTTCCCGTGGCCCCGGCGGAACGCACGTGCCGCTCTAGGAGCAGCGCCTCGCGGGGTCCCCGGCCGGGGGAACTGTCCTGGCCCTTCCCGCGCCGCTGCGCGTGGCCGCAGCCCACGGCGGGCCCACCTCTCTCCCTGCAGGCAGAGCCGCGCTCCCTTGGCTCGGAGTGCGCCAGCTTAGAAGATGCCGTGCTTTGCGGGCTCTCCCCTCCTGACACGGGAGGGAGAGGCGCGGCGCCGGCTGGTGCGGGTACGCGTTGAGTGTTCCATGTAGTGAAGGCGAAGCGTAAAGCGCTCCCGGAACAACCGCGTCAGATATCTGAGCTCCGTTACGCGCCGCATCGCAGGGTGCTGGCAGCGTCTTTTCGCAGGCAGACAGGCATCTGGCCTGTATGCTCTGTGAGGACCAAACTGTAGGGAAGTAAAATCTTTGAATATTGTACAGTAAAATTGTTTTGTTCTCGAGCCCTCTGTACCCGGCGCCCTTTTCTAAGAGCTGGTATCAGAGCTGTGCTGTTGTAGAGCTGAGGTATGCAACAGAAGTTCTTAATAGCGTTTACAAATGCAAGAAATAGGACTCTTTTTGGGGTTTTGTTTGTTTGGTTTTGTTCCTGGTTTTTATTGTTGTTTTTTTTTAACAAAAAGCCTATTTTATTTCTTCGGTTAACAGTTTGGGCTGTATGTCCTTAAGGAGGTGTACAGAGTTGTAGACACCCTGCTCTAATTGGTTTAGGTTTCAGTTTCAACTGTAGTAAGCTAGATGATGATGACAGATAGAGAAAATTTGTATTATATAATCGTCCCACTTCCTAAGTTATTCTGTAGGTGGGTTGTATATTGCTTTTGGGTTTTAAAGAGGAAGTGGAGTAGAAGCCCGAATTTCTTCTTCAGTCACACCTTTAAGATATCCCCCAGTCTGGATTTTTACCATGCTTTTCATAATTCAATCTAAGGTGCTACTTGTGCTGTAAATAGGATATTACTTGAAGGAGGCAGAATTCTCTATACTAAAATGCTGTGTTCATTGCCATTCTTATTAAAGAAGATGGAGAATCTTTGATGTAGAAACAGTGAAGTAAGTTTAAATTACCTATGGTGGTTCTTGTGTTCTTTAAAAGGTGTGGTAGACTTTAATTTAAAGTTTTCTTATGTAACACATCTAATTTAGATGTTGAAGGAAAGTTTGCCTTGACATGAGCTTTGACCTTTTCTTTTCTCTTTTTAATACCTGTGATCAGCGAGCGCTTTTCACTTAATCTTAGTTATGAAATTAAGGTCTAAAAGCTTTTACATGAAAACAAGGCAGTAGATGTACGTAAAAAAGCTTAAGGATGTGTGCTGCCTTTGTTAAAAAAAGAATCCTCTCTATCCAAGGGAATAGGTTCTTGATCAACAGCTCACAGGCAAGTCCTTGTACTGGTAAAGCAATTAATTTGAACATTGTGGTCAAAGTTGACCTTTGTGCGTTTTTGCAAGGTGTGATTTGGCTACTGTTATTTGGTATTCTTATCACAGATTGACAAAAGTTGGGCATTTTCTGATTGCTTTTGATGCCAGTGTTCCTCAGTATGCTAGTGTTACTGTGTGAATGAATCATATTCTGATGTGGGATATGGAGATCAAGCATGTAGTGAATCACAGTAACTAGTGGAACAGTAGAACAGCTCTAATTTGTAAGACAATCTGAAATTAGCTGCTTTTCCTTTTTGCTATTTGAGCCATATTCTTTGATCTCTGAAAAAATCTGAGGAGTTGTTTCTTGGAAACTTTTGCATTCACACAGTTGCCTCTAATTGCAAATAGAGATGGAAATTTGATTTGTGTGCTGAAATTGATTTAAAGGTACAAAAGGTGGTCTTTATTCTTCTGTTTTCGTAATTGGTAAAATTATAACCTAGGCTTTTAATTTTAACTTTGTTTTTCTAAAACATACTCTTCCATTAAAGATATCAAAACCAAATTTTTAATATTACCTTCCTCGAAGAGGCATGGACATGAGAGTAGACTTACAGATAAGATGGAAAAAAAACCCAGTAGTGCCACTTGGCACCTCCACTATGGAGAATATGATATTGGTTTTTTTTGGAAGCTGGGACTTTTTCATTACTTGAAAGTTGAGGATAGTGCATTAGTAAACTAGCTTGTCTGCTTTCTTGCATCTTCTGGTTACCAAAAGAAGTGGAAGTTTTGCTTAACAAAGGTGGATGAAATGTATGAGAAAGTTGTCCTGAAAACTTGATGTCCAGTGCTGTTACTTTAGAACTGTTAAACACAATTAGTGCGTTTGTGAGAAGAGTGAGTTAGAGAAGGTCATGAAGTATCATGATTAAAAAAAAAAAATGTACCAATATCCTACATATTGTAAGACCTAAGCATTTTTGTATCTTGAGCCAGAAGAGTTTGGAGATGAGTCAGATGTATCATGCGTCAAGGGCTTTTTTGCTTCTGGCAAATTTTACTGGATAGGGAAAGAATTCTAGCCCTCTTGCTCATCTCCCCAAAATCCATTACTGTCTCTTGCACATCATGGCCTCGCTTCCTTATCCCTTGAAGTTCTACATCTTGTGGAACTAAGAGTCTTGATTGGTCTTCTGGTGAAGTTCCACTTTCTGGTGAAATTCTTGTCTTGGTGTCATTTGTATTTTCTGTGGGAGAATAATTATTGTGTCCCAAGAGAAAGATCTGGGGTTTCTTCAGCGTAATGCTGCTGTTGGGGGCCTGGGACTATTTGTTATATTAAAATTTTTGAAACAAAGATATATGATTAAATAAAAGTATTAATAATATAAAATCATTAATTACTCATAATGAGATATGGGTTTGGGGTTTTTTTGGAGAACCTCTCAAGTTTTAACTGTGGTAATACTCTTTGTTGATATTGCTTGAAAGACAGTAATTCAACATATGGTTTCCAACCAGAAATTCTTTGACTGAAGGTAGTGTCGTATGCTAAACTGTTTGAAGTAGGATTTTCAGAGGGTTTTAGGCAATTCTAAAAATAAAGGCTTTTTGCAATTTTCTTACTTCAGAAAGACAACAGATACAGAAAAGCTGTTTTGATACGTACCTAATGGTACAGATTTCTAAAAGTTGAGTGGATAGGTATGCTTAATTCTCTCTTCACATTTTGTATATAGGTAATATATGAGCTCTTGGGAACCAGTTTATTTTAAGTCTTATCAAGCTGTGTAGTTCCACCATCTGATTTATGTTGCCAGCTTGCTTTGCGCTGTGGGCTTCCCAGGCTATATGGAAGAGAGGCTTTTTAAAGGGAGTACAAAACTGTCAAAGTGAATCTTAGCCTGAGAAACTACCCAAGTAATTGCATTCGAAACAAGAGATTAATGTATTATTAAATCAGATTGAAGTATGGGAAGTATACGGTTGATAACTGTTGACTTGGTATGTGTCTAGCGCAGCCACACATGCTTTCCTAACTGCATTGTCTCACTGTTTTCTGTTATAGTCAGTCACATAAAGCAAGAATGGTCATGACGCAGTGAGAAAATGCAATAGAGAAGGCATTGAATTGCTATGGTGACCCAATTTCTGTTCTTGGTCTGTCACTGGTAATCTTCTGTGCATTCAGTTAGCTATCTCTACTTCCATTTCCAAGCCTTCTATCACCTAAACATACATGACCTTTTATTAATTCGTAGTGGAGCTTAATTCTAGTGGTTCCATCCAAACGCTGTTGTAATGTAATGCTTTAAAAAAAATTCTGTGCCATGGAAAACGTGAAAACTTTTTTTTCTTCTGTTTGAGTTTAGTAGTTTTGAAGAAGCTTTTTGTGATAGTAGATTTGAAAGGCGTTTTCCAAATGTATTGGAATACGTTATACCTGAAAGATATTGCTGGCCCTGGAAAATTATCTTGCATCATACCAGTCAGTCTCTCATTGTGTACTGTTATCAACCCATTCTATAAATATAGAATGTATTCACTTAAGTAAACTTGGAGAACTGACTGGTGCTTCTGTCTGAGTTTTTAAAATTGCTATAATGCTTCTCTGACAAGAACATGGACTACTTGGGACAAAGCAAGAACTTGCATCTCCAGGAGGAAAACAGTATGATATTTTTCTTTGAGATCAGTTATAAGTGAAAATACTTTCATTATAGGAACAAAGAGATTTTATTGCTGGTGGACATTTGGGCATTAACATCTTCTCGCCCAACTCCTTGTTTAGCTGATGTTAAATCTTATCTACAATGTGTTCATATAGTGATAGTCTTAGTTCTTTTATACATAGAGAAATGGAGAGTGAGACATGAGCAAGGATACTCAAATTCCATTTCTTTTTCTCCTGGTGTGGATTGTTGCTGAAGATGCTAAATTAGTTTTCCTGTTGGTGAAATATCAAAGTTCTACTGTTAATCCACTTGAGGTGGAAGGCGTGAAGAATTTTAAATGAGACACTGAAGCATTTTTAATGAGTTTTTAGGAGTATGTCCACTAGAGAGCAGCAGATCCCTGTATTCCTAGAAGCTTTGCATATTCAGCTGATCGCAGATCCCTGTATTCCTAGAAGCTTTGCATATTCAGCTGATCGCAGATCCCTGTATTCCTAGAAGCTTTGCATATTCAGCTGATCGCAGATCCCCGTATTCCTAGAAGCTTTGCATATTCAGCTGATCGCAGATCCCTGTATTCCTAGAAGCTTTGCATATTCAGCTGATTGCAGATCCCTGTATTCCTAGAAGCTTTGCATATTCAGCTGATTAGGCGTTGTGTTCTGTCTTTAAGCGGGGGAGAGAGTAGCTTCAGAAGGAAGTAGTGATATATTTGTGCCGAGGAAACCATTCCAGTGTGTATGACAGTGTCTTGTTAGAAGACTAGAAGATCGTGGCATTTGTCTTGGAACAAAAATATAAATTGTATCAAATTGCACTCATGGGGAACTTTGTAGCAAAAGAGAAGGAAGAACACAATGAGGAAGACAAGACACCAAGTGCTGTTTATTTAGTCACAGTGCCCAACCCAAACCTCATTTTTCGCTTCAGGTAACTTGGGCTCTGACTCAATGTAAATATATCTTAACTGAGTATTTTTTTTCTCTAGGCATTCACATACATGCACAGTTATAATCAGCCAAGAATATTAGGTAAAAAAAAGTCATCATGGATGAAGCATGTATCATAAAGCCCTGCTTGTTAAGAAAGTTGAAGAAAATTTTTAATGGGTTAAAAAATAATTTGTTTACGTGTATATTGCAAACACTCCAACAGAAAAATCGCCATTTATTGAAATTCACGCTATCTAAAGATAGAGAGGGGTGTAAGATCCAAGGCAGTTCAGGTGGTTATCTTAAACTTTTGAATTCAAGTGAAGCACCACATTCCAAATTTTGAGGCAATTTTGCTTTACCACTTATTAATCCTCACACATTTGGTAGGAGATTTTTTTTTAATGTACTCTTGAAAAAGGGTTGTTTATGGCGCAGTGCATTTTGAATTTGGGGCGTGAATGTTTACGATTATAAGTATGTCTAATTTTCTGTATTTTAAACTTTCTGCATTCATATACACAAGTTGTATGCCAACTTTTACTCTCTACAGATGAACAAGTGGAGTCAGAATGTATTGATGTTTTTACTGTTGCTACTGTACTGCTTTCCGTCTGACTTTGATCCTATAAATGTAGGAAGGAATGGAGAAAGAAATTGGTAGTGGTGGTCTTCTTTCTCCAAGAATTTCTGTAATTTAAAGAACATAACCTAGTTATGTTAGACAACAATCTGTCATTCCCACTTCCCTATGTCCCTCTCCTTTACTAGTGCAATCAATAGCTTTATTAAACCAGGAACTTGAGTAAGGCAGTGTTTTCCTGTAGCCTTTTAAATAACAAGTCTAAATCATATTCCGCGTGTTAAAAGTGTATGTTCTCAAGTGTATGTTCTGGGTGATTCAGTTTTAAATCATAATTAAGCCTTTAAATGCCTGTGCTCATCGCAAAATTGAAGCGGTCAAGTAATGTATGAAGTGTTGATATTAGATAGGCAGCAGCATCCTATTTGTCACTTACTGAAGTACTTGTAGTTATTTTGAAAAAAATAGCGTTAATTTTCATTTGGTTTGAAAATAGCAGAATTGTATGCTGTAGATGGTACAGTGTTATTAAAAAGTCTAGAGCTTTTGTAAGAGGAACTATAACGGAGCTTATTTACTTGGAGTAAACATCTAGTATTGCAGCATTTCCCTTTTAATATGTAATTGTATAAGGAGAGATTACTGAAGTTTTCAGTTTGACTTTTTCATGTACTCATCTTCTGAATTTTTCTTATCCCACTAATAATCCTCATGATGTTCTTTTGTGTTACAGTTCTGTGTTTATGTGACCAGAAAGATTATAGCCCTCATAGTGTTCTGAACTTTTATTTCCTTAGTCACTCAAGTTGTTTCTCAACTCAGAACATTTACCAATATTAACATTAATGTTTTTTTTTCAATGCAGCGTTACAGTGTTACTGCCATCTATGTACAAAAGACAACTTTACATGTGTGACAGATGGGCTGTGTTTTACCTCAGTAACACAAACTGCAGGCAAAGTCATACACAATAGTATGTGTATAGCAGAAAGTGATCTGATTCCCAGAGACAGACCATTTGTTTGTGCCCCCTCCTCCAAAGATGGAGTCATTACTTTGCCTCATTGCTGTGACAGAGACCACTGCAATAAAATAGAACTTCCAATTCCAACACCAGGTAAGGGCGTTTGCTGTTTTTTGACTCTTTTATATGTTAAGCAGAAAATTCTGTAAGAGTAGGTATTTGTTTTGAAGTTTCAGGTGAATTTGAAGGTCCAACATACACCTTTGATTCTGCAAATGAAATTTCAAGATATTTGGAACAGGAAATTTGATCTTCTGGATAGGGATGTTAGGGACAGTTTTAAAGACTTATGTGCAAGTTAAATGGAAACTGAGAGTAAGTGCGTAGTTGCTTTTGTCCTTTGTAATACTTACTTTGACTGTTGAAAAAATTCCTGTGCAAAAGTCTTAACAAATGAATTGAAATAATTTGAAGATCACCGTGAAATACAATAAGTGCATAAAAAGAAAAATAGTTTTACCGTTTCCTTTTATTTTCATTGTCAGGCCCTACTCCAGAAAAACCAGCTTCTAATCTAGGACCTGTGGAACTGGCTGCTGTCATTGCTGGACCTGTCTGCTTTGTCTGCATTTCACTAATGTTGATTCTGTATCTTTGTCATAATCGTACTGTAATTCATCATCGTGTGCCAAGTGAAGAGGATCCCTCGTTGGATCGTCCCTTTATATCGGAAGGAACTACTTTAAAAGATTTGATTTATGATATGACAACTTCAGGCTCTGGGTCAGGTAATTTCACAGTGCTGGTAGTAATTACTCTGTGTTTAAGAGCCTTGTAAGACATCACATTTTTTTTAATATTGTCAAGTCTACACTGGAGAAATTACTAGAAGAGTGAGTTCCATGTGGATTGATTCAGTATCAGTGAAGATTCAATATATGGAAATAAGTAGAAAAATAATTGAATTGCTGCTACCATTCCTCCTCATTCTGAGGATACAGGCTGATATGCAGAGAATATCAGTCAGCTATTGTAGATGTTTTGTTTCCTCTTTTAGTAAGTCTCATTGTTGTATGTTTTGTTCTGCACAGCGTACCTAGAGTACTTTCTTCTGCGGTTTTGAGATAATTTGCAAATTTTCTTCCTTTAGCTTTAAATTGAAAATTCATTTATCTCTGTAGCTATGAAGATTATTATGAATTCTAAGTATGAGTTCATATTTTACCCTGTTCTCTCCGTACAGAAGCTGTTTTTTCGGTTGCAAATAGCTATATGTGTATAGAATGAGCACAGTATGCAGACAACATCTGAAGAATTTCTATTCTTTGATTTAATGAGTTTTTGTTGTAGTTTTGACTTTTAACAGGTGTTACTCTGGGAAGATGAGACAAGTAGTCTGTTCGCTGCATATAGTCTTTGCTATCGTAATCCTGACATAGGTACTTGTAGGATTGTAGTTGTCTGTCACAGAAATATGGTTTAATAGATGTTGATAGGAGATGACTTGTCAGATAAATAATTTTATGAATTAGTTATTCTCTGTTCTGTGTTAAGGAACTAGACATCAGATTGTGTACTGCACTCTCTTACTAGCCTTCTACTGTATAAAAAGTTTATTAAATTAATACTGAAAATGATACCTGCCTCTTGGAAATGTACATGCTGAAACCATCCCTGCGCTTTCAGAGTACTTTCTGCAAAGAAATACTGGTGTTTGATTCTCAACTGCTGACTTCTTTAATTTCCCAGAACTGGAAAAAGTTTTAACAGTAAAAGCCAGGCATCTGGGTTATATTTCTTTCCAAAGGGCAGTAACTGGTAAAAATGTTTAGAATCTGTGATCAGGTAGAATCAATGTAACTTGCTGAACATGTTCAGATGATAGGTCCAAGTAAGTCATCTTCAGTTATGTCTTCACTGAAGAAGGTGAGGTGGCACTGGGTGTGTAGGCAGTTATGTTTCAATTGAGAAAGTTTTTGTGTGGATCATGGTAAGTCGCTGTCTGGTTAGACCTGAGCCTTTAGTAGTTTGTGTTTATCTCATCTTTCTAGTTTACCAACAATGATGACTAAATCGAGTAATGAAAATGATTAATAGAACTTCCAGTGTATTAGGCTAGAACTTGATAAATTCAAATGCTGGACCTATTCCTTCCAGGTATGTTCTTTCTAAAAGTAAGAGACTTAGTAAGAATATAAAGGAGTCAGAGATTTACATTTCTTGGGATGCAGGTTGGTATGTTACGCAATTAGAAGCATAGAACTCTTTAATATCTGCAGGTAGAGGCTTCCTAGAGAAGACTGAAAAGAAATTCTAATTTTTAAAATAAGTTAAACCTTAAAAGAGCAGGTGTATATTCTATTTGTGTAAGTAGTCATCTGCAGTGCACTAGTTGCTATCACTTCAATAGACACAGGAAAGAAAGCCTTTAAAGTTTTTGTTTTCCCTTGAAACGGTGTTTTATGGATTATACTTGACTGAAAGTACTCTCTGGTTGACTTCTAACTTCTGTAGATAATGGAAGTGCTTCTGCCACTTTCTACATGTTAATTCAGACTTAGTCGTCAATTGGTCTTTATATTTGTTATTAGGAATATTCTTTCATTTTCCTTCTGGCCTTCTTCCCTAAGGTGTTTCTGATCCTCTCTTCATGTTTGAAAACCCTGCAAGAACTCCTTAAAAATAAGCTCTTGAAAAGCACAGAGTCACAATTAGAAGAGACTTAGGATTGTTCCTTCAGAGCTAGAAACTATTACTTCAGAGTTAGAAACTATTGACTCGTCCCCTGCCTATTTGCAAATTACACTTTAAGTAAAAGCAGCACACTGGGGAATTACTTAGTTTTCAGAGCTTCAGGACACTCAAACTGATCTAGACTCCCTGAGCAACTGACCTACTACAGTATTTGAGCATTGACTGTTAAAGGCTGCATCAGAGGAAGAAAACCAACAAATACAGTTCGAATGCTCTTCACTATTTTATTTTTGTGCTTGAAAGACAAATTCATATTCCCTGTAAAGCAGGAATACTGGATATTTCCTTAAGAGGGATCTTTTTGTTTCATTGCAGTGAGTTCTGTGTTGTTCAACCATTTGTAAGACAAGTATTAGCCTTATTTGGTGCTCTGTACTTCTCTCATATTATGACAGTGGAATAAGAGGTGCTTTGAGTGCTTATTTCTGTACTGTTGGCAGTGTATGTGTTTACAGCAACTTGTTTCACTTTGTCTCAAAATTAGTCAATCAATGATTACATAAATTCACAGTGCCCTAGCACTTGAACTGATGATTTTCTTATGTCCAGAAATATGCCTGCAGCAATTGAATCTTATTGAAATGTATATTTTGATCCAGACTTTGGTACAGCACATTTAAAATTGAGAAGGCTGTAGGTTTATGGAATAAAGTGGGGATGGGGAACAGGTCATTGAAAATAGGGCTCTTCGGGTGAGAAGTTGTAATAAACACAGTGGCAGTATATGGAGCAGATGCTGGTGACCTAAAGTAAGTGTTCTGCTCTTTGAATTCTTGCTGAGGGATCAGAACAGCTTGTAGTCAAATAAAAAGGATTCTACTGGTTTGTATTATGGCATTCTCTGAAGAGAAGCATATGAAACGGAAATGATCAAAGCTCTAGAGACAAGCTTCCTACTCAGATCAGAAGGGAGCAGTTATTTATTCAATCTCTACTTTTGTTAGTATTGCTCTGTTGTTCCATGACAAACAAGACCGGAAACAACTAGAGGCTGGATGAAAGGAATTGATGAAACATCTGAAATTGATCTTTCTGTTCAAGCCACAGCTTCTAAGAGAGGTTCATATCTCTGGGAGCTGAGAGTGATTTTTTTCAGATCATGATATGCATCTCTAAATATCAAGTACATATTGTATAGACATACTGAGATGCCCAGCTGCTACTCTCTAGCTCACAGATGATGAAGTAACTTAATTGCAAGGAAATGTGAAGAATTGTGTAAAATAGGGACAATGTGGGAGAGCTTTGATTATTATTGGTAGGTGACTTCAAGCAGGAACTTGGAGTGTTTGCAAAACAAAGGGTCACAAAAATCAATGTAAAGTTGTCAGTTAAAAGGAATGTAAAACTCCTTAAAAAATTTTCTGTTGTTCACAGAAGCTTGAAAAGAATGAGATCCTTGAGGATACTTTGTTATAATGTGTGAAAGTGATGATGAAGGCTTCAAGGATAAATTGGATGACCATAGCAGAGTACAAGATGCCAAATGTTATGAGCTGCTGTTGAATTTAACATGGGCTTGAATTTTCTTGTCCTTCTGATTAGCAAACTGACTGTCCTCTTTCTTAAGGCACAGTTAAAAGAAGGTGTACTCCAAGAGCTTGAAGTACAGTTTTGCCTAATGTGTATGTCAAAGTCTAATGTAGCTATCTCCAGTGAGCTATGCTTCTCAGGCAGCCTGGTTCTGTATTAAAGCATTTGCTCAAGTTCTTGGTGATACAGGGCTTTGTTTCCTCTATAGCAAGAAAAGGAGACTGCTCAGTTGCAACAGAAAATCTATAGGGAATTCTCACAGATGTAAGATTAACCAGAAGACTGGAAGGTATATTTTGTTCAGCAGCATACTAAGAGAAGACACAGTTGCAAAAACAAGAAGCAAGTTGAATCCAGTTAATATTGTAAAAATAAGTATAGGAACAATATGGATATGTTAATGTGATAATTGGTGGCTTGTAATGTGGAACTGAAATACTTCATGTCTGGGGTGTTTAGAGCGTAATATCTGTTTACACGTTATCTGATATCCTTGAATGACTTTTTTGAACAAGAAAGGATATCTGTAAATGGTACAGCAAGTTGAGAGCCTTCCATCTGGAACTGAAAGTGTACATTTTTCTGAAACAACCATATGAAAAAGAAAATATTAGGCATATCACCCATTTCAAGTATACAAAATCAACTTGTGTTTAATATTTATCAGTGGATTTTGCAGAAGTATATAAGAGCTGAGAAGGAAGCTTTTTCTTTCTCTGGCCAACAAAGTCAAACTTTACATTTGCAAGGTTGAGTTTGGTCCTGTGTTATTGTAGTCTGGCCTTTTCTGAATTTCAAAAATCTGTCCATAAAGAATGCAAGCTAGACTTAATAGATGATCCTTTGCACTTTGGTGACACAGCACAATTTACCTGAGGAGAGCTATTTCAGCAAAAATTTTTAACATTCTCTGTAGGAATTATTGCAGCATCTGACAGTGACTGAATCGCTGCGATGGTGTCCGTTTTTCCCCCTTTCCTTTCTTCAGGTGGATATATTGCCAGCACAGGTCATGCATAAAATTCCTTTAGGTCTGGAAGTATTGAGGAACTCTAAAAAAACATTGCAGTTTTATAATTTGCACTCCTTAGACTGAGACACAATGGTGACAGTGCTGCTTGACTAGATTAAATGTCCTTCAAGTGCTGTTAATAGCAAAAAATATCGGGGATCAACAAGAACTAGTTATTTGAGGTATTAATTCAGATTTATTTGTCTATAACTTAAGTAGATATGTTCTTCTGTCAGCTATCGGAACAATGATTATGCAGTAATAGATTACTTTGCAAAGCATGTGATTTAATCCTATACCAAAAGAGCTTATTGTGGGCAGATAACCTGGCTGATGCATTCATCCAGCAGAGTAGTATCACTGCAGAATTCTGAGACGAACCTTGCAGTTACGATAGGAAAGATTTAAAATAAACAAAACCCCACCCTATTTGGGGGGATGGCAATGCTTCTTGATTGTTGTATAAACTTACAGGAGCACATTATGAAGTGCTGTGAGTTGAAAGCCCATAAATGTCCCAAAGCTATAAAGCCTTCATGAGGTGTTTTTCTCAAGTATAATTATAGAGAAGTGCACAAAAATAGCCTGGAGAATGGCAAGCTTGCTTTACAAGGATGTTTTCCTATTTTACAGTGGCTTGAGAGAACGAACAGACTACTGTTGTGCTTGGCATGAATATGAATATTTGACAGTCAGTGCTAAGCATGATTTAACTTGATCCCAATTGCTTCATGGTTTGTTTTTTTATTAAAATAAAACTTTATGGATCAACAACTGTCAAAATTCTAAACTGAGAGGAAGTTCGTACCTTCTTTTTAAAAACTGAGTAGGCAATTTGTAGCGTAATATCTTTGAATACTTGTATTGTTGGCCTTTTAGGTTGAAGGCAGCATCTTAGCTACAAGCTCGTTAGAAGTTCACAACAAGTTAAAATCTTGAGAGTTTATGTGCATTCTAAGATAAATATCTTAATGTAATATGGATCTTGTATTTACTACTCATAAATGCTTATTTTGTTAGTGGTGTTTAAGGTTAATGTTAAATCTTTTTAGGTTTACCTTTACTTGTGCAAAGAACAATTGCAAGAACCATAGTACTTCAAGAAAGTATTGGTAAGGGTCGCTTTGGAGAAGTCTGGCGAGGAAAGTGGAGAGGAGAAGAAGTTGCTGTGAAGATCTTCTCTTCAAGAGAGGAACGTTCATGGTTTCGCGAAGCAGAAATTTATCAAACAGTTATGCTACGGCATGAAAACATCCTTGGATTTATAGCTGCAGACAACAAAGGTTGGTGGTACTATGAATTCATTTTGCTGACTGTGTACTTGGTCAACATAGATGGTAAGTGAAAGGAAAGACTAAATTTGCAAGGATCCAATTAAGAGTAGCAAAAAACTGTTTTTTTTCTATAGCATCTTAGACTTTTGCAGAGTTTTCATAGGTTTAATGAAGGAAAATGTACATGTTTTTATGTTTAAATCTTAAAAAAATGCATATTTAAAGATTTGTGATTTCTGTAAGCAAATTAAATATTAGCTAACTTTGATATCAAAAAGGAGATGCCTTATCTCATCAGACACACATCTACTGATTACCTGTATTTTCCTAATAGCCTAATAAGATAAATGTGTGGGACCCAAATGATCATTTCTAATCTTGTTGTCCTAGTATAATGTAGGAGGTAGAGGAATTATTTTTAAGGCTGACATATGAGAAATTATTCATTTAGAACTTCAGTTAGAAAAGAAATTGAAAAAAAACCTATTTATTCCTAATATTAGAAAATTGTACCTATTTCCTGAAGAGGAAAAGTTCAATTATTTTTTCCTCCTTTTTTTGTGTGTGGTTTAAGTCAGGTGAAAATTTCTTGGATTTTCCTGCAGTCCAGTTTAAGACATGAAAATTTGGCAAAACCAACAAAAATGTTAATTTTTTACATTAAGAGGAGTTAAAATGTAATGCTGTTTCATTCACTTAATTTAATCTGAAAATAGATGTTTCACCACAAATGTACTTTAACTTTTTTTGTGAAGAAAGCATTAACAGAAAATTGTCAAATTAAGGAGCTGTTATGTATCCACATACATCCTGGATTCCTGAAGGGCTCTCTTTTATGGGAAATTCCCAAATGGTTTTAGTGTAGTTTAAGCATACGTGTGAATATAGTTCTCTTCAGTTATCAGTAGAGTCATTTCAAGTTTCTATATCTATATAAATCTGTAGAATTTAGAACAGAACCCGAAAGGTTGTGCAGAATGCTTCCCTTCTCCAGAAAGGGGTTACAGCTAACTTATTGCTAACAGATGTTTGTGCAATTTCTTATCCTCCAAGAGCTTGCAGATCTACAGGATAACAGGCAATTTCTTCCTGCAGTGAAGAAAGAACTTACCATTAGAAACTATCTTTTTTAAATGCCTGAAGTTTTATTGGATATTAACAGCACCTGCAAGAGCTTGAGTTTGTTCTGATGGACTTAGTGGAGTATCTGGAGCATGGGTTTATATTTAATGCAACTGATCTACTATAAATGAAAGTTCATCTCTGCAGAAGCCTTAAGTACACCTCACTTAAAAGCATAAAGGATGTATTGCAATACCTTGGTTATAACTTTTAACAAAATCTGTCTGTTTTTAAACCTACCCGTGTTCCAATTTGCCCCAAACTTGACTACTGTGCAGAGGAGGCATGAGGAAGGTTTCCTGAATGAGTGGCTTCCTGAAATAATTTCCTGATTGCTGGCTCACATTCTAAATGCAATAGGATGAAATTCCATTTGACTAGGTCATCTTCAGATTCCTTGTAATATCATGTGATATAAACTTGTTTCTGTTGTTAATATGATAGATAAAATCTGTAGTTGATAGGTCATGCCATTATTTGAACCTTTAAGGCTTTAGGGCAAGGCTCTCATGTTTTCTTGAACTAGATGGTAATTGGTTTGCAAAAATGGATAAAGATGTGTTTGTTTTGCAAATGCTTCAATTCTTGACTATTTTCTAACAGTATTGCTGTCTAATCAGATGTGGAAAGCTGTAACCTGTCAATGCAGAATTTTCAGTAGAACTTTCTGCACACCATTCTCTCTCTGGGTTAAGCATTCAGAAGTCCTGAATATTCAAGGAGGTTACTACTTGAGCTCTTGTTTAGACTACTTCAAGCCACCTATATCCCATTAAGTGGGAAAACATAGAGGAGGTAGTTCTTCCTACTTAGCATCTGTGCTGTCATAGCAAGCTTTTTTTTTTTTATCTGATAATGAAAATCCTGTGGTTGAAAGTTTCATGCATGATGCTCTTTACTGTGGAAGCCAAAAATCATCAGGGTTGCGTTAATTATTACTTGGTAGCAATTAATTGCTGTCAACAGTGTAAGACTACTTAAGTTTGTCATAACGTGTGCATAGATTGCTAAATAAATGTGTAGCCTGTCAAATATAGCAGAGTAAAGATGATGTAGTAGGTCCCATCTAATAGCTGGATGTAGTATTTACTGCTGCATTTCAACTTGTCGATAATTAATATTATTCATGTAAGCTTGGGTGTAATTCTATTCCTTCTTAAAATCTAGTTGGAGGGTCATGTATGACATACAATTGGAAAAAAGTCATAGCTCCTTTCAAAATAGATAGTAAATCCAACTTTATATTTTCTTCTTTGTAAGGAAGGTAAAACCAGAGTGAATGTGCAGCTTGAGGTTAGTTAAGAAGATTAAACTGAAGTAGAAAGTCTATAATCAACAGCATATTCTCTTCTTCAGTGAGCACCTAGAGTTACAAGGGGGAAAACTGAAAAAGACACTATAATCTTGGTTCAAAGCAATGATAATTATTCAGAAATATGACATCTTTAAAACATCTGTTTAAACACAAGGTCTAGTAGACTACTTAAATAATTGATTTCCCTACTTATTGTCTAGTTTAGACACCTGCTGAGATATCCCATTCATAAGAAACATGAGAAGAAATAAAATACAGAAGCAATGAGGGTATATCGTGTTAATGCACAGGAGAGGATTATTTCAGGCAATGTAAGTTTATTAGTGGTGAAGCATTAGAATAAAACTGAGGGAAGAGAACATTATGCAACTTTTTGGAAGCTTATTGACTATATATATTTTAGAACACCTTTTATATGCCTGTGAACATGTACCTGTTTCTAATGGTTCTGTAAAACTGTTCCAGTGAAGCTAATACTGTTGTATTGACTTTGCAGAGACCATAATTCTCTTTGGAAAAAGTCACATTTAATAGTATGCTGAGTTCTATGTGTTCATGCTTGGATATGTGAAGTAGCAGAAGAAGCAGGAGTCCTAACTATGAAAAAATTGAAGATTTTTTTAAAAAGTTTTTCATTTGCTTTTTTCTATTTTAAAAAACACTTCTTTGGTTGTATCATAAGAAGCTTCCCACTGCAACAGCAGCTTTCTAGGTGTTTTACAGGTTAGAGCATCGGACTGCTTTCTTTTGCCTGTTTAAATTAACAACTTGGTTGAGATTGTTCTGTGTCTTTAGTGAGACAGAATTCTTTGTCATGAGAATTGTTTGAGTGTAAATTAAACTTTCCCTACTCTAAAGCATTTAGTGGCTTTTAAATTATTTTTAATGTCATCACTGGCCTCCCTAGACGCATCCAAGTAGAAGGGACACTTGAAGGTTTGCCCACCTCCACCCAAGTACTTATTTAAAGATTAACAGAAGTACTTCTACAAAGGTAGTTTTTTTGTCAATCTGTAGATCAGACAATTTTTGCCTCTGACTTTTCTGGGACAAGGGTATCTTTTGAGGAAAGTGGAGGAAGAGGGGAATGAAATGTGAGAACCTCTTGTTTGGAAAGTAAAGATTTTTCAGTATATTTATAATAGGAATTCTATTCTGAATTCACTCCTTCCTGTTCTTCGTATTTAGTTTTCAATTATACATTTTGGGGCTACCACGTAATGAGATCTTTTTTGGCTTGTGCTGAATTTTCTCACTTGTTCTTACAGAATACTGGTTGTATAATTCAAGATATAGGACCAACTAATAACCAGTCTTTAAAAGAGATGAAAGAATCTCCTAGAAAAGCGGTTAGTTATAAAAGCCATGTGAGAGTTAGGTTTTCCAATTTTGTTGTAAAATATATATATTTCTACTTCTTAGGTCAAAAACACTTCTGCCTTCCACATGATTTGAATTCCTTTAATATTGTTTTCTGTAGCTTGAACTTCAAGGTATTTTGCATGCACTTGTTTAATAATGTGAACAATTTGGTTCTCATCTGCCATTTGTATGCCTTGGGATATCTGCAAGAATATTGTGGCCTGTTTTGTTCTTCATAGTTAGTGAAAAATCATTGAGCAGACTGATTTTCTCATCAGCATTTTTCGTTCTCTACCCATGCGCCTTTGGAGACTTTGATTTTGGCCAATAACCTAGAGGTTACCAGAGGTACGATTTGATTTTGTTTTTGAAGTAATGTGTCCATTTTCTGCTTGCAAGCTTCTTCTCAAGGAGGAGAAATCCACCAACTGCTGGAAACTTTCTCCCAGATTGAGGCCAAATAGTTTATGGGAAGACTGAAGGAAGTACAGGGCAAAACTTGAAAGACTTTTGGGTAGCCTGGGCAATATTGTACTGCACTGATAGTGACAGAATTTGTTTTGCATTATGCATTCAGCACTGTTTTCGCCCTAAGCCGAAAAGTTGGGTAAAGGCAGATTGAGTAGTTCTGTGGCATCAGCTTTCTATGGTTTGTCTTTTAGTTTAAATAAAAGAATACTTACTAAGCTGTTCAGGAAGTTTTGCAGTCGCAGCCCTTACAGAGGCATTTAAATGTTACAGGTATAGAAGTAAAGATTTAAGAGTATAGTTGGCTGAGGTTACTTGCAAATCATCTTTTATACTCATAGGCATTGTCACATATATTGTTTACTTGTCTTTTTTTATATGTGTGGTATTCATACTAGTGTTATTTTGCAGATAATGGCACATGGACTCAGCTGTGGTTGGTGTCAGACTATCATGAGCATGGATCACTCTTTGATTACCTAAACAGGTACACAGTAACAGTAGAAGGAATGATAAAATTAGCTTTGTCCACTGCCAGTGGTCTTGCTCATCTTCACATGGAAATTGTTGGTACACAAGGTAATTTTACAACTATTCAGCCTGTCATGTGAATAATACTAGATTATTTTAAGTTTATACATGCATAGCTCTTTCTGCTATAATTTTCTTCTTGATTAGAACGTTCCACCTTTTGGGTGTAGTTGCTTTGCACACAGCTACTTACTTACGTAATGAAAAGGCAACAGAACTCAGCAGACATAAGCGAGTGTGGAGCTGAGTGAATCAAACTGTCTGGTTTGGACCTGCAATCATTTATGAACTAATAGAACTTCTTAACTTGGAAGGTTTTTTTTATTTTCTTTTCTATGGTATATCCGTGTTTTGTGATGTAAGAATCCTTCCTACAAATCATCTATTA
This sequence comes from Tapera naevia, assembly GCA_033556795.1. Classification (NCBI taxonomy): domain Eukaryota; kingdom Metazoa; phylum Chordata; class Aves; order Cuculiformes; family Neomorphidae; genus Tapera; species Tapera naevia. Next base: position 1,899,758 of record JAUMJJ010000095.1, read on the forward strand.
AAAGCCGTGAAGTTATGGTGCCTGTAGTATTGTCTTAGCTTTGATTTGAAATACAATTATGGGTCTTTTTCCAGAGATATTAGAAACATTTTTGTGGCTAGTAGTATGTGTATGTAATATATACTTGCAGGAAGAGGGAAAGGAGCAGTAGAGTGGAATAATACAGTACATATTTAAGGCACTTTTCTGCACAGCCTTTGATTTCAGGAGTTACCTGAAAGTGGCAGAACTGGAAGGGGTTCTGTAATTTCAAATGAAATCTGCACAAGGCTTAGAATAGCTTGATTATCTTTTCAACGGATGTGTTATTTTTGGTTTTTTTCCCTTACAGGCAAACCTGCGATTGCCCATAGAGATTTGAAATCAAAAAATATATTGGTAAAAAAGAATGGAACATGCTGCATTGCAGACCTGGGATTGGCAGTTAGGCACGATTCAGCTACAGACACAATTGATATTGCCCCAAACCACAGAGTGGGAACAAAGAGGTAAAATCATTAACATTTGTGACTTCACTATAAAATGCTTTTGTTTTTTCATGTCACATATTTGTTGGTACAAACACAAGCAGCAGGAAACTCTAAATAATGGCAGATAGAGTTCCTTGGCACTTTCTCAACAGCTGGTGATTTGTTAGACAGTAGGCACTTAAAAAGTATGTTAGATCTTGGCATCTATTACTACCACGTGTAAAATACCAAAAAGCTGCCAAATGTTGTTGGGCACAAGTATACAGTAAAACAATTAGGTGACTTTTTGAATGACAATTTTGGAGACTTCACTCCTCTATCTTTATTCTTTTTGCCTCATGTTGCATGGAAGTGTTGCTTGCAGCCCTGTCTGGAGTACAAGACAGGATATTGACAGTGGAAGTAAAGCTGGTTTTTTTTCAGTGTGAAGCTTGTGTGGTAGAGCATACAAGACACTATTGGACGTGGGCTTTCCTGGGATCCTGTTTTTGAGAGAGATACAAGAACCTAAAACAGCAGTCATCTTTGTCATCTGGTGCATGGATAGACTTATCAATGGATGAGTGAATATACTCTCTTTCTTTTAAATCTTAACTCAAATACAAGTGCAATTAATCTTATCTGTAATATATCATTGCTGGACCTTCAGACAATAATAACTGAAAGCTGCCCTGAAGAGAAGGTTAATTTCCTTTACTAATCTGTGCAGCTGTACAGCATTCAGAGATAGTAGCATTAACAGTGAACCACAGCAACAGAGTTGTGTGATGTGAGCAACTTTTTGTCCTTTTGATGCCTATAGGTTTGATGGTATTTCAGACGGAAGTCTGAAAACCTTCCACGGAGGACTGTGTGGAAGCCCAGGGCCATACATGATTAACTTCAGCATATGCCCTAATGGTGCTGAAGAAAGTTCTGTGATGTTGCCTAGTCTCCAATCCATACATGAAAAATATTTTTTATCTGTTTATCTAGTGAATGATATTGCAGGGAAGGAGGGGGGGGTGGGATTGGTGTTCTAAAATGAACTAGGATGCCCCTTTAACTGTGGCTTTTTCGAAGAAAAACTTTTTTTAGGGCTCAATGCAAAAAAAAAAATTTTAATTGTGTACTGAAAATTTATTTCACTGACAATTATATTGCTGGAATTACTTTTCTAAATCTCTGCTGTTACTAGTGCTTTGTCAACTTCAAAACACAGAAAAATGGTCAGATTAGATTTATTTTCTGAACCTGCTGTTACATTACAAAGTGCTGGGCATTATTTCTTCTCCAAGTCTACACTAATCATTGGTAGTAAAACAGCAGACTACTTTGCAATGACAAGTTCCAGGCTCAGCTATGTGCAAGTGGCATATTTTGTGACTGTATTTTCTACTATACCCACATACAAAGAAAAATGATATGCAGATCAGTTACTTTCTTTAGTCTAGTCTCTGGAGAAAGCATGCTTTCAGCTGTATTTGTAGATCCCACTTAAAAGATATCTCCTTGCATAGGAACTGTTAAATTGCTTGTTCATCTGTCTTAAGCGTCTCAGAAGAGTAAAGCTGTAACGACTCTCTTGCTTGCTGCAGTAGGCAGCAGCAGGTCCATGTGTTTCCCACGCTGAAGACATTAATCACTTCTACCTCTCAGAAAATTTTTTCATTCTCTTAAAAGGCTTGGTCCCCACTTCTTCCCTCTTGTGCATTCTTAGCTAAATAACTGTATCCCTGGTTAATTTTTCATAATAAATTTTTCATATAAATAATTTTTCAGATATTACCTGTTCAATGACAATTTTAATTCCTGTTGATGGCCACTGCTGATACCTCTTCTGTGTATGGGAGCTATGTATGCAAGTTCAGGGAGATTCAACTAAGTTTATGTTTTTCTAATGATTGTCTGTTGTAAGAAATCTGTGGTCTAGGGAGTGAGCGAGACTCACTTTTGGGTGAGTGATATAGGTGCTTAATCAGACTGGTGATCCTTCTATCTGATTGAATCTTTTTCTTTTTTGTTCAGAGACTTAGTTTTGTCAGAGGGTGTGACCTGTACTTTCACAGCTCAGCCTGCAGCAATATGAGCTTTCAACTGAGAAGGAAATAGAGTCCTCCTCTCTCTTCCTGGGGCAAATGAAAAAAATAGACTAATTCTCCTTTCTCCTTTTTTTTTTTTTTTTTGAGAAGTGTGGCTCAGCTGTTACATTTGGTAGTTGAAATAGGCTGTGTTTAAAAGAAATTTGGCTGCAAGTTCCACCTTAACATGCATGCTTTTTCAACAGTTTACCTAAACTCAGTAAGAGGAGAATTCTACCTGTGCTTTTGGAGACTTGGTAAAGGGAGATGTCATTCAATGTGTTGTGCATGGGTCCTGTTTGACACCAAGCTCCTTATATGTTGTACAAGAAATTTAGGCAACTAGTACAGAACTTTTAGTTGAAAAGGGGTGGGGAAGGAGGTCAATGGGCACCTGAAAACTGGCAAGGCTCTGCTCAACGTAATTCGTAAATTTCTTTGTAGACTTATCCTTTCATTCTTGTAGAGTACTGAGCTGCAGACCTCGTTCAGGTGGTCACAGTTAGTCTATGTAGAGTAGTTCTCTCCAGAGCCTAAAATACTGTTTCTGACAAACAGTGCATTTCCAGTATATAAGCTGATAAGGAGATGCATGTTTCTTTCCGTTCTGTCTGATAGCCGTGAAATGGCTAATCTGCTAGCTGTGCTAGATGACCTACTTGCCTTTCACCTCTCTTCTTCCAGCAATAATCTCTCAGACTTTTTGAGCAGTCAGTCACCATTCTGAGTTATGGAAGCCAGAGCCAATCTAAATGCATTGATGGAGGATCATGGTAAGAGGTCAATTTGCCAATAAATTAAACAGAAGTCACATTTGGGGGGAGGAATCTTTTCTTTTAAAGGTATGAATTCAGCTCCATTACCACATTCAGGCCTCTGATGGTCTTTCCTGTTAAAATCCATGTCCTTAGGATGGTTTACAGAAACTGAGACAACCTCCTTTTACTGCTTGTATAAGTGATTCTGGCTGACTGTCTTACAACGTGGCTGTGGCTTTTGGGTTGGTGTTTTTCTACTCCTTTCACCCCCATGTGATCTTAAGTTAGATAAGATAGTCTATCTTCTAGACCCAAAGCTGATCCTATACTGTTAAGTGCATGAAGTAGCTGAAGAAGATTATCCAACAATGCAGAATCCTTGTAGAGCATTAAAACACCCACCAAAACACAGTCATGCATTCTTGATTAAAAAAATCTTTCATATGGGAGGCCGAGAATAATTTGAGCATTGTCCATATCAAAGATTGACATACGTAAGCTTAAGACTCTGCTTCCATTCAGTAAATGCTGTCAAAGTAGACCTTTCATTCCCATTTAAACAGTTGTCCTTTGCCTGTGCTGTGTTATCACTTGTGGGAAATTCCGAAGCACTGTACAGGCATTTAAAAACTCTTATGTTGGCCACTCTTGTTGAAGTTCTGGAATACTGGTTACATTTTTGTTCTTTTGTTGATAGCCCGTGCTTACTTGTGCATGTGTCATTTCCGTAAGATACAGTAATGCTGAGAGTTGTGAAAGGTCTGATATTCCTGAAATTTAAGTAGTGTGTCTTTTATTCTGGATGAAGGGATCGAGTGCACCCTTAGCAAGTTTGCAGATGACACTAAGCTGGGTGGAATTGTTGATCTGCTTGAACGAAGGGAGGCTCTGCAGAGGGATCTGGACAGGCTGGATCGATGGGCTGAGACCAATGGGATGCGTTTTAACAAGACCAAATGCCAAGTCCTGCACCTGGTTCACAACAACCCCATGCAGCATTACAGGCGGGGGGAAGACTGGATGGAGAGCTGCCTGGAGGAGAAGGACCTGAGGCTGTTGGTTGACAGCTGGCTGAATATGAGCCAGCAGTGTGCCCAGGTGGCCAAGGGGGCCAATGGCATCTTGGCCTGTATCAGAAACAGCGTGGCCAGCAGGACCAGGGAAGTGATTGTACGCTTGTACTTGGCACTGGTGAGGCCGCACCTTGAGTACTGTGTTCAGTTCTTGGCCACTCACTACAAGAAGGACATTGAGGTGTTAGAGCGCATCCAGAGAAAAGCAGCGAGGCTGGTGAAGGGGCTGGAGAACAAGTCCTATGAGGAGCAGCTGAGGAAACTGGGGTTGTTTAGCTTGGAGAAGAGGAGGCTGAGGGGAGAACTCATCGCTGTCTACGGCTGCCTGAAAGGAGGCTGTGGCAGAGCAAGTGTTGATCTCTTCTCACAAGTGACAGGTGATAGGACAAGAGGAAATGGCCATAAGTTGTGCCAGGGGAGGTTCAGGCTAGGTATTAGGAAGAATTTCTTTACCAAAGGGTGTTCAGGCACTGGAACAGGCTGCCCAGGGAGGTGGTTGAGTCACCATCTCTGGAGGTTTTTAAAAAATGGGTAGATGAGTTTTTGAAGACATGGTTTAGCAGAAGATGGGTGCAGTTGGACGTGATGATCAAAGAAAATCCTACTATCATGTTGATTAAATGAAATTGTGCATCAGCTTCTCTAGCTGTTCCTGAAGTTAAACTATTGGCTGACACTGTATTGCCCTCCAGTAGCCTATGCATTTTGCTGTTTTACTAGTCAACTGTGCGTTCCACGGACGTGGTGTCATTGTTCGCCCGCTTTGTTAACATGTCAGCTTGAGACTGATAGGGCAGTGATGTGAAGAAATACACTGAACTCTGCTAAGTATTACATATTGGATTTAGCTGCCAGAACTATACCAGATTGAAAGAGCAATACTACAACTGATCTTGACTGATACAGCAAATTCCATTTGTTCTTTGTAGCAGTCAGTGGGGATGCTGCTATCAGTCACTCACATTGAGGTTCACACTGACACTTTGCTTGATGTTCCCATACCAGGCCTAGTCATGAACCAAGGTAACAATCACTTGGGTGCCTTGACCAGTTTTCAGTCCCTGTTTTCTAGTTGAAAGTCTATCACAAAATTTTCTGTTGCAGGAAATGTTGATAAAGTAAACTTTTCTTGTGACCACAGTTGTTAATGTGTAACTCGAATAGGATTTACTATTAAAAAAAAAGCCTGGCACTGCTTGTGGTGGGACTCAGACTGTGTGATGAAGAATTATTGCAGTGGCAGGGAACCTTTGTTCCCAAGAAATCCTTACCAGTGCTGCTTTTTTTAACACTTCATATTTGTTCTCTCTCTCTCATCTTGCTAGTGGATGTTATAAGTGGCTGCTCTATCTTGGCAGGTTCCAGGAGCTGAGCCTTCCTCCTGCCTGGCTTCATGTGTCCAAAGGGCTGGGCCTGTATCTGTCCCAGGCCCATGCATATGGCTGCTGCTTTCTTAGTTGTTCAACCAGTAGTGAGGCTGGGTATATACAGGCTCACACAATACTCACAGAGCTTATTATATGGTTTACTCTGCACCATGTGCTGTCTTCAACACCCACGTAAAACACTCTCAGAACTTGTATGAAATATAGGTACAGATGAATCAGGTCGTATTCCTTCTCTTCAGCTGATCAGGATTGAACTTTGTTAGTGAAAACACATACACACCCTTCTCTAGCCTCACAAGCCCATGCCTATTAATGAATCCCTCAACTGTCAGTACAATCCTTGGTGTGTCTAATATCCTCTTCTGTGGTCCAAGGGCCTTCTGCCCAGCTGGGCAAATGTGTAGCAGTGAATGGATGCATGTGCTTTTATGCACTTCTGCATGCATTCCCTTGTATACCAGTGCAGGTCCTCCCCATGTCAGACATCCCTGCATGGGCCACCAAATGTGCAGGCTAGACTAGCTTGAAGTTTTGCTAGTGAATTGCTCATGCATACCTGTGATGTATATCAGGTTTGGGGGAAATAAAAGTTTTCTAGCCCACCTAGCAGCTGGCATCCGGGCACCTTATGACCTGTGATTCCCCTCCTGGTTGCTGGTGCTGAGAGACCCTTGCTCTGTTTCTCTTATTCCAGTTCTTCCCTTTAGCTGGTACCTGTAAAGCATGTGATTGTGAAGCCTGTAACCCACAGTGCCTGAACCAGAGACCTTCATTTGCTCCTGTTGCTGGTACCAGGGATGCTTTCACCTACTGTCTGACTGCAGTTGGTGGCCGGAAATTCATTCACACTGATCCCCCCACAGTAGTTACAGATATGTGCTCCTAAGACCTGTGGACACGTTTTTCTAGGATTGCAGTTCCCCTTTCAGCCTAATGCAGGAGACCCTCCTCTTCTCCAGTTGCTGGCACCCCAGGCCCAAAGGCAACATTGGTACTGATTTATCACTGGACTCGCTGCAGTTACTAGCCCTGAATTATGGCTGCCTCCAGTTTCTGGCATGTAGTCCTTAGAACACATGCTCTAAGGTTTCAGAGTACAACTGCATGGAAATACAGTTAGGATTTAATAAGAAGATAGGATACACTGCAGCGAGCAGGCGCAGGGCTTGGTCAGAAGAGCATAGTGACAGACAACCGGTTATGCAGCTGGCCCCTGGCCCCTTTGGTATACGGTCTATAGCCACAATTCTGTTCCACCCAGTTACCCTTCTAAATATTCCTTGGTAAGCATTGCATAGGCCCACTGGTCTCCCTTGGGTATCCACAAGCTATGTGTTCCTCTTGTTTCCCACTTACTACCCGTTACAACATCCTGACCTGCCCTCCCTGAAGCTATGCCTGGAGACTTTTGGTCTTTGTCATTGTCTCTGTTTTCTCGTCTTGCAGATTTATGGCTCTATTTGTTTATTGTTTCATATTTTACTTATTCCCTTGTTCCTTTGCTTGCTCATCTCATTTACTTAATTTTCCCTTTGCACTGAAAGGTCTTTGATTGGATAACGTTAAAGAAGCAGATTTTACTTTGTCTCCTTTTTCACATAAATATTTAAATTTCATTTTGAGCTGATCAGTAGCACTGAACTTTCTCTACAGTAAGTGTTTATGAAATGAAATGCTTTCTTATTTAATTTTTTTTAATTTACTTTATTTCAAATAGGTACATGGCACCTGAAGTTCTGGATGATTCCATAAATATGAAACATTTTGAGTCATTCAAACGAGCAGACATCTATGCAATGGGATTAGTGTTTTGGGAAATAGCTCGGCGATGTTCGATTGGTGGTATGTGGCAAACTTTCCAAAATTTGACATGATAAGGAATTATGAGTAACTTATAGAACCTGAATAAGTTTGTGACCTCTGTAATTTCATGAACCATACCTGTTGAAGAAAAGAGGAAATATCCATGTCTGTGTAATTTTTTTTCTGAAACCTTTACACAGAAGGGAGAAGACCGTGGCAAACACCACAAGAAAGGGCTGGCTGTAATGTGTTCAGATCAAATCCATACTATATTTGAAATAAAACATGCTATTATATACTTTCAAGAAGTGTGTCTTTAAGTGTAATGTATGAAGGATTTGCCATACCTTCTGTTTTTTCCAGATGTATAAACTCCAAAATCAAAAGTTCCTCAAGGGTAACATAAACACTTCTATGCTATGGTTAAGGATCCTTTTTAGTTGTTTATTTATCAGTAATTTTTAAAAATTAAAACCAAAAAAGAAAATGATAGTGTACTGACAAAGAACACAGTAAAAAGTGAAGATCATGTGATGTAGTGTTAGCTAAAATAAAGCTGTTTCCAACCTGTTACAGGAATTCATGAAGATTACCAGTTGCCATACTATGACCTTGTTCCTTCAGATCCTTCTGTTGAAGAGATGAGGAAAGTTGTGTGTGAACAGAAGTTAAGGCCCAATATTCCAAACAGATGGCAGAGCTGTGAGGTATTAACTAACCTTGCTAAAGCTGCTCTAACAGACAGTAAAGCTTTTATTGATTTCAGTGGTTTAAAAATTGTGCTTGTTGTTGAAGGGAGAAGGATTGCTTCTAGGAAAACTTAATTGCGCTGATCACTGTGGTTTTATTGAATGCTACTGATCTTCGGTTATACATTAATAGTTAACGTAATTTTACAAAAAATAGTACCTGATCGTGTGTGGAGGATTCTAGGGTCCTGTGAAGCATAGGTGGCACTAATATAAATTAAAGCTAGTCTGAATTGTATATATAGGAAGCATCATTATAGATAAATTGTGCAGCTTGGAGTTGTACTGTGTCTGGCTTGGATTGAGTTAACTTTCTTTAACTTTCTTTGTGGTACTGTGCTTTGGATTTGTGACCATCAGTCACAAATATTATACACACTGATAGTTTAGCTATTGCTTTAGCTAGTGCTTACACAGTCTCAGGGTTCTCTTCATTTCTCACTCTGCCCCCTGTGACCATGAAGTTGGCTGGGAGTGGACAAGGGGAACGAGAGATGATGAGAGGGAATGCAACTGGGACAGCTGACTCAAACTGATCAGAAGGATATTCCATAACATACAATGTCATGCTTAGTAAAGAAAATGGGGGGGAAGGGCAAGTTTCCCAGTACTGTTGCTCAAGGACTGGCTGTGTGTTGGTCTGGTGATGAGCAAGTATTCTTGCATCACTTGTTTTTCTTTGTTTTGGCTTGGTTTTCACCCTTTGCTTATTCAGCTGTCCTTATTTCAACCCACAAGTTTTCTCACTTTTGCCTTTTTTACTTTCTCCCCCATCCTGTTGAGTGGGAGCGAGCAAGTGGCTGTGTGGGGCTTAGCTGCATACTGGGCTTAACGCACAACAGGATTGTAGAGATACATCGGCTAATCAGGTCTGTGCCAGTTGATTTGTGACTATGCTGGTTACCTCTTTCAAGAAATGGACTTGTTGCTTTCAGCTCAGTACTTTACCAGCACAGCAGTGAGACACTGCTGTGTTGCCTCATGAGAATGCTCACTTGGAACTAACTCACTTATGGGTCTTTGCCCTATCATTGCATAGTAAAGGAACATCTCACAGACTAGCCAAAATAATAAATGCCTTTAGGAATTTTCATCCAAAACTGCGGTGACCTTTAGCAATTTTTGTATCTCAGAACTTGTACTGTATGCAGTTCTTGAAAGATGACCATGGTTATTTGGAAGCTGAGGCACAAATAAGCCAAAGACTTAAAAACTGAAGTGTGTGGAGCAACCACTTCTGACCATGCTGCTGTGGAAGTGCTTGCCTGATTCTGGAGTGAGTTCATTATGCTGGTAGCCACTGCAGGAGAAGTAGTATGCACAGTGAGTTCTTGCCTTTCCAGACAACTTTGTTCATATTCCTTGTTCTAGGAACCTAATAAGGGCTAGAACAAATACTTTCTAATACAAAGCTTATTAGGAGAATAGCTGCAGTAGGCTACAGTAGGAGCAAGAAATTGATGAGATCTGATGTATTTTAGATGGAAGAGGGAATTGTGTGGCATGTGTGAAATAAATACATGGATTAAGGTCTGAGATAAGAGATGGGGCAAGAGAACACAGATAGGACAGAAAGGTGACGATATGCACTGACAGACCGTAGAATTATTTTAAATACTGCCATTCTAATGCTGCAAACTTACTTAGCAGCTCAGTATAATACAGCTTTGAGTATAAAATCTCAGAATTTGGAGCTATTACTTTCTTTCATCTTCCATTTTTAAATTTGCATTGTTACTTGTGTAGTAGCATTCAGATTTCCAATAATGGCTGTTTGAAAGATAAGACTCAAAAAATATTCACAGTCATTACAGAGCTTCAGTTTGAGGAAGACAGCTGATAAGGTTGTGAATTACTATACTTTGAACTAACACCTTAAAGTAATTTAAGACTGAAGGAAGTGATTGAGTACATTCCCAGCTACACAGTACTTCTGTGCCAATACAGAGTACCTCCTGTTTTCAGATTGGAGGTACAATTTAAAAATATATTTTTGTTTAATGCAAAAATTCAGAGAACTGTTAAAGACAAGCTACTAATTTTTCATTAAAGTATTTTTGCGTCAGTTGAAATTCTACAGAAAAGTACTAGTTCTTCTATACAGTATTTTGAAGAATTGCATTATTTTGTAAAGTAAGAGTTGGAGGTTTTTTTTATATGACATGCTCTTCAATGCACCAGTAGTACTAGTGATAGCCTCTCTATGCATTTCTGAAGCCTACGTTAGAACAGAGGTTACGTGGGTTACGTTTGAACAGCAGTACATGTAATTACTTGTCTTTCCTTTGCAGGCATTACGAGTGATGGCAAAAATTATGCGGGAGTGCTGGTATGCCAACGGAGCTGCTAGGCTAACAGCTTTGCGCATTAAGAAAACATTATCACAGCTTAGTCAACAGGAGGGGATAAAGATGTAATCCTGGATTTTCTAATGAAGATTACTGTGAAAATCCATATCTGCACCAGTGGCGTGTTAAGAAGTTTAATTGTTCTACCTCATTGGGTGAACAGAAGGACATGGCTGCCTTTTAGTTCTTCATAGGAACATCACTTCTTAGCATTTTTGTGGACATGCTAAACAGTTGTGTTGAGTCCTTTCTGTGCACTATGAACCTCTTTCCCAGGTTACTTAGAAAACATTCTGTAGTCTAGTTTTATTTTTATTAACTTTTAAATCTTTGTTTGAAAAGTTGATGGCCTGTCTTAACTTCTAGTTAACTGTGCTAAAAAATAGGATGTCACTTTGAAAATGGAACTGATTCACAATATTATTCTGGAATGCATTGATGGCTCTTTAAGCAACTTTGTTCCTGGCTGGTACATTGACTGTTCTGAACCAGTCACAGTTCTTTCAGATTGTCAGTGTACTGTTGGGGTATGCTTTGCTAGCTATTAAGATATATATCTTTTAGACACTTACCTTGATTTACAAATTGACCTCATTCAGTTGTGGGAACATAACGTATGCAACTATACTTTATAGATGATTACTGGACTTTTTCCACTTTTTAAGAACATTACATTGCCTTTGGGATAGATTGTATTATACCAATAAGTGCCACTTCTGAGTTTTTTAATGCAAAACAGGAGGAGTCTACAAAGCTTACGGTGCTTTTGGTTTAAAAACTAAAAGTTAGGTCAACTGTTCCTTTGCCTAGCTAAGATCTTCAGGCTCATTTCAGCAAGTGAGTACATAGTTTGTGGAATACCTTCAATGTTACTAAAATTTGATTCCTTAAACCACTGTATGAGTTTTAAAAAGTGTAAGCTATTCAATATCAGAATTTGTAATTCTCAAGTCATGAGTCATAATTATATGTAAGATTTATCCAGTGGTACTTCTAAAATGCTTGAAGAACCTATCTACTTCAGAAAAGTAGCAAGAGGAGTAAGATATTCTTAATGGAGGTTTTACACTAAATTAAATATGAAAAGCACATTTTCTGTGTGGTTCTGCAGAGTCTTAAGGCTCAAAGAACAATATTTGCAATTAAATGAGGATTAAGTGCACCTGTAATTAGGGAGAAGGTATTTGAGCTTTTGTACTAGAAAGTACAAAGCTGCTTTTATAAATTTTATGTGCGCATATTTTGTGTGTGCCTCCTACGCAGAAAGTGGTGAGCTGCAGTGGTGAGTCTTTGGATACAAATACCAGAGGGTTCCTCTTCATGGTTACAAGAGCAAAACTTATAGTGGTTGTGTTGTCATAAGAACACAGAAGAATATGCATGGCTTTGGTCAAGATTTGCTTGAGATTTTAAGGATATCACAAGATTTTTGCAAACTTGTTTTTACATGTAATTGCTTCCTGCCCAAATATGCAACCTCTAGAGGGGACTGGAGGAATTAATATGGAAAATTCTCCTTAAAAGAATTGCCATTACCATTAATGCCCAAAGTACTCAGTTATATCTTGGTACGTAAATATGCCTGGTAATAAATATGCCACCTAACCTTTTACTCTCCAGAACACACCATTATCTATCCTATTAGGCAACCTAAACTCTGCTTCCTTTTCATTCTTCAGCATACAGTCCACTGAGAGTTTTACAACACGAGTAGCAGTGGCAAGGTGGTTTCTAACAGAAAGCGTAGTCAAGATTGTATTCTGTGGTCTAAAATGTATGGTTGTTAATGCAGTAAGATGGATAGATCCTAGTAAGAATAGGCTATACGGGTGACATTAAGACTTAGCCAAGCTAAGCCTTAGCACATTGGTAACTCTTGCGAGTTTCCAAATTCTTAGTGATTGCTTGGAGACAGCTTTAAATGATGTGGGAATTACAGACCTTCAGAAGTTGAACAGAAAATAATGAAATGCTTTATTCAACTACCTTTATCGATGAGTTTCCTCATACTGGAAGGTGGCATCCAGGAGAAGAGAAAAAAATTAAGAGACGTTCTTAAACAATTGGATTTAAACACATGTATAGCACACATGTTTGTTTGGCTTTATCTGACTAGTCAGGCTTATGTGTTTCATGCCTCTATCAGCCAAAGCTGAATCAAAAATTATTTCATGTAGGTATTTTAAATAAATTATGCCTTTGAGCAAATGGACAGTTGCACACCTGAGTTTTTTGATAATGACTATTCTAAAAAATTGTTAAATGCTCCCAAGTTTTATCTACTTAACGTAACTCTCTAACAAGTTCTATGTATCTAGACAAATATTTAAAGAAAACAGATCAGCATGAAAATAGAATTTACTCTTACCTCCATACTAGAGTTCCCGTTTAAACAGTTCGTTAACTTTGTTAAATTTTGAGTTTTTCTTAGACATACCTGGATCTTTACCACAGATCCAGATAAGGATAGTTCATACTTTAGAATCATCAGGCTACTGATGATCTTTATAGTAATACTGATGGTAAAATGAGAGAGATACCAATATAATTCATTGAACAATTTCATTAGTGGCTTTTTTTTATCACCTAAAAAACCTTATCACCATAAAGTTTAGTTTCCTAAAATATAAGGAGCAGTTCTCATGCATTTGTAAGAGAGTCCATGGCAGCTGAACAGCATCATGACATGCAGATCCAGTCAACTGTACAGTGGTTTGTTACACCTGTCTCATTTCAGTGACCTACTAAGCTTCATTCTCCTGAATTGCTAGCAACTATTCTTACTTTGCTCTAGTTTTTCACTTCATAGTAGAAGCTCGCGAAAAGAAAGCACTGGAAGGATGCTTGATACAATGTGTGACATTAGGGTAGTTGTTTTAGGAAAGCCTTACTCAGAATGCAGAACAGGAAAATTCTGAATAGAGCTATATGTATCCTCAGTTCTGACACCACAACTTCAAGCTTTGTTCTTTCCATTATATAAAGTTAACACCTTTTACAAAGGCTGTGTCTGTATATATTATGTAACTTTAAGTGTTCCCTGTGTAAGATCATATCTGATATATGTGGACACAGGTACACGTAAGTATTTTTTAAATTAAGGTTGTAATATCACCAGATCTGCTCTTGGAAATCGAGGGGGACCAAAATATTTTAGCATTCAAAATATTAATTTTGTATCATTTCAAATATATACCAAAACAGTTTCTGATGAATACTGATGCAAATGTTTGTTGTAAACATTACATACATTCTACATTCACTTAAGTTTTGTGGGTTTAATCGATTTGACATTTTAGTAACATTGAAGCCTCAGTTTGGTTTACAGACATGTGACCAGGTGGATACCGACATGGAAAATAAGGAGCTTTGAAAATGATGCAATGCTGAAAAGCTCAAAAAGTTGCTTTTGGAATGCTGGAATTCTTCAGGGACCTTCCAACTTTCAAAGCTGGAACTCTGGGATGTTTCTCAAGCTGAATCTTTAAGTATGAGACACTATCACCCTGCAATGGTTCCACTTGTAATCCTAAGAAGGACTTTGTATATAGGATAAAGACATTGGGATTGACTGTATTGGGACATGAAAGTATCAAATGAAAGAAGAGGCTATTTTATTTTTTCAGTAATAATTCTAAGGGTGATTGCCATGACATTCACATTTTAGTTAGTACCTTGTTTATATTGTGCTATTGAAACATTTGTAAGGTGTTAATCATTTTCTATTTAAAAAAAACAACCCACAATTCACCATATCAGTTGCTTTAAATGCAAATTACCTCTTAAAAGACCAAGGTACATTTACCTCATGTATATAATGTTTATTATTTTTCAGAACATTGTCCAAGTTTGCAGTTACCTATATTTCTAGAAACTTGTATGACTACATTTACAACTTCAGTGGTACTACATGTATTACCTTGTGCCCCAACACACTTTCACATTCTGTGTCTTATTGTATTAGCAAATTTGCTGCTTTGTCACTGTAGCACCTGCCATTACATAGCTGTGTGGATACTGCCTTGTAAATTTTACTTTTTGGATGATTTGAGAATCCTGTACAGACAAGTGTCACTTTTGTAAACGTTACAAAATTGTGCATTTCCCATACATTTCTGAAAATATGTATTCTAATTGTAGAGAATACATTTCAATGGGTTGTAAATAGGACAGTAGAAGAATGGATATGTTAAGTGCTAACACTACAGTAGAGAGATTAAAGCAGTGAAAATAAATAACTTTTTTCAAAATGCCTGAGTTGTCTTTCAGAGGAAGCAGTTCCAGGTAGGTATGGGTTGGGGTGTGATGTTCTTACCTGGCAAAATGTGGAGTTACTGTTAAGTTCTTTCCTCGTAAAGAACAAAAATGCTGGTGTAAGAATTATGATTGGGTTTGCTAATGCTGAGACAATCCATGCCATGTGTGCTGTATGGCTAATGATAAAATGTGTGATGTTCTTCGTGTCCTACAATAATGTTTGCTTAAGTACCTTGCTGATTTCTCTGCTTTCTTAGACAAAATAACTAATGACAAATTGTTCCTTCTCTCCATTTATATCTGCATAGAAGTAATCAAGCTGCTGCTGAGGATTTTGGACAACTTAAATAGTTGACCTTAGTGCATCACACAGTGTTGGAGAATGGTTGCTGGAGCATGGACGTGACTCAAAGGAGGAGCTCTGTGAATCGACCCTGACAGAAATCAACTGAGCTGGGCTGTGATGAAAAAGTACTGAGGACTTTGCCAAGTCACGCTGACAAGGAGGGAGGCAGTGAGAAAATCCCCAAGAGATGGTCAAGAATACCTTGTGACTGTACAGATAAACAACTTAAGGAAGTAGGCCAGAATGAGACCCGGACCCGAGCATATAGCAGTAACTGCAAGTAGGGGGAGCAAGGAGGAGGAGCATGATAATGTAACCTTTAGAGCTAAGCCAATGATTGCAAGTAGGAGGGGCATGATAATGTAACTTTTAGAGTTAAGCTAATGATTGTAGGGCCTTTGGAGCCAAGCCAATGATTATAAGACAAGTGTATGTAAGGGCCAATGTTTGTTAGACAAGTAGACATGAGTTACGGTATAGACGTGAATGAGCTTTGCAATAAAGCAGAACTTGTTTTACCACTCATATTGAGTCTACTGCATGGTTCTCGTTCGTCGCAACACAAGGCGAAGTAAAATCAGCTTGTGTTGGGAGTGGATTGTTTCTGTGGAAAAAATATTTAGACTGGTGATACATCACCTTCCTTCAGAGATGTAGACCCAATAAAAAAAGGAAATCTTGCTCTTCCATAATTCCATTAATTTTGGCTCAAAATTAGACAGAATTAGCAAAAAACACTTCTACTCTCTCTTAAATGGGAAGCCATAAGGTCTCCAGAGAAAGTGAAAAGCTATGTCAAAATTCTGTGTTCCTGTTTATGCTTTCACAGGGGGTGTAGCTGAGAATATGCCCCTCTCCCATCAGTGGCTAAAGGAAGGTCTCTGCTACCACTGCAAGCAACCAAAATTCAGTAGCGTGCTGAGCCCTCCGTTAGGAAATGTATGACCTGGAATAGCATAGTAATGTTGCTGTCTGCCAAGCTTAGGTTTTGTTAAATAGCCTACTGTGTTTTGTGCTTTGAGCGTGAACAGCGAGTTATTACTGCAAGTGTTTGGTTGTTTCAAAAATAATTGCTGTTTTAAACTATGAATTTTAATGCAGTACATCTCAGCTTAGAATAAAATCTATTAATTGAAAAAAAGAACCATTAGAATCCATGCATTTTTGCCAACAAACCATTTATATTGGTAGCATAGAATTCTGGAGTCCTGGAACTGATGACTACTTCAAAGGTATTTTGAGCTGCTGCTTTGTTGTGGAAAACTTATTGCAGGAAGTTGTCAAGATGCTTGAGAAGGTGATAATTGGTGGGAAAGGGGTCTGGATAGTAAGCAGGGTGAGAGAGTTTTGTAGCTTAGTTTGTGCAGGTTCTACAGAGGCATTTGTGAGGTGTGGTTAGACATTGTGGAAAAGAACTAGTTCATTTTGTAGACCAATATTGGACTTAAACATTGCAGTTCTTGGTGCATTTTGTCTATTTCCTGTTGATACTTCTCTGATGTGATGTCTTTGCCAGGATTCAAGAAGTTGTAATAGATGATTCCACTTGCTGACCACCAAACAGCAACCATAATCATTTTTTGCTTCATAATGATTTAATACTGCAGCCATTTTTCCAGATACATGGTTTGTTGTTTCATCTTCCAAAGATGTTGCATTCTGCAGCTGAAAATACTTTCAAATTGTTTTAAGAAGAAATAACTTTTGCTCAAGACAGTATATTCAATACACACTTTCAGTTAAAAACAGGTGGGTTTTTTAGACCATTTGAAACCTGGCCCAAGTTAAAGAAACTTCTTTAATATGTGTTTCAATGGATAAATGTTTTGGTACTACTGTTTTTCATGTCACATTGCTCTCATTTTTAGAAGGTGGGGGAATGGTAGATTGGCTCTCTTTTTCATCCAATGGATCTTCTCTGCTGAGAATAATTACATTGTTATTTTTGTGGTGCATTTTGTGTGTATCTAGTGTTGTAGTATGGAAAAGACGATTCCAGTTCTTACCCTGCTTGCTTGCTTCTACTACTTTTTTTTACCTAATGCAAAATTCTACTTGCTAGCATGTGGATTGTCACTCGTGCTCAGCTCACTCCCTGACTTCCCACAGAAGAGACTGCACCACCTACTTTTCCTGCTTCATGTGAGAAATCCGCTTGGAAAGCTGGAGGACAGTTGATTTGTTTCAGCTCATTTGAAAAGGTAATCTTTCTTTGCAATTTCTTGAGCAACTGTCTTGCTTTTCTTCCAGTCTGGCTCTTGGAGACCTTCATAAGTGACCGTTATTGAGAAATTTTATCCCAGTAGTAGGTCTCCCTCTCCCTGCAGTCCTGCCTTTGTTGTTGATCGGTTTCAACTGACATCAGCAATTGCATTAAAAAAGGACTTTGGCCAGTTGGCATTAAAAAAAAAAAAAATCTCCTTGTCCCATATATTTTTCTCCAGGCCTTTTCAACCTAAAGGAAATATAAGGCTGCACTTTCCAGCAGTTTGCACCGCTGAACATATTATTGAGAACAGGTAATGTAGTCAATAATGGACACTGCCCTGCATCCATTTCAGGACCAAACCTGTTTTCATGTACAAGAGCTTTCTAAAAATGTGCTATATTCCTTTGGTGATAGTGATAAAGCAGTGAAACACGGTTGCTTGGCTGCTTGTAAATGGAAGTACCTGTCAGGCTAGAGGACTTTCCATCAGCTTGGATTCAGAGAATTTGCACAGACCATTCATGGCATGAGCTCCCTTACTTAGGAACCCCTTCATATAGAACATTTCAGAGGTGATAATTGCTTTTGCTTTGTCCCATTACTGCTTAAAATCTACAGGATGAAATTTCTATATTGTGTGCTTGAAGTCAGCAGAATAAAATGTCTCTTGGTATGGACTGTGACTCCATTACTCTTACTGTTCAAAATCTCTCCTAGATTTTTGTGTTCGGCAGTTCGAAATTATAGAGTAAAACAGCAAACTTCAACGATCTGTTTCTTCTGTATTAGTTTTCTGGTTGAAATAAGTCGCAGTTGCAAGATTTCAGTGAGTCACTCACAGAAATAGACTTCTGTAGTGCTTTATGATATCATCCTGTGAAGCATCTAAACACCAGCTAGACATACTTTCTTTAATGAAATTGCCTGGGATAAAATGGAAGGTGTGTTAGAAGAAGAGATCATTCAGTGCTGTCTCAGCACAGAAGGACATGGATCTATTAGAGTGAGCAGAGGGGAGGGCCACGAACATGGTCAGGGGGTTGGAGCACTTCCCATGTGAGAAAAGGCTGAGAGAGTTTGGGATTGTTCGGCCTGGAGAAGAGAAGGCTCCAGGGAGACCTTACAGCAGCCTTCCAGTACTGAAAGGGGACCTACAGGAAAGCAGGGGATGGGCTCTTTATCAGGAAGTGCAGGGACAGTACAAGGGGTAAGAGTTCTAAGCTGTAAGAGGGGAGATTTGGACTACATATTAGGAAGACATTTTTTCCTGTGAGTGTGGTGAGGCACTGGCAGAGGTTGCCCAGAGAAGTCGTGGATGCTCCATCCCTGAATGTGTTCAAGGCCAGGCTGGATGGGGCCTTGAGCAACCTGGTCTGGTCGGAGGTGTCCCTGCCCATGGTAGGGGGGTTGGAACCAGATGATCTTTAAGGTCACTTCCAACCCAAACCATTCCATGATTCTGTGACTGTATAAATGAAGGGGTTTTTATCATGTCATCTCTATTTTAACTGTAAATAGAAAGCCATTCTGGTTGGAATACTTAAAATCTATGTTTTAAAGAATACTTTGTTTACAACAGTCCTTAAGAAACCCAGGAAGATAGAAAAAGAAACAAATCAAAAGACCAGTGATGGCACTTGAGGTACTAGTTTGTTAGCTTCAATATTTATCAACGTGAGTCCTCCAGTATCCAATAGACGTGATTAAGAAAGCAGCTATTTCCTGACGTAGACATAAAACTTGTGAGATACTGTAATCTTCATAGATCTAAATTAGTTTGTTTCTTATCATGTGATACTGTCCAGGGTTACAGTAATACTTACACATTGTGACTGAGCTCCTGAAGATTCTGTATTTGATCAGAAAGCCAGGAAATTTTTTTTCTGCACTTCTGAGGGTTTTAGTTGCACCCACATTATCTAAGCAGTATTGCAAAAACTAGCTGGTCTGCCCAAGGCATAGACAGCCAGGCACTTGTGAAGCAGCAGTAGTGTTTAAGCACCTTCTGGCACTAGCTCTATGTTTCTGATTCAAGACATAACTACTCAGGCAGTGGTTTAGTTACTGGGGGATTTCTGTGTTTGTTTTACCCTTGTGGTCCTAAGCATTACTTGAGGTGATCTATGTAAGCCAAAGTTCGAGAAGCCTTTGTCTTTTGAGATGATCTGCTTGCTATGTCTAAGCTGGAGTAAAGTAACTTCTCAATAATTACAGATGTTTTATACATGAGTGACTGAATAGGTTATGAATCAATTTCTCAAATGCAGACTTTTGTGCTTTTTCTGACTCCCTGGTAGGTTCTTTCAGACTGTCTCTCTAGATGAATCGTGACACTAACGAAGTAGGAGCTACAAGTCCTAGCAGTGAATATGATTGCGGGCCTGAAAGAGGTGGCCAGGCTGAAGGGATCATTCAGTTTTCACAAAGAGACTGATGGAAGAAATCAAAGCTGATTCTCAAGTGAAGGTGTTCATGCCAGGCCCTACTCAAAGAAAAATGGAGAGGAAAGGAGGTAAGATAGCTGGCCATCACTTTTTGTTGTTTAGGCAAAATTTAGTATGGACTGATGGCTTTTTATTCAGGCAAGTATCTCAATACCCTATTCAAAACAACACTGAGACAGAGACGCAGACACTGAGAAATGAAGTCATCTTCCCTGAGGAATGCTTGGGAGTCATCTGAGAAGCTAAAAATAATTATAGAAAGAAAAGCATAGCAGGGCACATATTTTTGATGTTCTCAATAAAGAAATGGCTGTGCAAGACCACAGACATCATCTTATGCAATAAAAATTTGTAAGACACGTAATGATAAATCAAAGATGAAAAGTCAAGGCTAAGAAAGTGACAAACTAAGCTGTATCACTAGCAGTTCTGATGCATATGAGGAGGTGCTAGACAATTTTTGCTGATGCATCCTGTTTTGAAGGTGATACTGAAAATAACGCAAGTATGGCATTGTCTATGCTGTTATTCCTGTTTTTTCATATAGAAAATAATCCCAGAATGAGTTTGTTTTCATATGTCCTTTTAGCAACAACAAAAATACACCAAAATATAGACTATTATAATCTAGGCAGCTGGAACACAAAGATACAGAGCAAGTACAGCTCTCCAGTAGAGGAAGAAAAGGCGTGAAATGATAACCACTGAAGAAAAACATGCTCCTTATATAGTAGGAAAGCCTTTATTCTTTTTATATATTGGCCATCTCCAGTAGAGTGGAAAGTCATAAAGCAAGTTGGAAAATACTGGTATAGTAGATTGTTTCTGCTGTGAATGTAGGCGAAAATTAAAAGCACAGGAAGGACCTGGATGAGTTAGAGTGAGTCCAGAGGAGGGTCACGAAGATGGTCAGGGGGTTGGAGCACTTCCCATATGAGAAAAGGCTAGGAGAGTTGGGCTTGTTCAGCCTAGAGAAAAGAAGACTCCAGGGAGACCTTATAGCAGCCTTCCAGTACTGAAAAAGGGCCTACAGGAAAGATTGGGAGGGACTCTCTTATCAGGGAATGCAGTGACAGGACGAGGCGTAACGGTTTTAAGATGAAAGAGGGGATATTTGGGTTAGATATTAAGAGGAAATTTTTTTCTGATGGGGTGGTGAGGCATTGGAACAGGTTGCCCAGAGATGTCCTGAATGCCCCATCCCTAGAGGCACTCAAGACCAGGCTGGATGGGACTTTGAGCAACCAGATCCAGTGTGAGAGTTCCCATATTTACACAAATGAGATGTATACATCTCACAAAATGCACCGTGCAATTGTAGCCAAGTAGTATACTAGGGAATGAGAAGACCCTGTCTGTAGTGATTCAAAGGAATGGACCCACTGACGGACTATAAACCAAACTGTCTTTACTCACTGGCAGGGAGTGCAGGGCTCAGCATCTCACAAGATACACCTCCAACGTGGTACAATTTTGGTCAGCTTATATAGCGCATTTTATCAAACACGACA
This sequence comes from Tapera naevia, assembly GCA_033556795.1. Lineage (NCBI taxonomy): Eukaryota > Metazoa > Chordata > Aves > Cuculiformes > Neomorphidae > Tapera > Tapera naevia. The sequence goes on from JAUMJJ010000095.1 coordinate 1,921,174, forward strand.
TACATTCTATGGTCAGTACCCAATAAACAAGCAGTTAGGTTACAAAACTTTTAGGGTCCTATTTTACCCACTGCAGTGAATTTTATGGTGCTTCAGACAATACTGCCTACTTGTTCAAAGTAGTTGCCTTTTTGCCCTTGCAAACAGGGTAGGCCCCTACTTGGATTAGCCACGGTGGAACATTTTGTTACAAATTCCTGCTTCTGCCAAGTTATGCTAAGAGCAGCCTAGTAGGCCATTAGTTAAGACTCGCTATTCCCTAATTCATTAGTCAGGACTACAGATGGGACAATTCTAGCACTGCTAATATTTCCAGACTGCCCAGCATAACAATTGTATATTCCTGACTGGAAAAAGTAGGTTTCACATTCAGGAGTGTTTCTAAGCCTGTGCAGCTATGCATGCTGCAGTCAGCAAAGCTACACTTGGATCTCAGGAAGGGGGAGACTTTTCTGCCAGAATTTCTGCAACTACTAATGGTTCTCCTAGATTTACAGCACAGTACTTTCCCATCTTCTTCCAAGACTCCAGGAATTATGAAGTATTGATAAATGGAACTTTGTTTATTTTTCGGAAACTATTGTGTTTTACTCGTAGTCTCCTAGGTTCAGCTGCAGGTATGCCAGATACTTTTTGCACATTTTTGCTCTTGTGCTCTTCTCTTCAAAGTCACCTTTTTGTAAACAACATGGACATTGAGAATACTTTAATGTCCAAATTCATTACTGACACAATCTTCAAAGGCTAACTCTGGTGTTTCACTGTGAGAGAGTGTGGATTCTCTTTCCATTTTCATTCATTTTCCAGTATTTTGAGTCCACTTACAGAATTTAAGTACCCTAGTTATATGCCTAGAGTAGGTTCAGTTACCTAAACAAAGGCTTCAATTGCCATAATAATGTCCTGGGATATCACATATTTATTTAAGCAGGCTGATACAACACAAAAGACAAGGAGATATGACTCTTCCTGCAGTGACAGCTGGTGCATCCAGGGGTGTCTAAAATGACATTAACAGTTGTGTTTAGACTGAAACATTTCATTAGGGTGTGATGATGTGAATGTGTATGTGTGAGATTACATATATCTGAAGATTGTAAAGATAGCAACTGGCCTTTTTGTAATTACAATAGAAGTGTATCAGTTTGGGGTTATTGTTTTCTTTGCTTCATAGGCACCTCATTTTTTTCCTGTTTAAACAAATGCCTTAACTTTTTTAAACAAAGGATAACTTCAGGGAGTTTTTCAACTTCATTTTAGTTATAATTTTTAAATATTTTCTGCTATGTCAACAGACATTACTGATCAGAATCAAGGCAGGAGGAAGCAGCTTTGGTTTTGTCTGTCTTCCTCTACAAGAAAAGGAAATACACTTCTACAGATGAACTGAACTGAACGACCTTTTGAATTGCCCAAAAGGCCTATCCTATGGGGAGAGCAAATCTGCAGATCAGAAAATTACTTTCATCTTAGACTGATGCTGTTATTTCAAGTTGCTATTCTGCAGAGAAGAGCTGCTGAAGTTTAACGTGAATACTTATCTACTCAATGTAAGAAGGGCATCAAACTATTAGTTTTACACAGAGAAGGGCAACCAAGATGGTTGTCATGGTTTAAGCTGGCAGCTGGCAACAAAGAACTACACGGCCACTCACTTATTCCTCCTCACTCCCGGATAGGGCTGGGGTGAAGAATTGAGACAAAAACAATCACCAACTTGTGGTCTGAGATAAGAATAGTTTTATGGGGCAGCACATGGAGAGAAAATACAATAACAATATCAACAACTGCAAAGGAATACACAAAGTGAGTAATCAACCATGCAACACCCAGAGAAAAAACAATGCTGCTGAGTCACCATCGTTTGTGTGCTAACAAATTGTGGACCAGATCCCAGTCCAAGCTGTACCCCCCCAGCCAGCTTCCCCCCTGCCCCCCTTATATATACTGAATATGATGTTGATGGTATGGAATATATCATTGACCAATTTCATCAGCTGCCCTGGTAGTGTTCTTTTCTGAATTCTTGGTAAAATTAACTCTTTCCCCACCAAAACCTGGAAATGAACTCTTTGACAACCAGAACCAGGTCAATGGTGAAAGGTCTTGAGGGCAAGACTTATGAGGAGTGGTTGAGATCCCTTTTTTCAGCTTGGAGAAGAGAAGGATAAGGGGTGACCTCATCGCAGTCTACAGTTTCCTCAAGAGGAGCAGCAGAGAGGGATCTCCTCTCTCTGGTAACTAATGATATGATATGAAGAAATGGAATGAAGCTGCATCAGGTAAAGTTCACATTGGACATTAGGAAAAGGGTCTTCACCGACAGGGTGGTGAGTCGCTGGAACAGACTGCCCAAGGAAGTGATGATGGCACCAATCATAGAATGGTTTGGTTTGGAAGGGACATTAAAGATCATCCAGTTCCAACCCCCCTGCCATGGGCAGGGACACCTTCCACTGGATCAGGTTGCTCAAGGCCCCATCCAGCCTGGCCTTGAACACCTCCAGGGATGGAGCATCCACGACTTCTCTGGACAACCTGTTCCAGTGCCTCACCACCCTCACAGGAGAAAAATTCTTCCTAATATCTAACATAAACCCTCTTTCATCTTAAAATCATTATCTGTCATCCTATCACTGCACTGTCTGATAAAGAACCCCTCTCTAGCTTTCCTGTAGGCAAATGTGAACAAGCCTGTCACAGTTCAGGGAGTACCTGGGTGAGGCTTTTAGTCAAATGGTTTAGTTTAAGTATTCCTGTAAGGAGCCACAAGATGATCCCTGTGGGTCTCTTGAACTCTAGATGTTCTATGATTCTCTTCTGCTTTCTGAAATATCAACACACAAGGAGAGCAGTGTGGAGCAAGGTTGAAGATCCTCTCTCCACCAATATCTGTAGTGTTTTAATTCAGTTTTCATTTTGTAAAGATAGCAAGGAGTAACTTTTTAGTAGAATATGCAATATAAAACCTATTTGTAATATAATCGGTCTTGCCAAACTCTGGTTTGGCTGGTATATGCTATTTCCTACTGTTATAAAAGTAGATACTTTTGCTTATAAAAGTTTGATACGCATTTTTTCCACAGCTGAAATTCTCAAATACATGCTGTTTGAACGCATTTGTAAGATGAATTCATGTGGTTGGCAGAATTGCTGCTTGGTTCAGCAGTATTTTACTTCAGTGATCCTGAACAGTGCCACGTGTTTTCCACAAGAGATGTTTTATCATTCTGGAATATGGAGAAATGATGTGCAGGACTGCATCCTCAGTAAGTCAGGTTGTTGCGTGTTTTTATTGAAATCTCTGTAACTGGAAGGTGAGTGCAAAGCCATTACTCCCAAGCTAGGAGTGTTTTAATTTCTCTTATTTTGGTTAATGTATTTAATAAACACAATTAGTAAATATGAAACTACTTTTCATATGTTTGTTTTGTAATTACAAATCTATTTGGATATGGAAAGCATTTTGACATGGTTACTGTAACAGCTTTCATGCTTTGAAGACTTTTAGTGTTTGCATTCTGGTTTTGCTGCAACTGACTGTGCTATTTAGATCAAAATGGGGACTCTTTCTTGCCAAAAATATTAATCTACAAAGACACAGAACTATTCTCTGTAGGGGTTCACAAACATTCAGTTCTTGTGAAGTATTTTTATTAGTCTTAGTCTAGTTCATTACTACGCTATACAGACTTCAAGCTTTCCATTTCCCACACTCAGTTTTGTATGTGTCTTATATGTGTCTTATTTACTAATATATTAAAAAAAGTTTACAGAGAAGGAGGAATCACTTAACTAACCAAAAAATCAGGGTGTGCCTAAAAAACTTTTTCCCTTCTCCATTTTTTTTAAATGCCTTTGTTTCACTTTGATACCTGGAATTTTTTTTGCTGTCAACGTACAAAGTAAAAATTGAAACCTTTTACATTTTATTCTTTGAATTCAGTGTTCAGACAACATATAATTTTTGCCTCTGTTCTGTTTTTTTGTGTTTTCTTAGTTTAAAAGGCATGAGCTTGACAGTAACGTAGGTAGATTAATTAGGTACCTGGAAGGAACAAGGCAAACTGCTATGTAATCTTGTCTGTCTCTGTTTTATGTGACTACTTCATGGTGAAGTGCAATTAATCAGAGGCCATTAATTTCTTTGCAATAAGTTCTAAAGCGTCTACAAACTGTAATACTTATATGGACCCAGCACAAAATTTTAACTAGGTGAAATAAAAGCAGGTATGCAAACTCATAATATGCCTTTTTATTCAGTATCTGATGCAATACAATCCAGTACTGATACTTTTCTTATTTTCCATAAGCCCTATTGTAATGCTGCTAATTCTGTCATTTTTGGCTATCACGGCCTGTCACAAAATTGGTCAATCTCAAATGCATCAGTTGTATGTGCACATCGATGCTGAACATGTAAAACAAAATATTTATTTCCCAAATATTGCATTTAATACTTGTTGCAAAATCTAGCTTAGAAAAACAAAATCTAACTTGGTAAATTTGGAAAACAAGTTTTTCCTAATACTGAGGGTGGGAGGAGGAGACAATTTCAAGTATTGCCAGCCAAGAATTCTGAAAGTCTCTGTTAAAATATGCACTTTATTTTAATGATTTCCTTGTTTTAACAAAGATCTCCCCCATGTTTAGGAATTGTTGGATTATTCTTGCACCTTAGGAAGTGGCTCAGCCCTGCTATTTTTGCTGATTAGTTTTAGCTAGTTTAACTAAAACTAATTTAAATAGTGACACAAAGTAGTTGCAAAAAAATTAATTTATGCATTCTCCTTTTTTATTTTATCTGCCAGTCTACATTGAATTTTTTCTATCTGAAACTAGAAGTAACTGTATAATTGTCAACTAGCAGCATAAATGATTTCATATCACCCACAATGATTTTTGCAAAGCTTATTGACTGCATTCATAGGGAAACTTGATGTATTAGTAGTGAACGAACTACACACAGTTCTTCAAAGATTACTGATTGAGAGATTAAGAGAGTATTATAATTGTTAAACTGTGGAGGAAGCTCTTTGGGTGCTTTAAAATATCTCACTGTAGATGCAGGTTATGATGTAATTTTTAACACAATCTCATAGTACAGTAAAACATATAAATAACTTCTGGAATATATTTCTGCAGCAATTTGGTCCTTAAACACCATATGGGGAAGCAATTAATCCTATACATGACTTGATGATTCAGTGGCATAACCCACAGAAGAATTTCCATATGGCATTCTCAGTGTTCTTCAACATTTCCTTTTCTATCTCAAGCTTATGATACACTTGCAAATGCACTCTTGATACTGATTTGAAGAGCAAAGTGAATATCCATTTAATCTGTATTCAAAGACATAGATGTGTCGTCACTTGCTAAATGCTGTTATTTGTCCTCTCAGATGGCGAGCCAAGGCCAGAAAGAAGACAGGATTTTGACTGGCACAAGTACAACCAGTCTCTATTATGGTACAGGTATAGCACACTTCATATTTAAATACTTCAGTTTAGATTCAGATTTAGATCATTAGGATGGTTGAATGATTTGACTGGACTAGACATGATTACATTCGGAATACTTTTTTTCCCATTTTGAAGGGATCCATTTTCTACTGCCCGAACTTCAGAATTTTCCAATATAGTTTCCCTCATTGACAGTTTCTCATATTGAAAAAAAAAAAATTGTTTGTTTTATCAGTCCTTGAACCTTAATCCAGAAATCAAATTGAAGTGATCTTCCATCCCATTTGAGAGCCTTTTTATGAAGGTAATCCACACATCTGCTAGCAACCTTGACCTAAATATAGAAGTCTTGAAGGCAGCAAATTGATAGTTACATTAAAACATAACTCCATTATAGAGAGTATACAGTACAAAGGCTATAGACCATACAAAGCAGTACAGAGAGTGAAAAGCATCTGACCAAATACTATGAATGTAAATATACCTTGTTGAGCTTTATTTTAGGCATTATTTTTAGCATTGCTTTCTTTAACATGGAAGAGCACAGTAATTAGGTTTTGCTAAGTTTTTCTATGTCAAGGAGAATGAGTGGTCTTGATGCTTCTGTCACTCCTGTTTTTAAGTTACCCATTTCATAAGCTCTGTTACCAAGAAGCATATTTTACTTAACTCAGCATTCTTGTTTGAAAAGAAGCAGACATGACTCTAACTCATAACTGATTTCAAGGGTTTTATATTCAGATTGATAGGTTACTTTAGTTTCAGGTCATTTTCTTTGTTAAGAAAAGTTACACAATATAAAGTGGATTCAGATATTTTATGGTACCTTTTATGAACATCAAAATTGCCTCTTTTGGTTAACATGAGATATATTTAAAATTCCTTTCCAAAACAATAGAATAATTTCTTAACTTCTGCTCTCTGATGATGATGGAATCTTATTTACTTATTACTTTCATAGCAAATTGTAATTAATTTTATATTCCACATTTATTTAATCCTTTTCAGTTGACTAGCCTTCCATACTTGATGTATGCAACATTAATTATTTGCCTGTAGCAAGATTTTATGAATTCTAATATGCACCACATGTTCAACTAGCCTAAAATTAATTGCAGACATCATATTTACTATTAGTGTACATCTTTACTGGCTTTAATTTCACATCTGTTTTGCTTTATATAGAACTTTGTCAGTGCAACTGCATGCTGCTCCTGATGTGTGTAACAGCAGTCACTGAACCTTGCTTCTGTTTTTGTGTTTTACCTTTTAATATAATTGTTACAAAGAAAACCCACATTCTGATTTTCTGGTTTTAAAAGAAAGTGAAGTTATTGGAAAATAAATTATTTTTTCTTTTTCATTATTTGGAAAGTCAGCTGTAAAATGCTACCTGGGATCTAATGGAGAAAAAAATAACGTAGCTAAGGTTTGCCTGAACGGAACGACTTGCCTGTTAAAGAACAAAACCTCTCCGAAAGACATTTTGTTATGGCAATCCATCCTTAGCCTGAAGAAACACGTAACAGCCTCATTCACTAGCTAGCAGCTTGTTAGAGACAGTCCCACAACTGGTCCCACAATTCCTATCAGTTTGCAAAACGATGTATTTGAGATAGCTGTAAAGCCCTACATAGTTCCAACAGAGAGATGAAACAGAGCAAGCCTCAGAACAGGAAAGCCTTTCAACATCCGCTAAAAATCTGGAGTTATCATGCAGTTATCTAGTTGTAGATACACGGATTAGGCAAATAAAAGCTGATTAGGGTAAGTGTGCAAGTGTTGTGAGTACCTTTCCAATTGCAAGGTGTAGATATCCTAAGAATCAGAGCAATTTAAAAAAATATTCATAGCTAAAATACAATGAGTTTAGAAATTAACAAGAAGGAAAATGTTACTGGCTTCCAGTAATGAGATAAAAATAGAAACAGAAGGTATACAAGGCAAACCCAGTCTTTCGTCCAATAAAATACTGAGTTGAGAAAACTAGCTTTGTATATTGGTTCTTGAAGTCCTTAAAAGGATAGAAAGCCAATTTTACGTTGCATAGACTGTACATACATCTCAAAAGAGATATAATAGCATGCTAAATTCAAATATAGCAGTATATTCTCAGTCCAGAGAGTAGTCTGTTGAAACATATAGAGATATGCCACAATGACAATATAGTTCTCTGGATTTCAGAAAAATGTGGCATTGTTTTAATTTCTGAGGGGATCTTGATCAGGTCAGATCTCTTTCAGTAAAATATATGTTCGGACTAGTAATTCAGACCATGACTACATCAGAATCTTCATTTATTGCTGAGGAACAATGCAATGTAAAATACAGAGTAACAGTCAAACCCTTTAACATTTCGGTAATATTTAGGATAAGGAAGCAGGATCAGACGTTGTTCAGAACAAAATATAATGAACTAACTATTCAAAGTAATAAAAAAAAAGTAGTAGATTTTATTATATGTTGTATTTCTTGTTGCTTAGATTATGTGATTCAAGACAAGCCAGCATGACTTCACTAAGTCCTGCCTCACCAACCTAGTGGCCTTCTATGAAGGAGTGACTACATCAATGGACAAGGGATATCATCTATCTGGACTTCTCTAAGGCCTTTGACACAGTCCCCCACAACATCCTTCTGTCTAAATGGCATAGATATGGATTTGATAGACGGACTAGTTGGTGGATAAGAAATTGGTTGAATGGGTAGTGGTCAATGGCTCAAAGGCCAGGTGGATATCAGTGGGGTCTGTTCTGGGACCAGCGTTGTTTAATATCTTCATCAACAACACAGACAATGGGATTGAGTACACCCTCAGCAAGTTTGTGGGTGACACCAAACTGAGTGGTGAGGTTGATCCCCCTGAGGGACAGAATGCCATCCAGATAGACCCTAACAAGCTGGAGAAGTGAGCTTGTGAAAACCTCATGAGGTTTAACAAGGCGAAGTGGAGGGTCCTGTGCCTGGGTTGAGACAACACTCAGTACTGATACAGGCTGGGGAATGAAGAGATTGAGAGCAGCCCTGTAGAGAAGGTCCTGGGGGTCCTGGTGGATGAGAATCTGGACATGAGCCAGCAATGTGCACTTGCAGCCCAGAAGGCCAGTTGTATCCTGGGCTGCATCAAAAGAAGCATTGCAAGCAGGTCAAGGGAGGTGATTCTGCCCCACTCTAGTGAGACCTCACCTGGAAGACTGTATCCAGCCCTGAAGTTCTCAGTACAGGAAAGATATGGACCTGTTCCAACAGGTCCAACAGAGGAGGGCCACAAAAATTATCAAAGGCCTGGAACACCTCCCAATGAACACAGGCTGAGACAGCTGGAGTTGTTCAGCTTGGAGAAGAGAAGACTCCAAGGAGATGTTATTGCAGCCTTTCAATACTTAAAGGGGGCTAATAAGAAAGATGGGGAAAAACTTTTTAGCAGGGCTTGTAGCAATAGAACAAGGGGTAATGGTTTTAAACTAAAAGAGGAGAGGTTTAGATTAGATATTAGGAAGAAAGTTTTTAAGCTGAGGGTGGTAAATCACTGGCATGTGTTGCCCGGAGAGGTGGTAGATGCCCACTCATGGAAATATTCAAGGTCCGGTTAGATGGGGCTCGAGCAACTTCATCTGGTTGAAGATGCCCCTGCTAACTGCAAGGGGGTTGGATAGATGACCTTCATGGTCCCTATGCATTCTATGATTCTATCATACAGAATTAAGTATTTCTTTCCCCTTAGCAGTTGACAGGAGCAGCAAAAAACAAGATACATTTGCAGAAGCATTTCTGTCTCATAACTAGACTTATGAAGTGTATTGTTTCTATATTTGTAGCAAATTGCTTTACACTGACACATTTAACTGTTCCAAGTCCCAAAATTCCACTTTTCATTATTAAACAAGAGGTAGGAATCAATCTCAAATGGGTTCAGTTTTGAAAAAAAAAATGATATGCATGGTTTAACTGAAAACAGCAGTCTGCAGATTCAACATCCAAATTCTCAAGAGCAAAAGTCTTTGCTTTCTAGAGCAATAAGTTTAAAATTTATGCTGTCCTTACTGAAAGCCAAATTTTAAAAGCTGGTATAATTTTAAAGTTCAATTTTCTTCTTTAAAGTGAAGGAAATACCTTCAGCAATCTCAGTTACTTCTTCTGGAACTGAAACGGTGACTTGGAGTGACAATGGAAAGCATTAATTTACCAGATAAGGCAGAGAAATTCGATGGTATTTCTTTTGTGTGGTAAATTATTGTTGATAATGACTTTGCAATAAATGGCCTCCAGGGGAAGCAGACTGCACATCAGTTCACCCTCATCCTAAATCGAGCTAAATTAGCATAAGTGGGGAAAAATGCATTTGATCTGTTCAAGTCTCTTGTATTTTCTGAGAAACTAAACCAGCTCGTTAGTTGGACCATCTGGCTAATTTTGTGTTTGGGTCTGCTCCCACCTTGTGGACTCATGATGAATTTTAATTCCCGAGTCAGTAGGTAAAACATTAGGAAAAGTTAAACTTGCAGTTTGGAGGAAAAGCTTAACTATTTGACTGACATGTAAGCCCACTTACATATAAGTATCATTTCAGCCCTGGTGGGAAGAGTTGGGTTTTTTTTATAGTCAGATTACATTTGCCATTTTTCAATTTCTTGAATTCAGAATTACAGCAATAACTTTAATTTATTGCACTTTGAATTAAAACATACCTAACTGTACTGTTATTTCTTATGGTTTTGCTCCATGAAGTAGTACAATTTAATCACTCTAGAATGGTGTATAGGCAGATAAACAAGATGTAAATCTTTTCCATCTCATTGGCATGTTCTCCTGTACTGACATGTAGCTTTTTTCTGGGCCATTTATGATTTTTCTACTGGAATTAAAGAACACTGGTTTCCTGTAGATTCTCCAGGCTGTATAAGACCATGAAGTTATTAATATCTTGGTAACTTGTCAGACTGACTTTGTAGAAGGAGGTCATTAGGATGACAGATTGGAAAAAGGCTATAAGCAGTTTGTGAGACATCAGATTTTCTGTGTTCTTAAAATTTCTTCTGTTTTACTATTGCCAGAAAATCTGATAATGGTGCTTGTCCAAGAAGGCTGGAGCTGTCAGAAGCTGACCCATTCACCTTGAAATGTCAGAGTTTGGGGCAAAATAGTTACTAGCTATGACATGAGCAGTAACTTAAGTTTGCTTTTACTTCATTGGATAGCTCACATTTAATATCACCACACAACCTGAATGAAAGATTAAAGAAGAGCAAAAGTGACAGCAACCTGGCAGAGCATTCCAGCTTCCCTTCCCAAACTGAAGCCCATCACAGCCAACATTGTGAGCGAACAATGGGAACTACACGGCTGCTGCACAGGCATGGAGAAGGTAGGTTGCCACTGGGAATGCTGAGACAAGCATCCTGGCCCATCACCTCCAACCTGGACAGGAGCCATCCCCAGCTGAACAGTGGGCTCAAACTGTGTTATTACTGGGCACTTCTGGCACCTTGACCTGGAACAAGTGTATGACATAGAGCACATGACTAGAGTTCAGGATGAATCAACAAGTTGCAGCTGTGACTGCCTCCTCATCTCTGTATGTGGAAGGATGTCCTTCCCATCTCAAATGTGATTCTCATTAGGTAGCCTACACTTTGTGACATTTAGTTAATTTCTCCCATATAGTCAGCAAACACACAAAGTAATTTCAAGCAGAAAACAGTGTTATACAGTAGGTTTATTAATATTGATTGTCGAAATATATGTATAATCCAAATATTATATAAATAGAAATATACTAATGCAATGGAGGTCTCTACCTCCTTCACAAAAATTTTCTCCTAAATATTGTTTCCTCTCTCCTTAGCCCTCCTTTAAGCCGTACTCACTCGAACCCTCCCTCTGGGCACAACCTTGCTGCTCCATGGGAGGGGGAAAGGAAAGCTGTGGTACCGGAGAGTTCCGGAGAAGTCCACGAAGTTGGTGGAGGGTTTAGAAGGGAAGTCCCGTGAGGAGCGGCTGAAGTCACTTGGTCTGTTCAGCCTGGAGGAGACTGAGAGGGGACCTCAGTAGTTTGCTGCTTCCTCATAAAGGGAGGTGAACAATGATAGGGCTCGAGAGAATGGCAGGAAGATGTGCCAGGGGAGGCTGGATATTAGGAAAAAGTTCTTCACCCAGAGGGTGGTAGAGCACTGAAACAGCGCCCCAGGGAAATAGTCACGGCGCAAAGCCCGACATTATTCAAGAAGCACTTGCACAGCGCTCTCAGACACACGGTGTGAGTGTTGGGCTTGTCCTGTGCAGGGACAGGAATTGAACTCGACGATCCTTGTGAGTGCCTTCCAACTCGGGTCATCCCATGACTCTACCCGTGCGAACGGCACCCAGTCGGCACGGCCGCCCCGCCGTGACGGCCCGAAGCATCCCTAGAGCGACGGCGGCGGGAGCAGCGCAGCTACGGGAGCCCGCCCTGTTCTGCCACTGCCTTTCCCCCGGGCGAGGCGGTGACACAAGAAGCAGTTATCATTACAAAAAGCGGAATATTTTCATTTAAGCTGAAGTGGAGTTAAATTTCATCTACCCAATTGGTTTCTTATAGCATGTTTTTTTCAAATAGTGTTTTTCCAGACACTGTTCAGAGAGAAATGATAACACCTTGCGTTCAGTACGGTCTGTGCTGAACAGATGCGTCTTCTTCTCTGATCACCTGTTTGCAGCCTTTCCCTCTCTCAAACGCAAGGTCAGACAGAGCCGGCTCCAAAACTCCAGTTAGCAGAGATTTGACTGTTGAGTTCAGAATAACATTTAAATTAGTCACTGGAAAGTAACAGAATATGCATAAGGTTTCTGCGAAAATTTATACACGTGTATACACTTTGTCCCCAGCTCTTGTCTCGTTACTCAGGATTGATGGAAATCATTCCCTCGCGCGTCCGGCGCTGAAATGAAGGATGCGTTTTCTAAAACTCCAAGATAACTCTTGGAGAGTTTATCTGCGGGCATTTGCGGTGCCGGCTGGGCTAGGCGGGACGCTGCTTCCCGCGGCGGCTCCGTCCCGCTGGCACGCTCGCTGGCGGGCCCTGCCGGCTGTGCCGCAGCCACTGGGGGCGGAGGCGGCAAAGGGGGCCGGGGGCGCTGGTGGCGTCAGAGCGCGTCCGGCCGGCGGCTGGAGGTCGTGAGGCGGGGCGGCGTCCTGCGGGCTCGCGGCCGGGCTATGGCGGCGGCGGCGGCCGCGCGGTGCCCCTGGGGCTTGCTCTGCCTGGCGGCGGCTCCGCTGCTCTTCTCTGGGGCAGCCGGTGAGTAGCGGGCCGCGGCGGGGCGGGGAGGCGGCGCCGCGGGTCCCTCCGCAACAACATGGCGCGGGGGCCGGAGCCCGCGGCAAAGGCGCGCGTCCCGGAGCCGCGGGTCCCTTCTGCCCCGCCGCGGCCGGCGGGCGGGGGGGGCTGGGGCGACGTCCCAGCAACGCGCTGCCGCCCGCCAATGTCCCGCGGGAGCCCGGGGGGCGCGGGCCGCGGCGGGTGAGGGAGGGGGGCGGCTCCCCAGGTTCCCGAACGGTGCAAGGAAGAGGCAGCGTCGCCTTCTCGGCGATAGCGAAAAATGATCCAGAAAATGCCCGCAAATAAACTTTCTGAGACTCGTTTTGGAGTTTTAGAAAGCGCATCCTTTATTTCAGCGCCGGACGCGCGAGGGAATGATTTCCATCAATCCTGCGTAACGAGACAAGAGCTGGGGACAGAGTCCACTCATACACGTGTATAAATTTTCGCAGAAACCTTATGCATATTCTGTTACTTTCCAATGACTAATTTAAATGTTATTCTGAACTTCCCAACAGTCAAACCTCTGCTAACTGGAGCTTTGGAGCCAGCTCTGTCTGCCCTTACATTTTAGATAGGGAAAGCTGCAAACAAAGATGATTAGAGAAGAAGACACATCTGTTCTACTTAACACAAAGCATTATCATTTCTCTCTGAGCAGTGTCTGGAAAAACACTGTTTGAAAAAAGGTGCTATAAGAAAACACACTGTAACACACTGTCAGAGGGACATTCTGTCTAACTTTAAAAAAATATACTTACTGAGATGAAACTTGACTACTTTAGCTTGTCACTGTCCTGGTGTCCATCTCCCTCCCTCTCACCAAACCCTGAAAGCACCCGCACAAACCCCTGGTGTGTAGGCCAGCAAGTGGAGAGAGGGGGCTCAAGTGGCTGCAGAGTGGGATACAGGGGTATAGCTGCCCGTCCCACCCCCCACCTGGCCAAGGGAAGGGGAGAGACCCCTTCTCTAACACTGCTGGGTTAACACAACTTGCGGCCTGAATTTCGAATCGTAGAATGGTTTGCGTTGGAAGGGACATTGAAGATCATCCAGTTCTAACCCCCCTGCCATGGGCAGGGACACTTTCTACTAGATCAGGTTGCTCAAAAGCCCCATCCAGCCTGGCCTTGAACACCTCCAGGGATAGAGCATCCATGACTTCTCTGGGCAGCCTGTTCCAGTGCCTCACCACCCTCACAGGAAAAAGATTTCCTGCTAATATCTAATCTAAACCTATTCAGTTTAAAACTGTTACCCCTCATCTGATCACTATAGGTCCTAATAAAGAGCCTCTCCCTGTCATTCCTGTAAACCCACTTTAAGTGTCTTCCGCTGTCATGCTGGCAGTAGGTAAATTCTTAAGATTGTGGTGTGAAAAATATAGATGACCTGGTGTTTTATGCCAAGTGGGTAAAGCCTGACTTGGCAGATTGCTGTATGAAATATCAGGATAGTCCTTGTGTTCCAGGATTTCTGTTCCTTGTGGTTTTGCTGACATTTGCAGTAAGAAGAATAGTGTTGAACAAGGTATTAGTTTTTTTGAAAAGTGAAGGTGAGATGTTTGGTAGAGAGAAGGATAGGGGTAAAATAGGTTCCTGCATTAATGTTGGGGTAATACATAACTCAGTGACAGGACAAAAAAAGAGTACTGAAAGAGGAAGACAGCACAAGCACAGATATTGGAAAGTAGCATTTAATATCAAGTTGCTAATGCTGTCGTAGAAATGGAAAATACAAAACATGGAATGCTTTAAAGCAGAAGACCGCAGTCACCAAGACATTTATGGGATTTCATTGTTGTTCTATAGTGCTGATTTCTACTGAGGCACATTTTTAGGAAGAACGCAGGAAAAAGCTGTTGGAATGACATATGACATACTCTAGCCTAACTTTTTCATGATAAACCTACTCCTGTTGCTGAGGTAGCAGATTTTTATCACAGAAGAAAGCATAGCTATTTCATGATTGGGCATGAATAACATTTTGTATTGAAACAGGAATTTTTTAATAAAACTAGGGGAAATGGGAACGGGAAAGGAAAACGAAAGAGATGTCATAAGACATTTCAGAAGAGGCTTACTGGAAAGAGAACTGAGGAATTGTATTTGTAATGGATATTGTTAATAACTTCCATATCTGACAAGCACTAAAGTTCACTCCAGGTCAACTTAATTTGCTGTTAATTCAAGATACTACCAGTTGATAAGTATTTTGTATGAGGAATTAAGTGACAAAAAAGTTTAGTATATTGTTACTTCATTGTTACACTCCTAAATATAATTGATGAGACTTGAAACTGAGCAGTGGAAGTGATTGAGAAGGATGCATGTTAGTTCAGTGTAGGACACTGAAAAGTGATAGATAAAAGACCACAGAATATTAAAAAAATTATGCAAATAAATTTAATAAGATGTTGCCCAAGATATTAATGAACTCAAATCATAGTGACATTCACAGTCAAACATATGCATTGTCACTTAAGGCACTGTAAATTTTCTTTATACGCTGGGAACTCTGAATTCTTGTGTGTCTTTAATGTAACAGTTACTCCTAATTAAAAAATTATATAATGAAAAATTTCTGGGACAGTGAAACAAAACAACAAAAAAGTGATTGATTAGCCAGTGTTTCTGTTTGTAATTAAAGCCCGTGTTTAAGTATGTCTTGGATTTTTCTTTTACTTATGACAATTAATTTACTGGATATCTTTTCATTGTGAACCTGAATGTTTTCTCCAGCACTGTGTTAATGTGCTTGCAGTCTGATTGCACAGGTACTGAAATTTAGAAACATCGCTGAAAATATGTGAAACTCGCCTTAAAAACTCTCTGTTCTTCAAAGTTAATGTTGTTTACTGTTGTTATAATTTCTAATACCAGTCTTTATAACAGGACTAAAAAAGTGTAAAGCAAAGCTTCTCAGTTAAGTGAAATAACTGAAATTTGAACATGGTTCAGCCTGCTAGTGATGAAGTTGATTCTTGGCACAGGTCATCATACTGAATATAATGCAGGAAAATTTGCAAGATCACACATGTAGCCCTTGAATTGGAAAGATTTTTAAGCAGTCTGTGTCGTATCTCAGTCCTTTTCTGTGATGACAGAAAATTGATAAAAACAGAGTGAATTTTATAATTTCATTCTTTCATTTAACCTTTTGTAAGCAGGACTGTGGTGCTTTCATTTATCACAGACGTTTTGCTATGTTGTTTATGATTATTAATGAAAACATTCACTAATTACAAGTTCTACTTTGGTTTCTCTTCTTTCCTGTTCAGGAGTGATAGTTTTCTGCATTAAAATATCACTCAATCCATAGTAGCTGTTTTAAATTGTGACTGTTTCAGAAAACCTTTCTAGTGAGGTGGTTTTTGCCCAGTTCCTCAACATTTTAACCTGAAGTTTCCTTTTCTTCTTTAATGTCATTTCAATATTGGAGAATTTTGGGCTTGGTGACAACAGATTTTTTTGTGGTTTTGATTGGCTGTCTTCTTGTAACAGCTATAACCTTTCAGATGACAACACTTATAAACTGTGAAATTATCAAGGAATTCATGACCAAGACCCCTCTTGTCCCATGGTCAAAACCTATTTAGTAACTAGGTGTTGTGAAATACAGCTTTATGTATGTGGTATTATGCAATATTCTTTTTGTGTTGTGTCAATGTGATACATAGTTCAGATGTAGTTGAACGGCAGTCTGTAGTCATTAAATGATCCTGTGCGTTAAGATGCGTGTGGAGGTCAAAGCTTTGAAGGAAACCTCTGTCTGTGTGTTTTCTAGTATGCTGTTCCAAATACTGAGCAGTGAGTAGGAAAATGAATACCGAGGAGTTGTGCAATTCATTTTATATTGGCAAAGCTTAACTCTGAATGAAGGAAATATTTTGAAGGTAGGGGGAACAAAGCACAATAAAGTATAACGTTAAAAATGCTTTAGATTTTAGTGCTTCCTGACTTCTCAGTGCTTTAGTTCTTGTTTGTTTCTCTATTGATATGTTCATATCTGTGTTTGTTCTGTAACTTTCATCTAGTCAGACAAAATCACTGTTGATCATCCATCATTAGTGAAACAATTTACAGTTTTATGCCAAGTTTTTAAGAGCTAGAGTTCAATGAACAGCTGTGTTCACTTCTGTGTGAAAAGGGCTTCCTGCTCTCATTTTCTTTTACACCTGTTCCTGGCTGGTTCTTGTACTTTTCACGGTCTTTGAGATGATTCAGTATAGGCATATAGTCTCTATGGAGTTTTTTGTTTGCTTTTTATTATTCTGTTCTTTTTTTTCTTCTTTCCCCTGCTTTAATAAATTTGAATTGCCTCATGAAGGAATTTGTCAGGTGCTGAGCTAGTGCAAGTATAACAGCAGAAATGTGGCTAGAAGCAGGAGGAAGAGTAGCGAGATCTACTTTTGTTGGCAAGGGGTATTATGGGGTAATTCTGTGAGACTCTATGAATGGATCTGCCATCAACTTCGGAACAAAAATTTCTTGTGCTCTTTTTTGCTTTCTGGGAAGGAAAATTTCTCATGGTCAGCTGTGGACCAGGCAAGTCACCCTGATAGGTAATCAAGTAGGCTCTTCTGCTCACAAGTGATAAACTGCTTCAAGCCTTTTAAATATCTTTTTTCCTCTCCCTGCTTTTCTATAGGCTTGTCTTGTTGTTACCATGCAAAGGACAACTTAATGTGCCGTGATGTCTGTGAACAGGTAAGCTTGTTTTAAATTTGGTTTATCCCTCTGAGTTAAAATCATGCCTTTAGACCAGGGATGTCAAACTTGCAGCCTGCTGGCCCTCCACCTTCTTTAATCTGGCTCTCCACCTAGTTTTATCCAGCCCAGCACCTTGTTTCTCCCTGATGGCAGTGCCGAGCTCCTTGTCCCTACTCTCCTGCCAGCGCTGGTCAGGTGTGCAGCAAGGGTGATGCACCTTATGCTGCAGTCCTAACGACGGGAGCTGTGAATTTAACACCCCTGCTTTAGACAATGATTTGGCAAGATTAGGGTTATAATCAGATTCTTTTGTGTGTGAAGACTGTGTTTGAATTATGAGATGCACTATTATTTAAATGAGCACATAAAGGTTTAAAACTGTAGTTCTCTTTCCTATTTGAAACAGGTTCTGCTGAAGGTGAGGAGAAACAGAGATAGAAATCTGAGGTCAGGATTTGGTCAAGAAGTGATAATCATGTTAGGAAATGAGAGAGGCGAAGGTCTTTTACCCAGTTTCTGAATCTAGTGTGTTTACAAGTCTTTGGGAATTTAAAATGAAGAGTAAGAGTTTGTACTTCTCATTCTTCCTGCCAGTTCTTGTTTCTGAGCTAAGCATCTGAGATACTCATTATGATATGTAGTTTTGTGAATCCAGCAAAAATCTACTTATTTATTCTGTTCATACGGTAATAACAAAGAGCTGTTTGTGCTAAATTCAAGCTTTGAAAATATTTTTCCACTACTTAGGTTTAGATTTGTACCTTTGGATTGTATGTTGTACAGCTTTGTGTGTATTTATATAAATTTATATACATAAAAATTTTACATCAGTAAAGGATACATACGCATACACACAATTTTTATATTAAAATTGTGTCCTGACATCATACTTGCCCCTATTTCTTTTCTTCGTTACCTACTTTGGGACTATTCAAGCACTAAACCTGGATAGTATTAAGTTTATATTTATCTGTGTTTGTACAAACAAAACTTTTAGTTGAAATTGCACTTTTCCATCCCTTATGTAGAATGCAACTCCTTTCAGCTTTCATTATTGTTAGGTGAAACAAGGAAAAATCTTATAGTCTTTTTGCATAAGATATTCTCTCAATTCCTACAATTATTCTTGCAGCCCTTCCAGCATAAAATTATTTCTTTGAATACAGGTAAGCAAAACTGTACATGGCATTATAAACAGAAGTATAGTACTCTGTCTTTAAAATTGTGTTAAAACTTAAATGTAAGTAAGAGAAAGATAGCTATTCCTGTATATAAACAAATGTAAGTGGCAGGTTTAGTAGCTGCATTCAGAGGGTATTTGGAGTAATCTGTCCAATTCTTTCTCCTGTTCCATTATTTGAAGTTCTCAGTTTATCATATGAATTTCTGTTATCTCTTCATGAAAAGCCTTGAGCTTTTTACAATCAAATTTTACCCCCTTTCTGTTCTACCAGTTGTATTTATTGTGTAGTATCTTCTGTTGTTTTTGTAAGATATTCTGATCTTGCCTTGTCTGGGTGATCTCTCTCTGTCCAGATAATCAGCATATTCAAAAGTTTTGTGGTAAGAAGTCCAGAATGAGTTTAAAGTACTACTGCTTTGCTCCCTCAAAATATTTTGTAAGAAGTTGTCTTAGTTACCTCACATCAGCCTGTTAGCATTATTTTCTGAATGACCGTTTGATACAGGCCAACAAACCAACTGAAGGGGCTATCTATTATTTTTGTACTGATTTTCATGTTCTGTAACTTAATCATTTTGTGCAGCACCACTGCATATTCAAATGCTTTGTCTTTATTGAATCCATTTTAGAATGTTTTATCTGATATTCCTTGTCTTAAATATAAAATTTTTAGAATGAAGGTTTACTTATGTGGGAGGTGACTGGAAGGGAACAGAGTTGGGCAAGTAATTTGCCTTTTTCCATCTTTCCAACCACTTTTTCTAAAATATTTGCCATGCGTTTGTTGCCCTGTTTGTTGTACTACATTGCACCATCCTGACAGGATAATATATTTAATACTAATTTAAAACTGTTTTTCTCTTAGACTCAGTGTTTTGATCCATAAAATGTAGAAGTTGCTTACCAAGGACAGCAGAGAGAGAGTAGACTTGTGCTTCATCTTTCTATTTAACTGATACTTAGGGAGTGACAGCAACCAGGGTGCGCAGGCAGGAATCAGGGCATTAACACAGCTCTTCCTTGTGAAGGGGGCCAGCAGGAGGTGCAGATGTACTGCTTGGGACTGTGTGCACCTGTTAAGTCCATCAGGACAGTCTCTGGCACTGACTGGACCAACCACTCATGACATGTTGGAGGTCTTGGCCCAGAGGGAGCTATTGAGGCAGGATGTGTCCATCCGGTCTTGGGCTGCATGGAAAGGATGGTGTCTCTCTTTGAGTCAGTAGCACCTAAACTATGGGAGTCATGCTCTGGTCAGCTTCCTGAACTGAGGATAGAAGCATTGCCTCTGTAAATGGGAGCTAGACAAGCTCTTCATGCAGAACCTGCAAGGGCAATAGCCTGAACTATGTGTTGCATGGAAAGAAGGATGGCCAGAGGCTATGTTTGGTGGAAGCTGAAAGTTTGTGTCTCAGGACAGTAGGAAAAATTTCTTGGGCTCTCTTTGGATATGCACATACTGAATAGATTTGGGGTCTTAGATAAGGAAAACAGGCTTCATCAGATGGCTCAGAAGACAGGGCTAGGCTCTTCATTGTGGTACATGGTCGGACGACAAGTGAGAGCAGTCATTGAGGAGTTCCAACTGGTAGTAAGGAGGACATTTTCTACCATGAAAATACAGATGCATTCTCCATCCCCAGAGATTTTCAGGACCTGACTGACCCTGAGCAACATGGTCTGGCCTCATAGTTGACCCTGCTTTGGCAGGAGGTTGAAATAGATGGTCTTCTGAGATCCCTTCGACACTGAAGTATTTTATTCTTCTATGACCCCAGAAGACCCCAAATACTACAGCAGTTCTTTTCTTGCTCTGGTTTCTTAAACCAGTTCTCTTTTTTTTCTTTCCATGAGTTCATCATGTTGCAAATTTAGAGTGGAACTGTATTTCTTCTGAAGGATCTAAAATAAAGCCATTTTTCAGTTATTTCTGTAATTTCCAGGTTCCTATCCCACATTAATAGGCCTGTTTCCACTTTTAATATTACATATGTGGCCTCATCAGGCCTGTATTGTTGCAAGGCGTTATTCTATTTCAGCTGCAAGATTCTGTGTTTGCGTTTGTTAAACTGCTTGAGTTTCCTGTTAACCTATTGCTACAGCTTGTTGAAATAAATCTGGGTGGCAGCTGCGACTTCCAGGTTATTGATGACAACTCTCAGTTTGGCTCACCTGTGTACCTGCTGAGGGTTTTTTCTATCCCATTGTCTGGCTCACTAGTAAAGCCATCAACAGTATTGGTTTGTCTCCTATATTATACTACTTCTAAGTAGCCAACACTTAGATGTTGAACCGCTTACTGCTAATCTTTGAGCCCTACTGTCCAGGCAATTTGTCGCCCACCTTGTAGCCCACCCAGTCCATCCATGTTTACCAGTTTTGCTCTCAAGCTATTGTGGGAGACCATGCAGAAACATTTTTAAAGTCAAGGTAGACAATGTGCACTGTTCTCCACTGTTTTACTAAATCAGTCTTTTGTTATGGAAAGCTGTCATGCTAAATTTGCTCTTTATACACCTAAGCTGACTGTTTCCAGTTGCCTTCTTGTCCTTTATGTGCCCTGACATGACTTTGCTGAGGATTTGGTCCACAATCTTCCTGTGGGGTGAGGTTAGGATGAACAGACTGTATTTGCCCAGATTATTCTTTTTGCCTTTCACATAAATATGATGTTTGTCTTTTTTCATTCATCAGGAAACTCATCTAATCCCCATCATCTTTCAAACATGGTAGCAAAGCTGCCGTGCAGTGACAGTGGCTTCTCAACATCCTCAGTTGCATCCCATCCAGTCGCGTGAACTTCTGGGTGTTCAGTTTGACTGGGTGGCTAATTTGGTCTTGCTCTGCAGTAGGTAGTATTCATTCCCCAGTTGGTTTTGATGGTCTCTTTAGCTTATCTAGGTTTTGTTCATCTTTGTTCCACAAAAATTACTTGTTTCTGGGTTTTAAGGAAGGAATTTAATTGCCTGAAGTCATGTAACATGTAACAGAAGGTTAATTAAATAGAGTCGTATAATATTTTGATATGTGGGGCAGAAATCCTCTGTTTTTCACACTACCTATTCAATAGAGACATTTTACTTAAGTGTTTAAGGAGGAATTCTCATTCACTTCTAAATACAAAAATTCCTTCACCATTAAAGGTGGAAAAGATTTGAAAGACTATAGATATATAAAAGAAAATCTTAACTTTGTATTAGTTACATATTAGCTGTTAGCTAAAATAGTCAAGGGGTAGGTAGTAGTGAAATTGAAGATGATGAAATCAGTTGAAAAAGGTATTCAATATTTAGTTACATTCTCTGTACTTTAAGGTGTGTTTTATTTCTAACAGATTTTGTCTTCTAAGAGCGATTCCCGTTTGAAGCATTTACTTCAGCGAGCACCTGATTATTGTCCAGAATCAATGGTAAGGTTTGCTAGTTTTTAGTTAAAACAAAACAACTAATCTTATATTAACAAAGCTTGCTTCCAAATAGAAGATTTTAAAATTATTTGTATTTTATGTACTCAGTGTGTTTTGAACTTGTAGAACCTGTGTGTCTGTCTTCAAACTTTTGCTTCCTTGTTATGAGGACTAGAAAAATTCTTAAAATGAGATTTGGTCCTCAAATTAGGATTTTTTTTTTTCTGAAAGCCATAATATATTATGCTATTTCCAATAAGGTGGGACTTGTGAAATGCAATGAAAATCTGATCTATCTTGTAAAAAAGTGTTCTTTGTGATTGTCATTCGGGTGTTGGTAGCAATGACTTAAATTAGATCATGAGTTCCAGCTTGTTTATGGGTAAAAGTGTGAGGTCTTGGTTGAATTAAGGTAAGGAGACCCTCATAGTTTCTCTGAATGGTTTATGACTGTATCTGACAATCTGAGGTAATGCTTTCATTGGATAAGTAAGATTATGTTTTTCTACAAGTTCTCTAGCGTGTCACTAAAAAAATGAAGAATGTTATCTCCCTGGCTTAGAGATGATCTAATCGAGGAAGAAATAAGCACTGTCATTCAGATTGTAAATTCTGGAGCCTTATATCTTGGTAACTTAGAATATCTCAACACAGTTGCTGTCAGAAAGGTCTGCTTTCTTCCTGTATTTTTTGTTACTTCTAAACAGAATCAATCTTGTTTCCAGCTAGCCTAGAACATGTACCTCAGCTCAAATGGGCTATGTGTAGGAGTAGTAAAACTGAAAATAACATTTTATAAGCAGATAAGTCTGCTTATAGGTCTGTTCTTCCTGTATGTCAGAAGTACTTTTTTTCCATGTTTTTTCAATGTTTTGTTGAATAATCAACGCTAAGGTCTTGAAAAGTCATAGAGAGCTGATGACATGAGTAAAACATGCAGCGTGGAAGCATATCAGAGTGGTGAATAACAATTGGTTTTGTATTGGTTTTCTTTGTCTTTTATTCCCTGATGGGAAGAGTAGGATCTACCTGTAGAGCAGAGGATTGCATTTGTAGAAGACAGGATTGGAGAATATCTGACAGAGGGATGACTAACACAATGTTTTTTTTTAACTCTCAATTGCCATCTTTATAAATGGCAAGTTTGCTGTCCAGTGTGTCTTAAATATCTCTGAACTGGTAATATTTATAAACTTTTAAAAAAAACATCTAGATATAAAATAGTTAACCATTCAACTTAATATATTTGCTGTTTTCAGATATCAGTTGTCTTTGTTGGAGAGATGTCCTAGTGACATTCCACAGATGAGTGCATATGTTATGAATTTAATCACATGATCTGTTTTATAGAGCACTGGTTACAGAGATTGTGTTGTCTATATTCCTTCAGGTAATACGATAGAAAGAGTATTGCCTGGTATTACATAGTACAGTAAGTGGCAACAGAAGAGGCAGCTTTATCTTAGACTCATTTGTGTTGGAAAAGACACTTAAGATCGCTAAAGACCACTTGTTAAACTTCTTGTGGAATAAAGGAGGTGAACTTGAATCAGTGGGGTTGAACTAATGGAAGCAGCAGCTCTTTACCCTTTTCTTTTGAATTAACTTTGACTCTTAGCTAAGTGTGAAACTCCCACAGATATGGAGGAAGACATTTTTAGATCATTAGATACAGGTCCAATGCAGTCATTAATTCCTGTAATGACAGAATAATTGCCTGACAATATGGGTTCTTGTACTCTTCCATTGCTCCAGTCTGGGATCCTACCCATGGAAGACTGTCCTCCATGTAGTTCTCCGATGTGGGTCCTTCCCATAAGCTGGAGCTATTCATGAACTGCTCCAGTGTGGGTTCTTTCAACAGGGTGCAGTCTTGCAGGAGCGAACTGTCCTAGTGTGGGTCTCCTGCGGGGCCACAAGGAAAAGTGGGAAACCTGCTCCAGTGCGGGCTCCTCTTTGTGGGCTCTCAGGTCCTGGCAGAAAACCTGCTCCAGTATGGGCTGTTCTCCAGAGGGCCACATGGCCTGCCAGGAGCCTGCTGCAACGTGGGCTCTCCATGGGCTGCAGCTTCCTCAGGGCATGTCTACCTGCTCCGGTGTGGAATCCTCCAGAAATTGCAGTGTGGATATCTGCTTGCTTCTACAGTACATACACTAAAAGTGGAACGATACAGAGAAGATTAGAATGGCCCTGCACAAGGATGACACACAAATTCATGAAACAGTTCATGTTTTTAGGGAAAATGTGAGCCCGCTGCTGAGTGAGGTGGGTGCGCTGGTGACAGAGAACAGAGAGAATGTGGAGTTACTGAATGTCTTCTTTGCTTCAGTCTTTACTGCTAAGGCTGGCCCTCAGGAATCTCAGACCCTGGAAGAAAGAGAAAATCTGAAGAAAGGAAGACTGTCCCATGTTCAAGGAGCTTTGATCAGCAACAGGTCCATCTTGGAGCTGGCTGGAGCTCTCTCTGTCTGACATGAGGGCAGCTTTTGGCATTTTCTCGCAGAAGCCAGTCCCTCAGACCCCAGCTACAAAATCCTTGCCACACCCCTTAAGATTGTCACTTGCCTTCTTACTCTCTGCAGGACTTCTCCTTTGATTTCATCTAATTAAGGTTTTCCTAGTGCTTCAAAAATACTGAAGAAGCTAACATTGTACTAAAATACATGTAATCTTTCAAGGCTTTTCTGTACTCTTGTCATTTTGATCATATTGTCTAAGTGTTGTCACAGTGTAGCAACTCTAGCTTTTAGCTCTTCAGGCTTCTAACACAGCACGCCCTCTGTAACTGTGGGATATACTTGTTTCTGACAGTTGAACTGAAGTTCTTAACTGAAGTGGAATTCTGCTGCTGCTGACTAAACCTCCTTCCTCCAGGTCATTTGTAACTTCTGTTGGGTGGGTAAGGTTAGTACCTGTGGCAGACTGGTATCTGGCCTGAGATTTCTTTTATACTAGCCCCAGTGTAAAGAATCCCCTGTAGTCAGCTTGGCTAGTAGTCTTGGTAATGACAGTAAAGAGGGAGATAGGGACAACATCTCTTTGGTAAGCTTTTTTTTTTCTGCCAAAAGAGCCCCACAAAACATTTGCAGCATTCTTCTGCCTAATACCATCAGCCACTTAGACCGTTTAGTAGAACCTGTGCTTAGGATAAGAAGTGCTTTGTGGTTGGGGTGAATCCCAACAGGTTCCTTTTGTAACTTTTCATGTTAGTAAACTTCATTTATGCAACTTTTTCTTCCATATGTCTGTCTTTCCCTGAAACCACATTCTTGTGGTCTCTGAGGTACCTTAAAACCACTTTTGTGTGTGGTGTTTCGTGGGTTTTTTATGCTGATGGAATAAGCTAGGACAATGCTAGGACAATAAGCTTCTCCACAGGTCTTGGTCCTAGGTAAATCTCTGTCTAAACAGTTCTCCAAACACTGGTGGAGAAGATTGGCTAGCTAGATATTCCAGGTAATCACAGCATGTTCTGCACCTATGAAAATGTTGCTGTTGATTTCGTGTTCTGCAGATGGCAGCCTTCTCATCAGAACAAGCGGTACTGAACTTGTATCTCACAGCAGTACTTCAAAAGTAGACACAAGAATTCTTCCAATAAGATATTTAAAACCCAGGGCAAAAAATGCTGAAAATGCTGAGTTTTATTTGCTAGAAACTCCTATTCTCTAGACTTACGTTTACTTAATTGCATTTTACTTTTCAGGGAGAAGTGTGGGGTTGTATAAATTCTTCTTTGCCAGGTAAGAAATAGTAGTTTGCTATTGAATCATACTGCTTTTTCACCATATGCATGTTTTGATATTGTATCTACCACCTACGCCTATAGATTTTGTGATAATTTAACTTTCATTATGCTTCCACTATGAACTGTATTTGACATGTAGTTTCCTTTAATCTGAACAGGGTTACCTGTGTAGTTTTCTTTTCCTGGTTAGAAAATGTTTAATATGCTTGTATAATTAAATGTGTGCTTCTGTGACACATCCAGGAAATATCAGTTTCCTTCTTTTAAGGGTTTTCTGTTATTTTTAGTTCAGTTTACCTTTTATGTCTATAAAATCATGGATTATTGCAACTTTGCTCTCAATGCAGAATAATTTGGATAAAGCATGAGTAACAGAGGGAATTAGTAAGAAGTAGACAAGTAGTTCAAGAAGCACAGAGGCTCAGATCAAGAGTGAGACTGTTTGGTACAGGTGGATTTAGATAGTTAAAGCATAAATCACAAGACAGAACTGTTGTTAAAAGGAGAAATCAAAAATAGATGAAAATAGGCTTAAGTGTCCTATGTCATTTCTAAAAGACTTCAAGTGAAATTACCATACTATGTTTGAAAAAGCGGTAGTGAGGGAAGAGGAGGGTGTAACATTTTTATGTTACCTGCTCAGACTTCACCCCAGCCCTACTTCAGAAACGAACTGTTGATTCCAGTGCATGCAAAGAGATTTACTGTCTTATATTTTGCTAGTTATACTTAACCAATAGTATTTTTGGAAGTTGCAGGGCTTCTGTCTCATCTAAAACCTAATAAATTTTTATTTGGAAATAGTACCTGATCTTCATGGAAGTTCTGTAGCTCTATACAAATGAGTGGCAATGCTTTTACTGCAAGTAAGAAATACCTACTAAAGAAATATTTTTAAGTGTTAGGTGTGCATAAGCAAGTGAAAAAGCATCCCACTTCCAGATTGTCTTCCTATACTTTCTAAACTGGTATGGCGCCTCTTAAGTGCCGCTATGGTAGAATTTCATTATCCTCTGAAAGCTTTTTGGCTGGTCAGCCTCTCTGGGCTGTGGAGCTTTGGGCCTTCACTGGGTGCAGGACTTTGCATTTCCTTGTTTTTGAACTTTATGAAGTTCCTGTCTGCCTGTTTCTCTGGCTTGTCAACGTCCCTCTGAATGGCAGCACAACTATTTAGCATAGCAACCTCTCCACCCAGTTTTATATCATCTGCCAATACACTGCACCTTTTTTTTAACAAATTAAGAAAATCAACTACAATCACCTTCAAAATAGTTCCCTTCTGAGGTGACACACAGCTGCATATAATGTCACCAATGTTCAAAGCAATTGCACAGATCATTTTCTGAAATAGCTGTCGAGGATCTTCCTTTGTTTTTGCTTTCCCATCTTCTACTGACATGCTCTTCTTTTGAGCATGGACTTGATCTTTGGGAAGAGGGTATCAGGTCTGGCAATAAGGTGGGTGGGTAGTGAAGCACAGCACTGTTGTTGTTAGCTATAAGTGCCTCACAGACAAAGCATTGTGGGCTGGTGCACACTGACATTTTCTGACCAAGTTTGAGAAAACGTCCACTTGTATTGAGTGAAGCGATTGTGTTGAGCCTTGTCTCACTGTGACAGGTCAGAACATGTTCTGTAACCGTATCTTTGTCTCTCCTCTCCCACTCTTGGTTCCCGAGGTAGAGGGTTAGTCTCAGGTTTTTTTGTGTTGGACCACTTTTTTATGAAACTGTGTACAGCCCTCCCATTATCGGCATTGTCATGAGCAGTTGCAGAGTGTTGACTGGGTGAACAAATGACTGATAGTTATTTTTTTTCTTAACAGCTGTATGACATGCCTGGCAATTTAGTTAAGAATGCAGGTTTTTGCATATGGATTTCGGTGTCATCCTATCATAACACAGTGTATATGCTAAATAATTTAGGACGCTGCCTTTTAATTTACTGTTTGGTATATCCTTTCTGTATTTTCATTATAGTTTGTCTTTTGCCCTCTTACATTCCTTCCCCATAGGACCTTGATGTTACTGATCTGTGCTAAAATTTTGAAATTGTTTGAATTTACCAGTAACTTCATCCTAATAGTTACCTTAAAATGTAAATATTCTTGGAGACACCACTTGAGCTACCATTCCTTTTTACATTTGTTTCCATTTCGTTAAACCCATCACAGTGTTAACCCTTTTTTATGGCACATCCTTGCAAAACTACACTCTAAGTCATTTTTTATTGTCCTTGCTAAGACAGTGTTGTCAGCCTTGACTATTTTAGACTAGATGTTCAGGAATGTAAGTATTCTCTGAAAGAAAATTGGTTTTCCATATTTTCTGAAAGCAAATGTCATTAGTTTGTCGATATTTGTTTATTAAATCTAGTAGGCCTACAGAACATATAATATTTTTGAGACTTGTCTAGAATTGAAGTTTCTTTATGGCCATGCACACACTATACTGTTCAAGAAACTGCTTACAAAGGATGATGATCAAGGGACCCCCAGCTGAGGACGGAAGAGCAGACCCAGCAACCTGTAATTCTAGGTGATAGCTATGTTCATTTAAAGCGTTATCATTTTCTGTAAGCAAAACTTCAAAGAGACAACTAGGTGATCTGTAGTTCAGGGACCTGTATGATATCAGTTAATTTGATGAATAATCAGAACTATGGATTCCAGTCAATTAATTGTGCACTGAAGGTATACTTTCATTTAGAAATACATGTGTTTTAATTACCTTGACTATAGAATTAATTTATAAATTACTGTATCAGAATTGCAGTTCACTTTTTTTTGAAGATATGGCGTCAGTTTTTTCTCTGCAAGCTTGTCTGCTGCAAGTAAGAATCCTGAGGAGAGAGCCACTTGCCGAGAGAATGCTAACTGTGGCTGAAACTTATCAGCACTCTTAATTTGGCTTGTATTTGTAGCTTGCATCATTCTTTTAGCACAGTTTAGTTCCAGTAAAAGTATGTCTGAAAACCACAGGCTCTGTATTGCACAAAATACGGATGCTTGGTTATTCGTTGGTGATTCACTGGCGACTGCTCAGTGGTGACATTGTCCCTAAAGATGCACAGCTGTATTTATCATATGTTTCTCTTGGATATAGGTGGTTTTTGCAGTTCTCTGGAAATCTTGTTTTCATACTGTACTTCTTTTACACTTTCTAGATTGCCTGTACCTTACAATATCAATCCTACTAATACATTGCTCTTTTAATTGAAAGGAGTTTGTGTGTAACTCCACATATCAAAGTTATGCAGAAAAAACTGCAGCATTATTTTATGCCTTAAGTAGAGTGTAGAGGGTAGTTGATTTGGCAATGTACATGTGTAGTTAAATATACGTACATGACTTCCATGTAGACACGCATGTAGACATGTAGACACTGTAGACACTGATTCAGATTCCAACTTTTTGAGCATTGATTACAAACTACTGATGTATGCACAATGGCCATCTCTTTAACACTTTGAAAAAAGATGCTTAGTCTAGGAAAAACTTTGGTCTATACCTCAGTTATGATAAGCTGTTCTTTGCGACCTTCACAGCTGTAAAGAGGATTTTTCCAGAAAGGCTGGTAAATCAGTGGCCTACAGTGCTTCCAAAAGCTCTGAACTATTCCAGTGGTACACGGCCACTTCAAACTGCCAGAATGCAGGCAAGCAAAAGCTGTTCTTCCCCTTGACCTCCACTTGCTATGCAGTCCTTCTGTCTTGCTTGTGTCAAACATTAAGGTTTTAATTTGCGTTATAAGAAATGTAATTAGTATTTTAATTTGCTGAGAAAAGATATTATTTCAGCTAAAGATTTTGCTTCTCTGTACATTTACTATTAGTGTGTTTTCTAATTTGCCAATCAGAATGTCATGAAAGACTGATACTGTTATGACTTTCTATGCCACCAAAGTGTATTTTAAAAGAAGTTTTGTTCATAATAGATACCTACTGGTGATTGTTTTCCATTGATCACAATGATTTTTAGTGACTTTTTCTCCAGTATTTCCTTAGCATTTGAATTTAAGCTCACTGGTCTCACTCCTAGCCCTTTCACTTCCGTTTTTTTAAAGCTGAACATTCCATGTCAGTTTTCTAAACTGGCATTTCTACTAGGCTTAAGAAATTTTTTTTAATTAAGTGGTTGATTCTTTTACTTTGTACTTTTTGTTTCTATGTAAAGGATATAATTTGTGCATATACTGAAATACTGATTTATTTTTTAAATATTCATAACAAAAGTAAGGGGTTCGTTTCAGCTAGAAAGGAAGTGTCATGGTGGGCAGATAAGCACCACACAGCCGCTCACTCACTTCCTGCAAGTGGGATGGGGAGGATCAGTGGGTAAAAGTGAGAAAACTTGTGGGTTGAGAAAAAGACAGTTTAATAACTAAAAAGTGTAAGGAAAAAAAAGCAACAAAAAGAAAAATTATGCAAAAGAAAACACTTTGCTCACCACCAACCAAACTGATGCCCAGCCAGCCCCCACCAAGCTCCATCTCCCAGTTGTATCACTGAGCTTGATGTCATATGATCTGGGATATCCTTTTGGTCAGTAGGAGTGAACTGTCTCCAGTGTCTGTCCCATCCCAGGTCTTTGTGCAGCCCTAGCCCACTTGCTGGAAGATCACTATGAGAAACAAAGGCTTTGACTCTGTGAAAGCACTGTCAGCAACAACTGAAACATTCCTGTGTTATCAACACTGTTTTCAGCACAAATCCAAAACATAGTCCCATACCAACTACGATAAAGAAATTTAACTCCATCTCAACCAAAACGAGTATAGGAAGTTTGAAGAAAATGTAAAATAGGTGCTCTGCTTTGACAGAGTTGGTATAAAAATATGCTATTGAAACCACGAAGAAGATATGTCTCTAGGAGATAATGTTGTTAATTTCAATGAGGATTTTTTTACTATTGGTTTCTGTTGGCTTATATTTCAGATTAGATAAATCAAATTATCAAACTGTCATACTTCCAGTGAACATATAAAAATTTTTGCATAAAGCATCTTTAAACTTAGTGTATAGAAATTACTTTGTAATTGCCAAGTTTGGCATTTATTAGGGCACAGACTTGCTCTTTTCTTGCTTTAAGTTGGTTTCAAATTACTTCATAAATTTCAATAAAAATGTAATCTGTAAATAGGCTTCTTCAATGAGAACGTGATTATCAAATTTGGAAGTAACTGACTATGGGGGGAAGGGGAAAATGATGACATAGATTCTTTTTCTACTGTAATATGTACTGTCTTCTTTTCAAAGGAGTTTTGAAGAAGTCTGACGGGTGGGTTGGTTTAGGTTGCTGTGAGCTAGCTATTGCTGCGGAATGTCGGCAGGCATGTAAACAGGTATGGCTTTCTGATTGGTTTTGTGTGGTTAATATCAAATGATGCTGTGTTGAATTCATTTTTATATTACTGCTTATGAACTTCAGGCTTAGTGCATTTCTTCCATCACAATTAAATTATCATATAAACTCTTCTCAAAATTACAAAATATGATTGGATACTTCCCAGGAGGTACTGCTGGTGATAAATGCCAGCAACCACATTCCAAAAACCAAAACAAAGAATTTATGTTTTTAAAGTGAATTTTCAGCAAAAAAGCAAAAGTTCAAGTCTACTGAAATTAAAA
This sequence comes from Tapera naevia, assembly GCA_033556795.1. NCBI lineage: Eukaryota > Metazoa > Chordata > Aves > Cuculiformes > Neomorphidae > Tapera > Tapera naevia. The sequence goes on from JAUMJJ010000095.1 coordinate 1,952,611, forward strand.
TGTAATGGGTTTTGAAGGGGATAATTTTGGATCTGTGTTTTCAGCCTTGCTGTAAGATTAGGCTGATTGCTGTGATTTGATGAGCCCGAAGGAGAAATTTCAAGGCCTTAAGATTAGCTGTGCCTTTCTTGTACATTTTGATGCCACTTTTATTTGCTCTGTAATGACGATACAACCAAGATGAAATCTTACTAACTTTGGCACCACAGAAGTTCCGATGTCAGAGCTGGCAAGCTGGCTGCAGGTGTGTCCTAGCACTGCTGTGCTTGGCAAATGGAGCTAATCCAATCCACTTAGTTTTGGTTTGCAGACAGTAGGCACATGTTTATTGCTGATGTGGACTAGTTTGTTACTTCATAGTAATTTATTGACTGAATTCAGAAAGATTCTGAAGCTTTCTTCACTTATGCTAAACTTAATTTCTTGAATCTTTTTTGTTACAATCTCTACAAGAGAGTTGTTATTTTAAAATAATTATGAGTGGAAGACAGCATGTGGCTATTTCTCAGCTCTCCTTTTTTACAGTGTAATGTTTAGTGTTACAACATTGTTGTTACAGCCCCAAGTAGGATTTTGTGCCTGTTCAAAAAAGCTTTTGTTCATCAGATGGAAGAAAGTTGGTTTTGGTGTTATTATATAACTATTTGTGTGAAGTGACAGTTCTAAGCATGATTTGTAAATTTAGCAATGACCTTTTTACTAAAATCTTTGAAGCATTTTGTGATTTTTTTTTTCCCAAATATACGCATTTGACCTTAAGTACATCTTCAAAGTTAAAGAGCATATAATTATTATTGTCATCCTTGTGACTCAGTTCTGGAGCACAGATGTACTTACTATTCACTGTAGTATCTTGCATGTTACCTGTGTAATCTTGGACCAGCAGCTAGCAAATTGTTGTCATGCAAAAAAAAAAAAAGCTACCCTCACCCCAGAGCATATAGTTGGAACTATTTGACAAGAGATGAGCAGTATGCAAACTGAGTAGTGTGGAAAAGAGATGAGGAGTGAGTAAGGAAAGTGGAGGCTTTTGATCTTCTAAAAAGAAGATACGTGTATGTGTTCCCAAATGCATTCTTAGCAAAGTTTTCAGATGTTAAATGTTTTCCAGACTTCATAAAAACACTTCTATTTATTGCAGTGTCCTATGAAATTCTGTTAATTAAATCTTATGACTGTTACACCATTTCTCATTATGCTCAGAATCAGATGCTGTATTGTTTGATTGCAGACTCTGCTGTCTCTGATTCTTGACTATATTTTGTACCGTAGTTGACTCTGGTTGATACATTTCATATGGTTCTCATTTAAACTAAACTATAGATGCTTGCAAAATGTTAGGAGTAATGGGAAATATTTGGATTTTAATTTGGTTTCTTAAAACTTGAGGCGGTTTTGGAGTAATTTTGAAGAAGGTGATATGATAGGTCCAAGGTCAGACCTTACCCTGGTATTTTAAATTACTGGAGGGGGAAATAACTGATATTAGTACTGCTTATAATTTTGAGTATCTATCACATGAAAAAGGAGCAGGAGATACTCTACAGGAAAAAACTGATCTGCAGTTTGAAGGGAGAACTTCCGCAACTCAGTTTCACACTAGGAGCTATAGGACTGTGCATACAAGAGGGAGGAGAAAGTAAGTGGTACTGACCACGCAAAATGGGGAGATTCTTATACTCAGATTCTTCTGTTTCCTAAGTGTTTCCTGGGTTCTGTTCTATCTTGTAAACGTTTCACAGAAACAAAGTTACTTTACCTGCTTCCATTATCAGCTAACTTGGTGCTGAAATATGAGGTTTTGTTTTTTAATTAAATGTGGTATTGACGATCATAGTTGCTACTTCTTCTAAAAAATCTTTGCATGGTTCTTAAAAAGGAACATTTTAATAGGTCATGAATCCATGGTTACCACCGTTAATATAAAGGTAAAGTTGTCTTTATTTTCCAACATGATTTTATTATTTTCTACTACAAATAGAGAAATTCATCTGTCTTTTAGGCTTCTGCAAAGACTGATGTTTTAAAGCTCTGCAGGAAGGAATACGAGGTATGTGTGTATGTGTCTGCATATATCCTATTAAAAATTAATTGTTCCATGAATTCTGTAAAAAGTGGCCTTTGGAAGAGGGAAAGTCCAGTCTTGTAACAATCATATTTCTGGATATACTCATTTTCATCTATACAGTTTTGTAAAAGTACTGTTGTTTTCTGTAAACAGCACTTGTCTTTTTTTAGACTTGCATGTATCTTAATTTGAATGAAAAAGATGCAATTTTCAAAATGGAGACATGGATTCCAAAAAAAAAAGTTTGTTTCATGGGAGTCCTCTTGAAAGTCAGCGTTCATTGTGAGCATTCATTCCATCAGAAACATTTTGGCTTCTGTAGTGGGAAAGTCAGCTCAAAAGTGACTTATAATAAACTCAGGAAAGGATAACATTTTAAATATCCTATCTTAATGCAAATAATTTCAAATTAATTAATTGTTTGTAATATCAGTGAAATTATGAATGCCTACATTTATTTTAACTGTTCTTCTCTTAATCATCAGGATATTTTCATAAATCTACCTTTATCTATGTTATTATTAATACAGTTTGTAGAAATGCTGTTCTGCTAGGACTTCTTTTTTTTCGATCTATTTCTTAATTAAAAACCAAATTCCTAATACCCCATTACATCCCATTTTCTTGTGCTCTGAATTAGGTAGTCCTACATAAATTCTGCTTGTAATCAACAGTTCAGGATATGAGGCAATTCTCTGTTCTCTTCATTTGGTCAGAAGTATAACAGATTTCCTGTTTTTCCAGGAAACTCTAAATTCCTTCCCCTCACTACCCACCTTTAGTCCTTTTATCTAAACAATCTACAGAGTGTTTTCCTAGACTCTTCACTATTAATGCTACCTAGCTTGTTCTCTTAAAAAATGAATTTTCATTCTAAGTAGTTCTGTCTCCTCTCATGCTATGATATGCTATGCTATACTGTCAACATCTGTAAGCTTCTCTTCTATTATGCTGGTGTGTTTCCTTCTTTTTTCTGGATTTCTGCATTGCTGTAGGAGGTTGGCCAATATGTGTTGAAGGAAAACAGAAGAGGAAAGGTAAGATGTTAAAGAATGACTGGTAAATCGTAATAGTCATCTTACTTTTCCTAGTTCTTCTTTTTCCAGTTTTTATCTGGAATTTTGCAGAGTGTGTCCGGCACTCTTATGAAAGAGTGAACGTGCTGTTATTGTACAGAAAACCTTAACTCTTTCTGTCTGTGCAAGACTAAAAGAGAAGGAGAAAAATTATGGAAGAAAGAATCGGAGGAAAGAGAAGTTTTTTCAATAAGCTCTAGGAGTAGTAGATACAGATATTGTGTTAGGGACAGGAATTAAATATCTAATGTAGTAGATCTTGTTATTACGGAATTTTGTATGACAATTGTGATTGTTCTAATCTGGAGATTTTAAGTATTTAGAAATTAATCAATGTTGCAACCTATTAATTTTTGATCAGTGTATTAAAGATTGCATCCTACTAAACATTTTTTTATTTTAAAGTAGCATTGCGTACAGACATTTAAAAAATACACAACTTGCTGAGTATTTTTAAGTGTTGCTTTGATGTACTTTATTTCCCTTCTTTTGAAAGATTTTATTATTTTAGTCCTTTTTCCCATCTTCTGCTTCTCAGCTGCTCATTTTTTCATCTTCATTTTTTCTCAAGTTCTATGCATCTCAGCTCTTCTGTCTTTCACTACTTCTTCCAGCTGTCTGCTATCCTGTTGATCTTGCTCTGAAAATAAGGTAGGTAGTAGTCAAAGGAAGAAGAAAAAAGGAGCAGAGACTGTGTGGCTTGTATGTGTAGGATTTTCTCATTTTTCTATTTTTAAAAGTTTTGTATAAAGTTGAGGTTCATTTTTTTTAAAAGGCTGCATGGATTCTATGCTTCAAAGAGTAACTGAAAATAGTTGATAAGACTTGAAATAAGCTGTAAAGGCTTTATCGTTGCATTCAAGATCACTTTTCTTCTGTGCATGGAAAGGCTAGTAGTAAAATTTCCATTAGATTGTAGATCTTGTCTCTACAATGCATGTTGTGAGTTCACCTCACTCCGCATTAAGAACTCCAGTTCTTATTTCATGTGTAGTAAATAAGACATTCAAACTTCTTTAGTTAATTGACATTATGAGAGCTTTGCTGCAGCTGAGCACTATTAACATCTGCCATGCCTGTCCAATATAGTTGGAAATGTGTCCAGTTATTTAGGTTCTGCTCTTAAAACTATTTTTGACACACAGTAGTAAACACTTTTGATGTCCTTGGACTCTTCAAAGATATTTTTGCTCTCCCTGTTTAGCTTAATCTGACTTTGTTTTCTTAAAATTTTTAAACACAGAAACTTCAAAGGCAGTGCCTGCATCTTCTAGTGCAGAAGTAGGGATTCAGAAAAGTATTCACTGTGCTATGGTATTGGCTTGTTTTATCTTCTGGGGTCATATGATCCTGCTTTATGCTAAGATTTTAGTCTATGCTGGCTACTAATTGCCCCTTCTGTAAACTGCAGTCAACAGTTTTTAGTTCTTATGTGTTTTCTTGTGTGGATTAGTCAAATATAATAGATTGTAGCTGAAGAAGCTGTTTAGGACATCATTTAGGCAGAGGCTCCAAAACAGTTTTAATGAACTCCTAAGGCACATGGCTGTGTGTGGCTTCTGGAAGTACTAATTAACAAATTGAGGGTGGGAACTGACCATATACTACACTTTAGCTAATATTATTGTCATATTCTAGTGCTTTTTGTTTCTATGCTATTCAAAGAAGGTTAATAGAACATTCAATGATCTTGCAGAGATTTAAATTCTAGTGATTTTGTTCTAACTTACTGTGCAAGTGTTCTCACTTCTTTACTGGTTTATGCAATAGAGGAAAATCTTGGCCTTACTTGTTAATTACTGCAAGTTTTTAAAGTTCTTAAGGGGTGTGAAACATCATTTGAAACTTCAGCAGACTCCACTAAACCTTAGTATGTTAATCTTCTGACTGTATCTTCAGTTGATAGATTTGAAGATTAAATGAAACCAAGGAGATACCAACAGGACTTTCACTGTTGTTCTCAGTGAATCATTTTGTTTCCTAGTACATTGTTAACTGTATGTAATACTTTTAAATTAATATGGCCTTAATTGTATAGGCTCTATATTCAAATATTTAACATGATTAGGTTGCCCAAGACAACAATAGTAAATTTATTTTTCTGGAAGTGTTAATAGAGTACAGATACCATGACAAGTTTTAGGGAGAAAATAATCTTTCATTTTTAACAAAATACTCTTAATTTCTGGTGTGAAAGAACAGCTGTCACTTTTAATTTAAGATACAAGAGGCAGCTGTTTAGAAAAAACATGCATATAATATAAAGCATGCCTTATAATGCGGAAGACTTCTTCCTTCAGCAAATCATTCTGCTCTGTTTGTGTTTGTGTGCATGCATTCTGGATTTTGAGCCGTTACCTGCAGCTGATGAGCTCCAAAAAGAGCGAAACCAGTAAGGTCCTGCAGTACTGGCTAAAATCTTTCTTCAGTAAGCTTCTGGTGGAGCAGTCTGGACAATGTTCTCTGCTGGATGAACTTTAGTTGCCTTTTCCAATTTGTGTAACACCATAAGGTACATGGCTGTGTTGTCTGTGTCTGCCTGCCACTTTCCATTCCTTCTGCATATAGTCTCACTGGCTTTAGACCAGTTTCATCAACACTTGGTTTTAAAAAAAGAGCAATCTGAAAAATGAGATTAGTGCACAAGTAAAACAAATCATTGCATTTGTGTTTTGTAACTTTCAATATCGCCATCTTTATTGACTTAATATTTTGTTCACAAGTTGAAAATGGAATATCAGACTCTGTGTGTGTCTGTGTCTGTGTTCACAGTACTGGGTTTTTATACGCGTTTTCCCAGATCTTGATGACATGGTTTTCCCTTTAAAAAGAAGGTGTTTTTCTGCTCTTCTGTGTTGTTGTGGGTTTTTGTGTTTGCTTTTTGTTAGCTATATCTCTGGTTTATGTTTTAGTTTTCTCTGTCTTTCTTTTCTAACAGTTCACTAGCAGATTCAGATTGAAGCTTGAGAGGAAAGAAAAGCTGCTTGTTTCTTAAATATGAGTGCTACTTTACTGGAGATAGGCATTAACCCTGTCTTCTGTGATGAAGCTAGGGTTAGTAATTCAAAGCAGACTGTCTTAACACTTGTTGTCAGCTTTATTTGTGAGCTGATGGCTACACAATAATTTTTTTTTTCAGTGTCTCTCATGTCTGTATAGCAACGCTCCCTACGTGTGTACCTGTATTTTCTGTGAAATTGGACAGACCTACACAGAGCAAAGTCAGCACCATAACTAGCACTGTATTCTGTAGTGGCTACAGGCTCCACAGTTTCATAAAATACAATGAGTTGCTTTAACGACCTAGTGCAACTGATGTTTTTCCTATTCTTTCCTGGAAATGCCCTTTTTCCACACACATTCCCTCCCACTGATAGCCATAAAAATATACTTCTCTTTACCTTACTCTGCCTCTGGCATCTGGCAGGTCCCTCAAAAAGATGATTTCTAAAAGGTGATTTCTGGAAGATGATTTCTAAAAGGTGATTTCTGGAAGATGATTTCTAAAAGATGATTTCTGAATTCTATTCTATTCTACTTTAACTTAATATTATACCTGTTGAAATTGTTAACTTAAATTCCTAGGAGATGAGAAGAAAGTTTTTTCAGCAGAGTTACTGAGAAAAATCAGGTCATGAGAAGATGATTAGTGCCTGATCTGGTGTAAACACATACACAAGACTATATAACTGGGAACAGGAACAGAAGAGTTGAAAACAAGGTGGAAAAGAGAAGACTAACATCCCTTGACAGAAATATGAGCTTTATTACAGTGATTCATTAGTCTGTGAACTACAGTTACAAAGTGCTGAAAGAAGACTTATTATCTGGTTACAGCACCCTGCCTGTTTAGAATTTGTGTGTAAAATTGCTATAAGAAGATAATTTTGTCTCAACTTGAGCACTTTTAGAGGAGGAATGATGGTAGACACTGTAATCTTCTCCACATTTTTCTCTCATTTTTTGTATAGTCTGAACTGCAATCTGAACTAAAAGGGCCAGTGATGTCATTATACCTGAACTGCTTTTTATTTTTTTTTCGTAACATTCAGCTTTTAAATACCATGACAGTTTTTAGTTGAGTTTATAGCAGCATTACATCCCAATTCTAGGTCTTGTTTGTGCTAACAGTATGGTCAGATATTTGGTTATAACTGCAACAGGCAGACTGGAGCCTCTACTGTCCCTATGTATTAATTAATAAAGTTAAAATGATGCTTTCTACTTGGCTGATCTATATGCCACTTCCAGCACTTGATTCAGGGTGGATGTTGAGAAGTCTTAATTTCAGCAGCTTCTGAGGACATTGAGTTTTGTGTCACAGTGGTGTTGTATATGACAATTCCTATCTGACTGTTATTTCATTTTTTGTACACGGAAGGTCCCAAAGAAAGCAGATGGCCACATCGAAACAGTGACTTTTCTGATACCCACTGTCTGGCATCCACAGAGAAGGATGTATGATCCTGTAAAATTGGCATGAGCCTTTAGGCAACAGTATTTATACAGCTGTTCTTTGCAGGTGTAGGTGGTTGACTCTGTGTACGTATTCTGTTTCCATGAGTTCTCTTGTCCTTTATCTACGTTACATAGATGAATAGATAGCAGGATTTGCTCTGTGGGTAGTAAAAAGGGAAAATCTGAAGAGAATCAGATGAAATCTTGCTGCTGGGATGAGGAATGTTGCTGCAAATTCTGTGCTCTTGGGAGAAAAGATCTGAAATTTGGTAGAGGGTATTAGGAAATGTCTGAATTGTTACGTTGTGGGGTTTGGGGCATTGTTTTATGTAAGGCAGACTTGAATTTTTGTGAGGTGTTCTGAATAGACCTGTGCTTTTGTTTATGATCTCTAAAACTGTAAGTAGCTGATGTTGATGGGAAACAAACTTATATTTTCAAGTTAGATTTGTGTTTATTCTCTTACGGTCATTATTTCATTGCCACATCTGCCAGATTTTACCCATGGTTTAAGTGAATTCAACTGTAAGTAGAAGAAAGTGATCCTGCTTACTACAATATTGGAACTGCCCACTTTAAAATCTTGCATTTGACTATTAACATATTTCCACTATCCAAAAGTGTATTATCCAAAATATTATATGGCTGTGAAACTGCAGGATTGTGGCACTGTGATTTACATGGCGTAAAGGATGATTGGCGAGTTTGAACTTGTGATTTAAATTACAGCATAAAATAGTTAGTGGCATCACAGCTTGAGACTTTTCAAATCTGATTTAAAATGTGAGTCTTCAATCTTTTGCTACAGTAAATACTTTTGGCTCTTCAGAGTTTCATCAGAGCTGTCTGTGCAGGAATACAAATTCATTTGAACGCTAATTCACGTGTAGAAAGCTAGTCTGTGTTCTGGAGTGCATAGTCTTAAATGAACAACAGAAAAGAACATTGGATAGCTATGAAAATTAAGAACAACATTTTAAAAAGACTCATGTTTTGACTTGGGTAGTTACAAAACTTGCATGAGGAAAAAAGAAATTTAAACAGGGGAAGTGGGATTGTAGAATTCTGCTGTTCTCTAGTGGCATACATATGGTTACATGAGTAGCATTTCAATGAAAGAAGAAGTTGGGATTTTATAATATTTACTGATTATGGTGCCAGGATTTAAGATGTCTGGGAAGGAGAGTAGGTAAGGGACAGCGTGAGGGAAGTATTTGCTGAAGCTGTCCAGTCGAGGTGAGACTGCTTGTTTGTGCTGCTCGTGTGAGCAGAGATATGTTCTGTATTTACTCTTCTCTGTTCAGCACAACTGAATGTGAGTAAGCTGCTTGAGAGTAAATCCTCCACATTGAGATGCTGAAGTTACTGGTGCTCTTATGAGTTAGCCACTGGGATATTTGACCACTTTGATATTTATTTGCTCTGTAATACTACCTAGACTGCAGAGGGGAAAATAAGGACGCTGCCAGAATAGATTGACTCAAATAATCTCAGAATAAATCAAGTAGAGAATACAGATTAGAAAATGAAGTCCTGTACTCTAAACAATCTCTAAGACAAAAAAAAAAAGAAAATAAAAACATGATTCCTAACACATTTGTATTTTCTTCAGTTAAAAAATGTAACACTTCCATCTGTTTGCAGCAGTACAAATTTTCTCAAAAATACCCCAAAGATTACTCAGGATACCCACAACAGGGTATATGTGTTTCCTTTCTCCTGTCATTTTACATGTTGTATATCCACTAAACTGTACCTTTTGGCTGCAGTTTGATGGAGTTGATGCTTAAGCTTTTAATTTATATTGTTATCAAGTTAGAGATTTTCTGTTTGCATGTGTGCATCTGTGGAGGGTTATTTTTTCACATAGAATCTTTAAAATTTTTGTCATTAAAAAAACCCTATATTTTTCTACATCCTGATGTAGCATGCTGTTTCTAATTTAGTCCAGTAAAGTTTTCCTATTTAATTGCTTAAATATTTACTTAACTTTTTAAAATTGAACACAACTCAGATGACCCCTCATCTTTTAATTTCCTACTTCCAGTATTTTTATACAGTGTTTTTGTTTTAATCCAATCTAATGAAACAAATAATAGCTGAGTTAGATTTATTACCTCATTATAAGAAATAACTGGACACCAAAATATTTATTTGAAGTTTTCTGCCTTGTAACACTATTTTTGTTTCGATTTCAGAATGCTCTCTTTAGTTGTATTAACAGAAATGAAAGTAAGTATGTAACGAATAGTTTCTTTTTTGTTTTTCTTTGATAATTTTCTGTCTTTTCTCCTCTAAAATGTAAGAGATTCTGTGAGTCTACATACACAAATCATACAGATTCAGTTCAATAGAAGGACAAACCGCATGCATAAATTTTCTTGCTAAGTGGTAAGGGGATTGGGCTGTTCATGTAATTTATATCAGTTTTTATTTATCTGTTTTTTTGTCCTAGTTTGATGATCGCTTAAAAGATCATTTTTTTTCCACTTTGTTCATTTGATGAATGTTAAGTAACAAAATTAAATGCATAGGTGAAATCTTGCACCATGCGCAACTGCTTTGTTGCCCAATGTCTATGTAAAATGAAAAGAAATCAGTATCTCAGGACTAATTCTAGTAAAAGTATTTCTCAAGAACTGTAGATTTGATAACATATGAAAAATGGGTGAATTGTGATGCCATCTCTATTTTTTAATGAGTTTTGGGATACAACTCACATTTATTTGTTTTCTATTGGTATTTGTCTAATAATTCAATTATAAAACAAATCAGGTTACATTAAATAAGAACAAAATTCAACCGGCTTGCTCATGTCTTAAAGTTCAAGACTGCTTTAGCAACTTCTTTCTCCAGCCAAAGAAACAAATGTAATTTAGCTAGTTACAGATATTCCCAGTCATTCTGTAGACAGATTATTTTAACACAGCATAGAAGAATTTCTTCATAACCTTTTCACAGTAATACCTTGGGCATCATTGTGTGTGATACAGACATGCTCATATCTTCATTTCTTTCTGAGAACCCATAGATTTTCTGTTTTTTGTTGGTTTATTTCCCCAGTGGGGTCAGTCTGTTGCAGTTATGCAGGTCATCATACAAACTGTCGGGAATATTGTCAAGCAATTTTTCGGACAGACTCATCTCCTGGTCCTTCACAAATTAAAGCAGTTGAAAATTACTGTGCATCTATTAGCCCTCAGCTTATACACTGTGTGAACAACTATACGCAGTCATATCCAATGAGGAATCCTTCAGATAGTAAGTATTAAAAAATCCTTTACTGAAAGTTATAAAGAATACTGGAAATGTTCGAGTATTGCATGCACTTTTTATGTAAAATATATTATTGTATAAGTCTATTGTATAAACTGTATTAATGTATTTCTATATTATAATTATATGACTATATATAATAATAACTTTTTTGGTAGCTACCTTATTTATTTTTATTTATTTTTTAAATTCTACATATTGGTGATTTTTTTCCAGAGTTGATTCTCTTTGCATTTAAAAGAAACAATTTTATATAACATTAATGGGAGGGCAAAAAAGCCTCCTTAAAGCATTTTTTCTCTGAGGGCTATTATGTCATGCATCTTGGTTGTTATTGTTATGTTTGGTCATTAACTATTTTTAATTTTTTAACAGGTTTGTATTGCTGTGACAGAGCAGAAGACTATGCGTGCCAGACTGCTTGTAAAAGAATTCTAATGTCAATGAAAACGGAGCTTGAAATTGTTGATGGACTTATAGAAGGATGTAAAACAATGCCACTCCCTCAGGATCCACTTTGGCAGTGTTTTCTTGAGAGCTCAAGATCTGTTCACCCAGGAGTCACTGTGCACCCTCCACCTTCCACAGGCCTCGATGGAGCTAAGCTCCATTGCTGTTCTAAAGCAAACTCTTCCACATGTAGGTCAGTATCTCTCTACCCTCATTTCCGATTGTGACAATGCTTCAGAAGTTGTCTCATATCAGGCCTTTGCCCAAAACCTGCTACGTACATTAAATAAAGAGTTCTGTGAATTCTTGGAAAAAAATACAGGTTTAGATAATCAAACGGGTGCCACATTCTGTCCAATATTGTATCTCAAAAAATACTGTTCCATAATAGGAGTCACACTTTTCTCACTTTCAGCACTGGCTTATTAAAGCAGGCATACTAAGTTAATGAAACCTATGCCTTATTTGTTTTCAAAACAGCTAATATTGCAACAAGGTGAAGAGGTCTTAACCAGATGCTAAAGAGAGAGCCAAGTGGAAAATGAACTGTACAAACTGTCAAGTACTTGGTTGCTGCAAGTTAAAATTTTAGCTGTATTCCTTACTCGATGCTATTCAGACTTTTTTTCAATGGAACATAACTTGTTATTTAATAAGAATTAATTTAATTAATTTAATTAATAACGGAACTAACTATGTGGACATTTTAATAAAAAAGGCTATCAGCAAATAGTTGCCAGTAACAAAACAACAGATGCTGAATGCAGGATGAGTATAGTGGTAGAGCCCTGGAGATAACATTGCTGTTTAGAACTTTGTAATTGATAAAATATCTTTCAATTGCTTGCTTTGACAATGCTTTCTAAAAATGGAGCCTTCCCTCATATTTTCAATATGCAGTAGACTTTAATAGTACAGTGAAGTTCCAAACATTCAACTGAGATGGGAAAGGTCTTAGTTTGTAGAATGTTGCTGTGAACAAAGTGGCTTGAGGATTGCTGACACTAGGAAACATCTTAAATGCAAGCGACAAGTAGTACACCTATTTCAAACATCAGGGCAAAAAGCAAAATATATTTTGCTTGCCAGTCTTTTCTGTAGGAGAAGAACATGTGATTTGAAGTTGAAGAATAGGGTTGAAGTTGTTCATTGTCATGTCAACCTGGATTTATTACAAGTAAAGTTAGCTGGGAAAGTTCTCAAAGTCATTAGTTCAAGTTTCCAGCTATTACATTTTTATTGAATATCGCAGTTTTGTATTATGAAGTCTTTCAGTCTTATTATCTTAAAGATTTGCTAGCATTCTTAGGCAAAGTTGGAAAACTTAGAAAACAGTGAAGTGCGGTTATTTCTTTGAGCACAACATTTGGATATTCTTGCAGAGTTTGTGGGCACTAACGTAATATTCTCCAGTGAGCATAGCTGTTGTGACCAGCAAAGAAACAATAGGCTCTGCTATAGCTGAACGATTGCTGTTCTTTTAATTTCATTTTCTTCATCTATATGTTTTTTTCCAGAGAGCTCTGCACTAAACTTTATAGCACGAGCTGGGGTAATTCACAGAGCTGGCAAGAATTTGATCGCTTTTGTGAGTATAATGCAGTTGAAGTTTCCATGTTGACCTGTTTAGCAGATGTGCGAGAACCTTGTCAGCTGGGCTGTAGAAATCTTACTTACTGCACTAATTTTAATAACAGGTAGGAGAAAGATACTGAATATTTTATAAAGGAATTCCTGTGCTTTGATTAAAAGAATAAATTAAAATGTTTTTCAAGCTTATATGTAGCTGTCTTTCTGTAAATATTTATTTTATGTAATTTGAAAATAAACAGTTTTTCTTTAGAATAAACTTTTGAAAACGTATTTAACAACACACATAACAAAACTTACAAGGATAAAAGCTAATCTATGGACTTGTAAAATGTCATCGAGTATTAGCAGCGTATTGCTCTTACTACATAGACAAGTAAGGTATGATTACTGGAATGTTGTGTATTGCAAATAAGGTAAAAATTCTTGTTAAATTTACATGTTACTCTTTTTCAAAACACCTTTTCTTTCAGAAATATTTCTGTGGTTTTATACTATAAGGCAAAATGAAAGATTTAAAAGTAGTGTCTGAATTTGTAATTGTAAGGTTACAAGTCAGCTTGAGTTTCAAAAAAGCATTTGAAATTTTGTTAACTGTTAGAGGTCTGGCTTTTCTTTGAAACAGTATACAGTTGCATGAATATTATATGAGTAGTAGAATCACATATATGATATATGGAGCCTGGATAAATAGAAATGGTAAATCAACTTGCATTAGTGATTCACCAGGAAACATTCACACAGGTAATGAGGATATCAAAGGTATTTGCTTTTTAGTCAGGTAAGAAAGCTGACTTTCAGGTAAAAATTTAAATGATATTTGATCTAAGAGATAGAGGTGAGAAGGGAGCTTCAGCCTTGAGTCTTAAAGAGCTTATTTTAGAATTCAAACCAATTTTGATCTTGCTTAACTGTGGAAGGGATTAATTTATTTTGTACCACAAAAAGAAAGCCATATCGAGATTGTAAAATTCATATGGTGAAAGTTCAAATATGTGGTGTTTCCTTTTTCTTCTGTACATGCCATATCCTAACTTCTTCTTTTAAGACCAACAGAACTTTTTAGGAGCTGCAATACTCAGTCAGACCAAGGAGCCATGAATGACATGAAGCTATGGGAAAAAGGAAGTATTAAGATGCCATTTATAAGTATTCCTGTGCTTGATATTAAAAAATGCCAACCAGAAATGTGGAAGGCAATTGCCTGCTCACTGCAGATTAAACCTTGCCACAGCAAATCTAGAGGAAATATTATCTGCAGGTAAGTACTGTGAGGGCAAAAAAGCACTGTGGAGGTTCTGCTAAGGATTTTAATGAGAACTGAAAAGCTTCTGTAGGACTGTGTTTGATTTATGTTAGGAAAACATGGCAAGGCAAACATGAAATGAATATGAGATTGTGTAGTTGCTGCTGCTTGAATTTCTATCACTGTAAATGGAAGATGCTTGGCTTTTAATGAGATGGATGTATATGGTTCCATTGTAAAGCTGATTTATTGTTGGAGTGGTTTTTTGACCTTCTGTGGTGTATGTAAAGCCCTTCCTCTTTTTCAGTTTTGGGACCTACTAGTGAATTTCAGCTGACAGAAAGATCTGAAAAAAATTAAGTTGTTTATTTTTTAAAAAAAAATTTGAATGTAGGTGATTGGGTAGAAAAGAGGCCAGTTATTGAGATAGGGTTCAACTCGTATTAGACGTTAGTAAATCAATGCTTGGCTTTAAAAGATCCATGCATATGATGCCATAGATAATAAAAGATCCCCAGCCTAAAGTAGAGCAAGAGCAGTGTAAGTGATAGTTTCTGTCCTTGTGTCACGAATTTGTTCTTTCCCCCTATACGTAAAATGTAGCGTATACATACACATATATAAACACAGTGAATTGAGGCAGAAGGGGAAAGTTGTGGATTCGGGGAAGGGAAGAATGTGGAAAGGCATCTTTTTCATACAAGATGTTTTTTCTTCCAAGTAATGTTCATGAAGTTCTGTTCCTTTATTTATATGAAGATCAGATTGTGTGGAAATACTGAAGAAATGTGGAGATCATAATAAATTCCCTGAAGGCCACTCAGCTGAAAGTATTTGTGAGCTCTTATCTCCAACAGATGATTTGGAAAACTGTATCCCATTGGAAACATACCTGAGTAAGTATCAACCTATACAAAAAAATTAGAAACCAAGATACTTTTAATGCTTATCATTGCTTTTAAAAAGTTTCTTTTAAAGAAACTTTTTTGAATTTGAAAGTTTCTTTAAAGAAACTTTATTGAATTTGAAACATTTTATTTAGCTTATTAGAGAAAATTTGGGGGATTTTTTGAATTTCCATAGCTTGTTATGTTTAGTCCTTATTGGATGTATATGGCAAGGTTGTTTTGGTAGTGGTGGAGGCTGCAGGTGCTGTATGGGAAGATGTTAGGGACTGCACTGTGCCAGACACAGCCGGCTTGGCATTGTGCCCCCTATAAGCCAAAGCTGAGCCCCTTAGCAAAGTTTGTGGTAGCACCAAGGTCAGAGGAGAAGGGAGAGGTGTGCAATGGCAGAGCAGATACCCATGAGTCAGCCTGTGGAGAACCCCATGCTCCCGGCAGGTGGGTACACCCTGAAGGAAGTGCAGCCCATGGAGGGCCTACTCTGGAGCAGAGGAAAGGTGTGACGAGGAATGAAGTGGCAGAGAGAAACTGGTGTGTACTCATCATAGTCACCATCATCCCACTCCTTCCCAATGCCCGTTGCATCAACTGGGGTCAGGGCAGAGAAATCTAGAGTGAAGGTGTGAGGGTGAGCCTGCGAAAGGGAG
Organism: Tapera naevia; assembly: GCA_033556795.1. Classification (NCBI taxonomy): domain Eukaryota; kingdom Metazoa; phylum Chordata; class Aves; order Cuculiformes; family Neomorphidae; genus Tapera; species Tapera naevia. Next base: position 1,968,327 of record JAUMJJ010000095.1, read on the forward strand.
GAAGAAAGAAGCTGCTCTTATGTTTGTCTTTTTGTTTCCACTACCTGAATCTGTAATTAGATATTCATTTTTTACACCCATCCCATTTGGGATGGGGGGGACTGGATGTAAATTTGGCTGTTAGCGAAGGCTAACCCGCAACACTTCTCTTTTAGGGACTTTGTATAATTACTGCAAATACACCAATCTGTACCATCTAATAATCTGGCTTGTTGAAGTTCAGGTTTTTTTACCTACTTGAAGATAGATTAGCTAACCTTACTTCAACAAAAAACTGTTCTTCAAGAAGCTGTCTTACCTGCCAAATAGTACTATAATAAAAGACTAGCACTATTTGTTTGCAAGGCACAAGTTGGATCATGCTTGGGAGGACTGATCTCAAATAAATGCCACTTAAACAACAGTATGATTTGGTGCACAACTTCTTCATGTATAAAATTACACTTTTGCCTGATGCATCTGTTCTTTAACTGTACAGTTAGAATAACCAAAAAACAACTCCTAAGAGAATTGAACATGAGTTTAGTAGGTATATGGAAAAATTTCGTATTGGTTCTAGGTTTCATTTAAATGTGTCTTTTTACATTATTTTCCAAATCTGCCCTGCTCTGTTGCATATTTAGCTCTGTAGGATTTAGACTTTTGTATCTTTATAGGATTTATCTGTTTCGTTCTTCTGAATTAAATTTTGATATTTCTTTTGCAGAATCTCAGGAGCTTTAAAAATATTAAAATTTTTGTTAGTAAGACCTACAACTGACAGCATGCCTCAACATATACTGGTTCCCAGAGAGATAATATATTGAAGCTTTAGGTGATTCTTCCTGTTTAGCTGCTGCTTTTCCATTGTCTTCCCTTTCCTTAATCTTGTAACAGTAAGACAATACTAGTGTGTTAAAGGGAAAACAAACCCAAGTATATTTTAAACTTCCAATTTGTTAGTCATTGACAATGTGACTTCTCCTGATTAAACTGCTGGTCATTGTCAGTTTGTATTTTTGTCATATAGAGAAAATTACTGGGGAGGCAAGATAGAGGAAATATGTTTTGCTTGTCAAGAGTCATCTGGGTCATTATTTCCAGGATGGAGGACTAAACTTTTGAAATAAGTTGCCTACCTTATCATGTCAAGCTTCTATAAGTATAGTTAAAAAATTATAAATATTTCAAAATGGTCAAAATTGTATTTTACTAAATGTAAGAAATGCTGTGCTTTACTGAAGAAAAATAAACTTTCATTTAAATCAATATAGATGCTGTATATTCTGTTTCCAGGACCAAGTTCTTTAGGTAACATTGTAGAAGATGTAACACATCCGTGTAATCCAAATCCGTGTCCAGCTAATCAGTTATGTGAAGTAAATAGAAAAGGATGTCAATCTGGAGAACTTTGTCTTCCATACCTGTGTGTGCCAGGTAAGGGGTTTTGGACTTCTGTTTACCTGAATTTTGCTGATAAACATATGTTACTGAAATTTCGTTGGAAGTTTTGAAGTGAATTGCTGATACCCCAGAAGAACTGCTATCTTTTTTTTCAAAAGCTGTAGCCTACCTTCTAGCTTTTTTCTCCTTGTGTTTCTATTTTTACTGTCTGTTGAAACATAGTGTCTTATTAGAAGATGTATTACTTACATTGTTTCAGAAGGAATAAATATCCATACATAATCTCTAAGCAGCCTGCCTGGTATTTAAAATTGCAAGCATGCAGTACTGAAAATCCAGTGCAGCTCACTGCTTCTGCAGACACTATGTCATATATGCTCTGTATTTCCATACATTATTAGCCATATCTGCATTGTTTTCCTTACTAGTGAAATAAATTGACATTATTACTTGCCTTGAAATTAATGAAATCTGGCTGTCAGTCTTGCGAGGACATTTTGAGAGCTCTGAGAATCTGATGAAGTGCAAGGTGCCCTGTGATATATTCATTTGCGTTGGATGAAATTCCAATGTTGCATTAAAGTTGGTATCTTGCATGAAATTGTCTCAAATCCTTCTTCATAGGCCCAGTTATCATCTCAGAATCTCTCCAGCAGCTCATAGGTAAATAGTTCTGGTCTGAGTAAATTAATACCTAATATTTTTCTTAAGAGTTTAAATCTTGCTGTTTCACTGGATTCAGAGTGTCTAAGTTTAGGGCTTGGGAAGGAAGTAACATGGCACGTGATTTATGTGCCTCCCCCCTTCTTCTCTCTACTACGCAAGCTTGCAGAACTGACGCAGCATTTCTGCACTTCATCTTTAATGACTGGCAGCACAGTTCATTGGCTGGAATAAAAAGGCAGAACTGCAAGGCAGATTAGCTCTTTGTGTCTCCCAAATCTGTATGTAGACTTGCAATTTGGAGGCAAAAATTTGGGAAGCAACAAAAACATAAATAATGGATCGTGTTGCTTTGTCCTTCTGCAGTACCTACGTAGAGAGAGACTAAGCAAGTGGGAGTGACACTGATTTTTAAACTGAGTTCCATGAAGGAGCCTGCTTTCTAGGGGAATTAATAGAGAGCATTGCTCTAAGTGTCTCACATAAGTTTCATGAGCCTCTTTCATTCTAGCAGGTCTGTAGCTGATCAGCAGTTTCTCCCCTGATTTCTAATTATGAAAAGGAAAACTTGAGTTTTGCTTCACTTGTACATCTACTACACTTGTGGTCTTCTAAAAGCGGGGATAGACTTCAGCTCATTCTTTTTGTGAGCCTAGGGACATTTTTTGATTATGTTCCTGTGACCCTTTTCAGTTTTCTGAAAGCTGAGTATTATTACTATGGTTGTCTTCATTTGCTGCAAAAGTTGTTTGAGGTGACCTGAAAACAGGCTTTACCCAGAGCTTTCAGAGAGAGACAGTTTACTTCCTGTAACAGTTGGACGCTGACTTTTATGTTTGAATTCAGTCTTTTTATTGGTTGAAAGTTTCCAGGGATTTGTTGTAGTTCATCACTTCTAGGGTATTTTTAATCTTCTAGTTCTGTTAGTATTGATTCTTTGCAATTTTTAAAACCATTTTTCTTCTTTTCCATTTTTTTAAATCGTTTTCCTGCTTTTTCTCCGTTTCCCCTCGCTTCACATCTACCTATAAGAGTCCTTCAGTGCTACCATAAGAGGTAAAAGTAAGGAAGAAAGACATAATAAAATACATGAGAGAGGGCAAATGGCCGGGCTTTGCTTGTGAGACCCTTTAATTTAGTTCATGTATTGGAGAGAGTGAAGCACATGTGACATTTGTTAAATCACGTGTATTTTATACTAAACAGAACTGTGGAGAATGAGATTACTTGAGAATTCCTGGAATTACCAGTCTTTTCTCTGAAGTGACATTTTACTGGTTCTTCAAAACATTGTCCCAAGCAAATATATTGTATTTCATACTTGCTGCCTCTGTGAAATGAGTGAACTTCTCTAAAGGGCAAGACCATGGCTGCTTTAGGGATATCTTATCTTTTTCACAAGTCAAAAAGTAGTAGTTATTTTTTGGTAGTGGCGCTTGCCATAGTATTTACTACATATGAGCTAAAATTTGTCCTATTTTTATATAGGTTGCAAACTAGGAGAAGCCTCAGATTTTATTGTCCGTCAAGGTACGCTTATTCAGGTTCCATCCTCAGCTGGTGATGTTGGTTGTTACAAGATTTGTACCTGTGGACACAGTGGATTGCTAGAAAACTGCATGGAGATGCGTTGTGTCGACCTCCAAAAGTCATGCATTGTGGGAGGACAAAGAAAAAGTGAGTATTGGAACTATATATATTTGTACAACAGCTGTTCCTTAAGTAATGAATTTTGAGGTACATATGAAGACCCAGAAGATCTGAATACAGAGCTTTAACAGAAAACACAGAGATTGATGTTTGCATCCCTACATATAATGCCTGTTTAAGTCTTACATATGCTGGAGGGTTCCATTGTTTAAATCAATATTGAACTGTGTCTGATTCAACCAATAAAAATCCTGTGTGAAGTGTGTTGTTAGAACACTACTATGTTGGGTTTACATGGCAAGGTTTTGGTAGCAGGGCAGGAGAGGTGGCTTCTGTGCAAAACTGCTGGAAGCTGGGGCCAGCTGGCTCCAGTGCCAGAACCACCTTTGGCTACGGCTAAGCCCCTCAGCGATGGTGGTGATGCCTCTGTGATGATGTAGTTAAAAAAGGGGGGAAAACGGTGAAGGGGCAACAGCAGAGAGAGGGGGAAGGCTCAAGGGGGACGCACGTCCCTGCTGCCTGCCCCTCACCCTGTGGCGAGGCTGCTAGGGTTCATTGGATCAATTGGGCCTGTCCGGCCTGGCAGGTTGGTGTAGAGAGAGAAGGAACATATGGGAGAAACAGCAGACACCAGATGAGAGAGAAACAACTATGCAGATGCCAGTGAACTATCACGTATTTCAGCACTGGGCATTGTTTAGTGTCTATAAAGCAGCCCTTTTAAATAGTGTCAGACTGCAGTCTATGTGTTATTAGAGTAAGTCAAAGATACCCAATAGGTCCAAAATCACTTTTTATACCATGTAATAAGGACTTTCTGAACTTCCCTTCCCTTCCCTTCCCTTCCCTTCCCTTCCCTTCCCTTCCCTTCCCTTCCCTTCCCTTCCCTTCCCTTCCCTTCCCTTCCCTTCCCTTCCCTTCCCTTCCCTTCCCTTCCCTTCCCTTCCCTTCCCTTCCCTTCCCTTCCCTTCCCTTCCCTTCCCTTCCCTTCCCTTCCCTTCCCTTCCCTTCCCTTCCCTTCCCTTCCCTTCCCTTCCCTTCCCTTCCCTTCCCTCTTATCAGATAAGATGAGGATAGTCTCCACTCTGCCCAGGAGAAGGATTTCCACTCTGTCCCTTGTGACTGCCCTTACCCTATGCGAGTTTTGTTTTCCTTCAGGATCATCACTTCTCTCTTTAAACGTTATTTTTGGAGCTTGGCTGGATCACGGAATGACTTTTGTTCCCCGGACACCCTCCGGGGTGCGAGAGCACCCCCCACTGTCCTTGAAATATAACTGCACTATAGGAGCAAAGATGGGACTTACTTAATTCATTTGAAGGGTTGGGTTGCAGAGTTGCTGTCTGTTCGGTTTTGTGTTTGGTTATATATATATTTGCAGTTGAGAACTGTTATCTTTTACTATAAAACTTTTCCCCCTGATTAATTGCAAAAGGGTTGTGATGATTTTCTTGTGGGAGATACTCATCTTAGTTTTCCTTTAAACCAAGACAGTTTTCCACAACCAAGAAGCAGCTCAAAATGCCTTTGAAAAATTAATCAGTTCCAGGATTCCGGAGTTCTGTGCTACTGAAATAAATAGACTTGTTTCTTGTTGACAAATATGTGTAGTTTCTAATGGCTCATTGCAATTAATAAATTTTATTCTAAGCTGAGATGTACTGCTTTAAAGTTAAATGGTTAAAAAATAGCAATTATTTTTGCACTAACTTAATACCACGTACTACAATACCACTTCTTCTGTTCTCTCCATGTATGTCTATTTGCAGCTTTAAATTGTTCTAAAAAAATATATACAGAGTTTGAAAGGATAAAGTGCTTGTTTGCTTGCTTAACTAATTAATCAAAACCACAAGTGAACAGACTTTTCCTTTAAATTAATAAAGCAAGACTAGAAATCTAAGTAAAGATAGGCACTTCTATGGGAAAAGAAACTGAATAAGGAAAATCGAAGGAACAAATGAAATTGAGAATGTAATATCTATGTAGCATGAGTATATCATCTTCTGATATATTTTTATCAATTGTATGCATTTACTTAATTTCTTTTATTTTAAGGCCATGGAACATCCTTTAATATAGATTGTAACGTTTGTTCATGTTTTGCTGGAAACTTGGTGTGTTCTACGCGTCAGTGTTTAACTGAGCACAGTTCAGAAGATGAACGTCGGAAGTTTACAGGTAACTTGCCAAACTATGGAAACTAAGCTTCATATTCTTAGAGCGAGGATTAGGTTCTAAATTCTTTCTACCATATTAATGGAAAATACCTGATAATTTGTTATTAATATGTTCTTTTAATTCTCATATCCAACCTGCACTTCAAAAAAAACCACATATTTTTAGAAAAAAAAGTTAACACTGAAAAATAAAACCTCAGGTAATATGAAAAAATAGACAGAGATAGGATAATCATAGAATCATAGAATCTTCCAGATGGTAAAGACCTTTGAGATCATTGAGTCCAACCGCACCTATCATCCACTAAACCGTGTCCCTCTAAAACTCGTTTACCCATTTTTTAAACACCTCCAGGGATGGTGACTCAACCACCTCCCTGGGCAGCCTCTTCCAGTGCCTAACCACACTTTCAGTAAAGAAATTCGTCCTAATATCCAGTCTGAACCTCCACTGGTGCAACTTATGGCCATTTCCCCTTGTTCTATCACCTGTCACTTAAGAGATCAACACTTGCTCTGCCACAACCTCCTTTCAGGCAGCCATAGACAGCGATGAGTTCTCCCCTCAGCCTCCTCTTCTCAAAGCTAAATAACCCCAGTTTCCTCAGCTGCTCCTCATAGGACTTGTTCTCCAGCCCCTTTACCAGCCTCACTGCTCTTCTCTGGACACACTCCAGCCCCTCAATGTCCTTCTTGTAGTGGGGGGCCCAGAACTGAACACAGTACTCAAGGTGCGGCCTCACCAGTGGTACCGGGGTACCATCACCTCCCTTGTCCTGCTGGCCATGCTGTTTCTGTTACAGGCCAAGATGCCACTGGCCTTCTTGGCCACCGGGACACACTGCTGGCTTGTATTCAGGTGGCTGTCAGCCAACACCCCCAGGTTCCTCCTCCTCCAGGCAACTCTCCAGCCAGTCTTCCCCAAGCCTGTAATGCTGCATGGGGTTGTTGTGCCCCAAGTGCAGCACTTGGCATTTGGTCGTGTTAAACCTCATCCCATTGGTCTCAGCCCATCGATCCAGCCTGTCCAGATCCCCCTGCAGAGCCTCCCTTCCTTCAAGCAGATCAACACTGCCACCCAGCTTGGTGCTATCTGCAAACTTGCTAAGGGTGCATTTGATCCCTTTGTCCAGATCATTAATAAAGATATTTAACAGGACTGGACCCAGCACTGAACCCTGGGGAACACCACTCATGACCGGCCTCCAAGTGAATTTCACCACATTTACCACAAGTCTTTGGGCCCGGCCATGAAGCCAGTGTTTCACCCAGCAGAGGGTGTGCCCGTCCAGTCCAAGGGCAGCCAGTTTCTCAATCAGAATACTGTGAGAAACAGTGTCAAAGGCTTTACAAAAGTCCAGGTACACCACATCCACAGCCTTTCCCTCGTCCATTAACCTGGTAACCTTGTCATAGAAGGAGTTCAGGTTGGTGTGGCAGGACCTACCTTTCATAAACCCATGTTGACTGAGTCTGATCACCTGGCTGTCCTGCATGTGCTGTGTGATAGCACTCAATATGATCTGCTCCATGACCTTCCCCGGTACCGAGGTCAAGCTGACAGGCCTGTAATTCCCCAGATCCTCCTTCTGACCCTTCTTGTAAATGGGAGTTACATTTGCCAATCTCCCGTCGAGCAGCACTTCCCCAGTCAGCCAGGACTGTCGATAGATGAGGAAAATGGGTTTGGCAAGGACCTCCGTCAGCTCCCTTTATATCCTTGGGTGTATCCCATCCAGCCCCATAGACTTGTGAACATCTAATTGGCCGAGCAGGTCTTTAAACAAACCTTCTTGGAGCATTGAGGGTTAGTCTTCACAGTCTTCTGACTCAGGAGGCTTGGAGCCCAGAGACCATCTTACCTTCCTATTAAAGACGGAAGCAAAGAAGTCATTAAGTACCTCTGCCTTGTCCTCATCCTTTGTTACTACCGTTCCCTTTGCATCCAGTACAGGAGGGAGATTCTCCTTGGTCCTCCTGTTGTTGTTAATATACTTGAAGAAACATTTTTTGTTGTCTTTCACTGAACTGGCCAGTTGAAGTTCCAGTTGGCTCTTCTAATTTTTTTGCCTACATGATCTCATCTGCTCCTTGTAGTCCTCCTGAGATGCCTGCCCCCTCTTCCAAAGCTCATATATTTTCCTCCTTTTCCTGAGAACAACACAGAGCTCTCTGTTAAGCCCTTCTTCCCCATCGACTCATTTTACGGCACATGGGGATGGCCTGCTCTTGCGCTGCCAGAACTTCCTTCTTGAGGAGCATCCAGCCCTCGTGGGGTCCTTTGTCATTTAGAACTGTCTCCCACTGGACTTTATCAAGCAGCCTTCTAAACAGTTCAAAGTTTTCCCTCCAGAAGTCCAAGGTGGCAGTTCTGCTGACCCCCGTCCTTACTCCTCCTAGAACTGAGTATTCTATCATTTCGTGATCACTGAGCCCCAGGCGTCCTCCAACAGTCACCTCCCCCACAAGGCCCTCTCTGTTCACAAACAGCAGATCCAGTGGGGCACCTTATCTAGTCAGTTCACTCACCAGTTGTGTCAGGAAGTTATCTTCCATACACTTGATGAACCTCCTAGACTGTTCCCTTTCTGCTGACATCTGGAAGATTGAAGTCTCCCACACGAACGAGGGCCAGCGATCGTGAGATTTCTCCCAGTTGCTCGTAGAAGAGCTCATCGGTTTCCTCATCCTGGCTTGGCGGCCGTTAGCAGACTCCCACCACTATATCTGGCTTACTGTGGTTTCCACTGATTTTAACCCACAAGCACTCAACCCTATCATTAGCATATTTAGTTTTACACAATCAAAACTTTCTCTAACATAGAGGACAACCCCACCACCTCTCTTTCCTAGCCTATCCCACCTGAAGTGTTTATAGCCACCCATGGCAGCACTCCAGTTGTGCGAATCATCCCACCACGTTTCCTTGATGGCAGTTACATCACAGTTTTCTAGCCTAGCAATGGCTTCCAGCTCCTCTTGTTTGTTGCCCATAATGCGTGCATTGGTGTAAATACACTTCAGTTGGGCTGTTATTTCCACCCCTTTCCTAATGGAATAGGCTCAAGTCCTGACTGTCTACTATTAGTGGTTTGTAACCCACCAATAAACTTTGAATTCTGGCTGCCGCCTGGAGTGCTATTCTCCACTTCCACTGAGGTGGCAGGCCAGGGGCTATCACCACCTGACCATCCCTCAGAGCCTGAGGTGCCATTCCCATGATTTAATCTGTTGAGCCTAGTGATGTCTCTCTCCCCCTTCAAAATAAATAATGGCACTAGGGACAAGAGATAAGGAGGCTGGGGCAAAAGAGAAAGCTGAGTAGAATTAGGAAGGAGGCAGGGCACAAACTTTCCTTCCTACTACTTATAAGTGCATAAGTGCAGTAGCATTACTAAATTACAGGAGGGAGGAACTGACTGAATATATGGCATATCTTTGTATTTGCTGCAAGGCAAAGATAGCTTAGTGATCCTTTGCGTGTCTTCTGTCATAGAAAATAAGTGTGCACCAAATTCCTCTTTTGTGTGTTGCTTTCACAGGTTTACCATGTAACTGTGTAGATCAGTTTGTACCAGTATGTGGTCAAAATGGACGCACGTATCCAAGTGCATGTATAGCTCGTTGTGTTGGGCTTCAGGACAATCAGTTTGAATTTGGATCATGCATTTCCAAGGATCCTTGTAACCCTAACCCTTGTAATAAAAATCAGAGGTAAAAGCAGAATATGTTTATAAACTTCTTTGGCATCTTGTGAATCAGATTTGCTTTTTCTTTGAATGTGTGGTATATTTTACTTTTGGAGTACTCCAATAAGAATAACCATTTGAAGTAGCTTTTTATTTGCCATAGTTAGTAATGGACTGTAATAAATGCCAGTTTCTGGGTTTGTTTATGTAGTGCTACATCATTCATTTAAGCAGATCTCAGTTTTAGCAAGCAAAGAGAACTAAGGTATACTTTCAAAAATGGGAAAATCAAATTTTGTTGAAATAGCAGTAAGTGTCATTTTACAATTTGTTTTGCCCCTCTTCTAGTAGTTAAAAAAACCCACATCTGAAGTTAAGACTTGGATTTAGTCTTGTTTATTCAATCAGTAATCTGCATTTGTCTCTAAAGTGGGAAAATATCAATCACTCTTGAAGGCTTCAGTTTTTCTTATAAAACCATGTCCAATCTCATTTTTGTCAATGTCAGAAAAAAACCAAAATCTGTACAGACTAACATTAACACAGAAATATGCTCTGTACTAGTGTCAGGAGAAAAGAAAATCTGACTTTTCCTACAAAAATCAAAGTAGCTCATAATATTGGTTTCTGTCATCAGTTTTCTCTGTTTTGCACAAATACTGCAGCCTCCTTTGAATTTGTACATTTTTCTATATTGAAAGAAGGCCACCATAAGAAGTTGTGTAGTACTATGCTTTCATGAAAACTGATTTTATTTTTTTTCCTTTTCAGCACTTTAAATGCTTTGATGCAGAAAACTGCAGAGAAAACACTGCAGTTTTGTAGCTGTAAAAGCCATTATGGTGTTGAAAACTGGAATTTCAAAACTGCATTGTGGAAATACACTTTTAACCTTTTATATTTTTAATTTGAAAAGTATGGAGGGGTTTTTTGTTTTTGCAGAATAAGCATTTCACTTAGAACCTCAACTTGTAGTTTCAGTAAAGGACTGTACACAATAATTTTTTCTGTATCAGTTCTATAAAATAGCATGAACCTAAGCATGCTTATTCTGGAACGTCTCTGAAGTGCTTAGAATCTATTTGAGACCTTACATTCTACTTGTAAAGTTTTTAAATCTCAGAATTTGAAACTTCTCTAATATAAAATGAAAATGTGTAGTACAAAAGACTACAGCACTCAGGGAGGATAAGGTTGTATTGTACATGATCCAGTGGTAGCACTGTTGTTATTTATAGGAGGAGGAGATTGTTAAAAAAGCAATTTGACCTTTCATCAGTCTATTCATCAAGTTCTGTTCACATGCATTTCTCTAGCAGAAGGATGTCTTGCAGGGCATATGGCAAATGTGTTGCAGATAAGACCACAGAAGGTACATACTTAATATAGAAGGGAAAGAATTTTTGCTGTTTATGGCTCAGAGGTTTAAGAGGGATGACATTCCAAAGAAAGGAAATTGTGTTAATACTATTTTTTTCTGTTTGTTTGCAGTCATCCCCAAGAGTGGATGTGGTATAATATACTGAACCTACAAAGCTAGTATCCAAGTAGATATTTGTAATTAAAACCATATTATCCTGTAAGTCTTGTTTTCACTACCTTCTGAAGGAATTGTGAGACTAGACCTCTGCAATATAATCTTTTTCTTTGCAGTTCACTGTTTTCATGGTTTCTCTAGTTTTACTTAAATAAGCACTTACAAAATGACATTTGGGAGAAGGTAAGAAATTTACCCAAGACTTTTTTGAAAATCTGTTGAAAAATACTTGATAGAAGATTAATTTTATTGGAAATTGCAGTTGCATCCACATACATTGACTAAATGTGGTGTGAACCAGTTTCAGGTTTGTGATGAGACCTGGAACTGGCTATTCAGAATATTTTATCACACATTTGTTGCAGCTCTGAAGAACTTTAGTTAGCTCTAAAGGACTGGAAAAGATTTCGCTGAAAATATTTTCCTTGAATATTTTGAGCCTAAAAAACCCCTTATGACATAATATGAAATTATTCATATTTTATGCAGATGCATACCAAAGAAACAAGTTTGCTTGACCAGTTTTGGAAAGTTTGAATGTAGCCAGCATGAATGTGTGCCAAGACAGTTAAATTGTGACCAGACACAGGATCCTGTTTGTGACAAAGATGATGTGGAATACAATAACTTGTGTACTTTGTACCAAAAAGGAAAAAGTTTAGCATACCAAGGACCATGCCAGGTAGGAAGTGGTTCTAGCATTAAATACCAAATCTTCTCTTTTCTTCAGTGTTCAACTTTGGAATATTCTTGTTTTTAAGCTTACAAAATGTTTTAATTGAAAGTAATCCTTTAAAAATTCCATTTTCACTAGTATAAAAATTGTCTTACAAAATTATATCCAGAAAGTGTTTCTCTGCTTTACTTAACAGTTGTCTCAAAACCAATCAAAAGCTTTACTTGCACTTTCTTAGGGGTGATACTCTGATATTTATATTAAATCCTTCCTATATTTTTCATTATTAAAGTTTGCACTGAGGTGTGTTTGCAGTAACTAGTGTCATTCCTTGGTTAGTTAAATGCTAGTTTTCAGCAATTTGAACTTGTTTTAAATAAAAAATAATGTCTAGTCATAAAAAGTCAGTATTTTGTGTGATTGTGCCCTAGATTTACTAAGTTTATTTTTCAGAATCTATTTACACCTGAGTTTTGTTGGAGACTAGGCAGTCTGTAATATTTTGTTTAGTCTGCGTTGGATTAGTCTTCATATTAATCCCTGAGAACAATTAGGATTAAGTTTAATTCTTCCATCCCACTGCTCCCTACAGTGTTGGTTGACAAGCTATTTCTATCGCTTACAATAAAAGTCAGAAGCTAGTCTTTAATGTTGCTGGCTTTAATGTTGGTAGACTGTTCATCTCCAGACTTTTGTCAAATCATAAATACTAATTTCAGACCTTCTCTTGGTCTCACTTAGGGATATTCTGAAAAGTACAGAACGTTTTTTCAGGGTTTTCCTGTATTATAAATGCTGTAGCTCTTTTAGCCCACTTCTACATTCTGCTTTCTGTCTTTATACCTTCTTTTTCTTGCCCTTTTTCAGCAACCTCGTTAAGTACAGATAATTCTTCTCATTACACATCAGATATCTCATGAGATACTCAGAGAGTGTTCAGCTCTTGAACAGTAAGAATCAAGGGAAAATTGCATGGCTGTGTTGTTCTCCAATTATATGTCTTGTTGTATTCATGTTCACAAAGTCCTTGACACTGGTAGCTTTAAGTTCTCTCTCTTCCTTTTATAGGGAAGATGACTGCACAATGTGAAACAATTGGAGTAGTTGTGTTTACTTGTCCCCTATGTGTTTTGTTGTTATCTTAGGTGTGTAACATAGAAACTGTAATTGTCTTGCTATGTTAGAGGATATATAGTGATCATGTGGCTATGGTGACTTACTTGAAATATTAGGTCAATAAAATATTTAGAATTTAGCAAGAAATTATTGAATGAGTTGTGTCATTTCATAAGACTTTGGACAAAAGTATTAGTCATATGTTGTCTGCAAGAAGTCAGCAATTCCATTTGCTTTTGTCAATGTTCAGAAGCTTAAGTTTATTGGCATTTGACCTCTTGAATATGTTGGACTAATATATGTGCACAGGTGGGATAGGACAAAACAATGTTACAATTTTCTTTGACTTTTACATGTCTTTGAGTCAAATGGCACATTAGATGTGTTTTTCTGAGAGGAAATGGACACAATAGATGTATTTTTATAGATATAAAGGTCTCACCAATAAACATACTTTTGACAGAGGTGTCTAGTTTAGGTATATGTAGAATCATAGAATCATTTAGGTTGGAAAAGACCTTTAAGATAATAGAGTCCAGCCATACACCTAACACTGCCAAGTCCACTGCTAAACTATGTCCCTAAGTACCACATCTACAAGTCTTTTAAATACCACCAGGGATGGTGACTGAACATGTGCACAAACACACTAAATTCTGAGACACAAAAAGACACTGAGGTGAATGAATAAGTAATTTTTTAGTAAGCAATTAAAATATTTTATTAATCAATTATATATTGACTTTTATTAATAAAATTCTTTCTTGCATAATATAATTATAGTAATCTTTAATTTAATAAGCAGGTTAGTTTATATGACATGATCATTTATATGACATTTCATTTAAGCATTAACACAAAACAAAAATTGTTGTTTCCCAAAACATCTTATTGTACATTTCTCAGATTCCAACTTACATTTTTCTGTCACCTTCTTTAAGTTCTTATTCTTTGCATTTGTTGCCCATGCATAACCTTGCAGGTTATTTAGTCTAGATTTCCTAGTTTTTGAATGTTTGACAGTATTATCAGCAAATTCCTGTTAACTTTGGTTTTCCTAATGTTAAAACTACTCTGAAGTTTTGCGCGTAGCATGAATATTGTGATCTTTGAAACCTTTCCATGTGTTTCAGCCATTTTGCAAATCAGTGGAACCTGTATGTGGACATAATGGGGAAACCTACAGCAGCGTCTGTGCTGCCTATTCCGACCGTGTGGCTGTTGACTATTATGGACCCTGCCAGGCTGTAGGTGTTCTCTCAGACTACAGTTTTCATACAGAGTGTGCCTTTGTTAAATGTCCCCCGCTTTCTGCTACTGGCTGCAAACCAGTTATTGCACCAGGTACGTTAACTCATTGTTGAAGTTTACTGCGGATAGGAGAGAGTCTCCAGGTTCTGTGTATAAATAGGTGTATGTTTGGAAAAAAATTTCAGCTTTAAAATATTGTCTTACATTATGTTTTAGAGATCTTTTCTTAGGGCTAGAACAAGCCAGTATCAGGACTCAGACAAGCAGTTCTGAAGTGGAAAGGCCTTATCTTAGGAGTCAAGCTCCTTCAGTCTTTGGAAACTTGCAGCTGTCCCCATTGGACTGGTTTTGGAGAAACGAATGAGGTCTGTGGTGTGTAGGGTAGAATGTCACTGGGAATCGGAGAAGCAATTTTTCAGAAGTGGCAGCACAAATACCACACTGTAATGCCAAACTTCTGTCCAAGTAGAGTTCCCAGAAGAGATAAAGTTATATTTAATTGGAAGATGGAGTAAGATATTATATGTATGTACAGTACTGTGAAAGAGGAGGACGGTAGGAATAGTTTCGCGGTTGTGCTGTTTTGAACAGGCTTTTAATTGTTTCACAAATACTTCCTTTATGAAACAGTAATTAATCGCAGATTAATACACAGAGCAAGGAAATCTCAGTTTTTAGAAAGAAACAGTTTGATGCGTTTTTCTCTTTCACTGATTTGAAAAAGGCTTTTTGTGCTTTGGTATTACATTCAATGTTTTAAAAGTCCCTCTGTGAATGTGAATTGAGGGTATTAAGTAGACAGTCATGGGTAGAAAGCTGAAATATTAGCCCTTTGGTTTTTGAAATAGTGAGGATAAACAGTAAGAGTAATACTACGTGCTTCTGTGTTAAACATGAATCTGTTCAGACATGCCCTTTCCATCCTCATATTACATAAAGATTCTAAGCTCCAACACGGTATAACTGCATACATTAATGTTTGTGGAGTGCATAATTGCTTCTGTCACATCCCAGCTATTTCAGCTCTTGAAATTCAGCATTTCTGTAGTTGCATATGCACGTGTCCATACAAAACCTTGACTCATAGTACACAAGGTGCCTGTGGTTTTTAGCTTACAATAATGTATCATCTTGAAAAAATTAAAATTCATCTTGCTACTTCATGTTTACAGTAGTAAACGAGTGTTGAAAGGTGAATACTTTTGCGTTATAAATGTTTTCAACATTAAAAAATCTTAGAAATTGTGCAATTCTGCTATCAAATTGAAATATTTACTTTGCTTTGGTAGTTTTCCTATTTTCATCCTCAATTAATGTTCAACTTTTGACCTCTGCTTACGTAAAAGTGAAAAGACTATTTGCTTTTATTTCTGAGATTTTTTCTATTCACATAGGAGCCTGCTGTCCACTATGTGCTGGAATGCTGAGAGTCTTATATGACAAAGACAAGCTGGATACTTTTGCAAGGGTAAACAGTTTAATCATACCTTACATTAAACAGTACATGGAAAAGTCAAGTTACTATATATGCTCACCTGAAAAGTTAACACATTATAAAAACAATTATTTTTCAGTAGATAGTGTGTGATTTGATTTTTTTTTATACTGTTTATACTTTATTTCTTAATATCAGGTATGGAAATTGAATTGAAATGCAAAGCAAAACGAAACTAGAGTAGACACAAACAAGTAAATTGGGGTTTGCAGCTTAAATTGCTTGTAATAATAAAGAAATGATATGGAACTGCATCTGTCTCATCGTGGTAATACAGTGCATATTTGCTATTTATGGCCTTTTTGTTCATATTCTGCTAGCTTAATATTTCCTAAAGTACATAACTTGCTTCTGACCTTGTCTTATATTTAAATTAGGTTTTACACTCTTTGAGTTGTCTAGATGGTTTGCATTGATTTTGTTGCTCATCAGCTAAAATGTTGGGGTTTGATTTAACATCTCTAAGTTAGACACTAGTATCCTTCATTGCTGATCTTTGAAAATCTCCAGTTTAATATTGATCTTCTGATGTTGATTGTCCATCACTGAATGCAACATACTAGGCCCAGACTCCCCCTGTGGTCTATAAAAGGATTGTCCTTGGTTTTATGCTTCAGTATATGGAACAGAGCAGAACTCTTGATCTTTGGCATGACATCACAACAAAATGATAATTACAATTCATGTTTTCATCTGCACTTGATTTTTATATTTTTTTAAATATCAATTTGAGACTATGTTTTAATGGGACTATGACAAGGAAATCCCTCAAAGATCTGGTAAAAGAAGTGTTGTGTGACACCTTGCAAATTCGATTCACGTAGTCTAGTTGAATTTCCCAGATTTTCATTTGATACGGTCCTGTATCGATGGTCTTAAAAGAAACGAAGCTACAGTAGGAAAAGAAGGATGCATCTCTTGCAGCTAAAGCTAGAAAATGAAACACAACAGAATAATTAGAAGTCACAAGTGAAGTATTTGTTTTGGTGTCTTATACTGATGAACAAATCCAGAAGTGACATGGAAAAAAGGTGAAAAACCTTTAAAATGTGGCAGTCCTTAAACAGACTGAGCACCGAGAATAAAATTATTTTTTGCTGAATACAGATATCAGAACAGAGATAAGAATTTTAAGAGCAAAATATATTTACCTGGTAGTTATGTAGTCCTCTTGCAATGTCACATATTCCCATATATACAGAAAAATATCTGTCTTCACAAAGCCATAGTTCTTCTTTTCTGATAGCTCTTGGAACAAGTTCTATGATGGGAAAGAAGTGCCAGCTGGTAGCGCCGCTCTGTCTCTTGTTTCCCAGCATGGGAGTACAAGCTGCTGTAAAAGATAATCATTTACATTATTTTGAGGTACGTGATACATACACACACATGACACATGCTAATCATGAAGGTGGAGAACATCACATATCAAAACCCTGGTTAATTTAAGAAATATACAATTTTTTCCTTCTTTCACAATTTTTATTGTTTTGGGGGTTTTGGTTTGGGGGGCTTTGGCTAGAGATTAAAACTGAGTAGTTAAATGGCTGAAACAAGTTTTCTCGCATAACAAAGTGGAGAAACGTAATTTTGCATGCTATCAACATGATCCACAAAGTTCTTTGTTTTCTTCCAGGTAACAAATAAAAAGCCTATAACAGTACTTGACATACTTGAAAAAATCCGCCTGCATGTCTCAGTGCCACAGTGTGACGTATTTGGATACTTAAGCATAGAATCCGAAATTGTGATTCTCATCATTCCTGTGGATCAGAACCCCAAGCCCTTGCAGGTAGACTATGTTATTATTTTGTTTACCCAGCATGGATTTACCTCATTTTTATATGTGTACACTTCACTATTTTCAATATAGCAGTTTTTAAATTATGCATTTTCCTGTTTATTTGCGTACATGGGATTTCTCTAGCAAGTTGGATATGAATAGCTAGTATTATGGATGGTAAAATGGGTCTTGGGAATCCTGCTTTTCTGATAAGAGGCTTTTGAGTGTGGGTAATTATAAGGAGTGGTGAAGAAACACCAAAGATAGAGTATAATTTTTTAAAAAATTGATAAATGCAAAACCCTCAACTTGCTATGGCTAATAGAACAGAAAATATAAACTGATGAAAATAAATTACTGAATGACCTCTTAAATTAATGTTAATTGTATATTAAATGCATATCTGCATTTGAAATGGTACTTCTTTGTTTCCAGTGTAATGATTTAGTAGATTGAAGTATATATGATATTAGGCTGAAGCACATCATACATATTGATACCATATTAATACATGTGGCATGTCTTGACATTAAGCAGTAGTTGGTACCAAAGAGGATCTGTTGATACTATTCTGAGACCATCCTGGTTTTGATATTCCTATACACCTTGTGATGGCAAGTGCTGGGAGATCCCAAAATGCTATTACCTCTTGAAAAAGGAAATCATATTCCTATAAGCTTGCTGTTATCAATAATGCATGCTAGCAAACAAGAGCCTAACGCTCTTCATACTAAACTCTAAAGGTAAACCAAAAAACGCAGTATTTTCTTAGGAGTGGTTCAGAGCAATAGAAGCAGGGCTTTGGCTATATATTGCATTATTATTATTGTCTTGGAGCTCTTGCTTCATTTTTACTTCCAGTTGTTAACCTGTGCAAGACCAGTGATGATATCTTCTTCCTATTAAAAGGAACATAATTCCTTGCCATTTTATAGATGTTCTAATAGTCTTGCCTAGCTCTGCTGACACCACTTTATAATGAAGTCCCCTTGGAAATGAGGTGCTCTGGTTCATTCTTTTACCGACATGTTTAATGTGAACTAGTGTAAAATGAAGGATTTAGCTTTGAAAAGGAAGGAGAAAGAGAATTGCACATAATCTCTCTCTTACCTTTTTCAATACAAGCAGAATTCAAGCAGGTTCCTTTCCTTGTTGTTTATTCTATATTGATGGCTGCTCCCCATTTCCATTTTATTCCTACATTCTAATTTTATGTGGTCAGTATTGCTTGTTAGATGGGTTACAGTTAGGGTATAGTGTGAGGGAATAGAATCACTATCATAAACTTTGCAAACTACAGTATCAGTAGGGTAGGTTGTGTGTATGTGTGTATGTTTTTTCCCCGTGCGACTGGAGCAACCCTGTTATGTTCAGCATAGCTTCAACTTCTGTCTCCTCCTTTAGCAGAAATAGCCTAAAATGTTACCAGGACTTAGGAAACGAGGTCTTGAGCCATGCCAATCTGGTTAGCTCCCACTCCATCTGCAGCAGGTGCCATCAGACTCCTGCAGAGAGAACTCTCTGAAATCAGGGAGGCTATCTGAAACTAGGGAGGAACTGCTTATCTCACTAGTGACACCTGTTGCTGAGCTACAAGTTCCTCAACTTTCAAAGCTTTGGGCATCCAGATATTGTTTGTCAAGTTAAAACTTCATCAGAAATAACTTCCAAAGCTGTTAAATAGACAGTACTGAATTGATTCCTGGGTTGTATTAGAGGCTAAGGTGAAAAAATGGATTTTCTAACATAAATTCACAATTATCATCATGTCAGTAGGGGAATGGAAACCTTGGTTTTCTCAGGTTTTCCCATTGCTTTCATTCTTCTCTTCCCTTCCTTCCCATAAAATAAATGCTTTCCCTGACTGGGAAGAAAAAGTGCAGTAAGTAGAAGATCCTTATTTTTCCACTGTTTTAGACTTCAAGGTGAATCAGGAAGTCAGTCCTTACTTTAATTATAGTTCACTGTGAGCTCTTTGGCATCAACATTCAAAACACATCATCCTGCATAACTTGCATGTAGCTTCCTTCCCTTTTGCTGTTACTCAGAGCTTCCACAGTAGTTTTCATAGTACCAAAATCTATGATAAAAGCTCCAAGATGTTTTCTAAGAAATACTCCCCAAAATTATATAAATCTTATGTGCTGATGGGAATAAGTCAGGTTTTATTTCCTGAATTATGCTATCAAACAGCATTTTCACATTGGCGTTCTACGTGGCAATATAAGTAATAACTTCTTTTTTTTCTTAGATTGAAGCCTGCAATAAAGAAGCAGAAAAGATAGAGTCACTGATAAATTCAGACAGTCCAACATTAGCATCACACGTACCGCTGTCAGCTCTAATTGCATCTCAAGTACAAGTTTCATTTAGCATTTCTTCTCCTTCTGTTAAAGTGGTGCCTGTTGTGCATTCCCTGTTCATAAGCATTTTATTCACCTTGTCAGGATTAATATATTATATATAACTGCTTAGAAAATATGTATTAGTATTGAAGTGTTTTATTTTGTGAAGGACATTCAGAATTGTTGATCACTGAACCAGAAAACAAAAATTCTAGAAGATTTTGTGAACTGAATATTTTTCAATGAAGAACTAAAAGTATTTGGAATATTGCGAAAAGATGATTCTTTCATACGCAACTAGCCAGATGACTGTTTCAGCACAATTAGATTGTTTTCCAATGATCTTGGAAACATAAAAATACTCTGGAATGTTCTGACATTATGGATTTATTATTTTTGTGAGAACAGATCTTACAGGGTTTTTTTCAGCAATGAACAGAGTAGCGTTTTGAGTGTATTGAAGGATGTTAATTTTATATTATCAGATGCACACTAGTGACAATGAAAAGCATGCGCCTATCTTGAACATCATTTTTGGAAAAAAAAAATTGCTGCTACGTAATTACCTTACCAAAAATTTAAGACTTTCTTCTCATGTAAATGTGCTTTCATATTGTATTGCAAAGAAGACTAACTAGCCATGGGCCTATTTCAGTAGACATCTTTACTTGGACTAGTGAAGACTTGCAGGACTTTGGGCTCATGCTTGCAAAATGACAATCAAGCTGTATACCTGACTTCATGAAGAAATACATTCTTTTTATAGTTTTATACATTTCAGAATCTCATATCCAATGCAATATTATAAAGACTATCAGTATCTATTTAAGTGCCATTTAAAATATTGCAGTATTTGCATGTTACCTAATTAAATTCATATTTTAAATGTTTATACAAACAGTATGTTTTATTACTTATTGTATTTTATGCACCTGACCTTAGTCTACGTGAAGTATTTTATATCAGTATTATGATAGTCAACTTTTGAAGTATATACAGAAACACTTTTGCCAAAACGCTGAACTTTGAAAGAAAGCACTGAAAACTTTTTGAACATGTATGTTGTTGTAGCATGTTTGTAACAATTATTTTCTGCTAAATCTTTTAAATGCAAAAGGTATTAAAGCTGTTTATTTTAATAAAACACTTGTGTTCTTGTATATGAATGTATGATATTTCTTAGAATTCTGCAATACAGCATATATTTTTCTTTCTGTCAAATTAAAAAGTAAAACTAACTGGAGTTATGTGCATTCATGACTCACAGTTTAATGTTTCCAAATAAAGTACATTTCAAGGGGGTTTTGGGGAGGGATTTTTTTACCAAACCTATCTCACATAAGACCAAGTTTAAGCTGTGAATGTCAAACTCAATTAACTATAGAAGAAGAATTTAAATGTCTTGATGGGACCCTCTTGGGTAAGATTACAGTCATCCTCAGCTTTGATTTGGAAAAGACATCTCTTACCTACAGCTGGAAATCTGCACAAATGTTAGGTACAGAATTACTATAATGACTTATTTTTACCTCAACTTTAAAGTTGAACCTCCTGTAAAAGCAGACGGAGTGACTTCATGTGTACACTTGTAAGCCAACAGAGTGAATTTCTTTGAAGCCTCCATCAGTTGCTTTTCTAAGCAGATTCTCTATTGTTTGTTTCCTCTTAATGAATGAAGAGCACTTCTGCATTTTAAGTGCAGTTATAATCTTATAAAATACAGAGTTTCTGAGTACTCTTGGTTGATGAGTGCAAATGGACATAATCTTTGGAAGTGTTATTGCCAAGTAACTCCAGAAGACTCATGCACATAATCATCATAGCCAGGATACAAAAAAAAAAAAACAACCTTGTTGAATGTCTTTATAATCCATCTGTTTCTGAAGTTTCTTCTGTGGATTCTTCAGAAAGTTGGACAAAAGAGCACAATGAATGCATTTGAAAAGCTTTTTGAACTGAAATGGCTTAGATGATGTCACGAGAAACTGCAAGCAATTTGGATGATTAATTGTATTCCTCATTTTTTCCAAATCATCGCCAAGTATCTCTTCAACATATAGCCTGGTGGCTTGCTTAGCATTTAATGGAAGCAATCTGATGCCTACTAAATGAAAAGAATTATAAACATATTAAGAAAGTATATATAGACGTCTGTATATATATATGCCACCATGGAAAAATTATTGAGCTTAAAAACACACCTTTTTGGAACAGAATGTTGTGATTTATTTTTTTTACAGCTGTGAGGATTTTCTTCAATAAAAGTTAATACCAAAAAAGTTGCCTCAATGTCTATAATGAATCAGGAAAAAGCAGAATTTAGGCCCAGAGATTTTTGAATTCACATGTGAGTGTCCAGTATTTGCTAGAAAAAAGTGAAAGATTTTGAGTGGTTATGTTAAACGTGTACAGAACCAATGAGGTTTTTGTATAATCATAAATTCTCGAGTGTAAGTCCAGCATCCAAAGTGTACATGGCTTTGGTTCTTTTTGCTGGATGAACAAAAGTACTAAGTGTTTTCTAGGTTTTCTCAGGACCTTGGACTACCTCGAAGGAATGAAGAAACTTTTTACTTATGGTTTTGAATTCAAGTGAACTAGAAGAAAAAAGGGGAGAAGCTAAGCCTAGTTTTACTTGCAAGTTATGAAATTTGAACTTAATGGGGGTAAATTTGATACAGGTTTCAGATGAGTTTTCCATATAAGTGCTAATAGTGTCACCATCTGTATGGAAAGCTGAGTTTGCTTAAGAAGGAATGGAGACAGCACAAGGGCACTTCAAAGCAGCTATTGCTTTTGGAAGTGTTTTTGGAAGTGTAAACAGGACTCAGCTGAAATATTTACAAAGCATTCTTTTCTTGTCTGCTGAAACCAGAGTTAATATCAATAATTGGCTCTGGAGCGATGCTTCCCTTCTGTTTCAGTTTGTTTAGTTTGGCTTTTCTTAAGAGGATTGGCGCAAAGCAGAGATGCCATCGGTGCCTGTTTGTATACCCCTAGTTGTGGATCAACTACAGGGGTAAATGGAGCATTTAAGAACAAGGGATTTCTGGCTTGTGCTTTCTGCTGAGTTTTGAGTACAGTAGGACTGCTTACTTAGTGCTCTTTCTCCCACGCCTCTCCAGGCTACAAGGTTATGCAGAAGCCAGAGATTCATAGTTTAAAACCAAACAAAAAACTCTCTTTGAGAAAAATGTTTCAAAGCCCTAGCAAACCCTTGTTTGTCTCAAGTTATTACACTGCAGTAAAAAGGATACACTTGTAACAGGACATCAGCTTCTGCTAATTAACACACGAAGCTGAGGGTTTCAGTTATTGGATTTGAAGCTGATTGATTATCAATGCCAACAACATTTGCATTATTTAAGCTGATTGTGTATAACCAATAGGGTATTTAGAGCAGAGATAATTAGTTTGAAAATAGAGGAAACATCAATTGTCCAAAGCCTTTCTTAATTTTAATGGGCATTGTATGTACACTGCTCAATGGAAAAAGCTAAACTAACCTGGAATTGATGGTGGGGAGCTACGTGATGATAGAAATTGTGAAAATATTTCAATAATATGGAAAAGAGGTATCCATCTATTTTCATATTCTTAAAATGACTGTAATGAACACTATGAGCAACTCCAAATTTTTGTTGTTCCTTTTCTTTCATAACCGTTGCCACTTTACAAGCCTGAGATGAACTTCAGTTTTTAATCACCAGATGCTTTCTAGTAGCACAGCTGAGCCTTCCATTTAGACATTCAAACCATAGAGGTCTGTGGCTGAACAAGCCTTCTACGGTTCCTGTATTGCCCATGGAGAGAAATAAGCATTTTTCAGGGTGAGTTATCTGATGTATTTTAAACTAGTGTTGTAAAATAAGAATGATGGCACTCTAGGAACACCTGCCTTAGATCAGAGGAGAGCTGCCTCACTGATCTAAGAAACAGTGCATGCAGCATCTTGTCAACAGTGGTACTCGTAACCAGGATGCATTTCATTATTCTTTTAGAACAATTATTACCCAGGTAATACTCAAAAATAAGCAAGGGCCTGATGACAATGCAGTAATATGCATCTGTTGTGTTCACAAACAGAAGTTTCTCTTGGCAAGTGTTTAAAAAAATTCAGAGGCAAACAACATGGGTGTGGGAAAGAGCCAAAACTACAGAAATTCTTGAACTTCTCATGATAGTTGTTGCAACAAGGATATGTGTAGTGCCTAAGCAGTACTTGAAGCACAAAAAGTTACCATTACTGTCACCTTTCTTGCTCTGATAGTGTAACTCATGATTTATTATATAAAATAAAATAGAAAATACCCACAATAATTAACATTCACTGGAACAAACTCTTAAAATTAACTAATTTTTAAGTGTTTGTTCTCAATGCCATAATAAAATCTAGAAGACTGAACAGTTCACCTGAGTTTCCTTTGTACTGTTGTACATCAGGCATGAAGTGATTCAGATTAAGATGAAGGCATTGGCAGCATGCATGTAGCAACTTTGTCATCCTGTGATACTCTGATTTTTAGCAGCAGAGCAGAAGTTCCATACCAGACCGTAGTAGGAACTTTTATTATTAGTAAATGCACGTGCAGCTACTGATGATCTTTGATAAAGTTTTACTGCATACTGCAATAGACTTTTAATTATGCTATTATTGATAGATACCAGTTTTCCAACAACACATTCATAATCTGGCAAAGAGTGTTAAGGGCAGCCAAAAAGGTTTTTACAAGTACATAAAAAGAAAAAGGAAGACTACAGGAAATGTAGCCCTTCTGCTTAATGCAGCAGGGGGCTGGTGACCCAGGACATAGATAAGGCCAAGGTACTCAAGGCTTCCTTCACCTCAGACTTCATCGGTAAGACCTTCATAAATCCCAGGTGCCTGAGATCAGAGGGGATGTCTGTCGCAGGGAAGACATACTCCTCCTTGGTGGAGTAGGACCCAGTTAGGACACATTAACAGAGGGTTTAAACACAGTGGGCTTAAATAAGACCATAGGCCTGGAGAGGTTGCATGCACAAGCATGGAGGGAGTAGCAGATGTCAGTGTGATGAAAGGCCTGCAGCACCTCACATAAGAGGAGAGGCTGAGAGAGCAGGGACGACTCAACCCAGATCAGAGAAAGCTCTAGTCAGGGGGTTGCATCAGTGGTGGTGGCGGGGCGGGGGGGGGGGGGGGGGGGGGTGCCTGTAAGGGAGAGCCTGCTGATAGGACAAGAAGCCATGGAAAAAAAACAAGAAAACTCTTGAACACAAGAAAAAAAACGTTTCCTGTGAGATATGGGTCAAACTCTGGCACAGCTTGCCCAGAAAGGCCGAATATATTTTTTGTATCCTTGAAGATAGTCAACACATGATTTGACACAGTCCTGGGCTCTAGGTGGCTCTGCTTTGAGCAGGGTATTGGATTAGGTGATCTGAAGAGGTCTCCTCCCACCTCACCTATTCCATGGTTCTATAATAAAGCTTTGAATAGCACAATATATGCTAACTATTTTCCTGGTCTGCATCCACCAGGCAAGTATTTGACACCTTAGGAATAAAAAAAAAAAATATGGCACTGACTCAGCAAGAAGGTTGAATTTGTCCAGTCCCTACTTAGAACAAAATTTGCTAAACATCCAGCATCCCTCTTGACTTCAACAAAAGCTCTGTGTACTACTTGGGGCATTCAAGCCACAATTTAGTAACAATAGTTCTATGGCTGAAAAAAGTCGTGAGCTGAAAATTTATTCGTACACATATTACATATTTCTCAAAGGTACTTATTTTTTCTCATATTATGACTTTTCCTGCATTGTGAAATTTCACAGGTTAGCAAAAGACTCATAGACATAACCCAGATGTCTCTAATTTGAAGATCAAAATCAGATCAAAATCAGATCTGCACAGGCCTGAAAAAAGTCTCCCACATTACGTAAGTTTACTTTCTCCTGCAGATGCTCATCAGGAATTATTCAGAACTGTCCCAGGAATTTAATTCTCCAGTACATAAACTGGCATGGCACTTTTAAATCATTTTTGAGAAGCATACCTAACATCAAAAACCTGAGAAAACCAAGTTTTAACCGAAGATACCACCAGCAAAGACCAGAAAGGACAAGAGAAGCTAAACCTTCCACAGCATGTCTGGGGATGTCACAAGCTGCTGGATCATTTGTCTGTCATTCAGAAAAGACATTATGTTATTATTAGTACATTAACATCTGAGTAACAACCAATTGATGTCAGTGCCATTTTTTTTTTTTTCTGATATCAGGGGCCTCCACAATGGGAGAACTGGAAAGGCTGGCAAGGAGCCAAGGTGCACAAGATTCAGCCTCAGTTCACAAAGCAAACATCCTGCCCCATGTTAATGAGCATCAGGGCACAGTGCCCCTCGATCCAATTATGGCAAAGTTGAATTGCTGATGTGCAACCATCTGGGCACAATGATCTGCTGTTGAAAACAAAAAAAAAGAATATTAAGTGGAGGCTCAGAAATCCTTGTGCTAGATTCAGCAACCCTCTCCTTCTCCCTTGCAGCCCTCCATGTGGTTTCTGAGGCTCCCTGAACTGGTGGCAGCATGACTGGATCATTCTCTGTTAGGCTGGCTCTGAACCCCCCAGCAACATGCACACTGAGTCTCAGATTAAATCAGCACCTGTTATATTCCTACCACTCATTCTTCAGGCATGTTCTCCAGAGACAGTCTCTCCTCTCAGACACTTCTGATCAGAAGAGGTCACTTCCTCAGTGTTATGGACTGCAGCTCGCACCTCTCATGGACATGGGATAGGTGAGTGGAAGCTGATTTGTCATACAAGCACAAGCAGCATACTTTATTTAGTAGTATGGACGGAAGGGGAAAAAATAACAATAATAAAAAAATCACCCCTGCAGGATTTATCGCCCTGCTCAGGACCTGCCACTGATATGGTATTTCCAGGACAGCTCATCCCTTTTATCTCAGCTGGGCCTGCTTATAAGATTTGTGAATGCCTCTAAAACCGCCTGTGTAAATATCTGCCCTTCTGATTCCTTTAAAAATCAACCTCCTTCCACCCACAGCCTGCCTCCATCAGCTAAATATCTTCTAATAGTAACGTCACTGTAATCAACGGTTTTATGGTTGCATATTTCCCAAAGAGAAATCTGTATTTCTCAACTTGATGTAAATATCAAGTGCAAGTCAATCTACAGCATGAAAATCCAGCCAGCAAAAATGAATGGATCCTACAATGTTTGGTCACAAAGCAGTACAAAGCAAAAGCTATGCAAATAACAGATTTCACGAACAGCTACCACTTCTACCTACTCCACAGAAAGGGGTATAGAAAATGAAGTCCACACCAATACTGTCAGATATTCCTATGAACGGTTGACCTCATTGCCCCAGAGGTGCATGTGCCTTAAGGCAACAGTAGGAAGGACGCAGAAGCATGTGTTCAGAGAAAAAGCCATCTTTTTTGAAAAAAAAAATACAACTTTTTGCTAAGTTCTCTTCCCCAGGAGCCTTAACTATTATATTGTTGTTGTTCTGGGTCATCCCTGCTTCCACCAAACTAAAGCATTCAGTATGTGCAAATCTCTGAATAATTTTATTAGAATATTTTAAATGTTTTTAAGTATTGCACATTTTATTTCTTAGAAGAAAAATATTTTGGAATAATTTTTATTAGAAAGCCTCTGATCCAAGCTAATAGAGCCCATAAAGAACAGATATGGTATCAGAAGAATCTGGTGGCAGAGGCCTTGCTTGCAAGAAGGATCTCTGCTCTGCCTGAGGAGATGTGGTCCCCTGGCAGCACTGGGCCCCTTTGGTGCAGCAGCACTGTATTTAATGGCTACTTATATAAGTCCCTAAGCTTTACACAACAACTTAAAACCATGAATGGAAATAAAAGTTCGACCTGATGGTGAACTGTAGTACTCTACACAAGAACACAGCACTGAAAACCAATCACAAGAGTGTTTTCAGTTTTGTCCCCTTCAAAAACTTCAGTTTACCAAAAGCTTAACGGCCAGCACATGAATTTATACAGATGGAACATATTCACAAGAAACATGACCAAGTCACATTGTAATAATAATCCTTCTTACTACATATTCAAATAAGTAGTAACACTAATAAGTAAGTGCAATATTTCTACTCAAAAAAATCAGGACACAACAAAGTATGTCTTAAACAGAGATACTTCTCCAGACCAATACATTTCAGAAACAGAATACATGCAGGATTTTTTTTTATTATTTCCATAAGGAAGAAGTACTTGCTGCAATCATCCTACAAATCAATCCGTATTCCTCCCAAATGAACTTCTTTTACAGTGGGCCAGAGCTTCATCCACATGCTTTAAGGACTTGCATTTGGGAAGCCTGCTGCAGAGGGCATCTCCTTTGGTAGATTGTCTTCCCAAACAGCATATATAAGGAGGCTCAGGCTCTGTTCATAGAAAAGCACCAGAGGGGCATTTGCCACGCTGCCCTCACGTACCCCTAGTATTTTTCCAAACCTACAGCAAAAGCCTAATTTAGTTAAAGCCACTGATTTAACTTGGCTGTTTACAGGCTACTTTGCTTTTCTGAAAAGCATGACCATACTGTGTCTCAATCACTGCTTTCACATTTTAAAATTCATCTGTTTTTTTGTTTGTTTCTACAGGCCTTTTTTAATGACAGTAGGAACATTTAGTCACAGTAAATTAGTACCCAGATTTAAGAACTTAAGCCTCTAGGAAAATATGCAGCTGTCAGTATTTGAGATAATAAAAGACTATAATACACTAAGGTCCACCTAAAGCATCTGGTTCTAAGTTCTAGGTATTTTACTTTCCTTTTGCATATTTTAACAGCTATTTTGCACCAAAAGTAACTTTCACAGCAAGTTCTTTGAATGTGTTAAAAAGGGGGAGCAGTAGGGGACTAGTAAATATTTGCACATACACCTAAGAAAAGTTAGAAAGCTGGTTTATTTGAAACTGTGACATCAAACTCCAATAAATCACAACTGGACACTATGCAGGAAAACCCCAGTAAGACTGGACTGCTCCCCTGGCGCTCTAAGTATGACTTAAACCCTGAAATGAATTCCCAGCCCCCTGCTCTAAGCCATGCCGTTATGTCAAGAACAATCTTCTATTGTTCCTGGCAAGCCTTCCCTAGATGCATGCTGCCAAATTCTTCCCTGTTGGGGTTTTCACCAGTATCAGCAGAACTAATCACAGTATTAAGGTTTTAAGAGTGAAAATCAGTGTCTAGATTTCAGAGTTTCTATAGAGCATCTCCCTTCCTCGCTTTGAGCCCTTCAAACTGGTTCATGAACTAAGCTATGCCCAAATATCTTTTCTTTTTATTATTTTTAACAAGCTATTATTAGGCTGTAAGAACATGCTGCTTCTTACTCACTGTCACTCTTTGTGATGGGATGTGCAGACAATCCCATAAATGGTGCTTTATGTTTGTCCAACACCACTATTAAATGATTAGCTTTTTCCAAATAGCAGATTCTCTCATTTGAAGTTAACTGTATGTTACACAAAATTCTTTGAAGTTATCAGTATAAAACATCAAGATTGTATCCAAAATAAAATTTCAAACAACTTTCAAACCTCAGGTGGACAGCCATCAAATTCTGCTAAAAATGTCATGCTCTTGTAGAAATGGCACAAAACCCAATTCTATGTCTGCTTTTAAAACTGTGGCACAGGGAGAGGAATGCTTGCTACTTAAAAAAAGTAGAACTGGCCTTGGGCATATCACCCTTTCCTTGTAACACTGGCACAAGTAAAGGGACAGAAGAGCCTGGTTTGTTTGGTTTTTTTCTTCTGGAAGAGGGTTGAGGAGAGTGGGATAAAAAGCAAGAAATAGCAATAATGTGTATTATAAGTTATTTATTATATAACTGGCTATTAATGAATATTGAGGGCTCTGTTTGACAAGCCAGATGAAATCAAGCATAGCCAGACAGGACAGACAGTATCAAACAAGGCCTCAATGTGGCCGCTAGTACAATTTGCTCTTCAACTCAAGAGAAACTTCCCAACAGCTTTCCTGTAATCTGTAATATCGATGTTAGTTCATATTGAACAAGATAGTCTATCTAGATTTAATGCTCTCCTTAGGACAATAAAAAACAACTACTACATGAGTATCATTGGTTCAGCTGTTCACCAGTCTTGATGCTACCAATTCATCCAGTCTCGGTTTGTACAGTTTCTGACTCAAAAGGATTTCAAGCCATGTATCTTGGGCGAGGACCGGGTGTGGCCCTCTATATCAATGACCAGCTGGAGTGCAGGGAGCTTCACCTGGGGATGGATGAGGAGCCAAACAAGAGCTTATGAATCAGGATACAAGGAATGGAAGGGACAGGTGACATTATATAGTGGGGAGGGTCTGCTACAGGCCACCAGACCAGGAAAAGCAAGCAGATGAGGGCCTCTATAGACAGATAGGCACAGCCTTGCATTCACAAGCACTCGTCTTCATGGGGAACTTCCATAACCCTGATATCTGTTGGAGGGACAACGTAACAGTATCAAAGCAATCCAGGACATTCCTGGAGTGTGTTGATGATAACTTCCTTCTCCAAGTAATAAAAGAGCTGATGAGCAGAGTTGCTATGTTGGACCTTGTTTGCACCAACAAGGAAGGGATAATAGGGAATGCAAAGTTCAAGGGAAGCCTTGGCTGCAGTGACGATGAAATGGTGGAGTTCAAGGTCCTAAGGGCAGTGAGGAGGGTGTGCAGCAAACTCACTGCCCTGGACTTCAGGAGAACAGACATTGGACTCTTCAGGGATCTGCTTGGTAGGATACCATGGAATAAAGGCTGGGGGGGGGGGGTGGGCAAGAAAACTGGTTAATATTCAAGGATGACTTCCTCCAAGCTCAGGGGAGATGCATGCCAACAAAGAGGCAGTCAGGCAAAAATGCTAGGAGACGTACATGGAAGAACAAGGAACTCCTGGACAAACTTACTTAAACTCAAGAATGAAGCTTACAGAGGCTGGAAGCAAGGGCAGGTAGCCTGGGAAAAATACAGAGAAATTGTTTGAGCAGCCAGGGGTCAGGTTAGGAAAGCTAAAGCCCTGACAGAACATCCTTCCCAAGGACATCAAGGGCCACAAGAAAATCTTCTGTAGGGATATTGGTGATAAATGGAAGGTTAAGGAGAAAGCGGGCCCTCTCCAGAAGGAAACAGGAGACCTGCTTGCCTAGGATACAGAGAAGGCTGAGGTACTCAACGACTTTTTTTCCTCAGTCTTCACTAGCAAGGGCTCAAGCCCTACCACCCAAGCCACAGAGGGCAAAGGCAGGGACTGGAAGATTGAAGAACCCCCCACTGTAGAAGATCAGGTGCAAGATCATCTACTGAACCTGAAGGTGAACAAGTCCATGGGACCTGATGAGATGCATCCTGAGGGAACTGGCAGATGAAGTTGCTAAGCCATTATCCATCACATTTGAGAAGTCGTGGCAGTTTGGTGAAGTTCCCGCTGACCGTAAAAGGGGAAACGTAACTCCCATTTTTAAAAAAGGTAATAAGACCTGGGGAACTACAGGCCAGTCAGTCTCACCTGAGACTCACCCAGCAAGATCACACAGCAGATCCTTTGGGGTGCTCTGCTGAGGCACTTGTAAAATAACGACATGATTGGTGACAGCCATCATGGCTTCACCAGGGGCAAATCGTGCCTGACAAACTTGGTGGCCATCTATGACAGGGCTAGAGCATTGGTAGATAAGAGTAACTGACATCATCTACCTGGACTTGTGCAAAGCATTTGACACTGTCCCGCATGACATTCTGGTCAATAAATTGGAGAGATATGGATTTGATGGAAGGACCACTCATAGATAAGGAATTGACTGGATGATTGCACTTAAAGGGTTGTGGTCAACACACAGTGTTCAAGTGGAGAAGGTGATAAGTGGCATTCCACAGTATTGGGACCAGTGCTGTTTAACATATTTTTCACAGACCCAGACAGTGGGATTGAGTGTGCCCTAATAAAATTTGCCCACAACACCAAGCCGTGTGGTGTGGCTGACCTGCTGGAGGGAAGGGATGCCATCCAGAGGGACACAGACAGGATTGAGCTGGCCTGTGCGAACTTCATGAAATTCAACAAGGCCAAATGCAAGGTCCTGCACCCGGGTTGGGGCAATCCCAAGCACAGTCACAGGCTGTCTGAAGAATGGCTTGAGAGTAGCCCTGAAGAGAAGGACTTGGGGCTGCTGGTGGATTAGAAGCTCAACATGAGCTCGCAATGTGTGCTTGCAGCCCAGAAAGCCAACTGTATCCTGGGCTGCATCAAAAGCATCGTGACCGGCAGGTCATGGGAGGTGATCATTCCTCTATTCTGCTCTTGTGAGTCCTCAACTGGAGCACTGTGTTAAGTGCTGGAGTTCTCAGCACAGGAATGAAATGGATCTGTAGAAAAGTCCAGAGGAGGGCCACAAAGATGATCAGAGGGCAGGAGCACTTCTCCTGAGGACAGGCTGAGGGAGTTGGGCTTGTTTAGCTGACAACGCTCTAGGGAGACATTACGGCAGCTTTCCAGTACTGAAAGGAGGCCTACAGGAAAGATGAGGAGGGGCTCTTTATCACGGAGGGCACTGACAGATCAAGCAGTAATAGTTTTAAGCGGAAAGAGTGGAGATTTAGATTCGGTATTAGGAAGAATTTTTTTCCTGTCAGGGCGGTGCAACACTAGAAGAGATTGCCCAGAGAAGTCGCGGATGCTCCATCCCTTGGAAGTGTTCAAGACCAGGCTGGATGGGGCTTTGAGCAACCTGATCCAGTTGCATTTGTCACTGCCCATAGCAGGGGAATGGAATTAGATGGACCTTTAAGGTCCCTTCTAACCCAAACCCTTCTATGATTCTATGTTCTAATTTGCTGAGGAGGAGGCACTGCTCAGTTATTACCTCATACAACAGCAATGAAAAATCAAAATCAGATTTTCATCAGATTTTGGCAGTATTTGGACAGGGTTTCTACATAAGTGATGTGCACAGAAGTCCTATATTTCACATATCAAAGCAATGTGACACTCTCCAAAGAAGTTTTGTGTTTTGAAAAGAAACCAAATGCTGCCACCACGCTTTGAACAAATATTTTTAAAAAACAGGCTTTAACAACAACAAAATGCATAAACACTTCTGGTTTGATCTACTTAACAGATAATAACACAAACGTTTCAAGTGCCAATAGGCACCCCAAAGCCCCTCAATCCCCATCATGTTAATACTAGATACTACAAGTCACCAGACTTAACTGGCAAATGTATTTTTACTGAGGGACAAAAGAAAAAAAAGATTGCCATGTATGTTATTGCTACCTGTGAACGGGGACTTTGGAGGGGCAGCAGATATAAAAGCTACAATCAGTTTTTCAGTAGATAAAACCAAAATAGGTTAAAAAATTAGGACTTAGAAACACAATCAAATAGATGTTTTTCACTTAGTTTACCTCAGTATTTTAACCAACATTATACATTTTATTGTTTAGAAAAGATGCTGACATTGCAGAAAAATATTTCTTTTTTTTTTAAACAGGACAAATGTTTAAAGAGGACAAGTGTCATGGGAGCCTGGAGGGGAAGAAAGGGAAACAGAACAACAACAAAAAACAGAACCAAAAAACTCCACTACTCCAGAAAAAGTAAAAAGCTAAAACCAATTCCAGATGTTTAAGTCTGAAGGTTTTAGTGTTTTCAAATACACAACTACGTGTGGCTTTCACAATAACAGTCACAACTGAACAAGACTTTTGGAACTACTGCACCCTTCAACAGGCCAGTCTGAATGTTAAAACAAGTAACACAATAAACTGCTAAATTGATAAGTATACAATTGCGGATTGCTTTTAGCTGTTACAAAAAGCGATTTTACGTATCTAACGGTTCATCTTTTATATTCAAACTGTGCTTGACATTTTTTAGTTCAGACATACTGAAACCCAGAAGCACAGATGGTTTGTGATTATTGATCGCCTTTAAGCATAAATTTCTCTGTTTTCCAAAGAATGATGCAACATCAATTTTCCATGCATACACATACAAGGAAAGTAATTCCATCTCTTTTTTAGAAGGATATGGCCTCTTGTGAAAGTAGTCTGTCAAAAACTGGTTTTGAGCCTCATATGAATTGTGATCATACAGCTTAGGATCTACTGCTAAAATGCAAAGATCCTCACTAAAAGGAAACTTTTTCATCTCAGTCCTAGAATTAACCTTCTGTCGTTTGAAAGGCACTACTCCTGAATTCACTTCTTTTGCTGAAGATAGAGCTATGCCACTACTTAAGCTCAGAGTCTGCTGTTCCTTATTCCTTTGGTCTTCTGCAACAAAGCAGGAATCCGATTGCTTTCTTTTCAGTAGCACAGAAACATCCTTTCCTCCATTCAAAAACAGTAGCTCTTTCTTCTCAGTACGCTCAAGCTGCATCTTCACACTGGAGTTGCTGTCTTTGGGAGCACTTCTACAACGGAGCAAATGTACAGCAATAGCTGTTAGAGTCATATTTCCAGTATACACTCCACAACAGTGGATGCACTTGAAAGCAGGAGTCTTTAAAATTGTATGTACAGTTGGCATTATATGATGCCGCTCTTTCAGATGTGTTTCATAGCTTTCTTTACTAGCAAACGTACCAAAGCAAAAGGGACAGGTTAATGCTTTTTCTTTGCACCTGTTGTTCACCTCTGCTGTCCGAGGTTTCACTTTGACATAAACAGGGACAAGCGTTCTTGAATTTAGCCCAGCAAGCACTGCCAAATGTACTTCTCTTTCACCAATGTCTTCTTTTGGTAACACTGTACTGAAATCGAAGTGTGGAAATACAAGGTCACCCTGAGCATCATTACCTAGTTGAAATCCTCTGTTGCTATAATCTGCATGTAACTGCTTTTTCCCATTGTGTGTAGTTTTATTGTGCTCCACAAGGCTTTTTAAGTCATGGAAAGTAATTGTGCAAAACAAGCAAGCCAAGCCATGCATCAAGAGATGTTTCATGAGTTCTTCCTCACAGAGAAAACATTTACAGGAGAAACAGCGGACTGTCTTTTCTGTCATCCACCTAAGAAAGGGTGCACAAGCTGCAAGTTTGTCAGGTTCCAGGGTTTCCTCTGTTTTCACTTCACCACATTTGTGGGCCACCTCCATGTGCACCTCATAGACATTCGATGGGAAAAGCTCATTGCAAACAGGGCAAGTCTTCCACTGCTTAGCCTGTCTGATAGCCTGACTTGTTTCAGAACCAGGCAGGGGGGCTTGTAATGATATATTCTGAGATGTTAAAACCACTGGAGGAGAGGGTGCACTAGCTGGCGACTGGGACAACTGAGTTACTGTCCCAGACTGCATTAGTTGCATGGGCACTTGTGGTGGTGCAACAGTTGCTACTCCACCAGCAGGAGGTACAGGCAAAGTAACTGAAACTGGTGCAAGTGTGTATGTAGGTATCCCATTAACCTGCTTACCAGTTGGAATCAGCTGCCTAAGTATAGAACCTGCAGTCAAAAAAGCTGCATTTTGAGAAACTGCAGGTTGAACTGGCTGATTTACTGGGATAACTGCTGGGGCAACAGGCTGATTAAGCTGAAGAAATCCAGGTCTGACAGGGTGTCTGGCTGGAACGACAGAGGCAACAGGCTGGTTAAGCTGGAGAACCCCTGATGTAACTGACTGCGCCACAGGAAGGACCCCAGGACCAATGGGTCTATTCATATTCCCAAGCGATGGGTTGACAGAGAGAACTCCTGGTGCAACCAGCTGATTTACAGGGAGGACTCCTGGTGCAACTGGCTGATTTACAGGGTTGACAGATTGAGTAACTGGTAGAGTTCCAGCTGCAACTGGACCATTTATAGTACCAATGGGCTGACTAATAGGAAAGAGCCCAGGCCTGACAGGCTGATTAAGAGGAAGAACTGCAGGTGTCACATTTCCATTTACAGTACTAACAGACTGATTAAGAGGAATAGCTCCAGCCCTTACAGGCTGATTAAGTGGGAGCCCATGGGAAACAATGATAGGCTGCAA
Source organism: Tapera naevia (assembly GCA_033556795.1). NCBI lineage: Eukaryota > Metazoa > Chordata > Aves > Cuculiformes > Neomorphidae > Tapera > Tapera naevia. The sequence continues at coordinate 2,004,126 of JAUMJJ010000095.1, forward strand.
AGGTGATGGCTGAATATTAACATTATTCTGACCTACAGGAATATTACTAGGTACAAGAGTAACTTGTGATGGGGTAACAACTGGAGCAGAAGTTGTATGTGACCTCACTGTGTTTTGAACTGGTTTTGGCTGTACCACACTCTGGTTTTGATTATTCTGTGGAAATGCAAGCTGGAAGCAAGCTGGAGCTGTGACAGAACCTGCTGCTGGGACAGAGGCAGTGCCTGAAGGTGGAGCAGCCACTGCCACGCCTTGTGGTGGCTTTGGAGCAATATGCATTTGTTTCACAAGTCCTGGTTTCTTAATGTGCTCTGAAATCACAGACCGAAGTTTGTTTTCCAGGTCTCTGTGTGTTTCAGCTGTCAAGACATGATACATCAAAGAATCCTGACTATTTGCAGAAGCATTACATTTTTTACAGTAGTGCTCAACAGCATTCTCTTTGCTTTCATCAGGTTTCTGGCCAAAATATGTACTTATTAAGTTTTGAAAATGGTTCATCAGCACATGTTTCTTCATATTGTAATACAACGTGTCTGTAAAGTGACATTTCAGACATGTAAAGTTTATGATGTCAGTCCTGAATTGTTTCATGCCATCCAAAATGCTGACTGTATAGTTCTGTATTCTTTTATTAGATGAATGAAACATCCGGATATGTTTTCCCACTATTTTGGGAACAGAAACAAATGCACATTTCGGGCAAGGAACCACCAGCTCCTGGTCCATCTCATCCTCATGGTAACGGTGCAAGTGATTCTTGAATGAAGTAAGCAATTTTGACGAGAACTTGCATAAGCTACAGCAGTATGGCTTTGTCCTGTATCTCTGCAAACAAAACAAAAACATTCACTTAGAAACTGCCAGTTCCTAAATCTGTTACATGTCTGAAAGTAAGTCTGCACTTTCACCTGTCAAAAATGCCTTCAGTGGATATACAGCATGTATCTTCTCAGTTTCATGGAGATCTGCTTTTCAAAAGCAGACTTAAAGATGACGTACTTAAAGGGAAAAAAATCAGGCTTTTATGCTTCGCAGTGAGAGGTTCTCTTGGAGAGTTTTTGTTTAAGGGCTGAGTATTGAAATATACTCACCCACCAGACCTTTACTCTTTTAAGGGTATTTTTTGGAGTCAGATTAATAAGAGAAAGGAACAAAAAGACCCCTTTCATGATAAAGCAGTAAAGACTTCTTTGACTGTCTCAACATACTGGACATGCCAGCACAGTTTTTTATTTGTGAAACTTCCTCTGGAACTCATTATAGAGCTTCTTAGAAGAATATTTTAACTGTATAAAAATAAACCTCACTACCTTCCAGTAAATAGTAGTTTGTTTCCTTAATAACATGTCACTGACAGCATTACTTTTCATATCCATACGAACATTATTTACTTTCTCCAAAGAGCTGTCAACCATTTTCCTTACCAACTTCCTATGAAGTTAACCCTGGCTCCTGCCAGAAACTACAGAATCAGTCACAGCAACATCCATGTGACAAATCTGCACTTTCAAACATTTAATGGAACTCATCTGTTCCCTCAGATGTGTTTGTCACCTTTCTGACTTCTGCCCCTTATGAAACACCACCCAAAGGGGAACAAGCTGTTCCACCACTACAGCATTCAGCTTACCATGTACGTGTCACAGACATGTTGTTCACAACTATAACAGAAGTTTGTGCAGTTATTTTTTTTGTCATTTCACATAGCCATGAAAGTGTCATCTACTAGCAGTACTAGTAGACTCTCCTGATGATAACCAAAATATAACCTCCAAATTCAAATGAATGGGTCAGATAAAGCCACTGGCTGGTTAAGACTGCCAAAGGTATCAGTGATTATACTTACACTATTTAAGTGTCTGGTCTCAGCTGCTAGTAAAACGGCACCACAGCAAACTAGAAGAAGCTTCAATCTTACTTTTAAAGTATATTGAATAAAGAAAGGCCACTGACACTGTCAAGTTAACAAAGCATACAGAGCATTATTAAAAGCTACCCCTCACTAGCCTTAATTCTGAAGGATTCAGGTCACAAAGAGAGGAGATTGCTTATTTTAATTAGTTGTCTGAATCTTAGAAAAGTTCATATGCTTTCAAGTACTACGCTCATACACTCTTTACTCCCCCCCCATTTCTGGTTTGAGTCTTTCTGCCTCCATAAACTAATCGACAGTGTATTATACTACGGTATATTTCCTTGCTGCCAAATCTGAACAATTGTTGTTGACGCAGTGAGAACACTCCACTTTACAAGTGCTGAATTAATTTACTATTCCATAACAACAAAACTTTTACTTCTTATACAAACAAGCATTGCAATATACCACTAAGAAACCACACCAGTACCTGCATACTGGTAAGGCTAAGGGAAATAATGTTCCATGCCTTCTTCCATCGTTTATTTTGATGGAGGTAAAAATTATGAGACTTCAGTAGAAGAAAGAAAGTTCTGTACCTCAAGTTCTATCAAATAAGGACAAATCCTAATGTCCCACTACCTAGCTCATAAAAACCCAACAACAACAAAAAAAAACCCCAAAGAAATCTGTTTCAGCAGAACAGAATGTGGGAGTCTGCTACTCTGTTTTCAGTATGAAATATAGCTCTTTCACACAGAAACCTTGGAAAATTATTTTGTCAGCATGCTCTCCTTGTGTATGTACTTAAACTGCATTTTATGCTCAGAAGTGCTACTACTATTAACAGTATCTCCATTTTACAGAAAATTCAAAAAAATAAGAATTCTAAGCCACTTACGAAAAATGAAATGTCTTGGAGATTGACCTACACAATCCTAAACTGTAAAACAGAATCCAAAAAGGCCTACCCAATAAGTTTATGAAAACTCACTTAGTCTGACTCCGAAGAACATATCCCAGAACACAGTAACACTTCCCACTGTGTAGTCTCACATTTGCCACAATTTAGAGACAAGCAGAAAGACACAACAGCCTCCAAAAAGCAAAGTTCTTCCAGAATTATTAATATCTAAATTAAAAATAGTCCTACGAGTAGAAACCACTAACCCATCCAGACATCTCCAGCCTACTAAGTTCCCAGTGTAACTCAAAACTTATTTTCCCTTTATGGCAATAACTTCAGAATAGAACATCCTGAAGACCAAATGCTTTTCTCCCAAATCAAAGTAGCATGATGTCAAGATACATGAACTATATGTATCAATGAAACATGCCTGTTCAAAGAAAATGGATAGGAACAAGTTTAGTATCCAAAACACATAGCCTGGCAAACCTGTTCCACAGCAACACATTACAAACTCTACACTGAAGATCATCAGATTAGATTGCAATCTTTTTTTTTTTGGACAGACAGAGAGATATTATTGGTCATACTGACTAGCTGTGTCAGGAACTGTATTCCTCTCTTCTGGTAAGATATCAGGTGTCTCTGCTTGGTGTCTCTTCAGATAATAAGGATGAAAGAAGATTCCCTCTCTAGTAAGTGATTATTAGTTCTTTTCCATTTTCACTAAAATAGTTTATCATTTTTCCTAAAGGACTGTGGAAGGAAGACAGAAAAAAAACCTTCATCTTAAGTTTTAGACAGGAAACTTTACTTGCTTGGTCTTCAATCTTATCTTCCCCTGTTTCATGCCTGGGGAGGAAGGGGAATCTCTCCTGCTCATTTAACACAGAAGTTGTCCCAACACTGAATTTCTCTCTTTAGTCAGAAGGTGGAGGAAAAGGCAAAAAAGGAAAAATCAGCAAAGCTAAAAAAAACACGCTAACTGGAGCCAGAAGACCTGATAAAAAGGAATTTTTCCATGTGCATAAAGAAAAAAAGAGGAAAAAGAGACAGAACATCACAATCGTTAAAGGGATTTATTCCTTTCACCTTTCAGTGGTCTTGATTGAAGATAACTGTAAGCCTTATCTGAAGTGGTGCTGAGGCTAGATGCGATCTGTCTCTATGGACCTAGTCAAACAACAAGTCACGTTTGACTCTTTCATCCACAAACTCATTTGAACAGACAAAACTCCAGTCTTAAGTGTGTGAAACCAAGTTCACAAAATCAGAACTAGGAGACAAAGCAGGCAAAGGTCCTAAAGAGCAGGAGGGGTCACTTTCTACTAAGCAGCTTTGCCACTTGCTTTGGTCAGCCTGTATGTTGAGGGCTATTACATGTGGCAGTCTTTGCTTTAAAGATGGTAATGACACATAAAAAACTGGCAAATCACCACCATACTATTCTAAACCACTACCTTCTGATGTAAGATGAAGAGAGCAGAGCCACCACTGTTTATATGTTGTGGACAGGCCTTTCTCATGGCAGCAATCAGGAGACCCAAGACTCTTCCACAACACTGAAGAAAGACTACCTTTTCTTCTGTATATACTCCTGTGCTCTACACAATATCTCAGAAGCTTGCTAGAATATTAAATTATACAAATGCTTTGGTTTCCTTATCTCAACTCTGCCCCTTCTTGTATGTTCTAGCTTCACAAAATATTCCAGCTATATAGAACTAAAAGCTGTTTTGCATACGCAAATCTAACTGAATACGTTTTCCACTTCAACTCTATCCCAAGCATCTAATGATAATTACAGCTTAATCCACTCCCACCTATGCAATCATGTTTTCACCCTTCAAATGAAACAAGAAGCACATAATACACAAGAGCATGTTAAGATTATGCATCAGATTAAGCTAAAAAGGCAGAACACTAGCATTGCATCTTAAATACAGATGTTCAAGCTTGTATCCTTAGAAGACAATGAATGGCATACAGAACCAGTTACATTACAGGGAAGAACACAGATGAAAGGAAAGATTGTTCCGTGGTTAACGGTATTTAGAAAACAGGTGTTTAAGCTAAGAGGTGTATTTTAACTTTTCCAGAACTTCTGAAATTGATAAAATCCAGTAACTCCACATGTACACCTACGCAGAGTTTCTAACACAAATATACATACCTTCCTTTTGCCCACAGGCTCCCAAGGAGAGACATCACTCCATGAAGTGCTACAAAAGTGTTTTTCACCTGGGTCAAAACTTTTAAGAGTCTAAAAGAAAAAAAAACAAAACAATCTGCTTTTGCAGTTTGTTCTGAACACAAACCAGTCTCAATACAAAGCAAAGAGGAAGAAAAAAGGAAAAAACCCACAGAAACAAGGGATGAATAGAAAGTCCATACAGTATTTGGATACAGGTCTCAAAATTCAATTCAAAGAAATTACTTCTTTGACCTCTCATTTATTTTACCTCAGATACTTGTTCATATGACTGCCTTGTAATACAGTAGGAATCCTGAACACTTCATAGTTACCAAAAATAAAGGAGTGAAAATATTTACACTTTAATTCCATCGCTTCTAGAAAAGTTCACAGTGACTACAAAGATACTTTCCCCCTCTTCCTTTCTCCTCAAATCTGTAATATTTCACTAATTACTTCAATTTAGTAACTTGCCACTACGGTCTACTTTGCAACAGGTTTTAGTATTAAATCTGCGTGGCTTTGCTATACTTATAACTTGGAAAAACAAAAGACATTCCCAGAAGCTTATTTCAAAGAGCAGTAGTTATTTTTCCTCGAGTTGTAAAAGCAACAATACTATCGTGTCTAGAACAACCATGTCGGGGTAAACAACACTCTTCTAATCAATCCCATCAGAGCAGTTTATGTTCTTCAAGCCAGACTCAGCTACAACTCAAAAATATTCAGTTCCTGTACAATTTTCAGAGGGCCACACACATCCAAATACAAGCTTAATGAAAAAAAATAATTAGGTTCCTGTTTGCTAGGCATTTCTGAAAACCTCAGGCTAGCTTCAACAGCATGCTAGAGCACCTTAGATGAAACACAGACTGTGCAATTCATAAACCTAATAGCTTGTATTAAAAAACCCAATGCAATATTTATGTGAAATTTACAAGCAACACAGGTTATTCTGAGCAAGAAAAAGAAACAAAGACTCTAGCAATCAAATACAGAGTCCTACTTAACATAGAATCTGTCTACATTACGCTACTGTCCATACCAAGCAAATGTGAGCATCCCTTTGTGTATAATAGATTAGAGCAAGTCAGGTCATGCCAGTGATAATTTGATTTAAACAAATACTCAAGATTTTTAAAAAAGTTAGTTAAGCTTTCTAGCTTCACGTTTCCCAAAGAGAATAATAAAGAGCTCAGGACAACATTAAACCCTCTTCTATTCAACATTTAAGCAAAACGAGCCATCTATTTGTCCTTCAGACAAACCTTTTAAAAAAAAAAAAACCACCTTAGAAAGAACCTTCATGTTGTCACTTGTGTTATTGGCTTGCACACCAGGCAAAGCATCTCACCAGTTTTGGGACAACATTTTAGTGACCCAGATGTGACTGTGCTGACAGCCTTGCCCAGATTCATCTTGCCGTACCCAACAAGCTTGACTGGACTTCGAAGCACACACCAATCTGTTTGACTGGGCATTCCATCGCTCTCCCACAGTCACCGAGCAGCTCAATTGTGCAATGCTACACAGGTATCGTGGCTAAAGAAGGGAAGCTAGCTGGACCTCTTGGGAAGTATTCAGGCAAATACTGCATAAGATGCATCAGGAAGACATGCAGCAGGGTTGTAACATTTGGTTACTTCAGCTCTACGCATAAGGTTAATGAAGTAAAGGTCTGTTTCTCGTGTATGAAACACTGGTTCTCGTCTGGTTTTTCTATTCTATATATATCATTTCTACAAGTAAGATTAAAGAAGGAAATTTTATAAGACACTAGTTACAAACAAAGGGAAAGTAACCCCATGTTCCAATTCTAGTTCTGCAATGGGTGCTGCTACTTCCCAGGAAATTCCTCCTTGGTCACCTCTTGGGTGCACCCCAAAGGACTGGAAAAAATTTGGAGGGGATGCCCTGACTAAGACAATGTTAATATGGTATCATAATCCATGGTGGCCACAATACCAATTAGATGATGAAGAAAAATGGTGTGAAGGTGTATCTTTGTAATATAGTATTTTACTTCAATTAATGTTGTTCTGTAAGTGTGAGAGTAATTTGCATGCATTACCACAAGTAGATTTGCTTTTCTCACTCAGAATCAACTCGGATATTAGAAAGAAATTATCCATGAATTGTAAGCAATATGAAATTATCCAACATGTTGTTCATTGGTCTGTGTTGGGTATTAGAAAGAAATTACAAAAAGTGGTGGAGCAGACAGAATGTCCATCTCCCAGTTAATATCTATAGCTTATAAAGTTTATATTAAGAGGGAAGAGTAGAAGCGGGGGCGAGATAATGAGCAAAATTACAAGCTTCCCTATTAGCAGCTTTAGGAGATAACCAAGGAAGAGGTAGAGGCAAGGGAAATGCAAGAGGAGGATTTAAAAACACAACACGAGGTCATGGATGGAATAAAGTATATAGCAGAAATTTCCCTTTGAGAATGCATCTATTGCAAGCAAGAGGGACACTGGAAAAGATACTTCTCTCACTGCATAAATCATCAAGAAGAGACCAAGGAGACAACTAAATGGTTATTTTGGCATTTTTTTGGTCCACATCTCACAGAGCTTTTTCCAGAATGGAAACATTCGCTAAGTTACCCACCATTTATTGAAAACGAAACAAAACCAACCAAACACACATCACCCCAAAAAAAATCAAACACAAAACGCCTTCTTCCTCATTTACCGTTAAACCAATTACTGCAAACAAAAATTTAGACTGCAATCAATTTCATAGCAAAAAAATCTAGCAACATCAAAACATTGAAGTGTCAAGCGAATAGCTTCGGAATTAGAGGTTTAATCACAAAATATGCAACATAAAGACAGTAAGAAAATCTAAATTACTAGACAAATACTTTTTTCCCTGAGCTCTTATGACATTTGGATACACCAAAAATTGTTCAACTGCAATAATTAAAAATGTTCCAGAATTAGTTATGCATGTACACATTAAGTGTTTTCTTTTCCTATTGTTTACTTCTACAGTTTCAGAAAAAAGAACACACAAAAGACACAATGGCATCCCTACAGAGAGTACAGAGAGTTAACTTACTTCAGTATCATCATACAGAACTCTCCAAAAAAATCAATGTTAAGTCACAAACACAGTGAACAGCCAAATAAGCTTATGTACTAGCTGGCTGAAATTACTGTTTAGTCACTGAGGTACGCTACTGTGTAAGTAGTGTTGTTAGGTTTGGTACTGTTGGGTACTGTGATGTTAGGTTTGCCATTCTGATGGTGTGAATTCTTCCTGCTTGTTGCACAACACTTTCTCCAGAAAGCGGCAAAAAAGGCACTACATTCATCTCAGTCACTCCAGTACACCTGCACATACTTTAAGATGCAGAATTGAACTAGAACTCTGTAAGACAAGTTTGGCGTTTTCCCCTGGACACAGTTCAAAAGCTACAACAAGATGACTAGGTCTAATTGCTTCTCCATTTTCAGAAACACTGACAATCTGTGCATCCTTCAGAGTCTTGCCCTTGTTATGCAAAGTTATGCCTTTGAGTAGACTCAAGTCTTCATCTGCTTGTGATTTTAAAGGAATCACAAAAAAAGTTACTGTGTAGCACAGAAATAACATTTGATTAGTCTGTGGTGTTTTCCCTAAAGCTGCACTGGTCCCTTTTACTGAAGTGTTACTAGCAGAGAACATATGCAGCACCATCTATAACACATTTAATGGACAAACAGAGCTTCTTTCAATATACATACCAGAGCACTAAATTCCGCCCCTGGTATAAGAGCAGTCAGTCATGAGTAAGCCTTCAAGTAAAGGCAACATCATAAAGATCTATGGCAAAGGACAATTATATATACACTAAAAAGTGAAGTATTTTTCAAGGGTTTATGCTTCAGATTGGTTTACAGTATTTGAAATACTTGTACCTTCAACAACTCCCTGCAGCTGTCAAGCCCAAGGTCCACAAGAATGCTCTTCACCTTTTTTCGAGCCTTCCTGATGTTATCAAGATTTTGAACAGGAATTTGAAACATTTTGCACTTTTCCTGAAAAAGAAATACAGAAGTGACACAATACTTGAACACAGGCACTTAACAGTATGCATTTAACAGTATTAAAACATAAAACTAAAGTCTGAAAAATGTAATCTTAAACACAAAAATCCAGAATCCTTAACCCAAAGACCTGGTCTTGTTAGTTTCCCATCCCATCACTTGCTTCCTGTTAAAGGAAACAAATCTGACTTTGGGAGGGGAAAAAAATCATTTTACATTTCTTCTCTCTGATCTAAACAAAATTCCAAGTTTTTCTTTCATATCTCTTCATGTCTATATAGAAGCTATAGTTTTTTGTAAGAAAAAAAGAAACACCAGAATTTTACTAAGTTCTATTCAGGAAACTACTATCACCTCATTTTGAAAGGAGGAATTCAACACTTTCCACCCTGAACATTAGTGTCAAAGTGAGAAGTCTCTTTGATAATATCCTTTGTTGTCAGGTATGTAGATGCTTAAAATGATTGCTAATAAAATCCAAATTTCCGGCAGAAATTCCTGATATGGACCTAGGTGTAAAACAGCTACTACAGTATTAATGCGGTAGAAATAAGATATAATTAATATATGGCACTAATTACTAAATATGCCGAAGTGAGACTCTATGTCTCCTCTTCTGAAGGAGTATATATAGCTCTATAATCTTTTCCTACTTCTGAATTTGTATTTATACCCTACCCTGCTCCCTCCAGCAAGCTGCAATAGCTGGAGTCCACCATACAGAGGATGATGACAGCTAAAGCAAGATTATAGAAAAAACAGATTATCTGCTCCGAGTCATCTATTTGAAGGGCTGTTGTGCAGCATGGTTGCCCATCTGCCTAGAAAATAACACCAGGAAGGGTCTAGCACTTCCCCAGCAGCTAGGTTTTTACTACTGCACATGCAGCTTAGCTACGAATGCATCCGTTGCTTATCTTCAGCTCCCAGTACACCATAAGGTAGTCCCATGAGCTTCACCTTAGAATTATGTGCCTTTACCATCTCCTCCCTAGATTACAGCAAAATGTAATTTCGACTGACATTTAAGAAAGTTAAATGGGTAGAGAATGCAACAGAACCATCCTGCACTGCAAAAAGACCACTGGAAGCTTCACAGGTATTTCTTTGTTCTTAAATAGCTGGCAGAAGACCCAACAGAGTTTAAAAGATCCCAGTACTTACTGCTAAACAATTCATCCATCCAGGACAAGTTCTAAGAAGGAAAAAAAAAATCTCCAAACAGCGCTTCAGCCTTCATGGTCCTGAACGCCTCAAAAAACCATACTTCCACAAAAAGGCAAGATCACTGCCAACATGAAATCTTTGCCTTGAGAGGCAAGACCTTCCTGTAAACAGCTGCAAAAAGCTCTCCCACATGAGATACATGCTTCAAGCTAAGCCTCACCAAAAGCAAAAGCCCCAAACTTCTACTCTGTATGATATCGCTCAAGAAAAAAAAAAAAAAAATTATGTACAAAGCATACATAACAGTTATTTTAATTACAATTCAAACAACTCACATGCTATTCTCCTCTTCTCCTCCCAAAGGATAGATGTGCAGAGAAAAATGGAGAGGGAGCCCCATTTGACAGACGCTAGTCTTGTTTTCTAATATTGTTTATCAGTAAGAAGTCTGGAAGACATTTTGATACCATTGGGGTGGGTGTGGAACAGGAACCTGTATAGAATGGAATAAATCTGAGTAACTGGTCTGGCATTCTATCAAAATCCAAGGAGTAAGATTAAGTTGTAAATGCCTCTTCTTAAAGTGAAGGTCAACTGGGAATTTGTACAGTCTCTGGTTAAAGCTTTATGATCAGTCCCTCTGCCATAGCAGGTTATGTGTCACAACCCCATGGTCCACTGCAGGTAATAACAGAGCTGATGGGCTGTCACCATGCTCAGATCAGCCAGAAGGAGATAGGAATCAATGTGTTAGGCTCCACTGGAAACAGTTCCTCCATCTCAGCCCTTTAACTGATACACTGGTGAAGAAGGTGAAACAAGACATTTCTTGAGGCACTTCTATCTCAAAAAAAGAGAAAATTAATCTACAAAGGTGTTATAGACTGTAACATTCATGTATCTCAAGAGTGTTCTTAACCAGTAATCTTTCTGAAAGGGAAATCATTAATCCAGGAGAAAAGCAAAACAAATCAAGAGACAACAACAAAAAAAAGAAACCTGAACACAAACTACCCATTTTCCAGTTTTCAAGCAGTTGGTATTCAATCAAAAAATATATATATTTCTGTATCATGGGCAAGGTTATTCAGCTGGTGTTTAAAACAAACTGTTTGTTTTGTTACTCTTCTAACATCCTCTGAATCCATTAGACCAGCATTGTCTCATCATAAAGATCACAAAATTTCAACTTTCTAAGCATACTCCCTCAAGCCCCCAGTTAATTCCCTGATTACTAGACTGCTTATTATTGATACTCTTCTACTACTAACTTATTTCTCTTCTATTTTGGACATTCTTCAAGCCTTAGCTTGCACTTCGTTTCCATACATAACTACACTCAATCTTTTGTTGGTACACATCCCATTTACAACCATCAAATTCAACATGAAAGCATTATAGTAAAATTAAACCCAAGATTCTTGATTCTTTTATAAATTTGTCTTTAGGTAGGCAGCACGATCTTAAACTAATTCTAATTACAGCTTCCAAAAAACTGATAATCCACTGAGTTTTCACAGTTTTCATAGGTTCTTTTCATAAACAGAATAAAGGCAAGTTAACAGCAAAATAAAAGAATCATTGTAGTAATTGGTGTCCCCAACAGTTCCAAAAGATCATTCAACCCTTGCTCACGCATTTTACCCACCAATCTATTGCTGCATTTACCGTTCCTTTAGATAATATCTCCAAAACAACACAGCAAACTGGACTTTTATGCAGCACTAAAGGTTCACTTCATTGCTACAGCATCTGTAATCACATATTATAACATCCAACTATACTCAGCTTTTCCACAAAGATCACAAACTCAACTCTTCCCTTCCAGTAGTACTGTAGTATTTTAATACTAGTCTAAACAACAAATTACTACAACAGACTGGATAGTATCTTACCAGTCAAAAATAAGGACTCTGCCAAGTGACTATGCTTGACTAATGTCTCTGCACTAGAAAAAGCAAAAATATTACATGTCACCTCTTCAAATTGAAGAGTCACCACAAAACAGAAAGTATCTACTTGCCTTCCCTCTTTGAACATACTCATTCCCCTTGAAAGGGCCCTAAAGAAGACACCAAGTCCAGCCTCCTATTCAAAGGAAGCTCCACAACGAACCGCAAACAGAACATTCTGCCTCTTGGCCAGTCAGGTCTTGGAAACCTCCAGCTAGAGGTTTGACGGGCTCTGCCCACAGCGAAAGATTTTCTCCTTATATCAAATCAGCATCATTTCAGCTTGTATTCCTAAGGTAATTAGGCATATTCAATCAAATTAAATATGAAGCTAGTATGGAGCTGAAGCAAGGAAGATTATCAGATGTGCCTTCCAGGTGCATGCAAATACATCTAGAAAAATCCAACAGTCAACTAAATAATCAGGCATTTTTAGATACTTCATGAAAACAGACAGCTAGATAAAAACTCTATTAGTAAAGATACACAGAGAAAAAGGCTGCAATGTAACAATTTTTAGACACCAGATTATCCACCCTGAAGCCAGATCTCCCAATGCATTCCTAGGAAGCTGACTTTCACTAGTATCTTGTTCACAGAACCACTTACAAAAGGGAAATTATGAAAGGCTTATGGAATTTTCTCCTTTTGTATTATCTGCTTTGGAAATCAAATCACACTTAGTATTTGTAACTCTTTATCTAGTAAGCTGGCATTAGTAACTGTGGAAGAGATTTTTAAAAAGACATTGAAGTTTTGGGATATTTCAGTGGGAGGTATTTTTAAACATTTTTTTATCAACTTTCAGCAGTTACCAGAGCTGAAAAGCGTCAATAAAGAATTCTTTATTTTCATTATAGTAAACTCATTAGAAGTTGATAACTCAATATTGGTTATGAAAACAACTACTACTTCATTCCTGAAAATTAAATGACAGCATGCAATCTATTAGTTCTCAGAATGTAAAGAATAAGAATACATGATGGCAAGGACAGCAGCTAGGACAAGTACACTGAGAAACTACCTATACAAACATGAGTTCAGTTTGGCCATGTTGAATTTTACTCTCATCAGTTCAGTTTTGTTTCTGGCAAGCTTACAAGCTCACCAAGAAGTCATACCAGGGTACCTGCTGCTGCATACTACATGTATTGTTTTCATTGCCTCAACTCTTATCTGTTCCTTCTGAGAGAGACACCTAACCGGATTTAAAAGTATGTTGGCACCATCAAAGCTTATTCAGCCATTGGAGGGAGAGGGAAGAAATGCATATAGTTTCCTATGAACATCTCCAGGTGTTTTACCAGCTTTGAAAGATTTGATTCCTGGAAAGAAAAACAGTCAATTGATTAGAATGAATATTATTCTTGCTTATTATTTAATGTGTTGTAAATTAAAATGAAACTGACAACAGAAACAGATTAATAAAACTTCCTAAGAGTAGTTCCAGTCAACAAAATAATGCTACTTCATCATTCTAAATTCCAATTTCTATCCAAGTGCAACTTGACAAAAATCTCAGGTAAAAAAATTAAACTGTTTTTTGTATGTGTAACTAAATCAGAAACCTTTAGGGGTCTTGATTTTACATAGTTACAACTTTGCTTTTTCCTTGGCTACAAATCACATAGTTGTCAAAGCAATCATCTAACCCAGTACAAAGCTCGCCATTATTCAACAGCCGCTAACACAGTAAAAAGCATTAAGGTATGTGATTACACAGATAAAGATACGGCACATCAACACGCATCTTACCTAAAAATTCAAATCAAAACAGATTTAGGTCACTAACTTTAGACAAGACAACCCAAATCAAACAGGTTCCAGTGGTAAAACATAAGACATTATAAAAGTGTGTTTGTGTGCTTTCCATTGCCTTAAAATTTGCTATAATTTGGGGGTGGGGTTTAAAAACTTTCATTAATTTTCAGGCCTTATTACAGCGTATAATACAGCGTATTTATTATACATTGTCTGTCTAAATATCGCTCTAAAGAAATCCTATTTTCTTATGCAAACTTACACTGAAAGTTTATTGAAAATACCACTGAGATTTCTAGAATATAATTTAGGCTGGGGATTCCAAAAGTAACTCTTCATAAGTATTTCACTTTAAGTCTTTAAAACTTCTGGGGTTCAAAAATGTATTTTTGCTGATAGAAAACGTAAGGAAAATGTAAATTTGCCCCAACAGTTTACCTCTCTGTTCCTAAGTATTTACCAGTTGAAAGGGATTTATTCACAGTTCTGACAGCACAGAATTCAAACACCTATCTTTTATTCCATTTACAAATCAGGACAAAAAGAATACCCCGCTACTTGCTTGCAAGCACAAGGCACGCGTATTCAAATGATTTTAATGATTTGCATTGTACAGGTTACGTTTGTTTACATTATTCATAAACTTTTTTCAAAAAATTTAATCACTGTTGAAATACCACAATAATAATGTAATTTTCCATCCCATTAATATTTACTGTTGCATGCATACCATTGCACATTACAGTTCTCCAGGAGCAGTCTTAAACACCCGTATTGTCTAGAAGTAATTAAGGCTTTTCATCCAAAGACTTGGAGACAACAGGTTAAATTGGTTCCTTAGATACACCATCACTTCAATACTGACAGAAATCAGGAAACAGAAGTGCTCCTAAACAGCTGTTTAGTGAACAGGCATTGTAAAGTAACAAATCCTGCTGGAAGAGTTGTGGTCATTCAGCCTAGAGAAGAGAAGGCCCTGGGGAGGCCTTACAGCAGACTTCCAGTATCTGAAGGGGCTACAGGAAAGATGGGGAGGGGTTCTTTATCAGGGCATGCAGAGGCAGGATAAGCTGAAGGAGGGAAGATTTATATTAGATATTAGGAAGAAATGCTTTCCTCTGAGGGTGGTGATGCACTGGAACAGGTTGGCCAAAGAAGTTGCGGATGCCCTCTCCGTGGAGGTGTTCAAAGCCAGGCTGGGTGGAGCTTTGAGCAACCTGATCCAGTTGCAATTGTCCCTGCCCATGACAGGAGAGCTGGAACTGGAAGATCTTTAAGGTCCCTTCCAACCTAAACCGTTCTATGATCTAATTTCCTGAGGAGGAGGCACTGCTCAGTTATTACCTCATGCAACCGCAATTTAAAATAAAAATCAGATTTTTCACCAGACTTTGGCAGTATTTAGACAGTGCTCCTACGGAAAAGTGATGTGCACAGAAGTCCCACGTGACACTCTTCAAAGACGCTGGACTTGGATGATCTTTAAGGTCCTTTCCAACCCAAACCATTCCACGGTTCTATGGGCTAAAATGCCTCACCAGGCCAATTTCTGCTTCCGACTGTGGCCAAACCCAGAGATCCCTCCGCGGGCAGAGGAAAGCAAGACCATGCTCAGGGCAGCGCGCGAAGGTGTCCCGCCAGCAGTGCCGCCGGGCACGGCGGGAGGCAACGACCCCGCGCCCTGCCCTGCTCAGGACACCCGTATTCCCGGTTGCGGAACGGTGGCCCACCCGGGGCGCCCCGGCATTAACGCGTGCGGCGCCTCCAGGTGCTTCCCGGGCTCGCGAACTCCACTGCCGCGAAGGGGAACACGCCCTGGCAGCGACCCCGCTGCCGCACGGTCCCTCCCGCCCGCGCCGCGGCTCAGCCCCGCGGGAGGCACGACCCGGGCTCCCCGCACTCATTGGCGCCCGCGCCCGCCCTTCCCGGGCCCGCCCCGCCGCACCTACCCGGCCGGGCTGCAGGGGGCGAACGCCGCCCCTCCGCTTCCGCCACCGTGCGCCGGGCCGCCAGCCCGCGCCGAAGCCTCCGCCTTCCGTGGCGGTGGCGCTGCCGCTGCCGCCGCCCCCGCCGCTGGCCCTGCCGCGCCCCTCCCCCGCCCCTCCCCGCGGCTCCGCCTCCGCCTAAGGCCGCGCTCGCCGCGAGGGCGGCAGCAATGGCATCACCGGAGCGCGGGACCGACCTCGGCTCAGCCTCCACGCGCGCCGCCCGCCGCCGCCCCTCGCGCGCCCACTGGTCCCCGCCCGATCCTCATCCACAGCCAGAAAGGGAAAATGGCGCTCGATTTATCCCTGGAAGTGACGTCGGGGGTCTATTTGCATACCGAGAAGTCAGCCAATGGGAGGAGACCTCGGCCAAGGCTCCCATTGGCTCCCCCGGTGTGAGGGGCGTGGCATAGGGCGGGGACTCGCATGGCACCGCCCCCCGACCCCGGGGCTCACCTGCACCTGCTCCCCCCACGTGCACCCGCCAAGGGGCACCACGGGCTGCTCTCGTGAGAGCTGGGGGCATGATGTCATCCGGGAGTGGGAGGGGCCTGGTGACCTCATCTGCATCAAGTGAGGCCACCACGTGACCACCTAGCAGTACTCTCCTGGTTGGTGCAGGATGTTGGATAAAGCCTTATTTGCATCGCGGGGGGGCTGGAGGCCCCGCCCACCTCTGCCAGCCAATAGGACAAGATGAGGCCTGGCTTCCCATTGGAGGAGCCCTCACCTGACACCTCCAGGCGTGGTTCACACCTCCCCTCCTTGGTGCTCTTCAGCCAGGCTTGGCTGAGGCTCCAGGAGGCTGGGGCGCCCTGGCGAGGAGTTGTGGGAGCTGTGGTGTGGTCTGGGTAGAGGAGCCCCACCAGCCTCCCCTCCGGTGATGTTGTATAGGATCGTGGTAGTATCACACCCATGGTGCTGGAAGCTGCTGCAGTCTGGTACAAATTGCATCTATGTAGGTCAGTCACTTAAGCTGTGTCTACCAGACGCCTCCAAGTGGAGCACTGAGCACAGTTCTTACTCCTACCATGATGGCAGGTGTTTTCTGATGAGCGCAAGATGGAAGCAGAACTGATCCCCTGTGGTGGTGGGTGACAGTCATACTACAAGGACCGCAACAAACTAACAGCCTCATCAGCTGCATGGATGGCTCTTCACTGCTGAGATGCCTGGTGTGGCTCTGTGGCCAAAACAGGCAGGAGGCATGTTGTGGCAGGAGGTGCACTGCACTGGAGGTGTGTGGAGCCATGCTGGTTCACATCCTCGGCACACCAGGACCTACTCCCTGCCATCCCTGCTGTCTTCTGGGACAGCTTTTAGTCTTCCTCTTCCCTCTCCCACCTGCGCCACAGAACAGATGCCTGGGAGGCACGGCCGGTTGTCCTGGCTTTGCTCAGGCCATCTCCAAAGGGTTTGCAAATGAATTACTTAAACTACAGTTTCTTTAAGTGTTCACTGTGTGAATTAAATACTTATCACATGGAAGTCAAAGGGAATTTTGGCATTGGTTTTGGTAGCCATACTATTTCACTGCTTGTATGTAGAGCTCATATGTAGGCAAAGGTGTTGGCCAGCTTCTATCAAAGCCTATGAAGG
This sequence comes from Tapera naevia, assembly GCA_033556795.1. Classification (NCBI taxonomy): domain Eukaryota; kingdom Metazoa; phylum Chordata; class Aves; order Cuculiformes; family Neomorphidae; genus Tapera; species Tapera naevia. Next base: position 2,021,586 of record JAUMJJ010000095.1, read on the forward strand.
CCACAGCAGTAGTCCGACTGGCATCTTGTCAGGAAGTAATACTAATGAAATATTCATATTGACAGAAAATTATTCTGTTAATTTTTTTCCAGTAGTGGCCACCAAAACTATTTACCTTCGTAGTCAACACTCCAATAAGTACATTGAAACATAATTATTTGTAAGTTTTTTGGGGTGGTAACTTTCTGTTATTAAAAATTTATATGACCTAAAATCACTAGCCATATACTTTCTGCACAGTTATATATGTAGTCATGGTGTAGGTAAATTAAGACTCAAAAACATTAATGGAAAAACGGGCAGCTATCTATGAAAGATAAATTATAGCAGATATATGACCACACTATAAAAAATTGTTAATACATAGTACAAGGAGGAATGTGTTCCAGTTACTTAAAATTTAGCATCTAAAATAATGTTATTAGCTGCTGTCTAATAATTCATAAAGTAAAATAATTAAACATGGCTCTGCCAAAATGAGAATGCCCAATACCTCCCATGTAACTAACAACATTAAACTTCTGTTGCAAGCATCACCAAATAATTGCAGAGTGCTTCAAACAATAGATGTGTTAAAAAGATTAAGCAAAGGATTAAGAGTAAGATTAAGAGAAAATGGTTGTGAAAGAGTCTTTCATGGCTGAACATTACAGCAAAACTGTGGAATATCTCCTGATTTATACAGGGCCACAGAAAGGTTGAGGTGCAAAGGAACTCTGGATGTCATGTGGTCCAACCCTACCTGTTCAAGCAGAGTCACCTGTAGCCTGTTGCCTCGGATCACATCCAGATGGTATTCGAAATTGGCCAGTGTTTTCTATCGTGGTAATAAAAATGGGAATTACTTTATAAAGTAACTTTTACTAAATGTACCTATATAATAACTTTAGTTGTAAATCTGTTGCCTGTGTGTCTCCAGCTGTCAAATCATGCACTATGCTCAGCAAACTCAGATCTTATTTAAATGAGGTAAAGTTAGTACTCATTCACTTGCGAAAGGAGGTTACATTTTCACATTCCAGGACCAGCATAAAATTGTACACATTGGAAGTTGGTCCATTAGCCTCCAGCACACACTTAGGACTTCTCAAAGTGAAATCTATGTCTAGACTTCAAATTCTTCCACTTGTAAAAAACAAATAGGAAGCAACATGCAAAATTCACTTAATAGGAGGACTTGGAGGAATAAAAATGGTAAAGTTTAAAAGGGAGGAGCAGTGTATGTATCCCTTTATCCCATAAGTCAACAGCAATTTCAAAACATAAAAATAATTGGGTTTGAGAACAACAGAGTGAAAGTAAGTCAGAAACACACAATGTAGAGAAGAGTAAGAGTTTAAAAGATTGCTTAGTTTTTCTGAGATAAAAGTAATAGCTTTGATCAACTAAATCCAACGGGATTAGTCATTGGTATTGGAAATGTATTTCAAGACATCTCCAACCAGGAAACATCAAGAAATTTGGTGATTGCGTTTTCATTGCATGTAGCTTTGGTGTCATATAGGAGTTAAATATTATGCCCTTTAAGCAACATTTTAAGTAACATTTAGCAGTTATGATTAAAGTAATATTTTTGCTTATACTGTTTGACTTCTGGAGGAGGTGACAACAACAGCAAGAGAGTGCTTTGACAACTCATAGTGACTTTGAGCACCCTGTCTTCTCCTTCCTGTGGGTGAGCTTGACAATTTCAGCTCTTTCCCATTAGGTCTCTCCAAGCAGAACTGCAGGAGCGAAGAGCACTACTCACGTGTGTGCCGCCAGTAGTTGGGGTGGCAGAAGGGCTCCTTAGAGTCCATAGAAAAGTCTATAACTAACTTCTGTAGCTGCCTTGCAGGCCCTGGACTAGGATCCCAAATCAGCACTGACCTCCATGGAAGTGCAAGAAGACGGAGGGGAGCTCTGTCTTTTTACAGGGATTTCCAGCCAAAATTTTCCACCCTTCAGTACATTCCCTACATCAACTTATATTAGTGTAATGATAGCAAAATTCTCCTTTCTTTTGAAGCAGATGCTGCAGCGCATACTAGACTCAGTGATCATTTTCAAGTCTTCCTGTTGAATATTTCTATCAGCCTATTCTGGAAGTTTAAATATTAATGTAATTAATTCCAAGACTTTTACAAAATCTCTTCCCAACAAATAGAAGTTACGTGTTCTCCCTTTATGTAGTCCATATTTTTACTTTGCCAGAGAAAGGTGTTTCAGTGATTGTTGTAGTGTTGCCATGGCGGTGGAGAAACAGAAGACAACCTGGGAAGAGTTTCCAAAGGGGCCATGTGTGAGTCTCCCACTGCCACCCCATTCTTCTGTTACCTGCAGGAGGTCTTCTCTAAATCCATCCTTCCTAAGTAGCAATACCATACAGATATGACTACTGAATTCAGTAACTCAAACAAAATTATGTATTAAGAGCTGAAGTACTTTGCCGTTGAGTCCAGTTAAAACAGCAGGATATCTACTGTGCTCAGAGTTCGGTGATGCAAGCTGGCACAGCCTGTTCTAACCCAAATTCCACTGAAGTCTAGAAAGCCTGAATGTGATCGATCACTGAAAGTGATAGATTTTTCAACCAATTTTTTACCAAGAAGAAAGGAGTTTCTCTCCTAGAAGAAGAAAAGGAATCCAAGAAACAAAGCACAAAGAAAAGGCAAAGCACAATGCCAGGCAAGCAGAAGTTATACAAAAGGTAAACATATCCAAAAAGACTGGTTGTTTTCACAGCTTGAAGCACATTGCCAAGTCAGCGCTAAAGAAATTAAAAGGATGACAGAGTTAAAAAACTGAGTACCATTTTATAATAAGAAAATGGATAGAGAAACTTTTTCCAGGAAGGCCATTCTGTTGTTTACCACAAGAAAACATTTTAATCACAATTTGCTGGTTTTACTCTCTGCTGTGAGGTGCTGTCGTAGCAAGATGGCACGGGACTTTCTTGAGAACTCTTCAAAACTCAAGCCCTCCTTTGGAAAGTAAACAATGGCTCTTAATTTCTGTGCTGGCAATATAAACAGGTGCCAAACTCTAGCCTTGGTTTCCATTAGGTAATATTAATGAAACAATTAGATCATGTCATATACCAGAATACAATATCTAGGCCAAATTAACTTGTTCTTGTCATTTGTATTAGTTTGGATACTTAATGAAATCACCTCTCCTCATATTCTATATGAATATTTTCATATGAGCATAATGTAAATATTTCCAGAGGAAAATTTTATGACATTTACTTGTTAATTGTAGTTAAAGCAAGAACACTTTACTAAATAAAATAATGTTTATTAACATGTTTTTACTTACAAAAATAAATTCAAAATTACTGTTAGACTATGTGACTTATTTTGCTAAAAGAAAGATGGGTCTTAAAAATCCATGCCCTGTTGTAGAAAGAAGTTAATAATTCAGAAACTAAGAAGTAATTGTAACCAGAAAAGAATGAAGAATCTTTCCAAGACCATTAACTGTTTAGTGTCTCAGGCACTAATTCACACTCAAAGTTAATTAAATTGATTTTAGAAATAATCTGATGTTTCTGAACGTCCAATATCAGGAAATTTTCAGCTTCATTTACATTAGAAGGATTTTAGTAAAATTTGAGAAAAGTATGTCTAGAAAGAATAAATGTATCTGCTAAAAAAAATTAATTTTGAAATGTATGCAGTAATGCAGGAAATCAGTTTCTACTTCAAGAATTCCAATGGGAATTATGTCTGCTTTTCATAATTTCTGAAGTCTGTAATTGCAAACAAGGAAATGTTAAAAAAAAATCACCACTACTTTTGCCAGCACTTTGCACATACAATTCTGATATTTTATTTTTCCGATGTTCCCTATTTTTAGAAGAGGATTTAAAAAACAATTATAACAATGTGTTAGGTGTTGTAAATCATTGCCTTTTTAATGTCAAACATCCCTTCAAGTTGGGTCCAATTTTTCCTAGCTTTTTCTGGAAGTGCATGGGTTTATGTCAGTCAACATCAAAGGGAGCTGAATAACTCTTTAAGAGTACATATTCAGTTCACACGGTAGGGTGATTAAGGCTAACAAAATCTACTAGAATGTCAATATTTCTACATTATTTTGAACTATATTAAACTAGAGAATATATTCAAAGAATGAGCTATATTTTTCTCACTGATAGTTTCTCCTTGTGAAATAAATTACAGCCTCATTTTTTTCAGTTAGAATGCTGCATATATACTTGAAATAATTAAGTAAATATTTAAATATTTGCTGTTACATTATTCACATGTACAAGAGTTTACTCATTTATTTGAAAGGGAAGGGCAGGGAAGGGAAGGCAGGGCAAGGCAAGGGAAGGCAAGGCGGTCACTTAATGTGGAATCATAGCATGCGATGAGCGAGGAGAACCATGCAGTTGACTCAATATGAGTGGTAAAGCAAGTTCTGGTTTATTGCAAAGCTCATTCATGTCCATACCATAACTCATGTCTACTTAACTCATGTCTACTTGTCTAACAATCATTGATTTGTCTAACAATGATTGGCTCTTACATACACTTGTCTTACAATCATTAGCTTAGCTCTAAAGGTTACATTATCATGCCCCTCCTACTTGCAATCATTGGCTTAGCTCTAAAGGTTACATTATCATGCTCCTCCTCCTTGCTTCTCCTACTTGCAGTTACTGCTATTATGCTCGGGCCCCGGTCTCATTCTGGCCTACTTCCTTAAGTTGTTTATCTGTACAGACATAAGGTCTTCTAGACCTTCTCTTGGGGATTTTCTCACTGCCTCCCTCCTTGTCAGCGTGACTCGGCAAAGTCCTCAGTACTTTTTCATCACAGCCCAGCTCAGTTGATTTCTGTCAGGGCTGATTCACAGAGCTCCTCCTTTGAGCCATGTCCACGCTCTCGCAGCCATTCTCCAACAATAGCAGTCTCTGTAGACAGCTTAGCCAGTGCCCACCACTGATGCCTGGCAAACTTGCTCCTGGAAATTAGATGTTTCAGCCAGGTACATGAAAAAAATTGTTGGTGCTGCTCCCTCTCCCAAAGTTGACACATAAATCCAAGTCACAGTATCTGTTTAAGAAAATATTCCATTCCACAGCCTTTCAGGTTCCTTGGCTTGATGTATTTGTAAAGCAGACAGAAAGGTTTACCTTGTATTTTGTGAGACATTAAGTTTATGTTGAGCGTGAGAAGTACACTGGTCAGATGATGGTACAGAAAGAAGAAAGTTTCTTGAGTAGAATTATCTGGTTTGGGAAAAAAATGGATTGGTTCTGTCAAAGGATCAAAGAAAATTCTACATAATTTAGATGCATACAATTTCTTTCATTCAAATTCTACATATTGCTTGTAAAGAAGAGGCCAATTTAGATGATACTCTAATACCACCTTTTCAAGATTAGGGTCTTCATGTTATCTTATCTGATAGTCTGCCATATACCATAGTTTGGCTGGAGAGGTCCAAATGAAGGCTGCTACAATCTCACAAAAACTGTAAAGGTCACCCTCAGCAGCAGATTCACGGTTAACAAACAACTGTCAAGAAAGATGTAAAAAATGTGAGATTATTGTGGAACTGGGTTTAACAAAGCTGAACAAATTCAATTGGATTCAATGCCAGCAAAGGAAGAGCGACATGGTGATGATTAGAAAGCATGTACACAACACAAAAAAAAAGAAACTAACCCTATAGCTCAGAAAATGAGTGGGAGGGGAAAGATGAAGAAAAAGTTATAGAAGATGTTCTATCCTGTCACAGTGAGGCAAGGCTCAGCTCCATCTCTTCACTCCACACGAGTGGGTGCGTGTTCAAGTGTGGATGTTTTCTTGCACTCGGTTGGAAAATATTGGTGAGCGAGAGTGAACAGTGAGTTAACATAAAGTTTCTTGTGAAACTGAGGAAATCTGCAATGAAAATTTCTGTTATCGACTGAGGCTTATGGTGAAGAGATCCCAAATATCGATGCTCAAAGGAATCCATTTTTCGTGAGTAGCAGTTGCGAAACCAAAAATTACAAAGATCTTCAACAACTTTCAATCTACGAAATTGCTTTGAACCATATGCAGCTGTGTGCCAGCTCTGAATGGAACTATTTTGAACGTGATCATAGTTGATTTTATTAATTCATTATAAAAAGAGGATTACAGGCACAGTCTTATTTCTCGGACATCATATTTCTTCAAAGCGGAGCATGTAGGGGTGATTGTGAGGTGCCTAATTCTGATCATGTTTTTAATACCAGGAATATGTTTGGAGATTCTAATATGAAAACCCTCCTCACAGATCTCTGGAGTCCTCATACTACCTGACTACTTAAGAATTTCTCCTTCAAGGAGAATGAGCCAGTTCAGCGTAAACATGTCCAGTCAGCCACACATTTGGGTGGTCTAATCAGTTTTAAGCCTGCATGGAAGTAAACATTTCTCCTAGCACCTATCAGCAATAATGAAGCAATGGTATCCTAACCAGCTAGGCAGTTAGACTGGTTTTGGTCAATATTAACCTTTAGACTCCAGCTAAATGTTAATCTTGACTGCACTGGGGTCTGCTCTTGCCCATTAAAAAGAAATCTACAAGTACTGTGTTTCAAGATTGATAAACTAATTTCTAAATATTTTAATAAGTTATGAGCTGTATTCAAAAAGGCACAGACCTCTGGAGAAATAGAGAATGGCTTTTCTTTGCAGCTTTGTGAGCAGTCTTGCAACTTGCCTGCCTCCCATTCCAACATCTGTTCCTAAACAGAGATCCCAGTGGATTCTGACAGACAGTGATTTCCCACAGTTTTCTATACTGGCATAATTGTTCACTGTCTTGTGGAATAGCATTGGCAGAGCAGTCACAAAGCTAGATAGGAAAGGCTGCATAAAAATAAGCTGTTTTCTAGGTAATACAAATGTATCTGTTGAGACCGACCTAAGCATTGATAATCATCTGATGAGCCAAGAGCAGCTTTGTATTTGCCCTGCTTGAACCTTTTCCCAATATCCAACCTAAACCTCCCCTGGCACATCCTCCTGCCATTACCTCAGATCCCATCATTGGTCACCAGAGAAAAGAGGTCAGCACTTGCTCTTCTTCCTTCCCTTGTGAAGAAGTTGTAGACCAAAACAGGTGACCCCTCAGTCTCCCTTTCTCCAGAACGAACAGACCAAGTAACTTCAGCCACTCCTCATATGACTCCCCCTCTAAACCCTTCACCGGTTTTGTGGCCTCCTCTGGACACTCTCCAGTAGCTTGATGTTGGTTTTATACTGTGGCGCCCAAAACTGCACACAGCACTTGAGTTGGGGCCACACCAGTGCAGAGCAGAGCAGGACAATCCCCTCTCTCAGCCGTCTGGCAATGCTGTGCTTGATGAACCCCAGGTCAGGGTTGGTCCTCTTGGCTACCAGGGCACACTCTTGGCTCATGTTCAACTTGCCATCGACCAGAACTCCAGGTCCCTCTCCACAGGGCTGCTCTATAGCCTTTTGCTCCCCAGACTGCATGTACATCCAGGGTTGCCATGTCCCAGGTGCAAGATCCAGCACTTACCCTTGTTAAACTCCATATAGTTAGTGACTGCCCAGCTCTCTAACTCATGTAGATGCTTCTGCAAGGTCTCTTTGCCTTCAGGAGCATCAACAACTCTCCCAAATTTTGTGTCATCTGTAAACTTAGTAAATGTTCAAGTCCTGAATCCAAGTCATTTATGAAGATCCATCCAAGATGGATCCCTGCAGAACCCCACTAGTGACTGGGCACCAGTCCAATGTAACGCCATTCACTATGACCCTTTGAGCCTGACTCATGAACCAATTGCTCACCCACTGCAGTATGTGTTTATCCAGCTGTATGCTGGACATTTTGTTCAGAGGGATACTGTGAGAGACAGTATTGAAGGCTTTACTGAAATCCAGAAAGATTACATCAACTGACTTCCCTTGCTCAGCTAGGTGGGTTACCTTCTCATAGAAAGAAATTAAGTTTGTGAAGCAAGACCATCCCCTTATGAACCCGTTGGGTGTCATTGGCTGAGACCAATGACTATGTTGCCTTTTAGGTGTTTTTCAATAGCTCCCAGAATAATCTTCTCCATAATCTTGCCATGAACTGAAGTGAGACTGACAGGCCTAATAGTTACCAGGATCATTCCTACTGCCCTTCTTGAATATTAGGACAACATTTGATAGCTTCCGGTCAACTGGTACCTCTTCAGATTCTCAAGACCATTGAAAAATCATTGAGAGAGGTCTTGCTATGACATCAGCAGGCTCTTTAAGTACCCTTGGACAAATCCCTTCAAGTCCCATCAATTTATAAGGATCCAGCTGAAGCAGCAAATCTCACACAAGTTCAGGGCTGATTAGGAGTTTATCATTTGCACAGTTGTTGTTCTCTAGCCCAGGGCTCGGGTGTGCCCAAACACATCATCGTTTTGAAGACTGAGGTGAAGAAAGCATTAAACCTCTCCACTTTTTCTATATCCCTGTTTGTGAGTTGTCCATGTCATCAAGTAATGGGCCATGTTATTTCTGGCCTGCCTTTTGCTATTAACATACTTTAAAAAGGTTTTTTAATGTCCTTCATGGTGTTGCCCAGCTTCAACTCTAATTGAGTTTTGGCCACACAATTTCCTGCCCTACAGTGGAGAAGAGCATCTCTTCAGTCCTCCCATGTCACTTGTTCTTGCTTCCAGGTCTTTTGCCTGGCCTGCTTGAGTTTGGCATTTTGGAGTTGCCCAGTACTGTGATCCTTGTCCTATGATCTTGGGAGGTGGTATTTAAAAATGACCAGCACAGATGGAGCCTAGCACCTCCAAAAGCTTTCTCCCAGGGGACCTTATTAAACAGTTCCCTGAGCAATCTAAATTTTGCTTTCTTCATATTCATGGTTGAAGTTTTGCGGTCGGTTTTCCTCCTATCACCATAGATTCTAAACTTGACCACTTTCTGGTTGCTGTGGCCCAGGCAGCCACTGATCACTACTTCACCCACGAGACCCTCTCTCTTAACAAGCAACAAATTGTGGAAGGCACTTTTCCTGGTCAGTTCCCTCAGCACCTGTACCATGAAGTTATCATCCAGATAGTTTAGGAATCTTCTGGACTTGTTTGTACCAGCTGTGTGGTACTCCCAGTTGATAGGTGGCAAATTAAAGTCCCCCATGAGGACAAGAGCATCCTTGGAGGCATCCTTTAGTTCCTTAAAGTCATCAGGGTTGTCATCCTGGTTGTCTCTTAATTCTTATTCAGAAGCTGTCAACTATGCCATCACCAACTGCAAGCTCTGTGCATTCCAACCCTTCCACTAGGTACAATGCCACCCCCTTGCCTTGCCTGCCCTGTCTATCCCTCCTGAAAAGCTTGTAACTATCCATCATGGTACACCGGTCACAGGACTTGGGATAAGGTTTCACTTATACATACGTCTGGGACTGGGCCAAGGCTTCCAGCTCCTCTTGCTTGTTTCTTATGCTGCACGCATTCATATAGAAACACTTCAAGTGAGGTTCATTGTGCCCATCACCTCGTGAGAAGTTTGAAGAATCTCACTAGGATGCAGCTCCTCAAACTTTGGCATGCCTTCCCATTGCTCATCCCAGACTAGACTGCTATTGCCCTTTCCCCTTTCAAAACTAGTTTGAAGCCGTATCAATCAACCCTGCTGACTCTTGAGCAAAAACCCAGTTCCCCTTCTGTGAGAAGTGCATGCCATTGGACACCAGTAGACCTGATGATGAATAGATAATCCCATGGTTGAAAAACCCAAAGTTCTGCCACTGTCAGAGCCACATATTTACCAGCTGAATTTACCTGCTCCATTCAATATTCTTTGCCAATATTATTCTTAAGATGATAATTTATTTCAATGTTATTAATTATTCATAGTATAGGGCATGGAGCATCTTTCATACAAGGGGGAGACTGAGAGAGCTAGGATTGTTCAGCCTCAAGAAGAGAGGGTGCAGGGGAACCTTAGTAATGTTTATAAATATCTGGTAGGAGGTGCAGAGAAGATGGAGTGTGGCTCTTCTCAGTGCTGTCAAGTGACAGAAAAGGCAACAGGCAGAAATTAAAACACAGGAGGTTTCTTTCTGAACAAAATAAAATACTTTTTACTGTGAAGGTAGTTGAATGCTGGAGCAAGTTGATGAGAGAAGTGTTGGAGTCTTTGGGCAACCTGCTGAAGCTGACGTTGCTTTGAGCAAGAGGGTTGGATTAGACAGTCCATGGAGGTCCCTTCCCACCTCACCTGTTCTGTGATTTTGTGGTTGCCATTGCAACTTGTCATCTGGCCAGCAGGAGAAGAACCCAATCTCTGTTGTACTGGGTTTTCTTTAGTTAGGAGCCAACTTGTGTTCCTAGAAGAATCTTCTTGGTCTGATTGCAACCAAAGATGTATTAAGCTGCCTATGGTCCAGCAGTAGCAGCTCCTCCTTCCTCACCATTTGTTTGAAGCCTCTCCTCAGAATCAGGTGACGATTTTCAATTACAAGTTAGCAATGTCATTGAAGTTAGTAAGGTCTCGTGAACCACAGTGGTGCACTGCTGCAAAATCCTGATTCAAAGTTTTCCACTGATGAGGCAAACAGCAGAAATAAAGAAGCCTCATTCTCAGAGATGCACACCAGTGGAGACACAGACTTCTCAGTCTACCACTGAAGCAAGCACCTAGCACTCTTGGAATTCTCATGTCAAAGAGAGTAAATAGTGACTTCTAGCTTCAGTGTGGGAGCTAGGAACTGACATGTATGTATTGCTTTATTTGGAAAGCAACTAACACTATAACAAAAGGTTTATAAATATCGTAGAGGGTTCAACAAAAGGCTACAAATATTGCTTGAACCTGCAGAATAAAACAATCATTACTTGAAATTATGCTAAGTTGTCCCAGGTATCTTGCTGAAAACCAATGACAGCCCATGTATCCCAGCTGCAGAACTTATCTTCTTCACAAGCACTACCATTTTACTACACCCATTCCCATGGCTTTATTTTATCTCTCTTGCTTTTCTTGCCAATTCCTTGCAGCCAGAGAGAGAGTAATTAACTGAAATTAACTGCAAGTGTTCTCTCTTAGAATTTATTTTACAGTAATTTTGAACAAAGCCCACCAGGTAAGATGACTACCTGAAGAACATACTACCAAAAAAAAGGTCAGAATTACCACAATAGACAAACATTTCTGCATTTTTATTCTTACAGTTTGAACTTTGGTGCTTTGTTGGTTAGGTGTTTATGAGAATGGCTCATCTTTCACCATAGTATATTTTGAAGTACAAATGAGCGCAGCGTAGCAATATGCTATCAGCAGTGATTGAATGCAAGAAAAATATGCATGCTACTCATTACTCCTAGTTAATGAAGATTTTCTAGTTTCATAGGGCACATTCTATAGAGCTCTGAAAGTTTTAAAACTTAACATTTCTGTCTTCACTTATCCTTTTGCAAAGTTAAATATAGGGCAAAATGGCAAAGCATTGGGCAATATACTAATTTTTCTTTGCTGAGCATTTATTCTACATTTCTTGGCTTTACATATGCAGCAAAGCTTAAGGGTAGATTGGCTTTCATGACAAATAACCAGTTCCTTGGAAACAATAAGATTTAGGTGAGATGTGCATTTTGGTTTTCTAATTTCCCTGGCATGATGACATATTGTCAGTGACTTTCCTGACTCAGACAAGTGAGGAGACAGTCACCCTCCTTGAACAGGTTTTGGAGAGGGTTAGTAAACTTCTTGCTGTTAGCCTGTCTGCAGCACAGCAGTATTACTCAGCAATTATGCTGGAGAGACACTTCTCTTCTGGAAAGACACAAAATGCATAAAGACTCTCACAGCAGGGTCTGAAAGGGGTCAGAGAAATCCGATTGGCTAAAATAAAGCAGAGGAACTACGTGCCCTCATTTCAAGATGAGCACCTTATAGGACTAGGTCTTCAGAAAAATAACCACACTGGAGGGATAACTGAGATACTTCTTTACTTTCAGCCTAAAACTTAGACCTGAACAATACACTTGTAGGACCACAGAGTACTTTGAAAGGTTTGGATTGACAGTCATAGGAAGCAATGAAATCTCTCGTGTTATTTAAAACTCATTGACTACTCATATTGATTCAAACACAAGTGGTGTAGCACACTCACCAATAGCTTAAATTCAGCTGCATGTCTCATTCTGCCAATGTTAAAGAACAATTCTTCCCAGCTGCGTATTCCTAACCCAGATTAAATGCTGAATACAGGACTGCAGCAAGTGGCTCCCATTAAAGGTAGAGGACCAAGTCTGAAGGCCCCAGAAGTTCCTTCTCCATCTGTGGTTATATAATACATAAAAAACTAAATCAAAGGATTCTGCAAGTGATTATAGTTCATACTGTTCAGATAAAGTGTAACATTCATTCATTGTCTTTTACAGCTATAAAGGTCTTGAGGTTACTACTACACAGGTAGCATAGCAAAAGCATAGCAAACCATAGAGTAAACTTCCCACCCTACTTCCCTGGGAAGGCAGCGGATGCTGAGCATTTGCAAGGTGGGGGCTGCTGCTGCACCCACCCACCTTCTTTTGTGCCATTTTCCACATATCCTGGGCTGCTTCCTCCTCCTAGCTCTGAGATTCATCTCTTCTAAATCTGGTTGCTTTTGCTTCATTTTCCTCATCACCAGGTTCAGAACAGCTGTCCCACACGATGTTTAAGTGCTAGGCCATCTCTGGAACAAAGCCTGCTTTCTGTGATGTTAGCTGTAGTAAGCAGGTCAATTGCCCTTGCTTGCTTACCTTTACTCCCTTGTAATGAGGGCTGACAGTGAGGATGGTTTTGGTTGTTTTTACATGAAATCTAATCTATGAACTGCAAACCCAGTTTATAGATGCCCAAATGAAACAAGAAGCAGAGGTAATCAACATTGTTCTCTTTGTTCTTTCAAAAGCCTATTATATAGGGAGGTTGGGTTTTTCCTTTTTTCAACCTTTAGGTAGAGTTAGGACAGTCCCACATTTTATACAGCACAAACTAAAGGTGGAGACATTAGTATTATTTTAATTCTTTTAGCAAGTACCAATTAACAGTTTCCTGTAGTTCATTCAGAAAGTTAAGTTTCATTGCCAAGTTGCACTAAATTCATGGCCAGCTGTGACTGACTGATACTGCAGTTTCTGACATGGAAATGCCTTCAGTCACTGGAAAACAAACTAAAGCATCTAATTCAAAGTGTGTCCATCTCATGGAATTTAGGACAAGCTCCTGGAAAGCCAGAACAAAGCATGCTGAAATTTGTGAGACCATTTATCTGCTTCAAGTTAGGCAAATACTACTGTGAACTAGAGTTTCAATATGTATTCTAATAAAAGTGATGTGTACAATTACAAAATCTTGACCCTTACTCAATATAAGTTCTGAACAGCTTATATAACATCCTCAAAATACGCTTCAAGGGGATTATTAAATAAACTACAGCAAATTTTAGTTTTCTTTGCTGAGCTGAATCCCTCTCTTCAACCTGAAAATCCTTTAGTCTATTTTTTATATTCTTGAGTTTGTATTTGCTGTCAAATCTTTATTAAACACAAGAGCAACAGACGGTAGTGCAACCTCCCCTGCATTGTCTTTCTTTACTTCCCCATTAATTAAAGGAATTAAGCGTTCCTTATTTCTGGTAGAATTCCTTTTTACTACCTTGTTAGTTATAACTTATTTTGAAGCTTTAGCTTTTCTCCCTTATGCACTCACGCTAATATTTTTTCACTTGCTTTGAGACAGAAAGCTTTATTCTCACGTTTTATACGATTCCCCATCCATTTCCAAATCTCAGTTACTGGGACATTCTTCACTGCTGCTTTTCTCCACCTTTTTAATATATTGTTTCACTCACAGCTAATGCTTTGCCCAATTTTACCAAAGAGAGAAGCAGTTCTCCATTCTTTTCTGGTTGCAGTTCCCCTTGCACAACTATAAATTCCTGAAGATTAAAATAAATAATTTTATTTTCTTTCAGAATTTTAACTTTATTGGCCATAGTTTCAATGAATTTCACCTTCTTGTGGAAAGAATTCCCTCATTACACTAGGTCCTCTAGAGAATACCCTGTCCTGGTCTTTGTGCACTGAAAGCTGTTCTTTGAACACCACTGTCATTATTTTGCTTCCCTCTTCTTTCCTGACCTTAGAATAAAGGACAATATCACATTGTGATTATTTTTATGCAGATCACTCAAAAAAAAAAAAGGCATTTCAATACAGAAACCATAATTTTGTTGGAAATAATCAACAGAACTGCAAGAAAATTAACTCAGTGATGCACTATGTTTATTTTGTTATTACAAACTGCTCTCTTGTTGAAAGTCATACTGTTAAGCAGCTGCAATTGTAAGTCACAAATAGGATCCATATCTTGAGCTAGGAAACTTTCCCACATGTGGCAAACTAACTCGTTTGAAAGAAGAAGTGGTAAATGGACTGTACAAAACTAATCTTTCAGTACCTATGGCAGTCTTTCCTTTTTTTGCTGCTGGCAGCCTTCATTTTAAAAGGAATGGCTTTTTCACTTCAATTCTGTTTATCAGTAGGCTGACTTAGAGTTCGGCCATCATCTGTCTCCAATTTGTTTAATTCTTCCTGTAATTTATCTTCCAGCTCACAGTCCAAGACTGATTCAGTGTTGTCATCCCAGTAATCAGCTTCATATCTGTCCAGCAAGTATTTCTGTGGTGTAATGTCATCATCAGGAGGATTCTTTGGTTTTTTCTTTTTCATTTTCTTTTGAATCTTAGAAAGCTGCTGCTCTTGCTCTTCTGTCCAGGCAACCATTTCTGCATCTCTTGACACTTTCAGTCTTTTGTAGTCTCTTATCTGCTTATTCAGCAGTTCATGATCAATACCAAAAAGATTAGACTGCATAGGTGAATCTGAAGGTTGAGTTGCTGAAGAGAACAGTTCACTGTGGAAAGGAAAACAAATGTTGTGGGGATTTTGCCCATCTATATTTTAAGGGGTAATGCTAATTGCAACAACCTGAGTAACACAGAAACGCTGAGTTCAGCATTGTGCTCCCTATGTTAAGGAAGAGATACCACTATACTATGTGTCCAAGGACAGGCTGTGTGTAAGCATGTCGGCATGTCAATGGATTTAATGGGAGGAAGCCAATAAAGCAACAACATTGCAGATGAAACTTTTCCTGGAAAAAGATGTGCATAGATAATAGAGTGAGCACTGGACCTGTGAACTCCAAGGAAGTTAAGACTTCTCCCAGCTCTTCTAAGAAATGAGAAGCCGCAGCCTGTGCCCAAAACACATCAGACAGACATATGAATGACAGCACAGGCCTCTTGAGCTGGATTTGAGTACTTCCACAATACACAAGCAGAGGAAGAGGTCAGGTGCCCCATGGGAAAGTCTGTCACAACAATGATCTCCCCCAAGAAGCTATTTCTGATTTGCATCTGATGAACTGTCCTGTAAGATGTTAAGGCACAAAAGGCATTTCCACCAACGGAAGATAAGTGCAAGGCTGGTGGTGTTGAGAGTGTCCAGTCCACAGAATCATTATTCCAATAGCTTGCTCAGCCTTATCCCTCAATAGCCAAAAATCCCTCATAGAAGAATGCTAAATGAACTTACTTTTGATTAACTTAGGGAGGTTTGTCAGGAAACTTGTAACTCGTGTGTAACAAACCAAGCTTATACCAGAAAGAAACTGGCTGATTAGAGAAGCACCTGTAAGCTTTTAGAGAAGCATGGAGAGCTTTTGCCTTCATGAGAAAATTACCAGCAAGAAATATTAGTCCTGCAACTTTTTAAAAATTCAATTCTCACAAACACATTGAGTCTTGAAGTCTTCGAAATTCTGGAGCAATTTCTCTCACAAAAGCACAAATACTAATACCAGAACAAGTACTGGGTCTGCAAGTAATAGGCCTGATGAATATGTCACTCAGAATATAAACATCAAACACACGTGATGCCTAAGATTGTGCTCTTTTATCACCTTATGGTTTAGTTGCCTCTGAAAGCATATACACTATGATGTGACTAAATTGTTCCCTGTAATTCTCCACAGCTTAACAGACATCTACTTATATATAGAAAATAGACTTCACTTTCCATACTTGCAAACTTGTGGCCTGCAGCAAGGTACCGGTGCACAAGAAGCAATGACAAAATATCTTACGAAAATGTGTCTGTACTAAAATATGAAAGTAAATCAGAGCATATATTATAAGAAATATTTTTTCTTCATTTTAATAAATCGGTGTAACTCCAGTACAGAAAGCTTAAGCTACAAAATAAAACACCATCTTCTTTAATTAATTTCTGGGTTGACTACGTATTAGTTTTGTCCTAAGCTATTCTGTTGCCTCTTTTGTTCATAAAAGAGCCTGTTAAATAAAACTTCTATCTTTAAAAGCTGAGATGCCATTTTAGTAAGGTCTTCCAAAAAGTTTCTCCCTTCTATTTCCTCATAATGCCATTTGCCAAACTCTGAGATAACAACAATGTACACATCAATTAAAATACACTTTCCATCATGTCAAATAATACCCAATTTAAGTTGGCCAACTAAGATGAAAACAGACACTTGTACAATTCTGATTCAAAAAACCCACCTAGAATCATTTTGAGATACTACTACTTCTTCTTCTTCTGGAGGTCCAAAATCAGCAATTGACAATAATTCCTCAATCTGTAAACACAGGAAGACAACATATATTAATGGTCTTGCATTAAATTTACTTTGTTCACACCTACACAAGAAACAGACAAGTATGTGAGAGCAAATATTGTATTTTCTACATGTTTAAAATACTTAGCAAAACAATTTCAAAATAGGCTTTTTTCTCCATTTACATGAAACTGCTAATACTTCTTGCCTGGGAAGTTTGTGTCAAATGGTATAACTGGTTCATGGATTCCTATTAATTTTTTTCCCTTATGTACATTCTGAACAGTTGGCTAGCGGTTGTGTGATGTGTATAATTTTGAAATTTGAAAAAAATAAATCTTTAAAATCTTTTTTCATAACATCCTTACACTGCGTGTTTCTTTTCACCTCTTTCCCCTTTCTGCAAGTTTGTATTTCTATTACATGTAAATATTGAGCTCCCTTATAAAATGGCACCTAACCAGTACTTGCTACAAATCTAGTATATTCAGTGCTTACAGACTCTACCTAATTGTGAACATTTTATCTCCTTTGAAATCCTTATTCCTACTTTTCTTTACATTACTTCCCTTCTAATTCAGCATATTATTCCAGAAGCTGAATTGGATGGTCCTGCCCTGCCTTCCAATACTTAAAAATGAGGTTTGTAAACATTATTTCAAGCCCCATTACTCAAATCTGTGGATTATATAAATCCGATGACCTGCAAAGTGTGAAAAGATCATCCATCTAAGTTCCTCCCAGTGCTTTCACTGACAGAAGCTATATATAGTGTTTTCACTTGTGTTGTTAACTTCCTCGGTGCCTATGCACGGAACTGGAAGGTAAGGTAGTCCAGGGGTTTTCTTCTTCAAAAAGAGTAAATGGTCATTTAACAAAGTTTAAAGGCAGGACCTTCAGAATATTTGTACCTCCATCTACCTATGTTAATAATAGAGCAACAGTAATGACAAAGTGCATCCATCATCACTCATTACTTGTTGTGTAGAATTTCTTGTGTTGATTCGGGTGGAGCATAACAACAAATACAAACAGCTTTCAGAAATCTTTTATTATTTCCTCTTGTGCTTCTTCTTGATACCAATACAGGTGAAAAACATTTGCACTGTGGGTCAGTATACTGGCATGAAACTCAGAATTCTCCTGACCACAGAAAGTTTAAGCAGTTCACTGCCTTTCTAGAGAGTCTGAAGTTCTTGGTATCCCTTCTGGCTCTGCTAAAGTACACCACATGAGCCCATAAGTCACTAATAGTAATTGGTCGTAATGGTACCACATAGAAGAATAAGGCACTTCAGAGCCCAGAAATGTGAACACGCTCTTTTCAACTAATATACTTTCCATTCACAACAGTTTAAGGAGATCTTTTTCATGAAATTCTACTCATTGGTGTCATCTTTCTGTTCTAGAAATCTCACTATTAAGAGATCCCATTTCACAGTTCTAATGACAGCAAATGGTTAAAACTATCAACACCCCGACAAAAGATGTGAAATAGTACAGATAATTTAAAAAAAAAAAAAAGTAGTATGAGCAAATTTACATCCTCTATGCAAAGATCTGTGCTTCCCTAAAAACATTTAAACAATTCACAGATGAAAAAGGGCTGGGGTAAAATAAAAATAATTAAAAATTACTGATTAGTTTCAATGGAAGAAGCTCCTCAGACCTTATTTCTATAATCATGTATACCAAGCAACAGACAACTGCCTAACCTATATTATTCCTTAAAAGTGTAATTTCATTTTTTAGGATTTCTTTATTGTCTTGGGGATCCGACAAGCTTCTCTGAAACTTCACTTCATAAATTTTAATAGTAGCACCAAAAAAAGTCTGTGAGATGATAGTTATAGGGATTTTTTACATTGTATGTAAGTATCATCCTTAGTCAAGAGTCTTTACTAAAATGCTTTGGAACAAGAAGAGGAAAGGGTAAAGACAAAGACCAATTTTAATGTAGATTAGTAGAGCAACTGAATGATCAGCTTTCTCCATATTCGTAAGCACTATGATGTGCTAAGTCACCATGTTTGCGTATCATTCTATTCGTACATCGAGTCAAAGATTACAATTACCTCCTTTACAGCTGCAGCTTCTTTGTCTTTTACAAATACTATTGGAGGTACATTTCCGAGAATCTGCTGACTCATCAGAAGATACCTGCCAAAAATACAGCATTCATCAGTATGAGTAACAGTACAGTACCTCTAGGACAGATAGAATACATTAAATTAATTCCAGTAGTACTGCAAATTTAAGGATATGGTTTTCAAAACTTACAGGCTAATGTATACTTACAGTATCCATTCAGGTTACTGCTAAGTGATACATCACTGCAGAATTCCAACTCTAAACGTATACGTGCACAAACTAGTAGCTGCCGACCCACTGAGTACTGCCAACACTAGATTTGTTTCCTACATGCACAGGCTGTGCAGGTCCTTCCCTACTTCATTTGGCATCCTTATCCCTACTGTAGGGGTGAGAGCAGTGGACGATAGAGCCCTCACAGCAGGGAAAGACAACTAGTTCTACATGCTAGCTGCAGGAAGGACTAACAGGGCTCTCATTTTCTTCTCAGCCAGCAACGTCCCTTCTCAAAGTGTGGAAGCTGTGTGGAAGCACTGTGCTGGAACAGGAATTACACAGCGCAGGGAAACAAGGGCAAAGGAAACGACTCTACAAGTATCCTTCAATGCCACCTTCCCCACGGGAAGATCCCTGATCCTCCAACAGACTGGCTGTATATCAGAGGGCAAGCCAAAGAAAGAGAGAGAGACAAAAATCTCTATGATATCCTGAAAACTCACAGGACCGCCTGCCAGATAATATGGGTAAAAGCATCACAATACGCAGTATCATCCTGACACTTATTTTTTGGTATCAGTATTGTGAAGAATTTCTGTACATCAGTCATCCTTTCTGGAGGTCCAAGTTGTCCCTAGCGATCAGAAATATTCAGCGAATCTCTAAGGAGATTCTTGTTGTAATTGCCAGTCCTCTCGTGCAGCATCATATTCTGGCCTACTGCACGCATCGCATAACCAGTCCACTGCCACTAGTACAATGAAGTGAAACTTCATCCATGCTCCTTTTTCTTTCTGCTCAGTCCAGTTCAATCCTAGGAAAGCACAGAAGCCAAATAAGTCAGCTGTGTTCCAGCAGGAGTATACATGGCCGGTCTGACACAGCCATCCTTCCCTGTGAGGCTCATCACAGGAGATGCTCCAACTCCAAATCCCTAAAAATCTAAAGCATCCTAACAGATTAGATATAGATTGTTAGAAATACTTAGGAAATAGTACTAGTACAAAGCTATGAACTATGCAGTGATCTAACTATTTATCCCACAGCAGCACCGTATGCGTGGAGCACTCTTCCGCAGTACACTTTCAACGTAATTTTCTTTCTCCATAGTAGTAGCAGGATTCCAGTACACACGACATGCTGAAAAGTTTGATGCCAGGGACACCTGCAAAAAGACAAATATTTCTTTAAAATTATATATATACACACACACAAATTCATATACAACAAAGCCTCTAATTCATGAATAGGCATACAGTGACCCAAATTGGATATGTAAATTCTTAAGAGAATCTCTTCTCCCTCCTCCACTCGTAAAAGCCATAATCATATGCTGCCTTTATAAAGGTAGAGTTAAACACCAAATCAGTTTTACATTCAGTACTTGAAAGGACTTTTTTTGTTTAGGCTGCCTTATCTCCCCTTCACCTGAAATTAAATGAAGTCTGTTAACACCTGTGTGTTACTGACAATGCTACATTTAGTCAATATGAGGTTTATAAGGAGTTCAGAATGACATGCCCTTCTGGAATACAGTTGAAAGAGTTAGTTTCTGCTAAAGAAGGACCTGTGAAACTTCCTAGTTTGTTGTCAGTCTCCCAGAGTTTGGTTTGGAAATACTGACAGAAAAAAGGATGCCCTCTACACCACTGTAACTAAGAGTCTCTCCAGCTCTAAAGCCTGCTGGGAACCTCCAGTGCCTGAACCTCTAGCTCACTAACAAGTAAAATTCAAAGCTGTCATGCATGCAATTGCAAACACATGGTGTGCTGGAACCAAAGCACACAAGACTGACAGTCTTCCTGAACAATAAATTTCTGAAACACAAATTAGATTCTGAAACATTTTTATAACTGTCATTCATCTACCAGCATCTTACCGAACAGGTTCTTGCTATGAGGGTACAGTCAGCAAACTTCTAATAACCTATCTGGCTCAAGCAAAGGAAGGAGCTGAGGAATGAGGAGAAAGCATAAACTACCCATTGGAAGGCACAGTTCAGAGGTCATCTAGTCCAGAAACCAGCTCTTCAAACATACAGGTGTGTATGTAAATCATCAGGAAAAGACAACTCTATTAGAGTACTCCCAGGGCTGAAAACTGCATCACAGTCTGCTGTTGATAGTGCCTACTCTTTCCCAGGGCAGAACGGACTGCTCCCAAAACCCAAAATACATACCAATATTTTTACCACCAAATAACTCCTCCCTCAGTAAACCCACGACTCATTAGAAAACCCACCGTGATCATTAACTGGCTGTTTCTACTGCAGGATAAACCCTTCCCATCTCTCACACTGAGTCTAACATCAGCACATAAACAACCCTATCTAATATAGGCCATTTCTTCATCATCACCAGTAATATTACTGAATGGATAAAAGTTTGATGTATCAGGCCTGAAGTATGATTCTTATCTCTATTACTATCACATTATTTTCTTTTCATACTGAAGAAAACTAATTCCGATGGATTGCAGAAAGCCTACTAGAAGATTAATTTTGATAATGGCAGTAACAATGTCAGATCAGAATCAGCTCAAGAGTAAATCAGGACTGAGTCTCAGCTACATCCCAGTGCAGCATGAACACTAAGCACTATGCAGATGTAAGAAGGCTGTTTCCTTCTCTCTCATGTTATAAGTTGTTTCATTTACAGCAGTGCCTCCTTTAGCTAGCCTACACAAGCCAGTGTCTTTTATGTGCAGACATGCTATCAAAGTCAGACAAGCAAACGTAGAGGCGCTAGAAAGACAGAAATACTACATGAAGGATACTGCACATAAAGAGCCAAAAGATTCATCTTGCCCATGTAATTTTAATCACTTGCCTGAAATCAGAATGAGTTCAGCTGGCAAAAATATCCATTTCAATCATTAATGACAACTCCCTCAACATAGATGCAGCTATGAGGTGCAATTTTTTCCATGCTTCTAATGTACAAAGCTAAGTCCATCAAGCTTTTAAGCCAAACACTGATATAATTTCATTTTAACAAAACTGCAAATGTAGAAGAAAAGAACTACAGACAACAAACAAGCATGTGAAGACTTTGTTCTTGAATCAGAACTTTAACATTCCTTTCAAATCCATGAATTATGACAACAATATCTACAAATTTCAATTTTTTTCTGTAACCTTGCTTGTCAATGCTATTTTCTTAGGCTCGCCTTTTTTTTTTGAACTAAGCTCATGCCCCACTTAGGTCTTCTGCCTGTGCAACGATGATGGTGAGTGACACAAAGAGGTAGCAATTCTCACACAGCTGCACAAAGAAAAGACCCTTGGAAACATACACTTATGTTGTTAAAACCAGGTGCCTCCTTTTGGAAAAGGAAGGCAAATTATATATATCTGAGTAACTCAAATAAAGAGTCATGCTAGGAAAATCACCGTTTAGTTGGCTTAAGTTGCATTTGCATTATAGCAGTCAAGGTCTACTAAGCCAGGTACAACACTAGCAAAGTCTTCTTAGTGTGCAAGGTGAAATCAGAGCCTCATCTTGCTGTGCTGAGCCACATAAGAAGCAATGCAGTAAAATTCCTCCTACACACACCACAACACACAGGAGAGCCCATCTGGCATGCCAAGCCAACCTGAAGGTGTAATCAGAGTAGCTCAACACAAGCTGTAACTTTGTTACTTGCCTTGCAGATTTCCAGCTTGAGATCATAAAGTTCTTGATTAACTTCACAGGTAGTCATCATATCTGCTACAGCTTTATGAATAAGACTATTCAAGACTCTGCAGCGTATGCTATCTTCTTTCCTAGTTTTTGTCTGGTCACCTTCAATTACAGAGGCCAACTTGGTTGGTTTATATACCTTTAAAGAACAAAACCCAACACATTAATCAGGAGTTACAAACTTGTATCAGGCAATTATATAGAGTTGTGCAGTCTACTGTTTACTCTCAGAAGGCCATTACTACAGCAGTAATGGCTTTATATAGGTCTTACTTACCAGGTGTTTCAATATATAATATTTCTTTTCACAAAATATTTGACCTTATTCATGCATCACAGTCAAGGTTTCTTAGTTTCTTACTTAGCAATATGTTATACAGCACACTAAATAAGTTTCCTAGAATACGGCATGCATTAAGTGAAAAACATTGCTTTTTTAAAAAATAAACATAAACACTTATTTTTCATAAAAATAAAACAAAGCCGGTATACAGGAGTTTTCATCTGGATCCATTCTATCCTATAGGCTCAAGAGCATGCAAGAGACTGATGGTGCTGGCATAGATGAAAGATCAGCACAGAAGAGGAAACAGCCATGGGGAGCCAAATGGCTTATCCTGACAGCAATCCTGGCAGGTCACACTGAAACTGGCACCCTGGTGTTCATTCACAAAATTCTGCTACTTCTCCCCCAGAAAATGCTTCTCCCAAAGTTAGACACAATGGCAGAAACACAAGCTTGCTCTCCCCAGCACAGATAGAACCAGTACCTTAAAAGCTTGCACTTACCATTTTAGATCCCAGGGTAGGGCTGTCATACCAAAGCCTCTTCCTTTTGGAAAGAGAAAAGGAAAGCAGCTTTTTACTTGATACTGAAAATGCCAGCAAATAAACTCTGTAAGACTTGATTTTGAATTTTTGAAAGCACATCCTTTCTTTCAGCGCTGGATGTGTGAGGGAATGATTTCCATCAAACATGTGTAATGAGACAAGAGCTAGGGACAGAGTGTATTTCCTATTTACATGCATATGCATAAATTTTCCCAGAAATCTTATGCATATTCTGTTACTTTCCAAGTACTAATTTTAATGTTACTATGAGCTTCCCAACAGCCAAATCTCTGCTCATTGAAGCTTTGGAGCCAGCTCTGTCTGACCTTGCATTTTAGACAGGGAAAAGCTGCAAACAGAGGTGATTAGAAAAGAAGACGCATCTGTTTATCACAGATCGTACTTAACACAAGACGTTACCATTTCTCTCTGAACAGTGTCTGGAAAAACACTATTTAAAAAAACCCAACATATGCTATAAGAAAACACACTGACAGAGGGATATTCTTGTCTAACTTTCAAAAAATACAGTTACTCAGATGAAACAGTTACGAAACTAATTTTATAGAAAACACTACTCTACTTTACTTTTAACTCTACTTTAGCTTAAATCAACCATTCCACTTTTTGTTAACAGCAACTACATTTAACAGTCAGAGCGCACAGAACACGGCGCCCGGGTTTCCTCGCTCCCCCGCGCTCCGAGACCAGGGAGTGGTGCGGGCGGCTGCATGAGGCAAAGCACAGCCCTGGGGGTTCTTTAGCGACCGGGCACGACGCTGCAGCGTCGCTACCGGAGCCCCGCGGGCACCGGCTCGGGGTGGGCGGCTCCCCCCGAGCCCCGCAGCCCCGCAGCTGCAGCCCTGCCGGGCGGGACCAGGACAAGGGCAGGCGCGGCCCGGCAGCCCCCACCTACCTCTTCTTGCGGAGCATCTTCCTCAGCAAGTTCCTGGAGCCGCCCAAGACGGCCGAGCAGCGCAGCGCCCGGCACCACGGCGGAGCTACCGCCGCCACCCCCACGCGCCACATCGCGGCCGCCCCCGCCGCCCGGCCCGGCCCCGCCCCGCGGAGCTCCCAGCGGCGGCCGCGGCGCCCCCTGGTGGCGCGGCGGTCACAGCGGGCGGGCAGGGAGCGCGGCCCCGCTGTGCCCGCGGACAGCTCCGCCTCCTCCTTCCCAGCCGGAAACAGCCAGACCAGCCGAGCACAGGCTGTGTGCGCCGGTTTAGGGGTCTTGGAAGTGAGAGCTGACCCGGCTGCTGGGTTTCTACCCAAGGGCGACCCCAGCAAAGGTGTCCCTAGGCATGAGCGTCGCTGCTGGAGCATCAGGAACGGCTGGGCTGACGTTCTGGCTGTGGTTCACTTGGTACAAGAAGTAGTTACTATTACAAAAGTGGAATATTTTGATTTAAGCTACAGTAAAGTTTCATCTGAGTAACTCTATGTCCCTCTGACAATGTGATTTCTTGACAGCATGTTTTGTCAAACGGTTTTTCCAGACACTGTTCAGAGAGAAATGATAACGCCTTGTATTCGGTATGGTCTGTGCTGAACAGATGTGTTTTTTTTCACTAATCACCTCTGTTTGCAGCCTTTTCCTTTGTCTAAAATGCGAGGTCAGACAGAGCTGGCTCCAAAGGTCCAATGAGCAGAGATTTGGCTTTTGAGAAGTTCATAATGACTTAAAATTAGTCCTTGGAAGGTAATAGAACATGCATGACGTTTCTGGGACAATTTATACACGTGTGAGTGGGAAATACACTCTGTCCCCAGCTCTTGTCTCGTTATGCAGGATTGATGGAAATCATTCCCTCAAACATTCAGCACTGAAATAAAGGCTGTGCATTCTGAAACTCCAAAATGAGTCTTAGAGAATTTATTTGCAGGCATTTTTGGTATCACGCTGTGCCACATAGGCCTTTGGCGGCACTGGAATACACTTTAAACATCCTTTGATTCTGTGTTACATTTACCTGCAATTTTCAGAGAAGGCGAGCAAAATAAACTGCACCAATGCAAGACCCTAGACTCCTGAGTTTTTCATTGACATTCAAGACAAAAAATGCTGTTTTCCCCATAGAATCAAATAAACCCACGTGTTACACGTTTCATCTGTGTAACACACATAGGATAATCACATGAAGCGATCAAACTACCGTTTCCTTACATCAGGAAAAATACTAATGACATGGACATTAATAGCAGGCTGCTTTACACTAATACTTCATGAGGGATAGGAAGACCCGCAAGACCTGCTTGTATGCTTTCAATCATTTTTTCCATCATAAGGCGGCGTGTCTTTTTAGTGGCAGTTCCAATGTGAGGAGTTATTATGACATTCTTCAACTTTAACAAAGGGTGATCCCTGGGAAAAGAAAAGAAATACTGAGCCAGTCACTCACAGAGCATTCAACTGTTAAATTTTGTCACCTTAAGGGAGCCAGGTGAATATTTAAAATAATAATTAAACATAAAAACTAATTGCACGGCCCATGCATACTCAAAGGAGTTCAAACTGCTGCCTAGATTGCTGTTTTTTTATGCAACAAAACCTCCAAATGAGCCAGTGTGAATTTTGTTTGGCCAGCACAGAAGGATCGGGGACACCTTTCCAGTACAACAAGTGTCCATATATCGTGTATACCCACTAACAAAAATATGTAATATCTCACATGCTCACGAACTTGTACATGGTTTTAGCCATACATATACACTCAGCTGTATTTAACTTAAATACATGTCCTACCTTGGCAAAGGTTCAGGATATGTCACATCCAGAGCAGCTGCCTTAATAACATTGTTTTGAAGGGCTTCCACCAAAGCATCCTGATCCACAACCAGACCTGGGTTACAGTAAGAAGGATAATCTAATTTTCATATTCTGTGCTGTTCTCTCATCATCTTTTTGGACATGGTGGTCGTGCAAATGGCAGGGCTATCACATTCACAAAGCAGAAACAGCAGCAGAGAGAGGGTAGAGAAGCAGACGGAAAAAGACCGGGCACTTGGATCAGAGTGGGACAGTCAGGAATTTTAAAAGGCAGTACTATAAAACAAAGTATGGTGGCAGATTCAGGGTGGGCTGTGCCACTTTTTGTATGTTTGCCACTACACTGCACTAAATAAAGAAACACCTTAAGTAGGAGATTATACAAATGTGCATAGGTTTCTAACACTCCAAGCTAACATTTTAGAGAGCTGCTTGCTCATAATTACAGAAATGCTTATGCTTGGCTCAGATATGATCGCAGACATCTAAATAATTTAGCAGCAGATTTGGGAGTGAGAGATGCTATATTAGGTTGGGTTTTCCCAGGACGTTTTATGCTAGCAAATCGTAAGGCAGTTTTGTTTATTTGGCACCCTACCTCTGCTGACATTAATGAGAGTAGCTGTGGGTTTCATCAGCTCCAACTCCCTCTTCCCAATCAGTTTGTGTGTCTGTGGAGTCAGGGTCACAGACAGCAACACAAAATCTGACTGCTGGAGCAAATGATCCATATTCTTACAGTAAACAGCTCCAACGGCACTTTCTTCTTCCTTGTTTCTGAGGGGGGAAAACAAAAATTAAACACCTGTGTAAGCAAGGAGAAAAAGTTCAAATCATCATTAGGGAAAAGTTTTCTTATTTGTTTTCTTCACTCTGTAGTGCAAAGCAGTTAGCCAGTTATATCACCAAAATGCAATAAAAGAAAAATATTAAACTCTTTCCCACAATACTAAGTGCACTATACACAAAAGTGCAGTATTACACTTGTGGCGCTGGAAAGTAATAAATGAATATCATGTAAATGCACTGTATAAATAATAAAACAAATGCATTTGTGTCAGAACTTCTGCTTGTAACAGGCATTCTTTTCCAACTCAAAAGCAAGACTGATATTTGAAATTAATTCCCTTCCCTGTGAGAAGTAACTTGTCTGAAAATTACTGATGAATCCCACAAGACAAGGGCAGGGTTTAAATCTTCAGCAATTAGTGTTAAGCAGCAGTCTGCTTGCTCTGTGCATCAGTGCTGGTTTGCTGAAACCACATGCTGCAGGACCTGCCGACGCATTTGATCCATATCAGGACAAGGTTGGGTCATGTACTGCTCAACTTCTATAAAATTCCCACAAAAGAAAAGGATATGATGAGCCCAATGAGAGTCACAGTATATGGGAAGAGCACATACACCTTATCTAGAAGTCAGCCAATAGGTGGCAAGTCCGGCTCTTCATTGTCAGCTGGCTCTGAAAGGGTGAGATATCTCTGCCTGCTTCCCTACCTCATCTGAATTACAGGAGATATGTCCTCCCAGACTATTTCTCATTTTCTCAGTCTATTGCAATGTCAGCAATACAAGAGGAAGGCTGAGAGAGCCCTGACTCATGGGGAGACCAGTGAGATCTATCTCTCCCATTTCTTCCTGATTCTGTGTCTGTAAAACCTGGGAAATTAATGACCAACTTGAAGCAAGTGTATGTACTTTGCCACTTAAAAAAAAACAAAAAAGAGCCAATAATAAGGTAGTAACTTATTGTCATGGCCCTGAGGGCACCACCAGACATGTCTGTCCCTGCCCAACCCCTCAGGACTTCCTCACAGCTCAGGATCCCATGGCAGCTTCTATGGGACTGTTAGCCCCCGTCCCACTGGTGCCGCAGCAGGCTGGTTGCCAGCTCCCCAATAGCCCTGGACTGCCCTCCACCCTGCCCCATCACCATGAGCTTGCCTGACGATTTGGACTTTTGGGTGAACCTGGCTATGATTTGAGGCCCTTGCTGCTTCCTGGCACAATATTTAATAACAATAGTGCAGAGAGCATATCGTTCTATCACAACACAAAGAGAAGAGGATCCATTTGACAGGGAAAGGTACAAATGTTTAAAAGCAGTGAAAAAGCTGCAAACAGCTTTACCTCCTATTCCTATTGTGGTACAAAATCTTCATTTCAAAGGCTTTGGCTCTCTCGGCCACTTTGTAGCCAATGCTGCCCATTCCCACAATCCCCAGCGTTGCCCCAGAGACCTCAGCTCCCAGCCAGTCAGCAGGGAAATATTCTGTGTTGGGGGAGACTGCCATCTGATAGCCTTGGAGAAAAGAAGGAAAAAAAGTCATGTAAAGGATGTCCTGGGCATCTGGTTACTTTTTTTTTTCCCACTTTTTATCATAAGACAACACAGAAGCAGAGGAGCAGTAACGTCATGTTATTGTATTTCTGGACAAGAAGTGAATAGTGCTGCTCTGTCAACATTATTTCTGACATGGATTTCTTTCTTAGGACAGAAACATATCCAGCTCCTCTTTGGCAGACAAGGAAGGTAAGGACAAGCAGCAACCTCCCTTTGATGTACTTCACATCTGCCCATCATCTCTCAGTGCCTGCAGTACAGATTATTGCATCATTGAAATGCACCTCAGCAACACAGCTTCTTACTCATGGTGGTTCATGAGCACGACTAATGAAATCAGCAGTGCCATGGATGCCACTTGTATTGGAAATACTGAATGGTGCAACTGATGAATCAGTTGTAGTATCACCAAGACTTTCACTAAGGCCAAAACATGATTCCCAGCTATCTTACAGATATACCAAAGTTGGCAGGGACGAGAAACACAGAGCATAGTGGGCAAATTTCTGGACAGCTTGCTCATAATGATTCAGATACATATCAGCTTAGCAAAAGCAGATTCCAAGCCTCCTTGAAAATATCTCCTTTTGATCCCCTTTCATTAACACTTGAAAAGCAAGACTGCAGTGAACAAGTACAGTGAGTAAGTGGCTATCAGCTGAGGGAGGAAAGGCCTGAGTTTAGGGCTGTCTGAAGAAAGGATACATCTACCTTGCTGATATGCCCATTTGCAGATGGTATGCACTGCGTCTAGGTTATTGGCAACATGACAAATCTGTCTTAACTTTTTCCTCACCCCTGTATTTTTCTTTATTTCTACTTTTCAGTTTACTTTTGCATTAGTACACACTTTCTAACTGCATGTTTTGAAGTGTCACTTTTCTATAAAAAGACTAAAACCATTTCAGTTATCACCTTCCACAAGTCTCCTGGAAGATGCCAGCATCAAAGCTATGCCAAAGTCTGCAGTGTCACTGGAAACAACAAATGGAGTGTTGGACACTTTCACACCATAGTGGGAGAGAAGCTTCAGGTCCAAGTGATCTATTCCCACTCCAGAGCTTGCAACTATCTTCAAGTTAGGCAAGCTCTGGAGCAACTCTTCATTAACAACTGGCTTGTGATACCACAGATAAATAGCTCTGATCTTTTCACTGAGAAATTTCTTGTTTCCAGCATATTCTTCCATGGTGACAAGATGAAAAATTTTCTCCAGAATCTCAACATGATCTTCATATACTCCATGCTTCCCTCCTATACAATCAATTAGTACATAAGGCAGTTCCTGGCCCTCCATGCCCTAGAAAAGCAAGAAGAAACCAAAAGAACATGTCCTTAAGAGACCTATCATACCTTTTGTGAAAAAAACAGGAATTGATTTGCTCCATTATATGCTGTTTTCCTACTTGATGACAGACTTGGCTAAAGATATTCCCTCTCACACACAGAACTTTTCTCATGTTCTTCCTGTGTTATTGAGGAGGTTGTTCATTTTTTATATAATCTTATAAGACAAGAAAACATTGTTTCTGGCATACCAGCTATGGAACACTTATAACAAGAGCTACCAGATATTACTCTGCTTCAATATTTAAAGGCCAAAGTCTTGACAATTTAAGAATGTGGCAATGTCAGTGGAAGGGTATCTTTCAGCCCCTAAGTTCTGCCCATGATTGCCACCTATGCAACCATATTAAGTAAGAATTAGATTATCTCAGGAAAGGTCTTCTTTAATCATAGAATCATAGAATTATATGGTTGGAAAACACCTTTGGGATCATTGAGTCCAACTGCACTTGTCCACTTCTAAACTATATCCCTGAGCACCTGTCTATCAGTCTTTTAAATATCTCCAGGGATGGTGACTCAACCACTTCCCTGGGCAGCTTGCGCCAGTGACTGAAAGCCCTTTAAGCGAAGAAATTTTTCCTAATATTCAATCTGAACCTCCCCTGGTGCAACTTGAGGCCATTTCCTCTCGTCCTATTGCTTGTCGCTTGGGAGAGAGGACCCAACACTCGCCTCGCTACAACCTCCTTTCAGGTAGTTGTAGAAAGTGATAAGGTTTCCCCTCAGCCTCTTCTTCTCTAAGCTAAACAGCACCAGTTCCCCACAGCCACTCCTCATAAGACTTGTTCTCCAGACCCTTCATCAGCTTCGTTACCCTTCTCTGGACACGCTCCAGCACCTCAATGTCCTTCTTGTACTGAGGGGCCCAAGACCGAACACAGTACTTGAGGTGTGGCCTCACCAGTACCAAGTACAGGGGCACAATCACTTCCCTGGTACCACTCTTTGCGCTGTTTCTGATAGAAGCCAGGATGGTGTTGGGGACCTTGGCCATTTAAGCACACTGCTGGCTCATATGCAGCCAGCTGTCAACCAATACCCCCAGGTCCTTCTCTTCCAGGCAGCTTTTCATCCACTCCTCCCCAAGCCTGTAGTGCTGTATATAATATAACAGAGTTATGATTTGTCAACTATAGACTTCGGAGTTATCAATTTATTTTCTCAACATGTTTACCGTTTTTTTTCCCTCAGTCTTCTTCAGTGTTCTGACAGCTCTTCACTTTGGCGACTCTGGAAAGAATCAAGTCCATTATCATGGGATCATAGAATGGTCTAGGTTGGAAGGGACCTTAAAGCCCATCTAGTTACAACCCCCCTGTCATGGGCAGAGACACCTCCCACCAGATCAGGCTACTGAAGACCCCATCCAACATGGCCTTGGCCACTTCCAGGGAGGACGCATCCACAGCTTCCCTGAGCAACCTGTGCCAGTGTCTCACCACCCTCATTGTGAAGAATTTCTTCCTAATGTCTAATCTAAATTTTCTGCCCTCCAATTTAAAGCCATTCCACCTCATCCTATCACTACTTGCTCTTGTAAAAAGTCCCTCTCCTGCTTTCCTGTAGCCCCTTCAGGTACTGGAAGGCTGCTATGAGGTGGCTCTGGAGCTTTCTCCTCTCTAGGCTGAACAACCCAAACTCTCTCAGCCTATCCTCATAGCAGAGGTGCTCCAGCCCTCTGATCATCTTTTCACTTCCTCTGGACTTGTTCCATTCCAACAGTTCCATATCCTGTTATCTCAAGTTAAAAATGAGGTACCAGCACACTGCCTCGCAGCTCCCTAGGAAACCCAGTGTAGCACCAGAGGTACAGAAAAGTCAAGTGTGCACAGGGCCCAAGCCCAGCTGGCAGGACTTTTTTCCTGGCTGAATGCAAGCAGGCTCCTCAGCTCCGGGGCTGCTGGCAGCAAGGTGCTGCTGTTCTCCCAGGACCAGTGCTCCCTCCTCTGCACTTCAAATCCCCAGCCGATGGAGGGCCATGTCATGGCTCATCTTCCAGATTTAGGGCACGTTGAGCCCTTCCCAATGGAGTCTGCAGTTGTCCTGGCTGGGCTGCAGGTGAGACTACAGATAGGAAGGAGTCAGGCTGCCAGATGCATGGATGAACAGGGAACTGGTGGCATCCCTGCTCTTTTCTATCTGTAATCCCACCTACAGGTAGGTGCCCTGTGTGGGTGCCTACTGCCCGTTGCCTGCTGCCTTGTGCCCAGTGCCTCCTACCCACTGCCTGTGCCCGCTGCCCTGTGCCCGGTGCCGGGCAGAGGCGCCCCCGCTGCCCCGGCCAGAGTGCCGAGGCGCCGCACGCACCGCTCAGTCGTGCCGCCGCCGCCGCCGCTGCCCAACTGCTCCGCCGGGCCGGGAGGACCAGGACGAGGGCGGAGCGCGGCCGCCCCGCCGCCACCGCAGCTGCCGCCCGAGCCGGGGCCGGTCAGTTATCGGCGGCGGCGCGCGGGGCGGGCGGGGGGTGGGGCGGAATCCCAAGCACTGCGGGGGAGGTCGCAGAGTGATCCCGAAAATGCCGGCAAATAAGCTCTGTAAGACGCCCATCAATCCTGCGTAACGAGACGAGAGCTGGGGATAGAATATATTTCCCACTCACACACGTGTGTAAGTTTTTCCAGAAAAATCATGCGTATTGTGTTACTTTTCAAGGATTAATTTTAATGTTATTATGAACTTCCCAACAGCCAGATCTCTGCTCCTTGGAGCTTTGGAGACAGCCCTGTCTAACTTTGTATTTTAGACAGGGAAAGGCTGCAAACAGAGATGACTAGAGGACACATCTGTTCAGCACAGACCATACTGAACATAAGGCATTATAATTTCTCTCTGAACAGCGTCTGGAAAAACACTATTTGAAAAGAAAACACGCCATCAGGAAAACACGCTGTCAGACGGACATTCTGTCTAACTTTCAAAAAAAGTTACTTAACTGAAACTTTACTGAAGTTAGTTAGAAAACTAATTATAAACAAAGCATTCTACTTTAGATTAAATCAAAATATTCCACTTTTGGCAGTAGTAGCTACTTCTTGTATCAAGAGAGCAACGAGTGCTCACAAATAATTTTATGGGTTTTAAAGGTCTGGTCTCTCTGTTGGTCATTGCACTATATGCTTGTGAGTTAACGTGACACCAAGAGTTCTCTCCGACCGGCAGACACCAATGACAGATCTCATTGTACACAGGAAGAATGCCCTCACAACCTCTTTTCAAGAGCTAAGCCACTGGGGCAGGCTGAGGATCTCAGTCACTGCAGCTCTTATCCTGGCCACAGGCAGTCATTTGCTTATCACGGCTGAGAAAAGCATGAAAATTTTCCTGACAAGGTTACTTGGATTTAAATCCCCGGTCATAGAATCATAGAATGGTGTGTGTTGGAAGGGACCTTAAAGATCATCCAGTTCCAATCCCCCTGCCATGGGCTGGGACACTTTCCACTGGATCAGGTTGTTCACAGCCTCATCCAACCTGGCCTTGAACACTTCCAGAGATGGGGCATCCATGACTTCTCTGAGTAACCTGTTCCAGTGCCTCACCACCCTCACAGGAAAAAAAAAATCTTCCTAATATCTAATGTAAATCTGCCTTCTTGCAGTTTTAAACTGCTACCCCTTGTTTTGTCACTGCATTCCCTGGTAAAGAGATCCTCCCCGGCTTTCCTGTAGGTCCTCTTTTAGTTCTGGAAAGCTGCTATAAGGGCTCCCTGGAGCCTTCTTTTCTCTAGGCTGAACAACCTCAACTTCACAGGAGAGGTGCTCCAGCCCTCTGATCGTCTGAGGTGACCGTGGCTGCCAAGTATAGCTTCAGCACACTGTTGACTAGACCTGTGCCGGAGCAATCCCCCTCGGGTGGTCAGCAGACAGGCGAAAAGATGACTGCCTGCTGGGATGAGAACCTGATCAGAGCTGGGAAACACCTCTGAACCCGGCACCAGGGAGCCCTCTGCTTCTACCCTATGAAATCATCAGGAATTCTGTGCTGCTGTGTCTCTCCTGACTATTGCAATACTTTGCAAAAGAGTGGATTATGAAATGGTGTCTTCTTTAATTCTACCAAACACATTTTGATATGCTGAAAATAAAGGCAGTTAAGTTCAGCATCCAATCCTCTATAAAATAACTATTCAAGAGATAAAGTGCAATAAAAGGTTACAATAATTATGCAAAACCTTAAACTGCTCTTGTTATCCTGGTGATGATTTTTGAGCATCATTTGGATTTCAGACAGCTAAATATTAAAACAAAAATTAATTTACTAGCAAGACCAAGTTACAGCATAATAACTGACTTCTTAGTTAAGTCTGCTTGAATTGTCTTCTTTAAAAATGCAACAAAGCCTAAAATGCTTACACATTCTTTGTTTCACATCTGCTTCCAAGTTTGCAGACAAGACATAATGGGTAATCTTTTAACTTACTGCTCTCTTTACAATACCTGAGATCAAAGTCCCTCCCAAAGACACAAGTCATTCTGGCTATGAATCAAGGAAGTAATTGTACAACACTTTAGTGGTGAAAGTTAAAAAAAAACTTTGGAAGGACAACATGGTAGTTTTTCCCTATATCAAATTGACAAAATTGACAAAATTGAATGAACAAAATGAAGAAGCAAGTAGTCAGAAGAGACAAAAAATAATAATCAATGTTACTCTTTTTTAAAGAAAAAATCCAGGACATGCATATTAAATGTCAAGAAAATGGGTGTGTTTTGTGGTTAGATATGGAGAAAATCAGATGGCTTCAAAGTTTTTCTATAACTTGATGCCAGGTGAGACTCTGACAGGTAGCTGAGTGATGAGGTTATGTTTCATGAGCTGATATATGTCTATAGGAGATATATCTATATGGTAACATACATGACAGAAGAGGTCAGGAAACTATTTATATTTTGAGTAATTAAAGGACTGTTTGAATTACTAGAACATAATGTCACAGACAGTAGAGTGTGGGCAGCAACTAAACAACAGTTACCATAAGGTAAGTCTGATTAAGGTAAAACAAGATTAGAGTATTGCACCAGTGCACAGTTCTAAGTAGATTTAATTTGTAGAATACCTTAAAGACCTAAGAAACAATTATTATGCAAGCACCTTAATAACACTGCAGTTATCAACTTGCCCTGCAGTATTGCATAGACATTGATGGCAATATTTAATGGGAATGAAGTTCACAGAATTTACATTACTACTCTCCCCATACCCACAGACAGTATTAATTTCAGAGAACTTTGTCACAATGCTGGTGTAACAGATCTCTTTCTATAATAGAAAACTAACATCACGCTGCAACACTATGTAGTTCAGCTTAACACGCTACATGGAGGTCTACCAGGATTCATAGGACAAAAGAAGCAGAGGCAGGAAATCAGTATGGCCAACCAACCCAAGCAATGTGTTTGTTTTCACTGACTCCAAACCATCTCAGTCGTTACCACTAATCCATCTGCTTGCCGTAGATAAGTCCAGCTTTCCCAGTAGAGCACTATAGCAGTGCTTTGTGCCACATCATGAACTGTTTGCCCGTCAAAATGTTTTAAAAAAATCTGAGTCAATGGGGTGAGCAATAATGGGTCATCTCTTTGCTCATGTGGCCGCTGCATCTTTTGATCCATTTTTAGTAAGAATCAATTTATTGTATTTTCCAAGCACAATCTAAGCAGAATAGCAGAGATGGGAAAAGGCATCTAGTAAGCACAGGAAGGATTCCTTAATTGTATGTCAGTTAATTTGATATTATTCAATAAATATTTATGGATTAAGGAATGACAGGAAACAAACACTGTTCTTCAAGTGATGATTTCCATCCTGTGGAATTACAAGCTGTTAGGTGTATATGTGAGTCAACCCAATGACTGACAGGAATCCTGTCTTCTAGCACTGTGTTTTCCAGTCTAAAGCATCCCACCAGTAGGAAGCACTTCTGTAACTAAACAGACCAGATTCTTGAAATATCTGCAAAAACAGAGGTAAAACTCAAAGCAAAGGCCAACCATGTTCTATTTTTCAATGTAGAAATGAAGTACTGTATCTGATTTTATGTTTCCTGCTTCACATCTGGGGAAAAGTGTGCACATGCGAAACTTTATGTTTTTTCCAGTTTTACAATATTGATCCAGTAAAACATTATTTCTTCCCTCTCTGCTACTTTAGCTTCTAATAGCTTTGTTTTCAGCTCCGTAATTCACTACTTAGCCTGTTATTTTGAAAGAATAAACCTAATTTATCTTCGTCAAAGTCATACAGGTGACAATGAATGACATACTAGGCGCCTGTACCTCAAAGAATAGGGAGGTACTTGGGACAGTCTTGAAATTCCTGCAAACTAACTCGCTGCTCCTAAGAATCTGCAACGTCCTTTCCCTGAGCTGCAAGAATTCATGACATCATTGGTAACATCATTGTATGTTAAACTGGTGGAAGAAAGTGTCTTGGCAAGCACAAGTGACAACATTTTGCAAGAAAAAAGAAGTGGAAATGACTCTGTAAAGATGCATGACACTAGAGTCAAAATCCTAGCTGTACTTAATGGTAGCTTTGCTATAAATTTTAATGGTAGATTAAATAATCACACTATTCATAAAGTCATACTACATAATAAAATGCATACCACTGCCCCTTTGAGTTGTGTATTGGTTTATTTATCTCTTAGACTTGTTAAGAGTTTATACTATGCTCTTTTGTCCAGAAACAGACTTTTGCTTTTAGGCAGCAATCCAAACTATGTCAGAAGAGAGGATTTAAGCCCTCCTGACACATTAGCCCTACACAATGGTCTGAGTTGTAGTTATGCAACTCAGATAATGGACAGTTACATCCTGGATCAGGAGATAGTAAGACCAATCTCCTCCCAATCCAAAATGCATCCAGCACACTTAACTTCATGAGGCACCACTCTGGCGGAAGTGTTTTTGCAGCAGCCGAGTAGCCTTTGGGCCTAAGAGCTCTGCAGTACTTCAACCTTCTATTGGGGAAGCAAGCCTACTGGGAGCCTTGGGCCAAGGCAGCAGGTCTAAGAAGGGATGACTCAAGTGCTTTCACCCATTGGCAAGTTGCACCTTTAGATAAAGCAATTTGTAAGGGCAGCACAACTGCAGCTTCGTTTTGTGATTCTATGGAGGGTGTTCAATGCTCCTCTGCACACAAGTGCCCTCCTGCTCTTTCCTGGTGTACAGGCTTGCCTTTGGCCTGTTATCAAACCCAACATCTGGGTTGC
Organism: Tapera naevia; assembly: GCA_033556795.1. NCBI lineage: Eukaryota > Metazoa > Chordata > Aves > Cuculiformes > Neomorphidae > Tapera > Tapera naevia. Next base: position 2,058,703 of record JAUMJJ010000095.1, read on the forward strand.
ATCCCACTCATGTTCATGGCACTTCTACATAGACCTTTCCCCAAGGGGCAGGTAGGGCTGCCTCTGCCAGATCCCCGTCTCCTGCAGAACAGCCTCCTGCCTCTGGCAGGGCTCACCTGTTGCTGCTGAGAAACAGGGAAGGGACAGCAGCCTGGACAGTGGTTCCAGGTAGGCGACAGTCAAAGCTGTGGCCGATAGCACCAGTCTGCAGAGCTGTCACCAGTGCCTCTTGGCCAACTGCTTCAGTTGGTTTGGGAAAACACTGTCTCTGAGTGCCATTTGCAGGTAAGGATCTGAGAGTGAAAAGAGAATAGACTCATAGAGTAATAGAATCGTTTGGTTGGAAAAGACCTTTGAGATCATTGAGTCCAACCATACCTGTCCACTACTAAACTATATTCCTGAGCACTTCATCTACCCGTCTTTTAAATACCTCCAGGGATGGTGACTCAACAACTTCCCTGGGCAGCCTGTGTCAGTGCCTGATAACCTTTTGGTGAAGAAATTTTTCCTGATATCCAATCTGAACCTCCCCTGCTGCAACTTGAGGCTGTTTCTTCTTGTACTACCACTTGTTACTTGGGAGAAGAGACCAGCACTTACCTCACTACAACCTCCTACAACTAAAAGATCTGATTATCATATTTATGTAGCAAACACGTGGCAAACAAAGGTGAATTTAGTTTCAGCTGGTTGTTTAGGCCCTTCTGGAAGGCTTCAAGCCCTGCAACAGGGGGTGGATTGCATGCCTGCCTCTCAGCCACTGCAGTACCGGGTCCAGGGGGCTGCTTCTAAAGTCTGTAAGTGGACTAAAGCTAAGCACATCAACAAATGGCAGCATGTGGTCCACCTCACATGATGCAGTAATCACTCAAACAAGGGAGTCTGTTTTTTTCAGTATTTTGACATAAACCCAGAATATTGCAATATTGGCTGAAAAGTGTTTCAGGATACAGTCAAATTCCTGCAGGGAATTAATAGTCAAGTCACCTTTAATGTATTTAAAAGTGTTATACAAACTACTTGGTGTACTTGCTTATCATTATGTAGCTGCAAGTACTGGGAACAGAACACAGTTATTCATTGAAATAATGGACTGAAGATATCAAAATCACTTAGTTTAAAATCATCAAACAAATTGCTTTTTTAGTCCTACTTTATTTTCAAATTGTAAGTAACAGTACAGATCAAGTCCAGTGAGAAGACATGACAATAATAGCGGTGCAGGAACAAGTTGCCTTATTTTTTTTAGTTTAAAATACTGTAAGAAGTAATACCTTCCCATACATATAAGATACCATCTGCCATGCATCATTTGGGGAACACTTCACTTGGAATGGGTCGGCCATTGAGAACAGCCAGCATGTTTTCTATTGCTTCTTCTGCCATCATATGGAGAGCTTGGACTGTTGCTGTTCCAATGTGAGGGGTTATGATGATGTTATTTAATTTTAATAAAGGATGATCTCTGTAAGAAACAGAAAGAACAGAATGTATCGCACAAAGACCAGGAAGTATTACACAGGGAATTTACTCTGCAGCTATGCCATGCTAGTTGTTGAGAACTGAATCTCAGGAAAAAGCAATGCCACATTGAGATAAATGGGTCACAAGCAGATCCAACAGAAAGCTGTGGGGAGCTTGCTTACCCATTTCTTCTTCCTCTTTATTGGTCTCATTGCCTTGCCTATCAGTTAGGTTAGCAAAGTTTTGGGAAAGGCAAACAGTTTGTAATTTATTTATGATTGTGTGAGACAGGCCGAGGTTTTGCCCTTAAAAAGTGAGAGAGGCTCTCCGTGGAGGTCAAGACCACAAGTACATTTTTGTACACAGTTTAAAACATTTCAGATTAACACTTCAGATTAACAGAACGGAAAACAGGTTTCTTTACCTTGGCAGAGGCTCAGGGTATGTCACATCCAGAGCAGCAGCCCTAACCAGCTTTTTCTGGAGAGCTTCTACCAATGCATCTTGATCAATAACTGCACCTGTGTTGAAATTAAACCTTGCTCTTGTGACAAGTTAATGAATATGTTTTTACCTAGAAGGTAAAGGGTCTGGTGAGAAAAATTACAGGATCTTCATCTTGCTAGAAAGTAGAATGTCTTTCTAGTAACAATTAACCAGACAAAACAGAAATCTTATTTCTTAATCTTTAATTAGAGGGGATTATGATTCACTGCATAAGGCTTTTCCTGGAATGTGACCAGTTTCAGTCTTTTCCTCATTTCAACACTGACTTCCTATTTTATTATAGAAGACTGTTTAATGTCTTTAAGCTTTCCACTTATTTTTATCTCTGTTTTGTTGGCTGAAACTAAAATCTCTCTCATTTTATATGCTTGCTCAGTGTCAACAGATCTGTAATCCCATGTGCCGTTCTTTTCTACACAGCTGTTCCAAACGAAATGTATAGAGTTTAGACTTGATGTGAGGAAAAAATTCTTCACTGAAAGGGTGATTGGCCATTGGAATGGGCTGCCCAGGGAGGTGGTGGAGTCACCGACCCTGGAGGTGTTTAAAGGGAGACTGGATGAGGCACTGAGTGCCATGGTCTAGATGATGGTTGGTGTTAGTGTTGGTGTTAGTGTTAGGTTATAGGTTGGACTTGATGATCTCAGAGGTCCTTTCCAACCTTGTGATACTGTGATACTGTGATACTGTGATACTGTATGTTTTCCCTTGTACCCCATTTATCAATGATGATTATAAAACTTTCAGTTATTTCCACTAAAAAAATTTGTCAATAGGATAAGGCTACAGAGAACAGAACATCTACTGAACATCCCTAAATTCCACAGGAACTTTGAACACATAGCATCTGTTCTATGATAAATCATTCATTTGTAGACTGCTGGCTACTTCATCACTCAAACAGTAAAGGGATGTCATAGATTGAGGTCGGAGGGGGGAATGTAAACACAATCAGACAAAACACAGCCTTAACTGTGGAGTCACAAACAGTGCGTTTAGACCATCCTACCTCTACTGATGTTTATAAGAGTAGCTGTGGGTTTCATCAGCCCCAGCTCCTTTTTCCCAATCAGTTTGCGAGTCTCAGGAGTGAGGTTCACAACCAACATAACAAAGTCAGATTGCTGCAGCAAGTCTTCCATCTTCTCACAGTAGCGGGCACCAACCACTTCTTCCTCCTCCTTTCTTCTGAAGAAAAAATGCACACACTCTCAAATTGACATAACTATCTTTATCTGGCTTTAATACTCAACAAACCTGAGAGAGTTCTGGAACAGCATAGAGATGGAGAGATCTAAGGTCAAGGTCAAGGAAAAGATATTGATAGGTATAGATAGTGGAAAGGAGGTGTGAAGGATGTGGGCTAGAGGGACCAAGAGGCTAAAGAGTGGCAGGACACTGAAGAAGTGATGCATGTGTGAAAGCAAAGTACACAGACAATATTACGTATAGAAGACTGGGGATGCTGGGGATGCAGTCAGACTCCACTCTTCTTTCCTGCATCCATGCCAACCCTTGTAGAGTGTCTCTTTGCCTGACATGTGAGTTAAAACTTAGGATGGAAAAGGAATGAAGAGGAAGTGAAGTCTGCAATAAAGGGAACTATAAAACTGAGAGAAATTAAGACCCTTGTGATTGACGCCAGTATAATGAGTGATCTGGCTGGGTTGAGACTGGGTGACTCATGGGTGACTGCCTGCATGGGCCAGGAGCCTGAAGCCTGAAGAGTGCAGCAGGACAGGGGAAGCAAAGAGGGCACAAGGTCTGTTTTTTTGGACAAAGTCTTTAGAAAGGTTACACAGCTTTTATTCCAAACTGCTAGTAGCTATCCAGCGCAGCGAGTGCAGGATGCAAGGTAGAGTTGCTTCCTGAGGAGAGCAGTAGGGAGCCAAAGTGAGGAAGTAGTAGCATGCTGGTGCTTCTCAGGCTGCTTCCAAGTGTCACAAATGCCTAGGAATACCAGAAGACACAGAGCAGAGCTGTGGTTTCCACCACTGCCCCCTGACTAATGCAGAAACCAGACGATTTTACCTCCGATTCCTATTATGGTACAGGATCCTCATGTTGAAGGCTCTGGCTCTCTGTGCCACTTTGTATCCAATGTTGCCCATCCCGATGATACCCAGCGTTGCTCTGGTTACTTCCACTCCCAGCCAGTCAACAGCAAAATACTTTGTGTCTGGAGAAACCGCAATCTGGCAGCCTGAATGTAAATACACTCTGTGTACAAACCAACCATAAACATAGGTTTGGGGGGAAGAAAAAGTTTCTTGCCATCACAGCACGTGGGGCTATAGAGCAACACTTACAAAAGACCCTTGCTAATTTTGACCAGTGTATAGAAAGGTCTGGATGGTGCTATTCCCTGCAGCCAGGGGTGGAGCCAGTAACACTGGGTAGCTCCCAAGTGTTACTGTTCCAGGAAGACTGGCTCTTCAGGCAATTAACTCTTTTGTAGCTGGAGTATTTCCTTGGAAGTTCAAAAATAGCTTTTTTTGACACCACCACCCTGCAAGTATTGACTTCACTGTTTTTACGCTGGTTTAAAGCTCATCATTTATCTCCTGAATCACAATCCAAAGGGAACTGAGTGGTGAAGGCCGCAAATTCCAGCTCAGCCAAGGATCTCTATGAGCTTTTGTACAAAGAACTTGAGGTCCAGCAAGATGCCATAGTGAGAAAAGATCATGAGGTATTATTTCATGCTCAGGGGTGCAGCAGCAGTGACAGAAGACTTAGTCCCTGAATTTCTTGTGACAGTCTCTACTGATACCTTTCTTCCCCTGAAAGGCACTGCGCAGCAAGGGCATGAGGGGAAAGCACCTATCTTTAAGGACGCACACTAATGTTGATAGTCCAGTTTGGAATAACTTTGTCAAAAGGATTATCAGCTATTTCAATAATGACACAGATACTCCTCTGAACATAAAACCCATTGGTTTAGATAAACTCTTCACAGAAGGAGAAAAAAAATGAAGTTATAATAATTACTGCTCTAGACATGGGGACATGGCCATTAATGCTTTGTGCCCTCCTGTAGCTCCTAGCACTTGTTCCAAGGGGAAATGGAGAAGTGGTGACGTTTACTTTGGATGCATTTCGTGTTCAATTTTTACAGCTATAAACAACCTATCCAGTGAACAGTTGGAGGAGAATTAAACTCCAGACATTATTCCAAACAGGATATCACAAGTGACTTTAAAGTCACTTCAAATCAGACAAAGGCCTTACTTTTGTCACCATCGTGTTCAAAAGTGGGACATAGGAAAAGCAGAGGCCTCTGAACATGGAGTCCTCAGAATTTTTTTTCCCTCTAAAAGCAACCCAAATATTAATTCAGACACTTCATCTGTATCATAGTAAAAGTGAGATATGCCAAAGAAGTAGACAAAATACAGGAAAATTTAAAACATTACCTTCTACTAGTCTTCTGGCAGAGGCCAGCATCAAGGCCATTCCTATGTCTGCTGTTGAGTCCGCCACAGCATGTGGGGTGTTGGTCACTTTTACACCAAAGTTAGCAATCATTTTCAAGTCTAAGTGATCGACTCCTACTCCAGAGTTTCCAATTACCTTTAAATTAGGCAAGCTTTCTAGAAGCTCCTGGTCAATAGTTGGCCTGCACTCAAACACAAAAATAGACTGGATTTTCTTGCTCATTTCTCTTTTGTTTTCAAGAAACTCCTTCATGGTGATAAGGCAAAAGTGTTTCTCCAAAAGTGCTGCAAGGTCTTCTAACACACCATGAGTTCCTCCTATATCCAAAATCAAAACACCCGGCAACTCTTCTTCTGCCATGACCTGCAACAGGGGAAAAAAATTTGTTTAGGAGAACATCCTTAAAGGACTGATGCTGTAGTGATCATTTAAATTCACATCTGTAAAACAGGAAACTGATGGAACTCCATACTGCTTTTAATGATACAGAGTAAATCCACAGTCACTTGATACTAGCGTGGTATATTAGACGACTTCCCGGTATTTTCACTAAGAGCCAATTTAGACTGTAACACCAAGCAATATTCACCCTTTTAGATCTAATCCAGTCATACAAGGTATTCTTCTCAAATAGTTTTATTTTAGTCCTGAATCAATACTGATTTTATACAAATCTGGTAGCTTCTTGACTTTATTCACAATTCATTTTTATAAACAGTGGTATGAAATAGAGGCCTCTAGAAAGTCACTCAAAGTTTCTTGCTTATTGGTTATGGTTGATGAAGCTGTAGGTAGTGCAGGGAAGCACTAGGTCTCAGATGAGTCTGACAAACATATGCCAGGAATGGTTTAGGTTTAACAGATTTGCACAATGAAGGGTCATCCTTGAGCAGCTGCTACACTGCTTCCCTTCAGTGTTTTACATATCAAGATCTGTACCTGAACTTACTCTCACAAAATTCAGCACAGCCATGCCTATATGCTGAACCAACAGAGAAGAGCACTAGAGGTGATACTCTAAGTCCCACTGACAACACAGGCCTTCATACCATAACTTTTCACTTGCCCAGACAGTTTTGAGATCAGTCCTCTCCGCAACACTCATGCAAACATATTGTATCCTGCAATAAGATAGGGGTTCTAGAGAGAGCAACACACTTAATTAGAGACAGCCCTTATTGACAAAATGGCAGCTGAAGATTGCTGCTTGTCCTAACAACAGTCATGTCTAATTATCTACAACTCTATTTGCTGTGCTCCATTTGCTTTAGGTCTCTTCCAGTTTGCATCCTACACTTGGGTCCAAGAAACCTGATGCCATGCTAAATGAATCAGAACAATTTTCCAGAGCAGTATGCTGATTTATTTTGCACGCACAGTCCTAGGCAGGAATTTCCTGCTGCTTCAGTCCTCTCACACAAACCTTCAGTGAGTAACCATAACTCAAACCTGTGTCAAAAAAGGTGTCAATGCAGACTGGAAGTTTCTGTCAAACTGTATTTACCCTCGTCCTGAGCAAACTCAAGCTTAATCTAACCACATTGATTAAATGCTTTTTAATCTTGACACCAGCAATACTGTTTTATGTTGGCCTTGACCCGCATTTCTGATGCAGTTCCAGTCCGCTGCGGTACATGGGCTGGAACAGGCCTTTATGTTAGGACAGGTCTGCAATTCACCATGAACAGCTTCTCTGATAACACTAGTGAGTTCTGAACAGCAGCAAACAAAGCAATGAGATGGACAGCACAACCCTATTGCAAAGAATTATCATGTTCTTAAATATATCTAATCTATTTCTTGCCAGCTACAACTGAAGTATTTTCAATCCTGCCAGCCCCATATGGATGTGAAAACCATACAAATTTCCTCAGCTGTAGTCTGTGTATTTCTTAGAAGGATAAACTAGACTTGTCCTTCAGAATGGATGATGCATAGAAGAAAAGACAAGATTTGATGTCATATTGTGACAGCATAATCCAGCTCCTTGATGATCACAACCCGATGCTCCCACAGCAACTTATTCAAGTTGCAAGACAACTAAACCTTACGCTGTTAAGTCATGGAAAACTGGGCACCAGATACGATCCACTGACTAAGGCAGCACTGTATAACACCATTTGCTTTCATCACCACTTCCTCTTCCATTCACAAAGGTCAGAGTCAGACCCACATTAATCTTAGAAATGAAACTTCACAAGAAGAAAGGTGATCCGTAAGGAAGCCACTGCAATGCAGCAAGAGCTAGTTTAGCTTTAAACAAACCAGCTGCAGGCCAGTCACATGTAATTAATCTTTCAATTAGTGTGGACATGCTGAGTCTGCCACAATTTCAGCCATGTTTAAGGCACGCATGAACCATTAAAAGAGTGCAGCTTTGGATCAAGAGCTGGGGTTTTACTAGTATCAGGTACAATCTTAAAAAAATATATTGATAGCAGTAAGCTAAAATACTTAAAGGGACCTTGCAGAGAGAAGGAGGTTCTCCAGATACCAACCTTGGGCTGAGGAGCACTTATTGTTTGTCCTCCAGCACTACCTGGGCTGTCTTGTATCTGTCTGTAATCCACAGTTGTCCTGTGACAGCGATGTCCATAAGAAGCAATAACTGGATGAATAAATTTGGAAACCAAATTTGAAGGGCCAGGCATCAAGGCAATTGTTTTTAACACACTGAATGCTTTTCTCCCGAACATAATTATTCAGATATGAGGTGTCTTGTCCAGTGTGCGAGAAGTCCCACCTGTTAAGGGTATGACAATTCTGGTTTGGGACTAGTATCATGAGCAGTATCACTAACTCTTTTTTTGTTGTTTTTAAGCTGTCTCTCCTCATGATTTTTCTGTACATAAAATTATCAGCTTCTGTGTATGTACACATCTATAATTATATGTAACACATTGATATAATGTATGTGTACTAAGCTCTGGTTCTCACATTGCAGGCAGAACTTTGAAAATGTAACTCTTATTAAGACAAGCGGGTAAACAAAAAAGACGATATTGAAGACAACTTATTTATTTATGAAGCCGGCCTTATTTATTTTGTGGAACTGCTTACTTTCAGATTTGCTAACTGGCACTGCTGTATCATTTTGGGGTTCGCCAAATCATCGCGAAATAGGCCCACATATCTTTTCCCAGCTCTGTTTTAAATGGAGTTAATAGCAAGCGTTATCCGGAACAAACTCCTCCCACCAGCTTCTCCGCAGAATAACAAGAACCAGACAACTACCCGTTTGTTCCTTACGATATTTTTTCTCCCGCAGCTCGATCCTCCCGCGGCTGGAGGAGCCAGCAGTTCCCGCTGCCAGCCCGGCGCACCCGCTCCCGTCCCGGCAGGCTTCGGGAGGCTGTCGGGAATGCGCCGCGCTCCGCCGGGGAGGTCTCGGCAGGGCTTGGCTGCAGCGATGCAGCTGCTGCTGTGGGGACAGTGGGAGCCAGAGGGCTTCGGTCTGGAACGAGGGTGGGCTGCCTTCTTCTCCTCCCACAGTCCTGGGACAGAATGGAGACACCGCGAAACAAGGGCCTTGGTAGTTTTGGGGAAGTCTGCAATTCCGGGGCAAAGTCCGTTGTTACAAATCCACGATGCTGTCTCAGGACTGCTCTCCCAGACTCAAGCTGGTGTGGGTTTTTAAAGTGGAAAATATGCTTTTCCTCTCTGTCTGCTGGAAGCTGATGCTTCGTAGAATCATAGAATTGTTTGTTTGGAAAACATCTCTGTGATCTTTTGAGTCCAACTGTACCTGTCCACTGCTAAACCATGTCCCTGTGCACATTATCTACTCATCTTTTAAACACCTCCAGGGATAGTGACTCCACCACCTTCTTGGGCAGCTGTTCCAGTGCCTGACAACCCTTTCAGTGAAGAGATATTTCCCAATATTTGATCTGAACCTCCACTGGTGCAGCTTGAGGCCATTTCCTCTTGTCCTAGAGCACATTGTAGGATAATGTGTAGGCCTTTCATGAAGCAAAAAGATCAGCCTGGGATGCCCCATCGCAGTGGCCTGCTCAACATTCAAAGCTAACGCTGAAAGGTTTCAATGCTGGTCACTTCAACTGAAACATCTGTTTGTTGTGTTTCAATACTTGCATTGTGGTGGCGAGAGAGAAGAGTGCATAATGGCGTGGAAGTGTGGCCGTGCCAGTGGCTGGGCAGCACAGCTCCCATGGGAAGGGTTGGCTCTGGGTGTAGGGTACATCCAAAAGAAAACACAGAAGATGGATATGCAGTTGTGACCCAGCTGGTTCAAACATACCTGTGTTTTCACACAGCGCTCAAACCACAACTTGGTCTAAATCAAGCATGAAGATGTTCATTGGTGTGGGTTACTATACTGACAAAATCTCCCATAACTGAGATGCACGTGGCCACTCTCCATGTCGCAATATCTCTTTGATCAAATCATAGAATCATAGAATCGTTAAGGTTGGAAATGACCTCTATGGTCATCAAGTCCAAGCATAAATAAATCCAAGGGAGGAATGGAGGATGTGGTGATTCGAACATCTCTAGGGCAGTCAGTTGCAGAGTTTCAGAGATCTGGGCTGTGGGGGCCTTTGTGTTCCAGTGCCACCCAGCAGCAATGCTTGGGCTGGCTGTGCCAGGCACTAGGACTGCCTCCTCATCCCACTTGCAAGGAGAGATGCCCGTGGCCCTGGCCAGCAGACCTGCAGCACAACTGCCTATCTGTCTGGGCACCTCTGGCTCCTCAGGCAGTGGTGTCACTGCCACAGGGCCACTTGTCATTTGGGTTGCCTTTGTGGCCACCACTTGGGAGCCAGGCCCCCTCACTTGGCATTCGCTCTGCAGCAGCTGGGGTAGGGGGCACAGAGACGAGGCCTGCACTTGCCCCTTGATACCGAAAATGCCCGCAAATTAACTCTCTGAGACTCATTTTTTAGTTTTAGAAACCGCATCCTTTATTTCATTGCTGGATGCATAAGGGAACGATTTCCATCAGTCCTGCGTAACGAGACAAGAGTTGGGGCCAGAATATATTTTCCACATATATATAAGTTGTCCCAGAAACCTTATGCATATTCTGTTACTTTCCAATAACTAACTTAAATGTCATTATGAACTTCCCAACAGTCAAATCTCTGCTCGTTGGAGCTTTGGAGCCAGCTCTGTCTGACTTTGTATTTTAGAAGAAGAAGCATCTGTTCAGCACAGAGCATACCGAACGCAAGGTGTTATCATTTCTCTCTGAAGAGTGTCTGGAAAAACACTATTTGAAAAGAAAACACGCCATCAGGAAATCACGCTGTCAGACGGACATTCTGTCTAACTTTCAAAAAATACAATTACTTAGATGAAACTTAACTCTGCTTTAGTTTAAATCAAAATATTCCGGTTTTGTACTAGCAGCTACTCCTGGGGGGCGGCTGCCTGGCCTCGGCCCTGCCGCAGGGGGCGCTCGCAGGCCCCGCCGTCTCAGCCCCGCCCGGGACTCCTGGCACCTCGCTCCCCACCCCCGCTTGGTATAGCCCGAGCTCTTCGCGCCCGCCCTCACACTTGGTACGGTCCGAGGGGGCAAGAGGCGTCCCCGGCCGCGGGGCATTCCGCCCTCTCTGCTGACGGAAGCAGAGACCCCGCGGCGGGCCCGCCTGCCACTCGTCACTTCCTCTCACGGCGGGTCGGTGCTGCTCCTTTTCACCGAGAGGAGGAGGCCCGTGAGGTGAGCGGGGGAGCCGGGAGCAGTGGGAGCCTGGGAGTAGGAGGCCTCCGTCCCGGCACCTGGCGAGCTGTGGGCCTTACTGCCGGCCGCGGCTGCGGAGCGGTGTCCCGTGCTGGCTGGGGTTCCGGCGCGAGGTGCTGACGGGGGCTGTCAGCTCTCAGGTAGCTGGGATGTGAGCTCCCAAGGCAGCTGCTGTTGTCCCGCAGGCCCGTCACCCGCCCCCCAGGATGTCGTACATGTTGCCACACTTGCACAATGGCTGGCAGGTGGATCAGGCCATCCTGTCAGAAGAGGATCGAGTTGTGGTCATCCGCTTCGGGCACGACTGGGACCCAACCTGCATGAAGATGGATGAAGTCTTGTACAGCATTGCTGAGAAGGTAAACTGGAGCTGTGACATGAGATGGGCATTTTCGGTGTTCGCTGTTTAACATGGATTATACGAAGGCTGAGGCAGGGTATAACTTGGTTTCTGGAGAAGTATTCTTGCTTTATGAGGCATCAAGAAAGCTGTTTGGTTTGCTTTCCCGAGTGTCTCCTAAAATAATCAACCACCCTGAAGCTTGTATTTAATGGGGTGAAAATCACAGAATCATAGAACTGAGATTGAAAGGGCCTTAAAGATCATCTAGTTTCAACCCCTCTTTCTTGGGTGCAGGACACCTCTCACTGGAACAGGTTGCTCAAAGCCTTATCCAACCTGGGCTTGAACACCTCCAGGGATGGGGCATCCAATACTTCTCTGGGCAACCTGTTCCAGTGCCTCACTACCCAAAAGAGTATTGCAAGTTCTGAAATCAAAATCAACATCAGCATTGAAGCAGAATGTTCTGTGTAGTAGTAGGGCTGCTGTGGCTATAGGGAATTAGTAGTAGTAGGGCTGCTGTGGCTATAGGGAATGCAGCACTGTCACTTCATAATCAGTGTAAAGTAGCTGCAGATTTCCGTTTCAATAATAACTTGATAAGATACTTTCATTTTGACTCCTAAAAATTGTGATATCCTAAATTGTACAGGATGGTGTTGATCAATTTACCAGTGATATTTGTGGAGCAGATGGTATTTCTTTGAGTTGCATGGGCTGACGTAAATTTTGAGAGCCAAACTGTGAAGCTGTTTTCAGATAGAACCTGAATGTCTGCTGACAGCTGGCCACTCACTTAAGAAAGGTACTGAAGAACAATTGGACTGTTCACATATGCAATCAGCTGTAATTTCGCTTTTCTTCTATTTGGTAAAGGTTTAGCATAGTTGCTGTTTAATTGAATCACGTGGGAATTGAAGCAAAAAAAAGCTGAACCCAGAATGGTAACTTCAGTAGGAAAGGAAGTCAGCTGTCCTCATGTAAAATTGTGTGCCTACTGCACAACCTGAGAGTTTTTTGTGGTGTACTCCTTTCTCTTTTAATGATATTTTTAATAAAATGGAACTTCTATCTTTAAAATCTGTACAATGAAAGATCTATATCTGTAGCCAAATGTTTAGACATAACAATACAATAAGGAGTTGTGACACGGTTTACCTTAGTCATTTTGTGTTTGACGTGGTGAGAGTTTCTAATGCTAAGTTAGTACTGACTTCTGGCAGGATGCTTAGCAGTTTAGCAGAGGTATTGGCAGTTAGGGGTGACTGGGCGAAGAAAGAACATTATAACTTATTTAAAAGTCTCCATCTGCAGAAATGGCAAATTAAAGGGGGAGGAGATCCTTCCTCATGCTCTTGCTTACAAGTCATGCTTGAATTTGCTGTTTTAAAGACTGATTAAAAATTTCATTTGTACAGGTGTTTATACTGGAGAATGATACAGAATGTTAATATGCTGTAATTGGATGCTACATTTGAAGAAAATGTAGCCATATTTCACATTTATTACCATTATGCAAGATACTTCTAGTCTTTAGCGGGATTTTTGGGTACCTTTGGATGAGTGATACTTACCTGTACTTTATAAGAGCAAAACAGGACTTTTTCAGTTTGAGCCCTTTTAGGGCAGAGGAGGAGGATAGAACACTATGAAAATACAAAGCAGATTTCCTTCACTGAAAGGTCATGCTCTGGGTCGCATTGCAGACTTTCAAGTTTGCACTTACTGTGTTTGCAACCTCTTGGCTTGGTAATGCGATTCTACTAGGCTTCTTCTACTTGAATGATTTGTTACAAAACCTAGTCTTGGTTCTTGTATTTTTTTCCTGTGACTTCTTTGCCTGTAAAGACATCTAAACGTAAAAGCCATTGTCTAGAAACTGCTTAGGAAGATAAGAAGATGGAATCTTAGCTATTGTTTCAGATTTCCTTAGGTAATTGCTGTATGCACTTCAGGCAATAAGGTAACGTATGGTTGTAAGTTTTGCTTCTTAACAAAAAAGAGTATTACTTACCCCAAACAGAAATGTAAAGAAACTTCATGATTGTTGCCATTCTTTATAGCCATTGATCGTATTTTTGGCAATTTTGTGTTGTAGGAATTCATTAGTTTTATTTTGAATGATACTGTCAAAGTCAAGAGGGAGAGCTCTGGAGGACAAATGAAACTTATTTCATCAGGGATATGATTTTTTTTTTTCATCTATTTCCTATTTACCGGCAAGTGTGTGGTCTTGATCAAGATAGGCCACAGAATCTGTAGCTGATGTTAAGGGTCCTAAATAATCCTCTGCTTTATAATCTTGAGCTGCTCTGTTTAAAGATTTAATAGTAGTCCACCAAGCAGATGCACTTCTGTAAAGTATTAAAATAGCCTGCAGATGTAGCTAGGTACTTCTGGGTTTTGTATACATACATTGAGTAACATAGACTAGTCTGTGAAGCTACAGTAATTAAGGAAAAAAACCCCAGAAGTGCAATAATGAAAGTAAGTCTGATAAAATTTTGAATTCGTGCTGCTCTTTGGTTCTTAGTCTTCTACTCCGTTCTGTCCCCATGGAGAGCAGCTACAGTGGCCTGGTAAGACAGAAAATTTTGAATTGAAAGATGGATCAAGGAAATCAATGTCAGAAATAAATATATTCAAAATTCAATATCTGTCTTGGTTTTCTGCTGAAATTGTCTTTATCTTTGGATGTTGAATAAGTGTTGGAGCTTGTCCAAAAGGAGGTATACCACGAGAGGTTTGGGTGTTTTTCCAGAAAGCAGCTGACTAACTGTAACAAATTTACTATATTTTAGTATATGTTATGAGGTTAAGTACTGCCAGAATAAAATTGTGTTGTGTGTTCAACTTCTAAAATACCATGGGGTTTTTTTTGCATATTGTCTGGACAGTAAAAATTTGGTTTATATTAACAGCCTCAGCAGAGTTGTAGTTGAAGCAACTGAGACTCTTTTTATTTGGTGTGGTTTGTTTGCTCAGTGTTGTATTTAATTCTTGTTCTGACATCTCCATACAGTGTCCACAATTGTAATTAAAAAATAAAAAGGAAAACTTCTTAGGAACCACTACCTTCAAGTGATACTGAAGCTTGTTCTAAATGTAGTTTTTGAACTGAGACAGCTCTTGTTTTATCTGTTTCTATCTGGTGGCAGCGCTGAACTCCTTTCCCCTGTGCTCCTGCTAGTGCCAGTCACGTGTGCAGTGTGTGATGTGCATTACGCTGCAGCAGGAGGCTGATGTGGATGCTGGTGAAAATGAGTTTGACACACAATGTAGGGGATGGATTCACTTCACATTGAGGAGAGGTTAAGCTTTGAGTTGTCTCCACAGACTTACTACCTCAAGTATAGATGAACTTGTAACCCATACCAGCCTGAATGCAAAAGTATTTGATTTGCTTTTGCTTAAAATGAAGCCTAAGCTAAAGCTTTGAAGAATTAGAGTTGGCTGTGTATGAAACTGGCTCAAATGCTGCTCAGTAGTGCTGTGAAGCTGACTGTACTGCTGTATCTTGGCTCCTGTAGTGTTTGAGACAGTAAGTGCTTTTTCAGGCTGTAAAACTGGTAAATACTGTCAAGAAAGATATTTGAGTAGTTCTGCAGGTCTTGTCTTGTGTTGAAACAAAATGCCTCTTTGTGGCAAGCCTGCTCAGTCTGTCATGGCCACTGTGGTGCTTCTGTGACCCTTTCCTTATTTATACTCCTTCCCATCATTTTGTCTCATTCTTGGGCCTGGACCCCAGCATTCCTGCTGCTAAATATATTGGAGTGTTGCATGTCAAAGCCCTTGCCATGGGCAACCTTGGCAACTAGTGTCCAAACTCAACAAAGCGCATCCTTATTCAAGACACTTGCAAGCTAAATGGATTATGAATGTTAATCTCATCAGATTTGAAATTAAGAAAGCAAGGGGGAAAGAATAGAGCCAGTTTTAAGTTCTGAACTAAAATTTAAGAGTTGGTATCTAGCTTTGAGGTGTGCTTTAAACTTCATACAAGGTTTTGAGGAGGCGACTGTTATCAGTTTCATTTCTATAAAAGTAGGTACCTGTGCCTTTATTCCCATGTAGGAGGGAAGGAAGATTTTGTTCATGTCAGAGATACTTGGATTATGGTGATAACTTGCATATATGCTGTGCAACAGTGATTTGGACATGAATAGTCTGGTACTCCTTTAAAATCTGAGGCTGTTGCTAGTGACAAGCATTGCTGATTCTGCAACAACACAACTGAATTTAATGTATGTAATGTAAAACTAGCTTTAAAAATTTTCTACTAAGTGGAGTACGCAGTTCTTGGAAGTAAAATTTGGCTTTTGTAGTGGTCTTCTGGTACGACATATAATCTCCTTGGACTAATCTTTCAGAGAACAAAGCAAGTTCTAAGAATATTTTAATAATTCTTGGTTTTAACTTAAAATAGTTTTCCAATCAAATTAAATAAAATGGTGCGAAGATTATGTTTAGTTATTCAGAATTGCCAAATGTGTTGTAGAAATTTCCCTACAAGGTGAAGCTATGCTACTGGTGCTAAAAATGTCAGCAGGATGGAAGAAATGATAGGAGAAGATGAAAATGGCTGTTCAGTTTGGTTTGCTTGGTGGTTTGACTTTGCTCTTCTGGTTTTCTTTTTTTTTAAACAAACAAACAAACCACAAAGTAAAAAACTGTCTTTTGTCTGGACTTCTAAGGATAACCAAGGAGTAACTTCTGTCCGTCTCAGCGAAATTTTTGACTCTGAACATCCTATTGCGTGTCTTGGATATATTTCATATAAAATTGAAAGGGACATAAATGTTCACTTCAGAGGTGTTAGGGTTTGATATTATGAAGAATTTTGGTTTTCAAGGCTTTACCTCTTGCCTTTTTTGGAACATGGCTTAAATAGGATGTTTTCATTACATTCTTGACAGTGTCTAGAATTATAACTGGCTCCATAAAAGCACAGTAAAGGCTATTTGAATGCTGTTTCATTCCAGAAGATATTTTACTTTCTTCACTACTAATAATTATTGACATTCTTGAAGAATGATTATTTTTTTATAATTTAGAAAATTCTTGAAGCAGAAGTCCATCAAAATTTATTTACTGTGTGCTTCTGGTTTCTTTGTAGACAAACATCTCCATACTTTCTCAGTTAAAGTGCCTGCCAGGATGTTTAAGTACAGGGTAGGCCATATATAATATCTTTATAGTATAGTCTAATCCTGTTTTGTGGACTTAAGTCTTTACACCAAGCAGAAATTATCATAGCATTTCCAGACACTTGATAACAAAATAAGGTGGGATGTATTGTAACAAACAATAAATTTGTCATAAATCTTAGATCACATTTGTTAACTCAGACTGGTAATTTTGTGTAGTCAGATGGGAAGGAAAATTTTATTGCTAAGTAAGGATGGGAGGGCAAGGTTGTGTGTTTGTGGTATAATGCCTGAATACAGTTAAAATTTTGTGTAATTTAGATGCCCATTGACTTATATTTTAGTGTGTTTGTTAATTTCTACTATACATATATGAGCTAAGTTTAGAAACTAGAACTTCCCCTAATTCCACTTAAAGTCAAATATCCTGCATTTAGAAAACAAAAATATGATGTGGTTTTCTTTCAGAAATGAAGATCGTAACTATGACATCAAAGGGTGTTGGAAAAGTGTGAGATTTTATTAGTCTGATGAGATTTTATTAGTCTGATGAGATTTTATTAGTCTGATATTATTTAAGTATAGAAATAGTGATTATAATAGTTTTAAGAATAGTGGGTTTAAATGTGTTTTATAGTGGTTTTAAATCCTGTTACTTTAAGTGTGTTAGTGATTATTAGAAGTAGCAGTTATTTAGTCTTTCTTCTCTCATGAGAACTCTGTGAGATAAAGAGACTGGGCCTGCGGTTGAGATAAGAAGACCTTGCATACCGGAGTTAACTAAGAAAAACAGAAGGCGCTGGCGCCAAAATAACTAGCTGATGAAGTAATCCATATATGCATATGTATTGGCTGTAACCTGTTGAATATACATTAAGTTATGTAACATGTAGAGAATAAAATGCGGTCGCGCTGTAACAGTTTTGGAACCAGATTTGGGTGCGTACCCCTGGTTCCTGGGGCCTCGAAATAAAGCACCACATAGAACCTCCCCCGGGTGGTTATGTGTTCGTCTCTCCGCTAACAAGGGGAGGGATTCTTGTGCATTTAACTAACTGTACCTGTTACCAGAATTGCCCAGAGAATAACTTCTCATCAATGCCTATCACTTCTTATTATTAAATCATCAGTTTTATTTTCATTCATATCAGGTTTAGAGAGAGGAAAAATGCTTAATGGCAAGGCACTAGGGTGTTTTAGATAATTTTTTTTTCAAAGTTTATAAACTGCTGACAACAGAGGCAAAATGTGCCAGCTTGACTTGCACAAATTAGTTACTCTGCTTGTTTAGGGCTATGCATGTTACAGGTCTTGGTTGTATATAAAGGGTGTTTGTTTCTCTGGATGTTGACTTAGAATGATTTCTGCTGATACTGGATGTGAAATGAGTATTTAAAAATACTTTCTGTGTTAGCTGGTTATTGTGCTTAAAAATAATGGCAAGGCTGTTTACTGTGATATTATGACTTAATGTTTTGGAAAAATAAATGTTGCAATAATGAAAGCTTATGTCTTTTAATTGGTAATATGAACAATCAAAGGCTTGGTAATATTTATTGTTTTTATTTCTTGTTTTCTTCTGTTTAGGTAAAAAACTTCGCTGTTATTTATCTTGTGGATATCACTGAAGTACCAGACTTCAACAAGATGTATGAGTTGTACGATCCCTGTACTGTCATGTTTTTCTTCAGGTACATGATGATTCCAGAATGTAACTCAGTTAATTTTTTTATGTGTTAAATACAGTGTCTCAGTAGATTATTTCTAAATGCATTTTCATTACTATACAAAAGAGTAAACTGATTAACTAGGTAAATGGCTTGTGTTCCAGTTAGCCTAATAAGTGTTTTGATAAAAGTACAAATGAGTGATGATAACTGTCTTTATTATCCATTGGTTTTAGTTCTAGATATGAAACTCCCCATACAGAATACAGCAGTCAAGCTTGTCAAACTTGCTTAAAGATACACCCATGTATTAAGGTTTCTCGGAGCTATGGCATCTACATTGATAAGAAAATATGTTACTGACAAGCATGGAACTCTCAGGTGTTAGATGGTCGTGGGAAAGAAATATAAACAATCAGGAATACACTGATGTTTAATTGCACTGAGTAGCAAATTTGGGGGTATGTTTGTGATCTTTGTTCTAGCTTTAGAAATAGGCAGTAAAATGTCAATTTGAGTGATATGAGTGAGTACTCTTTCTGTGGTGCTTATTTTGCAAACTTGTTTGTTATAAGGGCTTCTTTAGAATCCTAAAAGCGTTCTTGTGTGGGGATATAAAGCTTCTTTCTGAATTATAATAGCGTGAACATTTGTCTTTTTTTTTCTCTCCCTTCACAGGAACAAACACATCATGATTGATTTAGGTACAGGTAATAACAACAAGATCAACTGGGCAATGGAAGATAAGCAAGAGATGATTGACATTATAGAAACTGTTTATAGAGGAGCCCGCAAGGGTCGAGGTTTGGTGGTATCACCAAAAGATTATTCCACTAAATACAGATACTGATATTTCTTTGGGGCTGCTTTTGTTTTAACCCTATGTCCGCTTAAGTTTATTCTTGTGTATGTGTACATACATATTAAAAGAAAAAACTACAAATCTTTCAACTTTGATCATATTTTGTATTATTTAAAAGATTTTATGTCCATTTGGAAAAGTAGAAGTCGCAAAGCCTGGAACTGTCTGACTGCATTAATACTGTAGCTCAATTTTGGGTTGTTTTTTATTTTTAAAAGACTTTGTCCTTTTGGTTTTATATATTTTCGTACTTTTCAAATTCTCATCCATTATTTTTCTAATAAAAGCAAAAAAAATCTGAGAAAATATACTGTAGCTTTTTTGAAAGAATAAAGTGGGTTCCACTTACATTAATTTTCTTTAGCTAATTAAATTTAGGAATGAAAACAAATGTAATTGAATGCAAAATAATAAAAAGTCATAATGTTGAAGACAAAGGCTTATCAATTCTGTTAGGATTTCCTTGGATAGTATCCTGGTCTTCTATATCTGCTAAAAATAGGAGTAAAACACTAAGGTGCATTTATTTAATATTTAGCAAAACTCAGAAAACATCTTCCTTGACTTTGTGAACCCTTTTCCCTATCAGCTTAATTGACTTGCAGTGATGGACTTTTTCATGGTGATTATGCATACAGTAGTCAGTTTGAAGTACTTTGTAGATTCTGAAGGGTAATTGTAGTTCTGGAGCTGGCTGCACAGTCAGCAGCTGAAGAAAGTCTGAGCCGTACTTTCTCTCATTTGACCTCCAGTTTGTCTAATGGTATACTAAAACGCATATGTACTCGGGATGCTTCGTTTGGATTCCACTGTGGCATAGCTTTTGAAGTTCCCATTTGCATTTCTGAAAACTTCTGTTTTGTGGTAATAGAGCCAGTGTTATGTTTGTGGTTTGTTTTTTTTTTTTTTAAACTGGTACATGCACATTTACAGGATTAAGAAAAAGAAGCCAGACTATGCAGAAAGGAGATACCAGTACTTTTGGTCCAGCTTGTCACAAGACACAGTAGAATATGGGTTTGTTTTTTTTTTTTACTATGAAGTCTGTTTTAGAGGATTTGGAATGAGTCAAGAAAGTAAAACAAAGATTCCAGTTTCTGTCTAAATTAATCTGGTTTACAGTGGTTATTAATTATGGAATCATTCATCTTGAAAGCACCACCAACCTCCTAATCAAAGTAGGTTCTATTTGACCAAGTTGTCCAGGACTGTGTTCAGTGTTGAGTGTCTCTAAGGATGGAGACTCCTCAGCCTTTTTTGAGAGCCTTCTGTGCTGCTCAAGCACCCTTACAGTTGAAAAAGTGTCTAGTTAAAATCTCCTGTGTTCCAGCTTGTGTCTATTAACTCTGGTGTAAAACACCTTCAACAGTCCAACTGTACCATGGGTTAGTTGCCAGCAAGAAGCCATAGTCTTTGCTTAAGGCTGAAGTAACAGAATTCTGTTAAACCCTGATATGCTTTGTACTCCACCATGTCTTGGTGTCTCTCTGTTTTAACTCCCTCATAACAGATTTTTTTGAACTGGGAAGCCCCCAAATGGACACTTTTTTCTGGCTGGGGTCTCACAGATTGGATAGAGAGGAATAACCTGCTGGCTCTACTTGTGTCAGTACTGACTAGTATGTATGTGTCAGTATTGAACCTTAAAGCTAGTTCAGATGTCCCCTTTACTTTGACTCTACCATGTCTTTTTCAGGACGTATTTGGTGACTAAAATTCCTTATCTATTTCAAAGTCTGTAGAAAGTCTGTAAGATACATGGATTGTTATATGCAGAGGTGTGCACAGCTTTGGGTGGGCTTGTGAAGAGTAATAACTGACCAGCTGTAATCCATGCAAATACTGCCATTTCTTTTAGCGCAGAACAGTTTATATTCATTGGACCTATGAAGTTTTGCATAGGCACCTTTGCAATAACATCTAATACAATAAGGTGTGTTTTGTAATGTAAAACATCTAAAGAAGCATCAAAATGGCATGTGCAAATGGAAAACATTCGTCATAGAAGGATCTTGTTATTCTGAGAACACTTAAGTTAAAATGGCACCAAAGAAATATCATGAAAACTTTAATATTAAAATAAGTGAAACACTTCTTTCATACATGAAAAAAGTTTGACTGGAACAGTTCACTACATAGGATATATTTTTCTATCTAAAATAGTGGTTTTGCCTCCCCTCAAACTAACAGTTCTTTCCCAATTACAGGAAATAAGTGTCCCATTTAGATTAATTGAAGTCAGATAGCTATGGAACTGTGTGGAAATGCCTTTAGAATTACACATAATAATAGTATAGTATATAGAATCACAGAATTTTAGATTGGAAAAGACCTTTAAGATCATGGATTTTAACCCTTAGCCTACTGCTGCCAAGCCAACAACTAAACCCTGTCCCTAAACGCTATGTCTACACATCTTTTAAATATCTTTAGTGATGGTGACCACCATTTCTCTGGGCAGCCTATGCCTGTGCTTGATGACATTTTCAGTGAAGAAATTTTTCTCAGTAACCAATCCGAACATCCCCTGTGCAATTTGAGGCCATTTCCTTTTGTCCTATTGCTTGTTACTTGGGAGAAGGGATCAACACCCACCTTGCTACAACCTCCTAGCTTCCTGCTTTTTTCTTCCTGGGGCAATAGATTTTTTTTTAAAAAATAGATTATGTTACAACATGATGCAAGCATGTTTGTTTTCACTGGCTCTTGATGACTAGTGGCATTGATTGTAAGCTAGTTTCAGGGTGGTGCAGTTCTCCCTTTGTCTTCATCACATCCTCTTTTCAGTGCTGCAAAAAACAATAAGTAGGTGAGTGGTTTAATTATTCATGAATGTGATTTCAGTGCAAAAATAGGACTATCTCTGTATAGTTAAACAGTCTTTATGGATTCTTTCTATATTTCTGAAAATCATTTCATAGCTTATCACAAAAGAAGCATCAGAATGAACATGCCTAGATTACTGCAGTGTATGTTACAGACATTTCTGTATTTCACTGGGTAAGCAGTCTCTAAACAACAAAAACAACTGATGTGTCTCGTTTTGAATCAGAACATCACATCCACCCACAGAACACAGAAGCAATGCTGTCTCGTAAATACTACGAACACAGACTAAGGTATCTATCAGGGAGGTGCAGTGGCATTTGCAACAGATAGTGATACAAAACCTAGCATGCACTCCTGAAGGGTAGTAAGATTTTATTCTACAGAGTATTTGACAATAATACTAAACTCATCAGTGCTCCCTCCCATCTTACTATTGCCTTTGGGGTGAATGTATTTAAGCAATGTGCCCTGAACCATGAAGAAGATGTATGTAAATTTATACTAGTGAGAACCCTCAGTCAGCTAGGCTAGCAGATTCCAGGGACAGGAATGATAGGCTGGAGTGCTTGAAGCCACACATTTTATCACAAATGTTCAGCCTCAGTTTATGTGTTTGGGATTACTTTACACCACCTCTTGTCACTGAGCTGGAACAGTTGCAGCAAGATACAGTTTGTATTCTTTTGAAAAAGTTGTAGCATCCTTTGGCTCTTGGCAAAAAGAAATCCAAGGTAATTTAAAATATCTCAGTATACTTTAAAATCCAAGTAAATGCAGGTGTGATAAATATGTAAACAATATTTTCATGTTAGGTGCTGCCCATAGATCAAAACTAAGTGGAAATATATAAAATATAGTAAAAAATAATTTTCTTCACTCTCAACTCTTCATTGGTGTTTTCTATTCCAGCCTCTGTCATCAGGTCAGCAACATTCTTCTCGAGATCATCAATGCGCTTGCCCATTTCTTCCAGTAAAAAGTTAAAGATAACTTTATTTATAAATAAGAATATTAAAATTTTATAAGTTTTTATCTTCTGTGAGGAAAAATTAAAAGCTTTCTCCCAGCTGTATCAACCTCTTACTTACTCATGTTCAACATTAATGCAAGATGAAGCATGCGAAAGTTTGCTTTATTACAAGACAATCCCCACTTTCTTTTCCAACAGATAAGCATTCAGGTTCTAAATATTTTCAGATGCCTTCCTGTCTGCCCATGAACTGGAATATTTTCTGTGTAAGAGATTGTTTCCTTCTGGAGAACTATTTTAGTTAATAGCATACAGACAACATACACAATCAAAATATGAGTGCTGCTAAAATGTTATTCTTCTCTTACACGTAAAGCACCTGGTTCCTGAAAGGTCGAGTTACAGAAAAAAATGGAAAATTTAATAAATTCACAGTTTCTGATGGCAGAAGCAGGTTCTGTAAGTACCCCTTATGAGAAAGCTTGGAGCCCCTTCATGTCTTTTTTTCTCTTTTTGAGGGTTCACCTTCCCATGCTCAGGAGCTAACAGTTGGTTTTCAACCAACAGCACGCAGCAGTGGCATTTTTGAGGATGATTGCTTTTTTAATGACCTTCAGAACCTTTACACATAATTGGCTGCTGATATTACTTGAAAGCAAGAATTGCCACACAGTTTGGCCCACTGGGAGTTAATACTTATTTTCGCTGATACATCCTTTTTTTAAGGATGCTTCTCAGTGCAGGGAAAAATAAACAGACTTGGGGCGATTCAGCTGTCTTTCCATTGTTTAGCAACGTTGATCATTGATAGCTTAATTTGATGTTTAGTAAGAAATGCATCCTGATTCCCAAAGGCCAAGCCCTCTTTACGCAAGGGGGACCCTGAATCTGGTCCCTTGGGGGAGCCGCAACCATGGAGGCAGAACTCGTGTTCAGCGAAGGATATTTCTCATCGTTATCTTTTCAGTCAGAGCTTGAAAATGCTCTTGCAGCTGGTGCAGCAGATTGTCCGCCTGTGGGAAAAACAGAGAGCAGGCAAGAGTGCCGGGCGGCGGGCAGGGGGTCAGGCCCGGCTCTCCTCCCCCCTCTCCGGCGGCTTCTGCGCCAATACAAAGAGTAGCTACTAATACGAATGGGGAATATGTTGATTTAAGCTAAAATAGAGTCAAGTTTCATCTAAGTAACTGTATTTTTTGAAAGTTAGACAGAATGTCCCTCTGACAGCGTGTTTTTTTTTATGGCATGTTTTTCACTGTTCAGAGAGAAATGATAACGCCCTGTATTCGGTATGGTCTGTGCTGAACAGATGTGGTTTTTTTCACTAATCACCTCTGTTTGCAGCCTTTTCCTTTGTCTAAAATGCAAGGTCAGACAGAGCTGGCTCCAAAGGTCCAATGAGCAGAGATTTGGCTTTTGAGAAGTTCATAATGACTTAAAATTAGTCCTTGGAAGGTAATAGAACATGCATGACGTTTCTGGGACAATTTATGCACTTGTGTAAGTGGGAAATCCATTCTATCCCCAGCTCTTGTCCCGTTTCGCAGAGTGGATGGAAATCATTCCTTCGTTCCCAGCACTGAAATAAAGGATGCTGCTTTCTGAAACTCAAAAACGAGTCTCAGAAAATGTATTTGTATGTATTTTCGGTGTCCCGCTCCCCCCTCCTCCGGCCATACAGGACGACCCGCCTGCCGTGCCCGCCCCGCTCCCGGCGGGAGCCCCGCAAGGAAGGAGCATCTGCGCCCGCCGGAACCCGACCTACGCTCACCAGCCGCGAGATGTCCCCGGCGCCCGGCGCCGCCATCGCCTCCTTGGCCGCCTGCAGCTTCCCCCGCCGCTCCGGGGAGGCGGGTCGGGGCGCCCCGCAGGGAGTGAGGGAACCGTAAAATGCCATCTAGCGGCAGCATTCCCTACTTTTCCAGAGAAACCGGAACTCCACGAGGCAGTGACTGAGGAGGGATAGTGCGGTTTGATCTTAAAAGGCCCTACAGAATCTTGAAATTGTTTGAGTCGGAAGGGAACTTAAAGCCAATCCAGTTTCAACTCCCGTGCCATGGGCAGGGACACCTCCCACCAGACCAGGCTGCTCCAGGTCCCATCAAACCTGGCCTTGAACGCTTCCAGGGAGGGGGCATCCACAGCTGCCCTGGGCAACCTGTGCCCGTGCCTCACTACCCTCATCGTGACGAATTTCTTGGCACTGTCTAATCTAAATTTTCCCCCTTCCAATTTAAAGCCATTCCCCCTCTTTCTGTCACTACAGACCCTTGTAAAAAGTCCCTCTCCAGCTTTCCTATATCCCCTTCAGGTACTGTAAGACCGCTCTAAGGTCGCCCCCCCCCTCGGAGCCTCCTCCAGGCTGAACAACTCCAGCTCTCTCAACCTGTCCTCACAGCAGAGGTGCTCCAGCCCTCTGATCATCTTTGTAGCCCTCCTCTGGACCTGCTCCTACAGTTCCATATCCTTATTTTGGGGATTACATAACTGGACACAATACTTCAGGTGAGGTCTCAGAATCTAATCTATTTTATGATAGGCCCAAAGTGACAAATTAAATGATAAAAGTGCTTGTCTACAACCAAGGCCTAAGTCTGGGGTTTGTTTTTATATATATATGTTAAGGTTTTTTATTTTTTTAACGATTTGTTTGGTTTTTTTAAGCTTTTTTTAAGATTCTCATGTAATTAGTTTTGTAATATCAAGTGTTTACAATGTCGTGCTTGCTAAAGTTCCTTACACCAGAATGTGTCAATAGACAAGACTGAACGTGTCAGCAAGAACTGGGTGGTGCCTCTCATAGTCGTGCTAGCACATAGGTCATTCCTGCAGTTTTCAACTTGGTAGCAGGAGCATAGAAAGCTCCTGTTGCATCAGTTACAGAGCATGTGTGCAGATGTGCTGGGTGCTGTAACTGTTTGCCTAATGTAAATTCAGAGGTTTTCAATTCACAATGCCTATATGTTTTGGAGAATATTGCTGTTGGGCAATAGCTTTCATTAGTCTATTACTTTATAAATATGCCAAACATAAAACAGTGCCTTCATCTATAACAAGTTTCTCTCCTGAGTTAGCTCATCTTCTGTTGAGCTCCAACCTGGTCAGTGCAAAAATCTGATTTAAAGCAATTCTTGCAAACTCGTTGGCTGTATAATGCTTGCTTCTCCACATTTCCAACTGTTTCTTTACCCTGCAAGCTCTTCAATGCAAATACGGCTCCATGACTTCATTCAAGGCATCTGGACACAAGCAGACAGAACCACTTTGACTCCCTCCAGGGGAAAATGCTGCTGCCTAAGGTGGAAGCTCTGCTGGCAGGAGAGAAAATCAGAAAGATTATGGCTGTTATTAGGATAAAAAATGGAAAAATAGTACTGCTCTACTATCTATCCCTAAGGGAAAGGAGATGTATGAGCAACAAATAAACAGGTAAGAAGCATCAATTGTTTCTTATTATTTATGCAACAGAACAAAAAAAAGCTATGTGATTGCAGATAGTGACTAAGTACAAATGCAAAGCATATCTATATGTATATTATTGTTCAAATATTTTTATCTAAAAGCT
The DNA here is from genome assembly GCA_033556795.1 of Tapera naevia. Lineage (NCBI taxonomy): Eukaryota > Metazoa > Chordata > Aves > Cuculiformes > Neomorphidae > Tapera > Tapera naevia. The sequence continues at coordinate 2,085,199 of JAUMJJ010000095.1, forward strand.
TCCTAGAGCAGTAGAGCAGTTAAACTCTGCAAAATGTGTTTGAATATTCTTTCTCTAGTGAGAAAGGTAAAGAGGAGAATCTGCAGGAGTGAGAAGATAAGGATGTAAAGAAGACATGCCAGGATTATGGGAAGCAGGCAGCAATGTGGAGGTTTGCTTTGATGCCAGATCTCACAACAGAGATTAACACACCTTCCCAAATGAAGTGGGAAAGGTCAAAGAATTATTTCACCATCCATATTGTCTTATAAAAGTCTGCTTCTTGGACTTTGTGGTCTCCACAGCTAAATTCAATGGCCCTCCTAGTTCAAATCTTGAGCTGACTTAGGCCAATAATCCACAAAAATGGCAGTATCTGTAAAAGCAAAAATGTTTGTGAAGTTCCAAAGTTCAGAAAACTTAAGAATAGAAGAGATAAGCAGCAAGATCAGAAAGATTTTGCTTAACAATGTCTTTATTTAAAGTAGGCCTGGTGTGCTCAGCTTTGCCCTCTATTTTTTCCCCCCTCAGAAGGCTCAGTTTTTCAGAGTTGGGCTGTATTTCCAGAGTGTGAAATCCAGGAATGTAAGATGAGTGATATTTTAAAAGTAATTTGTGTTAGATGTGCACAGGCTAAGGGAATTTTAGTAAAAATAGGGTTTTTTCTTGGTTTCAAAACCAGAAGTTTAGCTAAGAACCAGTAAACCAGTGCTACCAGTGTTCATAAGAGCATTTACTGCAGTAAGTAAAGAATAATTCATTTACTGAAAATGTACGAATGTGGGCAAGGAATACAAAACCAGATCTTGAGAGGGTTAGAGAGAGGAACAAAAGAGAAGATTTGATCATACAAATTCTTTTTCCAAGCCAAAATATGCTCTGACCTACTTTATTTCAGTAAAAAGCTTAGACTTTAGTCACTTCCAATTTAAATGTGTCTTCTTTGTATGAAGTGACAGGGGGTGGACATTAAAAGATTAAGAAATTCTAACAATTCACAGAGGTGAACTAAGGCAACCTGTCATGTGTTGATTGCAAAGGATAAAGAAGGCCAGAATGTCTGCAAGACTGCACAGATAAGAGAAAGAAGATGCATTAAAATTGTTTATGTGTTATTCAAGAAAATGAGATATGTAGATGACTTACCTAATAAAATGTGATCAGGTGTTACGGGAATCAGAGCTCTGAGCAGATAGATCCCCAGAGTCTCTCCTTGCGAATAAAGATACCTGCTTTCTAAAATTCAAACTGAGTCTTGGGAAGTTACATTCTCAGCTGTTTCACGTCTTCATTACCATATGAAGTAAAAATAAAAAATAGGGTGACCTAGAGGCTGGGGAGATATCTATTTCCATCCTATTTCAGAATTGCAGGCCTGTGCTGTGAAATCTTCACATTGTGCTTTTATGTTGAAGTTGTACTCTAAATGTGCTTTTCTTGCTCTTTTATAGGGAAATTCCAGTCCCTGCAATGATGGAAGAAGTCAAGGTAACAGGATAAGAAATAAAAGTATGTTTAAACATTTATAGTCTTAAGCTCCAAGTTCAACGCCTCTACTGTATGATGCCATACTGTAAAAACCTGTGGTGTGGAGTGATAAAGGAATTGTTTTATAGAAATGCATTACTCTTGATGTTTGGATATTACATAAAGTCCCCTCTCTCTCCTCATTGCTGACAAATGAGATTTTAAATACCAGGGATCAGGAATCCTCCTGTCATGTGCTCCAAGCATATCTGGCTTAGGGCCACTTTGGAATGAAGGTAAGGACAGAGAGAGGGAGGAGGTTTGGAAAAAGCCTAATATTATGTGTGTAGTAATAAATAAAACAGGAAATTCAGTCCTGGAAGAAGACAAGAAGTGTAGTATTCCTGGGCCACCAGTTTACCTTGTCTGGCTGTAGATCAGAAGACTGGATGCAAACCACACTGCAAATTTTTGGTTGGGTTTTTTTGTGGTTTTTTTTTTTTTTTTTTTTGTGGCTTTTTGTTTGTTTGGATGACTTCAGATCACATGGTGAAATTTTGAATCATGCTGAAGCTCTAGTTTCTGTGTCATTTTTCTTTTCTCTCTCTGCTTCCAAGTCATTCCACAGCTTCATCAAGAGGGAGAAAAAGTCAGAGTAGGCTAGGGATAGTTCTGGTGAGACTTAAGGCACTGCACTTGCACCGTCACTTGTTCTTCAGAGATAAAGCCAGCCCAAGGATTTCCCAAACTGCATTTCACTCCCTTTGCTGGGTTGGCTGGGATGGAGCTGTATGGTGCTGTGTTTGATTTGTGACCAAAATATTGTTGGTAGTGCAACAGTGTTTTAGCTATTGCTGAACAGTGCTTGTACAGTGTGAAGGCCTTCTCTGTTTCTCACTGTGCCCCCCATTCCCCTCGCCCCCCAGCAAATAGGCTGGGGTAGCAAACAAGATGAAAGAGGAAACAGTCAGGACAGCTGACCCTAAGTGACCAAAGGATAATGCTGAATGTGTAGCATCACACTCAGCAATACAAATGGGAAGGGTGGGGGTCAGTAGTTTCTTTCAGAGTAGCTATTGGTTGGAGACTGGCTGGGCATCAGTCTGCTGATGGGAGGGGTGAGTGATTGCCTTTATATCACTTATTTTAAACTGATTTTATCTCAACCCATGAAGTTCTGTTTCTTTGTTTCACCCCTCTAATTCTCTCCTTCATGCTGCTGGGAGGAAGTAAGTAAGCAACTGGTTGGGGGCTTCACTGCTGGCTGGGATCAACCCAGGACACTCCCTCTTTCCCCAGTATCACCAGCTCCTTGCTGAATGCAGTGATCCTGTAATTAGTGAGTATTCTGCCCCAGGAAGAGATGAAGTGTGGGAGAGAGGGAGGTGGTGCAGGGCTCTTCCTGTGTCTCAAGTAAGAAAGCTCCAACAAAAAATGGTGTAATATAGCCATTTTAATAAGACAGAATAAAAAGAGGAATATAGATGGTGAGTGAAAATTATGTCCCTTCTAATGCTGAGTACCATGCACTGATTCAGCACTGGATGGAGCCTGCTTGGATTTTCTCATGGCACGCTGTGCAGATCCTATTTGTGGAAACATTCTTCATTTCTGGTCCTTTGAGCTATTATATATTTTCTTGCAAGAAAAGAATTCTACTCCTAAACATTGTTGTTGTGAGAACTTGCTGCACTGTTAGACACAGGCAAGGATGTGCAAGTGGCACAGTGGCTGGTGCCGAGCTGGAGCTGCCTGCCAGCTCTTCTGTTGCAACCAGCTTGCTGAGGTGACCCTGTGCCCATGGGACACGCCCAACAGCATATGAAGAGAATGTGGAGAAGAAACCATCGTAGTCAGCTGGACCTGTTTGACCAAAGAACAGGTTGTGGGTTAAGCAGTCTTGGTTCAACTTCTTGCCTGCATGGTATATGGTTGTCTGCTTATTTCTCCTCTTGCCTGAACTTTCCACTTCCTATCGAAAATGTAATGGCTTGAAGAAGGGTTCATATATCTCTGCCAGCTGTTGGGTTGATTGCTGTTTATCTGGCATGTTTGGTTTGTTTTTTTTCCTTCATTTGTCTGTGGAGATTGTAGCAGTCCAAGTATAGAGAGGAGTCTAATCAGCTCAGCCTGTGTGGTCCTGATTCCTGCTCCTCGAGGCAAAGCATGCCGCTGCTTCACAGAGATGGGCTTGTAGGCTGGGCACGTTTGTTGGAAATCCTCTTTGAAAATGGAGAGGGAGTTTCTTTACATGTAGGTGGGTGCTGCACACGCACTGATACGCAATGCCCTATTTACAAAGACCAGTGCAGAAAGATAAAGAAGTGCTAATGTACAATAAAACAGTAGCTCCTGTTAACACTAACTTGATTCTGTCCATCAGTTGCAAAACTAGGCGCTCACCAGTGTTTGATGGGGCCAGGAGCTAGATTTTGCCATCAGCTGCAGTAGGGTTATTTTAGAAAATCGAAAGTGGAGAGGACAGCTGATTTAGTGATAATACATCTAGGTAGGCAAGTCTAGTTTCAAGGTACTTAAGACCCATTTACTTGTTTTATGAACAGTATAGTGAATATTTCTTTTTAATCTCACCTTGAGTGTACAGGTAGAATGAGATATAATATGATAATTGAAAGGAATTTGGCTACTGTAGGAATTCACATGATCCTTATGACAGCATTTATTGTGCAATGTGTTCCAACAATGACTTAGCCACAATGTGTCTTTAGCCTGCATCTTGCAGAGACCTCCTATGTTGCTTCAGTGCAACAGCATTTCTCTAATGTAGAGGATAAAATTATTTTAATACTCATTGTTCATTATACTCATTTTGGACAGAACAACAAACTGGTTAGAAGACTTGCACCAATTTTTGCTACTGCAGTAACTACAAGTGAAGCACCAACAGCCCCTCTCCTCCTGTAAAAAAGTTGCAAAGAAACCTGGAAACTGGTCCAGCTTGGGAGGTTGATTCCTGGTCTTATTGGCCCTAGTGTCCTTCTGCTAGAACTATAGATACATGGAGCCAATTGTAGAAACAATCCACTGCTTCGTCTTTTAATTCAGTGGACCTATTTGCAAAAAAACCTTCTATAATAATTTTTAGCACCTGTTTGCCCCTTTCAGCTTGCTTAAACTGTATCCAAAGCTACTATAGGAAAATTTCTTAACAGGTATCATGGCGATTAGATTTATTAATTTGGAATAAATCCAAGTTCTTGATATGTTTTCACCAAAATGTTAACTGTTAGGATCTAGCAATAACTAGGTGGCTAGAGCTGCTCATATTCTCAATTTCAATGGTCTTACAGCAGTTGTCATAAAAATATTCATACTGTTTCACAAAGACCTGCTGTGAACCATATTGCTTGCTTCTGTTTTCTGAATGGGTAATGCAGTTCTAGCAAATGGAGATTATTTTTTTTTAAAGGGGAATTTTGCCACTCCGTGTGGAAAAATAAATGCACCTGTTCTTTTTCTCCCTACTTGAAAATGGAGGATTGCTGCCTGACAGTAAAGCTGCAGTTGTTTCTATGGTGTTATCACACTTCTATGTGTGTTATCACATAGACTTGAAAGTGTCCTGGAATTGTTCTGGAAGCTAACCTGGAGAACTGGAGCCAACCTAGGCCGTTTCTTCTACATAGGTAACTACTACTTCAAAGTATTTGTTTTCTCCAGATAATTTCTCAAGGTTTTCTCAAAACATTTGAATTTACATAAACAAAAGTTGGTTTCCTATTCTGAGATACTCTTATTCTCAGCCTGAGGCTTTTTTAGGCCTTTGAATTTAAGGAGGACTAATGTGGCAAGGGCTCCTAAGAAAAGTTTGGAAAGAAGTTGGCATAACCGCATGATTATAACACTGCACAAGTGATAAATGGAATGTGAGCCATTAAATAATAAAATATGTTTTAAATTATGTTTAAAATTTGATTGTTATACTCTCTCTGCGTCATATGCTTAGAAATCAAGAACTTCAGGCTCCTCATCCAGAAATAAGAATTAAAACCTTCCAGAGTGTATTTTTCATGTTGACAATCAAACTTGCAGGTCTATGGAATAAGGTAGAGCTTTGTTAGAGTAGAAGAGCTATTACTTCACTATAGGAAAGGTGAGTCCTAGTGTTGCCACTAATCACCTCTTTTACTTAGGAGAGTGTTTTGGATGTTTGAATGATGGTACCCAAGAAACGGTCTTTTAAAAGTACTGCAGAGGTTTGTGTGCTGCAGAACCCCTTTGTGTGCATTTTTGTACGCTGCTAAAACTTGCCTGGTGGCAGGAATTGTTGCAGTTGAATAAGGTGCTGCTATGCAGGAAGTAAACAAAAGGCTTCAGAAGCCCTGAAACGCACATTTCTTTGTGTTTTTAATCCAGCTCTTTTCTGTTCAAGATTCAAAAACATTTACAATTGCTAATATACAGCACAAAATAACAAAACCCACGTGTATGATGAGCTGCAGGAGCACATACAAGGAAAGAGGCAATGTATCTATAGAAGTATATGTGGCGCCCAAAGGAACAACGTTGGAAGGCAGTTGTGCAGCCACCTGTAAAGTTAGATAGATGAACCATAGTATTTAATGTAGCTAAAGTTTCCCAATGCTTCAAGCAGCTGTTCGAGGATGCAGTGTCCATGCTACCAAGCTCCTTGTGGCACCTGTGTGCAGCACTTGCAAGCAACAGGAAAGACTTGCTGATCATTTTGGGCAGGAGATGCAGGTTTTCCCTTCCTTTTTCATTATCATTCAGGAAAAATAACTCTCTCTAATAAGGAAGATATGCCGATTACAGCTGTGTTGCATGTATTTAAGGAGGGACTGCAGTTTTGAGAGCCAATACAATGTAATTTCCATAAGCAGTTTCTCGTAATTCTTAGGAAAAGGCAAGGAGATAGCAACGAGGAAGCAAGACAGAATGACAGAATGGTTTGGGTTGGAAGGGACCTTAAAACCCATCTAGTTCCAATCCCCTTGCCATGGGCAGGCACACCTCACACTAGACCAGGTAGCTCAAGACCCCATTCAACCTGGCCCTGAACACTTCCAGGGAGGGGGCACCCACAGCTTCACTAGGCAACCTGCGCCACTGCCTCACCACGCTCATTGTAAAAGAATTTCTTCCTAATGTCTAATCTAAATCTTCCCCCTTCCATTCCCCCCTCGTCCTATCACTACTTGCCCTTTTAAAAGTCCCTCTCCAGCTTTCCTGTGGCCCCTTCAGGTACCGAAAAGCCGCAGTAAGACCCCCTGAGCCTTCTCCAGGCTGAACAACCCTAACGCTCTCAGCCTGTCCTCATAGCGGAGGTGCTCCGGCCCTCGGATCATCTTCTAAGCCCTCCTCCCGACCATTTCCAACGTTTCCAGATCTGGGGCCGCGTCTGAAAGCAGCGAGCTGGAAGGGAAGGTTCCGTAGGCATTCCCGCCGGCAGTGGCTCTCTCCCTGGGCTCTGAGCGCACTCCGACCCCACCGGGCGAGCCGTTTGCCGCAGCCGGCCCGCCTCCCCGCAGTAACACCGCCCCCTCCTGGCGGCTCGGATCCGCGCGTCCGCCCGTGCGCGCTGGGACCCGGTGGCGCGCGGAGGCGGCGGGCGGTGCCGCCCCTGGTTGGCTGAGGCGCGGCGGGGTCATCGCGGCGTCACGGGCCGCCCGGGCGCACCGCTGCCGGCGACTCGCGGGCGCCGTCGTGGAGCCGTGGCGAGCAGAGGGGAATGGAGGCGGCCGGAGCTCGGGGAGCAGGTGGCACCCATCCACCCTCTCTCTCTCCCGTATTCTCCCCTTTCTCCCTCCCTCCTTCTCTCCCTGCCTTGCGTGGGTCCGGCTGAGCGGGGCGCGGGCAGGGAGGGAGGCACCCCGATAGGAACGATCCGGCAGCGGGGGGAGGGGGCGGACAGGGGTGCCCGGACGGGGGATGTCCGTGTGTCCGCGCCCCCCCCGCGCCTCTGCCCGGCGCCCGCAGCCACGGCCGGGAGGTGCCCGCAGCGGCGAAGCGGAGCCGGACGCCGCCCCCGGGCCGTGCGGAACCGCGGTTGCCCAGCGGGGAGCCCTCGGGGGGCGGGGCTGGGGTGGGACGGTGGTTCCGGCCGGCTGGGAGCGGCGGAGGAGTTGGGGTGCTGGTGGATGAGAAGCTTGACACGAACCGGCAATGCGCGCTCGCAGCCCAGAAGGCCAGCCGTGTCCTGGGCTGCGTCAGAAGAAGCGTGGCCAGCAGGGCGAGGGAGGGGATTCTTCCCTTCTGCTCTGCTCTTGTGAGACCCCACCTGGAGTACTGTGTCCAGTTCTTTGATCCCCAACATAAGAAGGATATGGATCTGTAGGAGCGGGTCCACAGGAGGGTTATGAAGATGATCAGAGGGCCGGAGCACCTCTGCGATGAGGACAGGCTGAGGGAGTTTGGGTTGTTCAGCCTGGAGAAGAGAAGACTCTGGAGACACCTCATAGTGGCCTTCCTGTACCTGAAAGGGCTACGAGGAAGCTGGGGAGGGACTTTTTACAAGGGCAAGTAGTGATAGGATGAGGGAGAATGGTTTCAAATTGGAAGGGGGAAGATTTTGATTAGATATTAAGAAGAAATTCTTCACCATGAGGGTGGTGAGACACTGGCACAGGTTGCCTGGGGAAGCTGTAGATGCCCCCTCCCTGGAAGTGTTCAAGGCCATGTTGGATGGGGTCTTCAGCAGCCTGGTCTGGTGGGAGGTGTCTCTGCCTATGGCAGGGGGGTTGTAACTAGATGGGCTTTAAGGTCCCTTGCAACCCAAACCATTCTATGATTCTGTGACTCTCTCCAGGTTGTAGCCCAAAGAGTGAGGACGCAGTCCTGGTGCCGCATCAGGTCCAGGAGCCTGTGTGTGGCTAACGCCAACCCACGCCACAGTGCTGCGACTGCAGTAGATCTCTCAACGTGACCAGTCCCGGGGCAGCTGCCCTGCTCCCCGCTGGCATGGAGACGGGTGGCCTGGAGTGGCTGCTGGTCCCGGTGCGCCAGCTGGTGTCGTGGGGAGCCGCGGGGGCCATGGTGTTTGGTGGTGTGGTGCCCTATGTCCCCCAGTATAGGGACATCCGGCGGACACAGAATGCTGAGGGCTTTTCCACCTACGTCTGCCTGGTGCTACTGGTCGCAAACATTTTGCGGATTCTTTTCTGGTAAGTTGCTTTTGGGTGTTTGTGCATCTGCCAGGCCCTTAATATTACTTGCTTGCTAGCTGTAAAACTTTGATTTGGAATACTTGAGGAAATTATGTTTTACATACTTTTTCCCCTCTGTTTAAGACCAGAATCCTAACTTTCCTTAAGTAGGTGAATCTGCATTGAGTAAAATTATTTCAGTTCAGGACCGCTGTCTGTTACCCTTGCCAGACCTGATTATCAGTGCTCTGGTGTTCTGAAATTCAACTTTTTAACTCATCAGTAAAGAAGAGAGGTTTATTCTAAGTCAGATTTTTTTTTTCTTGCTGGCTGTATTTTACATTTCCTTTATCCCTCTTGTTCCATCCTCAGAGTGAAGGCCCCAGTCCTGCAGGCTTATTCTAGCATCTTGTTGGTATTAAAGTCACTGGGACACTTGTGATAGGTTCTTGCATTTTTCTGGAGTGCCAGCTGTCTTCAGAGGGGGGTATTCACTTCTAGAGCTCTGTGCACAACAACAAATTAAAATATTAGTTTTTTGATAAGTAGGCAAAAGGTCGGCTATCTTTCAAAGCAAATTCTTTTTGTTTTCAACAAAAACAAAAGTGAAAAGGAGAAGTGAAAAGCCTGAGTTGACAGTTTGAGAAGTAGAAATTGTCTGTTTTTTGTTTCACTGGAGGTAGTTGAAATAGGCAACTGATTTACATCGTAATGGCGGATCTGGCAGTTTCTAGGTAACCCAGATAGTACACCTGTTAAATGAGACTTGGACTGAAAGATCTTTAGTTTGAATTGGTTTTAAGTATTTGTACTTAAGAGATGTGCAAAAGAATAAATATTACAAGTAATGAAATGTTATAATTTATGTCAATGTTAGAAGATTTGTCAACATTTCTAAAGAGAGAGAATTATTTTACTGTGTTTAAGCCACATAATAGTAGCACTCGGTGACACATACTAGCTCTGTATAGGTTCTACTCATCTTGGAGCTCTGTGATGGCACCAAATGGCTTCACGCAGCACCAGCATAGGTGTGTCTAGCTACAGGGGGAGTGCAAAACCTGTTACTGGCTTGTGGTACAGCCACTTCTATGGGGAAATGTTGCAGGCGTGAGCCTGCAGAAACCTTTCTGTCTGTACTTAGAATGAATTGTCTCTTTCTAGTTCTCTTGAACTAAAAGATGGGAGAGAAGACTTGCGTAAAGATAATTCAGTTTTCCCTGAGAAAATATTTTTCTTCTCTACTTGTAAAGATTAGGCATCTCTGGTAGTTCATTATAAACACCAGTAACTCATGAAAGTAGCTCTGGGAGTAGATATAATCCTTGGGCATGTAAGTGATTAAAGGAAGATATCAGAGCAAGAGCCTCTGATACCTGTGAACATGTTTAAAATACACCTATAGAGCAGCTTGGCATTTCAGTTTTTTCATTAGTCACCAATGGCTGATGTGTTATCTGGGACATAGCACTCTAGATTATTTGTTGTAAACAGCACAATTATTTTAATTGTGCATGTAATATTCATTGGGGAGGATTAGAAGTTTTTTGTTTGTTTTAAATTTATTAAATAATTTGATCCATTCTTATGATGGAACAGAGCAGTAATACTGTTTTGTGTATAGTTTTTCTCCAATCTGACTTTCAAAGTACCTCTTTTCCTTTAGCAAACCAGTCTAGACCTTAATCCAAGACTTTTCTGAAAACTTTACTGATGTGTATCTGCTGTTTTCAGGTTTTTTTAGTTTCTATTCATTACCCCTGGTTATTAAGCATATGATTTGTTCCAGATTCATCCCTCTTGACTTCCCCTTTACCCTGATGCTAAAATAAGTACTTAAAGTGGTAGACCTTAAAAACTTTCAGGTTCTAATTGTGTTGCTTTTCAGGCCTTAATTATTAGAGTGGTTCTTTTTTTTTTTTTTTTTTTTACTTCAAAGACATTTCTGCAAGACATTTCTGTACTTCATTTCTGTTGTTACTTTCAGATTTTTCCCTGATTTTAATATATTCTTGAATTTGAGGCTCACATGGTGGAATGTTTTATGTTTCAGATGCACAGACAACAGGAACGGACAGTTCCTGTCTTTTATGCCATGTTTACTCTGTATTTTCACTCTTGAGTAGTGTTGGTCTTTCTCTGTCTTGCATAACAGACCCACTCCCAGCTTTCCCCTACAGCTTTACCATACTTTGTTTGCCTCAGTTATGGGAGAATTTCCCTCATTGCCTGTTTGTGAATTGGCAGATTCCACCTTCCTTATCTGAGAGGCTGGGGTTTTTGTTTGTGGTTTTTTTTTTTGGTAATATATTTTTTTTGCAGTGGTGAAGTTTGACCTTTTGTCTCCCCTCCAAACAGAGTATTTACTTGCAAATCTTGGTGTGTTTTATGTGTCAATAGAGTTGCAGCTGGTATATTGCACTGTGACAGTATCCGATGAACAATGTACTGAGATCAAGGATAACAACCCTGTTTCCAGTTACCTCTTTCACAATTTCTCTTCCTCCAGTTAGAGTCTTCAATGATAAGCCATCTTTTTAAAGTGCAATGCATCTCCTCATGGTCTTCCTCCGATCTAATCTCTTAGTTTCAGGGTATGCTCCAAGGACTTCTTTTTGCTGGAGATGACAGTAACACATTATCCATTAAGTCCATTTTTCATGCTTCTGTTTCACAGTGTCTCAAAATGTCATCTTTAAAGAGACATTTCTGCTTCCACTTATGTGTGTTTGGCCTTTCTGTGTTCCAACTATGAGTTATATGCCAGAACTTTGTGGAAAGGCAGCGGATGAGGACTGGTCTGCAGGAATGAAAACTGCATATGGATAGCAATGGGCATGATTCCTCTTTGAGTTGCTGATGCATACATGGCTTTTTTTTAGGAAAAAGAAATTAGAATTTTGGCTGTGCAGATTTGTGGTTCAGTGTGTTGACTGTATCTGAAGTCTTTGGCCCTTTTAAAGAGGATTCTGAAAGAACATTTTTTTAAAAAGTAAACAGTCTGTGCTCGCAGCATCACACATTGGGATCTCTGTTTACCAGTATGAAAAGTAGGTTTTGTGCTGTGTCTAGACTTTATATCAAATTTAGCTTTATTTTTAGTAATAATCTATTGTTATAATTTTATATAGTGCTTCAAAGCAGCATTTGTTTTGGGGTGCCAGTGTAGCTGCTGGTCATGATTTATGATTGGTATCAGCTGCTCCTTTGTTCTTGTCCTTCTGCCATTGTCAGTACTGCTTCTCCTATCTGTCTTCCCCAGACAGTCATTGTTTCTTGCACTGCACTCAGTTCAACTTCTGGACTGGTCAGCCCAGAGAAGGTCTATGCTGTGGGTAAAGAGGAGGAAGCAGTGCAAAACTCGGTGCCTTTGTAGTTCTAGTATGTATGAAGATGTATGGCATGCTCCAAAAAAATTCAGTATAATTTCTTTCCCCTCTGCATTTTTAATAAAATACTTAATTACCATTTTGTTAGCTAATGACTTAATGTGCTTGCTAGAAATAGGCCTGACTTCTTTATCAAGACTTGTTGTTAAAATATCCAATGGTGTACCTTGAGTTTTACTGATGCTTGAGCCTTGAGGTAGTTAGCTAGTAAAGCTGTCCTAGGCTGTTTTGAGGTTGTGGGCTGGTGTCAGAGCATACCATAGCACTGCAACTCAATTATGACCAAGATGGATGTATCTGGACGCTGGCACAGGTTGCCCAGAGAAGTTCTGGATGCCCCAATTCAGGGCCAGGTTGGATGAGGCTTTGAACAACCTGATTGAATAGAAAGTGTTCCTGCCTATGACAGGGAAGGCTGGAACTAGATGGTCTTTAAGGTCCCTTCCAACTCAGACCATTCTATGATCAGCTTGATTCATGTGGCCTGCAGTCTACCAGCTGACTAGCTTTGCATTGTCATGATCAAGAATAGGATCAAGAAGGTGGATGAGAGTTGTGTAATCGGTTGGGGGTGGAGTATGCGGAAAAACTAACTTGTGAGTTCTCTCTCTCACCCTCCCTGCCCCCTCTCCCCATCTCCCACACTTTTTTTTAAAAAAAACCCCAGAACTTATAATGAGGTAAATTTTGGTTTATTTTTTAGTGTCAAAATCGGAATAAATAACTAGAGGAAAATAATTTCTTAGAAGTCAGCATTAGACTTTTTTGTTTCTATGTTCAGTCAAAGGTACTTACACTGAGGTTTTTGGACTTTTTTTCTAGTTTTACAGTCCGTAAGTTTTTTTAATGTAGTAGTAGTATAATATAGTTTGTATATTTTCCAGGAAGACAAAATTCTTTCTGAAGGTTTTGAGATGCAGTTCTGTGGGCTACTGGCCTAAACCTCATACAGCAACACCATAGAAATCAAAACAACAGAAAATTGTCCCATTGTGGAGTTGTTATCACAAAATAGGTGCCTTAAGACAAGTTATGGAAACAAGTTCTGGCAGTCAGGGAAAAGATGAAAACTATGGTTATTTTTGAGCAAATTTTGACCCATTCCACATCAGGTAACCTGAAACAAAGTTGATCTGAAAACTGTAATGTCAGTAGAACTAAAGCTCTTTGTGCTGGATGGAGTGAGTGGAATGAGCTTCCTGTTATAAGTAGAGGATTACCAACCCAAGTGTGCAGCTGAATGTAGCTTATAGGAAAATTTTGCACTTGCTATTGTCTGGGATAGATTCTTATGTATTTATTTTCCTGTAACACCTACAGTACTACTTGTGGATCAGATCCCTGCTGTCAGGTGTTGCTTTGGCTTAAGATAGTGGGCTAGTGATGTCTGTTCATAAGACTTCCTGTGGGAATGAGAAACTCTTGCTTTTAAAACTTCAGTTGCTAAAATGAATCTGGCCAGCTTTTACCATGTCGGGAAGGGATGTTGATGCTATAAACCAAGCTAACAGAGTGACTAAAATTTTAAAAGTATGCATTACATATTCCCTGCTAGTGAAATCTTGCTCAGACATGGAGAGGAAAATTGTTATGCAATTCCTCCTCCTTTTTACAAATGTCAGAAAGCAAGGGTAAAATGTACTGCTCTTCTGTATGAAAAGTAAAGGTGAAAGTAGAGTTCTGTATGTCCAAGTGAGAAGCTTGATTTGAGTGCTTGGTAAAGTCCTGGAAGTTTATGTGTGAAGGAGAAGCTCTCATATCAAGAGATCCAGTTGTAATACTAATTTGTTTCCTGTTCCTCCTGCTGATGAAATTGTGTAATTGTGTGAGCTGTTTTTCAAGACAGATGCTGTGCTGCTGCACCGTCTATCTGTCATGGCCCTTGTAGCATGTGTAGTATCCTCCATGCTTTCAATCTTGCCTAGAATCTGTAACTTCCCAAATAGCTAGGAAAGTTAACCCAGAGTGATGAGGCCTGCCTTCACTCCTGTGGTGAGCGGGATGCCTCTGTGAGCTGAGGTGGCTTACCCATGTATAGGCAGGTGGTGGCCTGCCGCCCTGCCTGCAGGGGGCACTGCCTGGGGCAGCAGCCAGCAGGTGAAGCCAGAATGGCAGCTGCGGACGTAGACAGTGTGGTCAGGGTGATGGTGGTCTAGTTGTACCAACAGCAATCAGTTTGTTTTTAGAGACATCTTAGGAAAAGAGGTAAGAAAACCTTTTGTCTTAGGTCTAGTTTAGGCTTGCATTTGCTGTTTGGAGTAGGCTCAGAACTGGAATAGCAGGATTATTGCAACAGAGCTGAGTTGTACTGATGAAATTACTTAGTTTTTTCAATGACCAATTTGTCTTTGCTCTGGCACTTCTCCTGTCTTCATACCCTGAACATGCATTAGTTGTTTTAAGGCTGTTGATATACTAGTAACGTGTCAGCCCCTCCCCACCTTTATTTGCGTATTTAACTAGTACAGGAAAAAGAGTTTCTTTGTTTTTACAGTATTAAATTAACAGTGGAAAACTCTTTGTCTCTTTGTAGATGATGTCTGAGTTCCCAGAATCTTCCAAATATTATGGTTGTTCACTTTGTCACATAAGATTATAGTTGTGGGCTGAAAATGCAGAATAATACTGAAGACCACCTCATCCCCAGGACTTCGAAGTTGTTCTTTTCAGTGAGCCTGTTCTAATATCCTAAGGCTCCTCATCTTTCTCTCATAGTCTACTTTAATGCTCTCCCCTCCCTGGCTCCTGCATTTGCAAAGATAAGAATAAAGTTTGTGAGGCAGAAAGTAAGCAGAATATATAACAGCCCCTGCAGGGCTTGCGACTTGCAAGTGCTCCTGTCTCAGGCTTACTTGAGGACTCTTAAACTGGATTAGTGTTGCTTTTGCAGGCCCTAATATCAAGGCTAAGTAGAGTAAGCAGTTTGGAGTGATGTTTGTTTCCATGACCCTGACCAAAATGAGTGTTCTGGCTTTACTTCTAAAGCTTCAAAAACTTACCAGTGGTCCTTGAAACTAGTATTCCTTACAGTATTGTTTTCCATGTGGTGTGGACAGTGTTCTTTTTACTCTGCCTATTGGTCTCCATGGCAGCTATTTGATTTCACATAGATGTGTTCTAGCTTAGAAGGTTGTGTTGCCTGTGGGACTCAAATTGGGGGTTGGTGTTTGGGAAGATTTATTTCATGTGAGTATGTTTTGCTGTGTAACCTTTATTAACTTTGGCTGGAGGGTTGTACAAAAAGTCTGCAGGTGTTGTGCATTGTTTGGAGTTCCTACAAAAATTTTTAAATTTCCAGTCTACCTCTTGTGTGCTTTGAGTTTTGTTTTTTTTGTTTTTTTTTTTTTTTTAGCTTTTTTTGGGGTAGAAGATCTGCAGCAATATTTTCAGATCCATTTCTGGTAAGGCTGGGGTGGTGGCAAATTGTTGTGATCGGAGAGCAGGTGGCGAGTCTTCTGTGTGTTTGTAGTGGGTGGATATTTGTACTGGAAGCAATACTTTTGTGAGGCACTCATTACTAAATGGCCAATGATCTCATCAGCAGGCAGAAAGTAACCTTTCCTTGAACTGCTCTGGATTTACGGTATAATGACTTCTAGCTTATTGTGCTGCTAGCTCAGCTTCTCTTAAATGCATTACTATATTTTTGCATGCAAATGTATTTGTAATTGGAGATGCTTTTTCTCCACCTGCTGTAAACAATTTTAACTGCTCTGTAATTCCAAGCAAGTGTTTCCCATTTTTTTTCCTCATTCCATCAGTAAGAGACAAATATGATAGTAGTGAATTCGGTAGTTCAGGGGAACTTGGCCACAGTCAGCAACATGGGCTGAGTGAGCTTTGGGATCATGGACATGGGCCATAGGCTGGGCCAAACTTCTCATCTTCTGCCCTGCAGTTTTGTCCAGTGCAGTGAAAGCGTTATCCAGAGCACATTCTGCCTGTGATTACATGCATCAGTTGTGTTCTTTATTTCCTTCCTTGTAACGTCCACCAAATTTATTAGGGTAATGGCTCTCTTGTGGCTCACCACAAATCCATCAATGGTAGAAAGAAGTGCAGGAGTAGGATACACGCAAATGCTATTCTTTGGGTAGCTACTGGTGGTGTCTTTGGCAGTGGTGTGGAGGCTCAAAGCATTGTTGTACTTTTCCTTAGCTGTATGCAATTAGGCAGGAAATCCTTAACCGTTTTCATTGGTGTGGGCTGCTTGGCTCTTCTGCACAGGACAATTTCCAAGGAAGCTAGTCAAGGGCTTTCCAGTCTTTTTCCTGTTTGTTATTAGTTGACTCAGAACAAAAATGTTTCACTAGTGGAACAGCTGTAGCGGAAATACAGAGGGAGTGAGAGAGTGTGATGGTGAACCATGTTGTTTTTTACTAACACAGAATTTTGCCATGGGAGTAGCCCAAGGATAAGAAATTATGTTTTACCAGGGTGTAATAGAACAGAAGCTGTCAAGAAGGGAATGGTTGCCATGCCCTTGAAGCTGAGATCTCCAGCAGCATGTTGTGCTCAGAAAATGGCCTTAGTAACAGTGCTGTGAGGAAATTTTGAAAGCCTGTGTGCCTTGTGGTGCAGGCTTAAGGAGCTGGGGAGCATAGCAATGTGTTTTCATCAAATCTCTCAGCATCTCTGTCTTCAAGGCATAAAACCTTGCTGAAGTGAGTACGGAGAAGCAGCTCACCGTGATGTGTGTGCAACCTTCCTATTTAAATTTTTATATATTTTTAAATTTGATATACTTTGAGGGCTGCATATGAAAAGCTCCACCCTTTAGCTCTAATGCAGTTATGTAGTGTGTCTGGTGGGGACTGCTGTGCTTTCATCAAATAATGCAGGAAGAGAAACTCGGAGCATCACTGATCTTCACTGAAGGGTCTAATTTTCCTGTGGCAGAACCTTGTGCAATCATGTAAGAGTAAGTTCTTCATTCAGAACTGGCCACAATTGAAGTTCACCTCTCTGTGTTATGTGCATGAAGGGCTCAGTAGTGCATCATCTGTGAGCAAGCAGAAATTAAATTTGAGGTGGGGGAGAGCAGGAGAAGACAAATTATGTATGTTCGGTTCCCACCTCTTTTGGCATTCCTTAATTCCCCCAACCTTGGTTCAAATTAGACACAAACTGATGAATTGATTGTTGTGTTCTGCAGGCCTTGTCTTTCCAATCAAATGACTAGAGGCAGACAAAGCAGAATAACCATTTTTGCTCCCATGTAGGAAGATGCTATATTAAATGTAGCAAGCAAGTACCTTTTGGTATTTATTTTCTCAAAGGGCAACTGCTATTGTTTTTATGACTTCACCTCGAAAATGAAAAAAATGGAGAAGAGTAAGTTTTGCACAGAAGTTCTTGTGAAATTTACAGAAGGTGTGTGTGGAAAGGACACATAACTGGTATTAATATGACTCTCTGGTCTTTCTGGACTGACTTGACTACTCTGTGAATCTTCTCTCAGAATAAGAGGTTTGCTGTTGGCTTTGCAAACAAAGACTTAAGCTTCTAGTTTCAGAATTTCTAGGATCAGTCCACAGGAATGTTGTAGCAAAGTTCTCAAATGCTCTTGCAAGGGGCTTGCGACTCTAAGCAACTGTGTGTGCATCTAGATTTTGCTGGTGACTTTCTTTTCCTCAGTCTGTTACTATTAGGATTTTCTTTCAGGTGCTTAGATAGAATCGAATAATGGAATTAATTGTGTACATCACTTGTCATCTTTGAGATATTTTATATATTTTATTTTCCTTTTTTTTTAGGTTTGGAAGGCGTTTTGAGTCTCCTCTTTTGTGGCAAAGCATTATCATGATCATTACGATGTTACTGATGCTGAAGCTGTGCACTGAAGTACGTGTGTCCAATGAGATAAACATAAAACGCCGCTCTTTTGCAGGTTAGTGACAGGAACTGGCTTTTGCACGATAAATCTTTTTGAAAGCATGGTGTGTTGTATTTTCACAAAAGTTCTATCTGCAACTCAGTTTCCTGTCTTGATAATTTAGCATAGCAGTTCCTGAGCTTCTTTTTTGAAACCGCTTTTTTTCCAACTAAATGTGTAAAACTGTAATTTTATTTCAGACAGGTCTTGGTTTAGTCTAGAAATCAGAGTTCTTAATGTTTCATGCTGTCCCCTGAATATAGAGTTGACTGTTAAGCCATTGTGCCAAGCCTAGATTTTTTCAAGATCTTGGCCACCATAGGAAAGTTTTCTTCTGCTGTGTTTTCTTCTAAGTTCTTGGGTGTGATCATACACTGTTACCTGAAATTTTACTTTGCAATTGCAAACACTTGCTTTTCTACATAATTTATTTTTTGTTTGCTGATTGAATGGATATGACAATAGGAGATGCAAATAATTGCAAAATTATGTCTTTTTGTGTACCACTTCCTTTGGCTGTAGTGTGGGATTAGTTGGGATTCATGGGAATTTTCACATATTTTTTATGTTAGTTACTTGTTGATTTTTAGGCTTTGATAATTTCCGTCAGGGCCAGAATATTATTCTTTATTTCATGAAATCTTCAAGCTTTAAGGAAAGTCCCTGCTTTTTTTTTTTCCCAGATGTGAGAGCGGTAGTTTTTGTGTTTCTCTGTGTTGACTTTGACTTACAACATTTTATGTTGCAGCTTATTATCAACAAGAATAGAATTAATGCTGTCAGCTTTTTGTTGTTTGTTTTGCCACTATGGATGTATAATTTATTCTCTCTGTCTGTTCTCTTCCCTCACTCCCTAATAATTGAGGATCTGATCCAGTTCCAGATATTCATAGCCATCACTAGAAGACGCTGTGTGGTAGGGTAATTTATCTAATAGCTAACGAAGCTACTTCCATTCCTGCTCATTGTGGAATGTAGTAAAACTACTCATGTAAGTGAATTCACGTTGAAGAGGAGATGCATTCCAGCTCCCAAACGCAAGCTGCTGTGTTTGCTAGGTTTGTTAGTCTGGCAGGATGAATGACTTAAAAACTTCTTTCAGCCAGATTTAGCAGCAGTTAAAATCCAGGAAGTATTTGAGGGGGCATGTATGCTTTTCTTGACTGGAAACTGGCACTTGACTGGAAACTGGCAAATGTTACACCCATTTACAAGAAGGGTTGGAGGGAGGATCCAGAGAATTACAGGCCCATCAGTCTGACCTAAGTGCTGGGGAAGGTCATGGAGCAGATCATTCTGAATGCTATCACACAGCACGTGCAGGACAATCGTGTGATCAGACTCAGTCAGCGTGGGTTTCTGAAAGGTAGGTCATGTCTGACCAACCTGATCTCCTTCTATGACAAGGTTACCCGGTCAATAGACGAGGGAAAGGCTGTGGATGTGGTGTACTTGGATTTTGCTAAAGCCTTTGATGCCATTTCTCATAGTATTCTGATTGGACAGGAAGAGCCTCTGCTGGGTGAAACAATGGCTGGATGGCCGGGCGCAAAGACTTGTGGTAAATGGAGTTAAATCCAGTTGGAAACCTGTCACGAGTGGTGTTCCCCAGGGTTCGGTGCTGGGTCCAGTCCTGTTCAATATCTTTATTAATGATCTGGACAAAGGGATTGAATGCACCCTTAGCAAGTTTGCAGATGACACTAAGCTGGGTGGAGGTGTAGATCTGCTTGAAGGATCTGCAGAGGGATCTGGACAGGCTGGATCGATGGGCTGAGACCAACGGGATGAGGTTCAACAAGACCAAATGCTGAGTCCTGCACTTGGGACACAACAACCCCCATGCAGCATTACAGGCTTGGGGAAGACTGGATGGAGAGCTGCCTGGTGGAGAAGGACCTGGGGGTGCTGGTTGACAGCCGGCTGAATATGAGACAGCAGTGTGCCCAGGTGGCCAAGAAGGCCAATGGTATCTTGGCCTGTACCAGAAACAGCATGGCCAGCAGGACAAGGGAAGTAATTGTGCCCTTGTACTCGGCACTGGTGAGGCCGCGCCTCGAGTACTGTGTTCAGTTCTTGGCCAACTCACTACAAGAAGGACATTGAGGGGCTGTAGTGCGTCCAGAGAAGAGCAGTGAGGCTGGTGAAGGGGCTGGAGAACAAGTCCTACGAGGAGAGGCTGGGGGAACTGGGGTTGTTTAGCCTAGAAAAGAGGAGGCTGAGGGGAGAACTCATCGCTGTCTACAACTACCTGAAAGGAGTCTGTGGCGAGGTGGGTGCTGGTGTCTTCTCGCAAGTGACAGATGATAGGACGAGAGGAAATGGCCGTAAGTTGTGCCAGGGGAGGTTCAGATTAGACATCAGGAAAAATTACTGAAAAGTTGGTCAGGCATTGGAACAGCTGCCCAGGGAGGTGGTTGAGTCACCATCCCTGGAGATATTTAAAAGGCGGGTAGATGAGTTTCTTAGGGACATGGTTTAGTAAGGGGACAGGTATGTTTGGACTGGATGATCTCAGAGGTCTTTTCCAACCAGATGATTCTATGATTCTGTTCTTCCTCCTGCAGTCTCTGTGCTAGTGTTTTGTGAAGTGACAGAAAGGTTTCTCTGTTTTCTGTGTCTGAGGGGAAATTATCCTTGTGCACATTTACACAGATGCTCTGACAGCCTCCTTCAGTAACCTTTGGACAAAGAGGGAGGCTATTCCGTTTAGTATATAGCTCTCTTTAAACAACTCTCCCTGAAAAAAAAGACATATAGTCTCCTAAAGGATGTTTTTCCTTTACCAGGTAATGGCAACTCCTCAAGGTTGCATTGTCATTTGATCCTTTTTCCTGAAACTCAGCTTGTCATGTGTTTAATTAGGTAGGCAGACTTTTTTTTACGTACTTGTCGATCTTTATTGTTTTATTTTCAACAAAGGCTTGCATCCTCCCACAAACGTTGAGAACAGCTAAAGTCTTTTTCTTACCTGTGGTTGACTTTTAGTAAGGGCTAAGTGATGGCTCAGAATAAACATATAAATGCATACAAATCTCCTTTCAAGTGAGGCAGAAAGATGCATTTGTGTTTCAAGCACAGTATGAGTAGGAGTGAGATCCATGTTTCTAAGCCTACTCCTACTCCTTGCCCCTGTACTCAGTACTGGTGAGGCCGTACCTTGAGGACTGTGTTCAGTTCTGGGCCCCTCACTGCAAGAAGGACATTGAGGGGCTGGAGCACGTCTAGAGGACAGTGAGACTGGTGAGGGGACTGGAGAACAAGTCCTACGAGGAGCAGCTGAGGGAACTGGGATTGTTTAGCTTGGAGAAGAGGAGGCTGAGGGGAGACCGCATCTCTGTCTACAGCTGCCTGAAAGGAGGCTGTAGCAGAGCGAGTATTGATCTCTTCTCACAAGTGATAGGTGATAGGACAAGGGGAAATGGCCATAAGTTGTGCCAGGGGATGTTCAGACTGGATATTAGGAAGAATTTCTTCACTGAAAGGGTGGTCAGGCACTGGAATAGGCTGCCCAGGGAGGTGGTTGAGTCACCATCCCCAGAGGTGTTTAAAAAAATGGGTAGATGAGGTTTTGAAGGACATGGTTTAGCAGAAGATGGGTACAGTTGGACTCAATGGTCTCAAAGGTCTTTTCCAACCAGAAGATTCTATGGTTCTAAGATTCTAATCTTACCTCTTTAGTTTTGTGGTGATATAGGCAAGCTGATAAATCTCTGTATTTACTTTCTTTCCTCATAGCTTACTATGACAGTGGGAAGCTGGGTTTGAAGTCAGTGTTTTTAATTAACCTTGCAGAATCATGAGGGGAAGTTGTACAATTTTTATATGATAGTATAATTTATTATTTTTCACATGTCTGGTCTTCAATTTGAACATTTTTCTTCTTTAATTTCTATCCTTCCATTGAATGTTTCTGCAATATAATCCAAAATATTTAGAAAATTAAAAGAATGTTTCAGTGGAAGGGAGTTTGCTGTTTTATTGTATTACTATTAAATACGGTATTTGCGCCCCAGTCACTTTAGTATATGTTGACTATACTGTATTTTGAATTATGTGTGAGCTGTGGTTTTTTTATCTTATGTTTTTATTATTATGTCAGTTACAGCCCCTTAAGCAATAACTCATTCAGAAGGAATCTACTTGAAATTTCTTGAAGCATTAAGGAGCAGTGTCTCCTAATCCTGACAATCTTGTTCTGTATTTTCTAGCCTGTTTTGTGGTGTTACTGTGTTAAAATACATACCAATAGCAATTCAGAACATAGATGTAAATCCATTCAGTTGGAATGCTCGTACTTTCATTTATAACTATCATATAATGAAAAATATGGTCCCCTGGACTCTTTCCATTAATGTTTGATTATATATTGTAGGATCTCTATAGAGAACTTATTAGGAAAACTTGCATAATCTTTTATTTTTTTCTCTCAGTTACTTCTCAATTATGGGAGTCTTAGTCTTGCAAAGCGAAAGTAAGTTGAAAGTGATGGAGCCTATCTTGTGCTGCTGCTGCCTTCTCTGACTTTGTTCAGTATACATAAAGTTTATCCTTCAATTAAATATATTGATTGAAGACAGAGTAAGCTCTCTTTATATATCCAATTGTTATATTATTTTTTAAGCTTGGGACTGTTTAGCCTGTTATTAAGTGTTCTTAATGGAGGAAAACAAAACCCAAAACAAGAAACACAAGAAGAAACAAAAAACCTCCAACTTTATTTTAAAACCTCCAAGGATAGGACAGTTCTCTCTCCTGCATGTGCATACTTTGAAAGCTGTATGAAGGAGTTTTTAGACGAAATCAGCAGGCAGGAACAATGCCTCCTCATCTTTTATTCTTTATTTAACACCACTTTAATTGACCCTTGAATGCTTTAATGTGGATCTCCTGATACCATTGCTGTGGTAACAACAACTCCTTATTCATTGCCCACTTTGAAATTGGTGTCTATGCAACGGTATGAATGCAGTGTTATTGGCTCAGAAAGGGTCAAGGTTCAGTGGTAGTTTCTTTTGTTATTGTTGTTTTTGTTCAAAGTGCTGTAATATTTATGGGACATGATGGTGTTACCGTGCTAGAGAGCTAAATATTGAAATTGCAAAATGTGCATGTGTCATTTCTTGACTTGGAAATCAAGAGAAGGCTGAAGCAAGGTGCTTACAGCTACAGACAGCTAAAAACATTCTTAGGGAGACAGACACTCTTATGAAGAAATCTCTTTTTTTAATCCCCCAGAAAGATTACATTTCAGATATGCCCAAGATACTGTGACAGATTTTGAGAACCCTGAATATATGAACTATGCTGAAAAGCAGTGAACAATACTTGTTAAAAATGGGCTCTTGGATTCTCCTCTTATTATAGAACAACCTAGGATCTTTCAGTAGAAGATTGTGTCTTGTGTTTTTACATGAAGATGATTACCTCTGGTCATTCAGCCAGTTTTGTCTTCCTTCCAACTGCTGGTTGTCTTAAGCTGCTTTATAACTTTGATCTTCTTATAGCACCCTGATCCCTTGAAGAGCTATGTTTTTGGCACTGGAAAGTGCTCTTGCCTAATACGTGGTTTTCAACAGGCAGAGAAAGGCTAGAGTGAAAAAAATTACCATGCAGAATGGTTGCAGATGGGGTCTATGCTGTCTTTCTTGATATGATTGACTTAAGTTCAGGCTATTTGAAACTGTTTTGAAACAGCGTTTTCCACAGATAGCAAGGCAACTGGGTTGTCTTAGCTGATCATACATGCATTTCTACGCTCTGTGTCACTGAAGTAATGACTTATTTCTTGCTGTTCACAAAAAGTATATAAAGCAAGAGTTAAGCTGTCTATGTCCCTGTTTTTAAGTCTTCATAGTATTTTTTTATAGGCAAAATGTGCTGACTGAAAACTGACTAAACGTTAACTAAAAGACCTACTGTTCCATTTATTCATACAAGTCTCTTTGTCTTTCCTTCCTTTTTTTCCCTCCTCAACTGTTTTTGATGTAGCTGCAGATAGTAAGGATGAAGAAATCAAAGCACCTCCCAAGAGATCCTATCTGGGTATGTACTGTACAAACCCATTGTGCATGAAGTTGTTCTTCCAACTACATATTTCATGCTTTACTACTTTTTGTAACCACTTTTTAGAAGTGATTGCATTATCATTTCTACAGAGAATGTTTCCATTGCCTATACTTGACATACTAAAACCTGGTGCATGTATTTCTTTTTAATTTTCCCCTCCTCACTTTTAACTTTTGTAGAGGAAAAGATGCTTTCAGCTATATTTCAGAAACCATTTTTTTGAAGACAGTTGAATTCACTCCATTCCACGTCTCAATGATATCTTCCTTTTTCCTTCCCCAGGCTAGACAAGCAAAATATTACGATACAGGGATCCATCTCTTCAGATTCATATTCTCCTCTTCCAGCTCTGACTCTGGAGGAAACTAGAAAAAAACAGAGGATCTTTCTGCATTGTTCAGAATGCTAGATAAGAAATTTCCCCCAATGCTTGATGTTCAGGCAAAATGTCTGCATCCTTGTGAAATTTTCTGGCTTGTTTCTCTCTTTCGTTAGAGCAGCCTCAAAATTGTTATTTGGAAATTAGTAAAACTTAAAATGAGAGCTTCCAATATTCAGTTTCAGAGTTGGAATCCATGTACTTTAATATGCCTAAGGAAGAGGAAGTAGTAGGTACAAACCAGCTTTGCAGTATTTTCAGTTCCTCGTAGTTTAGAAAGGCAGTTTTAGTCAAGTCTCAGTAATTTTGTTTTAAATTCATAGGCATATAACATCAAGAAAGTTTTAACCTGTGAGTAGAGATACAGAAGTTCTCCAGAGCCAAGTTTTACATTGATTTTAATACGACTGATTCAGAATCTCACATTGGTACTAGCTGTGCTCTATTTCAATTCTTGAGTTATTAAGGAGGCAACTGAAAAAATACAGGGTAAAGAGGACTATTACTGGTGAAAATGGAGTCTCTAGTTCTGTATTTGTCAACATACAGAATTAATTAAACTGGAGCTAAGTCGAAGAAACACCATCAAAGAGTAATATTAACTGGAATGCTTTCTTGAAGCCATAAAAACATCCTTGCTAAGGTTAAACAGACTCTCTTTTAATGATTCATCTTCTGAATCTTCCCTTTCAGATTCAGAGACAAAACGCATGCTTTGTGAAATTTGCCTTTTTTGGTCTGATACCAGTATTCTGCAAAGCACCTTTTCCTTTTGTATTTCTGAAACATTTTTTTTCTGGACTTGGTTTTCTGTTTGTCTTTCATTCTAGATTTTGGTCATTCTCACTGGCTTTCAACACTTACCAATGGAACGTAAACTTTAAGCAGTCCTGTCTTCCTTGTGCCTACATTCCTATTGTCTTTTACTAGTATTCAGTAATGCTTTATGTAGAGTTTCCGAGCTAGAAACATCTGTCTGTGCTCCTAGTTACGACTGAGTGGATTATTTAAAAATGCTTCAAATGGTTAAAATGAAACAGAAATAAGTGACTTAATGTGCCCTTTTACTCATTTCAGATTTTTTTCCTTGTCTTCTTTTAGTTATAAAGTTGTTTGCTTGGTAGTTTGATAGCTTAAAAAGTTGAAGTTTGTAGAAAAAAAGCAGCTAATCCAACTGGTTTAAGTCTGAAACCGTTGTTTAATAAATGTTCCTTGAAGTTCCATTTGGAGTTGCTTAGCAAAACAGGATTAATTGAATTATCATTAAGGAAAAGCACTGTTTTATACTACTGCTGTGAAGTTTAAAGACTGAGATAGGCAAGTCTGTTGAAATGTAGTAATTCTTACTCTAGTGTAAACTAATCAAAAATATTTTGAGGTGTTTATGTATACTGTACATGCAGAAGTATGTCCTGGTGGTTTAAAGAGTGGGATGTGTGGTGCTTTATTTGAAAGCATAAGTCATGCTTCAGTTTACAGAGGGTGTAACTGAGCTGTGTCCTGCGGTGCTGCTGTTTTGCTACAGCTCTGGGGAATCTCACTGAGAAGTTAGGTGAGGGGAGTATTTGCCACTTTGATGTGGTAGTGTCTTTTCACAATTTAGTGAGTTTTGATTAAACTTTTGTTCTAGAAAAAAATTGGCTTTCTCATTTCCCTGTTTATTTCAGTGCTGTAAGAAATGTTCTTCAATATGCTTTTTAGGCTTCAGAAACCATTATATAACTTTCTTTTTCCAGTTACAAAGTAAATGTTCTGTGTATTTCGTTTGCAGTTGACGATTGACTATCCATAAACGCTATTTTGTGGCACTACTGTTTAATTTGTTAGTCTGAAAATATACTAGTCTACCAATAAATTTCAGGTGAACTTTTTAGAAAAATACCAAGGCATTTGTTTGATGCCGCTCTTTGAATAGGAGCTGAGCTCTGGCTGTGCTCCCTGAGATTGCCTTTAGGTATGTTTTATTGCCAGTAATCCAACAAACCACTTAATGCCACTTTGTTTCACACGTTATTTGAAAAGCCTTTATCTGTCCCGTGACTCTGAAAACTGACTTGCTCGTAGTCACTGCTGAGTGAAGCTGAGGGTGTGGGGGAGGATTGCTGCAGTTTCAATGACCTAGGTAAAATAAACATAATTTACAGTATAGTAGGCCCCAGAGTGTCGGGTTTCCTGATTTCATACAGAAATAAAATTATTCCCTTCTTTTTATAGGCAAAGGAAGAATTAAAAAGTATTAAGTAACTTCAGTTCTGAAGGAATAATCCTTTATTCTCTGTGTTTTCTAATGCAAGTATCTAGTTCTGCCTGGTGTCTGCTAGCAAAGCTGCAGCTGTTATGTTTGCTGTTTTTTTTTTTCTTGATGAGATGTTTTGGAACAAATGTGGATAAATGTCTTAATCTGTTACATTAAAATACAAGTTTCCTATATATGTATTTTGAGTCCTGTGAATATTGGAGATTGTTGGGCCAGAAGTAACAAAAAAACTTTAAACAAGGCATTGCTCTAAAGAGGCTGTATCTTTTGAAGTTGTTTAGAATGGTATTATTGGTGTGGCAGGCAAGTCTCAAAGTGAATGTGATGGTTTTTTCCAAGTGGATGTCTGAACATCTTGAAGGACCGTTGTAGATCACAAGCATTTTTCTTCCTTCTCTGAAGCTGGTTTTAAAATTTGCTGTATTACTGAATGCTGAACCTTACTTTTAGCCTGAACAAAAAGTTATCCAAGTAACATTATGATCTAAACCCAGAGTAATAAAATGACAAAAAATTAAGTTCACCTAATGCCTGTTGCAAAAATATTTAAAAAATATTTTAAAAATATTTTTTAAAATAAAAAATGTAGAGTGTTGTTGTAGTTAACTTTACAGGGATAGTATTTATGTAATAATGAAGAGAAAACAGTGATGTGAATTAAGCAGGTGCAGTCATCTGCTACATGGTTTCCACTGGCAGTGTGACAGTCTGGTAAATAACTCCACTTTCATCTCTTCTTTTGTCTGCACTCAATGCACGAGTTGGCTTGTGATAAATTAAGTGTTGGCATACCGTAGAACAGCATTAATACATTACATGTGCTCTGAAGGATGTAAAGTTTTATTTAATCGGCTCTCTGGTTCCTTCTGTTCAGAGTGTTTGGTCTGTTTGGGTTCAGCAGGGGTGTCTGGCTTGCAAATGTGCAGGCATGTGCTGTGATTTTCCACAGGTGCTCTGTAAATACTGTGCACAATGTGCTTCTCTGTCCAGGCCTCAATATCCTGTGCAGGGCAGGGACTGTTTCCATTGGCTGGTTGTGGGCAGCACTTTGCTTTCAGTGAAAGTATGTGACTTTTACATCGTGCTCTCTAGTAGTGGAATTCCCTGTACAGCTGCTGTGCAGTTAAATACGTAATGAAAGCACAGTTGTTGCTTGTGCATAGCAGCACATGGATGTGAAACAGGTTTAGATCCTTTCTCCCCAGGATTAAGTATCCTGGTTAGACTAATTTCAGAGTGCTTTTGTTGGTCTCTTGGGCAGAATGTTCAGGAGAGGGGGTTATAATGGTGTCTCTGTGTGAAACTGGGAGGCCAAAATAATTTTCTTTTTGTTTATTTATTAATGGAGTTCTAGTTGTGGAATTTGAGTCTGTTTTGCCCAAGGAAATGGCACCTGACTGCATTGGCACTTTTGTTATAGTTCTGTATATGGTGAGAACAGTTATTTGCCCTCGTCTTTCTCTGCATCAATATTTAGACCTTTTCAGGAGACAAAATAAAATAAGAAATGGAGATTCTAAGGATGAAGTAGCAATTTTCAATTCTTTATTAGTAAAAATTTAAGTTGAAAATCTAGAATATTCAGGGTTTTTTTAAATATTTAATTTTGGTTTCTTCTTAGTTGATGTTGCAGATGAAACAAGCAAGTGTGGAAAATAATTTTCCTGTCCAGGTATGGGTCTCTACTGGAGGTCTAAGTTACTATTTGGGCATTTCAGAGTAATTCAGTCAAAATAGAACACTATTAATTTTTTTTAAAGGAACTTTTGAATCTTTCGCATACTGAACGGATGACTTTTTTTTTTTTTTTAGCTACAGACACAGATGGAGGGAATAGTTTTATTTAAAAAGGTTGCTTTTTTATTTTCTTGGGAATTACATTTCCTGAACCATTGCAAACCCAATACTAAATTACTTTTTCTTTCAGAAAACTTGAGAAAAATGGATTTGAGCCAGTCTGTTTTCTAGAGCCAATGTTATGTTTCTAGGCAGATACTCTCTTTCAAGCTTCAAAGTACCATTTAATGTAAATCTTTCTTCAACCTGTCAGTCCAATCAGCATCAAATGAAAAGTCTACTGTGGCCTTTTCTGTCCTGTTGGAAATTATTCAGTGGGAGGACATACCTTTTTGCAGGCATATCTAGTATAATTCAGGTTTTGTAAAGGGAAGGAATAAGTTTCTACTTGAATTCCATATTCTGGAGCGACATTTTCTTTTTAGAAAAGACAACTGGGAAGGGAGGAACGCATTACGATAGTTTGCGATTTCCTTAACATGGGAGACCCAGAAGCACACACACCCCCCCCCCCATAGTGAGGTGGTGGAACGAGGCCAGTATGTTTGCTGCATGCCTTTGTGCTTGTTGCAGGATGGAACACAGAGCTTCTTGGCCACAGTGCAATGTTGGCTTTTCTTTTATTCCCCAATTTCCCCATGCTGGAGGCAACTGTGGCACTTGGCTGTGTGAGGGAACAAGGAGGGGAGAGAGAGACTTGCAATAAATATGTCCACAGAGTTATAGATGCTGTGATGAGGGGTCCAGGTGGGCAGGTCTCTCTGGGAATGCATGGCATATAGCCAGTTTATATATGAGAAACAAATGGTGAGATGCATGAGACTAAATGTGATCACCGTCTGTTTTTTATGGGAGACATGGATGAACACTGCAATAGGAGAGGTGAGGACAATGAATTTTATGCATGAATGATCCATAAAATATGAGACAATTGCTTCCAAGTCGTAGACTAATTTCAGATTTATTGCTGCATTCATGAACTACAGATACAACTTCAGTAGTTATGGTAAAGCCACAGGGAATAATAAATCTGTCCCTGTGTTGTGGGCTTACCCTGGTAGGCGGTTAAGCTCCACACAGCCACTCCCTAGCTCTGCTGCAGTGGGATGGAGTGGAGAATCAGAAGTGACAAACTTTGTCAGTCAGACAGTTTAATAGGTAAAGCAAAAGCTGAATGTACAGTCAAAATAAGCAAAATAAGGAATTCGTTCACTGCTTCCCATTGGTAGGCAAATGTTCAGCCCTCTCCAGGAAAGCAGGGCTTCATCACAAGTAAAGTGAATTGGGAGACAGATTTCGTAATTCCAGACATCCCTGTTTCCTCCTCCTCCTGAGCATGCTGCTTATGTTTTTTGTGATCATCTGCATTAAGGCCATTTGTCTAGACTGATTAAGTACCAATATTATACTGAGCAGTCAGTTTTCAGACATCCAGAAATTCTTGCCTTGTGGTTTGTCTTGAATTTCCTCTTGGAGAAATGTAAGCTGTTGGAATGTGGTTTATATCCAAAAAAAGACTGGTTCTTTCCAGACATGAAGAAATGCCAAGGACTCCATGTCTTAATCCTGCTTTCTGGTTTAGTATGTGTGATCTGTGGAGAGCCTGTTACTTCATGCTAGCACATGAACCCTTCTTTTCAAATTGTAGTCTTGTTTGTTACTCAGTATACTTCATGCTGACTTCTTACTGTGTCTGACTGCCATCTGAAAGTTGAATTACGTGTATCTGCCAAGTAAACAGTTCTTTTAACTGTTGACCTGTTGTTCTATTTGTGTAAGGAGTATAATTCAGGGAGGAGAGTGATCTTGTTTGGGTGGTTGCAAGTAACCCATTTTCTGGAATTTTGGTTAGCACAATGATGATTGAACAAATTCCTGCTGAATTCAGTCTTTGGATTGGGGTGTACACATTTTATTTTCTTTTAGGATGAGACTAAGATTGGTAGGCAGAGAGGTAATATCCTTTAACAGACTTTTGGCGGAAAAAGTGTTTTCAGCTGTGCAAGCTCTTGTGCAGGTCTGAAACAGAAACAGTGAGCTTCAAAATCCGTTCAGTTTGGAAGCTTTTTTTTTCTCCAAATTTAACTTATTTATCAGTTAGACCAGTTAACTGAGAAGAACAGTTGCCACCTGTCAGGTCATTGTCCCTTGCAGTACAGAGAATGAGATGAACATCCACCATGAAATGTGGATGGGTGTGTTGCATTTCAGGAAACGTTTTTAGCATGCAACAAAGCAGTTACAGAGTGTCCAAAATTTTTGATAACTGTTGGTGAAATTTAGTTTCCTGGCTTGTCATTTGGCAACTTGACAGAAAAAGATTCTTCCTTGAGGCTTCTGCTCAGAGATGAGAGATGGCATCTTTGACAATGAAAACTTTCATGTGGCTGGTAATGTTTCTCTCCTTTGATTTTGTATGTGGGAGTTGATGTATAGTGGTTGTTTCATATTAGCCACATGTTTTCCACCAGGCCATTTGATACACTGATGAAATATTTTACATTCAGTAATAAGGGTAAGTATTATCCCTGAACTTTGAGGGCTGTATTGGAAAGGTCATTGTAAAAAAAGTTGTTTGTTTTTTTTTCTTTCAAAAGGGTTGAGAAACTGAAGCTGCCACCCACAACTTCAGTTTAAAGGCTGAAAGGGTTATTCTTATCATATGCATAATGTTGGGCAATAACATTTTGCTTCTGTATTATTGTAGTGCACATAGTGACTTGTAGTCAAACTGGTTCATCTTCATAGTTTAAAAATCTACCCATTGTTGATCTGAAAGGTCCAAATTACCAATTGGTGAAGTGAAATGTCCTCAGATTTTAAATGTTAACAGGTTTGCTTTGAACAGGAGACAGCACTAGATGTCCTGCAGAGGGCTCTTCTAATCTAAGCTGCTGTGGGGTTGTAGATAAAATATTCTGCTAATAGTTTACTGTGAGACTACCTCATACAATTTGAAAATACAGTCCTTTTGTTCCTTTTCTTCACTTCTCCATTTTAGAGTGGGATATATATTTTATTAGCTAGAGAAGAATACTTCTACAATAATCAGACACAGCGTATTCTTAACTTTTTCAGCAGTATTAGCTTTGGAATATTTTATGTCATACATGTTAATTCATCTTACACCTGTCATTGGTGGTAATCAAACAATATACATCATCTCTATCCCTAAAATGGAGCTGAGAAGGTGTTACATGTATTAACTAGTGATCAAGGCAGGGGACTTAGAGGATGGTGTTATGTTTTGGGGACTACAACATTTTAAAATTATTATTTAGCTCCCTTTAAGTTTTCAGCTTACAGCCGTTAGGGAGAACAGCTAGCCAGAGACTTGTAAAGTCTCTACTGAGTCAGAATGGTTCCAGTAAGACATTATTTAGTGGTAGAACAGTGTGTACAGATCCGAGTTACAGACCTTCGAACCCTTGCTTTTGCACCAGCCTTGCACTTCTTTGGAATGGCTTCAGCATGAAAATAGAAACAAGCCATTCTTTTTATTTACTTCTAATGCAGTTTGCAGGGCTTATGCTTAATGCATATTCTTAAAGCCTACCCACTATGAGGAGAAAAAGCTCGGGGAAAGGTGATTGGATGGGGGTGGACAGGCAGGCCATGGATGCAGGTTGGGTAGAGTGAGCAAGTCCTTCCCTTTGCCATGTAGCATGAAGCCCACACTGCATTGGCTGAGTCAGCTGGGAAGGAAGAGTGCAGCTGTTATTCTCCCAGTCTCTCTATTTAAAAAAAAAGGGTGGGCAGGGAAAAAAAAAAAACTATCTGCTACCAGGAAATTCTAGTTTTTATCTTAAATTGAGCGAAAACTGTCCTTTAACACAGACAGACATGTTAAATTTGGCTCTCCAGCTTGGCATGAGCGGTAATACTAAAAGGTATCACAGGAAGCAAGGCTCAGTGCTGTGTTCCTGGGGTGTGCTGCTCAGGGCTCTCACTGGCTCGTGACTGCTGGTGCCCCTGCCCAGTCCTTTGGCAGTCCCTGTCAGGCCTGTCACCCAGCTGTAGTCTTGTGGAAAGAAGATAACTTAAATAGGTTTCTGGGAAGAACTTTTCAGCCACAGAGATATTACTTGTGGCACAAGTACCACTTCTAGTCAGTGGTGTGGTGAGGAAATAAACCTGTCAATAAAATGTAAATTTTTCTTGTGCTGCATGAGGAAGGTGGACTCATAGCAACATCTTGCCACGTGAGGGTGCTCTTGGGTTTCCAAATCTTGCAGTCCGATCTTGCTTTTAGGGTAGCTATAGAAATAAAGAATTGCAGAAGCACAGAATGGTAGGAGTTAGAAGGGACCACTAGAGATCTAGTAGAACCCTTCTGCTAAAGCAGATTCGCCTACAGCAGGTTGCACAGGAACATGTCCCGGTGGGTTTTGAATATCTCCGAATGAGGGCACTCCATAACCTCCCTGGGCAGCCTGTTTCACGGCTCTGCCACCCTCATGGTAAAGAAGTTTGTGCCTGTTGCCCCTGGTCCTGTCAGTGGGCACCACTGAAAAGAGTCTGGCCCCATCACCTTGACAACTGCTTCTTACATATTTGTAAGCATTGATAAGATCCCTTTTCAGCCTTCTCTCTTCCAGCCTAGACAGATGCAGGTCTTTCAGCCTTTCCTCATATGAGAGATTCTCCAGTTCCCTGATTATCTTTGTGGCCCTCTGCTGGACTGTCTCTAGTAGTTCCTTGTCTTTCTTGAACTGGGAAGTGCAGAACTGGACAGAGTCCTCCAGATGTAGCCTCACTAGGACAGAGTAGAGAGTGAGGATCACCTCCCTTGACCTGCTAGCCACACTGTTCTTAATGCATCACAGGATGTCATTGGCCTTCTTGGCTTACAAAGGCACAGTACTGGCTCATTGTCAGCTTGTCTGCCCAGGTCCTTCTCCGCAGACTTGCTCTCCAGCTGGTCAGCCCCTAACCAGTATTAGTGCAGGGGGTTATTCCTCCTCAGATGTAGGACTCTACACTTGCCTTTGTTGAACTTAATTAGGTTCCTCTCTGCCAAATTCTGTAGCCTGTCCAGGTTTATTAAAAATCTTTTCCTTTGTGGTGGGAGCTAGAGTTATTATTATTTCAATAACACTAGCAATGAAAGATCTAAGTCTTCAAATACAATTGATTTGTCTGCCCGTCTGCAGATGAAAGCACACATGCAGTGTTTGGTAAATGGGAGAAGCTTTTGCAGTTACCTGCTTCTTGAACATACCATGTGACATTATATACTCAGTCATGTCTAGTTCCAAATTACGAGATTTATTGTTTAAGCAAGGACACAGGATGCTTTGGCTTGGAAGAAACCTCTGAGATTATTTGGTCCATTTACCTGCTTGATGAGGTTGCTCACAACTCATGTGGACATGGCCCTGATGAGGGACATTCCACAACCTCTCTGGCACCTGTGCCAGTGTCTGACCATCCTCATAGTGATAAAGTTTTTTTTCCATCTAATTGGAATTTCCCTTGTTTCTCATGATCCAAGCCAATTTTCTGTCCTTTTTGTTGTCCACTTACCACTTGATATTTGGCTAATAAAGATACTGTAGGAGACTGTCGCCAGCCTTGCTAAAGGCACCATAGACAATATGCATTGATCTTCTTTTGCCCTTAAAGCCAGTCATCTCATAATAGATGGCAATCATATTGGTCAGGTGTAGTTTGCTCTTGGTAGATCCATGCTGGCTGTTCCTGGTCACCTTCTTGTCCTTCATGTGCTTTG
Organism: Tapera naevia; assembly: GCA_033556795.1. Classification (NCBI taxonomy): domain Eukaryota; kingdom Metazoa; phylum Chordata; class Aves; order Cuculiformes; family Neomorphidae; genus Tapera; species Tapera naevia. Next base: position 2,119,266 of record JAUMJJ010000095.1, read on the forward strand.
AAATGATTTCTACGAGGACTTCCATAACTATCCCAGGGATAAGGTTAGCCTGATGAGCCTGTAGTTCCCTGGATGCTTTACCTTGAAGATAGATATGATTTTTTTTTCCTCTCTTTCCCCCAGTCATAGACAACCCCTCTCGATCACCATGACCTTTCAGACATGATAGAGCAGCTTTGCAAAGACATCAGGCTGCTCCCTCAACACGCACTGATGCTTGCACTCACCCTGATTTATTTTTTCACTAAATTTTGTTTTATGTGTTTTATTCACCTTCATTTATTTGAATAAATATTTTAATATTTAATATGTAGTTACTAGTTTCTACTAAGCTACAAATCGGGAATATTTTTAATAAGTCTCCATTTCTGAAGCTCTTATTTATAAATAATGACATGTTAACAAGACAGTTTCTTATGCAGGATACTGAAAGGCACTTATCACTGAAGCGTCAGTTCTTTACTGTTTTCATTACTGTATCAAAGGAAACCAGAATAAAACATTTTCTATTTAGACACAAATGTCATGCTTTTAACCTGTCATGCACTATGCTGACCATCCTTGACTGAAAAGTTAGGGATAGTTTTATTTTACTGAAAGGTTCCCATCTTCCCCCCACTCCACTCTGCCACTTTGCACGCAGTGATACACTGAAGATACAATTATTGGAAAATGGTTTTCCAGCCTTAGATGGATGTTTCAGTGAGAAAGAAGAAAGAGCTTTGCTACACCACAGACAGTCAGTCTCCCTGGGCTGTTTGCTTTTGGGAGATAACACTGGAAAGTCTGGTTTACGTCCCAGCTCTGAAGCAGGAAAACTAAGCCGTGGAACCTAGGTGCTCCATATCTGTATCCCATGGGAATGCAAAGCAAGGATAAATCGGAGCAGGCACCTTAGATGCTCCTGCTTTCCAATATGTTCTTGATCTCCTCTTGCCGTCATGAAAAAGACATATGCAGTCAGCTGTTTTAATTTTTGTCTGCCTCTGCCCATCAATGCTATTAGCCCTCTAAAGAGTGGAGGTGAAACCCTTCCAGTTAGACTATAAGCCAGTATCGTGGCACTCACATGGGACGTGAGAGACTGAGGTGGAAGTTCTTGCTTGCAAAGTGACTCTGAAAACCCCTGGGTTGCCAGGCTGCAGGCAGGAGAGGGAGAGGGTCCCCAGTGGGAGCGTGAAGCAAGCTCTGAGCTCAGGTTCCCTGTCTTTGTGCATATACAAAAGAGTGTGACTTCCTCCTGGCTTGGAATGGAGACACATCTGAAATCTCAGTGTTTCCCATAAAAGAAAAAGACCTGCTGTCTGGTTCTACCCTTGACTCCCCAAGTTCTCCACAGAAGCTGAAGGCAGGCCAGTCTTTCTCATTGATTGCAAAGAGTCTGAATCCATTGCTTGGACTAGCGGGTTAGACTCAAGATCTCTCAAGTCTGGTGAAGTGAATGCTGCCCTCTGTACATTGAGATCAGCACTGCATCATGGAAAACTTCACTCCCCTTTTCTAAGTTTTTGCTTACTGATGTTCTTTTGTGACAATAAGTTCATGGTTGCCTTTATGTTTATATTTTTGAGTAATTTTTTATGATCATGCAGGCCCAAGACATATTGAAGAACAAAAGCAAAGCCAAACACCCCTGGGTGTGAATGCGAAATTGTCACCCCTGATGTTTGGCAGTTAACAGGTGCCCAAAGAACGACTTACAAATGCTGAAGAGAGGAAGTTTGTTTATTAATTGTTTTTCAGTTCTGTTCCTGTGTACTGGGGAGATGGGTGTTGTTACAGAAGATGGCATAGACCTTGGAATTTAGTATGGAGGCTATTGGTTGTGAATGTTGCAGTAGCGCAGGCTTGGCCTATGTATAGAAGTTAGCAACTAAACACTTCTGTTGTACTTTTGACAATATAGGAAATTAGTTTATTCTGAACTTTGTGTTTTAAGTATCTTTCCTGTGCCCATACTCTATCTCACCTTCACTGAAACATAATAGTCAACTTTCAACGACAGGCAGTATGTCATTTTGCCCCCCACTTTCAGCATGTTACTTTTTGCTATTGTATGCACACTGAATGGATTATTTCAGAAGAGGTGATTGTGTTACATATTGGGACGAATTATTTAGACGTTTAGTGGTGTGACAGCAAAGGGTGTGCAGCAACACTGGCTTACAGCCACATTCCAGATAGCAGCCTGGACTGCTGGAGGGCTGTACAGTACATTGTATCAAGGGAGAGACAGCATTGAGGTGGAAGAAGTTTTTTTTTGCAAGCCTTATCAGTTCCTGAATTTACTTGAGTCTTGTCCCACAAACAGTTGTTCCTTGCTTTAATGTCCAAGCTGTCCCTGTTTAACTTCCCAGGACTCTAGTTCATTGAAGCTGTAATAAGGATGTCTTATATTGTAAAAGATTTTTTCCTCTTTCCTGTGAGGGTGTTTGGATTTGGAGCTGCCTTTGCAAGTCATTATTTAAATTATCAATATGGGAACAAAATAATTTTTTTTTGTATCTTTAATTTAAAGAAAGCTTGGTTCATGTAGTGATGTGTGTAGCTATATAGTCATTATGCTGAAATAGGTTTTGTTGCTGATGAAGTAAGTATAATACCTATACATTTTAGTAACGATACAGCATAATAAGTAATCCATTCAAATTACATCTTTATCGTGTTAAAAATACATCAAATAGTCTTGTTTGAGATTACTTTTATTTGTAACTTATATCAAGTCATTTTGGTTAAAAATTATTTCAAATAAAAATGTGGAATAACATTTAAATTTTAAAAATGTGAGTGAACTGCAGTGTTTATAATGAGGGTCCATTTGGTGGAAACACGCTTTTAAACAAAGCCAAATAAAGTAGGTATTATTTTTAGATTTTTTTTTTTAGTAAAATTAATTTACTCATTTGGGGAGCTCATCTCATCCTTCTATATTCCCAGTCACTATTCAAAGATGCTTTGCTTGTAGGTGATAGTCAGCTCCTAATTAGTTTCTTACTGTTTGAATAAATGAGATATTTTTATTAAGCTAAACTGAAAAAATTAAAAATTGTTCTTGCAGAAGCAGACAAAACTTTCTAAGCTCTGGTTCCAGTGCATTCTTTAGATTTAGTACTTGACGTGTTAAAGCTATGCAGTTGATGCTCAGTGATTTAAATGATCAGCAAACACAGGCCTTGTTAGAAGTGTGCGTAACACTTTAAAACTTCAATTTGTTTTATATTTCAGAATATATGTTTTTAATGTCAAAATTTTATTTTATCTTGTTACTAAAAGAATTATGTGCAGTCTCTGTCTACATGGGGAGATGACATAATACTAAGTGAGGCTGGAGAAGAAAGGATATAACTTAGCTGTTCTTGAGAGGGTGCTCCCTGTATCCTCTTGAATCTACAGCCAAAAAGGTGTAATTTTTTGGTGAATCATGAGTTTGTGGTGAGGGTCAGGGTGTACGCAGTCTCCCTGCAGCCATTCAGATTGCTGCCACCACTGTTCCTGAAATTATGAACATCTCCTTTCATATTAATTTATTATGTGGCCTACTTTCTTTTTGGTCTGCTCTGTGATCAGTATGCATTACATCTACCGCATCGGGATCTTTTGTTCCCTTCCATGGGTATGGGGAAAAAAATTCAACCCCCAGAATTCATTTCTGGCAGATTTATTTTTACTTGCATTGTACATTTAAAAAAATGGGTCTTGTTCATCGTGGATGATTCCATGGAGACATAGAAACTAGTGAAAAGAAGACAGATCCTGAGTATTTCAGGGAAACATTTTTTAAAAATTTGTGGTAGCTGCTTGAAGCTGTCTTTTATACTGTTACAAATTGCAACTCAAAAGCCTGATGAAAACTTGGGAGATGTGACATTTTAAATATTCAGAATATCACTGTTTCTTTGGTTAAGGTATATGAATTTCAGAATTTTTTCCCATCAAAATCAGAACCAAAATTGCTGTTTCTAAAGGACATAGACTGTTTTGATTTTCATACACACTTTATTAGCCTTTGCAAGCTTACTGCATTTTTTGTGTGTGCATGTGTGCATAGTGAATCTTTAAAATTTGAAGTCTGCCTTTATATTGGCAATAATAACAATTTTGTCATCCTCTCCTTACTCAAAGTAACTTTTTAGTAGGTTGCTTTGTAATTATCAGAAACTGTGCAGATGCTGCTTGGTACACTTTTTTTTTTCCCTCTTTATCTCCAGTTTGTATAGCCTTTGAAAAGAAACATTGCTGGTTGCTGGTCTTTAAATTCTCTGCTTCCTCTCACCCTCATTTTTTTGTCCCATTTATACAAACCACCGTAAACTTGGAATGACTCCTTGCTTGCGTTAAGGTTTTACAATACTGCTCTTTCTTGTTTTTGCACTCCTTGGCATGTAAAAATCAGGAGCAGTTATGTCTTTTGTGGATGAGACTGTTGCTTGGCAGCTCATTGTTAATTGTTCATCGGTCTTCCTCCTCCACATCCCCTGCAGTCCTGAGTATGGGATGTGTAAGGGACATTGCAAAGGAGGGCAAATCCCTGTGTCACTCAACAGTTCTTCTGTTGTAGCTTGAGGGGGTGAGAGGGGTTTAAACTTCTGCTGGGAGATGTGAACAATTTGTGAATATGCACCTGTGTCACTACCAGACTCTTCATGACAAATCAACTGACCTAAATCTACTACCTTTACCTTTCTTTCTAGATCTTGAAAATACATTTACTATGGAACATGCAGACACAAGGTTTTCAGAAAGTGCAGTACTCACAAGTGCGTCTTGCATATTAACCACTGCTCATGTCAAAGCAGGGATTTATCTGTGGTCAGACTAACAGCTGAGATGTTGAAGGGTAAATTCTGTTTCAGGGTAGCTCTGTCTCTCTTGGCTCCTCCAGTTACAAGTGTGTAATCAGTAAGGCACTCTGTAAGCAATCAAGTGAAACTCTGTGCTGCTCTCCCACCCTATAAATTCTTCCTGCTAATGCAATGAAGTAATTTGTGTGGTAAATTCCTCCTGTTTGGTCACTGTAACACAGTAATTTAGATCTGTACAGACTTGATATAAATAGAGCGAGTTTGGGTTTAACGGTTTGTGAGAGAAATCTGCAGGCATGTAGGGTTCAGGAAACTTCCTGCTTCCAGAAGTCCTTTCTTTTCCCTTTCCCTAGAGGGTCATATGGAGATTGAAATTATTCCCAGCTTCATATGTTTAAATGATGAGAAATTTTAAGTTGAGATTTTTCTGCTACTACTGGCCAGAAGTTTGTGAATTGATTGTGGCGATAAGAGTTTTCACTGGTGAATGGTCACATCTTCCCAAACACACAGATAAATTATCACAATGAATTTGTTTCGTCAGAATTGTTTGTTTGGAAAGGGCAGAATTAATGCTGAGAGGGGATGTGTCATGACGTGATTGGCCTCATGACAAGGTGGTCCCTTAAGACATGGAAAAACCTAGGAAGAAGGTCCTTAATTTAAATCAGAGATGTTAAAAATTTGAACTTATTTTCCAATTCTGATCTGAGTGTTTACCTCTCTCTTCATCTTCCCCCAAAGTCTTGCTTTTGTTCCAGCATAGAACAAAAATCCAAGACATCAATTTCTTTTTTTCAAAACAAGATTCTTGTTCACCAACCTACCTTATTATTCTTAAATACAATAGGTATTTGAAAGAAAGCCCTGTGAAATGGAGTAGATTTGAGATATTAGCAACTTTATAATACCCCTCCAGATAATTAAAGAAAATATGTCTGACATTTTCATGTGTGTAGTAGGGACTAGGCAGAGGAGAGAGGCAAGTGGAAAAAAAAGAGCAGAAGTCGTCTTACAGTTTCTGACAGAGTTGTGATGAGTTGAAGTGTTAAACTATTGGTACTAAAATGGGTCATTCTGAAGTTGAGAGGCAATTACTAAGAGATGCTTAGCAGGCAACTTTACATTATTTTAGCAAAGAAGGCAGCTGCACAAGGCATTATTGTGTTTTGATGCTAAATTAGTAGGGCCAGTTTGGGGGCAAGAATTTATCTTGGCTGGTAGTGGGTTACCTAGGAAACGAGGATTAAACTTCCCGTCCAGAAATCCTAACTGAGGAGAGTAGTTTATATTTTTAGGAGGAGCGTTTAGCTTTTTGTTGCATGCATGCTTATGCATGCATGTATGTTTACCTGATTTAAGTATTGGGAAAAAAAATAACATAAATGCTTTCTTTTTGTGGTGTCTTCACAATAGAAGAGATGGGGCTGAGGTAGGTCAAGCTCAGAGAAGGCTGAAAAAGAGAGAGATCAATTATCTTTAGGCAAGTCAATGACTATTCATCATTTTCCTCACAGATAAGTAGTTCAAAAGGGAGGGTAAAGTATTACCTGACAGTTACAGAGTTTCTGGGAATAATTTGCTATTTTATACGTGCAACATGGTATTGTAATCCCTGGCATGGTGGTATCTGAGGCAACCTGTATCTGGGCTAACGTACAGCTTCGTTTTGTATAGTAATATTTAGAAGAACTTCTATTCATCTATCTCATTGCAGTCCTCAAATGAGTACAATAAGTGTGTATTGTTTCTAAAATTATAGTAGTCTTGATATCTTCTGAGACTTAAACTTCAAAGAATAAATTTCAGTCGTATTCAAAATAAATTAAACTGTTTTCATAGAGAGTTTACAGCTCCCATTACAAGAATTTGGAGCCAAGGCTGCCTGCTCTGCAGTGCTTAAATCTGGTTTAGTTTTTTGTCTGGAGGCCTTTGTGTGCTGCCTGGTAGGGCTGTGGGTGATGGCTTAGATAAACCATGCTGAGGATAGTGTAAAATATTGTTAAAATGATTGTAAAAATAGTAACACATTCTTCTTGCTGTAACATTCTCATCATCCATGCTTAGCTTGCTGTCAGAAAAAGATCTCTTTCTATAGTTAGCATAGGAAGGCGTATCTATCCAAAAGAAGAGTGATCTTGACTCTGATCTGCTGCCTCACTCATTAGTACTGTTGGGAGCAAAAGCTTTACTTCAAAGCTGTGCTTGCAGGTGAAGGGTTGGGGGATTTATTTCTTTAGTTTGACTTACTTTGGGATTTTTGACGTTCTTGGCATAGGAGGTGAGCAGAATCAGGAGCATTTGTAGTGAAAACATTGGCCGCCCAGAGTCATCAAAACACTCTTGTGGCACTCCCTGGGCTTCCCATTTCACTGCTGTCATGTGCCTTGAGAGGAGGACTTCCTCTTGAAGTTCATGCTCTCTCTGTCTCACGTGGTTTCTAAAGCTGTTTATGCTGCTTTCATTCCACCTTTAAAATACATAGCTTATTTTCTATAGTGCTAATTCCTTTGGGCCACAACTGCCTCATTCAAGTTGCTTTCCTATCGCCATGATCTGCCTAGTTATTAAGCTGTTCTTCTTTGTCAGTCATCTTGTAAGTCAGCTAATAGCTGCCTTTGCCAGCTGTTGAGACAGTCTCATAGAGACAGTAACTAAGAAGAAAGGTCAATACATTGGAATAGAACTGAACAAGCAAAAGTAGCAGTAACACAGTAGATAATTTCATTAGTGATGTTACTGAGGAAGCCAGTCTTCACTGAGGAAATACAGTGTTATAACTACATTGATTTAGATAGCTAGGGTTAAAGTTATAAGTGTCTTGCCCTAGTAGCAATATAGGTATGTATCTGCAGTGGCAGTTGTCTGCCTTTTTTCTTCTCCTAATTTTATTGGCCTGCTCTAGGAGTACAGACCTGTTATTTTTTCTCAGCTGGACTTGTGAAGAAAACAGAGTTTGGATGGCATATGGTAAATTGGTAGCAGTTTGCAAGTGTACTCCCTGCAAGATTGCCTTGACTGGACATATCCAAGAAATGGTTTTGCTTTGGAAGAGACTTGACCGGAGTACACTTCCGCAGGCTTTTTTAGGGGTGAGGGATGGGGAAGAAGTTTGCTTATGGCTCACTCAGAATTGGTTCCACTTTCTGCAGTGCTGTGCAGAGATGGCTGAGCTGAGCTGTACTGCTCCATGTGGATTTCCCAGCTCACTTGGCATTTACCACAGTCTCTGAGCCTGACAGTTGGAACCTGATTCACAGATACCATACTTGCTAAAGCTTCCTCTGTATTAGAACAAAAAAATCTTTATTGTCCCCTGCTTGCTTTTATAATTTTGCTTTCTTTTTAATGCTTATAATTTTGGCAGTTGTATTGTCAAGAAGAGCTATATATGTGTATGTAAGCATGTTTAGGTGTATATATAAACACACATAAATTACAATTTTGATAGGGGCTGATAACAGTGCCTGGTAAACAATTCTGCATTGTTTTGTAAGACAATGGAAAATGTCAAAGATGAGTTAAAGCTCAACTTGATTTTGTAGATGTAAATAACTGCATTTTTCTCGGAAATGTTTTTTCCTCTTTGCTGTGAGACTCCCTTAAACTGAAAGTGTGCACAAAGCAAATTACGCTGGATAGCACAGCAAAGGCTGTCACCTGCATAGGAAGTGCCCAGGGTATGAGTATCTTGGTTTAGGTTTTCATTCTTACTTGTCCTGTGCGTTGTAATTTTAAAAACTTTTTTTTTCGAAGTGCAACATTTTAATTGCTGTTCTTTCAGGTTTACGAAATGATCATTATAGATGTTACTGCTAATTATCTCTGGTCAAGACCACTGTGCAATGTGGTATTCAAAAGTTTCCCTTAAACTAAAAGCCTTAAAGTCAGCAAAGTATTAGATTGATGCAAAAACAATTGTTTTTGTCATTGTAAACTGTGATGCTTATTTTGGATTAAACTTTTATTTAATTATGTTCATATAGTATACAATTTTAAAGCATGAAGTTCACTCTACTTATTTATGCTTATGGTTCTGTTTTCACTGTCTATTCCTTTTTATATTATGCTGTCAGATTAAAGATGGAATAAAGCAAACTCTACTGTAGATTTTGTTGTATGAGTTCAAAAGGGGATAAAGCAGCAGAAACTGCTAGCAATATCAATCAGGCATTTGGCCAGGGGACATCAATAAACATACAGCTTGACATTGTTTCCAAAAATGTTTTAATGGAAATGAGAGCCTTGAAGATGAAGAGGGTCACAGACATCCTTCTATGATAGATGAGAAACAGTTGAGGGCCGGTATTGAAGTGAATTTGCGCAAAACAACTCAAGAGGTTGCAGAAGAGCTGAACATTGAGCATTCAACAGTTGTTTGACATTTGCACCAAATTGGAAAATCAAAAAAATGTCACAAATGGGTGCTGCATGAGCTGAATGAAAATCAACAAAAGATTGCTCTTATGAAGTCTGCTCTGCAGTTCTTTTGCGCAACAGAAATGATCCATTTCTTAATTGTTTGTTGCATTTTGACGTGACAAAAAATAGATTCTATACAGCATTCAGTGGCTTTCTGCACAGTGACTGGACTGAGATGAAGCATCAAAACTCTTCCCCAAACTAAAGCTGCATCAAAAGAAGGTTATGGTCACTGTTTGGTGGTTGGCAAGTGGAATAATCCACTGCAACTTCTTGAATCCTGGCAGAACCACCACGCGGAGAAGTATCACCAGGAAATCAACAAAATGCACCAAGAACTGCAAATTTTATGTCCAATGTTGGTTAATCAAAAAGGACCGATTCTTCTGTATGACGACACCCAACCACATGTCTCAGAAATGCCTCTGCGGAAGCTGCACAAACTGGGCTACAAAACTCTACCTCACCCAGCTTACTGACCAGACCTCTCTCCTACCAATTACCACTTTTTCAAGCATCTTGACAACTTCCTGCAAGAGAAAGTTTTGCACAACCAAGCAGCAGCTCAAAATGCATTTGAAGGTGTTTCTGAACTCCAGAATTCTATGCTACCAGCATAAATGGACTTGTTTCTTGTTGGCCAAAATGCATGGATTCCATTAATAAGTTTTATTGTAAGCTGAAAAGTACTGCTTTAAACTTAATGGTGTTATTTTTGCATCAATCTAATAGCAATTTAATGGGAAAGGCAGGGTGTTATGAAATAGAGTGTGGATTGTTTGTCTTTTTTGTATATACCAGTGCATTTGTATGTGGGTTTTTTTTTAAGTACTTGTAAATAACATGTGTCTCTGAACCTTGCAATTACCAATTTGCTTTGGTGAGAAAGAGCAGACCTCATAGGACCTGAAGGGAGAGATCAGAGCAGTTGCTGATGCTTGGAGGTATGTTGTGCTGAGGGACAGTATGGAAGATGAGTGAGAAGCCCTGAGCGGGGACAGTGATGGAAGAAGTTCAGCCCAGTTATGTTTTTTTTTTTGTTTTTTTTTTGAGAAGGAGGAAGAAGAATGGGTAATGACCCTGATGGTGAGGAAGAAATGTGAACTTGATGTGACAAAACAGAGACGTAGCGTAGGACATTTTGGAAGTTGGTGACACCACATAAAACGTGGCAAAGAAAACCAAGGCAAGTACTTCCCTTCAGACTAGAGGAGGTGTCTGATGGAGATAGGGATAATGTTGATACAGAAGGGGTTTCCTTAGACTTGAGCTTCTAATCTCAGGTGTTCAACAGTCCTCCACCAAGTACCAAAACCTCCAGTCAAGCTTTTAAAAACAAAGGATCTTTGTATGAATCTTCAAGGTTTGTGTAGGTTAGTATTTCAGCCTTTTTCTCTGCAATTAAAGTTTGACGTTTTCTCCCTCTCATGTGAAAATCTACTAGTTACTTTTTGTTAACTAAAGAACTTTGTGCTGGCGCTTTAAGGAGAGTCAAAGACCAAGAGAATTGACTCTATTGAAACTCTGACATCATTCTAGATGTGGCCGGGGAAAGGTACTATGTAGACCAAAGGATGTCAAAAATGGATTTTATTAAACGACAGTAATTTATTTCTTACAGGCCAGGGTGATATTTTCTGAAAGTTCAAGACCCTCTGAAATACTTTGCTTTCATCTTAGATGTGCTAGAAAGGAAGAATAACAGTGTTTGGGTACTATGCGTATGTGTGAAGGCCAGATGACAATATCCTCTAGACAGGAATGTTGTAAGGTTAAGGCACATGGAGACATCCTTAGGTACTGTGGTGAAAGGACTGTGTAGATACTTAAAAGTACACGAATATGTAGAAATTCCTAGGTCACAGGCTTGAAGGAACAGAGATGGAGAATGGTGGTATTAGCATAGGTATAGAGATGATGCAAGATGGTGAATTCCTTAATCTTTTTTCGAAGCAGTGTGATTTGGATCAGACCCAGAAGTTTTTGGTGCTAAGCTCTCATTTCTTTTATTTTGTACCAGGCATGAAAGATAACAAATTCCTTTTCAGTCCCAGTGAGTGTAAAAGAAATACTGGCTTCAGACAGCATTTTGCAGGCTTTTATCACTTCTTAAAAAAGGAAGAAAGGAAATCTAAATGTATCGGTTCTCACTGTCTCTCATGCTGCTTCCTTCCTTCTTTCAGGAAGGAAAGAAGAAAGTGCCTGGCTATATATGTAGTTGATGAGAGTGAGAGAAGAAGTTACAGATTGCCTGGTAACAATCATACAGAGTCTTCCTACTCTTGTCACCCCATTTATTTCCTGAGTGTCTTATGGGGTACATAGGAATTTCAAAACTGAGGATCGGAGAAACCTATCTGCTGGCTGAGAGCTGATCAGAATGAGCAAGGTGGGAAGAGCAAATGCTTGAGGATTTGCTGCAGCTGGAGGACTGCAAGTGTAAAAGTCTCATTTTCAGCATCCAGTGCCCACCTCCTATGGCAGATTCCTTCCAAGTCCTCTTCAGAGGATGTGGCAAAATTTATTGCTTTTAAGATGGTACTGTTGATGTAGTGTCTGTGTGTAGCTTAGAGCACTCACTTGAAGTATGAGAGGTCTGAATTAATTTCTCTTGTCAGCCTGGGGACTCAATTCTGCGAATTCCAACTGTCTATTTAGAGTTGCCCTTGTTGTGAGGCTGGGATGAGGAGGGACATTATATTTGCCTGCTACTCAGACCTGCACTCCTTTTACAGGAGAGACCACAAGTGTCTTGCGACAAGCAAAAGAGAGTGTGAGGGGGAGCCTGCCACACCGTAGCCCAGTGTTCAGGAGGCAGGGCAGAGTTGTAGGTTGCAGCTCCTGCATCCTCAAACTACATGTACATTTTACAGTAAATGGATGGATAATAACCTGAAATAATTCCCAGATGTGACTGCATTTTCTAACTGTCCCATGTTGGCTTAATTACTGTTATCAGGCTCTTTCACAGCATTTAAGATCTGAGGTTTTGGATTCCAGTATTGTTAAGAGAGACTTAAGGGAGGCTGCTCGGCCTGGACTCTTTTGCAGAAGTAGGCTGTGACAGGAATAGTCAGGTCAGGTGGGCAGGCACTGTGGTCCAGAGTTAGATGATGGAAATTAAAGGACAGTCTCCCAAAGCACAACACTTAGCTGTAACCCCAGGGGGAGGTGGATAAACTACCCAGATACTTGTTTAGAAAGGCACTGAGGAGTAGAGTTTGTTGAGCGCGCTCTTAGGATGAACTGCTGAGCAATGTTTTTCATAAAGGAGGTCAAGGGTTTGACTATGGGAGGCAGTTTGGGTGAGTGACTATGAATCAATGTTGTTTATAAGGAGTGGGAGGAAGTAGAGTAAAATAAAACCAGTAGACTTTGTAAGAAGGAAAGAGTTAATTTCCTTGGTGAAGCTATACAAAGGGCTCAAATGCAAACTCTCCCACCTTGCAAAGACAGGGAACGCATATTGCATGCTCTTCATTGACCTCAAATGCAAGAAGAAACCAAACAAGAAGTGGGAACTGGGTCAAATGACTGAAGGCAAGTGTGAGTGAATGGAGTGCAAGGTTGTAGCTACAGAATTATAAAGGTCAAGGCACAAAACGAGATGTAACTAGCAAGAGAAATTGAGAGTTACAATAAATAATTTTTAGGATGTCAAAGTCTTTGCTTCACTTTCCCGAAAGGAGCTAATATGGTAGCTGACTTTGTATAAAATAATTCTTGACTAAAAATAATGTAACTGTTTGGACCTCTATGTCATCCTTCAGTGAAAACTGATACTGTGGACTCTTCTTTGTGTCATTTGAGAACCTTTGTGCCCCACATGAGAATCAAATTTTGTACTTGCATTTTGGCCTGACCAATGCAAACCATGGTTATTTGTGATGTTGTCTCTGCCTGCTTTACATTTTTCATATCTGACATGCAGTGTGCTTCCCAGAGGAGGTCTTATAATCTTATCTTTCTTCACCCTCAAGCTGTGTACACTTTTCCCCAGTTGGTGCACTGAGCCGGCTGAACTGCTCCTTCCCCCAGCATCAGTAGGATTTTCCAAAATAAATCTCATATCTGTCAATGGATTAACATGTTTAAAATGTGACTCATGGAGTGGATTAAAAAATTCAGGCATGTGTAAGAAGTTATAGTACCTTTCACTGCAGTAATGCCAGTTCAGATCAATCAGGATGCTGGTCACTGTGAGTTACCATTTGAACTGAGTGTGGTTAGAAACTCATGTAACGAATTTCCCTCTGGGCTTGATGGAGAGTTAGTGAATGGACTGAGCCATGCAACCAGTGCTATCTCATTTCAGGGAATAGAAAGATATACATCCAATTTAACTAGGACAGATTTTAAGACATTTGATAGAAATATATTGCGGTGCAGTGGGATTTCTTATTTTGTGCTTTTAAAGAAAAGAGGTGATGTTTGCTGAGGGAGCGGGAGGCAGAAATCCTAATATTGTCATTATTAGTCATAATTTTCTTCAAATGTGAATAATATGTATAACTTTGTTCAGTTCTACATCTCAGATGGCATAGCCCAGGGTGCTGATTGGTATCCACTAGGTATCTTCATGGGATAGTTGTGGATGCATCTGCTTCATATTGATCTCTATGGAGGGGGAATGGGACTGGTCTGCATGCACATGTGGGTTTTGTTCTGGTTTTAGTGCTCTTTTTTTTTTTTAAGGGACAGTTCCCTTCAAAAACCAATATTGTTTTCTTTGAAAGCATATTGTTCCTAACTAATGTGTTTTAGCCACTTGGAAAAATGAGTCACAGTTTATTTCCAAACCTTGAAGTGGTGGGTATGTGATTTTTTTTTTGCCTCCAAATTTCTGAAACCATTTCAAGTTTTGCAGTTCAAGTAAGGGCCAGAGAATCTACGACCCATATGAAAAGTCCAATATGCTGTTTTCTACTTCTTTTTTTCAGTTCAGTCATTCTTTTGCTTCTTCCTGGAAGTAATTGATGATATAGATTTCAGTGATGTGTAGTGTCCTCAAATAGACCTTTGCATTTGGAAAACACATCTGTTAAGGAGAGCAATTAGTGGTTATGTATTGGGTTGTTTTTAAGGTAATTCAGGTGTTTTTCTGTAAAGCTATTACCAAGGCTATAATTGTTTTGTCTGTCTTTCTTTCAGGACAACATTAACAAGCAAAATTGTTAGCAGAAACTAGAACTTACTCATAATCTAGTATACAGAAATTGAGACTATTGTGATAGTTTTGAGCAAAAGAGAATCCCAGTCTCTTTCCTGTGCTAGTAATTAGCTCTCCTGCTTCAGCTGAAGTCTTGTCTCACACGATAGTTTTCTCATCTGTGTATGTTATTATAATAGAAAAAATACTTAAGATTTTCAGACAGAAGATGATAAGTAAATTATCATCATTACCAGATTCGTTGGCTGCCTAATACTATGTTCAGGGACATTATTAGTTAAGTGGACTTCAGTGCAATAGTACTGAATACACACATGAACAGCTGGTATAGCAGGAGGTAACTGCGTATTTAAGTGTTTGCATGGATCCATGCTGGTCTTGTGGTAGCTGTGTGAACACTGACTTTTTTTCCCCACAAACTTCCAAAACTTCCACACCCCCTTGGATTTAGTTCTTTCACTTCTGTTATGAAAATAAACTTGGGGAAATGAACTTGGGAATTTGGTGTGCAGGGATTTTAAAAAGGGCATTTTAAAAGGCTTATTGAGCAAGTGGAGAACACAGGAGGAGAAACACAGTGTACACAGGGAAGACCTGACAGCTGGTGGGAGGGTTTAATGAGTGAGGGGCCAAGGATCCTGCTTGCCCGAGGAGCATGGCAACCAGATCCAAACTAATGCTGTAGAGTGGAAGCGTAATGACTAAATAACTATCTTGAGAGCCTAGAGGGTCTCTTCTAAGGCTGGAACTGTCTGAAGAGTGTGCTTCATGTGTTCTTGCCTATGGCTACCACCAGTTTCTAGTTTTCAGGTATTGGTCTGAGACAGAATCTGTTAAATACTATATCAAAGTTGAATGACCTTTGCTGGAAGGTAAATGCAATTTTTTCACCTTGTATGTTTGAATGGGAGAGCTCTGAATTAAAATGAAACACTTGCCTTATTAAGGGTTGAAAGCCAGTGCTCTAAGTGTCTGTGAAGAAATTAAAGGCTATGTGAGAACCTCTCAGAATCAAGGTTTAAAGAAATAATGTGGTAGAAGCAGTAGTTATGTTTTACTCAAAATCAGTAGCTCTTCTTTTCCAGAATGGAAGTTACTTTTTTTAAATGGCCTGTAACCTCATCAACTTTATCTTTCTCTTCATCTTTTGTTGTTCACTATTCTGTCCCCATTGGAAGCCCAAATGCTTCTGTCCCCGAGAGCGTCTCTTGCTAATGAAACAGTTTGTGTAGTGTTGGAACTGTTGTATTGGGTCAGGTTATTTGCTTGGTATTGCTCATGAAGTGAGCGATAATGGCAAAATTAGTGTGAATTTACTCTGTTATGCCTCGTTATTTTCCATTATGCAGATGTAGGTCAGACAAAGTGAAAGGTACGCAAGTTTTGGGTGTCTCTTATTCGTTCTACCTTGTCAGAGTTTCTCATTGACTCTGCTCCTTTGAGAAAACACAATAGAAGTGCCTCATTCTGGTTTTCTTCTGTCATCTCCACACAGGAGAGCCTTCACAAAGCTTCAGAAATGCCTGATGCTCACATGCTATGTGGACTGTGCCAGTGCCGGATGTAGCTTTTGTCCAGTCTTGTGTCCCTGAATTCTGAGGCTGAGGAGCCACTGCCATAAAATACTGAAGGTCAACATTACATTAACAGTGGCTTTGCTGAAAATTGTTTAATTCAGTTCTGGGTGATGGGTGACATTTCTAGAGGCTGAGTATAGCTCTTGCCTGGTTTTGTCTTCCACACAGAGGTGTATGGCAAAGCAAAATGATTCAGCTGGATGCAGTCAGTAGTTGTCTTGAAGCATGGGATTACCAGGTATTAAAAAGAGACTAGTTATAAAGAGTAAGACTAATAATAATACGAGAGTGTGAAAAGATGCAGAGAAAATGTATTTGGTATGTGTATATGTCCTTAGGCAGATATGTGTCTGTACAGATTTATTCCCATGTCACAGAATTTGTTGTTAGTGTTAGTCAGTGGAGGTCAATGTCTTCCTTGCCTGAGTTAACACTAGGAATTTTTTGTAGCGTACTGTAACTTCTGTTGAGGAGGCGGCGTCTTCCAGTGGTGTGCCAGTGTGTTGCACATATTTGGACTGGTTGTAATAACGCCATTAAAACGATAATTCATTGTTTTGATAATTACCAGAATCCAGTTGGTCTGAGGGTAGATATTTTTAACTTCAAATGCTTTTAAGAAAGGGAGACTTGGAACAGTACCTGCTAATGAATGGTTATTTCAGAGTTCTTGTTATTCAAAATTATGTTATTATTTTGCTATGCAGTCAGTGGTAATGGGGTTGTATATTTCATTAGTCATCAACACGATAGCTACTTGGTATGCTGTTAGTGTGCTAAGCAAATGGCATGGTTGGTTTGTATTTCTCTAATTCTCTTGAGAGGATATTGTGTTTTGTGGTATAGTGCTTTGTTCTGATGAATGTAGGAATGGTGTGCACCCTGCACTCATCAGTACTGGCAAAGTACCTATCAGCTGCACCTGCCACCTTGCCCTTCACTGCAGGCAGCTGCATCATATCAGAGAACAGGGCTGTGGACTTTCTGAGCAGCTTGGATTTAGGCATTTTGAAGGTAGACCTAAGAGAGAGAGCACTTGCACTGATGTGCTTGGGACCTGTACTTAGTTTTGTGAAGTTTTTTGTGAAACCCTTCCTGTGCTGGCTCTGCTAGAGTCATATCCAGAGTTCTTCATTTTTAATTCCTGAAGGTCAATGCTTTCTCTTTAAAAGTAGTCTTTGTAAATATTTTGGTAGTTTGCAAGTCTTTGTTGTATTGTTTCTTCACTTGAACACCCTGCCAAAAATGTTTTCCATATCAAGATAACTACTTTTTATTTTTATGGTTTCTTTTGAGTTTGATGGGGATTGAGGGTTTTTTGTTTGTTTTTGTTTTATCTTTTTTTAAATCTTGAACTGGTTTTCTACTTCCCTTCGCCCCCAGAGACTGACAGTGGCTTCCTCAGACTTCCCAGTTCTCACTTTCACCCTGATTAACTTTGAGTAAGGTTGGGAAAACATATTTTATTCTTGCATATTTTATTCTTCGCTATTTTGTTGCAGATTTTGACTTGAACTATTTTTGGCATTGGAGCAAGTTTACAGACTACGTGCAGTGTGTACTGACCTTCACTGGTGTGACCGGTTACATCACTTACCTCTGGCTTGACTCAACTCTCTTTGTGGAAACGCTGGGCTTCCTTGCAGTTTTCACCGAGGCAATGTTAGGCGTTCCCCAGCTCTACCGTAACTACCAGAACAGATCTACAGAAGGAATGAGGTATGGTGTTTGTCTTGTGTAAAACAAGTAAATGTGTGTAGGTAAATTTTTGTGTAGTGCGGGAATACTTTTCTAGGCCGGACAATGTCATCTTTCTGAATTTTACTTGAAAATACAGCAGCTGTTGGGAGTAGGAATCTCTGTCTTTAGGAGCTGATGCAGCACTGCTAAAGGCAGTGGGAGCTTCATTACACCTCTGAGGTCTGACTCATTGTCCAAGTCCAGCTGGACAGTTCCAAGGTGAAACATGCTTCAGTAAAATAAATTTGTAAAGCTACTGCTGTTGCCGTTAGCAACATATTGTAGTTCAGCTCAAGCTGTCCTACACTGTTAATTATAAATATGGACTAAAAAGAGCTTGTATATCAAAAGTAATAAAGAGGAAGAAAATATTAGGCTGGTTTATTACCTTCATTGAAGGAGCTGTTGGAAATACTTCCTGTGAATTTCCCTTCCTGTGCTTGCTTCTCTGTCTAAAAGCATGTCAGAGACCCCAGTCCTGGAAGCACTGGAGGGAGCATGTAACAGTCCAGCCAGGCTACTCAAAGGACTAAGTTTATGAACTTGTGTGGATATTTGCCAGATGGGTCTAGTTGATCCCCTTAGCTCTGTGCAGTTATTTACGGCTCAGTGTAGAAATAACATGCATATGGATGGCTGCACTGTCAGAAGCAACTGAACTTGTGAACCTCTGCCCATCACCTGGATCATAATGTCTGCCTGCCAGACATGCTCTTAGCAAGCCTCAGTGGCAAAGTAGATGTCAAATGTCTTTATGCCTCATGGGGAGAACAGTAATAATTAAGTTGTTCTCTTTAGCAATCTTTTGAACAATTATCATATCCTGCTTGGAGGTGATAACTTTTTAAACCATGGTAGTTATATCAGCTGTGGTACAAGAGTGGGGCCAATGTCCCTGATAAACATCACAGCCTTTACTACTGCCAGAGAAAAGGTTGTTTGGAGGTCCTCATGGTTTGGCCTAGAAAAGAATCAACATGCAACTATCTCTGAGTTGGGGCAGAGTGGGACACAGAAACTGATATGTTAGGTCTATTTCTGCTTTAGCAAATAATGCCTTTCCTAAATGTAAACTGGTAAAACAGAAATGGAAAATAAGGTTACAGTATCTGGTCATTCTGATCTGCCGGACTCCTCAAACGTTGTGTTGTTTCTGAAAGAAGGTGACAAACAAATAACCCTACAGCACCCCCCACCTTCAGTCACTCCTTTTTGTTTAAACCAGAAGCTGAGGATATGTCATGCTTGAGGTTGCAATCATTTTCTGATAAACAAGCTTGAGGACTAGAGACCACGAGACAGGTAAATGGGATAGGTGGCTCTGGTGGCAGGCAGTTTGCCGTTTGGGAGTACATTGTAAAAGGGAACCCATCATCTTGTCTCATTTTCCTTTTTGTAGCATTACTGCTACTAGGTCCTGTAGTTTCCTTCTGTGTTCTCTGAGAGAGCAGAGACCAAGGAAGTTGGAAAGAGATGGAAATAATAAAAGCAGAAAGGAGATGCATACTGAGTAACAGCTTTGTGGAAGGAAGGTAGTGTATGCCCTGGTGGACTTGTAATTGAAGAGTGGAAATTTTTCCATGATTAAGCAGAACTAAGCCAGTAAAGGAACAGAAATTTTCACTATGTGAAAATTTTCACTAATTTGTTAATTAATCTGATTACTTTTGGATTTAGTACTTATAGAAACTTAGAGCTCTGTTCAAGTACTTTTGAATATTTGCAAACCTACATAGTACAGTCATAGTTCTATTAATTATGGTACTAACCTTAACAGAAGTGATTTTTTAATGAACTGTGGTACAAGTTAATAACTATCAAGGAAATAATCACTTAATCTTCATTGAGTTTAAGAACTAAGCTAGTTTTGTCCTGACACCTAGTAAAAGACATTAGTAGCTGTCAGGATGGATTAGGATCATGAGTATTATTATGTTTGTGTTGGTTAGAAAAATTAAGAAAGTGACCTTAAAACTTAGGATCTTTGGAATATAAGAGACATCCTGTTATATGGGAAAAATAAATCATGAGGTTAGAAGATTACTCATCCCTTGTAATTTTTTTTTATATTATGTGGTATAATATTTCAAGATCTTGATATCAAAAACACCTTCTCCTCCATCTTCCAGAAGGCAGAGATGCTGACTCTGCCACAGTTGGGATCTGATGCTCCTCATCTCACTAACTGCTTTTGCTTTGTAACCAAAACCATACGGACAAGAAGTTTGTCTGCCATTTATTTTTGTGTCTCCACTCCTTCTGAGATACTTGCCTCAGTTCATTTCCCCCTTCTAATAAATACTTCCCTCACTTGCTTTCCCCTTCTAATAAACTGCAGTCAAAAGGCAGCATTCAATGTGAGGCAGTGGAGGTGGAAGAGTTGCCTCTGGATGTGGCAGCCGCTGCACACATGTAGGGACCTGCTGGTCAGCTCATTGTGAGAATTGCATTCTTATGCAACAGCAGCTTTTCTGCAGGGGAGAAGTGTGTGCTTTTATGTGGAGGTGAAGAGAACCTCATCTCTATGGGAGGCACAGGCATAGGCTCATGAAGGCCCTGGTGTGATTATGCAACCTTCATAATCCCATCAGACCTCCCTCTGTCAAAGTAGGAGGGTGGAGGGTGTTCCTCTGTATGCCTGTGACAAAGCTGTTGGTGTACACAGGGATGATTTAACCTTGGAACTGCTCAAGGGTAGATTTGCTTCAGGACACTCTGCTGTATTGCATTCCTGGCTTCTGCCCTGCCCTGCTCTGTTTCACTGAAAGTTTTTCATAAAAGATCATCAAAATCACCAGGCAGTGACCCTTTCAGACTGTCAGCTGCAGCTCCAACCCAGTGAAGAAACAGTTTCTTTTCAGTCACTGCTTGGAGTTCGGAGCTGCTGAATGGCAGAATCTCCGCAGGTCCATGGAAGAGGTCTGGCAGTAGGACAGCTGGGCTGCATATCTTGAAGTCTCAGAAGTCACACTGCAGGTGATACTCAAATATGCCCATCAATGGTTAACTTGGAAGCATGTGACTCCAAAAAGCAAGGTCCTATTGCAGAGGTTGTTGAGCTCCTAGTGTGCACTGTTGTCTCTTTCCTGGCTGCATGCTGGGTGCAAAGGTAGCATGTGCAGTGCCTGGCTATGGGAGCTATTTCTCAGGTCTCCCTTCCAACCCATGGCTGGTTTTCAGTCTGCTTAAAAGGAACCTTGTTTCTGCACATCCTGTATCTGTTGCTGATATTGGATCAAAGGCTCAAAGCTTTGCCACCCAGAGACAACAGGCACAGTCTGTTATGTATTGCTTCTGTATTATCTGCTTATGTATTGGTATGAGCCTGTCTTGAGCAATCTGGACTAAAAAGGCTGAATGATGAAAATCTCAGTTTTGCATTCAAACAGATTATTGTATGATGGAATAAAGAAAATAGTGCCTCCTGTGACAGGACTGCATTGATTGTGGTAACTATACTGTTTTAAAAACCACAAGTCACTGAAGGAGAAACAGTCAGCATTTATTGTCTCAGAAGCTGCTGGAGCCAACAGTTGAAAATTTTAAAGATGCTTTTCCATTCAGAAATGTTTTATGAGGTGCGCTGTAACTGTGAGCTAGTTAGGAGCAGGTGTTTATCTGAAATGTATCCGGTGAAATAAGTGCAGTGTAAAGAGGTATGAAAGCAAAAAACTATATTAAATGTGTATTCTGAAATATTATTTACTCATTTCCTCTAATATTAAAAATATGAGAAGACAGAATTTCTTAATGAGATAGAATTTTGTTGTGGGGTGCTTTTATTTAGTGCTGCTGTATAGCTTTTTCCTTTATAAGATGTGCAGCTCCCTGTATCATTTTTGAGAGGAACTTTTGACTTTTGAGGACAGAGTTCATTGCAGAGACGAATCTTGGCTTTATTCAAATTCTGTGAAGATTAATGCAAGCTGCTAGATTTTTCTGCCTATATTGGATTAGCCAGGTGCTGAAGGCTTTCTTTGGGACTGGCTAACCAATGTCTGACCATTTCCTCTAATGAGATTTTTAGATTTAAGGAGATTGGGCAAGTTCTGTAAAAATGCCACTTCTGTGGCATTTCTTGGGACTTTTTAGCCTGCAGGAATTTTTGACCAGTGAATAGGTAAAGCAGCTCCGGTGAGTTACTTCCTTTGGTGTTATGATGTTTAAAAGAAAACAAACCCCTAAGCTAAAGAGAAATAGCAGGAGTTGTGGATGTTTCTGCTCAGGCACTAGCTATGCATTAGCCTCTTATCTAAAGAGTAAATTCAGTCATATGCAATGGACAGAGCAACTTTGTTAGATATTTGTGCTACTTTGGGGATCTTCAGTAAAGGAAAAAGCGAAAGTAACTGGAAAAGGACTTAAAAAATACTAAAAAGAAGGAAAGTTAAAAGAGTACAAGGCAAGCAATGGCAATATTGATTCCCCCTCTTAGTTCCTGTTTCTCATTGACAGAAATTCCATGAATGAGAGCAAAATCAAAGAAATAGGAGTAGAGATAATGGATGCCTGCGTGAGAGATTTCCTTTTCTGAGTATGCCATGTACATAAAGCAGACGCTGGGCAGTACAATGATGATCTGAGCTAGTAGTGTGTTGTGCTTGCTCAGGGACTAACACCAAGGAAGCTGCTGAAGAGATAAAACTGTTTCTCTCAGGCTTTGGAGTTGTAGCCTCCAGATGCTAATATAACAGTGTCTACTCTTAAAATAGCAGTGGCTATATATATATTAAACAGCCAGTGGAAGTGTGAGAAGTGGGAGCCATTTAGTTTAAAAAAAAAAAGAAATGCAGAATGGCTCTGTGGGTTCAAATCATCTGACGCAAGAGAAAAGCAGTTTTTCATTACAGAATTGTATAGACGATCATAAGGGACTAAATTATAAACAGAAGGTGGTTTTCAAGAGAGTAATTAGGAACTAAAAGGTAAATCTGGGACCCTAGCAAATGGAAAAGTCAGTCTTACATGTGAGCCAGAAATACATTGAGTAAATGCAAACTGATTAGCACGATTAAAAGTGATTTGTACTTATATTTAATGTTATATAGGCCATTCCTTGGTTTCACTGCCTTTCCTATTGCACCAAGTTAATCAAAACAGTCTATTAGTGTGCTTACAAATTGCCTATTTTAAACTATTATTATCGTTTCCTGTAGTTCTGTGATTGTGTTAATGTCTTCCTAAATGCTCATTCTGTCTACTCAGATCTTTAGTTTTCTCCGTTGGTCTGCAAAATCATTGCCATTGCTTCTGAGGCTCCAGCCAGCATTCATAGAGTTTTCTGGGGCAGTTTTACTTGTTTCATTGTTTTGCTTTGACATTTCTTCTTTCACTCCTGTGGCTCTGATCAGCTGGTTACTGTTGTCCTTTATGGTGGCCTTTATATAAAATAGTCTGGAGTTTCTAATTTTTGGACTTTGCATACACATCTACATTTGCAGGTGTTTGGGGAGTAATCAGTAAACAATTTCCATGGCTGGATGGACCAAGTTTTGGTACAACAGTAAGGCTTACCACTTAGAGCTTTTCTTCTTTCTTCCCCTTTTCATTTGACGTTCTTATAGATATCATGAACATCAGATTCCCATCCTGAATCTCTCTGTTTTAGAGTTAAGAGGATGAATAAAGTGGTCTCCAGCCCTCGGAAGATTTCTAGTTTCTTCTGCCTTTGCAGTGTTACTGCATCAGGAAAGTAAACACTCTTGGTCTCTCTTCAGTGCACTCAGAATTGGAGCAGAGTCCTTCCTGTCAGCATGTGAACAGATAGATTGAAATCATTTTGTTCTGATTTCAGGAAGCAGACAGATTCTCACCTCTTCTCCAGACCCTCTTCTCAGTCACAGCAGACCTATGACCTCTCTTGCCTTTAATCACATGCTTTTTTCCCTTCCCTGTTCAGTGCTCTATGTTCAAGGAACTGCACTTTCTGTTTTCCTCTCTGCAGACATGTGGACTGCAGGTTACTGTGCTGGAGTCAGTACTACATTGACCTCTGTTCTTGCCTGCTGTTTCTCCCCAGAGCTGTACTGCAGCAGCACAATATGAGGCTCCAAAGACAGTACTTTGTGTCCTGTGCACTCAACGCCTCTGAGAATTAAGGAAGAAGCAGGTGGAAAAACACAGGAGGGAGTGGGAGACCTTTCTTCCCTCACTTTCTCTGCACTTGTGGTAGTGTGAGCAGCAATATCTACTTTGATTGTAGTCCAGATTGTTTGCACAGTGTGGACTGCTAAAGCTCTTGCACATATTGAATGTCTTTCTCATTTCTCTTCCCCTGGCACATTGTCCCATCACTTCAAAAAAGTAAATTCAAAGTAAATTACTTCAAACCAAACACATTTGTCTTTTACAAATAGTTCAATGCTTCTTTGCAATAATAAGAATAAAGCACTGCTGGCATGTCTAATCAGTGCTTTCTTCTGTTGGTGCTTTTCTCTGTGCCATGAAAATTTGAAATACAAGAGAGAATTTATTGTACTTCTGTTGCATTCTATTAACATTTCGTTAAGTTTGGACACTTTTCTGGGAGCAAGGAAGTGTCATGCAAGATATTTTGCATAGTTGAGGTTGGGTCTTGCCAAGTCACAAAAGGTCAGGGTTGAGCTTATCATGAAGGCACCTGAAAGATGAAACTATTCTAAAAATGTCTTTTTTCTCTGTTACCTAACAAATCTGGGAACAAAAGTGACTCAATTCTTGAAATTCCAGCACCTGTATTGTTTTGCCAGAGTTCATCACATCCAATTGTGTAAGTGGGATAAGTTATCTCCTTGTGTGGTTGCAGAAGTGTCTCCCTCAGTGCAGTGGTATTAGAAGTAGGCAATGGAAGTAAAGTGAGATTTTGATATGAAGAAATGTAGATTGAGATGCAAGCATACAAATATCCATAATGGTAATACTGCCTGTGGTGAAGATCTGTAAAATGAGCAGAGCGGTGATTAATTTAAGTGGTTGATAGATGAGCAAGAACAGCACGAAAAAGATACTGGTGGAACTTTGGCCGAGAAGCAACTTTGCAGGGTGGACAAGAGACTTTCTGTTACAAGTTGACCTGCAACAGTGCATTTGGTCCCCTGCTCCTGAGACACAGATGAACAAGCAAACAGAAGAAGAAGAGTGGGAAGTGCAGTGACTGACATGTTGGATGATTTGCCCGAAAACTGAGACAGAGGAGGAAATGTTGGTAGCATTCTCAAGTGGGATGTAGAAAGAAACAAAATTAGTCAGAAAACCCTGTTTCAACAGTGCTCAAAAGTAGTGTTTTCATTTATTCTGGGGAGGATGGCTGGGAATGATACATGTTCACATAGGGAAAGGAATTACATGCCAAGCAAGATGCCCTGGCATTGTCAGAAAAGCTTTCATGGTAGTGGTGGAAGTTCTGTCCCTTCAGATACTAAATCCTCTATTAGAGAATTTCCTAAAAGAGGATTCATAGTGTGCAAAGGGGCAGATGGTAGGAGTTTGGCAATCAATATAGGCTAGGGGATGTCTGTCATTTTTGAACTGCAAAGACCCTACTTGGCCTGAAATTTTAAGATTTGTGTCATGCTATTGTGCATGGGATGTGATTGTGATGCTTTTATTTTCATACAGCATTCAGTTCTGTCCACAGCAGGGCTTTAAAGTGCTGCTCTGCAACTGCTGTAGGTCAGTGGTAATGCTGCACATGGGAAACGGATCAGAAAACATTGGTTTGTGGTGGCACCTTCTAACAAAGCACAGCCTTCCTGCAGGGCTTTCCTTTGAGAACAGCACACAGGTGCATGGTGTATCACTGTCGCCATGAACTTCACTCCGTGTGTGCATGTGCATGTCAGAGGAAAGGGCATTTCATACAAAGACTTAGGCACTGACATAACTTCACATAGACCTTGCAGGGGATTATTTCATTGTGATGTAAAGCGGTTTTGAGAAGGATGTGAGCTTTGTTTCTTGCAAAGATCTAACCTTATTTCCAGGCAGTAAGCCGACCAGAAGGTAGGACTTTGTCAATGAGTGATCAGTCTTATTTTTACACACTAATGTGTTTGGGGTTTTCATTTCTCCAGTGTTCTATTAGAATGTGAGAAGCATTTTACTAGCTCAAGGATGTGATTAATTCATAAAAAAGTAATGACTCTAATATTGTTAGATTTTGTCCTTGGCGGCACTGGGTTTGGAGACAACCCTGAACACTAATAATCTAGAACAAGATAAGCACTGGAGATAAGGCCGTTTTCTTGTACCGAAGTGATAGATACAGGTATTGAATTGGAATATGAAAAGTGTGCTCAGGCTATGTACTGGTTACTGCATGAAGATGAAGGGAAGGGTGTGCTCAAATTACCTCAAGTTAAATTGAATAAAGAGTCAGATGATTTCTTTGTTGTCTAGGTCAGGAAGAAAGGAAAATTTAAAAGCGTTATGATTTGAGCCTTGGGATACACAGCTGTGCTGAAGCAAAGCTCTGTTTTCTCCTGACTTTTATTACATTTCAAACTGAATGTGTCCCAAGTTATTTAGAACTAGAGAAGGAAATACACTGAATGGTGTTACACGGGGACACTATTTTGCCATCTCTTAACACTGATGCTATGGGGCACAACAGTGGTGTTCCCTGGCAGCGAGAAGGCTGCAGCAACCTGAGTATGGGGGGCCTATTTTTCCTGCAGGGAAGTGAGCCATGGGAAGGAGTGCTGCTTCTTGGGAATTGCTGCCAGATGACTGCATGGAAGCAGGGGCATGGGGATGGCCCTTTCACCATCCGCCCACCTCTCGGTGGATGGTGTGATGACCCAGTGATGGCAAGGTGACTGATTCAGCTAGCTGTGCCAAGCAGCTGGAGAGGAGATGGGTGGCATGAGAGCATCTAGATCATCATTAGCCAGCAGCTGTGCCTAAAGCTCCATTGATTGTAACGCCTTGAGTGGGAGGTGAGAGACAGAGAAAGGAAGACACATATTCCAGAACAACTTTGTGAGTGACATGCTGAGGGGTGGTGTAATTTAGGTTTGCTTTGCTCCATTTGCATTAAGATGACATTTCTGTGTGACATGGGCAGCTGACTGAATTTCTGCGAACAGTGCAGAGCATGATTTGCTGCACTGGCACCTGAGGAAAGCCACTCCCTGGCATGGCAGCAGGTCTCAAAGCTTCCAGATCTTCCAGCAGAAGCAGAGCCTGTCTCATATTTGTTCGTGCTACATGTCTGAGTAGACTTGAGCTTTGTAGTCTGGCCAGCATCCATTGTTACTCCTGCCAAGAAGGGTACTGATGTGATTTGTGGTTCAAGTCTTTCCTCTAATCCACAGAAGAGATTTATTTTCACACCTGCTGCCCTTCTTTCTGCAACACAAGTTGTACAGTACTAGAAATATTTTGTAGTTGTTAAGGGTTACCAGTTTCTGGACTCATACAGACTAAACTTTGAGCATAGCCGCTTGAAATAGCCAGAGGCCATACCAGTGATCCTGGACTATCCACCAGCCCCAGCCCTATTTGAGGTGTCTTGTCATTTCCCCTGCTTTGACTCTGCTTTAACAGACATATTCTAACAAACATTGGCTTTTGGGTGAGTGTGCTGATAAAATGCCTGCCACCCTGCTGCTCTTAGGAGTTTAGAAAACAAGATATTCATGAGGAAAAATAATTGACAAATACCTGTTTACCCTATTTTTTCCATAAAACTTTGTTGTTTATTTGTGACTCTGCATAAAATGCTTGTATTAAAAAAGCAGCCACTAACAATCACTTTAAATTGCATGGTCATGCATCTGTTTGCTTGATGGTGTGCCAGAGTGAAATCCTCAGTGTTGTCTTTCCTCAGTGACATGTACAGTCCTTGAAAATGACAGGAGCTTTTGGTTAGTTTGTGCTTCTGTTGCAGCCCTCTGCTCATGGATGCAGCTTCAACACAACTGCTTTAGCTGGGTTCCAGAGATCCAAAATAAATCCTGGATGTCTCTTACAGCATGCTTCTCAACTCCTAGTAGCATTGCAGGGCTGGACAAATGGTTCCCTCTGGAGATGGTCAGTGCTACCCCAGCCTCAGGGAAATTGTTGAGAAGTGAGGTAAGGCACTCTCACCGAAGCAGAGCACGTAGGACTGGTAAACATTTTCATGCTTGGATTCCCAGCTGGCTGTGCAGTATTTAAAAACAAGATCTATGCTTGCTCACACAGAAGGACCTTTCTTAGGGTATGCACATTTAGTTTGCAGATTTTCACACTTCAGACACTATGGATATCTGATCCAAATGATTTCTTTTTTTTTTTTCTTTCAGTGTTTTTTGGCAGGCTAAACAATTTGGTTAGCATCAGGAGAGCTTTTTTGTTAGGCTTTTGTTACGGCTTCTTGTTAGGGACAAATGCTCTATTTATTAATTTATGTTTGTTTTGTACAGTGTTGAAAATACCATGGCATTCAGGTCTCATGTTTTCTGGTCTGTGTTTCATTATTGAAGGCAAGCCAGCCTCTGATTGAAGTGCAGTGTTATGGATGCTTGCTGTCTTCTCTAAGGAGACCGTTTTGGAGCTGCAAATGGGAGCTGAAAGTTCTCCAAAGTCAGGATGTTATAACTGAATCAGCTTTCTCTTTCAGAAGTCCCCAAGCAAATGGCTTGTGGGAGGTAACAGCTTAAATGGTTGCAGGAGAGATACCTTCTGTACCCTCTTCCTTGCTTCCCAAAACCAAATGCAGTGTTCAGAATTGACAGGCTGTTTCTATATGGACTGTATTCCTGAAGGAAATACTAGCTTGTCAGCTCTTAAATGATTTTATTCTGCTTTTATATCCCCGATCATTTAAAGAACTGTCACCATTTTTTAACATGTGAAAGTGAAGTACTAATATATGAAAAAATGTCTGAAACTATGGCAATCTAAAAAGTCACATTTTTTTTAATCCAGCAAATTCAGCACCACCTGTGTCTTGGTGTAGCACTTCATTGTGATGTGGGGAAGTTGTGGTCAGCTTCCACAAATACTTGAACAAAAAGAGTCCAGTTGCCTGAGATAGAAAAAAAACCAACAAACCAACAGACTCTCAAAGGAGATAAAGGCCAATAAATTCTACTATTTTTTTCTGTTACTGAAAGTAATAGTATTTTTGAGTTCATTGACTGAGCACAATTAGCACTAAGTTTGTGATTGTAGCAGGATGTAATTACATTAGGGCAACACATACCTCCTGTTATTTGTGCTGAAATTCTAGACAGAATTTCTCAATGGATGTCACAGTCTAATGTCTGATTCTTTTTGTGTCTTCCAGCTTGCAGGGTATTTTTCTGTTGTGTGTTAAGCTACAAACGCGCAGAGTCATAACACTGATGTGAGAAAATTTAGAGTGCAAATAGGAAGCAAATGCTGCTGTGTCTGTGCTCAGTACCAGCCCATGTTCTGCAGATTGCTGCTCTGCAGCTCTGCTAATGTGCTACTGTTTGTATCTTATTTTTATGGATGGTTACAATTAGTCTTAAGACCAGCTGGTTTACCAGGGAGGAGGAAGAGAGGGCTTCATGTCTCATATTTTTTTATAAGATCCTTTTTTCAGTAGGTTTTGCTCCTTCAGATTGGTTTAATGACCAAGAAGTGACTAATATTGAGCAGAGTGTGCAAAGACTCCAGTGGAAAATCTAGACACTTAAGAATCTCACAGCCAGGTTTTGAGCACAAGGATGCTGAAAAGTTTTGATTTGACTAGCATTAGTTCTGGATGAGGGGGTTCAGCCTAAATATCCAGCTAATCTCATTGTTCTGTAAAGTACTCAGCCTCTAGTACAGTTCCTTCTCCTCGCAGAAAAGCAACAGAAAGTTTTGGATTTTTTTTTCCCTTTTGAGTGCATTTTGCTCTTTTTAAATCTGAATAATTTCAGGAGTGTTCTGTAAAAATTGTGGTTCATTGACTGGCTGCAAATACAGTGTACTAACAGGTGCTTTTTACTTCTAGTTTGCTGTCACTACAGAATTAATACATGATAAACAAGGAACCTGAATGAAGCAAGTTGTTCTTTGAGAAAAGTGAATGCTATTTCCAGCATGCCTTTTATTTATTTAGCAAATGAAGTGTACAGTGTCTTTATGGAATCTGCTATCAGTGGCAGAGAACAGCAGCACTGTAAAGCATTTTTACCCTGTTGAAAACTAGCATTTAGCAATGCACCCCTAGTCTAATGTCTCATCAGAAGTGATGGTATCTTTCTCAGAATTACTTCCAACAGCAGAATAAATAAATACGCTTTCAGATTTTAAGAGCAGTTGAAAAATACCAGCTTTTCCTCTTTGTGGTCAACTGCAATTTACAGAGACTCGACAGTGACTTTTACTACATTAGCAACTCCTTGTAACAAGCTCAACTGTAAGGAAGGCGCTTGCTTTTAGCACATTGGTTGTCATTGGATACTGCAGTACTGATTTATGTTACTGGGAAATGCTATTTTTACCGCAAGTCTGCTTCAGCCTCTGGCAATACCAGCTATTTTGGCACAATTCCTGCCTCCTGCCCCTCTAGTTGGCATCTCTGTTGTCACACAACCAATTGCTGCCATTTATTTATTTATGCCTGCCCAAGTTGCTCCATGGCACTGCTCATCCCTAGCCCGCTCACTCATTTGTGCTAAGAGGAGTTGTGCTGTCCTACTAGACCGTATCCTATGGATCAGCAAGGTGAGCATTTCCTGCCTTCAGTGTTTCAGGAAAGAAATCAGTTTATTTACTCCTAAAATCTGCTTAGCTGTGTAGCCAGTGCTGCACAGAACACCTTTGCTCTACACGGCTTTGCAGATACAGCGTGAAGTTGATGTTTGTGAGATAGGCTGGGAAGTTTTTGCTGCATTCAACCTCCTTGTGCTGTGATGTCCAGTCTCAGACAGTGTTGATGGTTGGCGCTCTTACAGCAAAGCCTCATCTATATTAACAGCACAGCATTTCCTCTTGCACAGTGAAGCCAAGGGCCAGATGTACGCCAATGGACAGCAGTTTGCTAGCCAGCAGCACCTGGCTTTGCAAAAGATCAGAGCCACATAGAGGGCTTGTTCACCAACTATTGGCAGCCTGCATTGGAGCTGCTGCTCTGTCATGTGGCTCTCTTGGAGACTCAGACTGTTACTGTGATCCCACAGATTTTCCGTCACATGGCATGCTGAGTCCTGCAGGGGAAAAAAGCTGAGACTGAAGGGTTGTCACCTACGGTGTATTTGTAGCTTGTATAAAGTGAGTCTCACATGTCTTACAAGAAGGGGCTGGAGCTTCATTCAGCAAATGGAGGTTACAGCAGAGCAGTGGAAGAAGGGCTCAAGTGTGTTCTCTGTTTTTTCCTCTTTATTCCCCACAACCAACTGAAAACTCGATTTCTTTTGGGCAATAAACCCCTCGCTTTCTACACAGAAACTGCTCTTTTCTCCTCCGGGTCAGGTAAGGGGCTACTATCTTCCGAAGGTAGATTGTTTTCTTTTGTTTTCTACCCCAAAATTAAGAATAAATACAAGAATTATCTCTCTTCCCCAAGTGAGTAGGTTAAGTTGAGAAGCTGTGGACAAAACCTGGCTTTTCTGTCCTGTGTGGCATCCTGAAATGCTGCAATAGCTGGAAGTATGAAAGCAGTGATGGTGCATCCATGTGAACAGTCACGCGTAGTCATGCATGCACTGTTGCATTATTGTGGATGGCATCTGTGTATGCAGCGAGGATAAAGCAATTGCACAGCCCAAATAAAAGGGGGGAGGACTGTTACTGTTGTACCCGAGTATCTGTACCCGACGTGGCAGAAGCCATTTTGATGGTGTAAACTTCATGCAGCCCTTCTCCCAGCCTCCTGAAGCACGGGCCTGTGATGTGGTATTGGGGGCAGGGGCAGCTCTGTTCCCCCCTGAGATGCCACACAGACACACGATGGGTTTCTCAGTAAGCTGAAACTTTCAGGCTGTGTGTGCAAACAAGTGCTGGTTGAGATGGAGGAGAACTGACAGCAGTTGTAGCTTTTCCCCTCCCTAGGGCAGGCAGCGGAGGAGAGAGAAACATTCTTAATTGGAGAGGGCACTGGGGGCATTCAAGGATGCCTGCAGACATTACAATGATGAGGTGAGGGCCTTGAGACAGTGCACATCTCTTCTGCTCATTCCCTAGCTTCTTTCTTGTGGTGGGTTGACCTTGGCTAGACACCAGGTGCCCACCAAGTCACTCTATCACTCCCTCTCCTGAACTGGACAGGGGGAGAGAAAAATTAAAGCTTTGTGGATCAAGATAAAGGAGAGAGAGATCATTCACCAGTTACCATCACAGGCAAACCAGACTCAGCTCATGGAAATTTATTTAATTTATTGCCAATCAAAATCAGAGTTGGTTAATGAGAAATAATACAAAATCCTAAAACACTTTCTCCCTACTCCTTTCTTCCCAGGTTCATCTTCACTCTCAATTTCTCTATCTTTTCCCCAATATTGGCACAGGAGCATGGGGAATGAAGGTTGTGGTCAATCCATTGCACATTGTCTCTGCTACTTCTTTCTCCTCAAGCTCTTCCCTTGCTCTGATGTGGGTTCCCTCCCATGGGAGACAGTCCTCCACAAACTTCTCCAACACAGGTCCTTTCTATAGGTGCTTTCCAGGGCGTGCAGTCCTTTGGGAATGGACTGCTCCAGTGTGGGTCCCCCATAGGGTCACAAGTCCTGCCAGCAAACCTGCTTCAGTATGGGCTATGTTCTCCAAGGGGCCACAGGTGCTGCGAGGAGCCTGCTTCCCATGGATGCAGCTTCCTTCAGGACACATCCACCTGTGCCAGTGTGGTGTCCTCTATGCTCCACAGGTGGATATCTGCTCCACTATTAACCTCCATGGGATGCAGGGGGACATCCTGCCTCACTGTGGTCTTCACCGTGGGCTGCAAGGGAATCTCTGCTCTGGCACCTGGAGCACTTCCTGCTCCTCCTTCTTCCCTGACCTTGGTGTCTGCAGAGTTTTTTCTCACATATTCTCACTCCTCTTTCTGACTGAAATTGCCATTGCTCAGCAATTTTTTTTCCCCCCTTCTTATTTATCTTATCCCAGAGGAGCTACCAGCATCGCTGACTGGCTCAGCCTTGGCCAGCAATGCGTCTGTCATGGAGCCAGCTGGAATTGGCTCTATTGGACACAGGAGAAGCTTCTAGCAGCTTCTCACTGAAGCCACTTTGGTAGCTTCCCTCCCCTCCAACCTTGCCATGAAAACCCAGTACAACCCTGAACACCCTTGTCCAAGGCTGTACTTCTCTGTCTGTCCACCCCAAATCCAGGTAGTTTCCAAGAACTTTGTCCCAGGATCCCAGTTCTCTTCCATTCCTGTAATTTCCTGCCCTGCTCCAGTCTCTTTTTCTTAACCCCTTCTCATCTGCCTAGTCTCTCTGCTCCTCTCATGTTTCCTTGGCTTTCCCCTGGGGCTCTTCATTGCCTCTTCTCACTACTTCTTCCTTGCTAAGTGTTTTCAGTTATCCCCCTTGCCTTTAGGTCTGTGCTGGACATGGCCCTTTTGTCCAGTCCCAGCCTCTCCTCCGGAGAGGAGCCAGTGTCCCCACAGTCACTGCTCTGCACTAACCCTAGACTCTGAGAGTACTGCATTTACCCTGGGCAGCTGCACTACTAAGGTTTTGTGGAACATCAAGTGGTTTTATAGTCTTATTTTGCGTTTTTATAGTACCTTGGTGATTTGCAGGTTTTCTTTTCTGTTTTGTCCAAGCTACTGCACAGATGAGGATGTATATTTTTTGGTTCAGTTACAGACCTGTGGTGCTAGGTCTTTAAACTGTTATAATTTTAAAAATCATTTTTGCCAAGGCAAAATTGATATTTTCCTGTTTATAGAGCATTGTCATGTCCTAGTGAGACCATCAGGCATGATGCTGATTTCCTGGAGTGTCTGAGCTGAAGAGCAGGCTCTGGAACATGCGAAGGCTATTGGAGCATTCACCAAGTTACTCAGCACAATGCTGAGTTCGCAGGTGGCTTCCTAGCAAAACCCAGAACTGCTTTGGCAAACTCAGCACAGCATGTGATGCAGCTAGAGGTGTGCCTCGAGTGCTTGGCTCCTATGGTGCTGCTGAACTGTATGTGTCCATAAGGTTTCCTCCAGTGATTATTCTTTCTTTGTGAGAGTAAACTCTTGTAGGCTGCACATCTTCTGACTGTGTATTTTCTCCTCCACATGTGCGTTGCACCAGGGGCTCACTTTTAAAACCCAACGAAGTTTCTTCATGGGGAATATGTGACAAATATCCTTCCACATTAAATTCCTATTCAGATATTTCACGGCATCTCTTAATTGCCTTTCTGTCAAAAGTGAGCAGTTAAGTTGACCTGACAGTTTTAACATGTGGTTTTAGTGAGGATCTCCTGCCATACCAGGACAGATTCATAATTAAATTGTCATCAGTTGCCCAGAAAACACTGGTAAGCTTAAGTTCAGAGGCGAAGGAATGCTGGCTGCCTGGAAGCATGTTGCCAATTTTATTACTCTCAGAGTTTATTGCCCTTCCTAATTAAAATCCCAAACAACACTCCTGAATGCTTGCCTGCATCTGTAATCATCCCTTAAGTGGGATGTAAGGCGACTTGGTGTGACTGGGAACATGCAGAAGGCAAGTGGTGCAGGCTCATTGCACCAAGCACAGATGGCATTGTGGGCTCAGCGGTTGTCTTCTTTCTCCAATTATTTATTTATTTTTTGCAACGACCTTGTGTGGGGAATTACTGCTTGCTCAACACCATGCCCTTGCTTGCACTTCCACACAAACTCTTTTTTTGGAAGGTCTGTAGGATTGTAGACCTGTTTTATGCTGTCAGTCACATGGCATGAGTGCCAAAAATGCTTGTGTTCCCATAGTGTGATGGGGCACTATAAACCAGTGATTTTGGCCACCCCTCTCGTATGGGGAGAGTGGGCTGCAGCATTGGCTTGTAGTAGCATTGTGTACTTGTGTCCAAAATACAGATTGTGCTAGGTCACTGCCTGAATGTTTGAGAAATGAACATAAAGTCCTACCCTGCTGCACGGGCCCGACTACATTTGATGAATGTTAGTCAGTGCTGGCAAAACATAATTGTTCAGAATTATGACGAATCACAATGAACATACTGTGAACTACAAAGTTTTTGTCCATTATTGCTTATCCAGCAGCATAAAAAGTTCTCCCATTAAAGTGCATGAAGCTCAGAAACAGCTTTCAAGATCTAGTTGTTCACTTTTTGTTGAGGATACTAAAAAAAATTTGATCTGTTTGAAGAACTTGGTTCTGTTCCTCAGAGTTTCTCCTTGTGTCGGGGAGCAGGAGCTGGACAAGGGATGGCTCAGCAGTACAGCAAGAAGAAAGCAAGAATGGCTATTATAAGCAAGTCTGAGCATTGTTTTTGATCTGTGTCCTTGATAAAAATCCTTAGTGATGTTCAGCCTTCCAGTAACAGCTGTAGGCACATTGTTTCCTCTCTTTCTATATTATTGTTACAGGATAATATGTCTTTCTGCTTTTTTTTTTTTTTTTTGGCTTTGCATTTTCTGCAGTAAGAAATGCTTTCTTGTATCTGTTAGAAGTGTTTGTTCCAGCACATGGTAAAAAAGTGTGCATGCGTGAGAGAGCAGTCTGTGTGTTACTTCACCTTGCATGAGCACAAAATTGCACGCACGTGAAATAACTGCTGGGATGAATTGCCTTTGTTTTCCATGCACTGTGTTACTTTGGTTTATGGTCACTGGTGTCACCATGTGGCAGTCATGTTTACAGAGCACTGCTGAGTCAAATATCCTAACTGGATATTTTAAAATGTTGGATACTTTCATACCCACAGGCATTTAGAGCCTTAATTGCTGAGATAAGAGCACTGCAGTTTGTAGGGTGGAGAATTCGATCCTCCCTTACAAGTACCAGCACTGCATATCTTGACTAGGCATGCTGGCTGCGCTCATCAAGGGGAACCTCAGCCCACTGTTGAGTATAAACCTGTGCTAAGATAGGTGGGATCCTCTGGCACGGCAGGTCTAATCACAAGTCAGGTTTCTCTCACTAAATACTCTTCCCTTCTTTTCCATCTTCTAGTGTCAAGATGGTGCTGATGTGGACCAGTGGGGACACGTTCAAGACTGTTTACTTCATCCTGAATCAGGCTCCTTTCCAGTTCTCCATCTGTGGACTCCTGCAGGTTTTTGTGGACATTGCTATCCTATTGCAGGTTTACTTGTACAGCTCCTACCCTCAGAAGCCTGTGTCCCACACTGCACACCCAGCTAGCACCAAGGCCCTGTGAGGCACTTAGCTGGACACGTTACAGGTCAACGGCACCATGGAGTCAGCCATGGTGGCTCCTCTTCTGCTTGTAAATACTCCTGTGTTGCCAAGTTGAAAGAAGAAATGAGAACAAGGATTGGAAATCTGGCCGCACTTCCAGCTCAGGAGGTTTTATTTTAAATAACTTGCTCTCTCTGTTTTCAGACTTAGCTGTACAGAACTGTGTCTTGGTGGGGGGAAGGGCACTTTATTTTTGCATATGTACCTATGAGCCTTATCAGTTCACAAATGTTTGTATATTTAATCACAAGGGCTGGATGGTTTGTGTTTTTAATGCTATTTTTAAAAGTTACACTACAGAAATTATAAGATATTTTGTTGGAAACTTTTACCTATTTATATAAAACACAAAGTCTGTGTATTGACAGGAAGTTTGTGGCATGTGCAAACATTCAGTATCTCCAAGATGTAGGAAGAAGTATTGAAAAGCAAATGTAGGAGCTTTCTCTGTTCCTTGAGAAGGGTGTCTGGTGAGTAGAGAAGGTGAGGGCGGGAGGCCCTGCAAAGAGGTGAGCAGCCAGAAACGAATCAGTCGCACACAGTATAAAGGATCAGTGTGCAGAAGAGCGAATGGCAGATATGGGTGATCTGCTGCAGGATCGGTGTGGCAAGCGGACACATCAAGGAGATGATGAAGAGGGTCTGAGTATGGACGATGCTGGAGCCATGTTCACAGCAGGCACAGCCAGTCAAGTGGCCAGCCAAAAGGAAGAGCTCACAGGAGACTGCAGGTAACTTAGGTAGCTGTGCTTTGAAATTATAGGGTTTGGGAACAGCCTGCCTACACTTGGAGCAGCAGTGCTCCTGTAGCTGTGCACAGGACAATCTGGGCTGTACAGTCTTTCCCAAAATAAGAGGCCCACACGTGTGTGGCCCATGTTGCCAGTATTGCCAGGCAAGTATTTCCAGATAGTGATTGAGCCACAAAGGTAGAAGCAACTCCACTTCCATTGCCTCAGACAGGGAAGTGAGAAAGTTTGATATAGAGGAAAACCCGTATCTTGTGGAGCAGGACTAGCATCTGACAGCTTGATTAGCTGAGGCTGAGATTCATGTTCATGTTATAACAAAGAAGAACCATTTTATGTTTTGAGGTGTTTCTTGCCTTGACCCAACATGGAAGGAGTCTACATTTTCTTTTTTCTGTTGCAAAAGATATTCTAGGCTCTTAGGAGAATCAGCAGCCTGTGCTTAGAAGGACTGAGAAAGCTGAAAGAGTGGGCATTATTTATAAGTGTGGATGTTGTCTAGAATGCCTGTTTGCCAGCATAAGTCACCGTGCCCTTTCTGAGAACTGCACGTGTCTAGAAGCTGCAGGTGGTGTGGACCCACAGGGGGTTGTGACCATGCACCTGGGCTTCTGCCAGTTGCTGTCCTGAAGCTGCCGTGGTTGATAAGAGACAACTCTAGCAAAATGCTTAATTCCAGGAACTAAGCCTGCACTGCTTTCTTCTTCAAGATGCTGTCTCTCGCTGCTGAGTGAATCCCGTCTGACCACAGATAGATTTTTGAGAATAATTTTTCTTCAAGATTAACCCAAGACCTTTCTTACCAATGGCAGCAACTCTGAAGTTTAATATTTTCAGTGTGTAAATCAGATATAATAGTTATCCTAACCTGTTTTATTTGGGAACCTCACGATTTGAGTCTAGACTGTCTTCATCAGTGGCAAACTGACCTCTGGAGGAGAAGAAGCATCAGGAGGCTGCATCATGGTTGGTTGGGAATGTCCATTATGAGACAGGGAAGAGTGAGCTCTGTCCCTGTGCTGCTTTACAGACTTGTGCACCTCTCAC
The DNA here is from genome assembly GCA_033556795.1 of Tapera naevia. Lineage (NCBI taxonomy): Eukaryota > Metazoa > Chordata > Aves > Cuculiformes > Neomorphidae > Tapera > Tapera naevia. The sequence goes on from JAUMJJ010000095.1 coordinate 2,157,060, forward strand.
TCTGTGGACAGTCCCAGGCTGACATTGGGGCTTCCGCCACATGTGCTATTTGGTTTTGGAGCTGAGGTGTTGGTGGCAGAGGGCTGAAGCCCAAATCTGAAGGCTGAGATCCTGTCCTGGGGGCCAAAGCCATCCTGCCCTTTGGTGGTAGCACTGCTGGAGGTAGAAGGAAGGACATCCCTGGGAAATCCTGCCCCAGCAGATCCAGTCACATCTGCGTGAGTAAAGCAGAGCTGAGGAGAGCTGCTGTTTCTGAGGGTTGGGCATAGAATGCTCTGCCTGGGCACTGACTCCATGCTCTTTGTTTGATACCGTAGTCTTTTAGACCTGAAGTGACCTTACAAAGACAATGTACCTGTCATGGGAGACTATGAATGTTTCGTTCCTCTCTTTTCTCCAGTATTCTGGTTGTGTTACAGGAACATCTGGGCTTTTGTCTTTTTCAAGTGAAAACAACTGGCTGGTTCGCTGCTTTAATGAGGATTGTATTTCTACTGTATGCAAACACTTTCTTGTGTGTTTTAATGGTCAAGTTTTTTTTCTAATAACTTGTAAATGATAAGATTTTTGTATATGGTGGTCTTTTGCTAATAGTCTATGAAACGGGGATATAAGAAATAAATGGGTCAAAAGAATTATACTTCTGTATGTTATAGCTTCACCTTGGAGTGCACACTTTTGGCCACCTCCTTGGCTTTGAACTACAGGTGTTACTGAGGATAAAAAAACTGTTGATTTTTCCTTTTGGGACTCTTCCTTGGGCAGATTCTGGACTCTGTCACCAGTACCCAATCCAGCGAGCTCTGCAGACCAGTCTCATTCACACCAGAGCTGCAAGTGCTGAAGAGAAGCCAGTGAAACCATGTCTGAACTCATCTTCTGTATGTGACATTTAGCAAGGTAGGACTCTAGGCCAGGAACTCACCTTGCAAGATACTTTAGGGACATAACGTTACAGAACTTTGGGTTTGTTCTTTAATTATCAGGAAGTATCTGTATCAATGATCACCTCGGAGAATAAGAAATCAATTACTTCAAATACATCTCTTTGAATGTATGGCACATTTCATGGAATTTATTTTCTCTGTCAGTTGCAATTTTTTTAAAATAAATATTACCTATTATATATAAATTGCAGTGTTGCTTTGTTTTGTTCAGATTTAAGATGTGTGCTTCTTAACTCTTATTACAACTCTTCCTGTGTAGAACATCGTCTGTAGAAGTAATTAGCAAGGCATAAATTGTCCTGAGGTCGTGATGCATGACAAGGATTTTTGATTTCTGTCCCTGCCATTCCATAGATCCTGGGTAAATTCACTGTTGTGAACACTTAACTGTTGTATGCTTGTGATGCTCACAGTAAAAAAACAATTACTCACAGATTATTATGTAGCTTCAAAAATAACCCTGTATCATGAAAATTGCATAATGAGGCCGAAGTCGGGACCTAGCTGAGAGACATGCTCTTTGCAGTCTCTGCAGGGAAGATGAGGGAACTGTGTGTCATTTTATGGCTAATCACGGTACCAACAGGAATTGTGACCTCCCTCCCTGTTGATTTAGTACCTGAAAACAAGCCAAGACAGTCAGCTCCTGTGTTGTGGCCATGTGTGGCTTCTGGACCCTGCTGGCAGGCTGTTTGGCTGCTCAGGTGTGGAGAGAGGGCTTGCTGTAGTTGCATGTAGTGGCTGCAGAAGCTGGAAGAAGGGGAGTTGGTGAGGGGAGAGGGCTGGGGCCACAGGGGAGAGGGTTGCAAAGGGCAGGAGAGAGGTAGGAGAGGCTAAATTTGCTCAAGTAAGGAACTGGAAGGGAGGGAATGAAGGAAAATCAAGACTTGGAAGGGCAAAGGGGGGTAAATCAGTGAAGTGGGCATAAAGGAAGAGGAAAACGACAGGGTGGGCAGTAAAGCCTACCTGCTCTGTTACAATTTGTAGACAGTGGAGAGAGACCGTGGAGGACAACGGCCCAAGCAGTTCCCACAACAGCTGAGCCTGCTCATTACTCATAGTGATTGCTTGTCTGTCCCAAATAGTACTGGTGTTCCTGGCTGCTGCCCTCGCACTTACTGAAGGGAAGCTAATGGTGGGACTGGCCCCAAATGAAACAACAGGGAGCCCCTTCAGTAAACGGGAGCTCTCACAACCACCTCTGATCACTGTAGCTGTCAGGGGAGCTGGGCTGTTGCCCAGCTGGCTTGTGCAGTGAGTGCTGTGTGGGCTGGCCCTGGCCTCGGGGCAAAGCTCTCGCTCAGCCATGCAGGGCAGGCAGTGCTCTGTGCTCTGGCTCCACAAAAGGCAAAGCTCAAATACAGCACTGGACAGTGAAGCAGAAGTTGGCCCTGTTTATTAAATTTGGTTGCGATTCGAAGCTTAGGCTTCAGTGCCAAGAAGGCATTAAGGATCTGACTGATAGCTGCAGCTTGGTTCGTGGCTTTCTGTAACGGAAAGAATATTCATGTTTAAGTCAACAATGTGCCAGTAAATAAACACACTGCCTGGGTACCTGTGCCAACAGCAGCGAATAAGAGACATGGACTAGAACAAAATGTTGAGGTACACCCTGGAGCAGGGGAAGATCTTCCTGTAAAATGTAATGCAGCCAGGTCCCAAGTAGACATCAGCATCTGGAAATGCCCCATTAGCAAACACAGACTTAGGCCTTCCAGTCCCTTGTCCTACCCTTCTGTGTCGCAGTTGGTGTGGATTTGGCTCCTGCAGGTGCTGGCTTAGCTGTGCTGAGATACTGAGGAGCTTTGCTGAGCCTCATTTGGGCCAGCAGAGCCACACTATTTCTCTACCCAGCAGGCCCTCCACCCACCTCTTTCCTCTTCTGCCCCGAGGCTTCATATTCCTCTAAGGCTGTAGCTTGTAGGCACCAGGCCATGTGAGAGATCCAAGGATACCTGCCCTCATGAAGCATCTGCTGTGAGGCTGCCATAGACTGTGTCTGTTCTGGCCACGTCAGTGTTGAGACAGCAACCTCTGCCTGTGGTACTGCTGAGGGGGAGATACCAGTGTCATGTTTTTCTTACAATTAGTGCTTTCTCTTTAATGAATTTGCTGTGAGGTAGGAGATGGCTGTGCCCAAGTGCCGCATGAGAAGGAGTTGTGTTCGACTTTGCACCATTCTAAAGCTGTCAATTTACCAGTTACCACATCCTTAGGTCTCAAACATGGTTAGAGTTTTCAGATCATTATTATTGCCAACTGCCAGAATTTGTGTGTCCAGGCCCATGTGTGCTGCCACTGAGACAGCTGTGTAGAAGAGGCAGCTCTGCTCACACATATTGTGTCTCTGTTCCATATGAAAGTGGAATTTTTTTTTTTCCTGGGGGCAAAACCTATGTGCTACAACCATTATACACTAGATTGTGTTTCAATGAAACTGATCTAAGTACCTGTTGGCACCAGCATGTGTGCAGACAGCAGTGTAGCTGTTATTATTATAGTTAAATGACCTTAAATCATGTGTGTACTGTGTCAAATTTAAAAAAGATGCACAACGAAATAAACACTTCTCCAGCAGCTGCTCAAAAGTAGTAAGTATCACTCATAACACTAGCAATGCTGTGTGAAACTCACTCTCCTTTTATGTCTGGCTATGTGTACATCACAAATTTATCCAGCTTCCAAAAATAATTTGTTCAAAATGTTCCTGGTTTATTATGTTTTCTCATCTGCCACCTCAACAGATAAAAATGAAGCTTTATTAAAAGCCAGGCCTTGAGTAACAGACATAATGAGTGGGTTTTGTCACTTTATTAAAACAGTGTGCATGCTGGAATTATGTGCCTTTTGAAAACATAAAGAATTCACTATTGTAGTACAATAGAAACTTGATGGAACACAACAATAGGATGTGTGTCAGTCTTTCTACACAGCTGCTGAGCTGCAGGTAGATGTCTCGGTGACATGTTTTCATGCTGCAGGGGCAAAAGCGCTCATTCATGGTTATTTGCTAGCACTGCAAGTGTGAAACTACAATTTCAGAAGTATATTACTTCACTATGGCTCTTCTGAGAGTTAGCTAATGCTGATGATCATTCACGGGCCTTGCCACCTTGAGGAGAGTATTCTGCACCCTGTATGCACACTAGCTGTGATCACTGCATTCACACCACGAATGAGCTCTAAACGATACCTGATGTGCATGAACCAAAGTACCATGAAAGACGAGCTTGTGGGTTCACCTGGTGAATCTGTTGGGTCACAAGTGAAGACTGCACATGGAAATGCCACCATAAAATGCACCGCTGCCCCTCAGCAGCACACCACTGCTCACTTTGCTGGTTTGCATTTAGCTGGCAGCAAAGCTTTATCTCTGATGCCTACATCAGGAATAAAGAAATAATAAAATTAAAATCTCTCATAAGCCACAGAAGCCCGGTGCTGGTATTACTTTGCTAGGAGTCTGAGTCAGCCCAGGCACCATTCACCAGACCTTGGCCCTCCTTGCCTGGCACAATAAGCTGATGTGCTCCTGGTGGTGATGGAGTGTGAACGATGCGCACAGCCCTAGCACAAGTGGCTGAGTTTGGTTTGCTTGTAGTTCAATACAGCCGGGAGACTGGAGATCCAGCTGCAGCCTGCAGGATAGGGACGGGGCTCAGTTTTGCTGCCTACATGTCTTGCAGCACTCACACGAGCTGTAACACATGGGTTGCTCCTAGCTGTGCAACAGAGCACAGTACCTGGCCTTGTGACTCTGCTCGGTGCTGTCTGGGCTGGATATGGCTGCAAAGGAGCAGTACCAGGGCTGCTATTGGGCAGAGAAGGCCAGTGACATAGGAGCCTGGCTAGAGTACAAGCATGCATGGCTTCACAGCACCACAGTGAAACACTGCTTCTTCCCCTCCCTCTTGCTTGAATAGTCAGAGGCAACCATTCATCAACAAAGGTTTTCATTTTTATTAAAATAAAGTGTAACCTTGTATTTTCCCTTGCTCCATTCCTGTAAGAAATGGCTTAATATAGGAGTTTGCTAATGTAGGGTTATTGTTACAACCTATGCTCAGGTAAAAAAAACAAACAAACCACAGACAAATTCCACCTTCAGTACATCAGCTTTTGCTCCCTTCCTGGCAGGAGAAGAATATGGAGGGCGACACTGCATGTCTTAATACAAATGGAGGTGTAGGTACAAGAAAGAGTTGTGCTCTAATTCCCTCCATTCCCTGATTATATCTCATCTGCAGGAGCAGTGAAAGACCCATACAGCATGCTGACTTCTCCCAGCTTCTCCAGGGAAGAGGGCTGGAAAGCTCAGGAGGCTACAAACATGCAGATGCCACTATATGATTCATTTTCCCTTTAAATTGACTTAAACCTTTTGAGAATTAGGAAGAAGAACCAGAACAATAATTCTAATTTTTAGACGACAGGATTGTCTTTTTCTTAGTAGAAAAAAAAAAAAAAGAGTACTCCTAATGTGGAGCACACGCTGCAGCTTGGGGCAGAGCCCACTGAAGGCATCCCATTGACTTTGCTGGGTTTGGACTACTCCTGCTTGCACATGACAGTAGTCACTGCAGCCACCACTGCTGAGGAAGAGTATGCAGAGCTGGGACTCACCGCTTGTATAACATCACCCTCCCCTGCTTGAGCTGCATGTAGTTCAAGTTTAGTCATCCATGAAGCACATTTTTTGATACATGAGAGGATAGTTAACAGAAAGTGGAGAAATGACATGATTTGTAAAGGTATTTGTTACATTTAATTCTTGGCAAAGAAAAAAAATCAAGTTAACATTTAGTACCATAGTCAGGAGGATTGTTTATGTATTTCTGTCATGGGGCCAAGATACAAAGCTCAGCTTGGTAAATACGCATATTTACTAAATAATGCATACTGCTCTAGCGCACAAGTCGGAGCTGGCAGCCCAGGCTGTCTGCTTGATCTGTAGAACAGACAAAACCCGGGAAAGTTGAAGGGATGTTTCCTCACCCCTTTAGCTTGTCTGAGGTTTATGTTCCTTGGGCGGAACTGCTGAAACAAACCCCCTATGTACAGAGTGTCACAGCATAGTGAGCTCCCTTGTTCACCCCCTCGCACGCAGAGCAGGACTGAGCAGGGAGGAGGCAGTGTGCTGGCTGCTCCACCAACTAACTGGCACCCTGGCACAGGCTGTGCTTCATGTTACAGTCTCCTGGCTGGCTATGTTCAATGGCTGCTCCTTGCAGATTGTCAAAAATACTTGTTCAATAGAAAAGAAAAGCCCTAAGAAAAGCGATGGAGCAGAGCTGTACTTGTTGGAGTTTCTAGGGCCACTTTCCAGCACGCCCTTAGGATCAAAAAGTGGTCTTTTGGGATAACCTTGTGTGTGCCTGCCCCTCATTTATGTAGTTTAAGACATTCTTGCATAACTGACCCACCCTGTCTTCTTCTTCTTCTTTTGCTGCCAACCTGTCTCTTCAGCTGCTCAGAGTCAACAACTTCTCTTGGCTTCCTAGTCCACCATGGGTTGTCCCTCCTGCCCAGCAGCATCAGGTGGGAATGTGACATTGAGACCCTGTGTAGTGCCACCACCTGGGAGTCTGGTGCTCTCCTCTTGCTGGCGCATCTGCCTGCTTGCTGCTCGTTGCTGCTGCTCCTTCAGCTCACTGTAGGAACGGGAAAAGGTATGAAAGATGGATGTGACTGGGAAAGCCATCAGCAAAATCCCACTCAAGATACTGCTCAGGGCTACCACCTGTCCAGGGATGCTACGAGGAACCATGTCCCCATAGCCAACAGTTGTCATGGAGATCACAGCCCACCAGTAACTGGTAGGGATGCTTGTGAATTCTTGTTTGGCTCCGAGTTCACTCTCAGCCAAGTACACCAGTGGTGAGAAGAGGGCCATGGCGACGCAAAGGAAGAGCAGGAGGAGCCCGAACTCCCTGGTGCACCGGCGCACTGTGAGCCCCAGCGTCTGCAGCCCCAATGAGTGCCGCGCCAACCTCATCACATACAGGATGCGCAGAGCCCGCAGGAAGCGCAGCACCAGGCCCACTCGTTCCAGATATTTATTCCCAGCTCCCCCACTGGACTTGCTGCTGTTTTTTGTGGAGACAATATCCACAATGAGAGAGATATAGAAAGGCAAGATAGCCAGGATGTCGATGATGTTGAGTGGGGTTTTCAGGAAAGCACACTTGTTCTCCGCCTGGATGGATCGCAGCAGGAACTCAAATGAAAACCACGCCACGCACACAGTCTCCAGCACAAAGATGTCATAGCACTTCCGTGAGCATTCACCCTGGGGAAAAGAGGAGCAAGAAACACAGAAAAGGGGGAAGAAAAAGATTTAGCCAGGGGGTGAACCAAAGAAAGAGAGTGGCAGTACTTAAAGGAAAGCACCACATGAAATGGATATGAATTGCAAGGTACCAAAGCAAAACCATCACTGCTAGAAGCAGCTGGAATGGATAACAAAAAGCAGAACTACTAGCTACATGTTTGGCTGCAGGACAGGAGTATTCCAAGGCTGCCAAGAATTTGGTGTGATGGTGTCAGCCCACTGCTGAAAGATCAGTGGCTCACACCTCATTTGTAACCGAACCTTTAACACTCTTTAGAAAGGATTATTACAGGATTCACGGATTTTGGTAAAAGGGTGATCCCTTCCTTCCTGTTCAATAATAAATTGCTTATAAATGTCTCATAAAGACCTACAGTATTTTATGTTCTGTGCTTGGAGTCACCTATAATCTATTATTCATAGTATATAGAATATTTTTTACATTCCAGTGAACATTTATTAACACACTAGCCCTATAGTCTACAGCTTGTATAAAGTACTGACAAGTGTAGGTATTTCTAAAAGAAAAAGTGCCACAAGAAAAGTCGGACAGTCCAGAGCAATAAGCATTTTCAATTACTTCACCTGTAACAACTAATGACCACAATGCCCTCCTCAAGCTTTCTGAGGCACTAGAAGAGGTGTTCTTCCCTGCAGGCTCACTGACTGGAAAACAGAGAACTCCTCTGGTTCTTTAGTTACAATGCTTGTAAACAAGCCAGCCTTGGCACACTGGAACAGCAATAAACAATAATGCTGGTGATGACTGCTCTTCGATTGTTAATTCAACAGCACAAGTACTATGGCAACTCTGTTTATTTAGAGAAGCAGATTATTATTCAGTTGGACTTACTAACCAATTTTGATGTGGAAAATTATAGGGCTAGTCCTGTTTCCTCTGTAAATGCTCATATAGAGGTATCGATGCTCTGGGGGCTTTGAGGGCAATGCAAGTGTATATTTATTTAAGGAAAGTGTATACTTCTTCAGTGAGCCAGTTTGACTCTTACATCATAAAAACTCTTGTAAGCATGTAGGAGTCCATGCATGGTAGAAGGGTATGTGACTCAACCTGAATGCAACAGGTAGGCACCACTGCAAAATCTCCTTTTGCTCCCCTATGCAAAGTTATAGCAATAAAGTACCACTCAAGGATGGTGAGGGTCTGTCAAGTTTGTTCCCTTTCAACACTGGAGAAGCTGAGGACCTGGCACATCTATAAACAGTTCTGCCCACATGACCATCACAGGTGCCTTTTGCTAAGCAGAGTCAGAAAAATTTTTACTGCATAGCACCACATCTAAATTTCATCCTTCTCTACATGTTTATGCATAGTTTTTTTCACTGTTCTGAAAGAAAACAGCAAAGAGACTTTTGCCCTCTTCACTAACTTCAGTACTCCCCAAAATGTGGACGAGTGACTGGATACACACATTTCAAGGACTGCTGCACTGCTGGCAGCAAGAGCAGTGTCATCACATCAAGTATGAAACCTTGTGTTACCTCAATATGATAATCAAAACGCCAAAACACCCTCTCCAATTCACGCTTAAGAAGAGATTGAGACAATGACTAAAGAGAGGTCAACAATAAAAAATTTGTGAAAAGGAATCCTCAGAGATGGCATTTATAGTCCTTGTATTAAACACAATGGAAGGTTGTAGTGCCTTGTATTTATATATATTTTTTTTTAATTCTACATTCAATTGGGATGATATAACTCTCACTATTTCCCAGGGGGTCACATTGATACAGAAAGAAAAATTACTTGTCATTGAAACATTGTCACATTGAAACTGCTGTCAAGATCTTAAGCATATTGCAGGGAGGAGGGATAATCTTGTTTTACCAGTTATTAGCTTACATAGCCTGTCTTTAACTTTCTAATTGTGGTAGGTGGGAAGACTGGAAGGAGCTTAATTTATATCTGCCTCACCAAACTAATAATTTGGTCATAGATTAGTATGTTTGTCACAATCCTAACACATAGGACAATACATATAGGCTGAGACATTAGGAAGCCAATCCATAGAAGAGTAGCTGTGGCTTGGGCAAAGCAGCAGTACTGGTGAGAAGGAAAAACTCCAACACGCAAATTGCTTTCTCTGAGAGATACACCACTACTTGGACCACCATGTATGGAAACTAAGATGTAGCCTGCCTTAAGAGACTTATTTGGCAGGAAGTGTTCTGGATTCTGATGTGCATGTATATAATTTTCATGCCAATAAAAGTTTAAAGTCAGTGAAACCTATGGAGAATTTAGCCTTTACAAGGACATTAAGGCATATAATAGCTAATTTAGCACCTAATTTCCCCAGCACTCTTTGTTTAGCACATAAGGAAGGGAAACTCTCTAAAGTCTTCCATGTGCGAGTTTTGGTGTGGGAGCAAACACGAGAGAAAATTGTTCCTTGTTAACGGACTACTAGTGCAGATGACTTTCAGAAGACTCTGTCTGCCCTCCCACACTCTGGCATGTTTATCCTGTGTAGGTTCACAAACCCACAGCTTTGCTATTTATGTCTCCAATCTTCCTGCAGAACTACATTAAAAATGCAAGCGCAGGAGCAGCCTGGCAACCTTTCCTCAGCTTAGCATGAGTTGCTTGGCTCTGAGGCTCAAGTCATCCAACACAGAAGAACACATCTTTGCCCATCATTGTAACAAACTGCTGAAATGTTCTCCATCCAGGGCTGATGGTGGGCTCTGGCTGTTTTCCACTCTTCTCACTACTCGTGGCTGACAAATAACATTGTGAATGCCAAAATGTTTACCTTCAGTACAGTAAAGCGATAATACTCTGCTACACGGAGTTCACTTTAGCTAATGCATAATTACCTTCAGCAAAGTGCTAGTCTTTCTCAGTACTGTTATTAACCTATTGCAATCGCAACAAGCCTCTGTCCAAAGGATATACTGAGAATAAGAAGGTCTGAACAGGTTTTTAGAAAACAGACCTGAGTGTCAATTAACTGCCAGAGGCCTTTCTTTCACTAATTAAAAGCCTTCCTGTCCCTCGGACCTTGTTTCAATATCATCTAGGTATGACTTATTATCCTGACATGAAATCAAAAACAGTAATACCAAAAACGTTTCATGCTCTTTGTGCTTTGCTTCTTTCAACTGCAGCTGCTTTTCCTTACAGTCTTTTTCCCCTTGATTACAGTATTGTAAAAATAAAAAGCCATTTTTCTCATTCTAAAATTTTAGCTATGTATTAGAGTCCAAGTGGATGCTGTAACTCTGCTTAGGGTTTTGAATTTTTTTTCCAATCAAGAAAAGAACCCAAAAATGCACAGAAAAACACACACACAGATGGAATAATGCCATCGAGAATTAATCAGCCTTTGGAATAAGGGAAAAATAAGTCTTAACAAAATAAGATAGCATTGTGCCCAAAAAAATCAGTCTACACTGACTCGTGGCCATAAACACATACAGCAACAACTACATTTCACTTTTTACTTTTTGTAAGCAAAATAGCTAGCTCTCATACTAACTAACCAGATTTCTTAATCTTGTAATCTAACATACCTTTTTATGATTATATTTTCATATCCAGATTTATGAAACTGATCCACACGAAAATATTTTCTTAGTTTTCATAACGATTTGATGAATGGCAATCACAAAGGACACCCCTATTGCGCTTCTCTGGTATTAAAAGACTAACATTCTTCTTTTTTAATGTGCATATAACCATGCCACTAAATAAACAATATCTTAAACATTTTATTACAAAAAATAATGGCATAATAAAAACCCACCGAAAAGAGTTATTCTTTACAAGGTGTATATGTATGCATATTTATTTAAGTGTGTACATGTGTTTCTTTCAAACAGAAAACAGATTTTTTCCTGTGCAGAAATTACTTGAATATGGGGAAATATCTGTAGTTGCATGGGATTTTGGGGCCTTATACTAATGTCAACTCAGGACACAAGAAAAGAAATGAAGGAAGGTCTCAATGAGTAATTCTATGCAGTCAAATTAAAGTGAGTCTCCTTCACTAGAATTTAGAGAAATTTGCCATCAAAAATCCAGCCATAGTTCTGGAGAAACATCTTCCTCGCCATAGGTTTATTTGGTGAAAGGAAAATTACAAAAAGAAATAACGGTGTCACTGGAGTCCAAATTCATCTGTAGAGCTGTACTCATTATTCTGTATGATCGGTCTAAAAACTGCCTGCATCTTTCAGAAACCTTTTGGTCCGGTTTGCAGGATCCCCCTCACTGGTACTTCCCTGTACTGCACCTCAGAAAAATTATTCACTCTGTATTGTGTGATTTCTTGACCCTGTCTTTGTCCTATGGTCTCTCGAGAAGAAATTCTGACTCTGCTCTACATTCTTGCAGGCTTTGATGCCATCTCCCCTCACAGGCATTAGAAGATGTCAAAAGCCAAATCACCTCTAACCTCCCCAGTTCTTTTGTTGCTTTGCACACACATTTTGGTACGGTCAGCAGCTCCACAGTACTTTCAAGCAAGAAATTTCAATGCTATCCACTCCCCTCTGCAGTGAAGATTTCCCTCCCTGTCAAACGTATATGTTAAAAATAAAAAAGAAACAACCCAAACATGAGAAGCATTGCATACAAAAATACTTACATAAGCTTTAAAATCATGGCATTTCTAAAATGATATTTTTATTCTCCTCCACTTGCCCCTTGCTACTTGAGCCTTTTGCCTCACATATTAAAAACGCTTCTCTATGAACATCAGATCAAACTCTTTTTAACAAAAATGTGGAACTTCTTGAATTTTGTCATACCTGAGGTCTCAGCACCAGAGATCAGTGTTAAGGGACCTGCAAAGTACCTGTGGCTGCTACACAAGGAATAGAGTGCTGCAGAGAGTACGTCAGTACCCAGCCCAGAGGCTTAGGGTGTTCCCCTTGGATTTCGTTTTGAGGCTGAACTGCCTGTTTCAGTGACCATCTGCAGAAATTCAGAAGACAGCCTCTTCCCCTCCTCCATCCTCCCCCCTGCCCCACCCCCGAATTATTCAGCAGCCCAACACCTGGAGCACTTCCCCTGCCCCAGCTCCTGCTCCGAGGTAGACAGGGTGGAAGCCTGCATCTGGCTCTAGCCCAGCCTGCCACAGCATCACTGCCCTCCCTTGTCCCAACCGTTGCTGTGAAATGAAGAAGCCTTCCCTGAGAAAAATTCCAGCAAAACAGCAACATTTCCAGCAATGTGCCTCCCAAAGATTTTGCTCACATTGGCACTTTCTGATGAAATGCAATTTTCTGATGAGAAGTGATTTTCTGATGAAAGCATCCAGCCAGTTTTCACAGTAAGCATGAGTGCACGACTCTAGTGATGTGCCCTGCTGTTGGAAGGGCAGTGTAACCCCCTGTCCTTGGCTGCAGACATGCTCTGCTTGCCACTGACCACCTACGGATTTTGAGATTGTAATTCAGTACGTGCCATTAATGGTACGGACAGACTGAACTTGCAGCCAGACTGCTCTGAGCATTTCTTGTGCTCTTGAGCAAAGATGATTCAGCTACCGAACAGTCTGTCCTCAAAGCTGGCTGGCTGTGAATTAAGAGTAAAGTCACTAAGGGGCCAAGAAAGACCCCTTAGCTTCTTCCTCTACACACTTTGATCTGCAACTAGAGCTTAGTTCGTGCTTCATCTTCAGCCCAGCTCCTAGAAAAGTTAAACAGAGCCTTGCCTTCAGCAGGGAGGGTTGCCACTAATGGTTTGCAGTCATATCAGGGACACAATATTGCTCTTGTACAATCGTTCCTGTACAACTCATCTTTGCTGAAGAGAAAGGGCAAGGAGGTGGGCAGGAACTACACCTATTTTAGTCTTATCCCTCTGATTTCCTTTGATTCTGAGGCAGTACAACCCCAAATCACCACTTTTCAAAACCTCTCAGCTTGTAATTTTTATTCTGGCAGCGAAGCTGCAAGTAAATACGGAACTCTACAGGAACACAGAAGATGCCGAAAGACCGTTGTGACTGCTAGAACGTAACTTCAGGGTGTGCTAAAATCCACAGCCAGGGTCTAAGCAGCTTGTAAAATTACATGCTGTGCTATTGAGTTGTAGTTGTGTAGCCAGGGGATGCATGTCCCTTGTATTTCTGTCTCAAAGTGCTCTTCTGACATGAAACTACAAAGCCAAATGGCTATGTTCATGGAAAGCTCGGAAAAGGGTCTAGGAGTCAACAGAAGGGAAGAGAAGACTATGTGCATGACTTTACCTGTACACCGTGACAGCCTATGACCGTCACTGCAGATAAAATAGCCAGGAGACTGAGATGGCACTCCAGATGGCACTCAGTGAGGAACCAGCTGTGTTTCCTGGAGCTAATCTGCCCAGTCCACAAGTGGCCTGCAGCTTTGGGCCATCTCAGCACCAAACTGTATGATGAAAATTAGAGACTGTAGGTAGGACTTGGGTTTCGAAGCCAAAAATATTGAGCCTTGACACCTATTTAACTGCCACCTTTTCCCCTGCAAGTGCCATAGATGTCTTCTTAACAGCTGTACTCTGACTGCACGGATTTGGCATATACATCTGAATTGTGGAGAAAGACACAGACAGAGGGGATTCAATCACTCAGCTACCAGACAAGAACATTATTGCGATCCTAAGGCTGTCCTCCATTTCCCTGCCTCCTTCATGTATTGTCCCTGCCACATGCAGATATAGATCCTTCAGTCCACTGCCCTCCTTTTTTCCCCCCACTAGAATTGCTGGGAAGAATGGAAAGCTGGTAAGTAGTACTACAAATGCTCAAAATGCCCTCTTATTAATATAGTCTTCTCAAGCAGCTTTTCTCACACCTACATCCACTTTTAGCATACACTTCTCCAAAAGAAGTTGGTTGGTTATGCTAGAACAGCTGACTTTGTTCAGGAGTGACTGGGAAGGACAAAACCATCAGCTAAGTAATGGCAATCAGCAGATGAGGTAGGAGAGGGAAGGTGGGGGACCTAAAATGTTTCATTTGCACTAGCTATTTGCAAAGAGAGCAAGGGATGGCATTGGCAGGAGGAGAAACAGATACACCTGCTTCCAGACTCTGGACTCTAGAAGACACATGAGGTTCCAAAAGAGTTCCCCCCCGCAAGAACAGGAAAGGCCAGAGACCTTTCAAGATTAACCTTCTCGGTTTCTGGAAATGGAGGTGTGATGTAGTACCTGTGACAACAGGGATTGTCCTCACCTCAGGGAACCTCTCCAAGTCCTACCTTCCTGTAACGTTCAGGTAGCAAAGTGAAATGATGCCCTTGATGCTCCTGGAACTGGGCCTTATGTGGGTCTCAGATCCCTACCTGGATTGTCCATAGTCTTTGTCTGTGTATGTGTGTAAGACATATGTTTGTGTATGTGTGTAGGCTCTAAAAAAAAATAAAGAATTACAACCTGTGTTTCCAAGAACAGGCTTACTTCCATTTGCTTGAAAAATATTCTGAGTCAAAACTCTGGTTATTTGTATCTGGAGTCTGATTTGGCAATTTTACAATATCTCAGTTCCATTTGGAAATTGTCTGAAGACAAACAGCTACACAAGAAGACACGGTCTATGAGAATAAGATACTATATTTGAAATACAGCATTCGAGGCAGGATTTCACAGGCCCATGTCTTGCTTTCTAGCAGTTCGTCCCTGCAGCACACCCCTCTGTGGGAAACACCCATGGGTGACACAGGTGCATCCACGGCTCCCACACAGCCTGCTGTGCTTGGACCAGGCAAGATCTGCAAAGCCTAACCTCAGGGGGCTGCTCAGCACAGAAGATTTTTTTATCAGAGTCACTGCCATGGATAGAAAAAAACCCCATATCATTTCACCAAGCCAGCGTGTAAGGACAGCTTCACTTTAGAAACACATTCTTAGTGTTTCTGAGTAAACGTTACCTTGGAATTTTCTATTTCCAGATTTTCAGAACGTTTTTCTTAGGTTTGTCCCACTTTTTCACTGAAATTAAAATGAAAGAAAATTCCAACAGAATAAATAAACACCAGAAGCCTCCTTGCTGACAAGTGTTTCCCCCTCCCCCAGATTTCACATGAACTAGAAATTGTCCTACCCAGTCCATTCTTTTTTCTAGCTCTGATAGAGGCATCATGTCCCCTGAGGCTTAGAAATTACAATGCTTTTTTAAGAAAAAATCCTTTCCCTGTATACCTAAGCAAATGCTCGATCCTGAGGTTTTATGTGAAGAAGTCCAGTTACCTTGCAAATCAGCAAATGTCCTAGCTTGTAATTTCTGTCCTCATGCTCTGAAAACAAGACAGACTCAGTTCTCAATTAAAAAAAACAGCATTTTTTTTGCTTGAGCAATGGCAATTGGCACTTATAGCACCTGCATGGCTGCAAAAAATAAAGATGGGGTTTATCTCCCATAAGTGGCAGCATAAATCAAAACACTGCAGGACCAGAGTGGGGCTGAGTTGTTGACAAGGGCACTTCACAGTTTCCTTCCCCAAGGAAACCTAGACCCTCTGAAAGTACCAGCCCAAGAGAGATAGACTTGTGTTACAAATGACATTCCCAATGCTTTCACAGCTGCCCAATACCTGGGAAAAGATGATGCTGTGGTCGTACCTGGCTGCGCTCACAGATAAACGCAGATACTGTGTCTAGAATGTGGTCTTGCTAAATTCAGCATCCTCTTTTCTTCTTCTTCTCCTCAAGCTTGTTTCACACACTAAGAAAGAATCTTAGCCTTGTTTTCCCTCTGTCTCTCTCTCAATTTAAAGCCTACTAATTAGATTTAAAAGAACAACTGATTCTTAACGGCATTTGAAAGCACATATGCATATTTCCTTCTTATTTCCCACTGTTTTGCCCTTCTTTCAAACCCTGTTTTAGATGCTCTTCTCCTCCTTTATCCCTCTAATTTTTAGTCTTGTTTTACTGTCCCATGTTACTTTTACTGATTCCTGCAACCTCGTAACCTGCTATAAAAGGTGGGGGGTGGGGGTGTGCTTTTCCCCTTGGAAGAAAGGAAGACAAAGTCAAGCTTACTCTTTTCTTCTTACATTTTTTTCCAAAGATGTTTCCCCCCTCTCTTTCCCTTTATGTTACTATCTGAAAGCAAGTGAAGGATTTGCCTGTGTTGTCTTTTGCTAAATTTGCATTCCTGCTGGTAGTAGCTCAGTCACTGCAGGCACTCTGCTACCACGTTGCCCTTGCAGTGAAGTGTTGTAAGCTGCACTCCTGTATTTGCAAAATGGATGAAGTTTTGCAAGATGAGAAACCTTGCACTCTTTCTCATACTCCCTCTTCTGCTCAAGTAACAGTAACTTTTCTGTGACAGCAGAGCAGAATTTAAGAACTGCATGAATTACTTACCTTAAATTAGACAGTATTTCTACTTTGTACAAAGGCAAATAGCTGTGAAACTGGGAGAAAATATCCACAGCTTCTGCACACAGACACTCAGTGCATGTACATTTCAGGTGGATGCTGCACCATCTCTACCCAGTGCAGTGTGTGCCAAGTTTCCAACATGGCTCAGGATGTATTGGATGGCTGGGACCTTCACACTACTTTCTCTATTTCCTGTTTGTATCCAGGCTCAGACAACGATCTGGAGTAGAGGGAACTGGAGAGGATGTGCATGAGGATCCAGCTAGTGAATGGCCAGAGGATTAGGCTGGCACGCAGCCTGGTGAACAGCCTCTTCTGGCTGAGGCATCCTGCCTGCAAGCGACCTGCAAGCAGCTAACATCGGATAAAGCCCTGCTGGTAACATATCCCAGGCGCTGTAGCACTCCCACAAACACAGCCAGTGCTGGACAAGATACCTTGGCCATTATCCTGCTCTCATGGAGCCAGACTCATCCCATGTCACTCCTCTTCAGAAAGCTCCTGGGCTTCTGAGGTTTTCTGGCTGCCCTTGCCTTTAATCACAATTATGAACTGCCACTGCTCATTTCATCTTACTGATGGCTTCAGGTCTGAATATACATGAGGTACAAGGAAGCCCCAGACATACATCATCCTCCCTGGCACCTCCTGTGCAGGGAGACAGAGCTCCCACACAAGTGAGTCAGGGATGGGATAGCCATTGCTCATCGACCTGTAAGGCCAGAAGTAGCCCTTAAGCCAATCCCCTGTAGAGCAGAGGTTCTCACCAAGCAGCTCATGAGTGATGTATGGATTCAACTGAGCTGAGACATGATCATCAGAATGTATTTAAAAATTATATGAGCATCAAAAATTTCTAGATGATCAGTTTGCATTGTTAATTACCCACACTGTAACACACCTTATTTTGAGCATGTTTACCTAGGTGCAGATTCCAGGTTTTTTTCACTGATGTCCACAGGCATTCTCTTATTCTGCTGTTTACCACACTAAAAATTCTCCTAGTGTCTCATTATAGAGCAGAATGTTCAGATATTAAACAATCCTATTAACTTTGTTTTAATCTTACTTGCTTAATGGATACCAATCTGGACACAGAATCTCCAGCCTCATGCTTTGCCTCTTAACTGGCATGTCAGATGGGAAATTGTGTACAGCTGACAGTCCACCAGGGTCCTTTAGGAGCCCTCACTTTCCGAAAGAATCTTTTGTCCTGGGCTTTCTATGCTCTCTACACCTCCAGGATGCACTCTTTGCTGATGAACGCACAGTTACCTCCACATGCTCAAATCAGTTCAGGTTACTGTGATAAGACAGACCCTGACTAGTATGTCATTTCTGCTACCTGAAAATTCCATTTTCAATTATTTTATACTTTCTACCAATTCACCAGCAAAACACATAAGTAGCTCTGGCTCGACACCAGAAACACTTGCATGCTTTCCTGCATATCCTGTCATTGGATGTTGATTTCTGATATTAGTTTCCTGCTGCTTCAAGATCTAACAGGAATTTTTAAAACATTTAATAAGGGAAGTTAGTTTTTGAAACATGTCATTTTTATTAAGGAACGATGTTTTGTGTCAAGTCAAATATCTCATGGTAGTGTAAGTACTTACATCAGAAGTTATTGCTTTCAGAAAGCTTTATAACCTTATAAAAATAATATTCAGTTTGACTAATGAGTGGTGTTCTACATAGACTAGAATTATGCTGTTTTCCTCAAAAATGTTGCCAATTGCACTCAGTACCACCATTTTTATGGTTTTACTTAGAACTCAGGTCATGTTTACCTCTAGAAAATCCAACAAGCTTATAGTTTTCTCCCAGTCCTTTCTTAAGTCTTTGTTAAAAACCTATTGCAAAAATTTTTAAACCTTATTTTTTTCATTTGTATACCACTCCTCTGTCAATTTGTCTTGAATCTAAATGTTTCCACAGACACTGCAAGGAGTACCTAACTTAAAAAACTTCTTATATTTCATCTCAATCACTACATTTTTGGCAACATAAGTGTAAGCATTTATAATATTAAATGGTTTAATGCAATTTTTCTAAGTGCTGTGTACATGAATCAGCTCATTACCTCAGCCTAGTTATATGAGGTCTAGTCAAACTTAAATCTGGGTGCTTCTTTTTCATTCCAAACCTCCACAACTGATAGCAACCTACCTTGGAGCTCTGAGATGAAATTTCCAGATGATATTTTTATCACAAATTAATGAAAGATTTCCCTCTTCCAATACACTGGGACAGTACTCAATAAGCCCATACAGCAAAATATCTCTTTCAAAAGGCAATGGAGCAATCTGTGGAGTACAGTCCTGTACCTTCAGGATGCTACAAAGCAGGCTATAGTACCTGTAATAACTTTACAAACATGAATGGAGGACAAGCAACTATTACAGTGAGATTGCTTCAGAAACTCCTGAATAACTTACTTGGAATTTAGGAGGATAAAGCCACTAGTGACAGTGGCGGAATCAGAGAAATGTTAAAAGAAATTAAATGTGGAGCATGTTTTGCTGGGTGAGGCAGATTGCACCAAATATAAACCAGTTACTAACATGACAAAGTTACAAACTCTTTTATGGAAGAGTCATAGCTGTTTAATTATTTATCACTAATGTTATATTGCAGCATGTTTATACAATATTTAAAAGAAGACCCAAGCCTGCTATTTATTCATGAGAAGATATCTTGTAGACTGACAGAGTTCATTAGCACAGCAGAAAGTTACTAACAAGTCAACACGAATTTTATCTTATCCAACCCTTGCTTCATACTCTCTCCATTTTTTTACTTCTAAGCCTAAAACACTGCAGAGATTCTCAGGTGGTTCCCAAAGTCTCTATTGTAACATACTATTCTCAAAATCTTTCAGGGCAGCTCCTTGTTCTGTAGGATTTCTCTCTTCACTTGGGAAAAGCAACCCAGGAAAAGATGCTTCAGTGAGACTCAGTTAGTAAAACCCATGGCATGAACAGCTCTGCAGTAACTTTGCTGAGATGCGGAATTTTGATGGGTCGGCAGGTTCACTGAGGGACTCAGAGCAAATCTGTTACACAAGGTCTTGTCCCCACCGCCCCCAATCTAAGGGCAACTTTTAGTGAAAGAAAATACAGCATTTCTTCTAACCCTCCTAATACAACAGAGAAAGATATTCTTACTGGGACCCTGTTTCCTTTATCGTCTCTTGAAGGCGCTGCCATGACAGAACAACTAGATATGTCTGCTAAAATTTAAATAGCTTCAAATTAAGCAGGAAGGCTAGACCGTTTTTCCCCTCGGGAAGGAAGGGCTACAGAAAGTATTTTTTTTTTCCCCAAGAGAAGCATCAAGCCAAGGAAAAGAAATGGCGAGAGATCTCCAATCCAGCACTTTGTCCATACAACTAAAATTAAGAAAAAACAATCACTCCTTCAAACATTTTCTATTCATTAGCAGCTTAAGGCAGTCTTGCAAAGGGGAGGGACTATTTCTGAAAAGAGTTGGCAAAGTTGGTGTGCTATTTGACCTAGGGGTTTCCAGACAGCTGCAGTCCTGGGCAGTGGCGGGCAGAGCAGGTGCAGTGGGCAACATATTGTGCAACAATGATGCCAAGAACTCACAGCACTAAAAGTGTTTCCCTAATCAGTGCATATAACGACCCCAAACTCAGGAAAGTAAACCAATAGCAAAGATACTAACAGTTGGATTTGGACAACTAGTAAAAGAAAGATTTAGATTCAGTTCCACAAAGGAAACATTAATAAGCGTATTTCTTTTACATTAAGGACTGTATCATGCAGATGGTTCACACACAAGCATAGTTGTCAGTAAAATGAACAAAGAACATGATCACTACTTCTTGATATTTGCAAAGAACGTTTTGCCATTAGTCTGACATTTGCAAATTCCATGGGAGTCAGATAAAAGATGTACACCTCTTAAAAACCCCACACGACTCAACACTGAAGGAGTAGACTGAACAATGGTTTTAAAGCACTCTGCATGACCCGCAGAAGCAACATTGCTTTTGTCTTTCAATCCTCATCACTTTCAATGGCTTTCAGATAAACCTAAGCTGTCTGAAAGGGAACATATACAGCAAATTTCGCTGACCATCAAATAGCAGCTGGGTGACCGCACCGTGATGACTCAGACTTACACTGCAGAACTTTGCAGTTACTACTCAGCTTTGGCTGCAAGGATATCATGATGTAACTACATCTTACACGATCTAAATTGGTCTCACTTACAAAAAGAAAATAAAAATTTCCTTGCTTAGAAACTTAGCTCGAAGCTTGAGGCATGAGGAACTGCCTGGAGCAAACACAATATGCAAACTAGAAATATAGGGGACAGTAGGTTAGTTCAGATGCCATAACTGGTCATGCTGTTACAGCTCATGGTTTTTGCATTTAAACTGCAGAGTTGGGACAATGGTTTATTGAATTCTTAGATGATCCCCAGGGAAATTAGTCCAGTTCCCCACGATTCTTTTTGTAAGAAGTCTCCCTTGGTGCTTATATACTATGAATACTTACCTGTGACACCAGAAGGGAGATTTTTTAAAATTAATGTTTTAGGTTGACTGTGTTATATTTTCTACAACAATTTATTCCACAAAGAAGGGAAAAACATAAGCTGCAATTTATTAAGACTTTCACTGATGAAAACAAACCATCTATGCATCATATAAACGTGCTCTAAGTTAAAATCAAGAAAGTCTCAGCATCACATGCAGAAAAACAGCTGAACCATCACAAAAGAAAAAAGTTCTCCAGTAATCAAAAGCTTCTTTTCAGACTCTCAAGCAGAGTGCTATCCTAGGACAGAAAGCACCAGCAGTAACAATTGTTGTACTCCTTTACATTTCTCTTCACTGAAATAAGTAAATAATTTAAAGCAAAAATGACAGTTTTCCCCGTCCAGAAGTACCTCAAACTACAAGAGTCTTGAGACAATATAGTATCATTCATTCAACAAAACATTTGGCATTTCTGACACTCTGAGACCCTGAATACTTAAATTTCTTCCTATTTAGCTACCTATTCAGATTAAAAACCTAAACAAATCACTAGTTATAACCACAGAATCACAGAATGGTTGAAGCTGGATGGGACCTGTGGAGGTCATCTGGTCCAGCCCCCTCCACCTACTCAAACAGGGCCACCTAGTTGCCCAGAACTGTGTCCAGATAACTTTTGAATATCTCCAAGGATGGAGATGCACAGGTTGCCCCATCACCCTTACAGTGAAAAAGCGTTTCCTGATGTTCAGAGGAAACCTCCTGTGATTGTGCCCATTGCCTCTAATCCTTTCACTGGCATGACTGAACAGAGCCTGGGTCTGTCCTCTTTGCACCCTCCTGTCAGGTATTTATACACACTGAGGAGATTGCCTCAGAGCCTTCTCTTCTCCAGGTTAAACAATACCACTTCTCTCCGCCTTTCCTTTTATGTGAGATGGTCCAGTCCCTTCATCATCTTCATGGCCCTTTGTTGTACTTTCTCCAATATGTCCATATCTCTCTTGTACTGGGGAACCCAGAACTGGACAGAGGACTCCAGGTGTGGCCTAAGTGCTGAGGAGAAAGGATGGATCATCTCCTCAATCTGCTGGCAATACATTGCCTAATGCACCTTGGGATACTGGGAGCCTTCTTTGCTGCAAGGGCATACTGCTGTCTTACGTTCAATGTGGTGTCCACCAGGACCCTCAGATCCTTTCCTGACAAGCTGCTCTCCAGCTGAGTGACCCACATGTACTCATGCATGACGCATTCCTTTCCAGGTGCAGGACTCTGCATTTCTCCTTGCTGAGCTTTCTTTCAGCCCATTTTTCCAGCCTATAGAGCTGTTCTGAACGGCAGTGTGCCCCTTTGGCTTATCAGTCACTTGTCGAAAGTTGGTGTCATCAGCAATCTTGCTGAGGGAACCCTCTGTCCAACTCTTCAGATCACTAATGAAGATGTTGAAAAGGACTGGACCCAGTACGACCCCTGGCTCGCACCAGTAGTTACAGGCCTCCAACTAGACTTTGCGTCACTGATCACCACCCTCTGGGCCTGGCTGTTCAGCCAGTTTTGAATCGACCTCACTGCTCATCCTCCCCCTACATCAAGAACTTGTCTATGAAAAGCTGTTGAGAATCATTATACAAGTCTCTCTTAACCTCGTCTGAAATTACTTTTGTGTGTACCTTCATGAAATGAAATCTTTAGTAACAAGGTTGTTTAAAACACATATTCACAATTTATCTATTTCCCATCCTCACCAATATGAAAGCTGAAGTACAGTGTGTAAATTAAGCTTAGAAGGTTAAATAGTTTCAGCTTCTTTATGAGTTATAATTAGCTTCATTATTTACGAGTCTCTCTTTGTTGTAACATTCTTCAGCTGAAGATTATTGAACTGCAACTTCCTATCACAACATCTTTAATTAGACTAGCTTTTCTCAATACATTGGAAAGCATGGTGAAGAAGGAAGTACTGTCTGATGTTCTTCTCCTGTTTTATACTATGGTACTATTAATGATTGCGGTTAGTGGGACTCATGCCTATAAATGCTTTTGTGAATCAGGACAAAATGCTCAATGTTAATCTCTTGAGCTCACCAATCTTTGTTCTGTGATAAGGTAGACTGTCAAACAAAAGAAAGAAGTTGACATTTGTGTTTTCACCAAGAAAAATATGAAAGGTCCAGTATGATGATCATCTGGCTTTCGGTTGACTCTCTCAATGTCTTTTGGTTGTTCAGCTCTTACTGTGTTGCTAAAGCTTTTGCTGTAATGTATCCCCATCTGGTTTAAGACTTCTGTGATGTATTAGCTGCTTTCTTTGAGTCATTAGATGCCTGCCATTTTATTAGAGAGCTGAGCACCCCACTTAAAGGTATCACATGTCTAAAACACCTTCAGGATACTCTATGCCTCTGGCTATTTCATGTCTTGGAGATCATATTTGTGGTGGTCTTGAAAGAACTCAGTGCCTGAGGACTCCTGCTATGATTTTGTCTCAGCAGCATCTTGCCTTAACAGGGGACTCTTCACCATTTAATCTAGATCTTCCATAGAGATCTTCCACTTTTAAAATTTTGAAATTAAAAATTAATTATTGCTTTGTGTGACCCTCTTCTGCAAAGGTTTGATTTCATCATATATTTGAAGTGTCCCTTTCCTGAAATTTCCAGAAGCAGCTATTGTGCACTTTACTGGATTGGTGGGTTTTATTTAAATTAATCAGTAAAGCTAAATGAGAAAAAAAATCACAACATATATCCTAATATAGTAAGTAAAAAGTTTAGGATGTGATTCTGTTAGCTTTATTGATTATTGTGCAGCATCTGAAATACGTGATACTACTTCCAAAAAAGAGTACCGCTGGAACTGCATCAGGGTGACCATTAGTAAGAACAAGACAGCTATGATACATAGGAACACAATCCTTTCTACTCTTGCTAAACTACTAGGGATTGACACTGTCATCTGGAACATCTGTAACAGTTCATAAAGCTAACAAAACATATGACCAATTCTTCTTCTGTATTTTAAAAGAGATAAAGTAATTTCCTCACCCACTTTGTAATTACTTCTAAGGTCCCACACTTAGATCTGTGTGAGGTCACTTAACACCTCTGCAGGACATCACTGGTGTAACAACTAGTCCATTCAGATGGTATTAAAAAACTGCTCTCCGGCATGTTTTTGTTCACAATTAATCGCTCTCTTTCCCTGAAGCAATAACAGGACAGATAGGTGGCACGTAAAGCTCTTGTTCTCTGGAACACTCCAGCTCTTAGCCAGAGTTTCTACAACAGCTCTGACACCGAACCGTAAGAAGTAATGCCGGCAAGAGCCTGGAAGATGTACACACTGAGTACGGTGTGTCCTTGAGATAATATTTACTGTTTATTTGTTCCTTAGCCAGGAGGGATTCACACACATTTTATGCTTGTTAGCAGACTGCAAAACCATACCAAAGAGCTATCCCTGGGCACCAATTTTAAACTAGGTACTAAGGATATAGCTCAGGATTATTAACATGACTTTGATTTCACATAATCTCTCTTCTCTCCACATTATTTGATGAGCTCCATCAGCTTGCTAAGCCATGTACAGATGACACACAAGGAGCTTGCAACCTAGGTCTCTGATCCTACAAGCAATTCCATGTGGGCAGACGGCTGACTCCTTGTCCAGTATTACTGAGCCTGAAAAGATCGGCACGGGTATTTATACCCATTTGTGCAGGACCACAAATCTGCGAATGACTCCTTTCATGACTAATTCCAGCTCGAACAGAGTGCTGACCTGCATAGATTCAGTAGCAGATGAGGAACACTGGGGATGAACTAAGCTATGTAACAAGTGATCCTTCAACTGTTCCCTGTGCTAGAGAACCACCTTTGTCTCAAACCAAATAACAATTTCTACTCTGTCCACAGTCCTTCCCTGTGCAAAGGGCAGAACAAAGCCTCTTTGCAGGAGCTCTGTGCTTTTAGAATTTAAGGGCACAGAAATACATCAGATAATTTTTTCTCATCTCCTCTGTATTTGAAGCATTTCACCTTTGTAATTTGACTGAAATCAGTCATTTACTTTTAATTGATGTAAAGTGTCTTTAGCTGAAGCTACCTTCCAGAACGGCACTGAGCTTTGAACTGAAAACATAAGATAATACAAAATACACTAATTCTCCTCCTAGTCCTCCTCAGTAATTAATCACCATGGTATAAATACTGGCACCTAGATTCCCACATGAATTTATCAGGATTCAGATTTCAAGCATGCACATTTCCCTGCCTAATTTAAAGGTCTCTTCTTCTCATAAAAAACCCTTATTTGATCAATCCACTCACTTTTATCTTAATAAACTGAATTGTTCAAATTTCTTATTGTATGATGTTTTCTCCATTTTTCTCATACTGATTTTTTTGCAGCCTCTCCAATTATCCAAAACACCATTTAAAGATACAAACATGAGAACTCACTGCAGTATTCTACTGTCAGTCTCACCAACGCCACATACAACCACAAAATAATCTTCCAGCTTCTAATCACTACTCCCCAGCTCAGATAGTCAAGGAGCACATTAACCCTTCTGACTTTATGCTGCAATATGAACTTACATTCAGTTGCTTGTACCCTAAATCGCATTTAGAGTCTTATTTTGGGAACCAGACTCCCTGCTTTTGCAAGAAAAGTCTGCATTCATCTTTATTGCACAATTTTGCATTTGACCATGAAAATGTGCTCCTTTTAATGGCCCCCTGCTTACCAAGAAATCCAAGCTTCTCTCACATGCTTGTTTTATCCTCATTATTACCCTGCTCCACCTAACAAATATTATTAGCACTGTTGGTAAATTACAGTAAAAGGCATGGTTTGGAAATGATCTTTTAAAAAAGTTACTAGGACAATATAGTTTTAACTAGTATCCAGTACTACTATGCTCAAGTTTTAGATCATTAAAAGTCTTTAAAACAAACATGTTACAATAAATCAAACATCAAACAACATACCAAATGTTTTGTCTTTTTTCCTGGCTGTTACTGAAAGAGTCTGATTCCAATTCAATCAACTCAATTGATATCTAACCTGAGCACACCTTGCAAGCAAAGAGTGGTTTAACTGCACAGGAGGTACTCAGTCAAACACAGGGGTATCTCTGGAGTTGCTAGACCCATTTTCCATCAGCATGCTTTTTATTTTCAATGCTACAAACCAGTAAATAATTCCTGTCAGGTAATGACTACTCCCCAAACCCTTTAGATTGCATTTCAGCACACATGTAACGAAAAGGTGAATATTCTCCTCTATAGATCTTCAGATGAACTCTCATTGACCTACATA
Organism: Tapera naevia; assembly: GCA_033556795.1. Lineage (NCBI taxonomy): Eukaryota > Metazoa > Chordata > Aves > Cuculiformes > Neomorphidae > Tapera > Tapera naevia. The sequence goes on from JAUMJJ010000095.1 coordinate 2,183,519, forward strand.
TAGCTAATCCTGGGAAACTGAACTGCTTGTACAAATAAAGGAATAAACCCTTAGGAAATTTGTTGAATTAAAAAATAAACAAAATAGCTGTAAGACTTGATTTTCAAGGGCATGCAGCATCCACAGCTTACACAGGAGAATACTAAGCATGTCTGAAAACTGGGACATTTGCCTTGTTATGCTGTTAAATTGCTGCCTCAGCTTCCCTGCCCTTTACCTCACCTGCAACATCAAAATACCGTAGATGTGGTTTTTGCAGCAGGGTACTGAGGGTTCATTCAAAGTGGTGTGCTAAAGTACCTTTAAGGAAAACTCATCTGTTAGCGCTTAACCTAATTGAACTTCAATACATCAAGCCTCAACATACCCACAATAGCTAGATTGTCATCTGGTTAGAGATGTCAGAAAACAGATCTGTTAGGTAAAGCTGTCTACTAGTGTGAACTGGCAAAGCTGTGCTGGCAAGGCAGAGGTTGGCGCAATCTTCCCTCAATATTAAATGACATAATGCTTTCTGTGCTCTACCCCAGCCAGCCCTCCACATCATAAATACTGAATGCAATACCTGCAAGATTGCTGGAGTGACTTTGCCCATAACTTTCTCTGAGGTGACAACAATGCAAAAACATACTTCACTCTGAGAAAAGCTTCACTCACCCGATCTTCTTCTTCTCTGACATCTGGCATGGTGCTGATGCAGAGGCTGACTGCAGTGATGGCAACAAAAGAGATTGAAATACAAGCAAAGATCTTTCCTGGGATCCCTGAGTGAGGATTCTCCACCATATCCCTGAGCTTTTGCATGCACAAACTCAATCGGCTACTGTTCTGGAAGGCACATTTCGTAGTTTCACTAAATACCATCTCCCCTTCATACAGCCTGGACTCATCTGCCTCCTCTTCCTTCTGTTGCAATCTCTTTTTACAACACCACTCCAGATGGTCCTCTTCTATCCCCCAGTACACAAGCTCCTCCTGAAAAGAAAGAGCGCACATCTCCCTGAGAAGCCTCAGCTTCCCAGCTGTCAGGAAAGTCATGATTGTCCTGAAGGCACTAGGATTACGGTCAAAAAAAAATTCATTGCAGCTAACATCATAATCATCACAGATGTTCATGATCTCATCATAATTGTTGCAAGATTTTAGCTTTCCAAGCCTGGTCAAGGGGCAGTTCTCCAAGGTGGTCCATGGAACTTTGTATTTAATACCGCCTACATTGATGATCACAAACCTGGTCCGGTCCTCTAGGTGGGCTAAGCAGCACAGGTCTTCCCTAGGGTGCAGAAGTTTGGCCTTTTTGTAGAAGAATCCTTTCTTGGTTTGCACTTCACACAGGTTTTCCAAGTTATTGAAGGAGTAGGAGGTGAACTCAGGATCAGCATTCCCAGTGAGCAATGCCATTTTGTGACCGATTTATTAAGTCCATACGGAAGTAGAGGCTACTCAAACAAATGCACCTGGAGCTTGATTGGAGAGTCAATCTGTAAAACAGAATTTTAAAATTACAATAAAATTAGGGAGTTGCTAGATGAAAAATATTCCTATCCTCTTAATCCGAAGAAACTTATTTCCATGTCATTACTTTTTCCCCTATTATTGTAGGACTATCTGCTTGGGGAAAGAATTTAAACTGCATTAAGATCAGAAGCCATGTTGATACTTTTAGGGGGATTAATCAGTGAATGAATGGAATTAAATGCAGTGTATTATAATTTTCAGAAATTTATTTTCTAGAAGTTCACGCTAGACCCTGGATGTTAATGGGTACTGGAAAGGAAAATGGGTCTTTCAGATAAATGGCAATTTACATTTTAGAAACTGAAAATTATTTGCAAATGGCTTTTTGACTATTTGGTTCATCTACGTATTGTATCTGTTACAAAAATGCCTATAGTGTGAGGATACAACATAACTACAGTACAGTAAGAAATCTGATTGCAGCAATGCTGGTCATTCCCAAGTTAAATTCACCAAACTTAGGTACCAGTAGCAATGAATACATGGGAGCTAAGAATCTAGTCTGCAGCCAGCATCCAAGAAGGTTTCTGTACTTGAGCACAAAGTGTGTGCTACTAAGATCCACTTGCCACTGGCACCCCAACTAAGTGGATTAAACCTATACCAGGCAGATCTACCTGAACAGCCCCACTTCTAAAAGGTAGAAAGCTTTTGCTCGCTGGGTGCCTGCCAAGTGGGCTAGTGACATCTCCTCCATGGAGGTGTGCATCGTGGCTTTGAGCGGAGATGGGAACAGGTGCTGGTCTGGCACAGAGCTCATCATGGCAGCCACCAGGGGCTCCACTATGGTTCTGACTGCTGGCAGTGGACAAGGTGCCCTGCAATCTGACAGCAGCTCTGAAATGGGAGACTGTACCGAACATTTAGCAGGAGGTTGGTATAAATTGGTGATTGCTTTTACCACTTCCTGACAGACATCCCTAAACATAAATAAAATAAAATCAAACAAATTGTTCCAACTGATCTCAAAGGAGTGGCAGAAAGCAAAAATCTGAGAACAGGACTTGACCCCACTTTCCCAGTCAGGCTACAAGAAGAGGGAGCAAGTTTGCAGCTTGGTTTGAGGTAAAAGATTTTTGTTGCAAGTAGTTTTGCTCAGATGGGAATGCAGGCTAACTTGCTGTTGCAGATCAAGCATTATGCATAATTTCAGGGTCTATTCTGAGCCTTCTGCTTAGCACCCATCTACCACATCACAATCCACAGATGTCCTGAACATTCTTTTTCACTTGCCACAGTTTACTCAATTTCTTTAGAGTTCTTCAACCATGTTCTCCAAAGCTATCCCTCCAAAACAGTAGTAGGATGTCTCCTATGCAATTTCATTAGCGAATCACCTAAAACTTTCCAAATTGCTCAAATATGAAGTAAGTAGGAAACGAGAAATCAGCGTGGGATTGTTGCGACTCCACATTGAAGACTTGGATTGAGAATGGATGCAGTTATGGGGAACAACCTTAAGTGAAGAACACGCTGATAAGACAGGACAAAAAAATGTGTGAAGTATAGTCCAACATTATTGATGACAAGACAGAAACCATAAGGCAGTAACTTCATAACTTATAAGGAATATTGTCCAATTCCCTTTCAATTTATCTCATGCCTTAGTCTGGAGAGGATACCGAACAAGTGACTGCTGGCAAAAACTGGGGAGCGCAGACATTCAAAAACAAATTCCCAGAGCAGCATCTTCCTTTATCCACGAACAACTCACTCACTTTTAGCTCATTAGGCTTAGTCAAAACAATTTTAGAAAGTGGTGAATGCTTGCTACTCACAGTCATGAGTCACCTAAATATTTTCAGCAGCCACAGTCAAACAATCAAATCACAGCAATAGCAGTGGTACTCCTACATTTCTGTGAGGATCTAGCCACTAAGTTTCAGAATGGCATTTACATTGGATATTTGTAAAAAGACAGAGAAAAGCTTGTTTACATACACAAAAAAAGATGTATTCAATTAGCTAATGATACTTTTTTTGGCACTATGAACATTTCAGAAGAACTAACAACGACAAAATTTCTCCATTTTCACTTTGGGAAAAAAAAATTGAACATCCATTCATACAGGGCAAAACGAAAAACAGAGAAAAACTCCTCTGCCTGGCTAAGGGCCAGGAAAGGGTAAGAGGCAATAACATGCATTCTAAGAAATGGGTGCTTTTACAGCACAGGCCTGAGTGCAGCTGGGATTGTACACACCATTACTGTCACAACGAGAGTGCATTGTCAGCACGGTATATGCTTTAAGGATTTAGTCACTTGCTGCTTTTTTGTTGATAAGATAAAATATTCACTGCTACTTCTCAGGGCACTACATTTTTGTTTTCACGCCTCACTTGTTACAAAGTCAACATATAAAAAGTAGTATACAGTGTTTTGACATCAAGGCCAGGATTTGCTTTCCTCCTCTCCCCCACGTAGAAGGTTGTTGCATAAGGTGACCAGATAAATTTCAAAGAATTATTTTGTATCTAATCTTATACACACTTCTCCCTGCCTCATAGAAACAGCCAAGTCCATGTGCAAATTTGTAAGCATGCTGTTTATTATAAAACCTCTGAATTACAGAGGGTTAACCTTTTATTTTACAGATATAAAACACAGTGGTTAAATGTAAAGCTTAAGGTAACAGCTATTATTTTTTTTGTATCTTCAGTGGATAAATGGAAAGCGATAACAGAAATAGTTACAGATACTGTTGTCATTGGTTTAACAGGTTGATTCTAGACAGTACTGGCAGCATCAGATGATGGAGCTTAGTTATCAAAGTGAATTTCCTGACCTCAGTCTTGTTTGTAGGCAAACACTCCAAGATCTCAGAATCCATAACAGTATAGATCATGAGTTGACAATATTAGTTTTGGAAATCTTAGCTAAAAGATAAGCATGTGAAGAGAGCTACATGTATTACTCTCATTGGCACCTCTGAGGTGGTTGCCTTACACCAGGGCTCACGTTAGCAGAACAGCATAGAAAAGCTTGTTGTGCCACTGTAACTGTCTAACACAAAAAGAGAATACATCGTTGTGGGCTTCCGATGTGGGATCTATCCTGAGAGGTGAAATAAGCCTAGAAGGTCAGTTTCTAATCTTATGAGCTTGGAATGTATTGAGACCTTCACTGAACATTAAAGGGTGTTGCAGAATTATGTAGGTCTTAAAATACTCTCTGCATGCCAAGGTTATCTAATGTATGCACATGCCTACAGTAAAGCATCCCATTGCAGATTAATTTTAAAAGCCAATACTTCCAGAAATGATCCTACATTATCATCCAGTTGGCATTTCTACCATTTAATCTGATACATGGATGTCCCTTACAGCGACACAGGACGGAATTTGATTCTATATTTGTTGTTAATAATTTTAAAATGTTGGGGGAGAAATGCTGTATAAATTTTTCAGTTTGATGATCATACACAGGGTGGAGTCATGAATATTGTGGATTCTTTTCTTCTTTAAGTAAAGCAAATTAATTTCTTTTCACTAGTAAGTACTTTCCTTGGTCATCTATGCATGCATGTGTGTGTCTACACACACACACAAGTTCAGCCAAATTCTGTCAACAGCAGACAGCTGAGGTACTTAAAATACAGGTATTTCTCATCAGTGGTTTTAAAGATTAAATAAATGTCAGAAGCATACAACTGCTTCAGAGTCTTCTTTTTGTTGAATAATTTTCTCAGTAGAGAGGAGGCTATTTCCTACTTACCACCTTGCCTGCTCTCATCACTCTTCTCAAAAACATTCCTCAGCATCCCCCTTTTATCAGTATTCTTGCATCTAAGTCATACATGTTTTTGCATGAGGCTTCACTGTTCTCAAGTTGTTTTGAATAAGAACGAAAAATGGGGCAAAAGCATCCCTGCCAACAGGTAGTCCAGCCTGGTGAGGATAACTTTAAACTAGTAACTATGAGGAGGAAGCAGTGGAGCAAAGGGTGCATGGTGGCATGGCCAGGAGAGACCTTGCGATCAGCAGTAGAGGACTGAAGGGTGACCACATCAAGCGTATGCACTTAAATGAGGGTATGCCTACAGGGAAGTGTCAAAGGCAGAGCGTTCATACCTTTTCTGGGAAATGATCATGACTAAGTGCCTCTGAAGCACCTGTATACTAATTGCAAGCAGCCTGGGAGAAACTGGAGGAATTAAGAGGTCTGTGTGCAGTTGCACAGAAGAATTGGTACTGTGAGGGTGGTCAAACACTGGAACAGGATGCCAAGAGAGGCTGTGGAGTCTCCATCCTTAGGGATATTCGAAACCCATCTGCACACAGCCTTTAGTAGCTTGTTCTACTTGATGCAGTTTTGAACAGTGGAGGTTAAACTACATGAGTTTCAGAGGTCCCTTCCTATCTCAACTACTCCATGGTTTTATGAAAAGTCACTTTTTAACTGCTGCTTTAAGTTACAAAGTACTGAAGGTTTGCATTTTACTGTGGTAGCAAGAGGAAGCCATAAGGCTTTTTAGTAATTAATGTTTTAAGATTTTTGTTGTGAAATGAAACATACTTTGACAGAACACAGATTATCATGTAATATAAAGCCACAGATGTGAAACATAGATCAGGGTGACCCCACAATGTTTTCTCTCAAGAGTTGAGTCAGTGAATCCATTCTACAGTGCTCAGCCATTTCCAGTTAGAGATGTGCTGGAAGCTGGCATTGCTGCCTAGGACCAAAGCAATTCCCACTTCATACTGTGACATGATTTATAATTTACAATGCACAAAATTATTTTAATAGTAAAGTTTACACATGCAATTTACCATACATTTAGCGGTATCACAGCTAACCTTTTGGAGAAAGAAGCTCAGGAGATGCAGGTTACTTTTGCACTTACTACATTTCAGTAGAACCTGGACTGCCAGTTATGAGTCCCTGCCAGGAATTGTGGAAACATGAAGAGAGAAGAGCACCTGCCCATGAAACTTACAAAATTCAGAACAGATGGGATGCAAACAATATAGAGACTTTTTAAAACAAAACAAACCAAAACCAAGCAAACCCAAAAAAACCCCACTCCAAACAAACAATAAAAAAGGAGGAAATAAGACCGGGAGGATATGAAAACAATAAAGCAGACACAGCTTAGCAAGAACGCAGACTCTTCACCTCATTTGGAGGAATTAGGTTCTGAGTTTGTCCACACTGAAAATGAATATGGCTCCCTACATATTCATTATCACAGAATAATTTAGGCTGGAAAAGACCTTTAAAATCACTGAATTCAACTATAAGCGTAATACTGCCAAGTTCACCTCTAAACTATGTACTTGAGTGCCATATTTACACATCTTTCAAACACCTCCAGGGATGGCATCTCAACCACTCCCCTGGGTGGCCTGTTCCAGGGCTTGGCAACCCTTTCACTGGAGTAAAATTTCCTAAAACCTAGTTTAAATCTCCCCTGGTGCAACTTGAGACCACTTCCTCTCATCCTATCACTGGGAAAAGAGACTCGCACTCACCTCCTTTCAGGTAGTTGTAGGGGATGATAATGTCTCCCCTCAGCCTCCTCTTCTCCAGACTAAACAATTCCAGGTCCCTCAGGCACTTGTCGTAAGACCTGTGCTCCAGACCCTTCACCAGCTTCATCACCCTTCCTTGGATGCGCTCCTCAATGTCTTTGTTGTAGCAAGGAGTCCAAAACTGAACACAGTATTTGAGGCGCGGCCAACACAAGTGCTGAGTACAAGGGCGCAACCACTTCCCTAGTCCTGCTGGCCAGACAAAAAAACAAGCTGTGATAGTCCAGTTAGGGCATCACCGTATCCAAATCTACTGCTTCTTGCCCTTAGACCTGACATGATGATACAAAACTGGGAGGAGTGGCTGATACACTGGAAGGCTGTGCTGCCATTCAGCAAGACCTGGACAGGCTAGAGAGTTGTGCAGAGAGGAACCTAATGATGAAGTTCAACAAAGGCAAGTATAAGAGTCCTGCACCTAGGGAGGACACGCACCAGTACAGGTGAGGAGTTGACAGGCTGGAAAGCAGCTTTGTGGAGAAAGATCTGGGTGTCCTGTTAGGCAAAAAGTTAGCCATGAGCCAGCAATGTGCCCCCATGGCCAAGAAGGCCAATGGCATCCTGGGGTACATTAAGAAGAGTGTGGCCAGCAGGGTGAGGGAGGCTATTGTTCTGCTGTGCTCTGCCCTAGTGAGGCCGCATCTGGAGGATTGTGTCCAGTTCTGGGCTCCGCAGCTCAAGAAAGACAAGGAACTACTGGAGAGAGTCCAGTGGAGGGCCATGAAGATTATCAGGGGGATTGGAGCATCTCTCTTATGAGGAAAGGTTGATGGACCTGAGTCTTTTAAACCTGGAAAGGATGCTTATAAACATCTAAGGGGTGAGTGTCAAGAGGATGGGTTCAGACTCTTTTCAATGGTGCCCTGTGACAGGACAAGGGACAATGGGCACAAAGTGGAACAGACTGCTGAGGGAGGTTGTGGAATTTCCTTCTCTGGAGATCTTCAAAACCCACATGGATACGCTCCTGTGCAACCTGCAGTAGGGCAACCTGCTTTAGCAGGGGTGTTGGACTAGATGATCTCCACAAGTCCCTTCCAATCCCCAACATTCTATGATTCTGTGTGACATGGGCATCTTTGCATGGTCCGATGCTTTCCCATGCATACAGAGCTCTCATAACTTCAAAGGCTGCATTACGCTATCTCTGGCAACCGTATCATATCTATATTCAAATTCTCTTGCTAAGGGAACCATTCAACATGTGTTCAACTAGAACCAAAGTACACATCAAGAGGTATGCAGGGAGGTTGACAGGGGACTACAACTTGGACACAAAATTGAGAAGAGGTCAACCACAGCTATACAGATCCAATTATACAAAAATATGGATAGTATTTCTCTCATATTTTGCTTTAAATATTTGTTTCAAGTTTTCTAAGCATTTTTGTACCCCACCAAGCACAACAGGGGTCTGAACTCTGTTGCTTTGCTACTTTTATGTTATGAAAGTGTTGTTTCATAAGGAATGAAAGTGAGACTAAGTAACATTGATTAATCCAGAAGCATCAAAACCACCTTCTGCAAGCTTTATGAAGTAAAGAAATCAGTGTTGAAAGCAACTTTGAAAAGAGTAAAGATTTTAAAAATCATGAAGACATGCAAATAAAATTTATTTGCTATATAGGTTGCTAACTTCATTCTCAAAATGTTCACAAGAAAAACCCCAACAAATGAAAATCAGAACAGTGCAAAACCGCTATAATCTATACAAGGATACACTGCAAAGGACAAAAGGCAGTCAAGTTGATTTCACACAGTATTTTCTCTGTAACTGAATTTTATATATTTTCGTAAACTTTAATATCTCTGATATCTTACGCCACAATCACTCCTGCTTAGAAAAGGAAATAGAGCAAACAAAAAGGTACTAGAATTTTGAACAATCCTTCATTTTGTCTATTTCTTCATCAGAGTTACAGGACACGGGGTTGCAATCTTACACACCTAGCTGGGATGTACCCATCTAATAGAGAAAGGTAGGCTCCTCATGTAGCGTTGGAGCAGAACAGCTAAGATAGGCTTCTCCAGAGAGTCGTCTGGGGCTGCAAGGAGGATGCTGCATTGGTCAGTCCAACAGGAAGCCCAGGAAAAGTCATGCCATAATGGAGGCTGCAAAATTCAGCATTGGAAACTGGACATTGTTTGCATACTTCCTTAACAGTTTCATTCATTTAGTGGGGGAAAAAAAGGAACAGTTTTCTTTTCCAAACATTCTACATTGCATTTATACCACACTATGTAACCAGTTGAAACAATTCGTTAAATAATCAACTTGACTCAACATTAATTTTTCTGACGTGTTCATAACTATCTGTATCCATTAGAGAGAGTATGAGTTATCTAGTATTACTGCACTTGCCAGAAATATATATTGAAATTATCAACACTGTGACATCTTTAAGATACCAGAGATTTTGTCCAACTAACTACCCGAAGGTACACAATCCTTATCTGTATCTTCACAGCACAAACCAACCTTATTTTTCTGCACTTCCACCTTATTTTTCTGCACTTCCACAAGCTTTCAGTGCCTATTTATCTTTGTGCCTTAAACAGAATTTAACTGTTGTTTCTTTGAAGCAATTTGTACCCTTAAGTTGCACAGCAGACGAAGGCAGACGTACTAGATCGAGACAGAGGAAGTACCACTTGCTCTTGCATTCTCCTCAGAATTACAGAGTGAGCTTCAAACTTTCACAAATGTCCTAAAATACAGAGTGCTTTCACAGTGTATTCCACTAAATGGAACTATCCATACCCTGAGCAATAAAAAACTTGCAGAGCCTGCAAGATTTAGGCAGATCCTACAAGGATTAGGCAGAAAAGTTTTTCCCTCAGAATTATTATTATTTATTATTATTATTATTATTTTAGAATAAAACCAGAGCATCAGGCTTAATTTGTTTAGGTGTATTAAACCCTTATTTGGTTACAAGAAAAACACACTTTCCTAAAGTGTGCTTTCATCCTCAGTTCATATTTTCTGAATACATGAACAGAGACACCATATATGTACAGAGTGAGTGATGGGCTAAAGTGAACATACTTCAGATCAGGAGCACTACATATCACAGTCTGAGGGAGATTAGATTGAACGTGGAGATTTTTTGATCCAATTCCTGTTAACTGCAACCAGGATTAAGAATATAGTCTCAAGAGCTTAAAATTAAAATGTGTTCTGTCTGCACTTGCTTGCACTTGATTGAACCATTGTGAGTACTTGCAGCTACTAGAAAATTAAGTTTCTCTCCCTCCATGAATCACAGAATCATAAAATCATACATAAGAGACTTCATGATTAATCCTGTATAATCAACCAGTCTAAGAGCCTCAGATATGTACTAAACTTTGCTACTCAAGATGGTGTTAGTTGCCAACCTGGAATATTTCTTTCCCTATCCTTAGATTGTTATATTTCAGAATAACCAATCATCAAAATCTAGTTTTTAAAATGTCTGCTCCAGTCCTTATTACGTGCCCAAATCTGGCCTAAAGTACAATGTGAATGGCATTATCAAATGCAAAAGTGACAGATTGTGTAGTATGTTAAACCAGGTTTGTTTACTCCTCTCACCCAGGAAATTAAACAGATTGTCTCACTTCTATTGCCAAAATTCCGGAAGCGTGGAAAACCAAACAAGTCATCATGTCTTTGCAAGTCAAGAACTATCATTCAGGGGTCTCGACAGATCTGCAGATCACTGCAGGGTGAAAAAGCAGGTTTTAGCATGAGGTCTGTTCCCTCTCTAACACTGATACCAGTACCTTTTATTTCTAATCTGTCCTGTTGATTTTTGAAATTCTATACTTAGCAGCTTCACACCCAGACGACTAATATGCTTGATCTAGTACAAAATGTGGCAACTAGATTGTTGACTGGAAATAAGAAGGTCTGACTGTGTGATGCCACTCTTGGCTGGGTTTCACATTCATATGTTCGCGATGATTTGCTGGGACACTTTTCCTAATATATGGATGGTTGTACCAATCCTTATATCTTTTATGGGGCCATTCACAGGTTTGTATGAATGGTTGTAGATATACATATCCAAATATGACAGGATGAGAGGAAACAGCCTCAAGTTGTGCCAGGGGAGGTTTAGATTGGATATTAGAAAATATTTCTCCACCGAAAGAGTTACCAAATATGGGAATAGGGCTGCCCAGGGAAGTGGGTGAACCACCACCGCTGGAGGTATTTAAAAGGTGTGTAGATGTGGCGCTCAAGTACATAGTTTAAAGGTGAACTTGTGAGTGCTAAGCTTACGGTTGAACTCGATGATCTTAAAGTTTTTTCCAACCTAAATGACTCTATGATTCTATGAATAAATGCTTTTATCAAGTACTCATAGGTTTTAGATGTTTTAAATTGTATACAGATGTGTCTTGCTTGTTTTGTTAGCTTTAATTAGTTAGCACCAGATTTTATGCATTGTTGTTTCATTTTGTAGATTACATTCTTGCTCGTATGTTTCATATGTCCATTGTGCATTGACCTCAAAAATTGACTGTGTTTAAACACAAGTATGCCTTTGAATTCAACATGATTTTAGTAAATTATTAACATAATAGCACAGATCACCTTTTATTTTTAGACTCTTAAGACTGTATACTTTACACCAGCACTCACTCCAGGCTCTGCATTTTGTGTTTGGATGCATGCTCCCAAAATGCTGTCTCAATTCCCTATCCAGAAGTGTTAGGACTCCAAAGAACTTGTGACTGGAAGAAGGTTCTGAGACCCAAATGTATTTAGGTAGAAGAATGCAAGGCCATGAAATGGTAAACCTTTCCCTCCTCCAACTTCTAGCTGAAAGACCAGGGAACCTCAGAACACATTTTTTTTTCAAAAGGGAAGAAGGGAGAAAGGAGCAGATAAACTCTCCACAAAGTAAGTATACTTGAAATCCTTTGCTGTTTGGGGAGCTAGAAGGGAATTCAAACTGCTTCATGTGGACAGGATCTGCCAGATCCCAGTCCACAAGGAAAAGAAGAAGCTGGAGCTGACAAATGAGTTCCGCCACTTGCCCTAATTCATTCACATGTTGACCCTGTCTGATGTCCTTGACCTGAATGAAACTTTCCCAGTTTTTCTGCTCTATCTTCCCCCTTATCACATATCTGCTTATCCTCTTCACTGTACCAATCTCTTTTCACTTTCCCTCCCTCTCATGCTTCTTTCCCATCAATCACTGTCAAGTGACTTGTGGGAATATGAGTATTTTCTACATTTTCTGCCGTGCATAGATAATACTTCCTTCTCCTCCAAGAAAAAGCAGTAACAAATGAAGACTGGAGTTAGATGCCATCCAGCCGCTCAAAGTCTGTCAAAATCAAAACCAACACCCATGGAATGCATGACAGGTGTAAGTTTTACTAATTAATACTTCAAAGAAGCTATCTTGAAGAATAAAAGCTAAGTGGAAGCCCTTGCAGCTTGGCAGACCATACATATACCAGTTAAGCCACCTATGCTAGACACGTACTTGTAACAGGAGAAAACATGTTTTTAAATGTTAGCTCTGCGCTTCAAGGTAACAGACCCCATGTACTATACGAGTGAAATTTCAAGCAGTCAAAACCATCCATACATTACCTAAACAGTATTTTAACCTTGAGACCTATGTGCTCATATGCTGCACACGTGCACTAGTTGAATCTTGTCAACATCAACAAAATCTGGGATTAGACTCCTCTGTCTCCAGAGCTCACTGCTCAGTTCTGCCTTGTATGTCCCAATAACCCTACCCATACTCACAGGGATACACATATTTTAGCACAAAATGAAGAAGGCTGCAGCTTCAGAGCCCTTGGATAACGTGGCCTTTAAACAGAGGGGCGTCCTGAACTCTATGGCATAATGCCACACACTGAGCACTGGGAATAACGACAAAAGGCTAATAACTGCTACTTGATGCAGTGAGCATTGTCTGTCCTCTACCCTCTATGGGCAGAATTCAGGAATCTTATTCTCTGGACACGTTTTTAGGTGAGGAGGCACTCCAGATCTTGCCATGTACACAAGTTGCATTTCCATAATGAACAAACTTCCTTGCCTGGAGCAGGAAGCACCCAGAGCCATTCACTTCTATTCTGCACCAGTGTTTACCCAGAAACATCTACATTTTGCAGCTTTCACGTGTGATGAACTAAACATACTGCAGCAGCTTGAAGTAAATTAAAAAAATGCATTTATTTCTGAATTATATATGAAAATAAATAATATAACTAGCAAAGCACTCCTCATGTATTTATATTCATTTTAACACAAAATTATGTTTTTAAATGTCATTCAGTTTCATGACATCTTATATTCTGAATTCCTCCTAGACAGATGCCTGTGGTGGCAACATCAATCTTCCCAACAAAAGCTGACAGGACAAAGCCAGAGCTTCTAGGTGGAAGCATTGATGCTATTGCCTCCTAGAAAGGCAGGAGATGGTTTGGATTTTTTCCCTCAAACAGGTGACAGCAGAGGTCTTTTGCAGTTTGGGGTTACAGATGCATTCCCTGATTCTTGCTCTGCTATAGAAGATGATGAAAATGACCTAGAATAATCTCAGGCATGTCTGTAATTTCTCTCACCAGCAAACAACTTACCCCTACACTGAATTGCCAGTGCTATATTTAGTAAAGAAACCCTTAAATTCACTTAACATGCTTGCTTACTTAAAGGATCATCTGATAATGTTATCAGAAATAAGTTTTAATGCTTAATAATGAATTGAAAGGATTAGAAAACTTTGCACTTTCTCTCAGGCAATTATTTCAGTCAGCTCACACAGCAAGAGTGCAAGTGTTTTTAAGACCTTTACCTCTACAAAATTGCACATTTGATGGGACTTAATCTATGCAATGCCATGGCAATGAATGGACTCCACTGTGAAGATAATGGTTTTAAAATCAAGTAAAATATGTCTGACCCTGTTATGTGCAATATCTTCAACAATCATACCAAATCCTTTAAAAATTACCTTCCCTTTCAAAAATATTGGAAGAGATACAAGAGGTAGGCTGACCAGCTAATTAACCAGGTGAGCAATAGATGAAAACATTTCACTGACATCTTGCTGGAGAACACTGGTAGACCAGAGGTCATAAACACACACACATACGTTGATGTAATGTTGCCAGAGAACTGCTTCAGTGACAGAAACGTGAAAAGCTCAACAACAGTCTCTCCTCTACAGAAATTTTTGATCCAATAGATTTATATGAACCACTGAATAGGGTGAGCTCTTAGGGCAGCAAAAGTGAGTAAAAAAATAATATCAACATTAAGAAAACAATCCAGACCTTTGGGTGATGCTCAGGGCAGTTATTTATTTACTAATTGTTTTTTAAATTGGGCTAACAAATCAATAGTTCATGCTCTCCATGAGAGGGCTCTCTGCTCAGAGCTCCTTCAGCTTCTGCCAGATCATTACCAGCAGGTACACAGAAACATCAGGATAAAATACAGTTATGGAGTTACAGCAGGGTTTTGTTTCTGAGCAGTTACTTTCATGTTGCAAAAGAACCGGCTGTTACTCACAAAGCATACATTATGCTGCAAGTGCTACAAACAACAAATCACTCTTCCAGATCCCAGTATCCCCAGCATACTACGATCTGCTGTTTTTTTCCCCTATGTTGTCACACTTTAAGCCTTATTATCATTAGAAAGATGACCAGGAGTTTCAAGCTATTTCAGTTTACTGCCACTCAGCCTTCCCTTCTGTGTGAAAGGCTGCATGAGCTACACAGTCTGTGATACTCACAAATTAAACGTTGAAATTTAGGAGGTAATTAACCTAAGGGCGTTGTTCAGCAGGTGTCAGACTTTATTACAGCATACAGGGCTCGTTCAGGGTTGCCAGTGGAGCAGCTTTTTCACTTGTTTCTAATTGTCCATTGCATGGTTCATACTGCATAGCTCTGTAGAGGCAGGCTTATTACATGGTGCTCTGTAGACACAAAACCAGGCTTTAAATGAGCAAAAGCAGTATAACTGCACAAATCAGTTTACCCTGCATTTGGATTATGCTGGGTATCTATGTAGAATTGTCACTCCAAGTGCCTGCCCAGATGACCTGGCTCCCAACAAAATCTCCAAGGTGTAACAGGCCCATAGGAACTCCATTACCATTGAAAAAGAGGAAGGTGACCACGATGGTGATCCGGGCCAGTACAGTTGACGAGGTTGCTTCTGTTAAGTTTCCTCTTCCCAATCTGCAACTCCAGGGTGTTTTCTCCTTCTTGATTACACCTTTACCAGATGAGTCATCATAGTAGCTACCCAGCTGGATATGCAGCCAAGAGGATATGTATGACTATTTCACTTTCAGCAATGGAAAGCTGCTCCGAATTTCTTGTGTTGCCAGAAGCTCCAACAGGCTCTCAAAGAAGCTGAAGACTGCCAACTGCAGGAATGACTTTGCACATCTTTCTTTCAGACAATGCTTCCTGACTGCCAAAGGAGGCTCCCCAGAAGGTGCTCTGCAGTTGAGTAAGATGTTCTCACTCATCAGGTCACAGTTGCTGGAGCACTGCATTACCAGCATTGCCAGGGAAGAAAAGCTTGATGTTTGGCTAAATGAGAAAGATAGTGGAGTGTCATAGGTCCTGAGAAAAATCTAGACTCCAGCTCAGTTTCAAGTAAATATTTTGTATGTCTTGGCCACTAAAGAATCTAGAGTCTGGTCTCTACACAGACCCTTTCCTCTTCCTCCGTACTGACAACACTAAGTAGAAGTGTTTCTAAGGCACAAGGCTTACGTGTTCAACAGCTCTGTGATATTTGTACCACGCAATACAACAGAATACTCCAGATTTAGCTGCCTCAATTTTACTTATCTTTTGTCATTACTTCATTATTTTATTATTGTTTTCCTGCTAACAATCAACTTCTACCATTAACACAAAAGAGCCACTGAAGAAACATGCACAGAAATAATTTTAATTCTCTCTTTCCCTGAAAATTTTAATAAATAACATCTCATAAAATACGAATGCATATCCCATTTACTTTCTCGTCAAGTAAAAATCAAACATGGATATCAACATTTAAAAATCTGAATCAAGAACAGTAAATAAGTAGCTAACAGCTACTTAATGAGGATGCTTGAAAGGAAAGCATGTAATCTGATTTGTACTGCATAATTCTTTTTGTACTATTTATTTTACACTTTAAATGACCTCATTTTATTTAATACATTCAGCAGTTTCAGTAGCTCACTCTGACACAGAAGTACTTATCTTAAGGCCTGATCAAGCAGCTGCTCTACAGTTCACAGTATCACAGTATCATGAGATTGGAAAGGACCTCTGAGATCATCAAGTCCAACCTATAACCCTACACCAACACCCACACTAACACCATCATCTAAACCATGGCACTCAGTGCCTCATCCAATCTCCCCTTAAAACACTTCCAGGGTCTGCGACTCCACCACCTCCCTGGGCAGCCCATTCCAGTGGCCAATCACCCTTTCAGTGAAGAACTTTTTCCTAACATCAAGCCTAAACTTTCCCCGACAAAGCTTGAGTCCATGCCCTCTAGTTCTGTCACTGGTCACCTGAGAGAAGAGACCAACCCCTGCCCGACCACAACCTCCTTTTAGGTAGTTGTAGAGAGCAATGAGGTCTCCCCTGAGCCTCCTCTTCTTCAGACTAAACAGCCCCAACTCCCTCAGTCGCTCCTCTTAGGGCCTGTGCTCCAGCCCCCTCACCATCTTCATTGCCCTCCTCTGGACACATTCCAGCATCCTGACATCACTCCCAAACTGGAGGGCCCAGAACTGTACACAATATTCAAGATGAGGCCTGACCAGTGCCGAGTACAGGGGGACGATAACTTCTCTGGTCCTGCTCACCACACTATTTCTGATGCAGGCCAGAATGCCATTGGCCTTCTTGGCCACCTGGGCACACTACTGGCTCATGTTGAGCTTCCTGTCCACCAGCACTCCCAGGTCCTTTTCTGCCTGACTACTCTCCAGCCACTCTGTCCCCAGTCTGTAGCTCTGCATGGGATTGTTGTGTCCAAAATGAAGTACCCAACATTTGGACTTATTAAACATCATCCCATTAGAATCAGCCCAGCTCTCCAATCTGTCCAGGTCCCTCTGTAGGGCCATCCTACCCTCTAACAGATCAACCCTTCCTCCCAGCTTGGTATCATCTGCAAACTTGCTGATGATGGACTCAATCCCCTCATCCAGATTATCAATAAAGATATTAAACAGGACGGGACCCAACACCGATCCCTGGGGGACACCACTGGTGACTGGCCGCCAACTGGATGAGACACCATTCACCACCACTCTTTGGGCTCGGCCATCCAGCCAATTCCTAACCCAGCACAGAGTGCTCCCATCTAGGCTATGGGCTGCCAGCTTCTCTAATAGTTCATTCAGTTCCCTTCTCAACAAGAAAATTTACTGTCCAAATTCAATCCCACAGAATCACATGAAATAGGTATTTGGCTTCTGAATACTTCTATATTCTGGCAGGAACTTGCAGTTCCTGTGTACCATTATACTCTACAACCCTTAGCTTCAACCGAGTCAACAGGAATTGAAGGGGGTATGTAAATTGACTCCTAGAGAGGACAATCCTTTGGCTTTTGAGGGACTGGGGTGGAGGCAACCCTGGGAAGGCTTGCCAGACAGAATCAGTCAGCAGGAAAGATCCTACCAATGCTATACAGTGAGTGCAGTTCATAATCCAAATTTCAGCACCACTGTAGACATTATAGGGATGTTTTTGTGACTGTAACGGATAGCTTCATAATCTAGAGGGGTAAGAAAATGAAATAAATATGAGACATGAGCAAACACAGATGGGTCTACAGAAAGAGAGCAGGAGAGAGAAAACACTTAGCTAAACCCCTTGTTGCTAACTAAGAAATGTAAATTATACTGATTTCAGATAAAATATGATAATGAACTAAGATCACTTGGTGATTTTATGCTTACAACTAATAAGTCAAAAAGAAATATGCAATTTTCTGAAACACTGTGAAGAAAGAGGAGTGAAGAATAAAAGGCTTTGAATAGAGACAAATATGTATAAAGCAGTTACTTCACTATTTTAGAGTTTAACCCAAGCATATGCTGAATCCCTACACTTTTCATGTAAGTTAGCAAGTGCCAAGCAGCTTGTAAGAAGCTCTCTGCCTCTCTCAGAATCAGGACCCTGCAATAACATAAGAAAAGCCTTACTAAGTAAATGCATAACTGATATTAAGCCCATGCTTACATATATATCGATAGAGGCAGGGAAATGACAGACATCAGATGTGAGAGATAAAATGCTTGTGAGTCTCCAAGCACAGCCCTCAAGACTGTAGAGTCAGGTAGCACCGAGGGTCAAATCAGTCATCAGCTCCTATTGGCTTCCAGGGGAAACAAGAAGCTCCAATGTGGTGACTGCACAAAGTCATCTAGTGCAATCCAAGACATCCTGGGACCCCTGAGGACGGCAGAAGTGGCACAACAGCAACAGCTGGATGCCAAGCAAGATGTGTTAGTACATTTAAAAGAGCACCAGATGCTTGTCTTTGGGCAACCAAAGTTGTCGTAGGTAAGCAGTGTCTTTCAGGTCCTTTGAAAATCTCTCCACTCAGAGCCTTTGGGGATTTATTTTTTCATTTTTTTTTTGGCAGCAACAAAATATCCTCCATATTCATAACTTTTCAAGTATGGTTCGCTAACATCAGAAGACATCACTGCATATCAACTGATATCTCCATGGTAATAAGATACTCACTGAAACAGCAGAAGTGGTGTTATAAAAAATAATCAATGGATTTCTACCGTGTTGTGGTGCAGGTAAACCTGAAACATTCTGTAATTAAAGTGCTCTCCTGGAAGAAGATTTCCATAAGATTTACATCAGGCAGCTATATTTATTACTAAATGTTTCCTATTTTATGCAAGCTGAACATGTTAAACCATTTGTATCGTGGAACATAACTGCTTAATCCTCAAGTTCACTTAAGTTCACATCTGATCACTGCAGATACTGTTTTTGCATGTACCCAGCATGTGCATGCAAATTTCAAATGTCTGTAGTTTGATCAGGTGTTGGCTCAGACAAAGGTACTTGTGATGGGAACCAGCTGAAAGTACGTATGTGCATAACTATAAACGTGTATCTAAGTTGAAAAACAGAGTACACTATTCCTTACTTTTGGAGGTAAGATACCTTGGTCATACAATGGCATTATGGAAAACCTGACAGCCCTCACGTAACAGAAGGGCTGTGGTTTTTCCTTTCAGAGTACTCACGCATGCCTTCTAAGGTACATATACACCCAGGAGAGCCAAATGGTAAAAGAGAAGCCAGCAAAAGGGTCAAGCAATATCAGTCAGCCTCATGTTGGATAAATGTTGTTATCTAAATATAGTAAACAGCTGTCCTGATCCCGACTGGTAAGGTGAGACACAAGGATTTTAAACAGAAATGCATTCTCCCGCAATCACAATACAAACCTGCTAGTTTCCTCCAAACTCTAGAAATCCTACTATTCATTATATTTCTGAAAAACAAAAGCCCATCTATAAAAAAAAAAAAGTTAATCATCTGGATACCCTTTAATGAATACATGTGCTAGGCTCTCATGCTTTTGGCCTCTTCCCTCTGTTTTATGCATATCCTGCATTCCTACCGACTTCATACAACTAAGGATTTGTTAACAGTGAAAGGAAAATCAGTGTCGTTGAATCCATCAGTCCATGACAGTAAACCAAACTACTTTTCATAATTTAGGTACAGGCATCATATGAGCATTAATTAGTAGCTATTTCAGAATGCCTGGATATTGTGTGTTTGTCACATTGTCATAAAATGTTATAAATACACAGCTGATAAAGATGCCATCTTGCAACATGGGTAGCCTACTTCCATCTAAATTAAGAAGGCTTGTTTTAATTCTGGATGCAGAACAGCGTAGAATGTGCTTGCTCTTTTTGCATGTAAACTTGTTGAGAGTTTCAGACTGATTGTTATTTTGCACACAGAGAACTAATGCTTCCTCAAATCCAGCAGACCTACTAGATCCTGTGTGATTCCACTAAATGACAGGAAGGAGATAAAGCAAAGAATTAAGAGACCACTGCAAAGGAGCCTTCCTCAACTATGAGCTGAAAATTGTGGGCACAAGGCGAGAGAACAGACAATGTATATCCTCATTTCCACTCCATCTCACACTCCTAAACACCTTTATTTCCACCCAAGAAAGACAGGAGCAGCAAAAGCTCCATTACCCCCAGCCAAGCCATCCTACACATAGAGTGGGAAAGAATTTTATAGATGTTACAGACATTTTCATTCCAAATTCTCTTGGATGCATCACAGTTGTTGCTGTGTAACTTCCTTATGGACATCCACTTTTGTAACCCTGCTAGTGTTTAATACTCACTCCCCTCACCCAGATCTTGAGCTCCACTTTTACTAAAGCATGAATAAAACACCTTAACCTATTAGCCCCCTTTCTGCTACTTTCCTCATAATGAAAAGGCAAAGGAGTCACTAGCTGTATCTTTTCTTACTTCTCATACTCTGGCAAATCTCTTCTCCTTTTAAGTAGTTTCTTTACTCACTCTCCAAGTTATTTTCCACTAGAGCAACATACATATCCTCTTTCGACAGACCCTTTCACCCCAAATGTCTCACAGTATCACCTCACCATACATCAGTTCCAGCTTCTCATATCAGATCTATTTTCTGTTCCACAGAGACATGCATAATTACATTTAAGCAATATAGCATATATAAATCACCTATCATAGAATCATAGAAATACCTGAGTTGGAAGGGACCCAAAAGAATCATCGAGTCCAACTCCTATCCCCACACAAGACACTTCCAACATTCACACATCATGCGGTCATATGTTCTAAAAAATTGACCTGCGATTTTTATCCACAACAGAACTTTATCTCAATTATTTCTAGCCATCAGATCTAAGCTGCAAAGTCACAAGTTGACTGAATATGGATTATTAAAGCTGAGTTTTGAAAAAAGTAATTTCTCAGTTATTTACCTAAGCTCAAATCTATTGTGATCTTATCCCCACAGGCTTTAAAACTGATTTTTGAAACTACACTTAAACCACCTTTTCATGCGGCAAATTTTCTTTGGTACTTGGTTCAGAAGTTGAGGTTCACCCTGCCTTTTCATGTATTGCTCTGTGCACTGATGTCATCTGCTCTCCATCCTTGCTTACAGCTGTATGCTCTATCTAGCATATTCCTCACAGGGCACACATGGGCAACAGATAAACTATTCCTGACATTTTCAATAAGCAACGACTAGGAGCTTTTTTAATTATCAAAACAGTGACAATAATAAATTATATTTAAGGTTATATTTTCACCGTTTCCTTATTTGTATGTACAACTTCTATTCCCTGTCTGCCTGCCTTGCCCTCCCCTCCAAAAGGACTTTGGCATCACTTGCCACACATCTTGCTCCCACAAACCTCCAAGGAACTTGCAGCTCCCTCTCACACCTATGCACCTCAAGAAAATCAAAATAAGGATGGAAGCCAGGGGTCAGGTCTCATACTTCTTTATTCTCTTCCCCAAGAAGCTGAGGCTGTCTCTCCAGAGAAAGGCAGATGATGGTATCAGAAAGAACCATATCAGAATTAGTAAGAGCAACTGCAAGGAAGAAAGCAACCAGACTGTTACACAAACACACATTTCCTTAATGAGCTTTTTAATGTTAAAAAATTTTAGTTTCCTTTAGAGCTATGAATATTACAACCTGTACTGTAACATGTTGTTTGTTTCAGAGACACTTTAAGGCATCTCAGAACACACAGTAAAAAATATGGGTAGGAAATAAAAACTGATGAATGAAACTGCTGACAGATAATTACAAAAACCTAACCATAACTGTACTAATATTGTACTGATTGTTGTGCTGTTGAGAACTCACTGGTGTAGCAGGAATATAAAACAGGTGAGTAAGCAACACAAAAATTGTTTTAAATCCATCCTCGAATCCCTGAAAACCCACGTTGTTTTCTGGCACTCCAACTTTTACCAGTTGGCTTAGACAAAACTACGGAAGTGGCAGAAGGATACCCATTTCATTATCACATTCATTCACTGTCTTTCATCCTCACCCTCACTGAATGAAAAGTGAGCTATGTACTATCACCAATACAGGGCACAGTATCATGGTCCCTCTCACTTTTGCCTTCACAACCCAACCCCAAGAGTTTCTGGTGCAGGTGGCACAGCTTCAACATGGGAGCTGAAGGGAACACTCGGCAAAGAAGCCAGAGTACTGCCCCAGATATTCAGAATCAGAGATTTTTACTCTAGAGGACAACTTAGTTTCTAGTCTCATGTCTCCAGCTCAAGGGTGCTGTTGTTCCAGCTCACTGTCCTTCCAAAGCAAAAAGCTGCCTGTTCCATGCTTTCTAGTACTGTGTATTCCAGAGAACAGCAACTCAGCTGCACAGACTGCAGAAAAGCTTTTGGTCCCAGTATACAACTCCTAAGTCGAGTAACCGTCGAGCAGGATGGTAGACATTAGAGAATAAATCTGTTCAGGGTCTTGCCTCTAGTGCAAGTATGTCGTATGGGCAGCACAGAACCCAAATCTAGGGCTTAGGAGTTCATTCAGAAACCTGAAGTCAAGCCTAGCCTGTAAGGTCCTACACCATTTTTTCAGAGACAGCCCTATGAATATGCAGGATGACTGTGAAGCTGCTTTAGGAAGCTGTTTGAGACACCTGTTCGCTGTGAATGCACAAAATGAAAGGTCACAAACTTCATGCTCATGACAACAGAGGACAGAAAATAATGCCAGATGTATGGATAAACAGCCTTAATACTGCAGTTCCACTTTGACTTGGTACCATTTTAAGTCAAAATACCAGTCTGTGTAATTTTACACTGACTTGTTTTAAGTGAATGTGGATTATTATGCTTGTACTATGACTATCTCAACACATTTAGTGGCCAGCTGAAATTCCAGCAATGAATGGTTCAAAATTAAACCACCTCTACTAGCTTTTATAAATGGAAACAGGAAGGAAAAAACAGTGGCTACTACAATACAATTCACTGGTTCAAGGAACCTCAAAATGCACAATCATATCAGATCCTGGGTTTAGGAGCAGTTTGCTCCCAAGCCCAAACACTGCACTTTCATTTACATTCTGAAAATAAAGGCTATAATTTGTTTTATACCTTTCTATGCTATTTACTATAGCTGCAGCTGTCTCTTGTTTTATTATTTTGCACTGAAATCTCCAGTGACGTACAGAATAACTTAAAAATTGTAGAGTAGGCTCTTTCTGTGGTATGATTACTTTTTATTTTTTCTTTATAATAATGGTCCACTTTCGAGAACGCCACTGACATACTCCACTGGATTCTCATGATTCATGGAAAAGGATAATTAAGAAAATAACGTGCTCTATCAGGATTGCAAATTATTTCTGTGAGTTCCTCTGAGATCTGTACTCTGTATCCTCAACAGTTCTGGTTGCAAGTGCAGTTGGTTGAACTAAGGAAAGTACACAGACAATAACCAGGTTATTTGGAAGCAAAGCACTATCTATATCCTGTTAAGTAGGTCATTATGAGCCTCATATAGCTCTTGTGACAAAGTTCAAGGCAAGGGCTGCAGCATATGATGCCAGGACTCTGAAGAGATTTCCGAATTGATGATGGCAGTGAGTAGTGGAAAGATGAAATCTATCCTGTCTAAGTTACTGTTAACACCATGAGGGCCAGGATGGTGGTAATTGGCTTCTTTCTTTCTTCCAGGGAGATGCAATCAGAGTTTAAGTGGGTAATAATCTGCACAGTTTACCAACTGCACATGCCACTATTGAGACTACTGTTTATCTCACTCCTTGTGCTTATTAGTGTTACAATAAGCAGTATACTTAGCTTATATTTATAATTAGTTAATTCACCCATACTTCCAGGGTAAAGGAACAAGAAATCGACAAAATATTTTTTGCAAGGATATTCAAGAATGAATAATCAGAGCAAAGGACGCCAAGGAAGCAAAAAGCAGGGGTAAGAAAATCATCTCACCAAATCTCTTTGATCTTTGGATCATGCTTGAAAAATCTTCTCAGTCAAGAAGGAGGCAAGAAAAGCCCGGGGAGATGCTTACTCCAGAGGCTTAAAGATAGAATCAGGTTGCTGCCATTACACATGACGAATCCTCATCTGACTTTGGTTCTTCACGCTGATACATGCATATAGCAACGTACCCCCCTTATAACACATTTTTATTAACAGTTGAATTAATCTAGTTCATTAGAACGTATTGAAGTATGAGACTTGGGTCATACACTGGTGCTGTCTCACTTATGCTAAAGATGGGTTGCTTCTTAAATAAAAAATCCATCATTCGGGATTTTAGTAAGTTGTTGCATAAGCAGCCATGTTTGATATGAACCAAAAAAGCATATTTCCAAGAAGCAAGCACATACACATGTAGGTCATTTGAACACGTTTTTTTTTTTGTTAGTCTACGATATACACTATCAGAGATACAGAGAAACACAATGGTTATTAAAAATTATTCACCACACTTTTTTACATTACAAAGAATATGAACTGTGAGGTAGGAATTAGAATGTATGAAATCTGATAGATAAAAGTTTTTAAATAGTCAGTAAGTATTCAAACCCCTTACTCACATGAGTCTATGAGCTTCAGGATACTAGCTTCAGCAAGAAGGCTTGTGTGAATAAGAAATACTCATAAAGGGTGAAGCCTGGCAGGATTAGGCACTGAATGCAGGCTCTTTTCAAAAATTTCTATTTTAAAGTTAAAAAAGAAATAAAATCATAAGTTTTACTCTTGTTTAGCCGAAGGGCAATATATTACTAATCCGTAACTCTGAGGGTTTTAACTCTAGACCACAGTACAAGTACAAAGAAATACAAGAACAAACATCCACGACTGAAGTGTGCTCTCATTTATAACAAGGAAGATCTGGACATGGTTCTTTGATTTACCTTAGCATAGCCCAGAAGAACATTCCCCTGCCATCCAGCCAGGAACTGTTCCCATTGCAGAGCCCCTAACAAATTCAAGTCCTTCTGCAGCCAGAGGAAGCCTTCACAGCATGAAGCCTCATAAAAACCAACAGGAGAGGCTGAACTTCGAATAACGATTTTAGGGAAACACTAAATTTAATACTAAATCTATAAGTATTTTAGTGACATTTACATTGAAGAACATACCTACAGAATGAGAGATTTGTGATGTACATTTATCAAATGCTTGGACTCTCAAACGCGTGGAAGATATGCTACTTATCCTCTCAGCAGCTAAAGGTTGTGCACATTGTGCATTTCAAAGTCCCAAAAGACTCAAACTTTTATTTCTAAATCAGTAGGCATAAAAGCCTTAGACGTGTTTGAGAACTACTTCAAATTGTCCTGGAAAGACTTTCAAAATTTCTCTTATTTCTGTCTGTCATACATAACTCTGACTAGCTTCCCTAATCCGTATATATTTTCAAATGTTTTCACAGGTCTTAGAGTCATACTCAGAAAAGTCCTTCCTGAAACACCATTAAAAATGACAACTCAAAGCAAACCTTAATAAATGACCTTGAAAAACACAAGAAACAATAATATAGCAAGAAAATTATTCTAGGTGCAGAATTTACAGCAAATCAATTGTAGCTGAACTCCGGTATGACCGGAGTTGTTCCTGTTTTCTTGTAGGCAGAAGAGTGGAGATGTCCCTAAGGCACTGATATGGTACCATGACTTTCCCTTAATCAATGAAAACAAGTTCATCTGAATGACAAGCTGGAAAAGATACATAAAACTTAACTGGGAACAAAGTCTGAATACATTAACGCGAGTACTGCTACAGAAATAGTCTCCACAATTAAACCTAACAGGGTCAAGATTTTACTGTGTGCTTCTGGATATCGAAAGACATCACATAAATTATATAACTCAAAGTAAGCCTGCTCATACACATCAACAGAAACCACAAACAAGCCTCTTGTGGCTTCACTGATTCTGAGCAGAGGGATAAGCTCAGAACTATGTGCATTATTGTAAACAAATATAACAGCTCAGCTGAACAACATCTTGCAGTCTTAAAAAATTGCAGAAGGTCCAGTAATGGTAACTAAGTGGTACTAGCCTGTCTGGGAGACACATAACAAGCCTCTGCCATCAAAATTTAACTGCAAATTCACTACAAGAAAAAAAAAAAAGTGGAAAGGAAGCATGAAATAAGCCAAGATGGTATCAATCTTGATGATGTATCATAATCTTCATTAACTATACGCATGTTACAGTGTTCTCCAAAAGCAATAATTTCTGATGTCAGAATTAGAAATTAAAATTTCTGAGATCTATTCCATGTCCTGGGAAATATCTGTTTTTTAAAGTATATCCTTCTTAACTCAATAATGTTATCAAAGGCAGTTTGTGAGGAAAGAGAATTCATTCTTGAGAACCAAGTGAAAATTTCATCCTGGCAGGTCGCAATGAAGTAGAAACCTAACCCAAGACTTTAGCCTCGGAATAATATTAGAAAAGCTCTAATCTAAAGAGACTTGCCTTTCACTCAGTTTTGTTGAATGAATTTATATTGTGATTTCAGAATCAGCATGGAGGCTCCAGCTTGCTGGCCTTACCAGTTTAAAAAAACTGCACTGATAAGCTGAAGGAAAGCAACTGTTTCTCCTGCTGCACATCACAATCTGTTCAGCATGGAGTACCTAGCTTCTTTGCACTTTACTCTGAGAAGTTCAAAAACACCTCATCTTTTCTCAAGTTCAGTCTATCCTTTATCTTACTGTTTTGACCGTTTGAAGTTTTAATGTTGACAATGCATTTTCTCTAGCAGTAGTTTCCATCTAATTTCCAAAGTAGGATGTTCCTCTTTCCAAAAATATTTAGAAAAAAATCCAGAACATCTTTCTACACACTGAAAAGTCTGTCCATTGGTGTAATAATCAACTTCAGACAGTGGGTCAGGCTCCCGGGCTGACATTGCTTCACACTAACCATGCAAGCCACCTTACCTCAACATATAATAGGAATCTCATATTGTTTCCTTCATTAATATACAAGTTGTGCAGTTAAGGCAGCATATTCTCATTGTTGCCAATGCTGAATACAGTGTTCTTATATTATTATTCACCCAATTCAGTGTCACTTCAGCTGTAACCAAATTGTGAGTTTAGCTGTTAATGAAATTGTTCCAGCTCAGGCCAGTAACAGCCTAATAATCCCAAATCCATTCAAACCAGCAGCAGTATCAGGTACAGAAACCCGGGGCTCATGATCCATGTGCTGCCGAGTCCCATAGCAAGGGAGGGCCAAGGAGGGACCAAGAAGGAGCAGTAGGTGAAAAGGAGAGATTGAGATGATTCAAATTTTCACCCCTTCAAAGTCACCACAGTAAGCCCTGAGAGATACCTATTTTCAGTCAAATGAGTAACCAAGCAGTATTTGCCTTGATTCAAAGTTGATTTGATATGACAAAGATTTACAGGCAACATCTTAAGTCCAGTTCTTACTATAGAAATTAAAAAGTGTGTGGAAATGAGCTTCCCATTCAGGATTCAGTTCAATTCAACACCCTGGGTAGAAAAAAATCCCAAAGTCTCAGAAATGAGCTAGACTTGATGTTCGGTATACTTTTCAGGGGTGCAAGGCCTGGTAAAAAAATTATTTTGAGGCTGTGCCAAATCACCAGAAGATGTTTTATCCTAAATCTGACTGGCTTACTTCTCCTCCTTCATCTGTCCAGTCTCTCCTTAGACATTTTAAAATTACAGATGTGTTGTAATTCAGACAGCAGGGTAAGTACACATAAAATGACAACATGTGTAAGGAATTCGCGAATTCGCTTCACAGCCAACACATGATGCCTGCTTTACAGTACATCTGAGAAAACTCATTTTCAGCTCATTCCAATCGTGTCTCTGACTACAAACATTTAAAACAAAAAATCACAGGATGGCAAGAGATCTCATTTCAAATGGTTCTTCTCAGAAAACAAACACATTTCTTATTTCTCTCCAAAGTTCCCAGGGGACTATGCTCAAATTTCAGGTATATCAACCAAAGCCAACATAGTTGTGGACTTGGCAGTGTTAGGTTAACAGTTGGACAAAAAGATCTTAAGGGTCTTTCCAACCTAAATGATTTAATGATTCTATTATGTGTCAGTGCTCTAATCCACGTGGGTAGTGATGGAGTTCAGACGGAGAAGGATATCACCAGCACATCCATAGCTGTTCTGACAGAGCTCACTCCAGAGGGGTGAGCAGTGGGCATCCTGGCATGGGAAAATCCTGCACAAAGACCAAGTTGGATCTTGCCCATTATTCCCTGCTCAGTTGATATCAGCCTTCTTATTCTGCTAATGGAGCCATTTATAGGCTGAGACAAATGGTTCTAACTCAGTTGTCCAAACCTGCCCCCCCCCCCATGAATATATACAAAGCACTTCTTGTGGGTACCACCTCAGTATAAACAACTTTGGGTTCCTCAAAAACACAAAGCTCTGAAAAGATGAGAATAATTTCCATTATCACCAGCACATGTAATTCTTCACCTTTAAAAACATCCTCTCAGCGTTGATTCAAATGTTTACTTCTGTTTCTTCTTAGTTGCTTTAATATTCTGAGAATCACAAACAGGACACTTTTCCTTTGAAATGCTCATGTTCTTTTCCATTTGTCTAACATCAATTTACCTCCTGCCAGTTGTGCAGAACTCTAGTTTAACACACTTCAGTTGCATGCTTCAGTTTTAACAACCTTCACAAATGCTACCAAGAAAACTCAGAAAACCTAAGACACTAGTTAACAAAGTAGCACAGAGCATGAAGAACCGTTATTTGTGTAGATACCCTGTAAATATATTGGCTTTATGTTTATTTTTACAAATAGCTGCCTATTTTTACAAATAGCTGCCATTACAGTTAACAGTCTTAATTATCCTTATTTTTAATGTAGTTATTTAGAATCCTGAAATATAACGTGAAAGAGATTGTTTGAGGTCTTTTCTACTCAGGAGTAGGAACACATTGAAGTAGCTTGATTAAATTACAGTAATTTCAACTTCTCCTTTAGTTTTCTGTCATTTGGAAAAATAGCACAAACCTCACTCTGATTTTTTAAAAAATTTAGATTTTATCACCAAATAGTTGAGAAACAGCAAACTTGTTGGTATAACCTGAACAAATATCAGAGATGTCAGTTCATGTCAAGAACCTGGATGACTATATACTCCTCAACTTTTTCCAGGGTGAAAAAAACAAAAAGAGATCTTAAATATTTTATAAGAATAATGCTCCAGAAATTGCTCTTCAGTGGAACACATACACCTAAGGTTAGTGGAAATACTGAAAGTTTTAACATGTAAAGCACACATCCTAAAGTACATCAGCTTTTAGTAACACTTTGCAGACAATTTTTGAGTTGATAAGGGCAAAAGGACAATATTAAGAAAGCAGAGGGACTCTGGCCCCTCTTTCATCTTGAATAACATGGGGAGCATCCATCCATTCTGCTGGGTAGTGAGGGGACAGCTGTTCATCTTGCATCAGACAATATGACCAGCATAAGAGTCTTCAAATATGTTATTTTTTTATTGTGCTCACCATGTACCCACAGTGCACAGAATCTTAATTTGCCCTGGTATCTTAGTCCCATTGAAAAAGAAAAAGTGAGGAACAAGGTAAAGGTCTTCCACAGCCAAGACACTATACCAGAGAAACAGAAGCAACAAAGTCTGACTTTCTCTATGTCTAAACTGCTTCCTGTAATGGGATATAGGTTCAGCTGTGATGCAGAATAAGAATACATCAGGAAAGCAGTACAAAGTAACTTGAAGTTGCCAGGTTTAATTGATACGTACTTAAAAAATGCCTGACTGATGCAATCAAAGCATTACGGTCCTTTGATTATAAAGGGTGTCATAATCAATCTGATGAAGATATTAATCTGTATAGGGAAACATGCAAGTCACATAAATCAAAACTGATGTCTTAACTAAGCAAATAAGCTACTCAATGCAAAGCAAGGCATAAAGAATATTTAAAGAGTTACCTGGCAAGAACTGATACAGCTTCATTTTTTTAGTAGAGCTACAAAAAATTTGAAAAGAAACAATTTAAATTCTTATCGCTTGTATATATATCACAAAGTTTTTGAACTCCTTAATGAGACCCATCACAAATTTAACACTGATCGTTGACTATCTATGTAATTTTTTAAAGTAGGAGAAAGGCTCCTCAATCATTTAGACCTTTAGAAAATGTTTTTACTACCTCCTGTTTTCTGCTTCTTCCCTTAATACCATTCATATTGAACATTTATTTTTATCACACGTTCAGTTCTAAAATGCTGCCTCTCTTCCTGCCTTTCAGACAATCTGAGGACATAGTGCCACGTGCAGTTTAGTCTTTCCCCTGACTGCTCAAAACAAGCGATCAAATAGCTGCCTATGTGCTATTCACAAACTAAAAGCTACGCTGAGCATTCAGAAAACAATGCTATGGAATAATTCACTGTCTGGGCACTCATTGTGTACCAACAGTACCCATGCACAATATTGGCACAGATTAGCTACAGCATTGTCAGCTCCCAATAGCTTTTCTGGCTCTAGCGTCTCCAGTTAGACAGGTGTTGTGCTACAGAAATACAAGGATTTCCACAGCATATAAAAATCCATCCAAATAGATCACTGATGCTGTCTGATTGCAGACAGTGCAAAGCACAGTCTTATTACCTGCGAGGAATTTCTTAGACTGTCCTGAAATCATAGTCGGGCATTTAAAAGGATTTATCCCCAAATCAAGCACAACAACTGCAAAGAAAAGGGAAAGACAAGAAGCATCCAAACACCACCACAATCCTACCTAAGCATCCTGTTCAGCAAAGAAACACAACTCTTCTGTCATCTGTTTTATCAACACAGAGCTGCTAAAGGGAAACAAACAAAACCCAAATAAACTCAGACATTCTAGGGCTTCAAAACCAAAGCCACATAAACAAAGCAGGACTTTACTAATTGGGACACTGCCAACAGATGCAGGCACTACAAGAGTTATTTACACACAGGGCTGTATCACATTTAAAAGCTGAGCTGACATTTGCTTTTGTGTGCTGTTCTAAAAACCGTTCCATAATTAAGCCCAAAGAGATGACAGACACTTATTGACAGTTAATGCAGTGCTTGTATGATATACTGTTAGGCACGAGACCAGAGGCGCAAGGCCAAGTGCTGTTAATCTCCTAGAGAGTGCAGTAGTGTCTCAGTGTACTGCCTGAAAGTATCTGGTGATACTGCTATTATTTTTTTAAAGGCAGAAGTGTTGAGTTTTCACAGAAACTGATAAACTGATTAACTCATCAAAATAAAAGTGTCATAGAAAAATAACCTGAGACATTTGCCTAGTTTTTAACCTCATTTCCCCATATAAGGAGTGATGCATATAAAGGGACTACCTTCCTTTGCCTTACCTCATGTTTTACTTCAGCTGTGTCAAATCTTATCTTTTGTGCTTGGCTAGAAACATTTCCAAAACAAGTGGGAATGTCTATCAGCTTTTACCCAAGAGAAAGGGAGTGCTGAATATTCAGTCATAGGTTTCCTTCCAAATGATCTGCTTGTTTGTTTTAGAGAAGCTTTAAGAAAAGCACATAACAGAGGTCTGAAATCCTCTGAGCAAAGCTGACTTCCTTCTCTGAAGGTCGCTCTCAAGTCATTCCAGAACCATGGAAATAGTTGGGATAAGAAGACTCAAAAAACATCTTTCCTTCTGAAATAACTTCAGTGCTGCAGGCTGAACTAAAAACATGCCCTCAGGTAGAGTTTTGCCAATCTTCCCCTAAAGTGAAAGATGCCGTAAGAAGTTGTTCTTGCAAACAAAACTCCAGCACAAGCACTGAACAGCAAGGAGAGCTCGCCTCTTCAGAAAGACTCCACTAGAAGTGACCAGGGTTGTCAAGGTTCTTGTAGACAAGAACCTTCTTCCTCAGGACAAACCTTAACCCCTTTATTTCAAGGCGAGTGCTGAAGCCAGTATATTAAAAACATACGGTGTGGTTCTGAATCAACACATATCCTTGATATTCCTTCACAATTTATGGTCTGATCTTACTCAAGATTTTATAAATGTATTTAGCAAACATTAACTATGGCTGACACGCATATTTAGAGCCAATTTTACTTAGGATCCAAATGAAATTGGCAATCTTGTTAGATACACATATTACTTAGGAGATGACACAACCTGACCAAAGACTTAATTTTGTGTAAACCTTGAGAAAGGTCCAGGAACCCGGCGGGAGCTCTATGTAAGTAAAAACTAGAGGATTTGGTGCTTCTGTGCCCCTAAGGCCAAGGCACGGCACCGTCATGTCCCTGACAGCTCAACACACCTTGTTTCTGTCACAATGGAAAGCCACAAAAAAACCCAAAAAAACAAGTAGGAGAGCAAACAAAAAAGTATTTTCAGGCAGTTCAGGCAGGAGCAGGCGCGCTGGGTGGGTAGCGAGAGTTTCGAGGAGAGAAAGGGGACGGGGGAAGAAGGGGGGCGGAGGGACAAGAGGACAGAGGCACAGGGAGAGGGGAGACGGGAGATCAAGTTAGCGGCCGGCGCTGCTTGCGAGCAGCAAAGTTCATAGAACCATAGAATGGTTTGGGTCGGAAGGGACCTTAAAGCCCATCCAGTTCCAACGCCCCTGCCAAGGGCAGGGACACCTCGCGCTGCACCGCGCAAGCCGCCGCCGGAGCCAGGCGGCGCAGCCCCCGCCCCAGCCCCGCAGCCCCTCTCACCGCAGGCGCTGCCTCCTCCCCGCCGGGTCCCGGTCCCCATCGCGGCGCTGTTCCCCAGCGCGACCCGTCTCGCTTGGGATCGGCCCCGCCAGCGCCAGCCCCACCGCCGGCCGCGAAGCGCCGCCTGCCGCCGGAGGGGCTCTGCCCGCCGGTGCCGCGCCCTCCCGGGGCCAGCCCGAGCCCCCCGCGTCGGGGTGGGACCGCGGGGCAGCGCTGCGCCGGGCAAGGGGGACGCGGCGGGCATCGCCCTCTTCGGGACGGGCTCCCCCGGGGAGAGGGAGCAGCGTTAACGGTGTCGTTATCAACGTGTTTAATTAACCTCCCCTCCCCGGGGCGACGTGCCAGCTTTGCCCGGGACTGGCAGCTCCTGCGAGCGGCTGCCGCGAGTCGCCCAAAAAATAAGCCCGAGCCTGAATGTAACGCACTTTGAGAAAGTGAATGCTCCCTCGGTCGGCGTCCTGCGTCCTGGTCGCGCTGTTGGTCTCGGCTCGGTTTCCCGTTCAAAATCCTCGGCGCGGCGGGCACAGCCCGGCTCCGGCAGGTGAGCGCTGCCAGAGAGCCCGCGGCGCTTCCCGCGACTGCAGAGAGCTGCTTTCCCGAGTTTCCGACCAACTCCCGCGCAGCTGCTGCCTGAGCACATCCAGGGAGCCGTTTGGAAGCAGCGCCCGGCAGCGCCAGGCACGCAGGGGCTGTGCTGTCTGAGCGATGGAGATTTTGCACCGACCCTGCTCCAGGCGCTGGTGGGGTTTGCGTGTGCCGGGGCTGCCGGGACACCTCGATGAGCAAAAGTGGGGCTGGACCTTCACAGCCGATCAAGCACAGCTGTTTCCTTGCTTGATGTCTCCAATGTGCAAACACACACTTGCGAAACTGATGTTTTTGGTGTTAGAATGTCTCTACTCGCATGCACAGCACCACATTTTGCCGCTGCACCGTGCAAATAGGAAATATCACACTTTTAACTTTTACGGTTTTAATAACAAGGGTGTCTTGCTGGCTTTCCCTGCACCCCCCTCCCCCCCGTACTACATCAAGTTACAACTTATTTGCAAGAACTGAAATACATTTCCTGAGGTGCCACCTTTATCTCTTGCCAGTTTTTTTCAAAGTGTGTCTGTTATCTGGCTCCAGATTTTTGTCAGTTTTTATTTTTTTAAATTTATTTACCATATATTCTGACATTCATCCAGATTTCATTTAAAGATTTCTTCCCCCACCTTGGGAAACTTCTGGGAAGTTCTGTCATGATTTATACCTCTTGAGACAGAACCAAAAATCATGTATGTATTAATTGGTGTCTTCTGTCAGTTAGTGAATGAGCTACAAGAATGTGATAAAAACTGCTAATTCCAGGCAGCCTGTTGTCTCTGCAAGGAGCTAACTCTGCATGTCTCGGGGAAAGCAGCAAACCTTATCTGCAGTAACCAGTTACAAGGATACCCATTTACAAGCCTGGCAAAAAAAGCCAGTGGTTTGCACATCTCCTGCAAGATGTTCTCTAACCCCATGTTGTTTTGTTGACACTGTCTGTAGCTATTAGGGAGGTTCTTTTTGTATGTACACAGGCATTTCATGCTTTTACTGATTATTGCTTACATTCACAGTAAAATATATTAGGTTTCAAGGGAA
Source organism: Tapera naevia (assembly GCA_033556795.1). NCBI lineage: Eukaryota > Metazoa > Chordata > Aves > Cuculiformes > Neomorphidae > Tapera > Tapera naevia. Next base: position 2,218,002 of record JAUMJJ010000095.1, read on the forward strand.
TACTTCATTGAATTATTTGATTTTCAAGGTAACATTGAAGAAGTAATTGTCAATTTAAATGTATTGCCTTCTAATTTAATTGAATATTTTGTTGCTCTCTCATTATGAAAAGACAAACAAACAGGGCCACTCTTTCAACCTTACTTATCCTTCTCAGCTCTGTCTTGGCACTGCTTCTTGGATGCTCTCCATGAGTCACTTTCCTCAGCTCTCCCACAGAAGGCTGCAGAAGTGAGGTAGACATTGTGGTATCTGACCTTGTTTTTACCAATACTAAAGAAGTATTGAAACCACTTGCCTTTTTCATACAGTGAGATCTATTTATTTTAATTTTTTTGCAGCTTGACAGCACATATAGCCTGGGACGTGTTTCTACTGCCATGAGATTTTAATGCACTTACTTTTCTGTGCTTGTTCTTTTATTTATCCTTTTAGCTTCACCTGTTTATAATTTGTGGTTTATCAAAATGTTCTGTCTTAAAACCCACCAAAGTATACCTTTATTATGTCTTTTTTTCCCCTTCTAATTCCCAACCAGTAATTTGACAAGGTTATGGGCATCAGAAGCTTGTCTCATGCTGATGTGTTGCTACTAACTTCAGGGGTTACCTTTTGTTTTGCACTAGCTGATGTCCTACGGCATGTGGTTAGTTGCGTGTCCCCAGAAATGAATAATGAGCATGACTACACAGGTGTAATTCCGTTCTTGAATATGTCCAAAGTATTAAACAATTCGTTGTTCCCTAGATTCCACTAAGATGCTAGATATCTGAAACAAATTTTTTACTAAATCAATAACTCTGATAGTGAAGTGTGATAGTGAATATCATTAGCAGAATGCCATTTGTGAGGTCCATGCCACTTACCCTCAAAAATAACACGATTCCACTTTTTCAAACAGATGGAGATAAGGTTGCATGGAACAGTGAACTGGTTTGGACACAATCATATTTGTACATTCTTGACAGAACTGATGTTGAAAGCCGGGTCTCTGGCTCTAGGCTTCTTCGCACAGTGATGTTGCCTTTCTGCTGCTTTGTACTTGTGTTCCATCTCGAGTGTGCTATTCTCCATCTCATGCAGCACTCACAGCTGAAATAGTGAGGCTAGAGGCTAGTTTCCACTCCTTCTGAAGACAATGGCAGCAAAACGGGGCCACAAAAGGAAAAATGGCAGCTTTATTTCATACCTTTGCCTGTAGGAAAGTGGGATAGCTACTGTTCATACTTACTCTTATTCCTGGGTTTGCGTGGTGTAAATGCAATCAAGTTTCATTTACAATCAAGCCTTCCGGCCACAATTAAAACCACATTTCTATGGTTTTCTTCAAGAAGCTCTCTTTACACAGGAGTGTGTGTACAGTCTCATCAGTCTTCCAGTTTAAAAATGCCAGTTTCTAGTTGAATTTGGTCATGCTCCAAATTAAATCACCACCTGAAGTCCTAGTTATGTCAAAGGGAGTATGCTTAAGCACATTGCAGGTGTGTTTACCCATTTCTTCCTATTCCGTTGCTTCCAGTGTTTCCATTGCTTCTGTTCCACAGCTGGCAGCTACAAAGACAGCAGCAGAGCAAACATAAGCCATGGCACACTTCAGCTCAACTTGTTCAATTAGTTTAAAATTTCTTAAATAGGTTAATTTTTTAAAAAAAATAATTAACTTAGAAGAACTTAGGCTTTATATGCTTGCAGTGCTCACTGAGAGGTCCTTTTATAAAGTAAAAAAGTGCTGTTGTAAGTGCAATGCTTAAAAATTTTTTATCCGAAAGCTGAGAAACCTGGACTGTTATCCAAGAACTCTGAAGAGCAAAAGGCTACCTTTTCTCTAGACTTACAATAGGATGGCTCTTTATATTGCTTTTTTTTTGATTTATTTGTACTATTTTATCATTGTTGTTACTCTGTCATGATGAAATTGGTTTAGGATTTGTATCATGTAATCCAGAAAGGATTTTAAAGGACGGTAAGAAGTTTCAGCTGAGTGTCAAAAAGCACTCTTCAAATATATTCACCTTCTTGAGGCTCTGTTGGGATAAATAGTGTTAGAGTTAGGGTTTATGTATGAATCAGTACATGTGTTTTACAGCTGAAGAATCCGAGCCACTATGGTTAAATTACTTCACTGATGACCAAAGAAACAGGATGTGGCGGTTGGCAACAAGAACCTATACTAAAGGTGTAATTTTGTAGTTTCACTCTGGTTTCCAAGTCAGCCAAGTTGTTTTAGCTGCAAACTGGGTTATAAAAGAGTTTCCTCCATCTGTCTGGAAGAAATGGAGTGGTGAATTGGAAGCCTTTGCAGCGGACATGCCTAGAAACAGTGGCATCAGGCAGAAGCTGAAGCTTATGTTTAATTCCCATGTAAAAAGAGGGAACACAAAATGGGAGCAAAGTTGATGGTGACCATGAATTTTGGGCACCTGGGATGTTTGTAGACTGTGGAGCTGTGTATAGAAACTCACTTCTTGGAATTGATGGCAGGGATGAAAGGAAGCCCCTCGAAGCCGGACTCCCCCTCCTCAGCTCTAATAGCAGACAAATCTCAGAAAGCAGTAAAAGAATGTGTCCGTGGAAACTGTCTTAAAAACTATTATTGTAATATTTTTGATTGTCACAAAGTATTGCTGAGTGTGCTTTTGAAGGGAGAGAGAGGCAAACAGAAAAATTTTGGTACCTGTCATGGAGATAATTATTTTTGTAGCTGTAGGGAGTGAAGAGGATGGGGGTAAAATAAGAAAGGGAAATGAAGCATCATTTGCTTCAGGTATGAATTATTTTTCAAAAAGGGAAATAATAAATCTGAACTTCTATTTAAGTGACTGCAACAGATTCCATTTGGGGCAGTTGATGCGAACAAAGTTCTGAGAGCTAAGAAATTATACTGCAGGTAGCAGTGCAGTGGGTAATGTAATTTTATCAATGACAGCAGTGCAGAAAATGCAGTAGTTTTCCCCTCAAGTTATATCTGAGTGAAATGGTCACATGCATGTGCAAAATATTAATATTCTGTTATAACAGTGGACATGTATATATATTACACAAATACAACATTTTATGTGCATTTATGTTTTTTTTTTATAAGAAGAAGGAAAGTTTAGAGTTTTCTGCAAACTAGATATAGAAATTATATAACTTGCTGCAAGCAGGATGTACTTCTTATATTAAAGTCAATTTTCCAGATTATTTCAGGGAAGATTACCCAGGTTGGAAAATCACAAGAAGGAAATCACAAAGGAAATTAAGAAAGTCACAGAAGACATCACAGAGCTACTGTGGTGATGGCTTAAAACCACTCCATATCCTTTTTGTGTGGAAATAATATTGCTGTGAGTTACAGCTCTGGTATTTCCTCTTTTATTAAACATCAGGTTATGTTACTGCAGCTTGGCTGAGAGTCACAACAGTGAATTCAGGTCTCTATAATCTCTTATATCCAGTTGCAAGAGCATAATTGTAACAAACCACCTTCCAATTAAAGCTAAACTCAATTTTAAGATACTATATGCAAATCTACCCTGAAATGGAAACTTCATTAAACTCCTTATGTATGAAGGTGTTTAATTCCAGGGACCTAGGAGTGTTTGAGGGGAGACTAAATTTGCCAAGCAAGAAACTGTTAGCCACTTGGCTCTTCGATTTGAAAATGAGACTCAGACATACATATTAACAGCATTTATCAAAACAGGAACCTTCGGAGAACACGTACAATTAGATTTCAACTGCTTTATCCAGAGCGGATGCAAACTTACACTGTAAACTGTCCCAGTGTAGGGATCTGACCAAGCTGCCAAATGTAGGTGGCTGGCAGTGTCCTCCCACCCAGGCAGCACTACTGCCCTGATTGTAGACCACACCACATCTTCAGAAATTGCTTATCTACAAAGGGTTTAAATATAAAAATCAACATATGTCCGCCTCCGTGTTGGGATAACTAATCCCAGAAGCCATGATCAGGCTGAAAACATATTTAGCTAATGTCAGGATTTGCCTACTCAAAATACCAAGGCAGAAAACGTTCTATAAATGAAAAGAAACACAGAGCCTAAACTGCAAGGAATTTGGAAATTAAGTTTCATCTCTCAAACCTATCATAAGCACCAAAGGCTCTGAGATGAAACCATACTTGCTGAATAAAGACAGGGTCATGCAGCCAAACAAATGGAAAAAGAATCTGACAGTGTTAAGCCTGATCCTGTCCTGCTTTGGGCAAAATTTCAACCTCAAGTGTTAATGTTTCTTAAATACAATTCAGTGTATAAATTCAGCTTCTCATCTAGAAGTATTGTATTTGCGGTATTATAGGCTTTGCTTTTGAAGCATTCTCCTAAGCCTTTTAAATGAAAATCAGGGACAATAAGAGAAGAATATCAGGATGAACTTGGTGCGGTTTATCTATCTACACTGTGGTTCTCAGAAAAAAAAAATCCAAATTAATTAGTTTTATATTTTTAAACCATGCTATCTCCCATGTTGACTCTCTCACTCAGAACTAAGCCTTTCTCAGTAAACTGTAGTTCATTTGGAAAAAACCCTGAAGTATATCCTCTTTAATTCTCAATGTCAGTACACAACAATTTGAAACAGTTTAACAAAATGCTCTGAAAGTTGACTGAGATTAATATTCCATCATCCAGCACCCCTGTTGCCCAGAGGTTTTTGAGCATGTGAAACTTCAGATGATGTGAAGCAGCCTTTAAATTCTCATTGAAGGAGAATTCACCATTTTCAGGAAAGAGTAAACTGCCACTAGGAGTGGCCTACAGAAAGAGTAGGGGCTAGTCTAATGCCAACCTGGGTGCACTGTGTGCCTAGGGGGACCAGTGTCCTGGAGAATTGCTAGAGGATGGCTTGGGGACTCCTTGAGTTAGCAGAGAGGTTGGTATCTTCCATTTTATGGAAAAAAGGGATGCAGAAAAGCAATCTTCATCTTGATGCCTATGGCACTATTCAGACTGTCATAGCTCTTGATGCAGAAGTAAGAATGACTTTGTTCAGAACATTCACAGAACTCCTTTATAAAATCCACATTATGAAGACTGCATTGAGAACTGGCCCTGAAGCTTTTCCTCCCCCAGTCTGTGTGCTATGAGAAACAATGATTTAAATAACATCAGAAACATCAGACTCCTATATGTAATGAGCGTGCAGCCCACAGAATTCACTAAGCAAGCGGTCAGTGGGCTTAGTGAATTTGCCTGGATCTTTTTAAAGACCTTATGAACATTTTCATCTTCTTCATGTGAGCTAAAATTACTGCAGAGCTTTTGGAAAAAAATTCATGGTTCGGGAAGCAGTGTGCTATTCTTGACTTCAGCGCTGCATTTGTTAAGTGTGTACATTGCTGCGAGTATCATCTTCTGGCTTTGAATCTACTTATCACTGAACAGAAAAGAAATGGGTAAATTATTTGCCCATGTTACCATTAATGTCATGTTGCTGGCATATGTGGCATTTTTTTCCAAAATAAAAACCAAACTGCTGTTCCAGCAGCATCTGACATAAATTAGAGAAAACTGTGAGGTTTGGTGAGTATGCTTTTGTTCTTTACCTAGCAATTAAGATTGAGAGGAAAACACATGGCCACAGATGGGTCCCAAGTAGCTGTACGCAAAACTCATTTCATCTGCCTAAGGCACAGTCACCTTTTGGGATTTGGGTCACTTTTGAACAACCAGTGGGCGGCTGGTAAATTATTAATGTGAATGCTATTCCTACACGTGATGGTAGCACATGAGAGAGAGATCAGAAAGGGTACCTGAAAGGGAAGGTTTAGGGCAGCAGGATACACATTGTCATCTATGAACCTTGTTAAATTACAGATTTTAAAAAAGGGAGAGTTAGAATTTGCAGACAACAATGAGGATGCTGACATCCAGAGTAGAGTGGTATGGAGGAGGGGGAGGGAATGAGGTTACCCCATTAATTCTAGCATGGCTCACTTTAGCAATGTGTCTTTATAAATAGAATAGGATTCTTCTAAGACTTGTAAAGGAAAGTCTGATGTATCTTGCATCCATTGTTAAGTCAAATGATGTTTAAATTACTTTTTTTTTTTCCAAATGCCAGTGGCTGAGTTATAGCACAAAGCAGAACAAAGTTACTGCAGTGAAGAACATGAGTAATTTCAGCAATGGTACCTGCAGAATTATTTAAGCAGATTTGTGTGATAACTCAGGCTTTTCTCACAGTGTTTAGTCTTGATGAGAACAAGACTGATGACCTATCTACACTGCTTATCACATTTACTGCTTCATCACAAAAGAGTGGCTGAAAACAAACAAACAAGGTTAGCAGGAAAGTCAAGTGATGGCTTTACCACATAATGGATGCTCAGTCACCAGCAGTGTTTGTGGCAAAAAAAAAAAAAAAAAGATTTTCAGAATTGGCAAGATTGAGGTGATTGCTCATAAACAGCATGAGGTGTCACAAAAGAGCCTTTTGCTTTTGGCTCCTACTCCCATGTTGTCATTAAGGAACCTTCTCAGTTTATGCAGTGAGGGAACTGTTGCAGAGCAGAAGGATGGACAAGCAAGGAGAGGGAGGGAGGCAGTTTGTGAAGAAGCAGCAGCCATCTTGGGTGCCTTTGGCAGTTTTTTTTTATTAAACAATTGCATTTTATCCTCTTGGACTAATTTTGAAACTGAAATACTGAGGAAACGAGGCATTTAAATTTTACTGTGAGAAAAAGCTATCCTGATGTAGCACGGAAAGAAGATGCTCTTTGCTCATCATATGCCCCGTAGAGTCTTTGAGCTGCAGGGGAGGTGGAGGTACTCAGAAATTTACTATAAAGACCTTGGGGTTCAGACCTTGTTGCTTGAAAGTACTGGAAGTAGCTAGAGTAGCTGGCCTTTAGTAAACCATCAAGTGACAACAACACTTCAAGCCTTGTCTTGATTTTTCCTCCTACCTGTGTTTCCTAGGCTTATTCCAAGAAAAGCCACAGTTAATTATATTTTCTATTCATAATAAATATGTTTACTTTTTAAAATTTCATTTATGATGTTACCAAGGATGCTATTCCTCATTTAATTTTCTATTTTTGAGAAAAATACTGTGTTCTGCTATAATCCTATCAAAGTCCAAAGGTTTTTCTGAGCTTACACCAAGGAACTGTGCCAATTCTCTGTGTGTTTCTCATTGTGCTGCTCCCCTTGCTGCTAAAACCTTCCTATTTGTCTTCACTTTGCAAAACTTTCGAACACCAAATAAATCAATTCCACATGACCTGGGACACTATTGTTGGGGAAAAGGAGACCTCCCACAGCTGGGACTAAGGGTTCCATTTGTCTGACTAGGAATTTCTGCCACTCTCAGTCTGCCAACTCTTAATCTGCTCCCTGACCCAAAGATCTAGAGATAAACCACCTTTGTAAATCAGAGGAACATCATGTACCAGGGCACCATCACTGCACAGGCTTAACTCTTGCACTACTCCTGAACCTAGCAACTAGCTTGTGAGTGGGAAAAAGAAACCATTCAACTAGGGTATCAATTAAACAATGAAGTGTAATAAAGATTGTTGTATGTTCTGCATATGTAAACAACATCCATCCAAATACTTTTTCATCCTACTACTTCATTCAATTTATAATAGTGTAGCAATTTCCTAGGAGCGTGAACTTGTTCATATGCAGGAAAGAAATGAACCCAGTAAAACAACAAAACCAGACAAGCCAGACACATTTTTTTTTCCTCCAGAATAACATCTCTTAACCTTTATTGAACAAAAGATACCTGTGTGAAGAACTTATACTTAAGATGCCCTCCCATGTGCTGTACTATTTGTAATACGAGCTCATTCAGTTTAGTACAGCATACGAGAAAATTATTCTTATCTCCAAATATTTTGTAGTATCTCTTTCTTGCATATGAATTATGGGTCATTAGCTACCAAATACATATACAATACATGGCATTTAGCCACCTCAAAAGGGACAGTGGAAGTGGGTGCCTAATGAGGTCACCATTGGAAATTCACATAGAGTCAGGCAAGTCTGATTAACAAGTTTACAAAAACAGTGACTGCAAGAAGATACTTTTCCATCACTTCTCAGCCTGGGCTGTACAGATGGCACTTACTGCAAACTGTTCCACTTTACGTTAGGAAGTGTTTAATATACAAGTTCAACTTCTTCTATTCCAGACTGAACATATTCAAGAACCTGTATCAAACTAGTCTCAGAAAGAGTGTTACAACAACACTTGTAGCTGAACTTTTCACCACAGACCCTGGAAGTTTTCTTCACACCTGTTCCTTGCAGGAAGAGTTTCAGTAAAACTGAGTTAAGGATTAAAGTTGATGGATTTCCTGCTAGGATTTAGACACCTAAACATATAGTTGTGTTATTTTCTTCATCATAAGAGATCTGCTTATATAATAATAATAAAGATCATCAAAACAAATGCCATTAAGTAGCCACTTATCTTGACTCCTCAGCATAATGTATCAGGAAGTTAAGGAGCGGTAGGGGCAACAGTGGTTAGGAGAGTGCAAGAGAACAGGATGCTCATCCCAAGAAAACATAGTGTTGTTACATTCAAAGGTGCAGAACGAAAGAAAGGAGTTTAAGTGTCAAGCTTTCAGTGGAATAAGGGAGAACGGGTTACTTCATCTCTGAAAATTACAAACTTGACCGTGAAATAGTATTCTTCTGCAAAACTCCCTTTTGTGATTGTTTTTCCTTGTGACTCATGTACCTGTGCCTCTAGGGTCAAGGTAGTTTTTGCATCCCACTTCCTCCTGTCTTTTCTTGTTCAGAGGAGTATAGTCCTGATAGTTGAGATACTGGTTCATACAGGTGAAGAGTTGCCAGACCTCATGGGACAGTTTATCCACAGCCTCCTCTTTGAGTTGTTGGATGTCTTAGGACAGTTTTTTTAACAGGTTTTTGGACAGTGTTTCCACAGCCAAGACACAGGCCTGTAGGGAGGAAGAGACATTTTCTTCATATTGCCAGAGTTGGCGAGCCAATTCATCCACCACCAGTCGTTCTTCCTCTTTACAGGCCAGTACTGCCAATGAGTTGGCATACAGCAATGGTGCACTTGGTACAAACTTCTCCCACATTGGTTGTGTGCATTGGACTTTATCTGGTTCTGTGGGTACCTGCTCATTGTCTGGGTCGTTATAAATCACCTCCAACATGGCTGATTCTATCAGGATACCTCTCCCCATGGTAGTCCACTTGCCTGGTTGGCATATAGCATCATTCTTGAAGGGATACCTTTCCTTACACCTGACAGGAGTGGTCTCCAAAGGCTGAGGGTTTGTGTCTCTTTTCCAATCACCTTGTCAATGCCCCCTTCTCTAGACTGGGATCTCAGCTGCTTGACTCCCATACCCTCTAATTGCAAGCTACTGGCCTCTTTATCCCAGCATCGGAGCAGCCAAGTGACAATGTGCTTGTCTGGATGACAGCTGAAATCTTTTCACATATCTCACACCTCACTCAGCAATAGGGATTGGTTGGTTACCTCTGGCCTGGCTCTTCCTTCTGTTCTCCTGATGGCCCTGCTTTGTCATCCTTTACTTAACGGGGTAACTTTTGTGTCTCTGTTTTCTCTTGTAAATAGGGGCTACTGTTACTGTCATGGGTTGGTTTTCTGGTTCAGCTGCAGTGCCTGGCACCAGGGTTGGATTAGCCACAGTGCCTGTCATGGGGGGTGGAATAGGAGCAGTGCCTGTTGGTTGATTTTCCTTTTCTTCTTGCGGTGCTGCATAATATCAAGCAGTGTTTGGTAGATACTGGTCAAAGTTCAGCACAGTGTGGCCTCTTTGAAATAGCCCCAGCCTCTTTTTTTCAAATATTCTATCAGTTCATCAGAGTCTTGTAGCTGTTTGGGAGTGAAGTTCCAGACCTTTGGAGGTGAGAAATTCTCTAGATGCCCACACATATTCTCCCACATGCCATGCCACCCATGAATATCTGGCGTTAGGACAAGTTAGAACATGCTCTATAATCATCTCTTTGTCTCTCCTCTCCCACTCTTCGTTCCTGAGCTATAGGGTTAGTCTCAGGTTTTTTGTGTTGGACCTCGTATATATTGAGTGTGATGTCATATGGTATGGAATATCCCTTTGGCCAGCTTGAGTCAGCTGTCCTGGCTGTGCCTCCTCTCTGTTTCTCACTAGCAGGAGCTGACAAGTCCTTGACTAATGTAAGCACTACTTAGTAACAACTAAAACATCAGTATGTTATCAACATAATTTTCATTCTAAATCCAAAACAGAGCAGTATACTAGCTATGAGGAAGAAAATTAACTCCAAAAATTAACAGCCCAAACCAGGACAACAGAATACCAGGATAACAGTTGAACAAGAAATTATAGTTGCAGACAGAAGAATTGTGGTCTGAAAGAGTTAATCAAAAAAAAAGAACAAAATGCCCAAAGAGCTGGATATGACAGAAAATCTTGGACTGCCAGTGAAAAATTAGGAAAATATTTTATTTTTAAAATGGAAGGCACCATCTTTCAAATGGAACCTAAACCACTTGCAGTTTCATTATACATCCCATTACTGATCCATGGGTGGAGAAGACATTAGGTGACCCATGTGAAGTTTGATGAGGAGCCATCACATAACCTTAAACAGTGAAAGGAAAAAAATTGATGAAAAAAGATAAAACACATCCGCAATCAAACTGTAACTTGTCTATAATTAAGTATGCAAAAATTAAAACGAGCTCTGGCTCAATTTCTCAGAGATATTTAGATAGCTCTACTTAAAAATAAAAAAAATGGAGAAAAATGCATCCTTTTGGAAATACATTTTTTTTTTACATTATGCTTTTAACTACCAGCTCTTGATTAGTGTCTGAAGAGGCCTGGGAAAACACATTAGCACCTCTCCACAGGCACTGTGTTTGGACATGGTTGGCTTGGGGAGAGGAGAAAGAAAGTTTTCCAGACTCACTACAGACAAACCCAAGGGCTGTTGGCATAAGCACAAAGCCAGAGTAGTTATTCAAAAAAATGGAAAGAAAATGCCTTTAAAGCAGAATTCACCAAAGACATAAAATAGCACAGGAGATGGGGCCTTTGAGAGCAGCATTTATTAATTAGGCCAATGCTTGGATGCAGAGCTCTTTTGTGAGCAATGAAGCTGTTGAACAATAGAAGTCAGAAGCCTGCTGAAAGCCAATTTGCCTGTCCGTTTCAGAAACCCTCCTGGATCCCTTGTTTCAGTTTTCACCATCGCAATTATTGGACTGTCAGGGCAACTGATAACAGCAAATTGACAGTTAATTTTCAAAGCTGCTTACTGTTGGTCTTAAAGAGTTAATGGAGGAGTTCTGGGACACTGAGCATTTTGCAACATCGATTTAGGGGATTGATAGACCTACCAGCAATTTCTATGAGTGGAGGGACAGAGTGCAATGCAGAGTTACCAACTGAATTTAAAAGGTCCTGCTTTCTGTGATCATTGCTCTCCCGTGATCATGGCTCCACGTCAGCAGAGCACTTGCACATGCACTGTGTTTTAAAGCACAAGCTGAGATCCTACGTGTGTTTTTGACTTCGTGTTTTTAGACTGTGGCAGTTGGCTCTATCAGAAAATGCCATCCATGTGAATATTAGCCAGTAGTTACACTCTGCATCCAGAAGGGGATTTCACATTTGAAAGAAAAAAAGATGCAGCTCCTGTGTGCTACCAGAGAGCTACAGCAGTAGAGTTAAGCAGAAAAATGTCATGTGCTGATGTACAAGATGAAGCATACCAGCCTCTAGAGTTTCAGTGAATGCCTCTCCTTTTCTTTTCTTTCTCCAAGCTTAAATATTTTATTATTTCCAAAAAGGAGAACATGTGAACAATAAAAAAACTGTGTGTGAAGGAGAGTGCTCATGTTCTCAAGACAGCCTCTAGATGGGTGAGATGACACCTCAGAAGCGGATGAATACAGATTTTCAATCAAAACAGTCATTAAGCTGGGAGTGAAGCTCAGTACAGGTTTAGGCAGATCTGTGTGCAGTGTGGCTGTTTCTTCTGGCTAGTAAGCTGCAGCTTACAGTGACATTTCATTTCCTGAGCAATGTTTTAGCAGGCTAGGAGTGTGGTGTCTGGGCTGAGCATACTTGGGCTGTTCATTGAGCTGCAGGCAGGACTCAGCACATAAGTCCTACTCAGCAGGTAGGACTGTCTGGTGCTTGCTGTTCTCGGGCTTCAAAGAAGCTCCTGCCACCAGAGTAGGGAGTGGAGATGGGTCTGGAGTGAGAATTTGGGGAGCTGCAGTGGGCTTGCAGAAGGCAAGTGGGAGTTGAGAGCTTAGAGCAAGGCTCATCTTTCAGATACAGCAGGTGAGGACTTGGCCAGAAGTCAGAGCACTGCTAGCACTGGAGAAGAAAACATGTTGAGCAAAGCATTGACACATGCAGACAAGATTAGATTTGCTACTCAGGCAGCACTGAAACAAGAATCAGTCCAGCCAGAGTAGAGCCATGACAATGTTGTTGTCTACTTTGGGTACCCAAAAGGATGTGTCAACCTCCTCAGGGTATCACCTTAGTCTTTGCCATAGACTCAAAGCTCCAAACTATTTGCAATCCCATCTGTACTGCATGCTAACATGCTTTGGTTGAAGTGATATATAGGGAGCTGTTTTTTTGATCCAGTGGAAATAATGTTGTTCTTTGATGTTCCTTCTTTAGTGCAGTTAAAATTTTGCTTTTCTCTTGTGGTAAGGGAAATCAAAGAAATTGTCATAAACCTCAGAAACTTGTCTTAGGAAAATGTGCTATAGGTATAGGTGCTTGTAATTTTTTAGTACATATTTTTTCTAGCTACAAAGTGGAAAAAAATTTAAGGGGTTTGTGTTATAAAATATAACTTACATAATTTAAAGCCAATTTTCAAGGCTACTATCAGTAGAACTACGTGTAACGGCAGGGATTATGCAGTTGAGACCTTTATGTACGTTAAACTATCTTTTTTTACAACATTTGTGTGAGCAATTCTGCAATATCATTTACAAATCATGAGTGATCTGGAATTAATGATGAATGGAGAATAGCTGAGGTGGTGATTGGCTGCACAGAGAAATCTTCCATCGCAAAGAAAAGTGGACAAAGCAAAGGTGTGTTGCAGGTACATTGCTTACGCAAAATGCAGGTGTGATCTCTAAATAAGCAGACTATGGTAATGTGAGATGTGTGGGCTATTTTAGGCTGTTTCTTAGTAAGAAGGAAAAAAAATATTTAAATATTGATAAGGAGTTGATTTTCCAAGAGCTAGAGATTTTGCAAGAAGTCCTTCAGTATTGGGGGAGTAGTGTCTTAGGGGTCTGAGAGTGTCCTCTTCCTCCCACTGAACAGCGAGAGTCAATGAAACCCAACTTGGCTCTAGTAGTACAGGTCAATAAACCATATCACTAATGTAACCATTACAAATTTAACATGGCCCAATGCTTTCTAGAAAGTCAGAGATCAGTAAAAGCTGTAGAGGACTTTCAGAAAAGATCTGATTTCCTGCTATGACCAGATTGTGACATGAACACCAAGAGAGGAACAGCCACTCTCCTTGCAAGTGTGTGGGTCTTGAAAGCCTTGGAGGGTGTTGCTGAGAGTGTGAAGGCTGGGGTATCATAAGCAGGGAGTGCCACAAAATACAAGGAGAGAAATTAGAAAGAGGTAAGTGTAACTGCTTATCCACCAGTTAGGAAAATACAAAGTTAAATGGGGAAACGGACAATGTGTTCCTCTTGAAGCACTTGGATTTAATCACACTTTTTGCAATTTTGGGACAGCATGCTTACAATGCATTGCAATTTTTTTGTTGTTTGTTTGTTCTTGTATGTAAGGTTTGAAACAGGAAACAAATATAGAGGGAACCAGTCATTTCCCAAGAAGTTGTTGGAAGAACTGAATTATGCTTCAAAAAACAGAAGTCGGATTTATGCTGTAAAACCTGGGATTTTACTGTTAATGAGGGTGATTTCCCTCATTTCCCTGCAGACAAACAAACAAAACTGTAATGGACATCTTATCTGGCTTCCTCCTGCTATTGTATTTGACCTTATTTGTAGAATCTTTTATGAGAGTGTCCACTGAACCTTCATCTCAGCATCATTTAGTAGGTTAAGAGATGACGATCTCTTTTAAAAATAAAAAGAAACTTAAACAAATGGGTAAAGAAATTACTTATGGGTCAGAAGGGACACCAGCAGAAACATTTATTAAATAAGTTGTATCTCTTCTTTTATGCTTTTACTAATTATCTAAAGTAGAGGATAAAGACGTATTAATGAAAGTCCCAGTTATATTAAATTGAAGGAAATTACTAATATGAAGAAGACATGAAAAACATAGGGAAGAACTCAATCATATTAAAAGAATAAGGAGAAAATGAGAAAATGATGTACCATTTATGGAATGAAACTCAATTAAAATAAAAAGCTATTCTAATTCACAAGAGGAAAGAACTATCTAAGACATGCACTATCAGATAAACCTGCAAACAATGTGGAAAGAATCATATGGAACTGTATTTGCAATGCAGGATAGCAAGATAAAATAGCCAGAGCAAAATATAATTAGGCTGGAATATTAGGTATAATGTTTTTACAGTCACACCTGGATCAGCCCACTGATTTCTGTACCAGATTAAGAAGATCTGACAAATGGGAGAGAATTCAGATCATCACAGCATCATTATTGCAGATTTAGGAAACAAAGAGTGACACCATGGCTCAGCAACCTGGCAGTGCTGAAACTTGGAAAAATGCTTGTTAAATTTCTTAGTGTTGATGTCCTGTTGAGCAGTTAAATTGTATAGCATAGGATTTGCATTGCTGGGAGACAATCTGCTCTGTCCATCTCTCTAATCCAAGGGGATATTTCCTTCAGACTCAGTTTTCTGCCTGGGTTGGCATTTCAACAGCAGTCCTGCAATATGGGAGTATTTGCTTATTAGTGCAGACAACTCTATTTCATGTATAATGTGCCCAAAACCACAATTTCTGTTTCCCTAAAACAACTTTTCTATAGGTATTGGCAAGGATATCATGTTATTCATTAAATCTTTTATTAGCATGCTGCTGGCTTTCATTGTCTAACAGCACCCACTGTGTTAATGATCATAGAGTGTAATGTTGTACAGTGGGAAATAACACACATAATACAGGCAGGAGGGCAACTGATTGGACAGTTTAATCTACTGGTTTATTCCCCTGCTGCCATTAGGAAATCAATATCATTGAGTGAAAACGCCAAGATATCATCTTGTGAGAATATTTGTCTTCAGGGGAATTTAAAGAAGTGATAAAAGTAAAGAGAACTTTAAAGTAGAGCAATACTTAAATAAAACTCTTTCAGACCCAAATTAGTCACACTGTGTTTGCAGATAGATGTTGTTTTCAGGCAGTACATTTGTACAGCAGTACTGAGTGGCTTTCAGCTTCATTTGCTGAATAAAGTAAAATGCACTGACATTTCAGTGTTTTCTCTAGATAAGCCTGAATCAGAATCCCAAATCCAGACACCCCCAGATATTGGTGAGATTTGGACCTGATAGACAGATTAGCTAGGTAGTTAGATATTTGTGGAGGAGGGATAATAAATCTTACGATGTGTTACAGCCTGCATACTCATAATCTGCATGGAGAGAGCGTGCATGTGAAAAGGGGAGCATGACTAAACCAGACATAGAAAAATTAAGAGAAAAAGTTTTCTAGGCACTGGGGGGAAGGGCACTGTGATGAGCACAAACTGCCTGACCTACTATTAGGTGCCTGCACCCAGCTGAAGCCATGCTGTAGTAGGAAACCACCAGGTGAGACACAGTTGAACTGAATGCTGGAAGTCAGCAGGACCACCTGTGGGACAGCTGCTAGAGCAGCCTGCTGTGTAGAGGGATCTTAAAATGCTTGAAATGTCAACTCTTTCAGCAAGGGAAATATAATCATCTTTTCACTTAGTGATTTGCATCAACCTTTTTCCAGTTCTGCCTTAGCAAATGAGTGACATGAGTGTGGTGGAGTCACGTGACCTACTTGGAAAAGGAGTTATGGTAGGGGTGCTGCATGAGCTCAGCAGTATAATTTCTGGAGTCCACCACTCTCTTCTTGGCTTTACGCTACCATGGAGATACTGGAAAGCTGGGAGCAAGCCCGTGATCAAAAGGGGATGTCTCCTACCAAAGCCTGAGTGCTGAAGAGTCACAAAAGATTGAAGTGTTTGTGGCTGTGACATTCTTGGCATTTGAGGAGTGCAAGCATCAAAGTTAGCAAAAGCTGACCTCTTGAAAACTAATGTTCAGATATTGGGAGAAAAAGTCTTCTGGATATCAGTTTGCTGGACATGACACCAGCAAAACTTTAGTCCAAGGAAATGGCTAAAAGTAGTTTTGGTTTCTTTCCACTAACTCAATAAACCATTAATAAATTTGTTACCAGAGAATACTGAGTAGGAGAAGGAGTGACTATGTTTTTATGAACATTCCTACACTGATCCTGGTGCTGAAGAACATAAATTCTGTCTGTAATTGCACATATGAAGCTTAGTATGGAAAAACAGCTGGGCAGGTGTTTTTCTGTTTTGTGGTACTTGAAGGCAGCAGTGCAGGCAGGATGTGTGCACCCTGAAGCTGATGCCTGCAGCAGGAGGTACTGACAGCTGGGGAATGATGAACTTTTCGAGAGAATGCCTTGCATCACTTGGGCATCACAGACTGACTTGACTCCATCCTTGCTGTCTGTGATGTATTTGCAAATAGAATGACAGGCTGCTATCAGGCCCACAAGCTGGTGGCTCTCAGGAGACTGGATTTTTGAGCTTTTTGTTGGGCAGCATCACTCCTATTTGTCAAAACAATAGGAAGGACAAGGGCCTTAAGCCCTCAGTACCTACACCACTTCTAGTGCTGTTATTTCTTGGCACTGTATTGGGAAGTAATAATATAGCTGTGTCTCTTTTCCTTTCCTGCCTTGAGAAGGAATGATGGAATGCAATCACAGCAGTGCACTGCTGCACGTGAATATGAGAGTAAGGTGCACAGAGACATCTGCGTGCACAAGGAGGTTTATGAGTGTTTGTCTGCTAGTGCATGTAACACCACAGCACTGGTGTGGCTCTGCTACAGCTTGTGCTTTACACCGCCGGGCTTTCACGGCACAAGCAGTGCCCAGCTCTGTGGTGTTGATGCTGCTGGGGCTGGGGTTGCGCGAAAAGCTCCCACAGGTTGTTGGGGAGGGCTGAAGCCCTGATTGGGAAGGAGGGAATGCTGCACCTGGGAGTCTGTACCATGAGTGGCAAATTCAGAAACTTTCCTGCAATGGGTGCAAAGCTTGTCAGGCTATAAGCATTGTGATTTAACTCCTCAAAGACACGGCAGGGGCATCCTGGTTTTACTGAAATTAGGGGGATGACAGCCTTGGGCTTGGTGGGAATTCAAAAGTCCCATCCACTGTGTATAAATCATGGCAGGTATATTTACAAGCCTAAGTGGTTCATGCTAGGATCCTACATAGTACTGGGCAGGTCTCTCTTTGAGGTAAGCACTACCTGAATGTGCAAAGCACCTCTGCAAACTTCTGCAGTCAGCTGAGAAGAGCTGAAATGGCGCTAGGAGTTCAGAGCTACCTGCAAGGATGGACTGGAGCCACACTGCTTGGCTGGTATTTTCATAATTATTCTACATTATAATTTAAACCCAAAGCTTTTCATTTTCTAACAGCTGGTGAAGATGCCTGATAAAAATCAAGGGAAAAAGAAAGCTTGGAGTGTGAATCAGAAAGCTTGTTTTGGGGATCCCTGGTGAGCACATGCTGCTTCAGGGACCTGACAAAGCACTTGTAGGGCCCGTAACAGCCTCTGCAAGGCACTTCCTGCTCTCTGCCTTTGTCCAGGAGACAGAAGGAATCAAAATCTGGTAAGAAATCATGGCAAAATGCAACGTTTCTTGCACTGGGTACTGCAGCAACACAGCTAAATACCTGGAAATGCTGCCATGATGTTATAGCCGAGCCTGCCAAAGGCTATAACCCCTGAAGCAGGCTCCATGTGGGGAAGATGAGGAAAGCTGCTCTCTGAGCATAACATGTCTCAGCAATGACCTTGGTGTGCCAGAGAATGAAACCCTTCAATCAGCATGGGGTGCCCTGAGCCTGACCGACTGCTGCCTTGTGTCAGTTGTCACCTCAGTCCTACCAGCTTCCAAGACTCCTATGTACATGGCGATGTTTATCAGCAGACACCCCCTCCCCCCCCCCCCGTGTTTATTTTCAGCAACCTGGCCTTCCTCCCATCATGAATGGTACTGGTGTCACCTACTCCTTGGGGTCCTGTAGAGCCCTCAGTGCCCCAGGTGGAGAGCTGATGAGCAGGAGAGCCACTGCTGTGAAAGTCAGTGCTAGGATGAGAATGGTGGGGGTGCTACTGCCACAGGAGCCTTTGAAACATTCATGCTAACAAGGCCACTCCTTGTGCCTGAAAAGTCCCTACCTAATGCTTCTGAGAGCCAGAGACTTGCAGTTCTGATCGTAACAAGACAATTGGAGTCACACCATGGCCACCCTGGCTCTTGGTTCCTCTTCAGTTTGTCTCCTCTATAAGCAACAATAAACCCAACTCCTGCAGTGATGTTTGAGAAGCGATTTGGTTCAAGATTCCTCTGGCACCTGAAGCCAAGGTGGCAGAAGAAAGATGCATGGAGTCCAGCAGGGACCCCCTCCCCGCAGGTGGGGTGCATGGAGCATGGATGAAGGTACCCACTTAGCAAGGGGGGCTCCCACTCATGAGGGATTTGCCTGTGGAACACTTCAACCCATTCCTGGGCTCACAAGCCTTGCCATATCACAATTTTTAGTGAAAGAAGTGTCTAGAGAAAACGGAATAAAATTCAATTCAGTTATACTGTTCAAAGTCAGTCTCTAAATTAATCCAATTATGCTGCATCAGTCTTTGCTTAATGCCTAGAAGCTAGGAAATGATTGTTAAAGCAATGGTTGGGGAAATCAGTTGATAATGACAAAAACCGACAATGGAAGATGCTATTCTGAAAGTAAAGTGGAGAGGGTTGTGGGGGGAGGGAGAGTTGGGGAGAAAAAACACTCTATTATTCCTCCTTTAAGTGAAGTATACTGCTTAGCTATTAAAGGGGATTGCATCAGAGCTAACCAAACACAATGCTGCCTCCAGGTCTCAGTGAGGAAGGAATTGAAATTTGCTTATCATTCTTCACTAAGGAAACCTCCCAGCAGTGTTGTTATGGAAGTACAGCTCTTAATAACCGTTGCACATCTGTCTTCTGGAACAACGTGTCCACACAATCTCTCTGCCTCTATGAAGCAGGCTACTAAAAGCCTATTGTTATATTTTCAAAATGTAGGCTTCAAATCAACTTGCTCAGCTTCAGGGTCTTGATGTTTTTGACACAATTGGCCATATTAGACTACCAGTGGACTTTCTGAGAAGACCAAGGAGCAGCAGGTGCAAAGAAGTATATACCATTGCTTTAATTAGTTTAACTCGGACAGACAAAGAATTGCCTATTGACAATTTCAAGATGAGATATTAAAAGTATTTTTGAAAATTTGGCCCAAAACACCGAGAGGAAATTCAGCTAAGCGCCCAAACAAATTTGCTCAGATCCTTTATTTCAGATAGCCTTTACAGAGGCAAATCTGACCAAAACATGAAAGATGCTCATGAATTTTTTGAGGGACCCATTTTCATGCCTTTACATTGAAGTCATCAGTGTCTGGGGTGGTTGCATGCCTCTGATCCCAAAGATCTCTGAATCTTGGCCTAGCTTTTTTGTTAAGTAGCATACTTCATAGTGAAACTTCATTTTTGAACTCTAACTCTACTTTTTGAACTACAGTGTTCAGATCCTCTCTGCTGGAAAACAGATGCATCCTCCAGTGCCCAATCTCACATATCAAAACTTAAAGAATGTAAGATTCTCTACTCTGAAAATGCTTGGATGTAATTTCTGAGGCAGGATGCTCGCTTGTTAATACTGGAAGAACCTGTTCCCAATATTGCAGCCCACGTGCTACTCAGAAATCATTTCTTTGAGCTGTGATGAAATTTCACAAAAGACTTGAAAGAGTCTCATTTTAACCCGGTGGGGAAATATCACATTGTTTACACCTTTACACCTCATGACCACAGTTATTATTCATAGCCACTCCCATTTACAATAGCGCATAAACCCTCACAAATCTGTGAGCTTAGCTTAAAAATCACCAGGTATACTTGTTAGTGCTGTGCTTTTTCACAGCACAGCCAAGATATACTTTCGAACTTTGCTTTCCAACCTGAAGGAGGACAGTGGGTTTTGTAGCAAAAATGGGTCACAAGAGTTGTGCAGTTATATTTTCAATACAAATGTATTAAACTATACCGGTTAGATAAATCTCTGCCAAGAAAGCCAAGCAAACCTCATAACGTAAGAGCTACAAGCACAGAGCTTTCAATGTCACATCAGGAAACTCTGAGCAATGCAGGTAGGGATTTTCTCCTTTGTGCTCTCCATGCTTTCATGTTGACCCTGAAGAGGATACTGAATCAGTTCTGAATTCCTATTTCTCATTCAGAAAAGTGGTCCAGAGACGCCAGAGAGCACATCCTCAGCCAACATGAACCTGCCGGAGGGCTTCTGTGTTCACATCAAAGGAGCCAGCATAGTTTCTACCACTGTTTTGAAAACCCCAGGGTAGCCTGCAGCCTTTTGCAATACTAGGGGTATGCACAAAGACAGTAAGCAATGAGGGATCAAAAAGAGCAGCATATTTTTTGCCCCTAATCCCAAAACCTAGATTCTAGATTCTACAGGTGAGGGTACAACGTGATGAAGTGTGCAAGCTCATGCTGACAGAAAAGGCCTGCTTCACCCAAACCCCAATGGAGACAAGAGCATGTTAGTGTGTCCGTGTTCTGGGGTTGCTCCAGGTCAGGTGCAGCCCGAGGTAACCGAGTAGCAGCTTACCTGCAATCTGGTCCGCTTCAGCACAGGCAGTATTTTCAGTGTTATCTCTTGCAAGCAGGGGTTGTTTCTGCATTGCCACTTGTGTCATGATGCATGCTGCATCATGGAAAAGCACTGTGGCTGAGGCTTGCTTTTTTTGGACATCTTAAATTTTCGGCGCAGAGCCGCTACATTGCAGTTACAGACCAACCAGTGGGCACGGTGGGGGAAATTACTCGGTGTGCCTACGTGGAGAGTCCATTTGGATAAGAGAGGGACTTAGCACAGAGGCATGTGAAGTCTATTAACTCTGAGTAAGCAAAGAGCAGCTGAGGGCTGCAGGCAGTACTGTAATGATGTAAATGATATAAGTTGGGGAGAAAATGGGAATTACTTACGGAATTATTCCTCACCACTTCCACTGTGGCTATGAGTGTCTTATCCTCACAGATGCAGGCAAATAAAGTTCCGTAAGGTCGCAGCTGAAATAAACCCCTGATGTGCAGCAGTTTGCACTAGTTGGCAGGCAGACGGCACGCAGATGAGCAGAGCCACTGTCCTGTAATAAAGCAAATGAGGAGCCTCTGCTTGGCCGCCTGTGCACGGGCTTTGATTCAAGTTACAAGGACAGTAATAGGTGCTGGGCTGGCACCATCTCACTGAGCTGCAAACAGCTCTGGGCACATGCTGTAGAGGACAATTTGTAGTCCAATGAATTGCTATTTTGCCATCCTCCCTCCCCTTTTAGACCAATGACCGTCTCACATAAGAGAATAGCGCCCAGCCTTTTTTCACAGTGCCGATTTCTTCCCCTCATCCTGTCCTTAAAAGCACCCCAGGTTTGTAATATGCAGACGCCTATGTTCCAGTTCCATATAAATTTTGGTGGACATGGTGTGAAGGAGAGGGACGTGTGTTCCATATTTCCCCAGGAAACAAATTTTTTTGTGGACAGGCTATTTTAGATTGCAATTATACAGCCTTAAAGAATAACACCAGCATCACAAAATTGCAGTGGTAAATCCAGTGCACATCTCAGGGCTATCAGGAATAGCTGTAGATTGTACCTTGAGCCAGAGAAATGACTGACTGATAACTTTCATTGCTTGATGGGTACATTCAGACTAAACGCATGCCAAGCATAATTTCTGTCACGAGACATGAATTCTTCTGGCACTGCACAAACTGTAGACTGTTGAGGCCTGCTTTCTCCTGCTTAGCTGCCTTCTGAATTTTCCAAGTAAGAGAGACCTTTTAAGTGCAAGGCAACACCCCCCAAGTGCTGGAAAGTGGCTTGAATTACTGTCAGGAGGAGCCAGCTGCTGGAGAAGCTATTAGTGTTTCATGCAAGAAAGCTGAATGAGCACTTCCAATGCTGAGGGTGAGATGACAGTCAGTGAAGCAGATTGATGCTGGAAGATGCAGAGCTGTCACTCTGAGATATGCTCATAGGTGGTACCACTTCCTTGGGCAGCCCCTGGAGGGAGAGCCAAGGAGAATGCTGGTTGATGGCTGTGTCTTGTGGAGTCAGCACAGGGCTGCCGCTCTCATGGGTCTTGTGGTGGGACTCCCCTGTGGTGTTAGAGGCTGACTGAGAACTTGGATCCAAGGACAGAAATTAAAAATAAAGAAATACACTAGAGCATTCTTCATTTGGTATTCAGTGTCAAGGAAAAGAGAACTTTTCTGTGGGTTGCAGCTATAAGATTAGGAAAGAAAAGCTGAATTATTAAAACATTTATTCACCCAAGTACCTGCTGAGCTCTCCGAGGACCAAACACATCCACTTAATTAAAACAGAGAACTCCCCAAGGACTGTTTATATTGGCAGTAAGTGACATATTTAATACTTTTGTCCTGAAAAGGTCTTACATATCCATAGTGGTAGATCTGAAAAGATAAAAAGCTTTTCCAACCTCTTGCTGCATCCCATGCCAAAAAGCACTGGTGCTTGGTTTGAACCCAGCATGAGGAGGAGGAGGCTGTTGCCTAGAGGCTTTGCTGCTGACAGTTGATCAATAGGAATTGTAAGTTGTGCTTCAGCGAGGAAAGCTCTCCTATTGTGAAAGAACGACAACGTCCATTCAAAATCTGACAGACAAGGCAGGCAAACATTCTTATGGACTTGGAGATGCTGGTCTCCTGTAGAGAAGGGAAAGGGAGAAGGATGCAGCCCTTCTGAGGGCCTTGGCAGGGGTTTCTTCCTTATGGTTCCTGTGAGCACAGATCTGTCACTGCAATTCGTTTTTTCAAAACTTCTGTGGCCTATGAGGAAGGGGCAGAGTAAAAACATCTGCATCACTCATGTCCCATAGCAAACTTAGAGAACAATGGACATTTTGTCATCATCTGTTAAACCTACATGGCTTTGCAATATGGTTACTCTCTGGTGAGAGTTTGGCTCAGATGGAGAGCAGTGGACCCACTGGACAAAGGTGAATCAAGCTGAACACTTGGCTCCTTTCCCCTTCCCAGTCTCCTGGCAAGACACACTGACTCAGAGAGGACAGCTCAGCGGAAGAGGGCAGCACATAGCAAGCTGTGGACACAGCTGTCTGTCCCACAGGTAGGGCAGCAAAATGTGTTTTCTTATCTCTGGAGTTGCAGGTTAGCATCTGCTCAACCTAGTGCCTCTAACCCAAAGGCTAAACCAGTATAGCTTCTTCTTGGGTTGGAGAAGTTTAGAACTGCCATACATGCTTATATCTACTGGGTTCGGCTCCCTGTCTTGTCAGGAAACAGAATTAAGACAGAGGGTGAAAGACTAAAAAAGTCATCACAGGGGAATGCCAAGTGAGTTCTGTCTCATGCGGGCACCTTGACTTCATTAACATGGCAACACAGGCTCTGTGGGCATGACACCTGCTGAGTCAAGAGGAGTCCAGGTTTAAAAAGTGCCAGTACATGTCGTCAATGTAGAGTAATGCAAACACATCAAACTTGTCCTCTGCTCAGTACAGAAATTGTGTCAAAATCAGCCCCCATCTTGCGCAGTAAATTACCTTAGTGCTTTGGGGTTGGGGTATATAAACAACCACATCACGCCCTGGGATCTGACCACAGGACATCTCTGCTCCTCTAGCAAAATGAGAAAGTGATGAAGAATGAGAAGTGTAAAATTGGCTGTACCAGAAACAGAGGCTGTGCAAAACAGTGCCTCGGCTTTTAGCTTGTTTCTATTTTTCCTGCATTTCAAATACTTGGCATCCTTCTCCAACCTTGTTTCCTTCTGAAAATCTCAAATGGCTCAAAAAAATCCACCATGTATAAATTAAAATCCACACTCTCCTTAAAACTCGGTAGCGAATTCTCCAGTATAGTGGCTAGTTTTGGACTTTGAAGACAACAGGCTTTTGGCAGTCATTCATCCAAAAGTTTCTGCTCTTGAGAAATCCAAGAGTGAGGATCACAGTTGCCTTATGCCTCCTCTGTCTTAGCCAGCATGGAATAGTTAAGGAGCTTGCATGATGTACACAACAGCAACCAGGCCCCTTGTGCTCATTTTTCACCCTTGCGCATCCCCTAAAAAAAAAAAAATCTGCTGTAGGTGATACTACTTTGGGGGATCCCACATGGCTGCCTCCCATTCCCCAGAGAGGGAGGTGAAAGGAGGCTGTGCTGGGTGCTGGGCACCAAACACTTCTGAAATGACAACAGAAGGTGGTATTGGACAGGAAATACAAATTTATTAAAAATGCTTGTGTGCAGGGAATGAGAACTAGGACCTACTGGATAAAGACCATGATGGGAAAAACGTTACTTCTGTTATGGAACTGGGGACACGATGGCTAGGACTTAGTGAAGAAATAAAGGAGACAAGCTGAGATAAGCTGTGGGGTGGCCCACATGTTGCACATAAACTTGAATTAGACAAGGAAAGGAAAGAGCATTTGGAGGATGTGCCGAAGAAACATCCTTTCCCATATTTTAACTTTTGTATCATGTAAACACACCTTTTTTTTGTTGTATCAATTTGATTCGAACACTTATCTACCACAGAACATTTCTACATAAAAAAACCCCTGTTTTTGAAACTTGTATGTGTGCTTTTTTTTAATTAAATTCACAAATATTTTCCTGTTGGCTAAGCCTGATTTAATAATTTATGGGAGGTATTTCATGCTGAATTTTCAGCTACATGAAGAGATCCACTTCCTTAACTATGTATTCATTCTTCGAGTTTTCATCTACTGCAATATTCACTGTAGTAAAAACAGGCAGAGATGAGAAACCTTTAGGTACAGTTCTAGGTTTGTATCTGTGGATTTTCATGCTTGCAGGACAGTCACCTATTCCTCAAGCACTAGTGCCAAGAAGGAAACTTGAGACTTTCCATCCTCTGCAGAGGGTATTACTATCTAACACTAAGTCTCGAGGGCCCATTCCACATAGGCAGAGAACCTGACAGTGAGAGTACTTGCACGCTTAAGAGTTTTTCATATCTCAGCGCTAAGTGACACTGTTCCCTTGTCTGCCCCCACATCCCCTCCCAGCACACATGTCCAAAGAGAAAAGTTTGGCCACTACAAAATGATTTTTTTGCTCTTATCACAGGTCCTGCTAAACCCCCCCACAGACCTGTACTCTCTTCCCTTTCTCTTAGGAACTGCTGAGGGAAAATTGAGATGGAAAATGTAAAACTGACAGTTATTAAATTGAAATGACTGGTCTTACCTGTTTTTAAACAATTGTGAGAGCTTAGGAGCCTTCTTTCCTGGACAGGAGCGATGGTAAGTGCTCAGAGAGCTTAATGAAGCAAGGCATACTGTATGCCCCTTCTGTGCTCACTTCCACACGTGGTACCCTTTCCAAAACCAGCACTGCCCACGAAGTTCAACAGCCTCAGTGGGAGCTGAGGCTTTGCTTCTGCTCTGGGAAAGCCCTTCCTAGCAGCAGGCTCTTGCTGGCTACCTAATGTACAGCAGGACGTCAAGAAGATAGGATAAAATAACTACTTAAGAGATGTTGGTCACTTAGTGAAGAGTTGAGAGACATTTCAAAAAGCATATTTGTTGCTCTGGCATCTTGAAAAAGACATGTTAGTGGGAGTGAGCAACAACTTCAGGCATCAAAAGACTACTTGCTGGCATTTTAGCCAGGGCATTTAACTTACTATCTATTGTATTTTCAGTTTCCATTTCTCTCTCCTGCCCATGCAAAGAGAGAGGCTGGTGACCAGTTTCCTAGCTAAAGCTCCCTGAATGAGCAGGAGTCTGCTTCTAGATAGAAAGCAGGCTCAACGCCTTCTGGGTTGCTCTGGCAGCAAGCAATGTGTTGGTGCCTCTCAACGTCCCCCATACTAACACCACACATCCTCCTCTCTCCTGAGGACTGGAAAGCAGGGATTATGAAAGCTACCAGAATAATTAATGTCAAAATAAGGATTGCCTGTGCAGTAAAATCTATTAGAGAACTGTTTGGCTTTAATTCTGGTAGCATGCTGCTTGCTCCCTGGACCTCAGCGAGCAGCACTAACTGCAGGCTTTTGCTGCTTCTATAGAGGCAGAGTAGTCTTCCCTGGCACCAGATCTCTAGACAGACGCAGCTCTCAGCCTGGTGGAGAGCCCTCACTTGGTGTTTACCCAGGTGTTCAAATGATATTAGGTCTAGTGGCACGCTGATCACTTTTAGAACTCCTGCCCAGACACATACAATACCAGCTCAACCAAAAGCAGCAGCTGTAAGATAAAAGTGGGAAGAGGATACAGCCTTTCCCACCAAAAAGATTCTCAAACTTCACGTTTTTACATTTATTTTACAGAATCACTCCACAAGCACAAGATAGGGAACAGGGCATCTAACAGGCAGCTTGAACCAAGGCAGAACATTGCTGAGCTAAACTACTAAGCTTTGCTCTTTGCTCACAGGCTGTGTTTACATGCAGAGCTTGAATGCTGCCCCAGAGCTGCGTGACTGGAAGAGGGTATCTGTCAGAAAAAGTCTCTGCTGAAATTTGTTCTGTCAAGTCATTTGTAGCATCGTAATATCCTGAAAAGTTAGTATTATTTCAAATTAATTCAACTGGGTTTCATTTAAGAAAACACAAAACATACCAAATAACCCCTGACTTTTTACTTGCAAGGAGTCATCCTCCTATAGCTGGCAAGGCTGCATTTGAGTTGCTAAAAAAGTATTTTGACTTCCCATTTTACAAGCATCAGTGTTTTTCTTCTATTACATGATACAATTCACTAGGAGACACCCTACATGTTTTCATGGAGAACTACAGCATGCAGGTTACTGTGGACTACAGCTATGTGATACCAATGTAAAGGTCTATGACAGAAAACACCATTTCTGTTTTGTGGATGCTGCCCTCGCATTCTGAAGAAATATTTATCTGAAAAAATTCTTCTGTTTCCTTAGTCTTCCTTTTATTGCCATTATGAAGTTTTGAAAACCAGGCTCTATTTTATAAACCAGAGCTTATATTGAAATATTCTCTCCGTTTTACTGATAAGTGGCAAAATCAAGTATTTCTGCATCAGAAAGTACTTCCTTTTAATCATGACATCTGAATTAATGAGACTTCTCATCATGGTTTTATCCACAGAAATTCAGTACTGGAGCAATAACTCCTATGACATCTTCAGGGGCCAAAGAGACACAAGAAAATGTCAGAAAGTAGGAGTTCACATACTAAAGAAAAGGGAGTCTTCTGAGGCAGTGTTTATCTTCTCAGCCTCAGTTACCTGCCTGAATCTACAGATTTGCAGTTGCTTTCAATATTTTTGATTACTTTGATGCAGAATAAAGGACAGATAATAGGGAAAGATGCCTTGTATTTGATGGAAGCAAGTGAACAGAAAAGGGAAACCAAGTGTACAAAACGACTTTTTATTAAATGAAAGAAAATCTTTTTTGTGGGTCAAATATGAAATAGAATATACAAAAACTTTACATCGTAACCCTTGTCAAAGAATTGAAATCATATCTGGACTGAAGTAGCAATCATTCTTTCCAAGGCAACACAAATGGGTGAATAACCTTTTTATGGCAGTACAGGATCACACAGTATGCTGTGGTAAATTTCTGGATACAGAGAAAAAAAGTTAAAAATTTAAACAATGTCCTGAAAGAAGCCAATTATTCCACAAAGTAACTTAAAAACATGAGTTTTGATCATTATGTATTCTCTTACAAGCAAATGATAGGCGGGTCAAGTGCAGAATTCACAAAGCTTGCGTATCACATTCTCTGTTTTATACAAATATAAATTGTTCTTTTTTATTTTAAAATCCTTTAGTATTTCATAGCATTTATTTGTGGAAAGGATTACCAGTTCATCAGGTTCCTGCTGCACTACATCCAGATAATTTCATCTCCTTTATCTCCTCTTTTTTGAAGGCTGTTACCCACAAACCACAGGTTGCAATATGTTTGAAAAGCTGTAGGTTTAATCATAAATCTTTGTATCGCTGTCCGGTACGTGAAGGTTTTACAGAGCTCTTAACATGTCTTTGGCATGGCACACCAAGTCCCACTTAATACTTTTTTTTTGTTTAAAAAAGTATACTTTCCTTTAGTAAAACACCTTAAAAACATCTATTTCCAATTTTGTAAAATAACGTGTAACCTCTTGTGTTGCTTTGCAAAATATACACAAACATTTCTGGAAAAACATTGAGTACTGACATAAGGGACTCATCTGAAGTCTGATCTGTTTATGAGAAGTAAAATATAATTACAAATTTCATCTTCTGCATGAACGTCACATGAAGTTGTTCAGTTCCGCTTCAAGTGCTGCTGCCATTTCATCTGCTTCAGAACTGCTTCCTTCCTCATCTTCATTGCTAGATTCTTTACTGGATACACTGGCAGCATCATCTTCATACCGTTTGCGCTTGTGACCCCTGGAAGGGTAGACAGAGATAATGTCCATGAATCAAGGTATCTCATTGCTTATTTACAAAGATTGGTACTTAACAGGAGTTAAAAATGGGGTTAAAGAACTCAACTTTTTGTCAGGTCTAGACAGAAAGTACAGCACTTGCTTTTAAAAGAACAAACAATAGTAAGTTCACACAACTGTTTTTTTAATTGCTGTTATTTACAGTCACCTGTGGGTGCAAATAAAGTACTGTTATTTCTCACATCCTTCGGTACAAAGAGTGAAAACAAAGTATAAGACTATTTGAAAATTAGTTGATTTGCTTTCCTCTCGCATCCCCAAAAAAATAAATTATTTGTGAGAATGAGAGATTACCAAAATACATTATATGTCATGATATCATTTCAAAATATTCACGTTTCTGCTTTTTTTTTTTTTTTCAAAAATAAATCCTTAACTGATAAACCAAATCTCACAACTCCAGCTTCTATGCTTTAATGCTTCCAAACACAGAGGTCTTATTCTTCCCTTTTACATCTCTTTGGATTAGTACTGCCAGGCTGAACAACGCATTTCTTAGTATCCCTGGAGATTAAACAAGAAGATGATGTGCACCATACCCTGCTGAAAGAACCATATTCCTGGTTGTGAAAGATCTCCAAGGAAAAACTAAAGCGCCAACTGGGACATAACCATAAAAAAAAGAATCTCTTTTCTTTGCCAAAAGGGAATTCTGTATGAGATATGTTATTTCTAAGACAAAAATAAAGTTGAGATTTTGCATTGCATAATTCATAATGAGCTTTAGAAACACCTTCAAACCCCAAATTTCAAGCAGAGAGACACATGCAAAGGGGATATCTCTTACATAACTGTCCTTTTGATTGCTAGGTGAGGTTTCATTAAGAGAACGCATGCACTTGCAATCATGAAAAAGTAATAAAATAATCTTTTATCTTGTAGCAAAAAGCAGTAATTTAACAATGGTCCCTTTGCTTCTCTAAGAGTATAGAAAAGTAACATATGGCAAAAACGACCTGAATAAATACTAACTTGAATTATGTATATCCAAAAGAAATCATTACACAGATCAACAGACAAGCTTGTGAGCTTGTAAGCAACACTAAAATACAAAGTAATTTTTATGTATACAGACATTCTTATTGCCATTTCCCCAGAAACTTTAAACAGACTGCTTGATTCACACTGGTTGAGTGATTCCTGACCTCCCCTTTCTCAGCTTTTCAGGGAGATGGACAAAACAGAATGTGAAGACAGGAGGGGAGTCCAAATCAAAATGGAAAGTGAACAATACGTTGCAACCCTGTTTTCCTTGCTGTTGCACCAGTGAGACCAAAAGACAGACTGCTGTTGTTTTACTGAGTGCTTCCTCACAGTGATGTTAGTTGGGTGTTTCCATTCAGTAAAAAGTGGTAGGATTAATGGCTCACCAAGGTAAGTCTGCAGCCCTGGGCTTCAGTCTCAGGTCGAAATCCCTGACAAGAGAAAATGGCATGAGGTGAAAGGATTTAGTAAATATTTTGCTTTTGAAACTCCAATGTGGCCTGCTGAAGGAGTTACAAGGCACTAAATGCGGCCTAAAACACAATAAAAATCAGTTTCTCAGGTATAACACTGACTTCCATGCAACCTACATTGGCCCGCAACTCAGACAAGGAACCACTCAGATTAAAAAATGCCCAATTGGAAAAAATCTTGGCATGTTTCCATTAAAAGTTATACAAATGTATGGAGCTTGAGTTTCACTCACTCACTCCATGATGATTTCTGCTTTCAGAGATACATCGCTATTTTAGGGACTCATGATACTATTAGCTAGAGAAAAGCTAATTAGAATTAACGAGAGCTGGAAGAGTCTTACTCAGCAAAAGAAGATAAACATTGTGAATATTTAATAAGTAGTGGATGAGAAGTATACATGTAGTGCCAACTGAGAAATAAAGACATGGAGAGAATTTATAGCACAATATTCACAGTGAAAAACATTAGCATTCATCTGTTTGTAACACCGCATCTATGGAAACTGACAGTATCTACCAACTGAAAAATAAAATTAACAGTCTGACTGCTATAATTTACAAATATGAAACATGTACAACCAACCACAGCTGATGTGTTAAAGATTGTGGCAAGACAAGCAGGTTTTTAGAGCCAGCCCTGTTACTGAGAGTTTGCTGGGATCTAAACCAATGGCAAAGATCTCATACAAAAAAGGTCTGTGAAGAAACAATATCTCACTGCCAGCTGATTATTTCCTAAAAGTTAGGAACAATTAATTTACTAAATAATTAAGGCAAAGAGTAGCAAAATTACTAATTTATGCAACAAAGCCACCTTTTTATTTAAATGTACTCCACAGTAACTAGATTTCAGTGAGGGCAATTAACAAAATACAGGGACCTGAAATACTCAGCATACCTAGCTAATTAAGGAATGGAGTCCTGCTCTACAAAAAGACTTTACAGAAAACTTTAAGGGACAGTCCTGGCAGTTTCACCTCTTATTCGCTTGTATTAAACAGTAACCTTTGGAAATGCAAAAGACTGGATGTAATCTCTTTTGTCAGTTCTTGCTCTTCTGGGAAGGCTAGAAGGACAGCTCTATTCAGTGTAGATACGAAAGCTTCCTCACGCATAGCGAGGAACATCAAAACAAAAAAAAAGCACTGCTAAGTATTAGTCCTGTGTCAGAAGAAACAAAAAAATCTCTCGAGAATGTGAGTATCCTTCTTAAGATATAAACATCTTTCATTATTTGGGTAAATAGAAGCTTCATAGCTATTCCAAAAATATTTAAATGACTATCATGAAATCAAATGCAAAGCTAACTCTGACAGAAGCATGGAGGAAGAACATCAGTATCATATTTCTGCATTTTTAATTAACAAATTCAGAAGACAGAGATAACATCTCATTAATCATTTCTATCTTCAGAGAAAAGAAATATATCCCCTTGGCAGCATATCTATTAACATAACAATTTAAAATGTATATTGATTTTCCTCACTATTTTGTACCCACTCCTTGTTGTTTCCAGTTTCAGAGCAATACTGTATAACACTTTTGAGTGGAAAAGTTAAGCACACACGGGATTCCTTCTTAGTATTTAGAGAAAATGATTCAGCAGTATGTTGCAGGCTTTGATTAGCACGATTAGCATTTTAAAAAGGAATTTTGCTTGATTACTATTAAAAAACAAACATATGGATAGTATTTTTAACCTCATAAATGAACAATTCAACTTTCCAAAAGACTGAATTTAGAACTTAAAATATCTAACTACTCTGAAAAAAACCCGTATAATTCACATTTCCTTTGCCTTTGCATTTTTTCTTTCCAATGCACACAACTAAGAGATCCACCAGATCATGTGATAGAGAAATATTTTTAAAGAGAACTACATTTTTAAAACTCACATATTTAAATGAATTATCAACAATATTTAAATAGTACAACTGTAATTTAAAATATAAAAAACCCACTTGTAATTATAAATGTATAAAAATTATTAAAAAAAATCTAATCTAAAGAATGCTAATGAGAAATATACTTAGTGATATTCCAAATGAAGAAACAGGAAGAGAAGACATTGCAAAGTTGCAATAGAGCTTGGTGTATGTGAAAAAATAACACAGGAAAAAATATTGTAAATAAATGATTATTCAACTCTTGATCTGTTAAAACGATCACTAAAATATGATGGCAAAGAACAACTATAGGCCAAATGAAAACTTCATTACAATTTCAATTTAAAATTTAGTTCATTGAAACAGCCATAGGGAACAAAGCAGTGAAAAAGTTCAGTATTTGTTGCTTCTATTATCTTAAGGCCTTAATTTATAGTTAGCTGAAAATAATGTTGGAAAAAAATGTTTTGTTCTGCTAATTGAAAAGCAGATTTTCTCTAGTCTGTTTTGCATCCCAACAGCAGTCTTTTAAGACATACAGTGCTAAATCAAAATAGAAACATCTAAGTAAAGGAATGCAAAGGGCAACATAACCCTTGTTTTAAAGAAAGCAAACATAAACCTTTTCCAAATTTTGATTTAAATTTGCAAAAGAAAACTACAGCAAGTATTTGAATAAATGTTCATATGTACTTTAAACTTCAAATAAACGCAAGTCCCAACCCTAATCAAATAAGTAATAACCTTCTAAATTATTACAAAGTCACCTGATTCTTTTTTAAGTAGCTCCTAAAACTGGTACAGCGACAAAGTTAAATCTGCAGACAAAATGTGTTTAGCCTTTTACAAACAATCAGCTCATAGCATTGATGTAATAAATCAGGACTTAAATTTGGTACCAAATACAGTCAAGTTACCCTCTAATGAAAATACTCATTTAGTGGCCATAAAAAGTCTGGAAAGCAATGGTTTGAAACTAGCATTTTGAAACAGCTTGCTACTTTCCAACAGCATTACAACCTTGCAAAGACTACCTACACTGCCCCAGGCACACATCTGAAGTCCTGCATGGAAGGTCTGT
The DNA here is from genome assembly GCA_033556795.1 of Tapera naevia. Classification (NCBI taxonomy): domain Eukaryota; kingdom Metazoa; phylum Chordata; class Aves; order Cuculiformes; family Neomorphidae; genus Tapera; species Tapera naevia. The sequence goes on from JAUMJJ010000095.1 coordinate 2,251,250, forward strand.
CGCAGTTTCTACACACCTGTAGCCCACAGATTTCTCCTTCCATAATGGAGAGAAGGGTGATGCTGAGTTTGGTAAAGCAACAGGAATTTAACTAATTTCCATGGGAATTAGTTCTGTGGGAATGTTTTTCAGTTGTTACGAACAAGAGCTAGCAAACCAGGAAAACTGTTCTTCAACCAATTCTGAAGATGTCAGCCCAGCACTTGACTCAAGGATGTGAGATCTGAGAGAACATAGACTGAAAATCAGTGGGCGTTAATACATTACATTGGACAGACTAGGTGATTAAATTTTCAGGGAGATGTTCCAAGTTCTGCTGTTATATTTTCTTAGCATGGAATACATGGCAACTCCTTTTATGTACGCTTCATACAATAGTGAGCAATTGTCCACAGCAGGCCTGTAAAACTCAGGTGCCTACCCTCTGGCAATTTGTCTCAAACATCTGTGCAGGAATGTTGAATATTCTGGCTTGGTGCTTCTCTCTTGGCCCTGGCATAGCACACTGCAGAGTGCACAGCCTTAAGGGCAACAAATAGCTCTAGCCCCATGTTTGCAAGCTGTATGGGTGTTTATGCTCATGCTATAACAAACAAACATTTAGTAATGCAGGAACAAGTGTCAGACACCTCACATATTTCCTCATGAACTCATCTGATGCTGCCTGTGGGATTATGGGATAATCCACAAATCTAATATACAGAAAAATACACAGAGAATGTTCACTGCCCAGCCCCGGCATACAAAAGGAGATCCTGCAGTTGGATGAACATCATACTTTTAAGACTCTTTACAAAAATGTCTTTGCAGCAATCCACCAATTCCAACTCCACACCTCCAAAATGTATTTTAACTCACACAGCCGTAAAGTGAGATCTAATTAAATTCTGTACAACTTCAAGTGCCTTTCTGCTTTAAAATTTTGCACACCTGCACACTATTCTAATGGTGAAAAACTTTTAAAACTACTTTAACAGTGGTTTTACAGTTCTCTGAATTAGAATCATAGAATCTTCCGGTTGGAAAAGACCTTTGAGATCATCAAATCCAACTGCACCCATCTTCTGCTAAACCATGTCCTTCAACAACTCATCTACCCATTTTTTAAACACCTCCATGTATGGTGACTCAACCACCTCCCTGGGCAGCCTGTGCCAGTGTCTGACCACCCTTTCAGTAAAGAAATTCTTCCTAATATCTAGTCTGAACCTCCCTGGCGCAACTTATGGCCATTTCCTCTTGTCCTATCACCTGTCACTTGTGAGAAGAGATCAACACTTGCTTTGCTACAGCCTCCTTTCAGGCAACTGTAGACAGTAATGAGGTCTCCTCTCAGTCTCCTCTTCTCTAAACTAAACAACCCCAGTTCCCTCAGCCGTTCCTCGTAGGACTTGTTCTCCAGCCCCTTCACCAGCCTTGTTGCCTTTCTCTGGATGTGCTCCAACACCTCAATGTCCTTCTTGTAGTGAGGGGCCCAAAATTGAACACAATACTCAAGGTGCGGCCTCACCAGTGCTGAATGCAGGGGTACAATCACTTCCCTGGTGCTGCTGGCCACACTGTTCCTGATACAGGCCAGGATGCCACTGGCCTTCTTGGCCACCCGAGCACACTGTTGGCCCATATTCAGCCAGTTGTCAGCCAACACCTCCAGGTCCTCCTCCACCAGGCAGCTCTCCAGCCAGTCTTCCCCAAGCCTGTAATGCTGCATGGGGTTGTTGTGTCCCAAGTGCAGGACTTGGCACTTGGTCTTGTTGAACCTCATCCCATTGGTCTCAGCCCATCGATCCAGCCTGTCCAGACCCTTCTGCAGAGCCTCCCTTCCTTCAAGCAGATCAACACTGCCACCAAGCTTAGTGTCATCTGTAAACTTGCTAAAGAGGTGCATTCAATCCCTTTGTCCAGATCATTGACAAATATATTGAACAGGACTGACCCAGCAATGTTCCCTAGGGAACACCACTCGTGACTGGCTTCCAATTGGATTTAACTCCATTTACCACAAGTCTTTGGGCCCAGCCTTCCAGCCAGTGTTTTACCCAGCTCTGCCTGTCCAGCCCAAGGGCAGCCAGTGTTTCAATCAGAGTACTGTGAGAAATGGTGTCAAAAGTCTGAATGGGTCTGATCTCCTGGCTGTCCGGCATGTGCTGTGTGATAGCACTCAATATGATCTGCTCCATGACCTTCACTGGTACCAAGGTCAAGCTAACAGGCCAATAATTCCCCAGATCTTCCTTCCGACCCTTCTTGTAAATAGGAGTTACATTTGCCAATCTCCAGTCAAGCAGCACTTCCCCAGTCAGCCAGGACTATTGATAGATGAGGGAAAGGCATTTGGCAAGGACCTTCGCCAGCTCCCTTTATATCCTTGGGTGTATCCCATCCAGCCCCATAGACTTTTGGACATCTAATTGGCCGAGCAGGTCTCTAACGAAGTCTTCTTAGAACATTGAGGTTTAAAGACTAAATGTATATTTAAATTTAAAGAAAGTTTGTAAAGTCAGTAAGTCATAGAAAACTTAAAATACATTTAGAAATTACTGCAACATGTCAACAAAGATTTTTTTGTAATTTTTGCCAAAATTGTCCATTTGGCAAGGCTGTATTTTCCTAATATTTAGAACAAAAAAAGCACCCCAACTCATTGAAAACGGTCCTTTCTTTAAAATTAAACATTTGCTTGGGATATTTAAAAACAGTGCAGCAAAAAAGCTTTAAATAAATAAAGCTTTAAAATGAAAGACAGTGCACTGAACATTTTTTCTGCACTGAACTAATTAGAGACAGATAATAATTAAATTGGATAATGCAAAATTGAAAAGCTGAATCTACAGTTTTGCTTATATCACTAAATCACATAAGTAAACCATGCATCTAAAATGCTACTTTATTAGCTTCAAAGAGTTTAAATATAATCCACATTGTTGGCATAAGCAGACATTTACAACATGCAACACTACTTCAAAAGGCAAATGAGACAGTGGCAGCTTTATATCACATAACAAATACTCTTGTAGAAGATTTGTAGAAGACATGAGGAAATTAAATATTCTTTTTAATATAAAGAATGTCAGACTGTTACCTGACACTTTCATAATGGAAAATGCACAGATACACTCTGGTATGACATCTCTTAATCCTATTGTAATCAGAGACAATCTATTTGGTCAGGCTCAAAGAGTCATAGTGAATGGGCCCAGTCACTAGTAGGGTCCCACAGGGATCCATCCTGGAGCCTGTGCTCTTCAATATCTTCATAAATGACCTGAATGAAGGACTTGAAGGTTTATCGTCAAAGTTTTCTGATGACACAAAACTGGGGGGAGCCTTTGACACTCTTAGAGGCAAAGAGGCCCTGCAAAGGGATCTTGACCGATTGGAGAGCTGGACGGTCACCAACAGCATGAAATTTAACAAAGGTAAGTGCCAAGTTCTGCACCTCGGACACCGCAACTCTGGATACATGTACAGACTGGGGTCTGAGAGGTTGGAGAGCAGCCCTGCGGAGAGGGACCTGGGGGTTCTGGTTGATGGTAAATTGAACATGAGCCAACAGTGCCCTGGAAGCCAAGAGGGCCAATTGTGTCCTGGGGTGTATCAAGCACTGCATTGCCAGCTGGTCGAGGGAGCTGATTGTCCTGCTCTACTCTGCACTGGTGCAGCCCCACCTCAAGTGCTGTGTGCAGTTTTGGGCACCACAGGGTAAAAAGGACATCAAACTACTGGACAATGTCCAGACGAGGGCCACAAGGCTGGTGAAAGGTCTAGATGGGAAATCGTATGAGGAATGGCTGAAGTCACTTGGTCTGTTCAGCCTGGAGGAGACAGAGAGGGGATCTCATAGCTGTTTAGTGCCTTCTCACAAGAGAGGGACGTGAAACAGGTGCTGATCTCTTCTCTCTTGCAACCCATGATAGGACTAGTGGTAGTGGCAGGAAGATTTGCCAGGGGAGGTTTATATTGGATATTAGGAAGAGGTTCTCCACTCGGAGGGTGGTGAAGCACTGGAACAGTTCCCCGGGGAAGTAGTCATGGCACTGCGTCTGCCAGCATTCAAGAAGCACCTGGACAATTCTGTCAGTCACACGGTGTGAGTGTTGGGAGTGTCCTGTGTAGGGATAGGAGTTGCATTTGACGATCTTTTTGGATCCCTTCCAACTTAGGTAATTTTATGATTCTATTCACCTTTCCTGAATAACCTCACCCCCTTTTTGAGACTACTGCATTTGAATAATCTCCCTGTATCGGAAAACAAGCCAATATTCAGACCAAACATACATTTCCATCAACCTACCAGTATTTTTAAAGCTATTTCATGCCTTTGTTGTTTGAATCAAGTTATCTCTCCAGATTCTTCTAATTTACAAATATTACCCATTCTGAAAACAAATGCCAGATGACAGATTTATAGCTCTGGGAGGCCATAATAGGAGACACCAAGGATGAGTAGCAGGCAAAGGAAGCTTCAAGACTTCCTTTATCAGTGCCTAATGAGTACAGTAGAGCAACTCCACCTGGATTTCGTTTGAAAAAAAGTCCTTTGAAAATGGTGTCACTCAAATTAATTTCTATTACAGGACACACTGCGGGAGATAGTATCGGATAGTAATGAAGATTAATGTTGCAAATTTAATCACTAGAGTTCTAAACTTTAAAAAAATGGTAGCATGCAATAAAGAAATCAGGATGAAAAATAGGCAAAAAAATTATAACATGCACAGTCATTTTAGAAAACTCAAACCCATACAAGTCCAACTACCTTAATTTTTCTTACAGGAGCAAGGTCTGACAAGCCAGGGGCCTTGCCAGGCAGAGACACTTACCTCTGCATGGGAAGAAAGTAACTTTTCAGGCCCTCTCCAAACTGACTGACCATGCTCCACAGCTAAACTGTCTAGAGCAAGGACTCACTCAGATATATGCCTGCTCCTCTCTAGCTTGCACAGCAAAATTACCCTCATGGGGGTAGTGCATGTGTGGCAGAGGAGAAGCATGGCCAAGATTTTGCAGGTAGTTCTGGCCCCCCCCCAGTTCAGGTGCAGTTTACCCACCCTTGTTAATGCCTGGAACACTAAAAAGTTCTTGTCAGACATTCAGGTATTACCATTCCAGACACAGTGGTCTAAAGTGAGCAGCAATGTCAGCCGAGAGATTTCTGGTGATTGTGTGTGCAAGCTCTGCAGGACCTTTGCCTAGTAGTAATATATTTTGAATGGGCAGTAAACAATCTCTTTTGTCTGATGGGTTATTTCACTGTAACTGGCAAAGCAAATACTCTTACGTATTCAATTTAGTTTTCCAGGAAATATTTCCTGGGATAGCTAAAAGCACACTCAAGCCACACCGGTAGTTTGAGAAATGGCAAAAGTGAGGCTCTGAACAGATGTTCCCTTCAGAGAACTGAGAGATCCTCTGCACAACATGATGGCAACATGCTTGAGTCACATGGCAAAGAACACTTCCACTGCTGTGACAACTGCTGTGGGATGGGGAATTAAAACATCCGTATTCTGCCTTTAATGTGCTTGGCTGATAACAATAGAGGGAAAATTCTCCACAATCAGCTTGATAAAACAGGCTTCTAAAATAAATCCGAGTTTTCTACAAAACCTGACTTTTTCCCAATGGAAGAACCTACTAGGAGCTCAAATGATTAACAAACTACTCACAAAGAGGAAGACCTATCCGTTTTAATTCCTGTCATCCATTCCCATCTCCCCATCGCATTAAGAAGCAGCACTGCTTCTCTTTTACCAAGATTTTTAGCACATGCTTCAAGCAGGCATTGTAATTGTTGATACACACAGCAGCAATTACAGACTTGTCAGGTTTCAAGATTAATGCACATTAGTTATTACGTGAAATTTAAAGTAATTTTAGAATTTATTAGGGAAACTAGGGCATTGTAATACATCAACTATTTTTTCTGATTAGAAAAACATTACCTTACACCATTTCTGTTAATGTCATAGGTCTCAATAGTGGTATAGAGTGAAGGATTAAAAACCTTTGCTAACAGTCGTTAATGTACTACTTGTTCTCCTTATTCTCAAGAGATATTCAGATATCCACACATCTTACTGAGGAAAACCCTAAATCATTTAATATCTTATAAATTGCACTGAGGCATTGAGGCTGACTAAAGAAAAAATTCTGCCTAAATTACCTTCGGGCCAACGCTAGGCTATTCTTCAGAGTCTTCATACACCAGCTTTCTCACTGAGAGGTAAACTAAAGCAGTATGTCACTAGTTTTCCCCACCCTGAACTTCCACTTTACATCTTCTGTACATCTCTCCATTCCTTCAGCACCACAGATGCAAACCAATATTAATATTGATGGACTGCTGAAATGGGGTAGTGGTGGTGTCAGTAATAAGTGCTTAAATATTCACCAAGTGGTTAGTGAACCGTATTCCTTATGTGAGTAGGAGCAAAACAGTGGAGTCTCTTAATGTTAATTGCTTCTGTGGAGAAACAGAACTGTCCTCCTGCAGTTGTGCACAAGTGCTCTGAAGTCAATGACATAGTAAAATGCTTTTCCTACTTTTCCCTTCGTGAGTGTACACTAGGAGCTCATTTTTCAAATCAACTCAGGTTTCTAGGTCTTCCCTTCCTGCTCTGGCAATCGCAGGAGCCAAGCTGGAGCTGCTGCTTCTACATAGCGGCAGAATAGGTAACAGACCCTTAAGCAGATCAAGTCAAGAAGTTCCAACTTGTTTCCCACTATCCTAGTTTCTTGCAGCCTGCATTTCTTCAAACTTAAATTGTACTCTATAGGCATTTTTGGATCTAAGTAATAACTAAATAAAATGTTTCTTGCAATTCCACCTCTCCCAGCTTGGCAATTACGCTCCTATCTGTGAGATAGCTTAGTCCCACAGCCAACAATCTCAAGAGGCAGCATTTCATATCAAGAGTTGTTCCTGTCTGGGAGCTCCTCAGATGGGGTCAATAGCCATCTCACATTACCCTGGGTTGAAGTCAGGTTGGGATCTCATCAGCACAGGCTTCCTCCTCTTTCACCTCATGCACCTTTGCTGTAGGCTCCTAGGACTTCCCCAAGGCTCTTTGACTCCCAGGTAGCTCATGCATACTCTTTCCTCAGCAATGTTGATTTTACAGTTCACTTAATGGTGATATGCTAGTTAAAGCAAACAAAACACTCATTCTTGACTCTGGGACAAACTCATCTTTACTGCAGAAGCACAAGAAAACCAGACCTAGATAGAAGGCAAACATGTTCACCTAATTTATTCCTCTTACTAGTCTAGATCACACCTTAGGCTTGAGGTCAGGGTCCTGAAAGGGTGCCAGGATCCATCCTAATGCACACAGAGTCTTTTCCAAAGTGAAGTGTTGTTTCCCAATGTTTTGTGCTTTCTTGTTCAGCTGCTCTCACAGTTAAATAGAAATCCTCTACCAGAAAGCATGTCTCTCTCCTGTTATTTTTCTCCAATTACACAAATGCCTCTCATCACTTTTCAGACCTCTCTCCTAAATGACAGTAACAAATACTTGATTTCTAAAGTTTGCTTTCACAAAATCCAGCTGTTTTGGATCGGTGCTTCTTGCAGATCAATTATAGAAAATTATTTTCCCTCAGGCTCTAGCCACTCCGTTGTCCCAGGATGGAAGGTATTAGTTTAATGGCTCTGCAGTGATAAAAGACAATGATTGCAGAAAGACTTCCACTTCAAATACTTTGATGCATTAATGAGAAAGCAATTTCACTACTTCACCCAGAATTCTACACAGATTCACTAAATCATTACAGATGGTAACAGAAGAGAGAAATGTATGAATAACAGCAATTATTATATATACATTAGCATTTGTCAGCACATTTAAGTAGACAAGGAGAACAAGGTAAATACTCTTAATGCCTGACAACCTACATCACGGCTCCAAACTTTTGCTCTTGTATAAACTAGAAAAAAAGAGCGTCTTAGATTCTCAGCTTATTTTGCAGATAACCAGCACATTTCTTTTGAGAAGTGCAAACAATATCGAAAATGTCAGCAAATAAACTCTCTAATAAGACTTGTTTTGGAGTTTTAGAAAGCTCACCCTTGATTTATTTCAGCGCTGGGCGCATGAGGGAATGATTTCCATCAATGTGAAACAAGAGCTGGTCACAGAATATATATCCAACTTACATGCGTATGTATACATTCTCCCAGCAATCTCATACATATTCTACTGCTTTCCAAGGACTAATCTTAATTTTATTATGTACTTCGTAATAGCCAAGTCTCTGTTCATTAGAGCTTTGAAGGTATTTCTCTGTCTGGCCTTGCATTCTTAGATAAGAAAAGTAGTATTGTCTGGGAACTCCACTATTTAAAAAACCCAAACCATCAGAAGAACAATCTGTGTCTATCTAACTTTCAAAAATACTGCCACTTAGATGTCCCATTGCTTAGCTGGAGTGAGTTAGAAAACCAATTCTACAGAAAACCAACTCTACGTAAGTCAAAATATTCCACTTGGCAATAACAACCACTTCGTGTATCAAATCCCTCCTATTACTGTTAGACCTTTGATTCTTATATAAGGTCCATGCCACCCTTCTCACCAGATACAAGCAAAGCAGAGTAACACCAACATTGTTTATCTACCTGTATTCTAGAAATATGATTCTTTTAAAAATTATGCATTTTACACAACTTAATAGTAAAAAGATGATCCCTATGACAGGGATTAATACTAAAATTTGTAACAAGAAAGCACGCCACCTAGTCAATTTCCCACCTCTCTGCAATAACAACTACCTGTATCACAAGTAAAGCCTATTTAGTGTTAAAGTAAATTGAGAAAATAGATTTCAGCACTTTCCTAATTCTGGTAACATACAGACTTTTAATTGCCTGTCTATCCTTCCCTTAAAATATTAGAAGTGCTAGAACTTAAGCATCAAGTACACAGTTATGCCACATAGTATTTAGGTCATAAAATCCATTAAGAAAAAATGGTATTGACAACCTAGTTTGTGTTTAATTCTCCATATACGACTCTCTAGCTTTCAAATCTGCTACTGAAAACACTCTTCATATAAGAGAAGTTTATGCTATTTTCTGCTTTACCAGAGACACTTTACTTCCCGATCTCAACTGCATAATCACTACATTACATACATCAACTACATTAATAGGCAATAACCTCAATATCAAACAGAATTCAAGTTATATTAACTAAACAAAGACACACCTGGACTGGATAATATTAGATTCTTGCATCTAAACAATTTCTAGGGATTTTCACATCAGACAGTAAAAGAAACTGAAGACAGAGAGTTGCTCTAACCAGACTTTATTTCCAAGTATTTTCAAACTTGCCACTCGATGTGGTCTAACACAAACATAGGTATCATAAACCATCACACTGTAAGAAAAGCAGTCTTAACACAGTTTGCTCACCTTTTTCAAGGATTCAATGATTTGAATCATCCATATTGCAGATAGAAAAGTGATGATACCACAGAATCATGTTAAAATCTCTCACACAAGTTCAAAGTACCACTGTTCAGCTATTTAGTGAACAATGAAAAAAATATTTATAGAACTATACCAACTTATATTATTCTTAATGTAAAATTTATTAGATTTAGAGGACAGTTAAAGTGCAGGTTACCTCACTTATAGCACCAAACACTACAGAAAAAGGTTAAAAAAGTACTCAATTGCTGTTTATACTTGATAGGCCTGGTTTGAAAAAAACCCTCATGTTTTGTGCATGCAAATATTACTGAGAATAAATTGTTATTTATTCCAGCTGTTCAGAAACACTGTACAAGAAAAGTAGTTCAGACATTCTCTCCAGAAAGAGCCATCCCAGGAGAAAGCACCAAAAATGGTCAGTCCCCTTGAACTTCAGATATAGCACCTACCACATGAGATTTATGAAAAAAAAACCCAAAAAACCCCAAGTCTTAGTAATCATATTTAATTTTATAAGGACAAGGTCTCCACCACTGACCCTACAACAGTTAGCAGCATACATGCATACACTCCATTCTGGTATTGCAGTTGCAAGGAGGTCACATACTACAACATTTGTCATTTTAGGACTGTGAGAATGGTATAGCTATATTTTAAAAAGCTGCCAAGCTCTAGGACTGTATTCAGTATAAAGAAGCTAATTGCTTTTCACATTAATTCTGTGCCAAGGTTTGCTTGGTTGGGTCAGAGAACTTTTAGATTGCATAGCCTGCCATCCAAAAGCTTGTAGGAGGATAAGCATCTTGATTTTAGAGAAGACAAAAAAAATTTGCAATAGAACTTAGCAGCCTGACAATTTAAAAAATCATGCATAAGCTGTGTGCTTGCTTCTTACAGGAAGCTCTCCTGGTTTGAGTTAAACCAGAACAAATTATCTTTTTAGTTCAGCCTTAAGTGACTGACTTTTCTGAAAATTAATGACATATTTTCAGACAACGTCTGCTTCTAGAAGTGCTAACGCTTAATATTTATAGTTATCACAGAGAGATACAAGACCATTTCAGTCTCATGATCTAAATGTGAATCAGCACCTCAATTAATTTTAGCTCTAATTAATAGTCTAAATGTGTGAAAGTTTACGTTCTCACTGTTCTCTCCTGAAGCTTTCCAAAATGCATGCTCCTCTTTAATTAACTGATATTGTATCAGGCCTTCCCTTGCAATAACTCATCAGTTACTAGCTCAGAGTATTTTAGAATCTATAATAAGCAGTAGCTATGAAGTGAAAAAATGTCCGGTGAATTCTCCTGAAGCAGACTTTGCACCTATCTCTTGTGTTACATATATCAATAACATACATATGCCTGGATTCTTAGAACCACCTTTCTCTTCAACAGCTGAAAAAGCACACCTTTGTTGCCCTACCATTTATGCATCTCTGAACATACAACAGACCTAGTTAGACCTGTTTGTCTCAAAAATCTTTCAGTAATTTTGAGAGTTTTAATTTTACTGTAAATGGGGCTGAAACCAGTTTGAGTATCTCAATATCCCCCAATTCCATTCTTTTTTCTTTGCACATTAGTTATTTCAATACAGGAAAACTATTTTATCAAAGAGAAAGAAAAAACTCAGGATACATCTTTGACAAACAGAAAGAAGAAAAATAGAAAAAAAACGGAATTTCAGATAATTCTATAGCGCTTGAAAAGTTTTACTGAAGACTTTTCCATGTTTTTCTAATACAGAACTCCCATTCAAATGCCTCTCTGTTGAACTTGAAGTTTCAAAAGTAAAAGTTTGGGGACCAGGTGTCAAAGATGAGCTCTGGAGTAATCCGTATTTCATGCAACGACTTTCATTATGGAGCAGTAACTTATGCCAGAAGAACAGGATGAAGATATTACTTGCTCTAAACTTCTACCCACAACAATCTATTCATCAGAATCCTTAGTCTCTTACAAAACTGACTTTGTTACTGCAACTCTGGATGGCAAAAGCAGCCGCTTTTCATCTGCTCATCGTGCTAAAGTAGTTTCAGATACAGGCTACTACTTTAAATACTGCCAACTTTACATGCTTTTATTCTGGAATCACTATTATACATGTTATGTAACAGCAAGAATAAAAAGATTTTTTTTTAAAACAAAATAGGACTTGAGAAAAAAATTACTATGCCATTCTAGGGATTGTATCACCCTCTGAAAACTGGTTTACCCTATGCTTACTTGCTTCCCATCACAGCATGGACCGTGACGTATTAGCGGGCTAGTCATGCACACAACAATTTCCATTACTCCACTGGTATTGTATCTTCTGGACAATTAGAAAATTACTTAAAGAGTCTCCTGCCTCCCACAGGATTAAGAGTATGCTTCATGTGAAGGAGAAAAAGGTGCAAATATGAGAAGCACCTAGCTCTGTATGAGTTATAGCTTTCATCTGCAATGTTGTCTTCCTATTTTCATTTAACAATATTGTATTTCTTCCTTGAACACTGGTTGGAAAAAACTGAGGTACTCTAAGGGGAAAAAAATAAAGTATATTTCGAATTGGTGTGTACTTCTTCCTATTCATTCCTCTCCAGTGACCACTATTTTTTCCTACTTTGCTTTTGAAGACTGGTGAAATCTACATGTTTCTCCCATTTGTCAACTACATGCCAAGCACCTTCACATGAAACATGATGTAATAAATACTCTAGTAAGCACAAAATGTGCCATAGAAAAAGGTAACTTTCCCTAAGTATTCCATAAAGATTTCATGAAAAATTTCTTAAGTTTTTCTTCCCTCATGAAATCCTATCATGAATTCATAATACAACTTATAAAGAAACCTAAGGTTAATTGCTGTCAACACTGTTGTTTAATATCTTAATTTACCACATAAATAAGGAAAATGTCACCATCAAGAATCATACCAGAAGAAAACTGAAGTAATGCATGCGTTTCAAATGAAGCTGCACGTAAAACATGCTTAATCATGCAACGTAGCTTGCTTAAATTCTCCGATTTCCATAGTAATCCTCTATTTCTTCTTAAGCACAAGAATAGATATGATTATATTCCAGACAGCCATATGAAATATTTCAATAAGAATACACAGTTTCCCACAAAATTCACTGATGAGTCTTCAGGGCAAAACTGTCCTTCTGTTAGACCCAGGTTTCTCACTCAGAACTGATGCCTGAGTTTGCGGAAAGATCCCAGTTCCTGCCCCTCTTTTTTTTTTTTTTTTTAAATAACTGGTTAAAATAAGAAGAAACTATATTAAAAGCTGATCTCTTTGTATCAATATCTGTCATGTTCCCTTTAAAATCTATTCCCTTCAAAACTTTATTTTCACCACATATACAAGACAGCAATAATCTAAATTTTCTTCTTAAGCAGATTGTTATTTAAATATTTTGTGCATGGAACACAGCTTTATAGATATAGCCTGGTCCATGATGCCCAAAATTTCAGTCTTCCCCTTACCATATCTTATGATTCCCCAGGTGGAAAGTACAATTGAGACAAATATACACATATGCAGCAAGGACTGTGATTTTTAAAAGGAAGCCATTTTGAGGACACTATAGCTATAATGATATCTACTTTTCCCATAATTTTCATCCTCCATTGCCTCAAATACCACTCAAACCCATCCATTACATACTTCCCTGATGTAGATATGTCAATCGTAATCAAATATGCCTAGTGTTTTACAGACTGATCCATCAGCTATAACAGAGAAAAATGGACCACAACTAAACAATATAAAACAAAGATATAAACAAATCTATCTTTGCAAACCAACCGAAAATTTGTATCCTTTCTCCCTGACAACTCATGACACCATGGAAAAGACAGAAAACAGCAATGGTTTCCTGTGGCTCAAGAAGTTTCCACAGTCTTATCCATCCTCATCCTGAATACAGGAGGGGTATTCCTTGCAAAGTTCTGGAAAGAAGAGAGCTCTTGGGGGCTACTCAAGATTTCTGGAACAAAATTCTACAGAATCCAAGAAGTACAAACTTCCACCAGCTTGCTTTCCAAGTGAAATATTCCCTTTGTTCACCTAGACTTGTCTAGCACACACCTAGTTTTGTGCATACATTTCTGTATGTGGTTAAAACAAATTCAAATAAGAACACACAGCACTATACCATTGAAAACTCTGAGATTATGGTAATTAATGACTAAGACTCTACAGAGAAGAGTCAATAAATGAATCTGTATTCATCCAGCTTTCTCATTTTGTCAATGCAGCAACAGCTCACATATCTAGAACTGAAGGTAGTACAAACTGCCTGTTAGGTTCTTCACAGAGTGTCTGCTCACAGTGTTCCTGCTGTCTATGATATCATAAACCACAGCGAGAAAGTTGCCAGAGTAGTGTATGGTCAGGAAAAAAAGGCTCTAACTGCAAGTTTGTCTCCAGCAAGAAGTATTGGCCCTGCAAAACCCAAACTTAACATTTTTCAGAGAAATCTACACTCTAGATCCAAGTAGATCCCGGGTAAGAAATAAAATGCGGCCTTGACGCTGTCAGATAGATTTAAGATGACGTTACAATCAAGCCTAATACACATGAAATAATGAAGTCGAAATAAAACCATAACTACAGAAATTTCCCATGTTATAACACTCTTTTCTCACCTCAAGACACAGCCCAGCTGGCTACTGATACAGATGATGTGTGATAATAGGAAGAGTATGAGACACTTACTTGGATGAATAAGCAAAGTACTGATTCTCGATTTCTTTGCCATATCAGACTTAGGTCCAGTTTCATGCCTTCCCCAAATTCTAGGGCCTTCTATAAGTTCAAAGTACAAAAATCACTTACATGGTTACTTTTTGTGACAGTTATTCCTCTTCTGGAGCAATGCTGCCATCTGCTTAGAAGCCCATATATGTACAGACAACGTAAACTTGATTTCTAGTTTCTGTTGGTTGCATCAAAATCCTAGAGGGCTGTTTGCATTCCTAGGTAAGCATACTGAAAAGCAACTTAGTTTATGGAGAACTGACTTTCAATTATTGCAGTTTTTCACCTTGAAGTCTTCTTGCAGGCTGTAAATACAATTCATACACATAGCCAAGAGAAGACTTCCCAATAAAAATTATAATTTTTCAGTGTAATTGGATGACAGTAGATTTTTACAAACAACATAATATTGGAGTAAAGCCAATGTAAAAATGCAGAGAAAACTTCTCTGAAAAAATTCTGGGACAAACTGCAACCAGTTCTGTCCCAAATTTACTAACTATTCAAATTCCTTTTTTTTTAAGTATTTTTCTTACACTAATTTTCTTGACATCCACATGCACACTGTGTACCAACAGGACTAATCAGCAGCTAGAAACACAACTGTAATTTAATCTGCAACTTAACTGAAGTTGTATTAGGTATATTTTTAGTTACAGCTTGAAAATTTAGATCATTAAATTCATTAGCAAGCTTGAAGACATGAATGTCTCATCTACTTAATTGAGCGCTTTTATGTAAAATCTAGCCACGCATTCATTTGGTTATGTAGTTCATTTTGCCATTCATCAGCTTCACTCTTGAAATTTAAGTAATTTACCACTTGAAATTTTTAAAAAAAGCAGTGTATTGCAATGTGTCAACATTTAAATGATCAAGAAGAAATAGTTTAAATGGAATAATATTCCAGGTGACTTATTTACTATTGCCCTGTTGACATTGTATGTATTATTGAGAAAAGACATTTGGCATCCATGTACATGGGCCATTTGGCTGATTAAAGACAGAAATAGTTTTATTTTAGACGAGCCATAAGCTCATCCTGTGGACTGAAGGTGCATCGGAGGCTAGAGCGCAGCAGGCAAGCTCTTAGAGTTAAGTCCCAGCTTAGACTGGCCTAAAGGAAACAGGGAACTCTAAGACACCTCTGGGAGGCACACGAAAGCTCTGCTTCAAAGGCACAATCCTGACCTGGGCTAAAACACAAATGCAGACACAATCAGAGCACATGCTCACTACCACTATTTGCTTCTGCCAAGAGCATCACACATACACAGACTGCTCCTTTATTTTGCACAACTTTTTTCAAACATTTACGATCACGTGTGCTATACTTTCTTCTCCAACTTATTTTTGAAGAAATTTGTAAGAAATCATGCATCCACCCAACTCCGGTACTCTTGGTTTAATTCACCAGGAATCTCGACTCCTCATCTAATCACATCATCATCATCACTAAATCTGAGATAGTAAAAAAAAAAACATCCAACAGCTCTACAGAGAAAGTAATCTAAGTTTTGCAAAGTACCTTATAAACAGGAGGATATTATAATTTTCTGAACAAAGCAATATTTTTCTATTATACATTATTATAATGCTGGCTGGTGATGATGTTAGTACATTTGGAGTATGTCTTATTACAATAATGAAACAGAAAGGTGATTTGAACGCATATAAATGAGTCAAATCCTGCATACCTCAAGTGACAGCCTATCAAGCAGTAGTGTTGCAAATTCTTTTTTCTTTTTGTAGCTGAATGACATACAGAAATAAACCAGAAGATTCTTCAAACCCAGAGAAATAAATTATGCCTGAATTACTGACAATTTTATGCTTTTGCTAATTTTGTTTCCCGAACAGCTAGAGTAGTTCAAATGATTTATGAATTTTTAGACTTGTTCACATTAATTTTTCCATATGAGATCATAAAGCTTAATACCTTTAAATCAGAAATAAAAAAGCTTCTTTACTACAGAAGAAAACTAGCACAAAAGCTAGAAGTGAAGGACACACAGACCAGCTTTGAAGGTTAAAGATATTAATAGAAGATAATTTCTCTTTAAAAATCAAGCACAAGCTTATAACTCTAAAATTCCCTTGGGGAACAGTTCCCTCAATCAGATACCATATAGTAGCAAAGCAAGAGGAAGAGATTTCACTGAGGCAATAGTTTTGAGGTTTTTTACTTATATCAGAACACTCTATTCAGTCTTCCTAAAAAGAAATGTTCAGTGCCAATATCCCTTTCTAACCCTTTTGTCCTCCTTTGTGGTAGATCTCCCAGACAGCCTTTCTTTTGTGGAAATTAATTATTTTAGTTTTCCTTTTCCTTTCTTTTCTAAACAGAAACGTAATATCCCTTAAACAATTTAGTCAGGTACACCTGCTTTTTTTCTTCTGATACTATCAAATAAAACAGTATATTGAAAATAGTATCACAAATTTATGGTCTGTAGACTACATCTACCTACCAATAACCTTCAGCATCCTTCCATCCACCTGTGGGCTTACGCAGGTGTAGAAAACCCCAATAAAACTAACACATACCCATTTTTCAGCCCAGCATTTCCATGATTTAGTTAGTCCCCCAGGCTAAACATACCATAGCTACACCTCATAGCTTTGGAGAAGGAGGAAAAAAACCTCTCTAGTTTTATAAAGCAATCATTATAGCATTTTTGAGACCTTGAAAATAATATTTTTGGCATAGAAAGACCTACAGAGACCTTTCTGTTAGTAAATTAGCTAGGAAGATTATACAGAACAAAGCAGAGCAAATTGGGTATAATCCTTTCACAGCACTGGAATTTTGAATCCTCTGTGAAAAGCAATCTATGAAGTGTTACCGCTCCTGTATATCCAACAAAGAAAAGACAAGCAAGCAAGTTCACTAGCAGACATAATTCAGGCACAGCAAATAAGTAGAACATTGTTGCTACTTTGCAAATACATATTTCAAATATTTTATATAAAAGAGCTATATGATTCAATATTGAAATCAAAACGATTTCTTTAAATTTTAAGAAAAGACAACTCAGTAAAGTAGCTTTGAAACAGTATGTAGCATTAACATCTTAAACCTTTAACAAAAAAATATTTTCCAACTAATTTTTCTATGCATCTATTTTGGCCAAGTTTAGAAAGCTTCTGAATTTCTCAGCATATATATTTTTCAAATAGAAAAATAACATGAATGTAAAGCTATAAGATCCTTCAACATCTTCCTGGAGGTGCGCGTGTCTATAAACCAGGTGTAGAAAAACTTATTTTAGTCCCTAAGTCACCTCAAACGTAAATTCAAAGAGAAACTCTCTCACTGAGTTTTACCAAATCTGTGTTCCATGTATTCCTTTAAAAGAAAGCAATATTACCGCATAGGTAAGAAAAAACCTCCAGAACAAAAGCAGGCTTTAAACAGAAGTAAACAATACTCTTACTCAAAGGCCAAATATTGCCTGACTAGGTGGGAGGATCAGTGCAGGGACTTAAGGAATTAGTGGGATCCCTCCATGAGGTTAAGCCTCTTCACCTGGGCCCAACTAATCTTGTTGGAGAGCAAAATGTTAAGTTCCAGATAAACTCCGTTTGATAGTTTTTTTAGAAGGTAGATGACTTCCCAGTGGAAAGACGTCGGACTATCAAGTGGAAAAAGATGATTGCTTTCTGCTCTCCCTCCCTGCAGGAAGCACTCCTTTCCTCATGCTTGACTAAGTGACTCGTCCATAACAATACTTCTCTTTAACACAAGATACCAGTTAATTTTCTAATGAGGAGACATTTTCAGCAGCAAGAGGTCAGTGCAGTAACTTGTTTTTTCATGCCACGAGTGAAAAACAAGCCTCACAGTTCTGGTTGCTACAGATAGGAAAAGTAGCTTTGCTCTAACAACGTGATCTTGCAGGGTGGAAAAAAAAAACAAATCCCTTCCCTTCCGAGAAAACATGCAAATGCAGGCACTGCCTGTGGCAGACAGCTTCTTTGGGGCAAAAGTCATGATGAATCTTCCATTTTGCCCTGATCATCAGAAGGGAAAAAGCCAGCAGTTTCTCTCATAAAACAGCTTAAAAGCTGTATTCTGTGATATCTTGTAATTAATTATGGACTAAATCAGCATTGACAAGAAAAAACAATGATGCTTAACCTCATTAACGGAAGACAGAACTCATCTTCCTTGTAACATTGCTACAGTACTTGCACAGTTAGACACAAACTGAAAGACTAGCAGTTTACCAAACTACAGTTTTTTTCAATACTGGAAAATTATTGTTTTGTTTTGTTTTTTTTTTTTTTAAAAACAAAACAATAAACCTCTCTCCTCCCCAGCTTAAGTGACAATCTCTTTTACCTAGTTTTTCCAAAAGCAATTCAGTGTGAGGTACACAGCAATTCTTTAGCTCTATCAGTTTGTATGGCAAAGATACAAGCCAATAAAATGGAGTTATGCAAAAATAAAGTGTCTGGCAACCTAATGCTACTGACTTTACCTATTATCAATGTTTACCTGAAGACTATTTCTGAAAAGACAAATGCCTTCCAATCACAACAACTTATCACCTGCCAAAGCCTCCATTCTGCCAGGTTTGCTGTTTAGATAAGTCAGTCTAGACAGACTTGGAATGTAACAGGTTCGTAGACACTACAGCTGTGTGATTTCTAGTTGGTACAACAGCAAAAATTTTGGGCTGGAGAAGTGTTTTAGAGATTTGCCCCATAAGAAAAAAAAATCTTTATCAGGCTGCAGTTCAATAATAAGCCACAAAACTCCTTGCTGCCTACCTCCTCACACCTCTAGAATACAGTTTTAAACTGCTGGTGTGTGCAAAGTTGTGAAGTTTCATATCCGTAATTATTCATTACAACCTTAAATTAAGAATATTCTGGGAATATATTCTGATTCTAATGTAATAGTCAAACTGTGAATAAGTGGGGTGAAGAGAGAGATAGATACAGTACAGATACTGCATTATCAAGTTCTCTTTATGAGAAAATATATATAAACTCAAAAAAAGTGTGCTAAGAAAAAAACAATAGTATTGACAATCACATACTTATTTCCTGTGGTTTTTTTTATTTTATTGTTTAAATTAATAATCTAGCACGGCCTTCTGCTTTTTTTGTTTGTATTTATTCAACCCTATGGAACCAGGATCTACAGTGTCCTAGTTGGCCATCAGTGAAAGTGATTGTTGCTTCAACATAGTACAGAGCAGAGAGCACTTGGGACTAGAAACATTGAAGAAAAAAAAAAAAAAAGAAAAATCACCTTTGTTTATTTAAGGGGAATGGCTTCAAAAAACTGCTATTGCCCCCAGTATAGATTTTGTTGTTCAGAAGTTTCGGATGAGTACTTTCAAGTAAAAATACTCCTAAATGGAAACTTATCTTTAATGTTTACAGTGGACACTTTCAATAATGACAGTTAAGTACAGAAATTATGTCTTGCATGCCTAGAGCCCTCTTCCTTCTTAGAGTCTTCATCAAAATCACTTCCAAACAGAACTGACATTGAAATTCTGCAGAACAGCTGGCTCATGAAAACATCAAGATGTGCTGCCAACAAGGAGTGCCTGTCTTTAAAAGCTGATCCTGGATTTCAGTCTGGAGTGTTTCACCATTGCTTCTGGAAAAAACTGTATTACATACAAGTCTGTTTACTTCCAAACTGTTAGAAATGCAAGGGAATTTAGTCATTAAAACATATTATTAGCTTCTTCTAACGATGAGAACTGTTGTTATATTAGGAAAAAATTGTGCCATCAGGAAACAACAACAATTCCAATTTTGAAAGCTGAATTCAATCAACACTTCTGGGAAAAAAGAAGTTGGAAGTTTCAGTTCTTAATGCCTCAAGATACATAAACTCTTCACAAGAGTATTGCGCAGACTTGAAACACTAGTTTGCTGTGTTGTATCTCCCATTCCACTGAAATTTTAAACACAAGAAAAATACTTGTAGTAACATAGCGATATTTTAAATCAGAATTTTCTGTTGTATAAAACAAATATTAATCACATTATCTTATTATCTAAAGTATGTTTTCTTCTTTCAGATGTTGAATTAGACTATTTATAAGAAATTAGACTAATCACAGCAAAAATTAGAGACAAATTCAGGCTATTCTCTGTGAAACAAACCCAAAGTTTTCCCAACAACTTGAAATTTCAGAAATGTAGCAATCTATAAAATTGGAGCCATCACAATTATATTTTTCAGGTAAGTACCTTCAAGTTGATAAATGACACCTTATCACTGCAAATGCTAAAAGCAAATGTTTTTCCTACATCTGGAAGAGGTGGTAGTTGCCTGTCAGAGATCCAGAATTTCGTAGAGTTTAGGTCTGTTTTTTCCCTTGCTCAGTGATTATTCATTATCTTCAAATGCTGAGTGGGTTTTCTCCTTTACTGAAGGGACCTACTGGATCTCACTAAAATGGAGTGAGACGCTCATTAAAATGCAGTATTCAAGTAGGAAAGCTTCATTTATCTATCAAATTACATCAAGGAACAATAATGAGCTGCTGCTCCCACAAAACATATCTTGTTTGTTTGTGGATTCATTATCTCATTAAGGGCTGTATTCCAGCAATCTTAATTTCATGCAGAGATCTTAAACCATCCAATCAACTGAAACACTGCTTCTCAACAAAGATAGATGTAAGTTTCAAAGGAACACAGCTTTCCCCTGTAATCCCACAGCCATTGACGTGGCAGGCCCGCAGCCAAAACTGCAGTGCAGTTTCAGAAATGGGATGACACTCTGGTTTGGGCCAATTCCAAAAATGAACTCCAGTTCTTATAGAGGGCAATCTGAACAGGAATAACCTCAGTATTAAGCATGACTAAACTTTATTGCTCCAGAAACTTCAGTTCAGAACAACCACAGAGATTCAGATTAAATGTCTGCAGCAATTACTTGGGAAAAGATACATCAATTAGAGCAAAACAGTTAAATTTTTCTTCAAATGAAGAAAGTTTTCCAGTTACCTACAATGGTGAGTAATTGTTTAGTTTATGATTTGTTCTCTTCAGAACGAAGCATAATGTTTCTTGAACATCCAAATGTTGACCATGTTGGAACTCAACAACAAAAAAAAAGAGTTTATGACCCTTGCAAGAAGAGGCAGACAACTCAGGAGGACTTCAAAGATGTCATGAGGTTATGTAGGAAGAAAATTAGAAGGGTCAAAGCCCAACTAGAACTTAATCTGGCTACTGAGGTAAAGGACAATAAAGAGTTTCTATAAACATATCAGCAGCAATATATCAGGAGACTCTCCAGCCTTTGATGGACTTGAGGGGGGAGGTAGTAACTGTGGCAAGGGATGAGGAAAAGGCTGAGGTACTTAATGCCTTCTTTGCCTCAGTT
Organism: Tapera naevia; assembly: GCA_033556795.1. Classification (NCBI taxonomy): domain Eukaryota; kingdom Metazoa; phylum Chordata; class Aves; order Cuculiformes; family Neomorphidae; genus Tapera; species Tapera naevia. The sequence continues at coordinate 2,272,807 of JAUMJJ010000095.1, forward strand.
AAGTCCAGTTATTCTTGGTACCCAGACCCCTAAGATCAAGACAGGGACGGCAAGCAGAATGGAGACTCTGCAATCCAAGGGAAAAAATGATTAGCGACCATCTAGATACATATGCGTCTATAGGGCTGGATAGGATCTACCCAAGAGTACTGAAGGAACTGGCAGAAGTTCTCACCAAGCCACTTCCCATCATTCACCAGCAGTCCTGGCAAACTGAAGGGTCCCAGTTGACTGGAGATTAGCAAAGGTGATGCCCATCTACAAGAACAGCTGAAAGGCGAATCCAGGGACCTACAGGCCTGTCAGCCTGACCTTGGTGCCAGCGAAGCTTATAAAGCAGATCATCTTGAGTACCATCATGTGGCACATACAGGATAACCAGGTGATCAGGCCTAGTCAGTATGGGTTTATGAAAGGCAGGTCCTACTTAACCAACCTGAGCTCCTTCTATGACAAGGTGACCCGCTTAATGGACGAGCGAAAGACTGCGGATATAGTGTACCTGGACTTCAGTAAAGCTTTTGACACTGTCTCCCACAGCATTTTCCTGGATAAACTGGCTGCTCATGGCTTGGACATATATACTCTTCACTGTGTAAAAAAAATGGCTGGATGGCCAGGCCCAAGGAGTTGTGGTGAATGGAGTTAATTTCAGCTGGCAGCTGGTCACAAGTGGTGTTCCCCAGGGCTCAGTGTTGGAGCCAGTTCAGTTTAACATCTTCATCAATGATGTGGATGAGAGGATTGAATGCACCCTCACTAAGTTTGCAGGTGACACCAAATCAGGCAGGAGCATTGATCTGTTTGAGGGAAGGGAGGCTCTACAGAAGGATCTGGACAGGCTGAGACCAACTGTGTTCAACAAGGCTAAGTGTCAGGTTGAGACACCATCACTGGAGATATTTGAAAGACATGAGATGTGGCAGTTAGGGACATGGTTTACTGGTGAACTTGGCAGTGTTAGGTTTACAGTCAGACTCTATAAATCCTAAAGGTCTTTTCTAACTTAGATGACTCTGTGATTCTGTGAAATACAGAAATACGGATTCTCTTCTTATTTTGCAGTTACCCATCACTGAGTGTCCCTTTTAATAAAGTCTGCTACAAGGGAAAGAAGTTAATGAAAGACAAATGTTCTGGCCACAGTGACCTGTCAGGGAAGCTCTTTACCAGATAGACTGCTTGATGATTAAGAGAGCTATCCTGACACAGCAAGTGGTCCAAGAGGACTGACTTTAAAACACAAAGATTTCTAAATTTAGATCTTCAGCTTTTCTATATTATTAAGATCAAATCAACGGTATACCTGCATCATTTAGAGAGGAATTCTGGAAGACAATACAGTGTAATAACACTGAGACTTTACTCCTTGAACAATGCAATGAGTTGCCTGCATAAGAAAAGAGAGGATGACTATTCATCAGCAGAATGCTTGAATCTCTGCAGAGTATTCAGTACTTTAAACAAGACTTTGTTTCAACAGGACTACCAATTGGTTCCTCAATACATTTTGAATAGTTTCTCATTGAAATTTTTTTTGGAAAAAATTTCCAATGACTATGAATAACAAATGCAAAGCTGACAGCCTGGGAATCATGAAGTTGTAAAAAATTAGGTTACAGGATTCTCAAAGTCGAGTGTCTCAAGACTAGAAACAGGGAGAAACATACTAGTTCAGCTAGGATGAAAGGTGTCATCAACAAAATTTTGCACAGGAATTTGCAGCAATCTTTTCTGGCAGCAAAAAAGCCAACCTGTAATTTCTGTCTTCTAGTAGATTGGATGTTGAAAGAAGTACTATTATATATATTTGAAAGAAAAGAAAGCACTTAAAAAACTGGAGACATTCTTGAGGTAGTACCTCAAATATCACTGTTCCTTTAAAAAGTCTAGTAAATGGTACAGAAAAGACAAATGATGGATTTCTGGGATTCTGAGCTCAGTTCTTGATTATGAACTATCAAGCCCTTCATATAGATAGCTGAAGTTTTACCTTATATCGTGAATCATGTAACACAGTTGTTCTTTAAATTAAACTACTATTCTCATTTGTTAAGGCAACAAACAATAGACAGATTGACAAAACCTGTTTTGGAAGAACTTAAAGGACAGTTTTAATATGCAGATTATTTCTGATCAGACAGTCAAAAATGAGTAAAATAACTTGCTTTAGTTAAGCCAGAGTTCAAAGATTTATTCTACGTTGAGGTTCAAATACAGGAGGCTCCCTGTAAAACTTCAGATTAATAGTACTCTGTAGCAAAGTAAATTCTAATGCTTCTTTCTTGAATTTAGTAAGAAATAAGTATCAGAAATTCACAATGTGAGAAGGCATTTCAGATGTTTTGAAAATAAGCTGAAGTCCAAGGGTAAAGTACTATTTCATAAGTATCTTCCAAAATTTACCCATTTGTTCTTAAAATTATTTCTCCCTCAGTCTAAAACACTATCTACTTGGGAGTGATGCAGAAATTATCAGTAAAGTTTGCTACAGAAAACATTTCACTGAGCTATACTTTTGTAAAGGAAGTTTAAATTCAGCAAGCACAATTTTGTTGCTAATAGACAGGATATCACTTCTAGTTATTAGATGTTTTCTCAACAGTTTTTCAGCAGGGAATACTTCCATCTTAATCTGGAAAATTTGTCTTAACACAAATATTGAAATTTCCATTCTAAAGTAAAGAAATTCTCAAAGGAATAACCATTAGCCCACACATCAGATTTACAAAAGCTGAAATTAGCAAAACATCAACTAAACATTGTAAAATCACTGGCCTTGGCACTGAATTGAGAGCATTCAGAAAGAAGTTTATTAAAAAAACCAGCACACTGGAAACCTAAACAAAACCTATGAAAAACAAATGAAAAATCCATATAGATGTTCACTGAATACATGACCACAACTGTCTGATGTACATAGTCTAAATAATGTACATAGTCTAAATAATGCTAACTGCTTAACAACAGACACAAACAGAAGTTTCGTTTATGAGCATATTTCAAATAGCCAACATACTTTTTAGCTGTAACTTTTAATGACTAAAATAATCCACTGAAACACTTTCTTTCATCGCTGCACTGATGTGTTTCATGTTTGCAACCTTTCTCCTTCATTCCCACTCACCCTCAGAGAAAGGTCTCTCACATTGGTGGCCAACCTGGGCAAAAAAACAAAACAAAACCCCAGCCCATCGCCTGACACCAGAAAACTGCACATTATGAAACACTAAAGCTGCAAAAGTCCATGGGCATGCTGTGAACTGTGCTTTGGCAGCAGAGGGATGCAAAACCAGCAAGCTGCCTCCAACCTCTCGTACTTCAGGAAGGCCTCAATGTGAGGCCTGGAAGCTTTCTGTAGAGTCAACACCCAAACAGTCTTTCCCGCAAAGCAGCAGATGCCACTTCTTTACTTCTCTGCAACTTCCTGCAGTGTAAGAAGCCGTTAAGCTTCTTAGAAACTGAAGAACATTTGCTGTACAGTGCTTCACATGTCCATTAGATATTTCCAGGATCTACAAACTGAAAGAGGCTAAACCCCAACCTTCAACATATGGCTTGGCTAAATTTCTCAACAGCATTATTTGTTTCATGTGCCTGTCCATCCTTCTACCAAGTATATTGCTTTGAGACTGCCACAGCCTTTCACCTCATTTATACTCTTCCTACAAAGACCAGTGTCAAAGCATACGAACATGGAATATATTTGTTCAGCACATATTATTATGGCAACTACTTCACAGTATTCAGGTTTAAGATAAGGGGAAATATGAGAACTGCAAATCTATTAACTATCCCTCAAGTCTCAGCGGAGACAGGGGAGTGAAATCAGAATGCACTTGAAAAATAAAGGAAACTGTGCACTGACATCATAAAGCTTGAAATATCTCAACTAATTAAGCACCTCTTGTTGCTATGTATATACGGAAGCTAAACATTCAGTTTTCTCCAACAAACAATTTATATTCGTAATAGTCTCAACAGCTTTTTCATGTTACGTACCACTGATTGTTACTAACACTTATTAATAAAAAGCTGTGAAATTCCATGCTTTATAGCTCCTTATTCATAACTCACAGAAATAGATTTTATGTGGGACATGTTTCAACTACATTATGTGGAACTTTTTCTAAGTAGAAAATTCTAAAACAACTGTGAAGGGGCTCAAGTCTAGCTGCTGCTGGAGTAAGCTCCTGTTTGCTTCAACAAAAGCTGGATCAGAGCTCTAACAGTAATTCTTTTATTTCAAAAACTAGATAAGAAGCAGCTATCAACATCCTGTACACACAATGATCAAGACTATTTAAGTATAAAAACTTGTTTACCTCCTTTAGATTTTCTAAAAAAAAAGCAAGCCGCAAATGTATTTTATTGTTATGCAGGTCAATCACAAGATCCTGGTCAGATGTGAATAGTACAAACAACTACTTTTTAAAACTTATTAATCTCTATTTAATCTTTTTACACAGTATGAAAGTCACATTCATTGTTTGATCTATGCAGTACCCTTTTAACACGACATTTGTGAGATAAAGGCAAACATTTCTAAGTTGCTTAAGAAGCTAGGATTTTAAACAACTCTAGGCTGTCAAACTGCAACCTAACTTCATGCAAAAATTGTAAAAGTAAATGGATGTAGGAAAGATGCTGCATTTCTCTTCCTCCTCTCAAAAAGTAGCCATTAGATTTCTCAAATTTTTTTCTCCATCAATGAGAATTTTTGAAGCGGCACCAAACAGAGAAACGGTCAAGGTGTTCTTTAAGATTTCAAGGCTGAAGACTACCATTAAAGACAAGTGCTGGATTTCTATCTTATAAGTTTTATGCTTCCAGTGTCAGTAACTACTGGGAAGGTATAATGCCACAATGCAGTATTACTTACCAGAAACCAGCTATTTCAGGCAGGTTAAATTCTCATATCTTTTAGACTGATATTTTTATGATGATACTTAATAATTAGCAATACCCATAATAAACTAAAAGGACTATGCAAGGGTCCCATGTTGCTCCTTTCTACAACAAATCCCTGACACACAGCAATCTTGTTACCCCATTCAAAATCTCTGAATATTCATATTTCACATTCTGTGGTGGTTTTTGCAATTTCTCTCATACATGCTTTGTGTGCTAGAACAAAGCTCACAAAATTTAAAATAATGTAAATTAGTATCTTAAGTTCTATTACTTATATTATCCTCCATTAAAGAAAAAATATTAAAGCTTAAATTCTTATGAGAACAGAATATGCTATGAGAGCAGAAAGAAACTACAGTGTACAACTGAGTCAGTACTTTGTGGAACAGGATGATGATCCCAGGAAATCTGAATTAAAACCGCTATATTCTTAACCTTATATATATATATATAGAGAGAGAGAGAGAGAGAACTTAAATTTCTTTGAGAGACTAAAGCAGAAATCTTAACCACCTCATTTTAATGAATTTTCCATATAAAAATATCTCAAAAATTCAGGATGGAAAAAAACACAGCTACCCAAAACTATGCTTTATTTTAAAGTAATGCTTGCAGAGGACATTGTCCTATATCAGACGCAGTATCAAGACTGCTTTAAAACAAGCACGGCTCAATCACCTTCAGTTCTTTCAAAAACAGGTGATATCCTGGTAATCAAGAGACATTTGCCAAGACCATTGTCTTAAATCAACCCCAAGACATTTCAAAGGTAAGCATGACAATTTCACACAGTTACAGAAAAAAGTTACCTACATACAGAGGTTAACTTGGACATAAATACAGTACTGTCAAAAAGCATGTTGAATAATGCATGAATACAATGAAACATCATTACTGCTTCTTTTTACATCTGAAAAACTCATACCTGGGTATACTGCCAGTTAAGCTTCTTTCACTTGACAAGGATGATGATGAAGACGATGATCCAGGCCTCTGATCTGTTGTCGTTCCTAGAGTCTCTGTTACACTAATCTGAAGTTTTTTACTGTCCTCTTCTGGCTTTTTCATTTCACTATCACTTTCATCACTGCCTTCTCCTAAAATGTCATCCACCTGCCAAAGAGTGGAGAGTCAGTGAATCCTCTAACAGACTATTATATATCAATCTTCCATAATTATTGGATTGTTCTTAAATAGTCATCAAGAATATGCTTCAGTTTTCCTTTACCTTTCCTTGAAAATTCAAATTAAACCCTAATGTCTTTAACGCAGGTTCTCAAAGAGCTCTAGTAACATTCTATTCATATTAAAAATATTAGCCTATGTTTAATTTTAGACAGACATATACTCACATAATGATACAGTAACATTTGAAGGTGTTTGCACTTTATTATAACAAGACAAAAAGTTGTAAACAATAAGCTATTATGAAAAGTGCTGTATAAAAATTAAAGGGATAGATGTTTTCTACTATCGTAATTTATAATAACATATTTTGTATTATACATATTCTACACTATCATAATTCTATGATAGAATCACTTGGTCAAGGCCTACTAAAATCTCTAGCTAATAAGTATTTTTGAATCTTGACAGATACATAAATTTAAGTGTATTCCTAAATAACACAGTATGAATGGAACAGAACATACAGAACCTCACTCTAACTAGATTGTCTGTTTAAGCTAATTAATAAAAGGCAAATGTATCAAAACATTTACATGTTTTGTTAAATAACTGTTTAGTACTTGCTTCTGAAAAGTTAACATGGGATTTCATACTCCCCTAAGAACATGCTAATTTGCTCTGAAAGGTCTGGAACTGCTGAAATAGTCATTAAAAGCAAATAAGTCATGAGCTACCCTACTGAGCTTCAGAAGTTTTTATTCTCTGAGTCTGCATTCAACCTTCAGAAAGAGATGAAAACATGAGAAAACATGGGTGAAGATCCTATAGGGTCTCTTTTTTTTGAGAATGGCAGAGGACACGGCAAGAAGCTACATGTGAGTATTTATTTAAGAATTTTACTTAGAAGCAGCTTATCTTACTGCTTGAGTTGAAATATGCTTCATTACCACTCTGCTCTTACTAATGCTACACCTGCTTTATCAAGAAGAAAAACTGTATATGAACACAGACCAAAAGATTTTACACAGCTTATGCGTTGCTTTTACAGGGATAATTCCAAACTTAGAAAGTAAGTCACTTATATCTGGTCCTTCATAAACGCACCTCTAATTTCTTTGTTTACCTTGATATGCATGGAAGGAAAGCCAAAGTTGCCCTCTGTTTACCACTTAAATGCAGAAGATCTACACCCTGCCAGTATTCTACTCGGAATACAGTAGAGATAAATGAAATACCTTTTTTTTTTTCAGAGAAAGGGAACTCAAGGAAGAGTTTGTGAGGACGGAGGGAGGGGGAATTGAAAATTAAGTTTGGTAACAGTCAAAGACCTATTCCGATGCCCTAACAGAACGAGAAAGGGTGTATAACCCAAGATGAAGATTCTCCATAGGGCATTTTCACAAGCACACAGGTGGCTTCCATTACACTCCTATTGACTTTAGAGAGATGGAGTATGTGGCATTTCTGTTCAGATCTCTGCTAAATAGATGGATTTTGGCAATTTATTATCTTTCTACAAGCTCACTCAGCTATTCCTATTTGAGGGTAGTAGCAAATAATTTTTCCTTATCTTGTGCTATTTTCCACTGATGATTGTCAATTTGTGTTATTGCAAAAGAGAAATTATGTGGAAAGAATAATAATAATAATGAAAAAGGTAAGTAGTACTTCAAAACATCCCTAAACAATAATTTTAAGGAGACTTGTCTGTGTAAGATAAAGCAAGGACATTTTGTTACAAAGCATACTTTTGAAAAACAATTTCTTTGAATATGTAATAGCTTCAGAGTACTACAACTCAAACTTTAAACGGGATTTAAAAGCCCAGGTAATGCTACCCTTGGATGGAATGATTTTTCAATAAAATGAGAAGTATCTTGCAAGCTTCTTAGATCTACAATTTAAGCTGTTGTTCCTTGGCCCCTGTCTTAGTATATTTTTATTACCTGAAACACTGCTGCCCAGCTCTTTCATTATAAAAGTTGTAAAAAACCCATAATAAAAACGGAATACCACATATCAGCTTAGAGCATCTAAACACAGATGACAGTTTCAGGTAGAAACTGTAGGAATTTCTGGGTCAAATCAAACTACGTTAGTCTAAAACTGCTTTTCCCATGATCAAAGTTGTCATATGTAGGGAAGATAAGAACCATGGAAAGCAATCCAGGGTCATGGAGACCGCAAAGATGGCTAGAGACAAGCCACCAGTGAACCCTGTAAAAGCACAGAAAGTACATGGTAGTTATTTACAATTTCTGGTATGTTAGGAAGACCATTCCTGTTAGCCTTATTAGAAGATATCGTAGCCAACATGCTGAGCAACTGACAGTCAAATGGGAGCACAAATCTACAGTCATAACAATTCCTTTCCAGGAAGTCTTACATTTAAAAATTACATACCTTCACTTCAAAAGCAATGTTTTTTCAGAAAGTCATGTGTTTAAAACTACATTCTCACTACAAAATATGTTAAGGTTTTCAAAGGACACAGGTTGACAGACATTAAGTGTTACAGATGTCTCTCAAATTCAACTTTTATAACCTTTTAAAGTCTACTTTAAAAGTGTGAACAGTTTTGACAGACCAGCAGTCTAAGTTATTGCTATGTCTTTTCTTTAATTATGGGCAAAGATGACATTTTTTTGAAGTCTATAATGCCATTTAATATTAGAATTACTAAGTTAGTTGTACACATACATGCCCCATTTCTGTGGAAGGGCATTTAAAATGCACATATAAATCAAAAACATGGTAAATTTTGAAAATCATTGCATATGAAAGCAATTAGTGTGGGATGGTCCGTATAAACCACTTTAACCAGAAAGGCAACCAAAATATAGATTCCTGTCTAACTATAGACTAAATTGCAAATTGTATTGAAAAATATAAAGATTACCACCTTCACTTTTCAGAATTCTCAAAAAAAATGGAAAACAAACTATGTTCTCATGGAGATAGTGAGATATATTGTACAAATAAATACGTAAAATCCCACATAAATATTTAAGCAATAACTATCTAGACACGCCATTAAGTTTAAATATATAAAAAAGCTTAAAGAACAGAGGAAACTTAATCTCATTCAGACCAAGGCAGATACTGATGTACTTTGCTTATAACATTAGATTATATGATTAATACAAATGGAACACATAGGACTTCATAAGAAAATGCCAGCTAACACCAAATCCTACTGGTAAGATACAGTAAGGGATTGTGAACTGCTTAAACGCTGCCGTATCTGCTCTCTTTAAAATACCTAGGCTTTTATAATGCAGCAGGAATGATTAACATTGTAAAAGAAAAATGATTCATCCCTAAAAGATGACAAATTGTTCCATTTAGCAAAAGAATGAGAAGTCCGACAATCCTTTTAAAGTCTCGATTACAAAAGCCAGAAAGTCCTCAGCTGACAAAGCTATTTTATTTCTTATTTAGGAGGAACACAGTATACACTCATGCAGACAAATAAGAGACCAGATAGCAAAGAGTTTCTCAGTCTCATATTCTCTGATTATGAGCCGTAAAGTTCCTAAAACTTTGTTAAAAAGAAAGACAAAATCTTCCATAGTATTAACAAACCAGGCCAGCTGGAAAATGTTCTTACCCCAGAAGTTGAGTTTACACATTCAAAATGAATCAAAACTCTGAGAAAACACTGAAGAAATAAACTGTCATAAACAAACTCAATTTGTTAGAAAGAACTTACAGGCAATGTTTTGAGACAGCATTTCGAATGTGACAGAGACCTATCCCAATGCTTTTTATTTTCTTAGAACAAGCAATTATAAATGCAGTAATGTAAACTACATATTAAAAAAAGGAGCTGTGGATGAGCTTTAATCCTTGTTTTTAAACTAGGAACTATTTAAAATTTCAAGTTTTAATGGAACTGAGACACTACCTTAGAGAGTAACAGGACAAATGATCTCTCCCCAGAAGTAGTAGAATGCTCTGAATCAATTCTCTATTGAAATTACAGAAAATGTTATGGAAAGAATAGGTTTTATGCAAAGCTTTTCATTTCGAGTTCCAGTTGTTCATGGAAGATACACAGATTTCCGCCCTCTCCAGTCTTTCCCAAAAGACCAAATATACTTGTGCTCCTACTGATAGGTAGTTATAATTCTCCATTTGATTCTATAATCTTTGCCCCTGCCTCCACTTCCAATATCTCCTTCTGCTTTGTCTTAAAATATTACTTTTTAGAGGATCAGTGAAATTTTACAGCAGACTATTTCAGGAACTTTAACACAGCAGTAAAATCAGAATCCAGAAAAAGAGTAGATGGGCAAAGTGACATTAAAAATTACAATCTAAAAAAGCACTTCTTAGCCTGTAAAGTTAACATTGAACGACGGTAATAGATTGAAAATCAAATCTGAGAGCAGTGACTCCATCTTCCTGGAGCTGTGCACTCACGTTTATAACATTCCAACACAGAATTATGAAAACAAAACTATTCTGTCAGTAGAAATAATATTGTAAAATGTTCACCATTTTATTAAGTAGTTAGCAGGAAGTAATCCAGTACTGGTATCTCTAAAAAAGGTGCAGTTATCTTCCCATATCACAGCTTACAGGCAGGCACCCAACTGTGCTCTACTACAGTGCTTCAGTCTTGGAGGATTTGGCATCGGCTGAAAGGTATGCAATTTAGGAGCAATGCTTCTGACCACACAAAGGAGCCATATGCTGTCCTACAGCAATGTTGGTCACAGAATATTTCACTGGCAAAGTATTACAGTCAAAAAAGATAAGAATGAGCTCTTTTTAAAAGAAATTCCGTACTTCAAAAGGTTCAAGCAAGCCTGCCTAGATGCTGGCACTGACATAGCATACAATTTGCCTGGCAAATTATTATAGCAGGACATTCACAAACGCTTGTCCTCTCTTTCCTCAATCTCCTCCAAACATACACTAGGCATTTGATAAAGCAAGGAAAGTTATCAAGAGCCAGTCAGGAGAAACGAGATTTGTGCAACTGACTTGGAATGTTTAATCCCTTGACACAAACAAAAAGCACTTTTGCAAAGAAGAGCGAAGCCATGACCAGACTGATAAAGTGCCTTTGTGACCATGAGGCAGAAGGCCAACCACAGCACCATTTAACTTTTACAGGTAGTTATTGTTAATTTTAAATCCAGCTTGGTTCTATGCTAACACAAATTTTACCCACATGTAAAACCTAAGCAAGGTCAGGTGTTAGTTAAGCAACTATTTACATCAAAGTTTATACAATGGCTGCCTATTTGAATGTTGTCTTCCGCTGAAGACAGCATCTATCTAGATTTTACATATATTTTAAAAGGCAACTGATTTGTGTTACATTGTATCTTTGATAAAAGGGGCCAAATTCAGCAATCTACCTACAAAATCTTTTTAACTTCTGGTGAAGCCAAACAGCGAAGACGCAATGTCAGCACCAAAGCGAAAACAGAGTTCCACTGAAATTCCAAAAGCAAACAAAGCTTTTATAGAAAGAGCAAAAAAGCCCTGAAGTCAAGTGGATTTATCTTAAAGATTAGACAACCAGTCATTTACACTATATTAAAAAATCAAAGTAGAATCTGTTTTTAATAGTTTAAAAATGGATTTATGACATTATTCAGAACATCCAATTAGTTTCAAAATAAGAGAAGTTAATTTTCATAATTTTTACCATCTACTTGTTTAATTATTCTTGTTTTTCTATTCATAAACACACATTTTGTTTTGTTTTTCTATACCTTTCAGCAAACACACAAAAACACCCACCTCCAAAAAAAAAAAATCCTCCAAACAACAGCAGTTTCTTCAGTACCAGTTAAGGAATCATTAAAACATACTACTGAGTTTTTGTGTTAATTCATAATTCAACATTATTCATTAAATAATCAGACATTACTGCTTTGTTTGTCAGCAGCAGAAGTCCCAGAATAAGAGAATTTAATTCTCAAAATGTATTATTTAAAATACACCTTGCTTCTAAAAATATCTTACGGTATATTTTGAGTGGAAGGCAATTGTCATTTTCCTCTGTGAAAGAGCATTATCCATGGATTGCTTTTTTTAGTTTAGTCAGTGAACAGATTTCTGAGTTGCTCTGATTGTAAAACCAAGCCTGTAACATGTGCCTCCTGGCACTCATGGTCTGGAATTCTGTTCATCTACTGTTATCAAATTGCATATAAAAATATTAGCAGCCTCTGGTAAAGACCTACCAGTTTCAGGATGAAAAGCAATGGTAAAAAAAAAAAATCTTTAAGCCTTAGCTCTATGTTGAGCACACCTGTTACGCTCAAATTTGAGAAACACCAATTTAGACATACCATGTGGAAGTTACTTCCACGAACTCCCATTGACAATTCCTGGAGATTGCACTGGGACCCTGCTGGGGAATGAACAGTGGCAGCGGTGGTCCCAGTAGCTGTAGTTCACAACACTGCTGCATAGCATTGGCTATAAAGCCTGCACTCGTTTAAATTGCAGCCCTAGGCAATACACTGTGCTCTTAAAAGGCAGACACTGCAGGGAAGAATATCAAATGAATCTAACAGATCACCCATATTAATTTGACCACTTACCTTCTGCAAATGAAAAGGTAAGGTAACTGTGACTACAACTGTACAATCACTACATTTAGGTTTTACTACTGCATTTAATACTTAGCCTGGAAATGAAATAAAATGTCACTTAGAGATTGCATACTAATACTGGTATTAAAACACAATACTAGTAACAATCCTGCTTATGATCGAGTGAGGCTGTTAATCCTTTAAAGAATGCCATTTAGAAGTTCTGAGTATCTTTGATTTTCCTGTCCAGAAAGCAATTAAAGTAGAAACCTTGTACATATTCTTGCAATCTTTAGGACAAATACTTGAAACTGCTAAAAGAAACATGAAGTCAAGTCTTTCCTTGGTAATCAGGGTCCTTCGAGTGCTGACTTAAGAGATTGTGTGCAATCCCTTTAAAACATTATTATTAGCATGATGAAGATTTCTTTCCTCAATTAAACCAGTAATATTTCATGACGTTGACAACTGAAAAAAAGCCCACTCCTAACTACCAACTTTTGAAATATAAAATGAATTTGCATGGACTAAAAGCTACCAATTGTAAAATTCACAACGATTTTTTAATTCAAAATCTCTAAAGAGAAAATGTCGCTAGGGAGATACGACTTCTCCAGAGCTAGCCTGGCAGCTATGGCTTCATCTAAAAAGTCATCCATAGCTCTAATCTTACTTTTCTTTATTCTTTTTTCAAAAGAAATCTGCTGCCAATAGTTGTTAAATGGTAACAGGCCTGTAAATGTACATTGTACTTCTTCTAAAATGGTGAAGTCTGAGACTAAAATCAAAGCTACCACAACAGCTAGGGTCAGAATACACCTGTTCACCTATTCAGCAGGACAGACTTGATGGTAATCACTGGGAAACAAGAACAGCATTTCAACTCTGCCTTAACTGAACATCAGCCTATAATGGGGATGGAGACAAAGGATGGCCTGAGCCTACTGGAGGCAACAAGGGTGGATCCCTTTGTTTCTTTGATTGCAGCATCTCTGAAAGAATGATACCCTCACAGATATAAAAGCTCCCTGACTGCTAAATGCAATGATTCTTCAATTTAGACTGCTGAAAATATCCATGCCAAAATTCCAGAAAAAGGCTCAAACAACATGAGTTAAAGGCCAGTGAGCAAGAGAAAGAATGTGGTTTTACTCTGTTACTGTTACTTATGAAAAGTTCTGGCTTTATGTAAGACCAAAAAAGCCAGTAGCAGAAAGAAGTCCTTCCTGGGGTTGTTTGCTGAAAGGCAATCCTCTGCTGACACTGCGTGAATGCTGTTTCCTCAGTAGCAAACAGCCATTCTGTTTGAGTAATGCCGTTCCCCTCTGCTACACCATACAACTTAGGTATGGAACACCGTTTTCATGGTTTGCCTAGCGTTACTTTACTCAGTCACTAACACATATCTCAATCCCATTTCTTCTGAGTGACCTCAGACGAACTTGCCTTTCACGTTCTGCTTAATTTATTTTCTTTCTCTGGCATTAGAGCACTTTTTCTTTTCAGATTTCTGACTTGATTTTTAGAATCACATAACACATTTATGCATGTGCTACGACACCCCTTTGTCTCAAACACTTCATATGCAGATTTTAATGTTCTCTACCACAATTACCACTGGCTCATCCGAGCAGGTGGTGAATCAGTAAAATCAGAAGCTCAAAAACTAGTATTGTTAGTCATTTAAAAAAAGTATTTTTTTCCTGTATTTAAATCTCCATACACTAAAAACAGCCTTTGTGCTATCCTGTTTTTGATAAAAGCATGCTTCAGGTTAGAATATCTGATCTAGTATTGCTGTTATATCTACTTTGACAGATTAGAAAAAAGTGCTGTAAACAGCTTAAGGAATATTAACAAACCTTAGAACAAAGCTTTTAGAGATTTCACTTTTAGATATAGACTTTCATGTTTTGGATCACTGAAGTTAAATTAAAACGCATTCTGCTGCAACAGTTGGTGAAACCAAAGATGGTCAGAAAAAAGGCTACACAGTCTAATACTCAGTCACCAACTGCATCTTCTTCAGTATTGTTTTCTCAATCCCAGTCACAGGATTTGACTAGTAAACATGCTCAATATTTGCAAGCTTGAAGAAAACTATTTGAGTATTTGACATTTCCAGTAAGCAGAATAGTAATCGTTCTTTTCTATTAGGGCAGACAATCAACCATTAAACATTAAACACTCATTTCTGGCTTCTGAAGAGCTGATACTTTAACAGAAATTGAAATAAAAATATGAAGACTATAAATTTTTTTTTAAAAAAGGTAGAGTAATATGCTGGACTTAAGCTTTACTTTCACAAATTCAAAACTTCTAATTTGCTTTTTCTCAGAGGGCCAGAATATGTACATTAAAGACACAGGGCAAAAATTGAGCACCAAAAGGGAAGAGGAATTTAGTTATATTTATCCAAAGTTTTTTTTCACTCCATAACACTAACAAGCATCAAGCAGCAACAAAAACGAGTACATCTTCAACAAATAGGTAGTAGGTTTAGATTCAAATACAGGGTTTCCTGGTCTTGAAAGATGAGCAGAAACAAGAAGGAAGGACCGCCACTTTCAGCACCCTGCTGCTAGACTGAAATATGTGCAGCAAAATTATGTAATTGCTTGATAAGCAACATCTGAGTGACATTAACAGTTTAACCAATCGAGTACCATTTTAAGCTGAGTTATTGCTTAGTTGCACCAGTTCCCTGTCCCACTTTATGTCTACATGAATATCCACGCCGCAACAGTATATGACAGCATGAACAAATCACTGGGAACAGACCTCAGATATGGATCTCTATTCCACAACCTGAATAGTGGAAGTCTGAAACAGGAAGCAGACTGATGACTTGGAAAGGTTATTTTATGTTCTTTCTTATGGCCAATAGAAAATGCCATAAATTGATGAACTGTTACTACTGCAGCTTACTGGCACTATCGACAGATTCTCTTGTGGATAGTAAAATCTGTGTCACTAGACAATCTATCAAGTTTTTCTGTATCTGAGAGTCAAGATAAAGGAGCAAGGAGAAAATTCTTATACAAACAGACCTTCAATAATCTTTAATAAATAAAATTTATCTTTAAGGTGTGCAAAATGAAAAAACGCTAACAGTGACGCAATCTTTTTTTCTAGCCAACAAAATGGCCCAGTAAAGACCAGAATTATCCACGTCTATTAACTGAATAAAAATGGTAAAACAGGTGGACACTTCAGGGATTTCAGCCTGCTACACACATATATCAATATAGCTCCCACCTTGTAAACCTTTATAGAAAATAGGTTAAAAATTGGTTAAGCTTATGGTAGTACTGCTCACTGTTGTTTTAAAACAGGACAGTACTGTGATGCTTTGTTCTCAAAACCTTCCTTTCTACTTTAAAGAAAGTACATTTTGCCTATATGTAGCAAGAAGCAGCTTTGGTTTACAATTTTACAAGTCTCTAAGAACTGTCAGTCTGCCTATTAACTGAGGCACACTTTTGCCAGAAGTCAAACTTTCCTCTTATTCCTAGAGACTTAACAAGAGGCATGCATAAATAGTCTAATGATCAAGATTTTTTAGTAACATAAATTAATCTAATTTGCTAATGAAAAGACACTTGTAAAAGGTGTTTAAATACCATCACAAAATACCACTGGCACAGTAAGTTACAAATCTTAACATACTATTAAAAATGCCAAACGGCAATTTAAGAGGGAACAGGCCAAGGCTCCAAGTGATCTTTTCTGACACATTTCACTGCCAAGGGGAGACATCTGTAGTAAGATGCTAATGAAGTGCTGACGGCATCATGGTATCAGTATGTTAGTATCAAGGGATTGCAGCATTTCTGAGCTTCTAATCTGGTTTCGTATTATTTATATTATAAAGTAGTATAAAAATTTGGGCACAAAGCACTTAACAGAAAAAACCCAACTTAGCCTACTTGCATTGATTCCAATCATTAGCTCAGAGCAAGTTTTCTTTGGACACAAGCTTCATTTTAAAACAATCTTTTGATCAAAATTGACTAAACTTCTGAAATGCTGCAACCAAAAACAGACTGTTTTTGATTGTCATGATCATAAAACATTGTCTTTGTAAGGTATACACAATATAGACAAACCCCATATTTTTTGCATCTCAACTGTTTCAACACTTTCTTACAATTTATCTTTGTTACCAGACATTTTAATAACTCTGTGAGCTCAGTGCTATGTTTTACCAACTCAAGGTTAACTGAAAGTATATCCTTCACTTAGAGAATGGAGTAAATAATCATCGCTAAATACATATTTCAGAAAAAAAAGTTTTTTTTTCATTTCAGAGGCTGAACTCTTAACTTCTTGTTCAGCATCATATAAAGGTGTTCAGAAGTCAGTCTACCAAGTGAAATCAAAAATACTAAGGTGAGAACAAAAGAGGCAAAAATCTGCTTTCATTTATCTTCAAGTGCAGGTTTTTTGCAGGTACCACAGCTGCAAAGGAACTGAAACTACCACTATGTAGTGCAATTGGGTTACAGTGGGGCTTACTAGCTCAACAATACTGCTATATAAATGTGAATATGCTGGGTTCAGTTTAGATTTATTCACACATACTATGAACGAGCTAGTAAACCCACCCTGACCCAAGCTAGCTGTAAAGCAGAGCCAGTAGATTGTGGCAGATCCAAGCTAATTTTAACTGAAGTTTAGCAAGAGCATTGCCAGACATCAGCTGGCTTCATAAAGCACTGCCTGGCTGTCAACGAACTTCACTCTTCAGCAAGCTCAATGAGCTTGGTTCCATTACCACAAGAGCCAAGAGACATTTATTAGTGTGCTCAAGCTAACAATGTCACCTCAAATAACGACCACTGGGGAAAATCAATTCTGAATAGACTTCACTAGAAACTTGATGACAGTGAAGACAGGCCAGTTTTCAAATGGTTCCTGTGGAACTGGGCAATGGGACTGCAAAAAGACTCTGTACAATCAGGCATGTAGCTTAGAAATGAAGCAGCAAAGAAGTATGAGCACCATCTATGTGCAAGTGTCCAGCATAACCAGCCCACTCGAGCCAGAATTAGGCATGGAACAAGCCAAGGGAAGGAAAAAAAAAAAAAAGAAAAAAGCATTCCAACACCAGAGTGGAAGACAGGTCCAGCAGCTGAAGAGCAGACAGTTTCTACAACAAGGTCAATGTTAAGGTGATGAATACTATGCAGGTTCTGATATGATCTGTGTTGTGGTATGCCAGCTATACCCCATCCTCAATACCTCTGAGATGAAGCAAGTTTTATGTTGGAGCACTAAAATACCCGAGATGGGTAGCTGTCTCTGTTCATCTTGGAGAAAGTGGTAACATCATATTTACTATAAGGAGCAACAGAGAATATTACTTACAGCTGACTGTGACCCCCCACAAACAGAGTGCAAGCGCATATACTCTATATTGTTATGGTTTTCATACCAATGTAATTCTCTTGAAATCTAAAATTAATAACCCTACCAAAGACATGAAAAAGTTATATCACCATGGCCATTCAGGTGATTATTCATTTTGTGACTGCATTGTAGTAGGGTATTTTTCACATCACTAGGGGGTCCTGAGTTTTGCAGCTTTTCGTAATCTCTGTTAAAGCTGTCCATGAAATGGAAATATTCTTGGTGATGCTGAGACAGGAGCTAGAAAACTTGCAGCTGCAGGACTATCACAGAGTAACAGCTGAGTGGTTATATGCAGTGCTCCCTGAAACTGGCACCTGACAAAAACAAAGACTACTTAAGAAAAGATTTTATCTCAGAGACGTCTTAGAAGTGAGCAGTTGCAATTATGCATATTTTGAATTTCAAAGCATGTGTAAAGATTACCTATAGCATGCAACATGCTATGCTATATTGCATAACTATAATTTTTCTTATGCTGAAATACAAGTATCAGGTCATCTTGATAAAACAAAAAACAGTTATGAAGAAACAGTTCAGACTTAAAACAATTTAAGTAGACACTTTTAAAATATGACTCATGGAGAATAACAGCTCGAATTTAAACACAAAAACATGTTAGACTTGTGATGAGTCTCAATCAGCTTCTATATGCAGCTGCTCAGAATTATGTCAGGGATCAGCTTGCAAATTTTTTAACACGGCTCAGACAACTCATTCTTAACTGTGGCAAATTAGTGTTGACAACCTAGCAGTATTTAATTTTGAATATGGAAGTAGACACATATGTTAAAATGAGGTTATTGAACTCTATTCAAATAAGTTTTCCCCATTTTCAGTAATCAAGCAAACAGCAGCAAAAGCCTTACAAAGGCCAAGCAGAGAAGGTTGGAGATACATAATGTACATATCTTCAGCATTGGCAGAAACAACAATATATGGAAAAGCCTTCTTCCCTACAGAGTAATGAATCTTCACTTTTTTAGCATCTTGAATATATGTTCTAGAGGTGGAAGCTTTATAGATCTACTTTTCATTTCAAATGGAATAACATGAGAATAATGCATTTACTACAGAACCAGGCACACTTTAAAAATCAAAGTTGTTCACATCTGCAGAAACAAACACACAGAACTTAGATGTAATCTTATTTGCATAATAATTTTTACTCTGTGCTTAGCAGAACAATAGAAACATGTAAAAGAAGCTACCTCTCAATGAAGTATGAGAAAATTTTCTAAAATCCCAATATTAATTACAACAAAAAAATTTTGAGAACACTTTTAGAAGAATAACAGAGATCTTAATGAACTCAGAAAAGTATGAAGAATATGTAAAATGGCAGACCTTTGTTGACAAATAAATCAATTTTTAATCGTTGTCAATAGAATAAATAGGGAAATCCACACAAAACTCAGTCAGTCAGTCTTATTACTATAAATTTTACCATAGTCCTCAAAACATGGTCACCTCTGAAGCAAGCACTACTGCTTTAGCTGATATCCATTTGGTGCAGCCCATTAATATCTACTGTATCATAACATTTGTACTTACCTCATGATTAAATTACCTGTTAAAATATCTGGGCACAAAAGTGAATCAGTCCCAATCATGTTTTCTTTTATTTTTTCCTAACAATAGCCTGACTAGTCAAGAATCTTACTGAGCATGTTAAATTTGCACAAGATTCTAATTTTACCTTTTACTTAGCAACTTGCCACAAGTGCCAAACTAATCCTTATATATAGGTAGTTTCTATTTGTATCCGCAAAATGCAGATATTTATACAGTGTACCATCTAAACGCCAAAATGTCCCAATATGTTTTCCATATTCCCTCATGGCATATAAATTCACAAAAATAACTCGAAAACGAAAATAAGATGCTCAAACATACACCAGAAACTGTACTGAAATTGTTTTCTAAGCAACCTGAGTAGAAAACCAGAAGACATCCAAAACTGACTGCCTGCTTGAGATAATATCAAATTAGATAAAAAACCTTTTCCGATTTTGACAATCAGTTGTCTTCTTGTAAAATCTGATATTGCATAAAAAACCCTCTACAAACACTTAAAAAACTGCTAGGGCAAGCTTGGACCACGATGCCCTCTCAATAAACGAAAATTAGCAGAATTTTCAGTGGAAAAAAAGAATTATTCAAAGCAAAACAAAGAAAGGTAGAAACAAATGATGGATATCCAAAGTTTCCTTTAAGTACTTGTGTTTCTTTATCCCTCTGTATTGGTCTCTTAATTCTACACTGCTGATTCTCAGTGCCAAACTATTAAAAAAATACTGGACAATCTTACTCAGTCGTCTCTACTAATTAGATGAGATATCAGAAAAATATTGCTTTAATATTATAATTTTAATGCTGTGTTATTTAACCATATAGAGACAGGTGAATGTCAATCTCAAACAGTAGACAGCAGTAAAAATACTTTACTTGTCTAAACCGCTTTAGGCTATATTCATTGCAAAACAAAGTAACATTTCTTGGTGCACCAGCCAGTCACCACATCTAGCAAGTGCTCCAAGAAGATAAACCAGCACCCTGATTCCTAATACAGCTTCACCATTTCTCTCTGGAAAACTAATCTCAGAGTGAAAGGAAGCAAGCAACACAGTCTTGCTGGGTTAAGCCATTTGTTAATAAGCACTCCACACTGAAAATGAAAAGCTGATGCAGCTGGAGAATTGGAGTTTCTCCAGCTTCCATGGTACCCACTCCTTTGTGCGGAAGGAGCCAGCCAGATCAGATGCAGGAGCCAGTATGTGAAGGAATGTGGCAGGAGGACCATAGGTGAGAAAACAGACATCACTGGGAATTTTTTTTTCAAAAATTCAAATGGAAGCAGACCTCAGCTTCCAAGGTGTCTGGATGACAATCACTGACAACAAGAATTATACACACAGGCTTCAAAAAAGGCTACAATTTATAAGCATAGACTGTTAACTAAATTTAGCATCTGTACAATTTATGACATGCTACATATTAAAGTGTCACACCAGAAATTTTGTATGAGAAACGTAGTTGTGGAAATTCAAAGAACTGTTAACATACAATGGCAGTGTCCAAATGAGCCCCAGATAGCTGTTTTGCATGAAAGACCCTGTACATTAAATTGGTATTTTTAAACTAATCAAGAGGCTAACTACTTACTGAGACAATAGCTTTCACTAAACTGAGGGAAACCAACACTGCCTCTTAATTCACCGAATGCTATAGCCTCTAACAATATGCAAAACAGAAATTAAGGGATAAATCTGCTTCGGTGAAACAAAAATGCAGAGTGAAAAAATACAGAGGTCTTGTGTTGTAATTTCAGCCTTTATAATGTAGCATATAAAGTCTAATTTAGTTAAAAGGAAAAGCACGTGCATAATATGTACCAAATCAATGGAATTATTTTCATGCAAAAGTAGTTTGTTAGGTAATATCCACTGAAGAAAAATGTGTATACTTAAATGCAGTGATGCACAGAACGTATCTTTGCAATGTCGTCACTTTGCAGCTGCTATGTACATATCCAGCCAGATGGTAGGAATCATTGCAGCTCCACTAACTGAAGTGAGAGATGGGAAAGCTGGAGGTCTGACTGGTATCGTATTAATTCCTCCTCTCTCCCGAGTCCCAAACTGAGAGGAATTTAAACCAGCAAAATATTTTAGCTCAAATGGCAGATATGACAACATTCTACAATAGACATGCTGCTCTCAAACGCCCTGACAAAAACATGATAATAAACACAAAAGCATAAGGATCATACAACTAGTGGACTACGTGCACACAGCTGTTCCGAGACATGAGTAAGCCCAGGCCATCTTGGATGAGAAGGCATTGCAAAACATAATTAGAAAACGTTCTGTCTCACTGAACTTAAATCTTACTGCCTTACCGGAAGTCCTTTTTTGAACTTCCCACCAGTGAAGCCTGTAGAGGGTATCTGCCTGAGACTGGCTGACAGCGACAGATTTAATACTTATGGCTGTCTGTCTTCTACTGTTATTTCCAGTCTATCATGCATGTGGCCGCAGCCTATATATGAGCAAGAGAGAACAGGATCTTGAGCTCAGTATAGACACATAATCCGCAGGGGGAATTATTATTATCCTTCGTCACTGGCATTTTATAAGGGAGCATCCTGGAATATTTCTAATACATTCCTAAAATTTACACAGACTGGTGAATGAGAAAGCACCTGAAAAACAAAATAAAGGAAGTGTACTGCCAGGCACAGTTCTTATAGGAACAGACGAGAACAATAAATAGCCACAAGGAAGAGAGGAATGAAAAGTTTGGACCTTGCTTAGTTATCTCATGGATAAGTGATTTACCACACATACAAATGTCAATCTAATAAGAAAAGGGAAAATCTTTAAGATTACATAAACTGACTCAATTAAACATTTTTAAAAGAAGTTAGCACAATGCATGGGGCAAAAAAAAAAAAAAAGTCAGCTTTTGCATCTGCAACAGATATCCACAAAGAAAGAAGAAATTTTACTGAAAAGCAAAGTCAAGATACATCAGGAAGTAATGAGTATGGAAAAGCAACACAGTTTATTTATAGCACATAGGACATGACAGTGCTAAGATTAGATCAACTGGACTAGGTAATTGTATGTGATACTAGCCTAGTTGCATAATGTTCTCTCCAAATATAATTTATGAATACAAATTAAGGAGAAAACCATTCTTAACAAAATTAACAGTATCTTAAATGAAATAAAGACAATTTCTAAATCAGCAAGACTAACAGAATTTATTAAATATTGATCATAGGTAATTTTTGCTGGTCACCTTTAAATGAGTAAGTAATTGCATTAGTGCAGAAAGGAATCTATACACTAGTTCATATAAGCATTTCCCAATGAATTCTGAAGTCTCACATGATTATCCACATGTAAACTCTGGAAAGGAGAACTGCATTTCACCCTGTACTAAGACAACTATGAACTGAATGACATGTGCATGTCTTCATATGATTTGTATGCCATTACCATCCTTTGTGCAACTTGATTTAGCTAATAAATCTTATTTCTGGAAACAAGTAGAGACATTTGAAGCCTGGAATCCACTTTGTTATTTTGCCAGTAAAGTAAAGCAGATTTGCAAAATGTTGGAGTGATTGTGCTAGGTCAGCAACTTCCACCTAGTTAAGGGGAATGACAACTCCACACCAAAAGCACACAATGAACGGCCCTGTACCTCTGGCTATGGTAAGCAGGTGGACAACTGGATCCCTGCTGTAATGTGGGGTGGGAAGACCTGAAGACAGCCCAGCTCTCTCCCCCTACAGGACAGACAACCGTTACTTTCCAACACAGTCAAGGATAAGAAAAGTGGATACCCTTCCTGCAACCTTATTGGTTTTGAGAAAAAAGTCATCCTGGAATAGATATTACGTACAAAAGATTTCTAACTAGTTACTGACTGCATTTAATTGTTTGGAAACCTCCTCTTTAAAGATGGTTTTCAATCCTTGCCCTTTGGTGAAACCAGCATCATGTCAGCAGCATATCAGATGTAAACTGACATAAACAGCATTTTTGTAGGTTATAATACAATATAACCAGTTATTTAGAAATAAAAACCTATCTAGGCCTTTAAAAATGACTATAGTAAACTATTTTAATTGGCAGCATTTAATTCTGCCTCCATTTACCATTCCACATCAGAGAAACAGCGGCAACCACTTGCAAAGTATGCATGTCTGGCTAGCACACAAAACAAAGGGGGAAAACATTTTCTCAACTGTGAGGCGGCAGCACTAGCAGACTGTGTATTTCCCAAGTAGGGCTCTATTCCTTACTCAGTTACTCTGCTTTGGCAATTGGCTGTTCAACTATAATTCTGTTAGACTGAACACTCTTGTTCCTGCACTTTCCCTGCCCAAGCGCAGCAGTTCTTCCCCACAGAATATTGGAACAGATACAGCTTTTTTTACTAGGAAAACTAACAAATAGATGTTTAAATAGGCTAAAGATGGAAAAGAATTTAGTCTTGGAATAATTTATAATTAAATTCTCTTTATTGGCTTCCATCTTGATTCTCCTGACAAAACTCCCACATATAAACTACAGGCAAATTCTGTTTTGTTTGGGACTGTGCGGCCTTTTCAGAGATTTTTGCAAAGAAAAAGCAAGACTTCCTTTAAACATTAAGTGCAAAGGAGTTACTCATTGCTTGTTATGTCTACAGAAACAATATGTATAAATGCTTGCATTTCCTATTTCATTCCATTGAAAAATAATCCCGCTGTCTAGGGCTAAACCGCCCCTTTTGATCTAGTAAAAATACATATCTGAATTTGCTGGGAAATCCAGCAGCAATACTGAGGATGCAGTTTTAAAGCCAGAGGGCTACAGTTCTGCCTTCGCTGCTCATTCCCAGCTCTTCCCATCTTCTGCCTGCTCCTGTCAATAGCCCTCATGCAGAGGCACTTATGAGTTATTTCAGGAAACTGGTAATGACGAAGATTAAGCTGGCAATTTAGCTTTTCTTACCAAATCAGCTCCCTGAACTAGCTTGCTGTATGGTTCTATGAGTATCGACAGCATCTCAGGGGCAGAAACACAGAAGCTGAGACTTGGGTTTGCCTTATACTACAGCAAAGTCACACAGTAACTTGCTTTCACTCTTGGACCACGTACTCCTAACCCCAGCTTCAGTACTACCCTTTGTGACTTTTTAAGTCACCATTGTGACTAAAACAGACTCCCTCTCCACCACAGTAGCTGGCAATCACTTGTGGATCTTGTGGCTGGCATAGCCATTAGAACAGATACAAATAAAGCATTTTTGTTGCAGAAAGCAGAAATTTCATATCTTAGTGACACAATTGCAGAAAGGTTCTTAGCTTCTAACATGTTTTAATAAAGAATGAGGTGTGGGCAAACAATTCTGTGTGGAAGGTGGACTAGTCACAGCGTCACCAGAGCAAACTGAGCACTAACTGGTAAACCTTATAAAGCTGACTTTCACTTTGATAAGTGTTCTTGACAGCAGAAAGTCCTGTGTACACCCCACTAAATTTTTATATTGTATGGACTATATTACCACATGTTGTCCCTGTTTCACAAGTGTACTCCCATAAAAACCCCTAAAATCCTGGTTTATAACACTACATACATTTCTTGTACATGAACACGTTGTCTTTACCAAGGTGATGCTAGCAGCCCCAAGGCTAGCCCACAAAGGCTTCCTTGGCTGTTTATAGTCAGTTCTCATGAGACAACAAGCTGCTGGCACTACCAAGCTCAAGCTTCCCAGCATATGTCCTCTGTGGCTGCCTTCTGCATGTAAGTAGTAGTGTTTGACCCTTGATCAAACCATGCTGGGGAGCTAAAATTATCAGAAACTCCCACCTGCCTTCCCCAAACTAAAAACACACAGCCCTCTACAAAGAACAAGTGAAGAGTTTCTACTGCTTCAGCTGCCCAAGGATCAGAGAAATGTAAATTTAATGAAGACAGGCACAGAAAACCAGATTCATGGAAGGGAAACCTTTTGGCAGCAACTCTACCCTCAA
The DNA here is from genome assembly GCA_033556795.1 of Tapera naevia. NCBI lineage: Eukaryota > Metazoa > Chordata > Aves > Cuculiformes > Neomorphidae > Tapera > Tapera naevia. The sequence goes on from JAUMJJ010000095.1 coordinate 2,298,358, forward strand.
TCATACTCCTGGAACCTATGTTAACTATGAAGAAAGATCCACTGGAATTTGGACTTTATTTATTCTGAAGTTGATGTAGTCTAGTTCTGAAACAAAATACAGCTCAAGCAAAAGCATAATTTTAAAACAAATCATCACAATTTAAGATGTTTATATTTGTAGGACAGGTAGAAAAAATAACTTCTTCGGTCTAATTGCAGCAGCATAGAGAGCAATCAATCAAAAAACAAACTGCCAAGAAGATTCAGATTTTTAACAAGATCCCTAAAACGTATCTTTAAAACCAGAAAATACTTCATGTAGGAATTCTAGAAAACATGCACACTTTCTTTTGGTTCCTCACAAACACTGCAACAGCAATTAATTAATGTTTTCCAGAAGCCACACTGTTAGAAAAATGTACATGAAAACATAAAATAACATGTAACAACAATTTGCTTTAAGTGTCACTGACAATAAAGGTGAGCGGCAGATAACAAGAAGAAATACTATTACTTGTGAAAAAGTCTGAGATCAAATAGACAAAATATTTTGGAAGAAAAGCAAAAGAAAATAAAAAATCATCAACTCAGAGTTACCAGATAAAGTCAAATCCTTGTACTCATTCAAAATTCAGAGTTCATCATCCTTTTGGTTGAAAGTTATTGAACCTTTTCCTAGAATACCAGCTCAAAGTTCCTCCAGGACCTGTCTAGCAAGAGCCCATCTCAAAATTACTCTATGCTGTATACACAAAGTCTTTTTTCTTGGTGAATTACAGTTTCCTTCATACGCACCTATTATATTTTCTGAAGATAACTCTTGGGGACTGTTATAGCTAGAACCTTGTAAACAACTTACTGCCAGAAGCTGGCAAGTTATATGCTCCTGTCCCCACCTCACTGAATGATGTAAGCTTAAAGATGAATTCAGGCTCCAGTCAATAGGTTTTACAGTAAAGTCACACACAGTGTAATGAATTTATGAAGACACAGTGCGTAACAATAGGTATTTTTTCCTCTACGTATCATTTACTATTATGTAAGATGGTGGCTCATTTGAAAAAAAAAAAATCACACACAGGGATAACAAAAATAAGCAGCGGCTAGAGGTTCATAATGGATTTCAAATAACGTGTTTTTGTATGACAAAAGTACAGTGCATACTGTAAGAGAAAGCTCCCTTCACCTGCAGCACCACGATTGCAAGGATTTAACAGCACTGCAACTAACATGGCTATGGACAATGAGGCTCCATGTTCCCTTCTGGCTCTCTGATCTGCTCTACAGCCTGTGCCTTTTACACCCAGATGTCTCTTCTCCGATTCCACCACTAATTTTGTCCAGATTTACTTTAAAGTTTTCTTTTTAAGTTTAAAGTGACACCTGGCAAAGCTAAACACAGCAACTGTGATAACATTTTGTGTGACAAAGCTACGCTTAAATGAAGTTCTACTCTAAATGCCTACTTACACACAAGAGTAGTCCCATTCTTTAAGTCTGTTTTGCAGAACACAACTGTATTTTAGACTGAACTGTACTACTTAGTCTGCTGTGGTTTTTATTTGAAGTTACCATAGCGGCACACAAGGTCAGTTCACATACATGCATAATTTAAACAGAAGTTAAACTGTTATTCATAACTAACAACCATTATGTTAGAAACCTGTCAGAATTAGTTAAGCTCACCTCTTTATCCATACTCTCTAAATCCTCTTTACACAGGGTGTACAGGGGCATTGTCTCAGACAAACTTGGCTGGCGTTTCCGCTTAGATGGACCAGGCTGCTCCTCATTTTCACTTGCTGGTAGGTGATCTTCTCCAAACATTTGCTGCTGATGTGGTTGAACAACTCTGAAAAATTTCAGGGTCCCACATAAGAAAGATTTAATTGATTTACAGCTTGTCTAGAACCAAAATCCTGTACACAACTTATGACTGCTGAGTATCTACAACTTCGCTTAATAGGGTTCTATGTTCACCAACAGAAGACAGATCAAGTCTCCCAGTGTTGTTTTTTTAATTTTCAGTCTGATGGGTTAAGTTTTTTTTTCTAACTTTGACAAGGTACTTGCCTTCCCACTGCTCTTGTAACTACCAAACCTTTCTTGAAGTCAAGAGCTTCAGTACCTGCAGATGTGTTGCCCTTAAAATACTTAAAGGTTTGTGCTCAAGTGGAGTTAGTCTGTTACTTGATACACTTACCACTCAGGAAATTATTCTTACATTCTAAGAAGTTTTTCCTTCTTTATGTACTAGTATTCTTGAGTCTCAAAGTATACCTGTCTATACGTTACAGATATGAGGCTTACAAATAGGAAACTCATTTCTGCAGCCTCAATTTTCAAAGATTTCCCAGAGGCAGGCCTAGATGAGATGCAAACCAGACAATATTTCTTCTGCACTGATATATGTTCAGATTTTCTCTTAGTTTGTATTTTATTACCATGCTAGTTACTGTATTTAACCAGAAACAAAAAGAAATGTCAATGTTCATATAAAAATAATTGTAACCCCATGGGAATTGTTTTATAATAGTAATAAAAAGATACATTACAGCTAGAGCAGCAGCAGGAAACTTCTACCTTTAAGTAACTATTCTGTCAATATTACTTAACTGCTAAAGACTTGTAGAAGCTAAAACTGCTATACAATACAGTTTAGCTACAACTATTGGGGCAGTCACACTAACCTCCTGGAACACATTACAGCAGCCCAGTACCACCCCAAATCCTATACAAAGAGATCAGGTCATAAAGTTCACAGATTATTTGTGATTATGTGGAATGATTACCACAAGCAAATATAAAGGTGACTGTATTTGAAATCACAAGCTGTTTCAGGTTGTAACTATCAGGTGAGATACTATCAAGCTGTTTCTGATGGTGGCTGCAATTGAGAAAGGATATAGTGTGGTTTCTGCTGAAACAGAAGAATCCACCAAAGACTGGACAGCTTTAGATCAGCAGCCCCACTCAAACAAGCCATTATTAAGTTATCTAGATCAAGTCACCGGTAATGTTCTACAAAATAGTTTCTCCTCTCATGAACATGACAGCTTCTTAAGAAGGCCATCTAAATATCAAGTCTTTTCTACATCAGTACTTCAGTCCCAGAATGTATGAAATCTGAAAGCTACAGAGAGCTGTCAATTTAGCTAATTTTCAGGGCTTATTTTTCTTAACTTGCACATTTCTTCTCTCAGATCCCACAGAGGAGTGCAAAAGATGAGAATTCATTTTTTGAATTGGGGTTGGTGGGGGAAGAGAGCCAAGCCATTGCTCTGTTACCCAGAACCGTACTACCTCCTGGAGAAGATTCCAATCAGCTTAGCACTACTCAGGAACACGGTGGAAACATGCCCATTGCAGTCTGTCATTTCTGTACAGCAGACTTCCTTATGAAGCCAAAACAATGGTTGGGATGTTGTGGAAACAAACTAAACTGTTTCCTTTAAGAGATTTTCATCTCAGCTAAACAGTTTTTTGTTTATTGTTGTTGGGTAGTGGTTCCCCTTCCCTTGCCCCTAGATGTTTTCTATTTTACAAGACTACACAGCTTCTGCAATTAAACTGCTCTCAGAAAATAATTTTCATAGATAAGAGGAAGAAATACAGCATTCCACTGTACTTTCCAAAACTATCTTCTAAAATATGATTTCCACAACTTTTTAATAGGAACCCAAGTCAAGAGGAAGGCCGTAATGCTATTTATATTCTTAATGAAACAGAATGACAAACCAGAAGATGTAAACATCTTATACAACTGTATTAAAAACATGACAACCTTGACCATGCCAGAAATTACAGACAACTTATAGGCACCAGGCAGCCAAGCAGACTTTCAGAGTAGAAAAAAACCAAAATATTTTTTTAAGAACAAATTATCATACCAATGACAGTGAGAACTCCAGAATACTGTCCCAGCGTTTTCCAGCTGCTATTGGATAAGAAACACTGGGACACTTACCAAAGCACTCCAAAAAGCAATATAAACCAAAAGACTACTTTAAGTTTTGTAAGAAATATTTTTATTTTATCAAAGACATTTTTCAGGCTTTACAATTTCAACTGCTGTTTAAAATTTAAAGACATACAAATGCAGAAATTCTTTTATTTCTCTTAGATGAGATTAATGAATACTTTTCAAAAACAACACCATATTCAAAACCCTCACAGACTGGTTTGTGCTTGCCCGTCTTACACGCACAAGAACATGCATGTACGTTAGAACTCACCAAATGCAGGGTGGGTTCAACATTTCTGCAAGTAACAAGTATCTTAACACTTTCTTTGATACAGCATCAGGGCAAAAGCTAAAATATAGCTATTATAACGAAAATGTTAAAATATTGAAATTCCATTCATAGTTTCAATTTGGTACTTTGTATTTTTGGTGTCATAACAAGACAGATAGCATTAGACACGAAAAATTGTAACAATGAGCATGGAAATTAAGAAAAAAAAAGTGAAATTAATTTATGCAAACCAAAGAACTACTTCAGCCACCACCTGCTTGAGAAACCATTTAAACCCAAACATTTGGTGCATCTTATTATTTAAAACCACAGTGCCACTTTTAACTTCTCAAATGTAAAGAATATCCATATTTTAAGCCTTGCATCATCTATTACTGTATTATTAACATGCACTAGAATTTAATTTCTAATATTTTTTTTTATTCTCATCCAAGATACCATTAGTATTTGCATTTTTGGACAACACTACATTCCGCATCTCAACCTTTTAAAACTTGAGTTTATGTAACGTTTGTAGAGTAGTGCTTCCATATGAAAATGCAAACTGTCGAGATACATACAGAATGTCAAAAGCTATGACACCCCTCCAGTCAGGCTGCAACAGCCATGACAAAAAGCAGGGGTTCAAGTCTGAGCCAAGCACAGTGGCAAGATCTGTGCCTGTCACATGGAAAGCTGAATAAATCAACTGAACCATCTATAATTTACTGGTGACAATTTCACTGCAAATTGTGTGTAGATATTTAAACTGATCATATCCTATTTTAAACTATGTTTCAAATTGAATCCCAGAAAGAAACTAGAAGAGTTGAACCCAAAATAGTGAGAACTGAAACAGTTCTTATGAAATTGTACTCTGATAACTTGAAGACCTTTCAGTAACTAGCCCTGCAAGAGGGTATCTTATAAGCACAAAAAGGTCTATTTTTTACAGAAAGAGACCAAGTACCATCTCTATGCCACATGTGGCTACCATCTCCAAGGGTTTCCTCTCACAGCAGTGCATTTTTTTCCCCACTACCTGAAACTCAGAATCAGATGAAGTTTTTAGAAACTGTCAAAATAAGATTATTGGAGGCACACACACACAACATGAACAGTTCTGAGTGCTCATGGTTTTATATAACAGTTCACCACCCACAACATGAACAGTTCTGAGTGCTCATGGTTTTATATAACTCTGCTTAAATTCAATAGCTTAGTTACAAATACTGTCACCTTGCTGTACAAGATTAACACGTGAGCACATGAAGTCTGTCAGAAAACAGGAAACCAGTGCCCTTTACCAAGAAATTGCTGCACTAAGGTCATTTTCCCTAAAGTCATGTATCATAGCTTTGTATGCATTAAGTCAAAGCATGGCAACGATACGGTACTTCTGCCTCAGCTCTCACTCTGTCAAGATAAAAAGCTGTTCCTGTTATTTTGTTAACTCCTTTACAGCTTTTGTGCTCTGCCTGCACTGCACTTCCAATCCATTAAAAAAGTACAGACTGGTGTTTGATCACTGCACTGCTTTCCTCCTAGACTTTATCAACAGTCTCCTCACCACCTTTACTGAAAAGAGCGGAACTGCTCTGAGGAATACAGATGTCTCCCAATTAAGAGACTGGTGTTTACAGGTCACTAATTTTATTACTAGAATGAAACCAACAGGGAATGATGATGAAAATACTATTCCCCAACACATATCTTCTGCTATCTCTTTTCTTAGAGCTGCTTAGTTGTGAAGGAGTGAAATTGCAACACTGAGTAACTGGATTTACCTCTTTAGAGTAAAGCATCTCAACCCTGGGCATTAACAGTAAAAAAAATGCTTAAGTGAAATAAAATAAGGAAACAGTCTTGCTCCACCACCAAAACCTGTCTGGGACTGTAAGAAACTTAACTAAGAGGACAGCTGATGTATATTTTTCTCCTTTTCCACAAGATGTTCAAGTGAAGAAGCAACTCTGTATTAAAGAAAAACAAGCTTTGGTGTGGATATAAATCTTCATGAACTTGTTGACAAAGGTAAAGAAGAACAGATTTTGATGCTTGTTTTAAGAACTGAATGATGCATTAATATGCACAATCACATTGAAACATCTTACAAGTGCTATGGCAATTAAAAACACGTACAATCTTCCCAGCTCTACTTCCAGACAAATTCCTTTCCACAATAATTAGCAAAAAAACCCAAAAGCTTTTCAGCTCTTCTCTGCATATGTACTGTGTCTTTATTATTTAAATGTTTCCTGTTCATTTAACTTGTCACAGTAAAGTAAAATACTTTAAAGTACTTTAAAGTAAAATACATAAAAAGACTTTAAAGACAGGTAAAAAGGAACTGAAAACGAGATGCCTTCCTGAACGAGAGACTCAACTGTGTTGACTGAAACAAGGAAGCCAAAGCAAGAAAAAGCCTATAAAAAGATGACAACTGTAATAACCATACATTCAAATAATCTAGCAACAGAAAGATAAAATGGAAATGCAACAAGGTACACTAATATACAAAACCTTTAGAAATGATACACTAAAAGTATCGGGGGGGCAGTACAGAAAGGTAGAAAACTGCACATTCATAACTGTGCTTTGTATTTTTACAGTTGTTTAGAAAACTGAATTGCTTTGTAACAACTGCTATATTCTGATCACATCGCACAACGGAATTTTGATCACATTTCACAACGTCAAGCTTCGCCTTCAATTGGGTACTGCTTTACCACTAGAGTAAACAAGCCTTGCTAAACTTGACAGCATTCCAGAGAGTTAGATCTTTTATGTAGATACTTATGGATGACTTTAGATACTTTATGCGTCCTTAAGAGACAAGTGTTGTAGCACAACCAAATCCACAAATATTGACAAAGTCCAGATGCTAGCCTTTGTACCTCAGAAAGCAGCCCACTGTGTTGGTGTCTTAATTCAGCGATCTAAGGATTATTAAATTATAAGGATTATTAACTAGCACTAAGTCATACAGCCTTATATAATAACACTCATCCACATCCCTCTTCTACTTTTGATATTCCTCAAAATAAAACACAAAGTTAATGTCCCATCTGAAAGACTGTGGGAAGAGGAAAATTTTACAATCAAAAGCCAAACACTATCAGATATATTTTATAGACAAAGAAAATCATCCTGTATTCTAAGACTCATTAAAAAAACATTAGGCTGCCTCACTTCAGAGAGGGTTAACATTCTTTAGAGTGCACAGACTACACGCGGCATTTGATTGCTTTGAGATTTCTAGTCGCACTTCAGTGAGGCATAAAATGTATTTGGAATTCTAGCATCCTGATTTCACCATCTGAGTATTCACTTTCACTTATTTCCTCTGCTTCCTATGAACAAAACAAAACTAAAGCAAAGATGACAATCTGATGAAATGCAAAGTTAATAACAAATTTACCACAGCATCTGAAAATATGGTTGAAGTGACTCTTAACTATGCTTTAGATACCTGAAGGACAAGTGTTCACCATGGCCTGGTAAGATGATGGGAGGAGCTGAAGACTGGATGTACATCGACTGGTTGGAGTTATGAGTACATTTCCTGATTAGTTTTCCAGTGTTAGGATCATAAAGTCGAACTTCAGGACCAGGTTGAGACTTTGGATGGATAGGTGTTGGGTGAAACAGAGCTGTCTGAAACGTGCTGTGTGTATCAGGAAACGTGGCAGGGCTATTCTCTCTGTGGAATGAAGTTTAGAAAAAATAGCTTTAGAAATTTAAATGAACTATCTAACCAGAACGTGAAAAAAATGAGCACTACTTTTTTCTAAAGGACAACATGAGGGGGCTGTGCGAGGAAGAAATGTTTGAAAAGCCTCTGAAGAAACACTTCCTCTCCCTACCCCCATTAAAGTTTCACTGAATTTATAACAGCAAAATGCAGAGACACAAATTGTCATATTATTACAAAACTATTAGAAGTGCCTTAAAAAGTGTCTTAACATATGAAGTTACCGAAATTGCTTCCAGGTAGTAACAACTGCACAACTAAAGTAGCATGATAATCTGCATAGATGCAACAGAGAGAAGTACGCTATTGTGTCAGATCTTAGTATTTGCTCTCTAAATTGGCTTTGAGAGAAAACAAACACATGGTATTAATTTGCAAGTCATCCAAACTTATTTGTTAAAATAGGAAGCTTCCTATGATCACTCTGCTGCATTTTGAAACATAATTTTAAGCAGTGTCAGCAGAAACATTGAGATCAGTCTGCAGGACTCACCATTATGGCATACTATTCAATTATGATGAAGTGCTACAAGAAGAAAAGAGGAAGCAAACTGAATAATTTAAAAAATATCAAATGAATCAGCACATTGTGCATCATGAAACTGATGTAACAGAAAAACCAATTAAGCTATACTGTAGCTAATACTAGAAGTTATAAGCTTGTATCATTAATACTTAAGGCCATTTGATTCAAAGTTTAGTCTTTTCTGCTATTCTTAAGCTCATTTTCTATGCAAATATTTTCTCAGAGTTCATTACTTACCTAGTTCATAAGTGCTTTGGACCAGTAATCACTATTTCAAGCAGCTCCATTAAAGAGAAAATATTTTCCAAAGAAGTTGCACATGTTTGCTTAATAAAAGTACTTGCATTAAGACAGATGTCTTACTGACTGGGTATAAGTGGAACTATGAACTTAAGGTATATTGTATTTGAAACTTAGAAGTAGGAAAAATTGTGTTTCAATTAAATGGAAAAAGTAAGTTAAGTAGAAAAGTAGAGAGCAACATTCATCTAGACGTCAAAAACTGATGCTTACAAGTCACTTCCAGACTTCTAACAACATAGCAGTGTCAGGCCTTCGAGACAAGTTAAAGAACTCATACAAATATTCCAAAGTTCAATTAAAAAAGATAGCACTTTTTAAAACCAAATATTCTTGTGAAGCCATAAGTAGGCCACACCTCTTTCCTGTTTTAGATTCTAGGTTTCTACCTACTTTCTCATTTGATAAGTACCTCACTTCCATACACTTCTGTTTGTTTTCCTCAGAGCATATGAGGACTTACACATGAATATTCTGCCCTCAAAGAGCTTACACCTTCTAAACAGAAAGCAAATCTCTAGTTTAGACAATCACATCGGTATCAGTTTAACACAGAAACCCCCTTTCTTGTCTAAACATAGAAGGCGAGGTCCTGCATTAGGCTTGCAAGAAACTATTAATGTCTTTCCCAACAGGTAACAAGCAGAAGCTCGTTCTACAGTATACTTTATCATGAATTATTTTAGCCATGGCACTTTCCTGAAGGGGACTGTTCTTAAAAGCCCTCTATCTTCCTCTGTGTTAAAGCCTGGGCTGTTATCTTGGTTCACTCATTTTCAAAGCCTGGGCTGTTATCTTAGTTCACTCATTTTTAATCCTTTCTCCTTCAACATGCATAAGGAAAATCAGAGAAACAAAAGCGCAATTTGAAATTAATTTGGCTACTTCTGTTAAGGATAACAAAAAGCACTTCTACAAACACATTAATAACTAAAGGAGGGGCAAGGAAAACCTCCATTCTTTGTTGGATTTGCGGGGGAACACAGTTACCAGGGATGAGGAGAAGGCTGAGGTACTCAACACATACTTTGTCTCAGTCTTCACCAGTAGGAGAAGTGGCAATCATGATAACTGGCCTCCGGAGCTCACAGATAGAGACAGGAAACCAAATGGCCTCCCTGTGTTCCAGGAGGAAACTGTCTATGTATTACTGAGCCACCTGGATCCACAGAAATCTATGGTACCTGATCGACTCCATGCTAGGGTGATGAGGGAGTTGGCAGAAAAGCTGGCTGAGCCACTCTCCATCATCTACCAACAGTCCTGACTCAGGTCCCAGATGACTGGAAGTTGGCAAATGTCACACCCATCCACAAAAAGGGCTGCAAGGAGGACCCGGGCAACTATAGGCCTGTCAGCCTGACCTCAGTGCCTGGGAAGGTTATGGAACAGATCATCCTGAGTGCAACCACACAGCACCTTCAGGATGGACATGGGATCCGACCCAGCCAGCATGGCTTTATGAGGGGCAGGTCCTGTCTGACCAACCTGATCTCCTTTTATGATCAGGTAACGCGCCTGGTGGATAAAGGGAAGGTTGTGGATGTAGTCTATCTGGACTTGAGCAAAGCCTTTCACACTGTCTCCCATGGCATACTCCTGGATAAACTGGTAGCCCATGGCTTGGACAGGTGCACTCTCAGCTGGGTTAAGAACTGGCTGGATGGCCGGGCCCAGAGAGTGCTGGCGGCCGGTCACCAGTGGTATCCCCCAGGGATCTGTGTTGGGTCCAGTTCTGTTTAACATCTTCATTGATGATTTAGATGAGGGGATCGAGTCCATCGTAAGTAAATTTGCGGATGACACCAAGGTGGGAGGGAGTGTCGACCTGTCGGAAGGCAGGAGGACTCTGCAGAGGGACCCTGACAGGCTGGAGAGATGGGCTGAGTCCAACAGGATGAAGTTCAACAAGGCCAAGTGCCGGGTCCTGCACTTTGGTCACAACAACCCCATGCAGCGCTACAGGCTGGGGACAGAGTGGCTGGAGAGCAGTCAGGTGAAAAGGGACCTGGGAGTACTGATTGCCAGGAGGCTAAACATGAGCCAGCAGTGTGCCCAGGTGGCCAAGAAGGCCAATGGCATCCTGGGCTGTATCAAGAATAGTGTGGCCAGCAGGACAAGGGAAGTGATCCTTCCCCTGGACTCTGCATTGGTGAGGCCACACCTTGAGTACTGTGTTCAGCTTTGGGCCCCTCAGTTCAAGAAAGATATTGAGGTGCTGGAGCAGGCCCAGAGAAGAGCAACAAAACTGGTGAAGGGACTTGAGCACAAGTCCTATGAAGAGAGGCCGAGGGAGCTGGGGTTGTTTAGCCTGGAGAAGAGGAGGCTCAGGGGTGACCTCATTGCTCTCTGCAACTATCTGAAAGGAGGTTGTAGACAGGTGGGGGTTGGTCTCTTCTCCCAGGCAGCCAGCAACAGAACAAGAGGGCACGAGCTTAGACTCTGCCAGGGAAGGTTTAGGCTGGATATCAGGAAAAAGTTCTTCACAGAACAAATAATCAGGCATTGGAATGGCCTGCCCAGAGAGGTGGTGGATTCACCATCCCTGGAGGTTCTTAAAATAAGACTGGATGTGGCACTTAGTGCCATCATCTAGTAATCATGATAGTGTTGGATTAAGAATTGGACTTGATGATCTTGGAGATCTCTTCCAACCCAGCTAATTCTATGATTTCTTCTTACCATCCCAAAACCTCCTGTTCTCTCATTACTTCCTTTCTTCCAGTTTTTCCTTCAAGCTTTCTAATCCCTCTAAGATTTTTCTGTTATATTTTTCTATTTCTCTCTTCCTTCTCACTACTAAGTCTCAGAAAAAAAATGCCATGCTTCACTGAATTTTCATGATGTGGGAGTGTATATTTTTTCTACATTTGGCAGCTTGAGTGATCCTGTGCCTTGGTGGCATTCCCTGTGTTTGTGGATGAACTGACAATGCCAACTGCAACAGCTGAAGATGGCTAACAATGAGAACTGCTAAATAAACTACTGGTACCTTTCTCCTGATCCTGCTGCATTAAAAAAAGTATAATTGGATGAATAAGCCACTTTCATGGCCTCTTCTGCCCCTCAAATTCCCACTTACCTGTGTGTTTTGATGTAGTCATCCTTCAAGGGAAAGAGCTGTTCCTCAACCTTATCCCAGCGCTCCAGGCAGCTCCACAGCCAATCGGGATTTACAACATGGAGGTCCTTGCAGTCCTGAGCTTGTCGTACTTTTTCTGTGCCTATTATGAAGTCAAGCATAATATCAGTTCTCCCAGAAAGACAGAAGACAGTTTTAAGTACACGCTAGTTTAAGGAAGACATTTTGTGATCAATCTTACAGAGAAAAGACACACCCCAGTCCAACATCACAGTTGATAAAAGTGAGACTCCAAGTAAGATATGGTTTTGCCATGGTTTAGATGATGGGTAGATGATGGGTTGGTGTTAGTGTTGGTGTTAGTGTAGGGTTATAGGTTGGACTTGATGATCTCAGAGGTCCTTTCCAACCTTGTGATACTGTGATACTATGATATGATAGCCTCAGTCTCAAGCTGGATGAAGGCATTTGCAACTTCCCAGAGCACTGGCACTATGTAAGTAGTGCACTAAAATTAATCCATATGGAGGACCTCTACATCTCCAAGTTAACTAAACAAACAACACAAAAGTGCATTTGTACTTCATCTCCTTCATTTTCATTTGTCAGAGTCTAGGCAGCAGTGACTCTTTGATGTCCTTAAAGCCTGACACCAACTTACTATACTAACTTACTTATGTGCAGCCCCCTGTATATACAGTATGCTATCTCTCAAAAGCCAGCAAGCCACTCAAACTCCATTTGCCAGAAGTGGAGACAAAGCAGAAAAATGGATTATTTTGTGCCAATGAACGTGAAGTTAAACACAGCAGGCGATTATGAAGTCCACATGAAACCACCAACAAGGCAGCACACAAGTAACAGGCAATCTCAAATTCTAACCACCGGAGAAGCCAGAACAAGAGAGAAACTCGGTGAAGTTGCTGTAAATCTTTGGCAAGAAGCATTACAAACAGTAAGCAAAAAGAAGTGAATAAAATGAAGGTCAAAATTATCCTTGCAGTGTAGTCTGTTCCCAAAACAGCCAAATGTCAAAATGTTTCAAAAATGTAGTTCTATTTGATTGAAAAAATAATTTTATCATTCATGGTACTTGTTTCAGCATTTATCAGAGATCTATGGAAGGACTGAACATTTTGAGACAACACAACATTATACTAATAAATCACTAAATACATACGCAATAGAGAAAACCTCTGAAAGCCATCACTCTTCCCTTTTGTTATATCCTCATACTACATAGCATTTCATCTTATTAGATTTGTATCTAAAATGCTTATCAACCCAAACATTTGTCCATATTCTGTCTCAGTTTAAGGACATTTAAAAAAACATTTAATATTGTGCTAGATCTTTTGTACAGAAACAAAAATAAAAGGAAATCATCAAAAACTAAAGGTAGTTCAATTAATTTAGTGCTCTCCTCTAGGTTCAGAACAGTGCTCTCAGAACTGCAGGTAAAGAACACTTAAATGAAACACTACCCAGTCCTGTTGAAGCCCATAAATTCTGCACAAAGACCCTGGGGTTTCTTCCTGCAGATGCTTACATAAAAAAGTACTTCAGTATAGTTTACTTTATTAACTAACATTGAAAAAAATAATCTAAGTAAACATCTTAACTTCTAAAAAATTTATTTAAAGATAGAATTTATGTGCCCATGACTATTTTCACACATACGCCTTCAAGAAGGAAGCCACCAGAAAAAATAATTTCAAAACCATTCTGAATGAAGCAAGAACAATCAATTATAGTTCTCCGGCATTTTATCTGCATGGCAGTCATTTGACAACATGACTTTACTGGCTTCAATCAAGATGAAAGCCTTCAAGTACCCATACTTCACATCATTTGAAGATGACAGCAAACAGTTACTACCAACTACCTAAAGGCCTGTGTACAACCTGAACTAGAATCTACTGAAGTAAACAGATCAACTGAAATGCACTTGGGGATTGACCTAACCAGTTAGACAGTTCAGTTTCTAGACTTCTCTAAATTTAAAAGACTAAATAAACAGAAGAGGTGGGAGATCACTGTCCTATACTAGAATACTGAAAGCTTCCGTTTCCCTAATTTTCTTCCCACAAACCCAACAAAATGCAGGAGCAAGGCTACCTTTTCCTCTATCTTCTGATATAAATAAGTATTTTTTTTCAGATTTAGATTAAGAAAAACAACGTTCTGTGCACAAACACATTTCTTCTATTTTCAGCAGTAAATGCAAGCAATTCCACAGTTCAGGATTTAAGAGTCATACAGTAAACGTAACTCTTTTCTCCACATTAGTATCTTTGATTCTTAAATTAACACTTTTTCATTGTAAACAAACACAGATGAGTATTTAAAGCCCCTTCCAAACCACAAATTATTTAAAAATGCCATATTTTATTTTTTGCCATGAAATAAAAATAAAACCACTGTCTAACAAAGACTCAGTGAAAACAATTTCAGAACTCAACCATGTCAATCCCAACACATCTTTTTTGTTCAGGACGTTTTAACTCGCTAAAAAGCAAAACTGAGGTGGGAGGTCAGTGCACCCAGATCATTCATTACCTGATACAAGAAATATGTTTTCCAATTAATCATTAGTTACAAGTTATCAGTGACACAGAGTACTTCCAAGCAACAATTGCTGGAAATGAGCCAGCCTACAGTGCCAGAGGGAGCTTCCGTGGGAGTTGGTGCTATTATTTATATAATCTCAGGAGGAATTAATCTGTAGTTAGAAACAGCTAAGTATAAAGTTGTATTTAATTTATACACAGGATATATTTCAGAGGAAAGAAAGCAGAGATTTTGAAAGATAATCAGATTAAAAGATCTGGGGGAAAAAGCATTAAGTGAAAGAACTCGCTTGGAAAACGCTTTCTTTTGTGAATAAAGGAGAACATAATAAGAACACAGAGGTAAGCGACAGCTGTTATAAAGATGGTGCTGAAATCAGGTTCAAAACCAGAGGAGTTTTAGGGCAAAAAGCAACAAGAACGAGAAGTCCAGTGCAAGATTAGGTACTTGTGCCTGGTCTTAGATACTGAATCTATCAGACATGACTAGCAATACTGTTCTGCACATAACAATTCTAGAGCTAATCAAATACCGCATACAATAGCAAGTGATTTTGCTAGTAAGCATATAGAACAGTTAACTGGAGTGGCTGGTGCTACTGGATAGACAAACGGTGCTTGTAATAACCTGAAGAAAAGCTTATCTAATGCTGCAGTACATTCATTCACCAGATTGCTGCTCCTTCTAGACTTCATCTGAGAAAAACCAGAAAACTACATCTTCATCTCACGTTAAATCTGTGAAGTTATGCGAGAAGATGGCTTCCTCCAGCTATTTAATATTGATCTTTCTGTGCTGATGATTGTCAGGTGCTTCATCTTGCAGCCCATTTCACACATACACATTCTTCTGAGCAGTCCTGTGCACCAACTGCTCGTGAGCGCTTAGCTGACTGCACCCTACAACTCAATTTCACCCATGAGGAGCCCAGCATACTGGCTCAAGGCTGTGCCAGAGCAAACTGAAGTACCCAAAAGGAAGGGTCTACCAAAGCCACTCAAAACAATCCTGATTCCAACACAAAGTGAACATATCCTTATGGCAGCTTGTAACCAGGTTGACAGACGTTGCTCTGAAAATCTGATCAGTAAAATTGCACATAAAGATGGTCTGAAGAGATATGAAATCCTGATTTATGATCAAATCCTGAAGCTCTTCAACAACATTTACCTAAGACAAGCCGTACAGACCTCAGTGTTTTGTCTACAAGAATTAAGTAACCATGAAATCATGATAAATGTGCTGTTTCAGAGGCTACACCTACAATTCAGCTTGAACACTGCACGGCGCTTTGCCAGCAAAAGCAATAGACTTACCTGGTCAGTGCCCAAGTTCAGGGCAGTGCTTAACTAGATTTTTTTAAAGACAAGGCCTTTGAAAATATTATTCTGAAAAAAAATTGTGGACACATCATAGTTATGTCCAGTGAAGACCTTGCATCAAGTCATAGGACAGGCTAACAGGACTATCAGCTGGTAGCTTTCTCTTCTCAGTACCTCAGGGCCATACTCAGGAGCAAGCATTTTAAGTAGGTAGATGGGGAAGAATTAAATGAGCCATAGTTCAACTACGTACATAGTACAGCTGGTATTCTAAAAAAACTGAGATATGATGTATTACACAAAACATGATATAGGCTAAATCACCAAAAGCAAGGAAATTATTCCCATATAGCTTTCAAAGTAGAGGAAAAGCCACAATTAAATATATTTTGGAAAAGCAAATAAAAATTCAGACCCTAAACTGACATATTTCTGCTACTACCCCACTAGGATAATTTTTAAGTCACCTGACCAGCTTTTTCTGCTCCACTAGCAGAAACTCAACACAGAAACAAACTACAGTATATTTCATTTGTTTAGGAAGAAACATAACAAGGTAACTGCTTAGCCACTTATGTATACAGCTACAAGAAGGCACCGTCCTGTGCAGTTTATTAGGCACTGAACAAGCTGTCCAGGGAGGTGGCTGACTCACCATCCCTGGAGGTATTTAAAAGATGGATAGATGAAGTGCTCAGGGATATGATTTAGTAGTGGACAGGTATGGTTTGACTCCATCTCAAAGGTCTTTTCCAACCAAGTGATACTATGATTCTACTGTTGCTTAAAGCAAACAGTAGATGTTTGAAAAACTGAGGATTTATGCAGCCCATAGAAAGGACTACAGGGTAGCCTTTTCTTGGTCACCTGGATCTATGAAAGCAGATTAGATTATAAAGATACTTCTGTTTTACCATAATTCAGGCAGACAGTACTTCCTCCCCATATAAAGAAAAAAACCTCCTAATTTTCTCCAAGAATGAAGATTTATTTTTCAGAATTCAGAGTACCTGTGTCTGCAGAGAAACAAGCTGCCTCTCTGCAGAGAAAGTCAAGTGTATACAAAGAATAAAAGAACTTTAAATCATTTACTGCAATAGGCTGGCAAAAATGCTGTAAATACAATCTGAAACAGTATACACAGCTTGGTGTATGGAATGAATGGCAGTCACCTTGCAAGGGAAAAATCCATCCCTCCAAGACCTAATGGGTTTTCGGTTTTCCACTGACTTCTTCCCTTATCTACCCTGACAAATACTTCCTGTCTTCAAATCTCAAAAGCTAACAGTATTTACCCACACCACTACTGCAGATTAAGCACATGCCATTTACTACAGCTCAGATAATGCAAAGTAAACATGTAAATTAACTTGCTTGCCTGTGTCCTGTCATTGTTAATGGAGTCATCCAGAAATACTGAACTCACATGTATGTTTTAAAATTGCCTTTTCACAACCACGTTAAAGAAACAGAAAAAAAAAAAAGAAAAGCAGAACAACTTTGTCTGGTCTCAGGTCACTGATTTCTTGATTAAATTCAAGTAGGGACATGCTTTTGTTTCCAGATTTCATCAGTGCTTCAGACATTTGCCACTGGAGCCAGAGATGCAGTATTTGTATGGTTTACCAGCTGTAATAGAGACTTCTAAAATTTGCTTTCTAATCACATAAGAATCAGTGTGAAAATCATGCTGACAGCTGAATTATCACAAATCCAGCTGTGACAGAACAATTTAGATCCTTAAAATCTCTGATTAAACTTCAGTTTCCCTCATGAAAATATGATGCAATGTAACTACTCCCATCTAATCAGAGGTAAGAAAATATAGTCTTCAGTTGAAAAAATAAAAATCCATCACAAAACCAAAACCACAAGCATACCATGAGAACCTTACAAAAAAAAGGGTTATTGGAGAATACAGTTTTTTCACTCTACATCCCTGTATTTCACTGTCACTGTTACAAAAATAATTACTGAGTAATGATGAAAGATCAGAATAGTCTTGCTCATTAAGCAGAAAAGACTGCCAACTCACCTCCTTTAGAGTTGGTTAATGCAATTCTTTTCTTACTTAAAGCAGGGGTAAGCTACTACATACTGACAATAAAGCTTTTCACCCCAGTAATTCAGGGTTACTGTTCTTCTAATTTCTTGTTTTAATTAACAAGCAATATTTGAACGTATTTTAAGCGTCAAGTGAAACACCAACATTACATGACTATTTTGAAGGAGAGTCTAGGTCTTGACAAAAAGTCTGAAAAATGTCAACCACCCTGAAATTTGTTTTTCAAAAGAGCACAAAAATCTATTTTAAATGTGTTAATAAACTTGATTCAAACAATTTGAAAGTACATCAATGTAATGAAAAGCTAAAATTAAAGTGTTTTTTTGTATTAAGATCTACATTACTGCATAACACCAAGAATGTACAGAAAGGATGTATAAATGTACCTACATAAACATACAACCCGTCTCAAACTGTATACTCCCAAAGCCTTCAGGTTATACAAAAAACAGCTCAAGGAATGAATGAACTGTAAGAGGGAAAAACACTGATGGAAAACTCAAGTCTCATTTACCTACCTGTCCTTGCTGCAATGAGATGCGTTGCTTTGTCAGGATCATCAGCACTCAGTACTAGATTCTTCACAATTTTAGCTCCAAGTGCTGTTGCATGATAATGTTCCCGTGTTTTCTCAATAGGAAAGTTTGTTGGGTAGAGCCCGCTAAATATTATAGTTACATCTGCCAACACTTTACTTTTCAGTTCTGGTACTATTTTTCTGATGTCTGGAATTTCTTCAGTCTCTTTTTTCAGGTACTTATCATACTTTGTGTAATAATCAGTGTGAACCCGCACAAGGATCTCTTCGAGGTATATTAAATGGTCGTCATCATCGGTATCATCCTCCTCCTCTTCTTCCTCCATACTTTGGTCTAAGGACTCACCCATTGTAATTCCAGACTGTTCACTATTCTGAGACTCTGTTTCAGCTTCTTTTTTGTCTGCACATCCATTTCCTGAATCACAAAGGCTTTCCTGTTCACTTTCTTCTTGTCCTTCAAGTTCAGTTTTGTCATGAGTATTTTCACTAGGTAGAGATTGCGTGTCCTCAGAATGGTTCACCAGACCATCTGTTTTGTCACTAACATCCGTGCAACTCCCTTTCTGCAAACTGTCATCTTGCAGAGGTTGTTCGGATTTCTTCCAGTTTCTCTTTTCCTCGTTCTCACTATCAGATACAGAAATTGATGACTTTCTGGTATCCAAACCATTGTCACTTTCACTGTCACTAGACAGTTCAAAGTCCAATTCATTTGTTGCCTTGTCTTGGGTTTGCTGCCTCTCTATCACTGTTCTATCAATTTGTTCTGAAAACATATGAGATTCCTTTGTATTTGTCAAATCATTAGTGACCTCACTGTCCTTTTTTTGTTCAGTGCTATCATTTAAGGAGTCCTGGGCATTAACTTTACCTTGAGAGTTCATATTCCAGTCAGATATTTCACTGCTTACAGAAGTACTTCCATTTGCAGTGCAAATGTCCTTTGTTGCTTTTCTGAGACCACTGGTTTGTTCTTCTACACATGTAACACTCTTTATTTCTTCAGTATCTTTTGCTGATGGCACTGCTAAATCCAGTGCGTCTGGTTTTGTAGAGTGGTTTACTAAGACAAAGGAAAGGAAGAAATAAAACATATACATATTTTCTCAGCTTTTTTTTAAAGCTCAATCAATATTCTTTTTTCCTTGAAAACAGATTTTACACATGCAATTATACTTCACTATGTTTAACTTTGTAAAGCCTAAGTGCCACTTTGAAGACACCTGAGGTGTTAACGATTGCTATAAATGAACTGGCAAATCTAACAAACTTCACTTTTGTAAAGGAGCTGTGTAAGCACCTTTTTTTTTTTTAAAGTCACACAGGTCATAAGTAATTATTTTTTAACTATGCAAACATTAAAGGATTTGCCTTGTAGCATGAGTTTTACCATTCCATCTCAGGGCACTGAAACTCATGCAGAGAGAAAAAAAACCCAAAACGTGACGATTCACTTCAGGAAGTCCCAATCCAGAACTACATTTACAAGAACTTCCTTTATAAACTTCCAAGGCTTTTATAGTTCTCATTTTTCATAAAACAAATAACTGTATTTTAATAGTTGAAAAGACATACATGTTTTAGCAATACAAAGTTTCTCCTCAATGTTCATTTGAGACTGCTGGAATACAAGTAAAGGGTAATCAACTTAGAGGCAAAAAGACAACTATAGGATTTGTCTTCAGACAAATTAAGGAAACAGTTAAAGAAACAGAAACAATTAAAGAAACACTAAATATCCAGAAAATTTGCACACAGACATTCATCAGGAACACTAGATGAAGTCACTTTGTCTCCTGTGTGCATGTCCCTGCCCTGCAGTCAAGCATAGATATCCCGTGTCATAGTGCCCTGATTCAGTTTAAGAACACTATTATTCTTTCAAAATTGTACATCTCCAGTTCAATGAGGGGAAAGAGTCATGTCACATATACTAACATGCCTCCTTTGGTTAAACTGGAAAAAAACTGCAATTCTTGGTCATTGTCTTTCAAACACATTTTTGCATCCAAATTAATAACAACATGGTGATGTATCCCTTCTAAATCCACTATTTGTATTACACTGCCTCGACTAGCCCGTGGCTTAGATGGGAGCACTCTGTGCTGGGTTAGGAATTGGCTGGATGGCCGAGCCCAGAGAGTGGTGGTGAATGGTGTCTCATCCAGTTGGCGGCCGGTCACCAGTGGTGTTCCCCAGGAATCGGTGTTGGGTCCCGTCCTGTTTAATTAATCTTTATTGATGATCTGGATGAGGGGATTGAGTCCATCATCAGCAAGTTTGCAGATGATACCAAGCTGGGAGGAAGGGCTGATCTGTTAGAGGGTAGGATGGCCCTACAGAGGGACCTGGACAGATTGGAGAGATGGGCTGATTCTAATGGGATGATGTTTAATAAGTCCAAATGTCGGGTACTTCATTTTGGACACAATAATCCCATGCAGAGCTATAGACTGGGGACAGAGTGGCTGGAGAGTAGTCAGGCAGAAAGGGACCTGGGAGTGCTGGTGGACAGGAAGCTCAACATGAGCCAGCAGTGTGCTCAGGTGGCCAAGAAGGCCAATGGCATTCTGGCCTGCATCAAGAATAGTGTAGTGAGCTGGACCAGAGACGTTACTGTCCCCCTGTACTCGGCCCTGGTCAGGCCTCATCTTGAATATTGTGTCCAGTTCTGGGCCCCCGAGTTTGGGAAAGATGTTAGGATACTGGAATGTGTTCAGAGGAGGGCAATGAAGATGGTGAAGGGGTTGGAGCACAAGCCCTACGAGGAGCAACTGAGGGAGTTGGGGCTGTTTAGTCTGGAGAAGAGGAGGCTCAGGGGAGACCTCATTGCTCTCTACAACTACCTAAAAGGAGGTTGTAGTCAGGCAGGGGTTGGTCTCTTCTCTCAGGTGACCAGTGACAGAACTAGAGGGCATGGACTTAAGCTTCATCAGGGAAAGTTTAGGCTTGATGTGAGGAAAAAGTTCTTCACTGAAAGGGTGATTGGCCATTGGAATGGGCTGCCCAGGGAGGTGGTGGAGTCGCTGATCCTGGAGGTGTTTAAGGGGAGACTGGATGAGGCACTGAGTGCCATGGTTTAGATGATGGGTTGGTGTTAGTGTTGACGTTAGTGTTGGGTTATAGGTTGGACTTGATGATCTCAGAGGTCCTTTCCAACCCTGTGATACTGTGATACTGTGATAAGGTTCTTGTGTCAAATGCTGGGACATCACATTCAGTAGATGCTGAAAATGTCACAGTAACTTTATTAGCATGATTTATGCAGGGAGGTAAGCAAAGATCAAAACATTTGTTTTCAGTAGTATATTGAGACTAGAGCTTATTAACTATTGGTCCGAAGTGGGGCAGAGAAGGGGACCTAAAAGGAGAAAGAAGAGGAGAAACTCTCTTCCTCCAGATGCTCCTGAAAATTTGGCGTATTGCCAAATCATCTCTCCAGCCATAACAGCCAAAACACTATTACCAGTACTCCACTTTTGCTGTGGTCGCCCACTGGAAGGAAAGTTATCTACAAGAACAGTCCAGTTTTACTAAGCTACTTGCATTTGTGCTGCAGGAGCTCTCTGTCTACTACAATAATATAGGATTGCTTATCTGAGTGCAACAATACTAATAAGACAACCAATGACTTATGTAAGTCACAAAAGTGGACAAAAGCGAAAAGTGGTCAAGTTATATAGTTTTTAAACAACTCTACAATTACCTTTCTTCTTCATTTGAATTTCTCTTGAACCAGGAGGTGCATTAATATCTCCTATCCCCTGAAAGTATACATATTTCTTCACAGTTATCAAATTGGGTGCAAACTTCCAAACATCCTCTCTATCATCAATGATGCAAACCATGGAATCCCCACATGGGAAGAGATTTCTAAGAGACAAAAGAGTTGATAAAATGAATCCAGTTTTAGAATCCAATACTATCAATGCAAGTAGTTTCTGTTGATGTTCTGGTTTATTACGAGCATGTCTGCAGGACATGCTTATATGTGAACTTACAAAAAAAAATAAGCAATATTAAAGTTACAGAATTCAAAATACAATATTCAAATTAAAGTTAATAAAACAGGAAACAGCTATTTCTAATTCTCTATCTCAAAGGCTAGAAGCAAAACCAAACAAGACTTTGCAAGAACAAAGCATTAAAACATTTTGGTCTAGTTTTCACAGTTTATGTTGACGAACAGCAAAAAGCCAGCCACTGACAATATACTACCCACATGTAACTAGAAAAAAGACACAAGAACAATTTTTAAAGAGTAGGCTCATTCAAGCTAAGACAAAGGAAGCAAAAAGTACTAATATCACCTACGCAGAGGTGGTAGAGTACTCTAAGATATATACATGCATATGAAAACAGCAAAAAAAAAGCTTCTTTGCTATTGTCAGATGGGGAGGGGGCAGTCATTTTTAGTATTTTACAAAGCTAGATTAAGTATATCTGCCTTTTGGAAAACACTCGACTTTATACCCTGAAAAATATCAGAACCTGAACTTGGACTAGAATATGAATTCAAGGCTCTAGATGACCTATTACAATTTCAACAACACTGCAGAACTGAAAGCCAGAATACTAGATATTAAAATATAAATTAGCTTCAAAATTGACAATTATGGTTTAATAAATAAAACACAACATATACGATCACAAGTCAAAATGGAAATATGGTGAAGTTATTACAAGAATAAAAAGTGAAAACACAATGAACATTAAAAATGTGAAGCAACGACTAGTACTATGGAACACATTAAGTAGATGAAATGTTGCAATACGTAACATCTCAGTTTTACTGATACAGTGTTGATATTTAAGAGGCTGGTAAGGAAAGACTATAAAAGTGCTAATATTTAGCATATTCTGCCTCTTTGTTGTCCTGTTTTGTTTAATGTACAAGACCTTTATACATACCTAAGATTCCCAGTTTTAGAAAATGGATCAATACATTCATCTCTTGACAATATCCGATGGGAAAAAAGCTTCTTTTCAGGGTCCAAAAATCCTTTTGAAAGAAGAAATCAAAATGTTAAAGATTTTTGTTCCTTGTTTATCTTCTATATAATTCAACTATTGTAACACATGCAATAGCAGTTTAACTAACAGCCAATTTTAAGGTAAGAGATATCATATGAGGAAAAGAGTAAGTATTCCCAACTAATGCAGTGGGATCAATTTTAAAAAGTATTTTAAAAATTCTTTCAACATAGGAACAAAATTGAAATTAAAGTAAATAGGTGTGTGACAGCCAAACAGATTAGGCTGAAAGAGATACAGATGATAGATGCACACTTACGTTTATCTCTTTACAGGTGGTTCTTTAAAGCTAAACGCTCTCTTTAGATCATTATACCTAGGCACTGCAAAGAAGTCTCACAAGAGTTGGCAATGCGTTGCAAGACTTAAGCACAAAAGGCAGGCTAAGGGACAATTTCAGCCAAAGCTCTTGCATTTGTAGGTTTTAAGTTGTACCTCTAAACTTACTTTAATGTTTACATATAGTGAATATAACCTGGGATTCCTAGAAATATTTAGGCTCAGTTGCATTAAGTTTTCTGACTGCACTCAAAAAAAAAAAAAGAAAACCAAAACATGAGAAGCTGTGCTAGCTAATCTTAAAGCAAGACATGTCATTATTTAAGAAAATGGCAACTTGGGTGTACAGGCACATGCACATGCTCCAGAACCTGGTGTCCAATAGAAACAAACTGGCATTTGCATGCTAATCTGAATTTTTCATTTTATTTAATTTGCATTGAAGTTAGCATCAATTTTAATTAGGCAGTCAATAGTTATGCAGGAACCACTTTTTGAAGTTTGACTTTATTTTAAATGCTGGCCATCTTATAGCCAGAACCAGGCTTCAAAATGACCTCAGACTCTAAGGACCAAATTTAATTTTCTTTTGAATGGAATACAAGTTCAGCTCCTTTCAGGAAGTCTGGCTCTTAGGAGAAGGTTAAGTTGAGTTTTCAAAAACAGATGGTACAAACTAAAAAAACAGTTACAACTTCTGAAAAGTTGATTCTGTATGTATTTAATATTAATGTGTAATTGGAACAACTTAAAACCCATAAAAGCAAGGAAATTCAGAGTTAAGGACAGAAGTTCAACCTTAACTCACCCGACTATGCTTAAGAATTCCTGCAAACCCGTGGAATCATCCCCTGTAGTGAGACCCATGCAGTACCTAGACATAATGAATTGAGAGAATTAGCTACAAAGATTTATTGCCATACACAGATGTTGTGACAAACTACATAAGCTGTCATACAAGTTATTGTTTTCCCCAAGCAAATTCTATTCTACTAATCATCTAAATATACAAGGATTCTCTACACTAAATTGGACAGGAGTGCACTGATTAAATGGCAAAACCACAATGAGGCATTCAGTTAGTGTCATCTAGCTTAAACTGTAAGAAAAGGGAAGCTGAATTAAGAAAGCTGAAAGCCCAACACAAACTCTGGCTGCTGGGGATTAGAGATGAGGCAGTGTTACGGAGCTTTTCAATAATGCTTTGGTAAAGACTTTTAATCCTTTCCCCCTCCTGATAACTGACTAAAAATACATAGAGGATAGAGCTCACCAGAGGTGCACCTCCAAAGATAAAAGTCCATCTTAACAGAGCTGGGGTTGGCAAAGCTAAGCAACTTGAGTAACAATATGGAAAACAGTACTGGTATTTTAAAGAAATTCTCTACATGTCTTAAAATGTTCCGTATTTTTTGAATGTTGCCTAGCCAGCTGAATAAATGTAACAGACAATCCTGATGTTTTCACATTTCAGGGAAATGTTATCTGCCATTTTACACATAATTTGTTTTCTTCAATAGTATGTTAATATCATTCTCAAATCTGTGAAAATGCTATATTGGCCATTTAGCAATTCTACTCCACACAAGAGCAAAAAAGATGCCTAGTGGCTAGATCACATACTGTTAATTAAAACATTAACATTTAATTGGTTTATGATTGCAGATAAAACATAAGTCTGAATAGAAAACCTTTACATTAAAAGTAGATGCAGATACACCCTCCAAGATAAAACTAAGTAAAGACTAAGATTTCACTTCTTTATTAAAATCTATACTGCTTCAGTAACAAGAAAAAAATAAACAACAGGGAAGCCCTCACAAAAAATTCTACCTTCAAAATGAAATTCTTTTCACAACATACATATTGAAAGATTTAAAATTTTATGATAGGTTTCAAATGGATGATAACATCCAAAGCATTGGTGACTTCTTCTTTAAGAAAAGTCAATACAGACCACCAAAAAGCAGTTTATATGATGTCACTTTTCAATGGGAGTATTCTGTTGCAAGCTTCTATGACTTCAGAGCAATGTAAAGGTCTAGATATAAACTCATCAAGTATACAGGGACAATAAAAGTGTTCCTGAAATGTACTCCTAATTTTGCTTCATTTATTTATTCCTGTCCATTTGCCAGCACACCCTGAGAGTGATTAAAGTCACAGTTTGCTGCCTTGATGATTAATTTTTTAAAAGATTTTAATTGGAGAAATATCAGTTTGTGCAAGTTATTGCAGCAGAAGGATAAATATTGATGATTTTCTCACTTTGTAACAATTATAAAAAAAATTTAAGCCTTTGGTAGAAGTCAAAATGATTGAAGACAAAGATTTGCTGTTTCAAACCAAAACTAAGTTTCCATTTATTCTTATAAATTAGACAACGTGCTAAGTATGCCTCCAGGTAGTTTCTTGAACAAACTGAACACACCATCATTATTCTTTGATTGCCAAATTACAAGGGACTTGTAGACTTACTCAGAGACTGTTCTCTTCCTGGAGCTTGTTTTCCAGTATCTCAGACTGAGTCTTTGCACATACAGTCTTATCAGGCTGTGTTACCTGATTTTACATAGACTTTCTTAGAAAAGCAAAGTTGCAAATAAGACTACTAAAGTTAAATTAAAAACCATCACAAGATGCAATGTTCAAAGTAACTAACCCATATTGAGGAAGTCTCAAAACTTCAGAGACAAAATTAATTAAATAGCAATTCCTAGTAGAAGCAATATAACAGCAGGATACAACAGAATTTTAAGAAATCCTTTTAAAATGGAAATCTAAAATTCAGTTTCTGAAGAATCAGGTCACTTCCACTTCTACTTCAGGTCTTACTTTAGAACCCAAGAAGAGCTGTTGAATCAAGTTTTCAATAGCACTGGAGACCTTCAGACACCGGTGATGATATATACACACATTCTGTCAAATATTTATAGAAATACATACCGTGTATATATATACATATATACACTTGCTGTAACAAACCAAACAGATGAATGCCCTCAGCTTAGGCCTACTTTCTAAGTTTCAATATATATCTTAAGAGTGATTTCATATTGCTTTATTATTATCGTCTAGTGGCTTCCAAACTCAAAATCTAGTAGCATTGACTTTTACAACCAGCATTTAATCTGGCTTTGTTGTTAAATACAACAAACTTCTCTTATGCAGAGTAAAAAAAAATTAAGTAACTAACAACTGCTCAAAATAACTATGTAGAAGAAAATTTTACGGAATGCTCTAGATTATAAAATCTCCAAACTCATCTTCATAAGCACATCACAAGGCACCACTTCCTAATGTGTCAAACTAAGAAATGGTTTAGGATAAGTGACTTCAGCACACATAAATGGTGTCTACAAATATCAGCTAAGCCCACTTAATATCTGAAAGTACTGATATACTGTTATCTGTTTGTAAAACGTGGAAAAAGCCTTCCAGGACATAGAGAGAGCAGCCTGGAGTTCAGATTTTACACGGAAATATAGGATGTAGACGGAGAACCAAAGAAAACAACCTTTTTCTTACAAAAAAGATTCCCAGAATTTTATTACAAGTCCTTCCTTTATGTAACATCAGGATAACAGTAAAATATCAAACTGACAACGTTCTGTGAGAAATCATTTAACCAATACTGCCACCAAGTGTTCTCTGTATGTATTAGCTCTATATCTCTCTGTTACTACATCTTGGTTACACTGGTGAGTATGCGGACCAAAGGCTAATACCAACTGTTTGTCCATACCAGCATATTGCAGCTGAAACTATCATCACTGTACAAGTAACCCACTTGTAGTCTGAATGCTTTTGATGAGGTTAGGCAGCTTCAGGCAAAAATTCAGACATCTGGGGATATCAGGAAGCAGCAATACCCTAATCTGCTCACTTGGTGGGTTTTCCCCCTACAGAACAGATCAAGCAGTGTCATGCCCACAAGGAGGCCTCTCACATAAGTATGTCTGTGAGAGTATGGGGACTGTAGGGTAAGCAAAATTTTAGCTCAGCAATTAAAATGAGCAAACATAGGACCAAATCACATGCTTGGCTCTGAAGCTTATTTACCATATGTCTTCTGACCTTATTTGGAATACACCTTCCAACCCTAGGCTACATGCAGATTTTGACATATAGATCCAAGTGAGGAAGATTGCCTATCCACTTTCTTACTACCAAGGATTTAGACCTAGCGTGTAAGTAAACCACTTCCCTTTTGCTACACAAGAAAATCATACTCTAAGAAGGACAGCAGAGTACAAAAGTCTTACTGTATTAGCAGTACACAATCAGTGAGACTGATAAAGCTTTAGGAAGATTTTTCAAACAACTCAGCCAATAAATAGTGTAATGTAGCAATGTTCACTTGGATGGTCAGGATAGGACATGCCTCTCCCGAATTTGCTTTCAAGGAGAAATGTTCTTTAAAGGAGAATAGTTGGAGACTACAAATAGGTATCAGTTTCTGATTCCAGAAGTCTCTTATATCTGTCTTCAGAAGCATCTTCTGCAGCTTATTTAACGTGCATAAAGAACTGTCTAATTACACAATTCTTTTCTAAACTGTTCTAACTATTTTGGAATCTTCCTTTCTTGCCAAGAAGTGGGATCACTGAAAGTGTTGCTCAAGGCACTTGTGGCAACGTAACAGAAAAAGCAGACAATGAAAGACAATCTAAAAAATAGCTAGGAGACATGGAAGAGCAGCAAGGACAGTTTGACATGCAAAATCATAAAGCTAAACCACCGCTAAATATATAATCTTAGTCCTACAGACTTAAAGGAAAGCTGGAGGTGAAAATGTTATTCTGTCAAGGAAGAATTCAAGATGGGGTGAAAGTCAATGTTACAGTTTAAACACATGGTCACACTCCTACCGTGAATTTGACCCATATGCTTGCGTAACAGGGTAGGTTTCTTATGTGCTTGTTGGAAAAAATCCATTTAATTCAATGGCCCATGTTGTAGACTACTACTGCTATTATTTAAATGCAAGTTTTCAGGTACTAGGACAAAATATTTCTAAGCTTTTGAGAAGAATATGTGAAAACACTCCTACATCTGTTCTCTTCTTCAAATAAGGGCATCTTACAGCTCAGTATAAGTTCATTTATAGTAGCCAAATTTTCTCTGGTGAAAGGAAACAGCACAGGAGGAGATAATTTAATGTCCTTCATTTTTATGGAACTATTGCTTAACATTTCTACATGAAGTGATGCTGCAGATTATTTTCAGAGTCCATCAGCATAATTTCTTACTTAATTCACTAGGAAGGCACTAGCTGTCATCTAGTCACAATCTGTTTCTCTAATCATCACAAAAGCATACAAGCATGTCTGATGGGAAAAAAGGGACTATTTAAGAAGTGTTTTTGCACAAAACAAAGAAAGCACTTGAAAACAACCACAAAAGAAAAGTAGTTAGGAGTATGAAGATTGATTACATAAGTATGTTAAACATAATCTACAACTCACCTGCAATTGTATGTGCATACAGTCTGCTGCCAAAAGTAAAAACGTGTAATTCATACAGCTTGGCAATTTTTTCCAGGAATTCCTTACAATGAGGACGCAAACGGGTATGCAACATTGGCTCACCTCGACCTAACTGGAAATGAAATATTCCCTAAAAGAAAAAGCATGTTTTGTATTACCAAAATATCAAACAAAAATGCCAGCATTCCAGAAGTGCTCTCTTCCATCCCTTCCACTACTTTCAGTCAGTCTGACCCGGCTAAAACAAGCTTCAGCCACAAAGATGATGTTGATGAATAAAATTTTTTTTTATCTCTGTCAGGCAGTCCAACTTTAAGTTTTTTACAAGGCACTGCTGAGAAGTTTATTATCAGGGTATCTTTTATCCAAATCTTTACTTATGGTAAGCCAATATGAAAAAAGCAAGTTCATAAGTTTCCCAGAAAGTTCAGGATCTCACGCCAATCAGTACTACTAAGTGAACATCACTCAGATCAGTTCCAGTACATACTGAGCTCAGAGAAAGACTTTGCTGGGTGAAAAAAATATGTCTACAGAAAAATATCATCAAATAGCAAACCAAAAAGCTTATCTATAAATATCCCAGTTAAAAAAAAAACAAGATTTTTAAAGAATGTTTTCCTTCAAATCATGCACTTATACAGATGAAAACATAATCTTTCAAATACACAAGGATTTTAAAACTTTAACCAGAATAGTCCCTTTCCTCTTAATTGCAAAGTATATTTACAGCTTGTTTTTTTGCCAGCAGATGTGAACACACGGCTGAACCTACTGGACATGAGAATGGCAAGAGGGAAGAGGAACCAAGCCACTGTAGTTTGCACAATAGTGGAGTTTGACTTTGTATCCTCCTGTACTAGACACTGTAGACACATTCCAACATGCTTCTTGTTTAAAAGTTTCCAGATTGGAATATTACAAGCAGTAATACCTATCAGTTCAACAAGTGTTTCATGAAGAAATTAGGGAGCAAGACCCAAACTCCCCTGCAAAAACAAAACTGAAAGATAAAAGTATTAGACATTAATGGAATGACAGACATGGTAGCACACAGGACTTTCAACAGCAATTCACTACATCTGCCTCAGACTTGGAGTGGAAAAAAAGTCTTATTATTCTTATTAATTAATTCTCTTATTATTCTTGCTTAAAGGAACTAGAATGGAAAAGTGCAGAAAATTATCAATGAAAAAGAGAAAATCATCAATTTAAGGGTAGAGCAAAAAAATATATTTCAGAAGACTTGCTTCTCACTTTCTGTTAACATTCATCCACAGTTTCACCTAACCACAGAATGTTTTCTTAAAGAACCATCATTTAAATGTTGTTAGAAATATTCCTGTTGTTGCTGCACCTTGAAAGTTGGCACCAAATTCTTACCTTATTAGACATTTGTTGGCAATGCTGTTCTGTAGTATGGATCAATGTCTGGTCCAAATCTACCATGAGCACCAGTTTTCGATTTCGATGTAGTCGCTGTTGATCTTCTCTTCCCAGCTGCTCAGCTTGCTGCAAGAAAATATTTAGAATTAAGCTTAGCTTAGAAGAAATAAATTAGGCTAACTACCTTTTATGTATTGTAGACTTGAGAAGAAGTACTGCTACAAGCTAACTGCGTAAGAAATGATGTTTCAACGTAATTGCAGTGATGGCAGCTTTGTCAGCAATTTTTCTACAGAAAAAATATCCTCAAAGATTTCTCACAGATTTGTGACATTAGCAACTCTTAAAATTGATAAAAATCAACACAAGTTCCAAATTTAATATATAGCCACAAAATTAATTTAAGGCCAAGAGTTCTGAGAGGAAATAGCAGTATCTTTGGGTACACAAATGACCATCAGTGGGTCTAAAATTCTGGCTGCTAGGTTCAGCAATTTTGTATCAATTAGGTACCATACTGCTAACAACATTGAAGCTGTTAATGACAGAAATTATTATAACTGTCAACCTGAGCTTAAAGAATAAATGCCTTCAGACATAAATAGTTAAGACTATGTAGTTCTGCGTGGGTACTGATATCAAAGACCTTATACTCCAGCAAATCTGAGTTTTGCTCCTCTTGTGTACATTGTGTACATTGTGTATATTCTTGACCTGCTGTTTACGAACAAAGAAGGGCTGGTGGGTGATGTTACTGTCAGAGGCTGTCTGGGGTGTAGTGATCATGAGATAATTGAGTTCTCTCTAAACAATGCAACAAGAAAAGCCAGGAACAGAACATCGATGCAGATGTCCAGAACATGGACTTTCGGCGGGCAGATTTTGGATTATTTAAGGAACTGGTCAGGAAAGTGCCCTGGGAAATAGCTCTTAGTGGCAAGGAGGTCCAGGAAGGCTGGATGCACTTCAAGAAAGAAATCTTGAAGGCGCAGGAGCGGGCTGTCCCCATGTGTTGTAAGAAGAGTAGTAGGGGCAGGCGGCCGGCCTGGATGAGTAAGGAGCTTCTGAAGGAACTAAGTAAGAAAAAGAGGATGTATCATCGCTGGAAAGAAGGGGATGTAAGCCACGTCGTGTTCAAAGATGTTGTTAAGTTGTGTAGGAGGAAAATCAGGGAAGCAAAAGCCCAGCTGGAGCTCAAATTGGCCACTTCCGTCAAGGATAATAAGAGTTTTTATAAATATATCAATAGTAGGAAGAAGAACGGCAGCGATCTCCACTCCTTGTTGGATGTGGAGGGAAATATAGTAACCAGAGATGCAGAGAAGGCTGAGGTACTTAATGCCTTCTTTGCCTCAGTTTTTAACAGCGAGGATGTCAGCTCGCGTGACAGTTGGCCCTCTGAAGTGGTTGATGGAGGCAGGGTGAAATATGGCCCTCCTGCAACCCATGAGGAGGAAGTTAGAGACCTGCTGAGCCGCTTGGACCCTCATGAGTCTATGGGGCCGGATGGGATCCATCCTAGGGTGCTCAGCGAGCTGGCGGGTGAGCTTGCTAAGCCGCTCTCCATCATCTTTCAGCAGTCCTGGCTCACTGGAGAGGTCCCAGAAGACTGGAAGTTGGCCAATGTGACGCCCATCCACAAGAAGGGCCGTAAGGATGATCCAGGTAATTACAGACCTGTCAGCCTGACCTCGGTCCCAGGTAAAATCATGGAGAAGATAATCCTGGGTGAAATCATGCGGCACTTGCAGAGCGATCAAGAGATCAGGCCCAGCCAGCATGGGTTTAGGAGGGGTAGGTCCTGCCTGACCAACCTGATCTCCTTTTATGACCATGTGACTCGCCTGGTGGATGAGAGGAAGGCTGTGGATGTGGTATACCTGGACTTCAGCAAGGCCTTTGACACTGTCTCCCACAGTAGACTCCTAGGGAAGCTGGCAGCCCGTGGCTTAGATGGGAACACTGTGCTGGGTTAGGAATTGGCTGGATGGCCGAGCCCAGAGAGTGGTGGTGAATGGTGTCTCATCCAGTTGGCGGCCGGTCACCAGTGGTGTCCCTCAGGGATTGGTATTGGGTCCCGTCCTGTTTAATATCTTTATTGACGATTTGGATGAGGGGATTGAGTCCATCATCAGCAAGTTTGCAGATGATATCAAGCTGGGAGGAAGGGTTGATCTGTTAGAGGGTAGGATGGCCCTACAGAGGGACCTGGACAGACTGGAGAGCTGGGCTGATTCTAATGGGATGATGTTTAATAAGTCCAAATGTCGGGTACTTCGTTTTGGACACAACAATCCCATGCAGAGCTATAGACTGGGGACAGAGTGGCTGGAGAGTAGTCAGGCAGAAAAGGACCTGGGAGTGCTGGTTGACAGGAAGCTCAACATGAGCCAGCAGTGTGCCCAGGTGGCCAAGAAGGCCAATGGCATTCTGGCCTGCATCAAGAATAGTGTAGTGAGCAGGACCAGAGACATTACTGTCCCCCTGTACTCGGCCCTGGTCAGGCCTCATCTTGAATATTGTGTCCAGTTCTGGGCCCCCGAGTTTGGGAAAGATGTTAGGATACTGGAATGTGTTCAGAGGAGGGCAACGAAGATGGTGAGGGGGCTGGAGCACAAGCCCTATGAGGAGCGATTGAGGGAGTTGGGGCTGTTTAGCCTGGAGAAGAGGAGGCTCAGGGGAGACCTCATTGCTCTCTACAACTACCTAAAAGGAGGTTGTAGTCAGGCAGGGATTGGTCTCTTCTCTCAGGTGACCAGTGGCAGAACTAGAGGGCATGGACTTAAGCTTCGTCAGGGAAAGTTTAGGCTTGATGTGAGGAAAAAGTTCTTCACTGAAAGGGTGATTGGCCATTGGAATGGGCTGCCCAGGGAGGTGGTGGAGTCACCGACCCTGGAGGTGTTTAAGGGGAGACTGGATGAGGCGCTGAGTGCCATGGTTTAGATGATGGGTTGGTGTTAGTGTTAGTGTAGGGTTATAGGTTGGACTTGATGATCTCAGAGGTTCTTTCCAATCTTGTAATACTGTGATACTGTGATTTGCAAACTTTTACGGTACCACATTAAGGTCTGTGTTCGCTTTAACCACTTCTGATAACACGTTGCAGTGTTACCCAGCAGACAACCAAAATTAAAGGCAAAGTGAAACATTAATGAAGAAGAAGCAGCCAAGCACAAATTGCCCTTTAAAACACTCTTTTATGACGAGGACACTTCTGTCTGCTTATATTTTCACATTTCTTCTCATTTGTAACACTCCGAATAGTTACAAAAAAAGGAGTGAGCAGCAATATAAATAACGGTAACAAAAAAAAGATCAAGTTGGTGAGGAAGATAATCAGAATCTTTATTTTCAAAATAAATATGCTTTTCCCTCTAAATAAGCAAGCATATTTTGATAACTCAGAGGAATGGAATATTTGAAGAACAATGAAATAAATTTAACGTAGAAGTTGCAAATAAATTAGCTTTACTACACCTATTGGGACCAACTTCAAGGTGAAGAGTGAAGCTTGGTTTCAAAGACATTGCGAGCTTTGAACACATTTCAGCTAGTGGAAATGGAACTTTCCACAAACTACTCATTTTTAGAGACAAAAACATTAAAGTAACAAGTTTTCTCTCACAGAAGTGCCATCTTTTCAGTGTACAGTCCTAAAAACACACTATAAAACTAGATAAAAATCAATTTGCATTAGGATAAACAGAAAAGCCCAGGACAACTGATGTTCAACAACAAATTCCTCTTTAAAGGAAAGCCAAACTTTCTGTATGAAGTACATACAACACTGAAGAAACTCCTATAATTAACACCAACTGTGGAGCTACAGTGAAAGGTACACATAAAGAAAGCATGATGGTACTTACCTCAGAACTAACTTTCAGTTCTGGGACACTGTGAACCATCGACACAGTTGCTGTGGATAATGGCACACTTTGCTTTCCATTCTTGTTTCGTATCCTAATCACACAGGGTAAAGAAGCATCAAAACAGAAAGTAATAGTTTAATGAAAAGTTCAACAAGCTAAAAGCTACAGTATCATAACAGTCACCACCAAAAACCTATGACTAAACACAGCTATTTTGACTAATCCACTCTTTCAAATGCTTGTTACTGCAAGTTACTGAACAAAATGGACACAAAGATCAAAGCAGCACACTATAAAAACCTGGCAGAAAGTCACTGTAATTAGTTATGCTTCTATATAATTATTTCATTAAAAAAGCAAATATGTAAGACATCTATGTATTGATTCACATTAAAAAAATGTTTATAAATGAATCATTAATACAAAACCATTCAAATATAAAACTAATCCTTTCCTTCTTCTACAATCACTCAGCACGCAATTATCTACGTTTCTCCACACCAGACTATGAAATATATTTAAGCAAATTTATCCTTAAGCAGAAGACAAAGTCACACATATTAGACTGACTCTTACATGTGACTGCTGCTTCAAGAAAAGCATTCAATAAATTCAGACATGCTTTTCCCTTTGGTACAAACAGAATGAGGTATTATGTGTGTGCACCTATATTTACTTTATTTATGTGTATTTTATACAGACATATAGTCTTACTTGTATATATATCCATATGATATACAGGTATAAGTATACACCAATAAAGATTAATATAATACATACAGAATACATAGAGTACTCATATATATGCATGTATGAGAGTGTGCGTGTGTACCACTACGTTCCAGCTTACACAGATCAATCTGTTGAGAACTGATATGTAATTTTAAAGACATTATTTATGATTTACCAACATAAAAAAACTACTGTACAAAACCTTTGTCCTGTGACACATGCATATCTTTTAATTCTCCCAAGTACCTGTCCTACCAAGGACAAAATTTGCTATCAGATCTATAACCAGACTTAAACTTCACCCAGTTTTCACTTCATGACAAGCAAGCTCCTGAGGAAAAAAAAAATGTTACAGAGCTGTTTTGAGGCAGACAGATATGCTTTTACTGTACCATAGTGTTTGGAAGCACTGATACCCAGAAACGAAAGACATGCCATTCAGTCCAGAAGTTACATGCACATTTGAGCATCTTATATCCTTTGCTTCAGAGATCCGAACAATTCTTATAAATAATACTGAATAGTATTTTAAATGAGCCTTTAAGAAAGATGAACTTGTTTTCAGAGCATTTGCTGAGTAAGCGTAAAAGGATGGACCATTGATTAACACTCAACAAGCTGATAGCAAACTGGCTGTACTTGCTTTTCTTCAAGCAAGAAAAGCATTTATGCCTGTGACTTGCCTCTGATACAGGCTCAGCAGACCTAATACACTTTTACAGATGTATAAGTCATTTTGTACAAAATGAACAAATTATCTGAAGTAGAGGAGTATTAATTGAGAAAAACTGAATTTACTACATATTTCATTAAAAATCTAGATAAATTCAGGATAATAGTACTATAGCAATATTTAGATGTGACTATATTCAATCCTCAAACCAAGTATTCATTCAGGGCAGGCACAGCCATGTTCACTATTATCCTAACTTTGTGTTAGATTTGTTTTTTTTTCCAAATAATACTTGTTTACAAAATATTAACAGTCAATTTTCTTTAATAATTACATCCAACCATTAACTGGGCTACATATTGCATGACATTTTCATTATTCACTCTACTTGCACTGGTTTATGGGAGAACAAAATAATTCCTAATGAATACAAATTGAAAAAGACAACTAAGTATTTCCGTCCAAATGAAATGAGCATGCAACACTCATTTCTAGTCTCCCCGCTACTACAGAGTACATTTTGGAAAACAGCTGTTGAATTAGTAACTTGACAAGCATAAGAAACATTCTCTTTATGAACTGTATTAGCAATGAGGCAGACTAAAAGACATATAATTATTTTTTGAATTTGCTTTCTTTTTTGGCCTAGTTTTAAACTCCTTTAGTTCCATGGCAGAATATTTCACAAAAAAAATTAAAACCAGTTCTGAGGCCTTAAATTGAAAGCACTAGAGGCAGGCTAGTTCCCACTCCGATACAGTATAAATGAAGAAAGGTCATGAGTCAATGAATGAGACTGGTACTACCTCACAGCTACGTACAGATAAAACTCTCAGGTTTATTAAGTCACTGTTGACACACCTTACAACTCTCAACCTCAGTTATGAGTACATAAAAAGTAAAGTAGGTCATACACTGTGATGAGAATTTATGCCTATATGCATGCTCTTTACATTTTCTACCTGAGTTACTCTACATTCACCTCCACAGAAAGAGAGCGTGCACAGTTATTAAGTCATAAATTTGTAATGTAAACTGTAACTCAAGTACCCACATGGCATCTTATTCACCCATATTCCTAGTTATGAATCCCTGTAGTGACTAACCGGAAATTGGTTCTAACCAACGTATCTGTGACTACACTGACGTAAGGAGAA
Organism: Tapera naevia; assembly: GCA_033556795.1. Classification (NCBI taxonomy): domain Eukaryota; kingdom Metazoa; phylum Chordata; class Aves; order Cuculiformes; family Neomorphidae; genus Tapera; species Tapera naevia. The sequence continues at coordinate 2,335,354 of JAUMJJ010000095.1, forward strand.
TGAGGGCACATATATGAAAACTTGAGGATGACAAAACAAGTGTCTTTTGCAAACAGAAAAAGTAAATTAAGACTTTTTCAACAGTGGCACAGATCTTGCCTATTTCCTCTTCATGTGTCGATCTTATCCGCAAGGGACACCATTTCCTACACACAAACAGCAATTTTTCAGTAAAGAAACATACTTTATTAAATGATTACACTATTAATGTGGTCAAGAATTAATATATTCAGTCCACTAAACTTAAGCAGTAATTTCATGAGCCAATCTCAAAAGACTTTTTTTTTTACTAAACGCAAATGCGAAAGAGTGCTTAATGTTGACATTTAACTTTTAGAGGAAACCCCTCTCAACTTGCCTTAAGAGCATTCTGAGTAGACTTACTGAGGTTAGGTAGTACAAACACTGTTCTCCCTCCTTACTGGTACCCATAACTTCACAATTACCCTTATAGGTATGATTCATAGATACCAGCACTCAGAATGGAGAAGAACTAAATGAGAGAAAGTAGAGCTCGAACCCCTAATCACAAGCACAGACAAGTCAGAAAAAAAAAGTTGAAAATACTTACTGAGTCAAGTCTTGGCCACATTCTGCACACAATCCTTTCATAACAACAGGATGGCTGCATCCTTCCAGTCTCACCAAGATACCCCTAAAACAGATATAGTAATTCCATTTATTGCAGGTTGATTTCAGACACTTAAATTAATGACAGCAGATTGGAAAACAACTTTAAGATCCCAGAGTCCAACCAGAAACCTAACACTACCGAGTCCACCACTAAACTATGTTCAAGTACCACATCTACACATCTTTTAAATACCTTCATGGATGGTGAGTCAACCACTTCCCTAGAAATCTTGTTCCAGTGCTTGATAATCCTTTTAGTGAAGAAATGATTACTAGTATCCAATCTGTACCTCCCCTGGAGCAACTTGTGGCCATTTCCTCTTGTCCTACCCCTTGTTACTTGGGAGAAGAGATCAAGAGCCACCTTATTACAACTTCCTTTCAAGGCAGTTGTAGAGAGCAATAAAGTCTCCCCTTAGCTTTCTTTTCTCTAGACTAAATTCTAGTTCCCTCAACCACTCCTCACTCAAAAAAAAAAAAAAAAAACAAAAAACCACAAATTCACAACCTTAAACTAATAAGTAGATACAGTTCAGCTACTGCAAAATTTCCACAACTCTGTGACCATGGGCTGCAGCATCTCTAATAAGAAAGAGAAAAAAGCCAAGCAGCTAACAAAAAATTCATGCTTTTCTGGTTGTAGTGTTTTCTCTTTGGCTTCACATCTGCATTGCAATAAGCAGACAGCACCAGAAGAAAAACTGTTTCACACGCTCAAATCTCTCATTCATATATTTGACTATTAAACATTTGGGAATTCCAAAAGGAAATCCATTTCCAACTGATGCCTGCAACTCCTTACTTCCAGTGTGTGTATGTCCTCACCTCCTCCCTCTTCCCACTGCTGCCCTCACTGTTTTTTCTCCCTTCTGAACTATGTTATCACAGGTGTGTTTAACACCATCAGTGAGGCGCTCAGCTTTAGCCAAAGGCAGTCCTGCCCCAGAGCCAGCAGTCCCGGCTTTTAGGAGCTTTCCAAAGAAGCCACCCCTGTGGCCCCCATCCCTGCTACCAAAACCTTGCCAGGAAAACCCAACAGTCACACAATGACCAGAAGACTAACGACTCTAATGAATCTGCAGTCAATGTCCACACTGAAGATGTTCTCCTCTTGGACAGTAAAAACTAGATTCAGGTCAAGTTTATATAAAGAAAAGTCTTCACAAACCATAATCCTACTAGCATTCCAATTTCAGAAGTGCATATCCATTCCTTTCTCACTGGCAGTAATCACATGCTTGGAAATTACACCCCCTCTCCTTGTGTAAGCACTTTATACCTGTTTTTTTAAACATAGTGTGTATTTCACAGAAAAACAGTAAGTAGTCATTCGGTTTTGTACAAGAACTGCACAAGACAAGCTATTTTTGTGAGCCTTCACTACTGGCAATTCATTGTTTGATTATTTAGTTTTCTCATCCCCCTACTACATCTGCATTACTTGATTTGACTCTTCTTCTCCCTCCTCTCTTTGACAATAAGTCTGTCTTGCTTTCTTTTACCTTGATTCATCAGTAAGTTCCGTCTTTTTAGGCTACCAACTCACACTAAGGACAGTGTCAGAAATGCTCATCTTCAACGCGTCTTCAGACAAAACTACAGAGACACCTAAAAGGCCGAAGACACCCCACAACATGAACTACGGAAATGTGCATAAGAGTTTACAATGACTGAGCTTTTACTCCAGTTTAATTGGTTTTCAATAGTTCAGGAAAAAAAGTCTTTTGATATCAGCTTAGAAGGTAAAAAATCTTCGGGCATTCTCTACTTCACATGCAGGGTAGCATCACACTTCAGGAATGTGACAGGAGGAGCTGGTATACTCCTGGGCTGAGGTATGATTCAAATAAGGACATGCAAGATTTTCTGTTCATGTATAGAATCACAGAATCTTCCAGTTGGAAAAGATCTTTGAGATCATTGAGTCTATCCCCTCCCATTATCCACTAAACCATGCCCTTCAAAAACTCCTCTATCCGTTTTTTAAACACCTCCAGGGATGGTGACTCAACCACCTCCCTGGGCGGCCTGTGCCAGTGCCTGATCACCTTTTCGGTAAAGAAATTCTTCCTAATATCCAGTCTCCCCTGGTGCAACTAATGGCCATTTCCTCTTGTCCTATCACCTGTCACTTGAGAGACTAGATCAACACTCGCTCTGCCACAGCCTCCTCCAAGATAAACAACCCCAGTTCCCTCAGCCTCTCCTTGCATGACTTGTTCTCCAGCCCCTTCACCAGCCTTGTCACCCTTCTCTGGCTGCATAGGTACACACCATCTCATCATTTGGATTTTAATGGAGCAGAAATTCCTACAAGAAAACTGGAGTTCTAAATTATTTATCGATATTGTTCCTAGACAGCATCTCTACACTTTATCACACACACCAAACAGTACTGTTACTTACCAGTTCTGCCCCATATATCCAGTTAAATATGATCAGAATTTTATCATGCTTGCTCAATATAAGTACACGATACCAAATCCTCTGTCACATCATTCTCCACAATTATGTTTAACCCAAAGAACAGAGGAATAACTCCAGAGCACTGTCAAACATCTGAGCACCGTATAGCCAAGCTAGTCAATTTTTAAGAACTGTCAAGATCTTAAAAAGACTACTCCCAGGGGAAAACCCAAGCAACTCACATACTGCTTAATGCTGCAGAAAGAAGGCCTCAACTCTGAGGTTTAAGCATACCTAAATATATTACTTAAATTTTAGCACACATGCTTTAATTACTAAACAGCAACACACTGTGAAAGAACTCAAAATTACTTTTGTGAATTTCATGACTGGAAATACTCCTTTTACTGCTGAAGTGAGGGTTTTTCAAAATATAATAGACAAGATCCACACAATTATCAGGCAAGAGTGAGCTGAATCAAAGTGTGCATGTCTATTTTTAAATGCCTGCATGTACCAAAAGAGGGGTTAGGACTTCTGCTCGCTCTTCTCTCAGGGTCACAAGAGAAACTCAAATAACAGAACTACTGCCTGCTCCATTTTTGGAGAGAAGAAACAGTTGCTCCCCTGCCCCCAGTCTGAAGAATTAAAATACATTCTGCTGCTGGCAGCATTAACAACATCTTCCTCTTTCTCCCCAAACTTTTTCAGGACCCACTTGGTGATAAGTGGAGCTCATCAGCCACTTCAACAATTACATTCTCAGGAAAGCTGCCACAAAAGAGGCAAAATCTTTTTTCCAGTGTGTAAAATTTGTCAAAACTGAGGAAGAGAGCCAGGTACTGGGCAGAGCCATTAGCCTGGGAAAGGCACACATTTTTTAGGGGAGGGCTGAGGGGGACGGATCATTGCAACACCCACTCGGATAGGCAAAGGAGTGCAACAGGACAGCAAATTGCCTACATGGTTTCATTTAAATCCAGTTGTATTTTGTTGCTTAAGTGAAACTTGAACAAGTAAATAACAAAACCCACTCTCTTATTCACAATCTTTCCAGATGTGCTTTTAAATGAAACAGAGACACTAGGTTGCCATTATAGCAAAATTTTGCATTTGTTGCAATGATCATAGATAGGGACAGACATTTTATAACAGGCTCACAATGCAGATGACCGTAAGTCCGTCATTGTTCTCTCAACACTTCCATACTTAGACATTTTGACTGTTTCTAAAACAAGACTTTTAACAACATCTGCTCTCAATCAGCAGCACAGAAAAAGAAGATAAAAATACAGGAAAGATTTCATGAAATACAATACAGCATTTCACTTTTAATTAGCAGAGGAAGTCAATGCTTTCACTAGTTCTAAGGCCTGGTCATTAGCTCTAACTCCAAATGTAAGAACTTTGCATCAAGTGCTATTTTGGCTGTGACTCTCACTAAGATAATTTAGAGTGTGAAAGCCAGCACAAAGGTCTCATATCTATGCTACAATTTGCTAGTGGTAGAAATCAGTTAACTGAATTACTGAAATAAACCCACTACAAAAAAAGCAATACCCTAAAAGGCTTTCAGTAAAAAAACCCTGTGTTTGATCAAACACTTCCAGCAGCAAAGAATGACAGCAGCAAGCGCAGGATTTACAGCATGACAGGAGCAAGAACTTCTCAAACTGGCTTATCATGTAGAACACCTCCCAGCAGCCAGCTGTAGCACACAAGTACAATGGCCATAAGATAGCTATACTGAAGAAAATTACAGAGCTGTACTTTAAGGGTACTTAGCATAACATCATTACAGATAGACCAGCTGTGAATAACTGAAACCTAACCTCAGTGTACATTAGCCATGGCCTTCTACTGGCCCCACTTGGCTTCACTTGCAATTGTTCCAATGGCTTGCTGCCAAAGAAAGGCAGGGGCTTATTTTTTTCTTCACCCTCATGCTTCCTCTGAAAGCTATCCCCTCCTTTCGCACTTCCAGAAAGGACTATTTCAGTATCTTGGGTAGTAAAAGAACTGACTAGCCTTACATAGCTTTGTTCCTGGGTTTAGAGAGCCAAAGCTGCTGACAGAGGAGTTCAGCAAGGGTGACTGATGGGAAAAGATCGATGGCGCAAGTGTTTCTACAAACAGGGTTCCTTCCTCAGGGAGCACAAAGGGCCATTCAATAACTCCCATTTCCTTCCCAAAGTAACCACAGGAAATTTCATTAGCATTTATCTTACTCATCTGTTGGAGATTAGCTTGATCATCTCCATGCCATGGAGTGATAAGTTTTATTTATTATCTTCAAGGCTGTTTCAAGGAATCATGCACTGGCATTGAAAATACAGTACTATTTTCCAAATACCTGAATGGCAAAAGAGAAGAAAGTTACAAGACAAAGCCACTACCCTGCACTTGGTTTTATCTCACAAGTATCTGACACAGGCCAAGAGATCGCTGGGTTTACTCAGATCAGTTTGGGATACAGAAAGATATCAAATATCACAAGACTCATAAACCTCAAGTTCACCGTGGTCACTTAAAGCTGCTGCTCAATCTGATGCCATATGGCCTTGCCATCTGCGTATCAAAGATTTAAAAACATACTAATGCAGCAAAATGAGATTCTGGTGTACATCTCAGTAATACAGTGAAGTGGTCAACAGTGTTGCAGTACATCCCCCTCATCATTATTGTCAACCGTTGACACTACCATTTTATGCATTTGCATTTCTATTGCCACTTCTCTCCAATTACAGTGTCAGCAGTCACACAGCACTTCCCAAATACTTGCAGCACAACTCTGGTTGAGAGCTGAGGAACCACATCTAACAGCACAGGGCCAGAAAGTCATTTTGGTGTTAAAGATAACACAGATTATCTTTTCTTAAACAAAGAGATAACCATCACTTGAAGCAGTAACAGTAAAATCAAAGTGAATGCACTTTCTTTGACTCCTTGACTTTACTCAACATCAGAGTTTAATACAGATACCCAAGATTTTCCTTGTTGTACTAAAGGTGTTCAATTTTTTATGATTAACCCTCTCTTGGCATTTCATGAATCCACTGCTATTTGTGTAAGGATTAGAGAAAACCCAATAAGAGATATGGGTTAAAAAGGAAACCACTCCACTCACAAGAAAATAGCTGGCAAGGGAAGAATGAGGCATGGTACAGTTCCTAAGAAAATCTACTTGCAGCTTTCAAAGGAAACATTTTCCCAAAGCTTACATTATCTTAGGATCCATCTTCAAAACTGCGAATTGTAGCTTTTTAGCACATGAAATTCAAGACAAGTTCATTCGTTCAGTAACATCCAACATCAGGATCAAAAAATCTAAGACACTCAAATATATATATCCTATGTATATACATATATATGATTAACACTGCCAACCTAACTGGCATTTATCCAAAAAGCTGAAGTGGCAGAGTGGTAGTCACATCCTTCTAATTGACAGAACAATAATTAACCTAAAACTGCAGTTTTCTCAAACCACACTTCAACTTTCACTTATTAAAGAACAGTAGTAACAGTTGAACTGCTGCTATGCAGGTGACAACAGTCTTGGACTAATCTCATCTGACTCCTTTTGTTCTTTTCAGGTGTATAACACTACACCTTAACCCAATGTTTCATTACCTTCTCCATTAGAGCAAGACACTTAGGCAATCATGGTCCCTTTTTCTGTTACTTCCAAACAACAAATAAAACAGGAGGAGGCTTACCACAGGATGCAGAACCCTCAAGCCTATTAGCTTCCTCCTCTCCTCTACCTTCTTTGATACTGTGGCAAGCTTGCATCCTGACGCTACCTTCTGCATATATTTTCCCTTGGGACTTGCTGTTAAGCAAAATGAACACTCTAACACCCTTACAAACAATTATGAACAGTACCATCATAAGTTACACAGCAGCATTCAAACTAAGGAGCAGCTCTTCCACATTTGGCAACAGCCACGTGACACTGCATGCTATTGGGACATCCAACAGTTTCACGTGAGCCCAGAATCCTGGCACGTACTCCAACAGCAGAGCGCAACAGTTTAGAAGGCTGCTCAGCATATAAAGGGGAAACACTACAAATAGCTGGAAAATTACCTGGAAAGTTAATTAAGTTCCATTCTTCAGTGATGCCTGCCTTCCTCATCACTCACCCTCTCTTCTGTGGATGGAGATTCACACAGTTCACTCCACTAAGATTGAACAAAGACCTTTTACCTTACACCACAAATGCTGCAGTTTTAAATGCAGTTTTTAAACCAGGAAGGATTAAAACGAAAACAAATTGGCATTACTCAGTTCTACTCTAAATGTCTATATTACTTCCTTTTTCCAGTCCCATCAGATGACTAAAGAAAAAATCTCTTCCTATTGCACTAGAAAGAACACAAAACTTTTGGTCTTTGTTTTGAAAACAGGTTTTTACACGGGTTTTCTTTTTTTTCCAATAGGAGCAGTGTTTCAGAAACCATCAGAAAAGATACAGCATGCTCTCACAAATGGCATATGTATCCAACTCTGGCTAATTCCTTTCATCTATAGGCTAGTTGAAGCCAACAAAATAGTTTCTACTGACTGGAAACAATGGTTTATCCTTTTGGACAAGCAGCAATTCATTAGAAATAAGGATATAGATTCTGAAGGAACACACATGGTTGTTGAGCACTGTTGCAACACCCTACAAAATATGGCGAGAAACACTCACCTAAGCTTCACACGACACATGGCAGCACTTTCTTGCCTACACCAAGAAAAAGGGGGAACATTTCCATTGATCAAAGCCTTTTGAAGACCGATAAGTGTCTCCTATAAGCGATAGTATCCATTCTCCTACAGTTCAAGAGCGAGATTTTTGATTTTGTAGGTCTAGGTTCAGCAAAACAAAACCTAGACAAGATGAATAATCAAGACTTGGTACTCTAACCTATAATGCAACATCACCTTCTTCCCAGGAAGTCTTATTATGCTTCCCTATATACTTTAAAAGGCAATTGTTTCACATTCAACTCTCCACATGTGCTAGAAGACCTTATATTAACCTTTAACAAACATTTTTAATTATACATAAAATGTTCTTACTAATATCTGTTTTAAGTGACAACTTGCAAAGAATCATTCTCAAAAAGAGATCCTAAAATGAAAAGCTGGTAGTTCTTTAGAAACTCTTCAAGCTAGGAAATCCCAACTGGAAATATCTATGTATACTTTTGGTAATGTTTAAGAACCTGCAGCGTGAGTTCAAATGTTGGGTTATCAAATCACCTAAGGTGAGTCTTCCACTGTGTAAGAATGACTTTGAAAATCCAGATGCCTAGTGTCAGCCTTAAATTAACAACAAACATGCAGTCATCAAACCAGAAACATCCAGGCAGGCAAGAAAGTTGTACTACTAAAATTTCTCAAAGGAAAAATCCTTTTGGGTGAAGACAAAGTTTAAAGACAACTCAAATCAAAAGTCTTGTCTCTTTCTTTCTCAAACTTTTCCAATCCCTTCCAGTTCCAAGGGCTAGGTATTGTGCAGCACAACATTAAATGTCTCATTCCAGGCAGAACTTTTGTCCATACATTTTCTTTTTAGAAGACTATTTGTTTTACAACGAAGGAAAACCATGCAGCAGTTTCAGGGAAGTAATAACATGCACATTGGCCTTTGAAAAAGACTATGGTTTTCTAAACAACTGTAGTATTGAAGTAAAGCTCAAAAACGCAGTAAAGAAACTAGACAGCAATTATATAATAATCCATTAAAAACTGAGTAAAAGCAAATGGATTTCCAACATAAACATCCACAAAAATACACACTTTTTAAAGAAAGCTATAACCAGTTTGTAGATTGACAATGTGATACATAAAATAGTCCCATGGGCTACCTCACTGTCTGCAAGCCCACGGGATTCTGCACATGCTCATATACAGTGGGAAAGTCCCTGAACTCAAGTAAGACAAGCAACTTCTAGTAAGAGCTCTGAAAGCAGAAAATCCCCCAGTCTGGAAGAACCTTGTAAAGATAAAAGTAATGCATTAAAGTATCACACAAAATGCCATATGGGACACACATACCCTCAACAAAGTTGTTTCCTGGTGTCAACATGTCATCTATGCCTCTAATGACTGTACTGGCATTTAGCATTTACACAGCCCCTTTGATCTGTCCTAAACACAGGCTACTGCTGAAAAAATGAATGACTCGCCTTTTTCCTACACTACACTCCTGTTGTAGCAACTGTGCTAAATGAGGGAATTGATCAGTATGAACTATTTCACAGGAGGCCAGATGGGAAGGATAGAAAGGAAGAAAAGAGGGAAAAAAAAGAAGGCAATGAAGGATGGAACCCCCTCAATTAGAACGTTGATTTTTTCAATATCAAATTCAGCTAAATACAAAATGCGTATTAAAAAGCAGACTTCCTTACCATCACAGTATATGGGAGAGAGGGGAGTTAGGGCTGGAGAGAAGATTCACAAAAATGGGATGAAATCAAGCATAAGAAGGAATCAGGTGAGGGATGTAGTAGGCTGGGATTGTTAAGTGTTATTCAACAATCCTCAGTGTTTGGCAATGACATTTTTGGTAAATGCTAATAAATTCATTAAACACTTGACACGATATTACGAAAACATTTCATAGAATCATTAAGGTTCATAGACCTCTAAGATCATCGGCCCAACACCACCATGTCTACCAAACCATGTCCTGAAGTGCCACATCTACATTTTTTAACACCTCCACGGACGGGGACTCCAGAACTTCCTTGGGCATCCTGTTCCAATGCTACACCACTCTCAGTAAAGAAATTTTTCCTAACATCCAATATAAACCTCCTTCAGTGCATCCTGAAGCCATTTCATCTCATCCTATCACCCACCTCACTACAACCTCCTTTCAAATAGTTGCAGAGAACGATAAGGTCTCCCCTCAGCCTTATGTAAACAGTCACATAAAACAAAATATTGGCTCAACCCAGAATCCTGACATACCTGTAGCAACTTCAGAACGATTAACCTTGATGTGTAACTGGACTTAATAATACACAAAGCAGTGTTGCAGTTTGACATTTTACATGTTGCTCCTGCCACCCATAGAAATTATGCTTCATTAACAGCAAAGACCGTTCATTAACTGCTTGCTGTCATCCTGTCTATTTACAGTCCTACCAGGCAAACACCTTTCTCTTGACATTTGATGCAAGCCTACTTTTGCCAGTAAAAGCAAAAGCCACCTCCTGCCTGCCTCTGGCTGTCACACCCATCCCATCCTCTGCACTCTGTGGACAGTTTACACTGGTGTCAATGCCAAAAACTGCAAGAAAATTACGTGTTATATATATGGGAAATTACTTTCACATACCAAAATATTTCATCTTATGCCTGATATAAAAGAAAAATAACCAAAAGTTAGAGATGTATATTCTCAAGAGGGAGAGACTTGTGCTAAAAGATGCCATTATTTTCAGAAACAATGACCAAACTGAATTTAAAAAAAACCCTGCACCAGTCCCATTATTTATACCCGAAACAAAATTGTTTAATTTCCTTATGTTCTAATAAAAAGGGAAAATATTTGGAATAAAAACAGTATTTGTACAGCATTTAAGTGCCTGACAAATATTTGCACATATAGAGAATATATTTGCTTTATAGAGAATTCTGACAAAACTCACTTATATGAAGGCAACAAATGGCATCTATCATGCTGGATAGCTTGAATTAAAAATAAGGAGTATCATTTAGAGGTGCTAAATACATTTCAGCTATGTCAGCTACCTTATTCACATCTGAATTTTAATGCTGCATAACCTTAATATATATTCAAATATTGCTGACAGGTAGCAAAATATTATTTCAGTTCCACAGAATAGGAAGACCCAAATAAGAGAGTAAATGCTCCCCCAAAAATACTTTTAAGTGACCAAAGAAACGCACTTATGTCTCCAACTGCTGACCAGCACTACTGCCTTTAGATCATTTTTTTCTACCTCTTTGCTTTAATTTTACTTTCACATTGACACAGTAAATACCATTACAGCATGCAATAGAGAATGCATGCTGAAAAGTCAGAATTCCAGAAGTGTAACATCTAGCAATAGTCAATATTAAGAACTAACTTTTGTTGGTATAAGATACAAATGTTTTAGAATACAAGAACAACAGTAATAAAGAACAGTACTGGATGAGACTGGATGAGGCACTGAGTGCCATGGTTTAGATTATGGTATTAGTGTTGGTGTTAGTGTTGGGTTATAGGTTGGACTCGATGATCTCGGAGGTCCTTTCCAACCTTATGATACTGTGATACTTATTTTCCAATTGTCTCAAAGCAAGCACTTAGTAAATGTAATCAAGTGAACCAAGACTAAACAAATCCAATACAAGCATTGTATATTCAAATCAGTGCAATCAACTCCTAAAGTCTACACTGAGCAAACCAAACCTAAAGTGCTGCCACATCAGACCCAGCATATTTTAAATTGTTTCCATTTACCATCTAAAAATCTTTTTTTTGTTTTGGCCTCCCCCCACCAAGTGCTTAGATAGTAACATAATGAAAAGACGCAGTCGCTTTATCTATCCTTCCACTCAGCATTATCAAGATGAATTTGATCATGTATATGGTGTTCTAAAATTTTAGTCTGTGTTTTTAAGATGTTTTTAGTCTGACCTAGTATTGATGGTACCTTTGCTGTAAATCAGATATTAAAGGATTGTCCATGTTGCACCAGATGTAACAGCATAATGTTGATGTGGCATAAAAGGAAACCCACAATTTATCTCAAAGAATAATTCTGTAGCAAGGAAAACACAACTTATATCTCTTCTTTTTTTTTCAGACTTTTTTTCCTAAATCTTTGAGAAGACCCTCATACACAGATGTTTTGCATATACTGGTGATTTTCAATCAGGAAAGTTCAGACATAGTTGCACCCACCCAAAAACCCAAGAGAACAGCAATAAAAGAAAATAACTTGCTGTAATAAAACAGAGGAAGTAAGAGTGTTTCAATGGTTTCCTGCTGAGAAAAAAAATCTGCTTGAAGTACAGAGTAGCAACTTATTAGTCCAAGTTAACCTAGAAACATGAGAGGTCCTACAGCCTCCTTTCAGGTAGTTGTAGACACTGATGAGGTCTTCCCTCAGTCTCCTCTTCTCCAAGCTAAGCAACTCCAGTTCCCTCAGCTGCTCCTCATAGGACTTGTTCTCCAGCCCCTTCACCAGCCTCATCGCCCTTCTCTGGATGTGCTCCAGCCCCTCAATGTCCTTTTTGTAGTGAGGGGCCCAGAACTGAACACAGTACTCGAGGTGCGGCCTCACCAGTGCCAAGTACAGGGGCACAATTACTTCCCTGGTCCTGCTGGCCACACAGTTCCTGATACAGGCCAGGATGCCATTGGCCTTCTTGGCCACCTGGGCACACTGCTGGCTCATATTCCTGTCAACCAACACCTCCAGGACCTCTCGACCAGGCAGCTCTCCAGCCAGTCTTCCCCCAAGCCTGTAATGCTGCATGGGGGATGTTGTGTCCCAAGTGCAGGACTTGGCACTTGGTCTTGTTGAACCTCATCCCATTGGTCTCAGCCCATCGATCCAGCCTGTCCAGATCCCTCTGCAGAGCCTCCCTTTTTCAAGCAGATCAACACTGCCACCCAGCTTAATGCCATCTGCAAACTTGCTAAGGGTGCATTCAATCCCTTTGTCCAGATGATTGATAAATATATTAAACAGGACTGGACCCAGCACTGAACCCTGGGGAACACCACTCGTGACTGGTTTCCAACTGGATTTAACTCCATTTACCACCACTCTTTGGGTGTGGCCATCCAGCCAGTTTTTTACCCAGCAGAGGGTGTCCCTGTCCAATCCAATGGCAGCCAGTTTCTCAATTAGAATACTATGAGAAATGGCATCAAAGGCTTTAGCAAAATCCAAGTACATCACATTCACAGCCTTTCCCTCATCCCCTAAACAGGTAATCATTATCATTATAACTGTAAATAACTGTAAATTATAACCACAAATATTAAAAGCATTCAGGCTGCCAATACTGTATGCAAGGTACTTAGTAATTAATTTAGAAGTGTCTTGCCACAGCACTGATTCCCATTACAGTTCTTCATATGAAGCAGGAAATGACCCCTCTGATATCCAAATTTTGCACCAAACAAAACTGAACCACCACCCCCCCCACAAAACCAGTATTTCCAAGAAATTCTGCCAGCAAAGGTGGAGAACCCTGAGACAGGCAGAGGGGATGCTCAGCTCCTCAGAGGCAGAGTTCATAGCAAAGGACCCGGTTCTGAAACAAGAGACTGGAGCATCATCTCCTGCACCACCCCTGCCACCCCATCCTCTGCTTCCCACATGTCACCATAACGGCGCGGAGCCCGGGGAAAGCCCTTTCCCTGCTGTGAGACACAGACCAGAGTAAGGCACTGCGTTGCCAGCCCTGTTACAGAGCCCGGAATCGCCGAGAGCCAAGGAGAGGGGAGGGAGGGAGCACGGCCTCGGCAGGGTCCTGCTTACAGAATCACAGAATGTCCTGAGTTGGAAGGGACCCGCAAGGATCGTCGAGTCCAACTCCTGTTCCTGCACAGGACAAGCCCAACATTCACATCATGTGTCTGAGAGCATTGCCCAAATGCTTCTTGAACACTGCCAAGCTTGTCGCCGTGACTGTTTCCCTGGGGAGCTGTTTCAGTGCTCCACCACCCTCTGGGGGAAGAGGCTCTTCCTCCCCTGGCACACTATCCTGCCGTTCCCTCGCGTGCTATCATTGGTCAGCACAGAGAAGAGACCAGTGCCTGCTTCTTCTTCTCCCCTTGTGAGGAAGCAGCAAACTGCTCTGAGGTCCCGTCTCAGTCTCCTCTTCTCCAGGCTGAACAGACCAAGTGACTACAGCCGTTCCTCACATGACTTCCCCTCTAAACCCTTCACCAGCCTTGTGGCCGCCCTCTGGACACTCTCCAGTAACTTTAGATCCTTTTTATATTGCAGCGCCCAAAACTACACGCAGTACTCGAAATGGAGCTGCAATATTGCGGAACAATCACCTCCCTCGACCGGCTGGCAATGCTGTGCTTGGTGCACCCCAGGACAGAGTTGGCCCTCCTGGCTGCCAAGGCACTGTTGGCTCGTGTTCAACTTGCCATCGACCAGAACCCCCAGGTACCTCTCCGCAGCGCTGCTCTCCAGCCTCTCGCTTCCCAGCCTAAATATCCTTTATCCAGGGTTGCTATGTCCCTGGTGCAAAACCCGGCTCCTCGCAGCAAGGCCCAGCCGCCCCGGGCCGGGCTCCCCGCATGGCTGGATGGAGCCGAGGGGCGGCTGCGCCCAGGCTGTGCATGACTCTCCATCAGCCGAGGACTCCCCGGGCACTCTTCCCGCCCGCCGCAGCCCCCACAGCTAGGAACGCGAAACCCGCGTCCCGGCCTAGGCTCCCCGCACTCACCCGGGCGCGATGACCTGACCGGGCCGCGCACACAGCTCCCGCACCACGCCGGGCCGCTCCGCCTTCAGCTTGCGCTCGGGGCCGGCGCGCTGCGCCCGGGAGCTGCCGGGGCCGGTGGGGCTGGTCGCGGGGCCGGGGCGCGGGGCGGGCGGCAGCGGCGCGCACAGCGCCAGGACCGACCCAATCTGCACCGCCGTCCCTACTGACACCTTCCACTCCAACAGCCGCAACGGCCGCGGGCCGGGCGCCCGGATCTCCGTGACGGCTCCCCCGGGGCTCTCCGCACCGGGGCCGCCGCCCGCTCTCCCCGCCGGGTCCGCCATCGCCGCGGTCGCTATGGCAGCGCGCGCCGCGGCCGGGCGCTCGCGCCGCTGCTGCCGGGAAGGTGGAGGGCGCCCCAACAAACCACAGGCCGCGAGGTCACAACCCCTCTGCGCACGCGCCAGGGGGCGGGCGCCCGGACGCGCTTAAAGGCACAGGCGCACCCGGAGCGCCTTAGCGGGGTAAGGGGGAGCGCGAGACGGGAAGGGAGGGGCGGGGAGGGGCGGGGCGGGAGCAGCTGGGAGGGCCTTCGAGGAACGAGAAGGGGAAAGAACAGAGGCAGAGAGGAAGGGGCGGGGCGAGGCGGGGAGGGGCGGGGCGAAGCATGGAAGGCGGGGAGGAGCGAGGAGGAAGAGGCGGGGAAGAGGCGAGGAAGAGGCGGGGCGGGGGGCGAGGCGAGGAGGGGAGGGGCGAAGCGCAGACGGAGGGGAGGGGCGAGGCAGGGAGGAAGGTGGGGGAAATTTAGGGGTAGGGCAGGGCGAGGCGGAGTGGGCTGGGCAGGGAGGGAGAGGGGGCGGGGCGTCGAGTGAGGGAGGGGAGGGGCGGGGCGAGGGGGGAGGAGGTTGGAAGGGGGCGGGGCGGAAGGAAGGAAGGGAGGGGGGCGGCCGGTAGAGCGGAGCTCCGGGGTGGGCAGCACAGGCAGACGCTGACGGGGATGTCCCTGTTGCTCTCCGCAGGGCTGGCTGGAGCCGAGCTTATAGACATTTGCCCTATGAGGAGCGACTGAGGGAGTTGGGGCTGTTTAGCCTGGAGAAGAGGAGGCTCAGGGGAGACCTCATTGCTCCCTACAACTACCTAAAAGGAGGTTGTAGTCGGGCAGGGGTTGGTCTCTTCTCTCAGGTGACCAGTGGCAGAACCAGAGGGCATGGACTCAAGCTTCGTCAGGGAAAGTTTAGACTTGATATGAGGAAAAAATTCTTCACTGAAAGGGTGATTGGCCATTGGAATGGGCTGCCCAGGGAGGTGGTGGAGTCACCGACCCTGGAGGTGTTTAAGGGGAGACTGGATGAGGCACTGAGTGCCATGGTTTAGATGATGGTTGGTGTTAGTGTTGGTGTTAGTGTTAGGTTATAGGTTGGACTTGATGATCTCAGAGGTCCTTTCCAACCTTGTGATACTGTGATACTGTGATTTGTAAAATTCCTCTGAAGCCCTGTTTTCTCCAGACTGAACAGTCCCAACTCTCTCAGTTTCTTCTCACATGAGAAATGCTCCACGCCCTTTCATAGTGTTTGTGGCCCTTGGCTGCACTTGCTCGGGTGTATCTGTGGCTGTCTTGTACTGAACCCAGTATTCCCCATATGGTGTCACTAGGGCTGAGTAAGGAAGGGATGCTGTTGCCTTCTTTGCTGCAAGGGTTATTTTTGGTGGTTCATGGTGAGCTTGCTGTCCACCAGGGTCCCCAGGGCCTTTACTACAGAGCTTCTTTCCAGACTCTAGGCATCAGGACAGGCCCCTCCCTAGGAACAGGACCTGGCATTTCCTTTTCTTGAACTTCATGAAGTTCTGCTCTGCCGATTTCTCCAGGTTGTGAAAGTCCCTTTGAATGGCAGCACAGCCATTTAGCTTGTCACCCACTCCTTCCAGCTTTGTATATCACTTGCAAATTCACTGTCATTAAGTGAAGATGTTAAACACTGTTGGCCCTGGTATTGCCCCCTGGCCAAACCACTAGTGGGTGGGTAATGAGTGACAGGACACTCCTAGCACCAGGAACCATTGCATTCATGCAATATCTTTTCTTTTCCGTTTCTGCCATAGGGAATACCCTCTTTAAGGAAACTGGAAAAGACTGCAAATTTTCTCCAGATTCTCTATGTGTAGTCTTGCCCTGTGTTTGAAGATTAGCTCAGTTAAACAAACTGTTTGTTGGTACTAAGTGTTCTCTTGTTGCATGTGGAGATGATAGTCTTGGCAGCAGAGCAGAACCACATCATAAAAATATGTGGCTTTTTTTGCCCTACGCATACCTCAAACCAATAGTTACTCTGTTTTCCTTTTGCCTGCTAATCTACCTCAGTCAAAGACATACATTCAAGGTCATGCAGCTCTCTGAACACCTGCCATTTTTCATGAAAGCTGGCATTCCACACAGCTTTTGTATATTTCACTATCATATCTGCCCTACCAAACCTCCTTGGATGGGTAAGGATAGACGTGTGATCCCTCGCAGGCAAGTTTGATGCCTGTAAGAACTGAGTGACTGAAGTCTGACACTGCATGGCCATGCAGGGCTAGAACTGGTGATGTTACAGGTAAGGGATGACGTCAGACAAACTCATCTCACCTTACCAGCCCTGATAGGTTAACTTATCTCTGGAACAAACCAAGGGTATGCTGCAGCTTCTACAGTTTTGCTGATCTCAGAAAGCCCCTTGTTCCATAGAAACTATTTTGTGATTTTCTCTGCACCTGTAATTGTGCAGATGAAAAACTCAGCTGGAAAAAATAAACAACAGGAATCTACATAATTCTTATTATTGTTTCTGGTTACTTTGATTGCACTGAGACAAAAATTTACAAAATAATTGCACCAATCAATCCTAGCTAGGTGCAATGGAAAATCTTGGAGATAGTATATGAGAGAACATTAGGGGAGGAATCTGTAATTCTTTTAATTCTAAGGAATACACTGTGTTAAAATTCTTGACTTCATGTCTATCTATACCAGATGACAGATGTTTTCCCCAGACTTTCCCTCAAAAAGAATGTAAGAATTAAACCACACCTTTGTATTTGAATACTCAGTATGAACAAAAACATATGCTGTAGATATCAGCTTCGTGTAACTGTGGAGTGAAAGCAATGGGGTGGTAGATATAGCCTTGTGGGAAAGCCTTTCTTGAAAGTGATAGTTTTTTTAAAAATACATGCCTTCACTACAGCTGACTTCTACAAAGATAAGGGAGATAATCTGCAGTTTATTTACTTAAGGTTGAAACATACTTATCTAAAAGGTCTCTTAAAATAAAAGATACATTATCCTACTTTGGGTGTTCTAACTTTAATGAAAATGCAAAAGGCATTGTATAATTTTTCTTAAAGGTGACTTGGCTGAGTATTTTTGTATTCAGATTGATGACTTTGATGCTGTAAGCCTGTCACAGCATACTTAATCAACACTAATACCTGTTCCATAGTAATTTTTGGGAGACCAGAGGGCACAAGGTGGCCAACCTCCCAAAAATCTACAAGCAGCTTACAGAAATATGCATATGATGAAAGGCCATGAAGCAGATACCATATACCTCACCATGCCTGCCCAGAGATCTGTGGGGTGGTTTGCAGGCAGAATGTAACAGCAGCTTACCAGCCATCCACAGACCCTGCTCCAGTCCAAAGCCTAGGTGTGCAGATGCAGTGTAGGGTGTCTGGGTAAAGTCACTCTTGACTTTTTCTTGTGGCTGAATGAACCAGCCATCCTAGTGCTAGACAGCCCCATTGCCAACTATGTGATGTAATGTTATTATGAGAGTACTATGTGAACTACTCAAAACTGATTCAAAAGTAGTTCAGGAGTCAAAGACAGGCCAGTCCCTGTGGCAGGGAGTTTAAGCTATTTATATGTAAATCTTTAGTGCAAGAAGTCTCCAAGGCAGTATCACATTTAAATATTACATCAAAATAGGGAGAATGTGGGCCCTCTCTGAAAGGAAACTGGGGACCTCGTTGCTCAGGATACAGAGAAGGCTGATGTACTCAAAGACTTTTTTCCTTGGTCTTCACTAGCAAGGGCTCAAGGCCTACCACCCAAGTCACAGAAGACAAAGGTAGGGACTGGGAGATTGAAGAACAGCCTGCAGTAGGAGAGGATTAGGTGCAAGTTCATCTAAGGAAACTGAAGTTGTATAAGCACATAGGACCTGATGAGGTGCAGGTATGGGTCCTTGAGGGAACTGGCAGATGAAGTTGCTAAGCCATTATCCATCACATTTGAGAAGTCGTTGCAGTTCAGTGAAGTTCCCACTGACTGGAAAAGGGGAAACATCACTCCTGTTTTTAAAAAAAAAGGAAAAAAGGAAGACCTGGGGAATTACAGGCCAGTCAGTCTCACTTTTGCGCCTGGCAAGATCGTGGAGCAGATCCTCCTCAAAACTCGGCTTAGGCAGATGGGAAATAAGGACATGATTGGTGACAGCCATCATGGCTTCACTAAGGGCAAATTGTGCCTGATATTAATTAATTTTGTGGCCTTTTGTGACAGGGCTACAGCATTGGTGGATAAGGGAAGAGAAACTGACACAATCTACCTGGACTCGTGCAAAACATTCAACGCTGTCCTGCATGATATTCTTGTATCTAAATTGGAGATGCATGGATTTGGGAGAGGACTTGGAGGTTCTGGTGGATGAGAAGCTCAATGAGAGCTGGCAATGTGTGCTGGCAGCCCAGAAAGCAAACCATATCCTGGGCTGCATCGAAAGAAGTGTAAACAGCAGATCGAGGAAGGTGATTTACTACTCTTCTCTGCTCTCATGAGAATACTCACCTGGAGTACTGTATTCAGTTCTGAAGTCCTCAGCACAGGAATGACATGGATCTGTTGGAGTAAGGTCCAGAGGAGGGTCATGAAGATGATCCAAGGGTTAAAGCACCTACCCTATGAGGACAGGCTGAAAGGGTTGGGCTTGTCTAGCCTAGAGAAGAGAAGGCTCCAGGGAGACCTTGTAGCAGCCTTCCAGGGCCTATGGGAAGGCTGGGGAGGGGGTAGGTGGTGATAGGACAAGAGGTAATGGTTTTAAGCTGAGAGTGTGTAGATTTATATTAGACATTAGAAAGAAATTTTATACAGTGAGAGTAGTGAAGCAGTGGAACGAGTTGCCCAGAGAAGTGGTGGATGTGCCATCCCTGGAGGTGTTCAAGGCCAGGTTGAATGACATTTTGAGCAAGCTAGTCTAGTGGAAGATGACCCTGTCATCTGGAACTGGGTGATCTTTAAGGTGTCTTCCAACCCAAACCATTCTAGATTTTATGAATATGGAGGCATTCAAAAGCTCTCATAGCTGTTCCATGCCCAGGTATCTCATTGGATCCGCTGTGATAACCCATGCTAGATTTCACTTAGGGAAGTGTAATAACTTCATCCTGGGTTTTAATCATTTCCAGTAGGAAGGAAAGCTTTACCCTTCTAAAAGGTAAAAAGTCTGACAGGGCTTACCATCAGCAACTAGAGCAGCTTTTGCTGTATGTGAACATAGCAGTGTGGTATGGTAGTTTCCATTGTGGCAGTCCTTTCCTGTTTCTAGACTCTTCTCAGCCAAGGACCTTCTGCCAGGGTTTCTGCTGGCTTTTTCAGAAGCAGCTCAAGAAATTACTTTAACACACAGAATGCAATAAAATGCATATCTGGGACTTGGTCCCACTCGCACTGAACTATTGCAAATGTTGTCAATTGCTTTCGAAAGGAGACAATGCAGATTCCTAGCATCACAATAATCAATTAGCAGTCAGTTTAAATTGTGCTGTCGTCAGCTTATACATCACCTAGCTCTTTGTGTTTGAAAATGTGATTTTCATGCTCTGTTCACATAGGATCTTTTATTTCTGGCAAATATCTTTGGCAAAACTCTGTACTCTTCAGTGGAAATATAGCAGAGACTACATTAGCTTCTCATTTTTTGTTTTTCTTGGGCAACCTGAAAGAAAAGGATATAAAAAGTAAAGTATCTGTGAAAGTTACTTTCCCCCACTGCTGCTCCTCTACAAGTGGTGTCAGTTTTACACTGATGGATCTGCACAGGTGTATTTAGAGCAGGGCAAATACTTTTGCATGGATATTTTTCTGTTTGGCAATATAAAAACTGGCTCATGTCAACTGATCTGTACGAGAGATTACCACAAACACATCTACCTGAGTGTAGCTACATACCCCAGCATAGACACATTTTTTTTTGGTCCTGCCCTTGAAAACCCTACAGCTAGTTTCACAGTTTCACAGTTTCACAGTATCATAAGGTTGGAAAGGACCTCCGAGATCATCGAGTCCAACCTATAACCCAACACTAACACCAACACTAACACCAACCATCATCTAAACCATGGCACTCAGTGCCTCATCCAGTCTCCCCTTAAACATCTCCAGGGTCGGTGACTCCACCACCTCCCTGGGCAGAGCATTTGCCCTTACTCATAAAGTAAACCATTATTTACTTTGTTGGGGCTAATCCCACAGTGTCTTTACAGTCACGCTTCTTGAAGCCCACATAATTTTGAAATGCTTGACTCAGAAACATGAATCTACAGTTTTCCCTTTCTTAGCAGGGATGTGTGCAACAGCTTAACACCCCTTACCTGCTCTGCAGAAGAAAAACATGTCTAAACATTTTCTTTTTAGAAAAGAAGCTGATGAGAGGGATTCCTGTTCTCTCACGATGGAAGTTCATTCAAATTCTAGACCAGGCCATTGACCAGTCAGGATTGGCAGTTTTTATGACTGAAGCTGTTTGTGACTGCAGAACTTTAGAGCGGTGATTTGCAGCCTGTGCTCGGCAGGCTCTTGGGGCTGGCAAGTGCACAGATGGTGAATAAGAAAGACACTCTACTGTCTAAGTAATCTACAGATGCAAAATTTTCTTCCCTGACCTCCACTGGAAAATGTATACAGATGAAAACCAGCAAACATCCAAAAAGCCCTGCCATAATTAAACATGTTCTCTTCCTATTGGACCTATGCAAAAGTTTATTCAGACCAAAACTTTTTACCGTTCCCTTTAGGGAAAATATTTAGGCCAAAACTTGTTGCCCTTCCATTTTACTCTTCCCCTTCCTGCTGCCATGAGTCTCCAGCCTAAGTAAAAAATGGGGGTGTTGGACCCCTCCTATGCTGACAGGCTGGGTTTGCAGTGCTGTGTGCAGTGCCTGGCAGATGGCAGAGGTGAACTACTTCACCAGCCTGGGAGGACACGTTTCTCTACAGTCGCCTTCAAGCGGAGTGCTACAGAATGGCATAAGGAGAAATGATATTGAAAATACTGAGTATGAAAACTCATTTAAATTTAGAGCAGTGGGGAAAAACTTACTCAAATGGGAAATGAAAAATATGTTGTTTCATCTTCACAGCCAAGGTAAAAATATAACAGGTTACCACTCAAAGTTCAGAAGATGATTTAAGGTAATACTTTCCCGCTTATGGTGGCTGAGGAAAAGTTTAGAAAACCAAGCAGGAAAGTAGGGGAGAAAGGAAGAAGCTGTCAGCAGTGATTTTTAATCAAAGAGAAAAATCATAGCACTGCAAAGGAGATAAGCTGAATAAAAAGTGATCAAGAATGGAGCTGCTGATAGAAGTGACAACAAAAAAATCATTTGGTCTGGTGCTTTGCTGAGGAAAGATGAGACCAGAGACAGAAGTCATTAGCAGGTGAGAACAGGGTGAGGAAGGACCATTTTTTTTAGAGCAGGGATGAAAAAAGTACAACTGAAGTGGAAGAGGGAAGAGGGTACAAGAGGGTACAAGCACATAAATGATCAAAGAACACATATGGCATACTGTGTTAGCATAGAGAAAAGCATGGTAGCTTCAGAAATTGATCATACAAACCATGAATTAGTCATGAGTGTTTTAAATGGTGAAAGTAGAGTTAGGTATGCATAACTAAGAAACCTGTAATCGTACATTGAGACATACAGAAACAATGTTGTTGTCTGCACAAACTGAGAGCGGAATTCTTTTTCCTCTTTTACATTATCTGAAAACTTGCTGTGTGGATGGTGCTGAGATTTTTCTTTTGCGTTATTTCAGGAATACATTGGGGGAGAGAAGTGTTTTTATATTCTGTCCTGATGAAGGCAAAATTTGGACTCACCCTTATCCTACTAATGAGCAGTTTGAAAGCAAAGGAGAAGAAAGTGTTAACAACGATCCATGAAGGAATCTTATCAAGCATCCTCTCTGCTCCAGGTGCCAGCTACTTATAGCTTTCGATGCATTCTACAAGCAAGAGAGGCTAGTTCTCAATTAGCACTGTTGTTGCATCTAGTCTTTTACAAGAACAGTCACCTGGAGGAGACATAGTAAGAGCTAAGAAGCCACAGTATCCTGGGGTACTCCCACCACTGGATTTTGGGCAACTCTCTGTGTTTTATGCATCTCAGTTTGATAAAAATGCCTATGGCTTAGAAATGCCAATGAATAAGGTATAGTATACCTGCTCAGTATACCAGATTGACATTTTTATAGTAGCAAAATCTACTAGTCTAGTAGAAAAACAAGCTTCAGGTGTGAAATTACAAGTCAGAACCATCCTTCTGCAGGATTAAAATATGATTGAGACTCTGGTAAACATTTTACTTTTCAGCTGCATATTTTGCATATTATTTGCATGACATCTCCTTCTCTCTCTTTCCCTTGTTGGCAAACTTTGTGCCCTTTTGGCTTGTCCCTTTTTTTCTTTTGAAGCCTAGTGGTGATTCACTGGAAAAACCATTTAGCCAGTGAGCAGGAATTTATGACCTATTTACTAGTGAACTTCACTTTCATAGGCCAAAGTCAACCCCAAAAGTAGCTCCCAGACTGCCTTTTTAGAAACTGTGTGAAGTTCCCAATGATTCCTGAGGACTCCAGTCCAGCCTGTCTCCACTTACTTCACCTGGCTTGCCATATTGTAGATGCTGTTCACTGTTTGCTCATCCAGAATATTTTCTCTTTCTTTTAAGAACCTGTATTCATGGGGGTGAACTGCATGTCTTCTGAAAAGTCTCTAGAAGATACCACATTGGGAAAGAAATAATGAGGAATAATGGCATTAGGAGGCCTACCCTCTGGTTCCTGGGGTAACACCCTGTGTGTCTCTTAGTCCTGGAGCTGTTGATGACCCTGTATTTATAAATTGGATAACCAAATGTTTTCCTGAATTTCACCACAGGATGGCAGTGCAAGATTTTAATTTTCAGCCTCTGTTTCTATTGCATGTGTACATGCTTTGTGCATGTGACAGTGCAATTAGACAGACAATTAAAACCAGTAGTGCTTTTCCCCATTTTGAAAACAAAGATATACTAGTTTCCTCTCAAATAGAGATGGTTTATGAAAACACAGAGCCAATAAAGGAAGAATGGTGCGGCACAGAATGCGTTGCTATAGATGCCATATTTGAGAAATGCACCTTTGCTTTGTTCCTATGCTGACTATGCATTTAATTGCTGTAGTCCTTTTCCCCCCTCAGTATACAAATTATGTTGCAAAGATCATTTAGGTGATGTAGTCTGAGAGGCTTTTGAATTCAGGGAGCTAGTGTCCTAAAATTGCATTTTTGGCCTGTGTGCTAATGTACACTCCCTCCTGGTGTGGCCCCAAAGCATGCTCTGCTAATGGAGCTGCGAGCAGTTGCCAGAAGGTTAGTTCAGCCTTCCTCCTCTGTCTCCAGCTTCACATTCCCATTTTTCTTTTTGCAAGGTAAATCAGGGCATTTGGTTTGTCTGAAAATGTACCTGACAAAACTGAAGTTTTTAATCTGATTATTTTCACCATCTGGCTTGCAGCTTGAGTACCAGGACCAGCAAAAGGAAGCAGCAGGGAGCTGGGGATCATCCTTCCAGCTGCATGTTATTCCCAAGCTGGTTAATGTGATGGTAGAGCTGAAGAAAACTTTAAGGCCTGAGCTCTGCTAGTTCAACTGGTTTGTCATCACAGGTACTACTTTCTGGTATGATGTTCACAGTGAAATGCTGATGGTATAGCTTGCCTCCTGACATTTTTTTTTCAGGATATAATACGGTAGAGTATCACTAGAGCTATGTGGTAGGGTAATGCAGGTTTTAAACAATGCATTTGGCCTTGAACTGCTCCTTACTGATATGTACGTCCATGTTAGTGAATTGCACTGACTGCACAGCTCTACAAAAAGACTATACAGGTGAGCTCCAGGAAGCTGAATGCCATATTGACAACTGCAATAATTTCACAGCTTGTTTGTCACTAAAAAACTTTACAGGTCAATGGAAGAGTTCAAAATACAAACTCTCTGGCTCAAAAGCATTGAGGCACATTTAATTTGTAAATCTACCAACTTTAGAGTAATGTTTTGAATGCTGGGAACCTGCTTTATGATTTTCAATGCTTGGGACTGACAGCTCTGTGGTTTCTTCCCTTCCATGTCATCCCAGTGGCTGAGTGAATGCAGAGAAGTAAAGGCTGAGCACTCTCAGCTCTGAACTCTGCTCCTCCTGTTCTCAGCAAGCAAATGCTTTGAGAGTGTAACCAAGACATGAGCAATGTAAACCTATTTGCTCCAAACGCTGCTGGGGACAGATAATTTGATACTTTGATAAACCAAAGCTAAAGGCTTCTTCAAGGGGTAGTTATCTGTCACTGTTGCTATTTTTTAGAAGCTTATGGATATGTGTTTCATAGTCCCAGAAGTCCACTGATAAATGAACAGTTTAGCAGTACTACTCACAGTATAACAATGGTTCCACATAAATGCAGCTGAGTAGCACTTACTTCTGCTTTCTTCCCTTCCCAATAAAGGGCAGTTTTATGTTTCAGAACGTTTCTGGGGTAACTGATACACAAGCAGCCTGTATATAGCTTGAGTCTACACTGGAAGACTTAATGGAAGAAAAATGCATTTTCCATAGCTAGTAGCACCCAGCAGTCTTAGCTATATCTGACAGAAGTGCTGCTCTTACATCGTCAGTCTTCGAGGTAAATCTTTTTGTCTAAAAAGAAGAATATTTTTCTTTTTCTTTTTTCAAGACATACCTTTCTCTGCATCTATTCTAATATTCTAATGACATAGTGATAAATAAAAAGTGGACAGAAATGCCTGTTTATTATGAGATGTGGCTGCATTCTACATTGTCTAAATAAAGGCGAGGAAAAATATTAACTATTCACTCTAAATTATAAAAAATCTTTTCCCTTATTTTCCAGACATAACATAAGTTGGATTTTCTTCTTTCAGACATGGAAAACAGTAACATGTAGTCCTAAAGAGTTCATGTGTGTGCAACTGCAGCAACCCTTCAAAACCAAACCTTTAGTGCTACAGCTAATACTCTGATAAGTTTTAATATGCAGTATCCCAAAATAGACATGCTGCAAGTTCACAACTGCACAGACCCCAAACATGGCTCACAGTCTGCAAGGAATTAAGCTTCACAAAACCCCTGTGGCACAGGGAAGTATTTTGATTCCCGGTGGTGATGATATGTACTTCCATAGCAGCCAGTGGCAGGGGGGAAACAGGGAGCAATTCAGCAGCATGTCACCCACAACATGAACACTGATCACTGTGGGTTGGAGGGAGGTGCTGTATGAGGGAGTAGGGGCAGAAGTTGAATGGGGCTGCCTCCTTGTAAGTCACTGTTAGGATAGGAGTCCCACTAGGCTTGTTGTTTCTGCAAGCCCACGCAGAGTTAGATATTCTTCTTTTGGAGAGTTTGTGATATGGAAGAGACCAAACCAGTAATGTGATGATGGCATGAGGGTCTTCAGTGTAGTTATCAGGAGTACAGATGATCCAACAGCACCAGGACCTTAGATCAGAAGGGTGCAGACACTGAGCAGTGGTGATGGAGGCAGACCATGGGCAAATATTACCTGTTCCCTCTAATGCCTTTAATTACTCAAGCTGGAACCCAGCTCTCCCCCTTTGCAAGGTACCATTTTCCATGCCTGTTCATCCACCTGCCTCTCTCCAAACACTTCCCTTTGGCAGTAACAGTTTGAGGCTGAAGAAGGGAGGGGAAGATATGGTCAAAACCAGAAATGGGCAAAGGGAAGAAGAATTTGGGAAGGAGGAAGAAAGAGGAGAGAGGAGGTCAGGAAACACAGAGGGCACAGAGGCTTAAGATACTGGCTGAGGACCTACAGTGCTGGGAGAGAAGGTCTTGAAGAATAATAGTAATCAAAGAGAAAAAGACCAAATGGTATTTCCTGTACACAAGCACGTACTCACACATGTCAGAATTGGTAGAAAATGGGTATTAGGAGGAGGGAGGCTATCTTGCACAGAAAAAGGCAGGGTTAAGCCATCTATGCCTGTCCTGGTTACAAGAAGACCCCAAATGCTTCCTACTCTGCACCCTTTTGAGCTGCTGTGGGAACCCTGAGTTTCTGGATGTGCCCACAGCTGTTCTCCCAGAATATCCTTCAGCTGCAGGAATGATGCTGAGCGGCAGGGTAGGCAGCCATCTGCTAGGCTCTCTGTGACTGCTGGCGAACAGACAGGGTGAACTGTGCATCTATGGGAGCTGGGCAGAGCTGAGAATAAAACCCAGATTTCCTGCGCCTTAGCTCTATCCATGAGGCTGTTGCTTCCCCACGCACTAATATGACATTGCAGAACATATGGCAATGTAAATCCACAAAGAAACTAAATTAAAAGAGTAGTGGGTGTATGACTTGCATACAATGTTTCCCTTTCACTGCAAATTTCTCATTTACTTTTATTTTTGCATAGGCCTGTGTGACTGAATTCTCATGAAGTGGTCTGCCGCACCTCAGGCAGTTATTAGAGCAAGAGGCAGTCACTGGTGACATCTGTGCCTACAAATTAGAGGGAGAGACACAGACCAGGCATCTGAGAAAGAGACTGGTGTGTGGGAAAGGATATATGAACCACACTGGCACAATTTAGTTGTTAGGCAAATGATTAAAGCTAAAAAGGAGGAAAAATGAACTGTTTGCTTGCTTGTATATATAAGATGGACATTTGTTGAGAATGAGAAAGTGGAGTGGTTATCAACAATAAAGGAGTAATAAAAAGATAAGATCTTGCATTCCAATTAAAGAAAAATCATTGCAACTGGATCAGATGTTTTCCCTGGGAAAGAGGCAAAGAATTTCTCTCCAGGCAAGAGATAAATGCCTACCTCTTCCCTTTTATCAAGTATTAACCCATAGGCCTCTCATAGTAAAAGGCAGAGAACCAGCACAGGAGTTTCTGATGCAGATGGGAAAACACTTTTTTCCCCCTCTTTCGTTCAAATATGAAGAAAATTGGACCAATGAATCAATGGAGTGGAGCGAAACCAAGCTATTAGGAGATGAACATCAGGGGAAACTTTAGAAGCTTTTCTGATGGAACCATGTAAGAAATTAAAGAAACAAATTTCAGCTTTGCTTCCCCTTCCTGCCACCCCCACATTAGCCACATCATGCAAAACATACCATGCAGCCTGTACTGATTCAAGGGAAAGGCTTACTTCTGCGATAAAGTTTTTTTTTCTCTGAGTCATTCAAAGCTCCAAATAATGAAAAATAAGCATCAGATGAAATGATCCAATGAGAAATCTGCAATGTTCAAATGCTTGAGTCAATGGAACAAAAGTAGGTTTGCCTTTTCTGTACAGTTTTTTCAAGATTTTTCCAAAGTGACTAGAGTGAAGCCTAAGGGTTAAGCACACAATATACTGAAGACCTTTGGAGAGAACATTCTGTCTTGTCTTCTTCCTGTCAGACCCAGGCAGGTAGAACGATAATTGGAGAGAAAGTTGGTTTCACTGGCTAACGTTAAGGATCCATCGTGGAGATTGCTGCTTTTTACAAAGTCAGGAATTGATCCAACTACTCAGAAAGCCTGCTTTTCGGAAATTATTTGAAAAATAGAAGTGCTTCATAATTTAGTATCAAGTATAGTTTTTAAATCTGATTGTTGCTTGCAAATTTTCAAATCTGTTTTCAGTGGAAGATTCAGTTTTATATTCTGTGCATGTGCAGTGTAGACCTGAGAAGATTATCTGTTTGCCATAGAAAACATTGACTGTAAATGCAAAAGAGAATGCCTGAAAATATAAGGAAATATGCCTGCAAAATAAAAGGAAATGCAGTATTTCAGCCAGCATATTCAAGCCAAAATTATTTCATTTGAATGTAGTGCGGCAGTACCTCTTAGAAAATGTAATGCAGTGAGTTGGTTTCCCCATTGTCTTCTATGAAAAAATTTTCCCCTCCTGGCTTCAGCTCTCATGCTGGGGGAGCTGTGCTCATACCGGGTACAGCCATACAGTGCCATGGGAAGTGCAGGCTGATGGGGTGACTTTCTCAGGCAAGTGGGACTTCCAGGCTATAATGAGATACTGCAGTTGCATTTATAGATCACAGTTTTGAAGTTGTCACTCTTCCACTGAAAGATGTCAGTTTTCCAGTGGGAAATCCACTCTCCAGATTTTCTGACCAGAACTTATGTTTATCAGTCTTCTAATTCCAAAACCTCTTCTCCAGCACTTCCTTTCCTTTGACAATTCACTAATAGCTTCATTCGCTTCCCTATCATTAGCTCATCTTTCTTCTTATGTGAAAGCGTAGATCAGCTGAAGTGTGTATCTCTTGTCTTCTTCCAATAGCAATCTGGTTCTTTATATTAACCTTAAATTTCAGGCATACTGTGGAGAAAGGTAAGAGGTTTTTTTTTTTTAAAATTTTATTTGTTTGTGTACTGTGTTTTAAACAGAAATTCATTTTGTCACTCACTTTTACATTTTATACGCATTATAAAAAGTGTTTTAACAGCATTTGGCAGAACACAATTAGCCAGTGAACAGATCATCCTGATAAATATTCTCAGCATGATGTCTTGGGAGGACTTCAGCAAGTTTCTTGTTCTTAGTGGGTGTTCATTCTGTAATCACAGGAAAATAATACACACACACACTTATATGTATATATCCAGCTGTAGTTCCAGACAAAGATTCCTCATGTATGTACCCAATGTTACATCCATTCCTTGTGGTCAATGAATATGATGAATACATCTTTAGTAGCAAGATGACAGTTACTTCCTCATGCCAGGGGAATACCCAGAACAGCATTAATAGACTTTAGTTGCAGGGAAATTGCCTAACCCCTTAAACCTTTATTTTTTACATAGTAAACAGTAGTTATTTATTTAAACATTTTTAATGTTGCACATATTTCATGAAGTATGTTTTAAAAAGTGGGTCTCCAGTACTGTGTGTAGAATTTATTTAAGTAAGCTTTTCCTAGTTATTAAGAGTTCAGGAAAACACCAAGACCCACCTTAAAATAGACCAGCAGGTGAGTTTCTCAAGGGTACCTGCTAACCTGGGTATCCTAGTTTGGAATTGCAAAATCATAGAATCATTGAGGTTGGAAAAGACCTCTAAGATCATCTAGTCCAACCATCAGCTCAATACTACCATGCCTACTAAAGCACGTTCCAAAATGCAATGTCGACATGCTGTTTGAATTTTTTTCTAATATCCAATCTAAACCTCCTCCCCTAGTGCAACTTGTGGCCATTTGCTCTTGTCCTATCACTTGTTACTTGGAAGAAGAGACCAGCACCTACCTCGCTACAACCTCCTTTCAGGTAGTTGTAGACAGTGATAAGGTCTCCCCTCAGCCTCCTTTTCTCCAGGCTAAAATAATCCCCGTTCCCTCAGCCACTCCTCATAAGACCTGTACTTGACCCCCTTCACCAGCTTTGTAGCCCTCCTCTGGACATTCTCCAGCACCTCAATTTCCTTCTTGTAGTGAGAGGCACAAAACTGAATACAATATTTGAGGTGCATCCTCACCAGTGCCTAGGATAGGGGCACAATCACTTCTGTACTCCTGCTGGCCACACCATCTTTGATATAAACCAGGATACTATTAGACTTCTTGGCCACCTGGGCACACCATTGGCTCATGTTCAGCTGGTTGTCAACCAGCACTCCCATGTCCTTTTCCTCTGGGCAGCTTTCCAGCCCTAACTCAGAGCTCTTAGAGTCTAAATTAGCCTCCTAGCTTAGGTACCTGAATGTGAACCCTCTCTCCATGCAGTTTCATATCTTTGATCTCAAACAGGGAGTTGAACTTGGCCTCTTATATTGTAGGTGACTGATTGAGTGACCACACTACTGGCTAATATGGAATAAATCTCTCTCATCTTCTTCTGTGAGGGGTGCTCCATTTAATAGCAATAATTAAGTAATTATTTGATAAGGTGTTTGAACTCTGAACTCTGCTGTGTTTCCCAACTAATAGGCTAAAGAGTCAGGGCATCTTTTCTCCCTGCTCTTTTCCCCCTACTTCAATTTCTAGACCAGTAGTAGTAGTTAACAATTTATATGAAATGGAACATTTCCCACAGCAAAGATGGAAAGAAACAAACCTCTTGGTACCTATATCACCATCATGTTGTGCCACTGAAGAGAGTTTTGTGGGAAAGTGTTTGGATGCAAGAACTATCTTTGGACAGACAGGACTTTGGATCTAACAACAATTTTTGACTGAGTTAAATTTAATACTTTATGGGTCTAGTCTTTATCTGCCAGCGCCTTTAGACTACCCTGACTCTTCCCTATATGGTGAATATTGGACAAAATGAAAGAGACTGAGCCATAAGAAAACCTATTAAAAGTATTACCACAAAAATGCAATACTGAGATACGTACTGCAACTCTGTGGACTTTATACTGTCTTTGAAAGATATTACTAAATATGCTTTCTTTAGTTAATTTTAAATGTTATATTCTCCTGGTTATTTTTATTAACCATGATTCCCTAATTTTGCTTTTAAAATATTGCTTTTAAATATTGAAAGGTTAAGGTTTCCTTTTTCTACTTCCCTCCCCAAAAATTTTCTGATCTAGCATAAATGTCAGAAGGAGAAAACGCACTATCAGACTTAACTCATTCACTAGCTGTAAATATTCTATACTAAATTAAATACAGAAACAGATACTTGGTACTCTGGAAATAGGGTTTTAACCAGGAGAATTGTGGTAGCTCAGGAAACTATGCACTGACAATCAGCAAGAACTCTATCCTGGTGAGTAACGGAGGAGATTTGTCATTGTCTTCTCCCACTGAAGTATTTACAGATGAGCTCTACTTTTAGAACCAATTGGACATTATACACTTATGCACACAGGCGCATTTTGCTCAAGAAAATAGGAAGGACAAACTTTTGAATTAAAAAAAAGAGAAGTTTAGATCAATCACACTTGTTTTCATTTTGCTTTAAAGGTGCTGTTTCCTTTTTTTTCTTTAAATAGTTTTCTGTGTGGTTGCTGAAATGTCTTTGTGCAAGAAGCTACAATACTCAGACAAGGAAAGTCCCTGATGGCTTTAAAACACCTTTTTAATTAAGATTTTTTTTTAATTTAAAAAAGAAAGATTTAATAAGGACATTGGTCGTAGGAACCCCTTATCATCATGACTACTATTTAAGTTTTATGAAGAGTAACCAAAATGACATCCATGAAGGTGGTTTGGAAAGGTACATTCTGAAGTCAACATTTTTGTATGCAGAAGAGTTGGATCTGAGGCTGTATTAATTAGACAAAGAGAATAGCCCTGCAGATGGTTATTGGGGTGTGTGATTTTACATTGTTTAACGCATACAATAATCACAGGAAATGAAGACACACACGTAAACCACCAAATGCATTTGATTATCTGCAAGAAACATAGGCCTTTCTTCCAAATTTTTTCCCCTAGCACATTAGTTTTCTCTAAATAATATTCTAGTGAATAAAGATAACTGCTCTAAGGACTGACTTTTTGCCTATGCCCAGTACAGGTAGGTAAAAGATAGAAAACACTATTTGACAATCTCTCTATATCACTGCCTAATTTTCTCAAGAATTTCTGGCAGGTCCTTGAAAAGAACTCTGGCAGAAGAAGAAAGGAGATTTTTTCCTAGGAAATGCATTCATTGGACCAGACCCACCATAATACTGGAAAGGACCTCATAATGTTAGTCATGGTAGACAAATATTCTGACAGTGCAGGTGCATACATTAAAGATCACAGTTACCTTTACAAAGTCTTCGGTGCTCATAGAGCACTTTGGAAATTTAAATACATATTTCAGTAGATGAATGAATTCTATCAAACCATGATTCCTTCAGATAGGACAGAAGGTCCGATTATCTAAACTCTGCTAGTTGTTACTTTTTATAGTAAAATCATGACCAGGTTTGCAGGAGGTAACTATGGATTACTTTTGCAACCACGAAGAAGAAGATAAATAATTCCAGAAGCGTTTGGACAAAAAGACAGTGTGTCTCGTAGCTACTTTGTTTTCAGACCATGGCCTAGCACAGAAAATCTGATGACTAGGATAGCTTTGAGACCCAACATTCAATAGGGTTACCCAATACCCTACCTGTTAGGTAGCTTTTGATGACTATAAGATATTGGTGACCTGATTGCTTCAATTAGCCAGGCTGGACATGATCTGTGTAGCATTCTGCCACCTACCCAAGACTTGTAAGGGTCAAGCAACTTAATTCAACTAGATGAATCTGAGGAATGGATTAAGGAGAAGTATGTCTAAAGGCTGTCATTTGCATGATGGTGTTCCTTCTGCTTCAAGTGGTTTGACGCCAAGGAGGTTTCTAGGGTTCAAAACAGTTGTCTTTGTCTTGTTTCCCCTGTCTACCAACGGAATATAGGAACATATTCCATGTATGGTCAGAAAGTGCTTCTTTCAGCCTGTAAATGTTGGAAGATGGCCTTTGTTCCACATCTATATCTTATCACAGGAGTACACATCCAGTATTATTGTGAAGTAGGCACTGCTGTAATGCACTGCATGTGGGGCTGCCATTGCAGATTGCGAGTGGCAGAGCGTGGCTGGGTGATGGCATGCAGCACACGCCAGCCATGCTGGCACTTCTGGGAAAGCTGTGCTGAGTACCTGCTGCTAACAGTGTTGTGACCATCACAGTTCAGAACCACTTCTGCATGCAAAACTGAAAATAATATCAGGCAAACCTGTGGTGATTAAGATCAACTGAGTTGAAAGATGAGCCAGAACTGTCATGGTGTCACCCTGAGAAGACATGACTCTGAATCCACACAGTTGACTTCCAGTGATGTTTAACTGTGCTTTTTCCATGTAAATGTACAGACAGCCCAGATTCCTCTCTCCTTCTCTATGAACTACTTGGCCCTAGATACCCGGGGCATTTAGATACTTTGTAGGATTACTAGGGGTTTATTTTGAGCAGATTCAGGTACTCTGGAAAGGTTTTATCTGCCTAGATGGACAGGATAAATTTCTAATTGTTCTGCTTACTGCATCAGGCTACTTTTAACTATTTAAATTCTTGTCTTTAATTATGTTTGAGCTAAGCACTCAGAGACCTTAAGGCACAAATCCCTTCTTTACTAGTAGTCATAACTAGTCCTGATTGTTCCTTTTTGTGTCTGTTCCAAGCAAGAAGCACAGATCAGAACACGTATTGCTATGTGGTTATAATGCAACATCTTTCCATCATCAGGGGAAAAGCATAATCTACTCATAGGACAGCTGATGCAAATATACAGTGTTATGCCACCAGAAGTAGCACACTTATTCATTATTAAAAGGCAGCAATGAGGCTGTCTAGGTATTAATTTCATATTCCCCATATATTACAGAGTGCTCACCTCTGCTCCCAAACAAGGTAGTCATCTTTCAAGCCTTCATCTTCCTGTCAGTCAGGTCCTGTGCTACACCACCTTTGGCTAAGCAAGAAAAAAAATCACCAGGCAAACCTAACTTTCAACAGTGACTTCTTAGGCTTCTTTTACAGTGAAGCTGTGAAATAAAATTGCAGCATTTTTTTTCTTTTCTCAGGTTTTCCTCAGTCAGTTCTCAGTGGCCTCCTTCGGTGTGCAAATTGCTGATCTGGGGATTGAGTCCATCATTAGCAAGTTCGCAGACAATACCAAGCTGGGAGGAAGTGTCGATCTGCTGGAGGGTAGGAGAACCCTACAGAGGGACCTTGACAGACTGGAGAGATGGGCTGATTCCAATGGGATGATGTTTAACAAGTCCAAGTGCTGGGTTCTACACTTTGGACACAACAACCCCATGCAGAACTATAGGCTGGGGACAGAATGGCTGGAGAATAGTCAAGTAGAAAGAGACTTGGGAGTGATGGTGGACAGGAAACTCATGATCCAGCAGTGTGCCCAAGTGGCCAAGAGGGCCAATGGTATCCTGGCCTGCATCAGGAATGATGTGGTCAGCAGGACTAGAGAAGTTATCATCCCCTTATATTCAGCACTGGTCAGGCTGCACCTTGAGTACTGTGTCCAGTTCTGGGCCCCTCAGTTTAAGAGAGATGTTGAGATGCTGGAGAATGTCCAGAGGAGAGCAATGAAGATGGTGAAGGGGCTGGAGCACAAGCCCTATGAAGAGCGACTGAGGGAGCTGGGGTTGTTTAGCCTGGAGAAGAGGAGGCTCAGGGGAGACCTCATTGCTCTCTATAACTACCTAAAAGGAGGTTGTAGGCAGGCAGGCGCTGATCTCTTCTCTCAGGCGATCAGTGACAGAACAAGGGGACACGGTCTCAAGCTTTGTCAGGGGAGGTTTAGGCTTGATATTAGGAGAAAAATTTTCACCGAAAGGGTGATTCGCCAATGGAATGCACTGCCCGGGGAAATGGTGGAGTCCTTGTCCCTGGAGGTGTTTAAACACAGATTGGATGAGGCGCTTAGTGCCATGATTTAAATGACGAGTGGGTGCTAGTTTTTGGTCGTAGGCTGGACTAGATGATCTCAGAGGTCTTTTCCAACCTTGTGATACTGTGAAATTAAGTCTGGGTCTTGTGGTTCAGCCTCTTTTCAGCATGGCTGTAGTTAGCAGTTGGCTGTATACCCAGCACTTGTTTCAGAGCTTTGCCATCAGCAAATGACAATTATAAACCAGGTTCTTTAGCTTGTTCCCCAGCCTGAGACTTGAAACCCAGTGTTTGAATCAGTAAGGTTTTTTCTTCTAAGTTAGCATCCTACTTCCCCCCCTAAAAAACCCAACTAAACAACAAAACATATAATTTCACTAGACAGTATTCATGACAAATCAATTTCTAAGGACTGAAATATTTTACAATTATAAAATGTTTGAAATGTAAATGGAACAATTATTACCATCTCATGTGGACCCTAAGCCACAGATTTCACTATGCTCTCTGTTGGACCTCATCACTGAAGTTGAACTTGAGTATCTGTTTAGACTACTAGGACTTCATCTCTAAAGCACAGAAATCTTCAAGCATCAGCAGAGGAACAGGTTATACTCTACAGGTATTTCTGCCAGCTTCCTTGTCCTCAGCATTAAAGCACAGCTCTAAACTTCTAAACTTCTCCTGTGTATAAGTAGTCCTTAGACTGGGATAGTGATTTTGGTTGGGTATTTGCTAACCACATGCTAACCTACCTTCACATGGCAACCCCCCCTTTTTTCATGCAGTATAAATGTATGTGCATCACCAACTAAGCTGGCGCAGTTTAAAGTTAATCTCTTCTCCCTATTTCACTGTTTTGTTACTGCTCCTTGTCCGAGTATCATCATTGGCAATACAAGGACTCTGTGTCTGCTTCAGTGCGGAAGAAAAAAACTACAAAGGTTGAGCAAGACCACACCATTAATAATTTCCAGACAGTGCTTTCTAGTGAAGAAACATACACAACTGATCTACTGGACCATCAAAGTTACTTGAAGAGGTTGAGTTAAAAGAATAAAATAAAAGCATAAACAAGGAAGCATCAGCATCAGGGGATCTGTTGAATTATGATTACTGAATTAATGAAAGCTTTAATTCCTTGAACTGATGAAAGAGAAGACACTTAACAGACTGACTGTCTCTTCTACTCTACATAATCTCTGATGCACGAGAGACTCGTCCTCTCACTGTCAGTGGTATCTGTTGGAGTGGTGAAATGGAAATGTTCAACTTGGTCTTTCTTTAAGCCTTTGTAGAGATAGATAAAGAAAAAAATGCAAGTGACATTTAAGCACTCCAACAACAGTACAAAATTGAGATGTCTTTACTAGAGCTTTAACCTCTCATATTTTCTCCCCCAGGTTTCATAGAAGGCAGAGGCAGACAGCTTGCTCCTCTTAGAGCTCCTCCTGCCTTCTTTTTCCTGGAGAGGCCCTGTCCTCTGACACATGGCAACATCAGGGCTCCTCAGCTTGGGTCTGTCTGCATAGACTGACTTGTTGCCTCACTCCTTTTCTATTTCTCAGTAGACAATTTGACCTCTGGTCTTCTTCTTTTCCCTGTTTTTTTTCCAGTATTCTTCATTTCGCTGTTCCAGACAATACTTAATGCTGTGAAATCTCAGAGTGGATGAGGATAGCAGATCTTTAATATGCCTTTCTGAATGTCCTTGCACTGAAAAGTGAATCTCATTCGTGAGTGTTGGTGAAAGAAACACGAATGCAATTTCCTGAAGTTTTGCATGAGACGTGTGGGAGAAACAAAGTAGCTTTCATACCCTGCCAACTTGACTTCATAAGGTCTTGGAGAATGTCAACCCTAGGGACAGTGTGTAGCCAGCTTGTTATTTTGTATAGCTAATATTTGTTATGTGACCTTTACATGAGCATGTCTTACTGTATATTGGAATATGTACATGCCTGTCCCTCTGCCCATGTCCTATGTGTTAGATTCTTCATAAAGACAAACTCGCAATACCACATCCTTGCTTTGGAGACATTCAGTTTTGTAGCAGTTGTCCAGCAGTTTAATAAGTTTAACCAAGATTCTTCTCTTTCACTCAACAGCAGAAAACAAAAATTACTGGGTACTAGGCAGGAAATGCTTCTGTTAGCATAATCATAAGCAAAGCCAAAGTCAGATGAAAGTAATAAATAACTCCTATTTAATGAGTGCCCTATACTCCTGCACCCAAATCCTCAATGCTTTACCATACAGACCATAAATTCTTACAGCATCCTTGTTAGGCAGGTGGGTAGACAAAGACTATTATCCTTGTATTATAGAATGAAGTGAGACAAAATGTTCTCTGAAGCTATGTCTATACCAATCATCCTATTGCCAGAGACACAGAATAATTAGTGTACAATTGTGCTATATTAATAGAAAATGTAAAAAATTGCCCATTTTCTGACACCGAAATGATTGACACAACATATTTTGTGTCCACACACACGGTGAAAGACATCAGCCAAAACAGAGTGGCTGCTTTCAAATTAGCTAGTGGGAATGATTCCTAGTCTGTGCTTATACCGAAAACATGCCTACGACTTGTCAGAGAGAGTGTTAACTGACCCAGGACAAAAAGTGCCGCAGATAGTTTCACAGTAAGGCTTTGGCCATAGCTTGTGAGTACAGACCTAACAAAAGGATATTACCTAATGCCATGCAACAGCTATATTGCTGTATCTATTTTATCTTTTGCTTTTGTGAAAACTGACTTTTGCTTCTGCCTGTGTTCCTGTCCTTCTCTTCCAGTCCGGCTAGAGTGTGTTGCCACTGGGGGGCAGATCTCTAGAGCAAACAAGCATATTTCTGTACTACCGGCTCACTTCCAGCAAGGCAAGGAACCTCGGGAACAACTTGGCATTTTGCAGATTTTTCTGCAAGTATTTAAGTTATGATTATGTGGAGTTCAGTTACCTACAGTCTTGAAGTGACACCTGTGTGTAATGCTCTGTTGAAAGCAATAAGGCAAGATATTGCACACCATTATTAAGGATAGAACATAAAGTGTAATGTTATAGAGAAAAATAAGACCATAGACAAAATTCAAAACAAAGCCAAAGTGACACACCATATCTCTGCCACCATGTCTACAAAGGGCTTAGTTTTGAGCAACTGGAAACTGGTGCAGCCTTGTGTCAAATGTGTAGGAACCCTACAACATTATATTAGAAGGGAACTTATTATCTTTCATTTCACAAAGTATGTGTTATATGGGACAAATTAATCTCTGGCTCAGTCCTACCCGATGCAATAAAATCCCTTGGTTTATTAATTAGTTCCAGAACTGAATATTTTTGCACCTTTCTGTCTACCATTTTTAATGCAGCAAGATTTTAATTATTTTTTGTGCAACACAGCAAATTGCTTCCTAGAATTTAAATCCTCATTTATCTTGCAAAAGTCAGAGGCCTTTGATGAATATGGGAGTTTAGCCAACTGTAGTGGGACATAATATTCCAAAAAAGCTACATGTAACATGAGATGCACATTTCCATACAGAACTCATCTACTGCTGTGAGCAACATGCGAGTCTATTAGAGTGGATTTCATACACTATTTTCTGAGTGTCTATTCTAACTGTTATGGAATGACAACAGCAATCTGCTACTGAAATCCAAACAAAAACTCTGTGTATACATATTGCGGACAGGAAAGGCGAAACAGAACATTTACTAGCTGTCCAGAGCAGGAATCATAATCCCTTTGGCACTGGGTCGAAAAGGAAGGGGAAGAAACTGTAGGCAGACAAGCAGAGCAAACTCTTAGTAGTTGTAGAAAAATGAAATGCCACTCATTTCATCCCCAGAATTCTAACATCAAATCACTTCAATGTACTTAACAGCTGTTGCTCACATGTGCTGCAGTTCAAAAGGCACATTTTAATTTCCATCCCACAATTTGTGATCTATCTAGAATAAAAAAAATCCATCTAAATAGAACTTGCTATGCTTCACCACAGTCTTTTCACCTCAGCATTAGCCTCCTGTAATATGCTTTGCTTTAGGCTAGTGCTTAAGAGCATTTAGAGTCTGAAGCAAGCTGGGAATGCAGCAGTCATATATTAATCGGAGCTCATAGTTGGCAGCATGTAACACCAGCACTTTCTGAGCTGTGTTGACTGTCAGCAGGATTCAAGGTATTGATGTTGACCTTTAAAACTCTGGATACAGGTTCTCTCCTCAGAGCATGCTACCAGATGTCCATCAGTGAAGCACTTGGCTGGGAGCTCAGCTGATAGCAAAGAGAGCCAGTGGGGCACCGTTCGCCAAAACTGCCTCAGATCAGCAATTCACTGCACTAAACTGCCAGACATGCTGCTTAAGCTTGTATTTTTTTTCTCAAGAATTTGGAGAAAGATGATCCAAGGGACAGAGCCGCTTTTCCTTTTTATGAGATGATTACAAATCTTAGTATATGTGTACCTGGCTTCACCACATTTTATAAAAAAACCTATGATATCTGAAATAGATTAAAATACGTTTACAGTTAGCATTGGGGATGCAGGCTTACTGTACTTGCAGGCTTGATATATCCATCTAAGCGGAACCTCTGTTTCACCTTACAAAGTACTAAAGAGCAAATCGAATTACTGCACTTCAATAAGACATGTCTGTATCAAGCCAATGGTACACAAGAGACAAGTGCTGAGTGCTTGTTCCAAACCTGGCCTGTGGAAAAACAGGACCTAAGCTAGTTAACATAAAGTCCAGTTATAACAGTGTTTTCTCTTGGGTGCTAGAAATGGTTGAAAATTCAAGCATCTGTATGTTGGCAATAAATGAATTGTGTAAGTGACTCCATCTATAGTACTAGGTTTTACCATCCACAGTGCTAATAGAAAATGCACTGATGCATATTACTGAAGGAGAGTCCTGACTATAAAATAGCAATAGACTTCGAAACAATTCTTAGGCCATTGTACAGGACAGGAACTGATAGCAGTGATGGAGATTTCTACTCTCTAAAAGGGACTTCTCTTCGGTAACAAGCAAAGTGCAGTGGCAGCTGCGTGTTGATGCATGCACAGGAACCTAGTTATTGATGTACCTGTAACAAAATCCCATTTCTAATGAAGCAGAATTGAAGTTTGAAAGAATTTCATAAGATTTGGATTGTTTGGAGGAGGTGGTTCCCATCATCTCAGGCTGTATGTTGAGAAGGTTTAAGAAGTTTGCAGCCCTTGTTCTGCCCTAAGTGACTATCATGTCTCTGAAAAAATAATAATGGATTCTTTACAAAGGGGAACCACTGCTGTTCTTTGCAGTGCTCTGAGGCTTCATGAAGGTGCTATAATTTGGTAAATAATCATAGTGCTTTTTACAAATTCATAGATGTGCATCGCTATGTTAAAGACACAATTTAAAAGACTTGTGTGTGTTAATAATTTTTTTAATTCCTGCTTACTAGTTATGTGTTCACAGGCATGCATGCATTCATAAAGTTATATCCTTTAGACAGTGGATAAGCATGGTATTTGAAAATAACAGGTAGTTTTACCAATGACTGCATACTACCAAAATTTATGTCATTTAAAACAGATTGATGGCAATCACACTGGTGCCCAACGGATCTCCTTCTAGTTTACTAATTATATACTTAATATTTTTTTCACATTATACACAGCCAGCTTTAAGACTGTTTATCTTATA
This sequence comes from Tapera naevia, assembly GCA_033556795.1. Taxonomy (NCBI): domain Eukaryota; kingdom Metazoa; phylum Chordata; class Aves; order Cuculiformes; family Neomorphidae; genus Tapera; species Tapera naevia. The sequence continues at coordinate 2,376,195 of JAUMJJ010000095.1, forward strand.
AATAGTCTGCCCATGGAAGAAAATAATATGGAGGTATTACTGACTGTATCCCCTTGCCTTTAGTGTATGTGTGAGTGGCTCTCCTACTATTCACCTGCATTGATATGTCAAAGGAAAAGATCCCTTGTTACAGTTTTTACTCTGTTATCTGATTGCCCTATGGGATTATTCAGGTAGGCAAAGAATACAGAATTTAGCCCTGTCTGATACATACAAAAGAATGAAAAACGGAAAAAAAAAAGGTTCTCTTTGACCTCTCCTCCTCCCAACACTGCTGGAAGCTGAGAGCACTCTGCAGCTTGCAGCAAACTTGCAGGTTTAGGTCCTGAGACAGAGCATACTTCTGGAGTAACTCTTATGAAAACTGCCCACCTATACATCTCAAACCTGATTGAGACGAAAACTCGTCTTTCAAACAGTACAGTGTTTTACTGCAAATAGAACAAGGTTCTCTATGTGCAGATTGAACCACTGCTTAACTATGGGCAAAATTGTGACATTTCTCGGTTGTAGACTGCAGCCTAATTTTTTACAGAGATGTTTCCCTATTTTTGTAACTATGGAAACAGCCTTTCGTTTTATTAGGAATAAGCCAAGAATTAGGGGCCAGGCCACAAAATATTTTGTTCATTACAAAACCACCAAAACGTGATTTCTCGCCAGTTTAACTGGCAGCAAGAATATTTCACACAGCAGTACCATGTACTGATGCTCTCCTGGGGAAGCTCAGCAACAGTAACTTTGGCCAAGAGTTAGGACTATTTTTGAAAGCTTCAAAAGTATCTAGGGAAAGTACTTTTCACTTTTATTCATACAAACAGTATCTCTACTTATTAAAAAAATGAGAAATGCCTTCTCTTCAACTTCAAATGGCTTTGACAATAAAATTCTGCTTATATCAAGGTCTTGAGAGACACATGAACCTTTCTGATAAATGGAGTGCTTGGATGATGAAGAGATGACTTGAAGACTCAGGAAGAGATGCTTCAGACTCCCACCCCTGGATCACAGTGAATTAAAGGTGAGTTCTTTTAGATCCTAGGGCTGTGTCTTCTACCCGTTTAATATCTCACATATCCGTATGGGGAAGGACTATGATAAACTATAAATGCTTTTCCATTTTAATTGCTGAAAGGTTGTCAGTCATTCCTGCTCTGAAAAGAAGGGGAAAAACTATATAAATGATTATGTTCCTAAGTACATACTTAAATCTTAATGAAGGCTATAGAATTTAAAGTACATGTTTAAATGTTTAGCTGAATAGTGATATATCATGGCCAAGACTTCTTAGGTTGATGTACTGTTATGCTTAAAATTACTAATATACACAAAATCAATCCTGTACTTAAATGCATTGTTAAGGGGGAATAGACTTTTTTTAGGGCTACTGATTCATTCTGCACAAGAGCATCTGACTGGATCAGGGATTAAGAGTAAAGATGATGAGTAAAAATGCTAGAAACTGAAACCCCCAACTACGAGCAGGAAAATGTGGGATGAGCCAGGGGAAGAATTTTCTAGGCAACAAAGGTGTTTACAACTTTGAGGTTCAGTACACTCTGCTCTGGTGTTACCCCTCATTCTTAAACTTGCTTTCCAGTGAACAGAAAACAAGATTATGAATTTTACTGGAAATGTGTCATCTTCATTGGTGTAAACTGTCTGATCTCCATTGCTTTGTGTCCATCGCTGAAGTATATGCCCAGATGTTTGCATCAGTAGCCAACTAAAGCCCATGGTGTGAACAAGAAACAAATTAGTTTGATACTGTCAGTCATTGCATAATAATTTCCAGTACCCTTTTCTAACTTTCTTTTTCTGTCTTCCTCTACTTCTGCAACAAACTCTCTGTTCCAGCAATGTGTCAAGCCTGCAATGTGCTCTGATGCTTTTGCTGCAATGCACGTGGGTCAGCAGATCTGTTTGTGGTCAAGCATATATAGGCTGACAGGATTAACTGGTTATGGCTGGAGTGATCAGCAGAGATAAGATTAAATGAAAATTTTTGAAGAAAACATCAATAAGTCTTTAGACATCAAAGATGTTCTTAAACTAATTGCCTATAAACTTCAAGAAAGATCAGATTTGGGTTCAAGTAGTGCAATCTGTGGCTGTTCAAATGAAAACCCACAGTGAGATTTTGTGCCTGTTGTTCCTTAGGAGAAACACCAGTCTCAAATGTGTGGCAGTACACTTTCCCATTTCATCAGTCACTGCATTATCCTTTGCCCTGAGTTTGTCTTTTTGATGTTGATGACTTTCTGGAGGTCAGAACTCATGAAAAAAATTGTCAGGATATGATTAATGAATCTAAGCAATTATTATGCATGCAAGTAAGTGACGAGCAAGCCCACATGTTAAAACATTAACAAGAGAGTATGCATCAGAAATGGGGGGGGCATTGCTGCTGCTGACCACCCCACTCGCCCTGCATCGGTGCCCTGGTCATTGCTAAGGTATGCTTTTGAAAAAGAGCAATGGGAAAAATTTCAAATGACTGCAAGCCATTGTCAGCTGAGTGTAAACATGAGGCTCTGCCCAATCCCTTTTTCCTTGCATGCTTTTTATTGTTTTCTCAGTAGCTTTCCTTTTCCAACAAATAATAGGTGTTAAGGATAGAGAAACAATAAAATTACGAGAGGACAGAACAATAATCAGTACACAAAGATAAACATCAGCAATAAACACTTTCAGCTGCCAGCCCTACAACTTATATAAATAACAGAAGGGTGGGGGTGAGGGAAGGGAAAAGAAGAGGTGAGTGTTGATCTAGGAAGGAATGCTGTGAAGGCTGCCAGTGAGGGCTTGGGAAAGACCATGCAGTTCAAGAATGCTGTAACCACGAATAGTTTAGCCAGGAGAGCCCACTAAGTCCAAATACCACATCACTGCGTTTCGCTTTTGCTTCCCGGAGCTGAAAATTGAGGTGTACGGTTAATGTTGTGGGTTGAACAGCCAAGAAGCAAAGGTGGCACATATGCTGTAAAACTGACCCACTGAGAGTGAAAGAGGAAAAAAGATTTCTCTCAATGATGTTGAAGTCTAGTCTACAAATAGAATAAAATACTTTTTGTTTACAGGTAAAGAGAATATTTGCTGGTACTTGCTAGAGGTAGTTTTCACTATCTAGTATTCATTTCTAGGTTGTAGGTCTTACCTTTTTAATTCTCCTCCTAGTTTCAATGTTCCTCAATTCACTATTATTTTGAGAAGGGAAATTTTGAATCTTTGTTGAAAGAATGATACTTTTTGCAACAGATTGATTGGAGGAAAGAAGAGCTTGCTGTTTGGTGCTATTTTGTGGTCTGGAACGTTTGAGGTGGTCCAGCAGAAGAGGAATGTGATGGGCTGAGTGCAGGTGAAGTAGTGAGTAATGCATGCTGAATTCAGCTTTCCTTATAGCCAGTTCCCCATCTTCCTTTCCTTTTCTTTTTTTTTCCTGCTTTACCTGCTGACACTAACACACAGTTTGACAGCTGTGGACAGTTTCAGCTTTATACACTAGGAAGCGGTAGCTGGCAAGAGAAATTCTCTGGGGTACATAATTCCTACAACAACTGCTCTCTGAAGAAAAGTTTTAAAATATTGGTGTTTTTACTGCTTCCCTGCTGTTAAACCTTATGGACACTCAGTTCTTGATACAACTCCCCTCCTTTGATCCAAAGTTACAGCCCAGGTACCACACTGCCATTTTCCAATTGCCAAATACCATTTTGGATTGATGAATTTCTTAAAAGGATTAAAAGAGGTAGCTATTCAATGAGAAATGATTTGACCTTGTGTCCAAGTGGCTCCTTTCTAGGCTGATACAGGCTCCAATATCAATGGAGAGGCAGTGTTGCTGCGCAGGATCACTGTGGATAGTATGGGGCAGAAATGGAGATTCTTTTGCTCTCAAACACACCAAATGGGTAAATCCTGTTTCCTAGCATCTGTGAAATGCAGAGGAAAAACGGAACAATTGTCATGGGACAGTGGAATTGTCATGTGCAGATTGTGACTTTAGGTCCAACTTTTGTGGAACAACAGGAGGGTTTCATCTGATTCAAGGAATCATGTGTTATGGAAAAACATTACAGGTTGCCCAAACCAGAGCAGTCGTTCCCCAGCTCAGATTGTTACTTTGATAAAGAGGGATGGATACAAACTATGGAACAAACAAAACCTATGATTTACTTTACAGGAATGCTAATACAAAACGGGAAAAATAACTCCTGATTAAATTCAAGGACTGTCATACTGAAAACTTTTTCACCTTTGATCAAATAGAAATTATGCTTTCAGTGCTGGAGACAGACAAAACTAAGCTTGCACAGCAGCATATTGGATAGCAATTTTAAAATACCCTAAATATCATTGCTGTCTAGAGAGCCTTTAGGAGCCTTTCTATATATTTGAAATAAGGCTTTTATAAATTCTTTATTCAAGCAGATAGCTCAGAGAAGTGACTTGTTTAGGGTCACACAATAGATCAGTGGCAGAGATGAAAAACCATCCCAGATTTCCAGGCCTCAACAGCCTTTCGTGTTCACACTTTTGTGTTATTACAGACCTCTATCTAGTGCATTTTGCCCATTTTTCTGTGACATTATACTAACACTATGCTAAGCACTTAGGGACCAACTCAGAAGTTACTTCAAATATTGATTTGTCTTTTTAAAATGGAAATTGTTTTAGTCAACTCTTCAGAGCACCTATTGTTTCTTTCTTAGACTATTGACAAGATTTTTTATGTAATCCAGTGCCCCATTGTTAGCAGAATCTGGTGGCAAAAGCAATGCCAATGTTATAAGGATTGTTATAGACTGCACGATGCATTTCTATTCCTGCATGAAAAGCTGCCAGTCACTTAACCTCTCTGTGGATGTCTGGTGTAGCAGAGCAACACCAGATCTAGCTTTAAATTAGCTAGGTGGAACAGCATTAGCACTTGAACTGCAGCAGATTGGGGCTCAGCACCAACTGGGAAGCTTATGTTTAGTATTGAATGAAGCCCTCAGTACTTGTGGTGAAACAAATAGGGAATTAATAGCTCCATATTGTTCTTAAAGTCTTAAATGTTCTTAAACGTTGTTCTTAATCTTATTGTACTTAGTAGTGCTAGACAAAACTGCTGGATGCATATGTCTCATGCATTTCCTTTTTTAATCTGGAAATGGAGAAGTTAGCACAGCAACAAACTGCCCATGAAACTGATTGATAGTCTGATGCTTCAGAAAGCCACATGAGACTCTAGGACAAGGCATTCTTGAGTAATGCACACTTGAAGATGCTGGAAATACTCTGCCTCATCCCTTGCGATGCACCCATGCTGAGTGTCATTCAACTTAACGATATAGAGCCCAGCCTGGAGTACTTTACTGGCGAGCATCAAGAATGACCCATGCAAAAGAATTTCATTAAACTTTTCAAACATCAGACTAACTTTCAGTTTGATGCTCTGTTGGCTGCATTTTGCAGTTTGTTCTCTTCTTCAGAGAAAGGCAAGATGTCCATTAATCCACCTTCAAGAACCACGAGAAACCCACACAAGGTTCGTCAACCATCTCAAGAAGAAAGACTGACAGTAGCCTTGTGTTTGATGGTCTCCTCACGCACTCTTGTATGTCATCTGCGGCATTTTAGGATGATAAATGAAATTTAAGCATGGCCAGTGGTCAATAGACCCTTTGTAAATAAGTTACAATTATTTCAATTTTCGTAAGAGAACTTTTTAATAAATTATTCTGTCTCCTAGTGAAAGAAGTAAATAAACTGAGCTGATAATAGAATTTTTTTGAAACACAGAACGGAAAGGATGATTATGTTCTTGTCAGATACACTCTTTACAATTGGGAGAAAAGGCAGACTCTCTTTTTCTCTCTCTGCCAAAATACCCTGTTTAAATGATGCTGAGATACACAATTTAACAAAGTTGTATCTTCATTGGGGAAAACTCTTATCTGTACTGGAGGTCATAAAGAAAACAGACATGATATTCTTAAGCTGTGAGAAAATACATCTACTAATTTTTGTTGGCTGATCAAGATAGTTTAATACTGAAGTGATAACGAAATCACCTCATAACTTTTTGTTCTTGGGTTATGACAAGCCAGTCCAGTAAATTAAATAGTTCTACGTGGGAAACAATTCCTGACCTACACTAACTTGAAAGATACACAATTATTAGTGTTCAAATTAGGTGCATTTCTACAGCAAGCAGGATATCTCCAGCCATAATGCTTTCCAGCAGAAGACGCGGCCTTGGTGAGTCCTTCCTTCAGGCCTTCTAGGTGGTCTTGCCTACGCATCTAATGATAGGTCTGTCAGAGTGATTTATGGTGTTTGTCCACACCTCTGTGTTTTTTGCTCCTCAGCTTTGGGTCAGCTCTGATTTCTAGTGCTCTGTGGTTGTTCTTAACACATATTCAGTAATAGTACAGACCAAGACTTAATTTTCCTATGTTTCTGTTTTCTTTCATTCTGCCTGTCTTAGAGTTTTCAACAACACGCGTTCACCACAGGATTCTACTTCTGTTTCATCTGTCAGTAAAGCTTGAGCTAATCTAATTCTACTATCAATCCTCTTTGCTGGCTTGTGTTTACATGCATGCATACAAACACAAACTAAAAATGTATGATCTCATTACTACTTGTTCCAGATCCGTGTGTCTTCCGTGCTTGATCCACATCTCATTAAAATCAGTAGGAAGTTTACCATAAATGTTGAGTAATTTTAATAATTCAACTTTATCTAATGTGTGGATAGACTGAATTCTTCTATATGGTGTGCAGAAGGAAATAATGTAGAACAGAAATTTCACTTCCATGCTTCTCCTTGCATGAAGTCACATTAACACAAAGTGCTGCTTACCAGTTTTTGTGAGAAAAACATTCTTAGCAGGCCTGTGGCAGGCAGAAACTCTTCTTCACATTCCTGGGGCACTTTAGTCACCCCAACATAACACAAGAAAAATGCCTCCAGGACTCGAGCTTGCACAGTCCTCCAGAATGTGGGAGCAGCAGCAATTAAAATGTGTAACAGCGCCCATAGCCTGAGACTCCTTGGGATAATGACCTCCTCTTGTACTTGCCTCGCTAATAGTAAATCACACACCACTTGCTGCTGTGTGAGTGCCAAACAGGGCACCACCCTTTTTTTTTTTTTTTAACAGCTGTTTGTATACAGTGCTGCTTTATCTGATTATATTTCGAACAACCAGCACCTTTCTGAGATAGATACTTCTTAGTGTATCAATAACATATTGGAGGTCTACCTAGGGTTGTTTAAAGTATTTCCGTTTAAAAATATATAAAAATCTGAATTCCAGTGAAGGAATGGGCAGATAAAAGAAACTGAGATGACCGTGTTAGTTTTAATTAAATGTGAAGAAGAAAGGGCTGTTGTATGTCTTTCACACAGAAAATAAAATCTTGCAGCTTTTATGTAGATGACAATTCATCTCAAGCCAGTGAGAGTTTTACCCTAATTGCAGAATCAAACCCATATTTACATTTCCTTGCACACATGAGCCTATATTTTTTGTTTAAATAAAGTTCCACTGAAAATGAGCAACGTGAGCTCTGTTCAAGTAGGAAGCTTACAGACCTCACTGGTTACCCTATTTGTCATTTCTTCTCATCCTTTTAGAATAATAATTTTGGAAAGCAGCAGCCATGAAAACAAGAACACAAAAAAAAAAATAGATAAGAATATGTCTCCCATAGTGTTCTATTCAAGATGTTTCACTGCTGCCACCTAAGAGTCATGGTCTAGAAGAAATGACATTGAAGTAACCAATGGAGAGCAAAGTGCAGCTCAGGACAAATTATGAAGTAAAATTTCCAGGAAGCATCTGTGATTTTTTTCATATTTTCACTTTGGTTGTAGGAGAGACAGTAGAAAGTTTACTTTATTTACAACAGGAGATAAATATTTTTATCAGTAAAAGCCCTACAAGATACTTTTGAAATTTCTGAGACATTTGATAAGTCAAGGGACAAACTGAGGTAGGCCATCTCATGCAGTGGAAGCATGATAGGGATAAATGTAGCTGGGTGAAGTAGCCTGATAGGAAATGTGATCCCCACCTCAGTTTGTGCCTTTTCCTCATTTAGTCCTGTTCTTGCTCTAGGGATGGGAAATGTCAATCCTTCCCTCCTACGAGGACTAGCTGTCTTAGTGGCACTGGATATTCTTCCTACAGAAGGACCCAGGAAGATGACCAGAGAAGTAAGGGGTTCCTCTGTGCAGGACTAGCTGTCACAGAAAGCGATGGAATACATTGGCAAAATGGCTGAAACACCAGAGTGACATCTATTCTGCTGCTGATGAACTGGTGCAGGAGGTATGTGGTGGTCCCATAGCCTTAGCAATGCAAATAGCCAAACCTGGGCTTGGGGCTCTGGGCCTCACTACTTTTTGCATGTGTGACACTGCACCCACATTGGAGGTATTCCATTCCTGCAGGCTGGACCCAGACAGAGCATTAGTCAGGTGACATACCGCTTCCAAACCCCAGTAATGATTCTGAGCAGATTGAAACAGAATGTGATTTGCAAATATGGGACCTACTCTGTTTCCATGTATATCAATGAAGAAACTGCCATTAACTTTTGCATTGATAGTACCTGTACCTTAACAACCTGCTGAACTCTGTATAATCAACTTGTGGCGATAAAATTCTTGTTCAGCACATTTGGAAAACACTTCACAAAACAGTTTAGTAGAACTCCATAATCTCACTGATCCCTATTCTCTGCGTTTGCTCCTGCAGTCAGTTAGAAAACACCAGATGTGGGGAAAGACGTACTTTTTTCTTTTTTTCTAATACACCGTGTGCTAAACTTACCGTCTTATTTTAAGGAGACCTCTGAACTGTACTCCAGATGAGATTGGCTCTTGGGACTGTAAGTCCCCGCACAGTGGTGAAGTAGCTTATTATAATTACCATGGAAGCTAAGTTATCTGCTGTTCTCAGAGAAGCAGGTGGTTGCAATGATTCCTCTATGCACAAGAGGGAGAGGTTACTAAGAGGACAACTGATAATAAAATGGAGCTACTTGTGGACTGCATCTGGCATAGGTTTTTTCTCACACCTTTCTGATTTCCAAGCAGCACTAGCAATTCCTCCTTTCCAAGCAAATAATAGCTAATAAAAAAAAAAAAAAGTTTTCTGTATAACAGGTATGTTATTTTCCTGCCCTTACAACAGACAGACCTCTGAATGTGTGGAGCATAGCAGGTAATGAGCAAACCACCTGCATGAGTGCACAGAAGTGCTGTCTATGGCCTGAGACAAAGCTGCCAAATGTTTATCCTCCTTCAAGTGACACTTCTCTTCAAGAAAAGACTTGAAATACACACAAAATTTATAGTGGAATGAGGGAAGAGAATACATTTGCTGTTTGAAGATAGTGGTTTAGACTGGCTGTGAAAGCTGTCTGTATGAAAGGGAGCTTCCATATCTTGTAATAAGTTATCAGATTTGCATTGAACTCTCATGCTCTGAAAAAAGTATTTGAGAACACACAAAGCAATGGCTATGCAAGACATCCTGCCTGGAAGAATTTTAATGCTTCTGGAATACCAAAATCTCATTGAGAACTGAAAGTCCCAGTGTCCAAGGTCTTTGCCTGTGGCACCTGCTTTGAACTGGGTAGAAGATAATTCACAGCACATTCCAAAACTGCTGAGCCTAGACCATGACTTAAGGACACTCTGTTTGGAAGAACTAGTCAGCCCTGGCTGTGTTCCTATTCAGGATGAAAGAAAGTAAAGCTGCATAACCCCAAGAGTACTTGGGGAAGAGTGACTGGAGAGCTGCCTGGAGGAGAAGGATCTGAGGGTGTTAGTTGACAGCCAGCTGAATATGAGCCAGCAGTGTGCCCAGGCGGCCAAGAAGGCCAATGCCATCTTGACCTGTATCAAAAACAGCGTGGCCAGCAGGACAAGGGAGATGATTATACCCCTGTACTTAGCACTGGTGAGGCCACACCTTGAGTACTGTGTTCAGTTCTGGGCCCCTCAGTATAGGAAGGGCATTGAGGGGCTGAAGCGCATTCAGAGAAGGGTGATGAGGCTGGTGAAGGGACTGGAGAACAAGACCTATGAGTAACAGCTGAGGGAACTGGGGTTGTTCAGTTTGGAGAAGAGGAGGCTGAGGGGAGACTTCATCACTGTCTGCGGCTGCCTGAAAGGACGCTGTGGGAGAGCAAGTGTTTATCTCTTCTCTCAAGTGACAGGTGATAGGACAAGGGGAAATGGCCATAAGTTGTGCCAGGGGTGGTTCAGACTGGACGTAATTTGTGCCCAGGGAGGTGGTTGAGTCACCATCCCTGGAGGTATTTAAAAAGAGGGTAGATAAGTTTTTTAAAGGACATGGTTTAGCGGATAATCGGAGGGGTTGGACTCGATGATCTCAAAGGTCTTTTCCAGTCGGAAGTTTCTATGATTCTAAGAGGCTAAATGAACCTTTCCCTCTAATGTCCATTTTTGCACTGTGTTTGGGTCTAGATGATTAATTCGCTGAAGTTTTCTGAGATAAGTGGTAGTGGAGAAAGCTACTGTACTTCCAGAATTACTTTAGTATAACTTTTGTTATGCATTGGTTTTTATGACTTTGTTAATGGTCAGATGAACAATTAAGTAACATCAGAAATGTAAGGTTAAGTGAGGCTGTGCAAAGAAGGAGGCTCCGACTGAGGCAGGGAAGTATTGATTTTTGTGGCTTGTCCTATAGTGAGGATGGATCACAATGAGTCACCTTACTGTCTATGGACAATAATGAGTGCAATAAGAAAACAACCCTAGGAGAATACACTGAACAACAGTAAGAAAAACAGAGGAGACATTAAGATCAAGGCTGAGAGATATCAAAGTAGACATGGAGGGAATGGATGTGGAAATACTGGAACTCAATAAGAAAGGGGAAAAATTAAGTGGAAGCCCTGCAGAAGCAGTAGATTAAGAACAAAATTTTCAAAAGTGCCTCACTGTCTTAAAAAGTTGTAATTACTTTCCCATTGATGCTGGCAACAAAAATAAGTAGAGGTAGCAGAGTGAGGTTAGCACTGAGCACTTAAGAAAAAGAAATCTCACCTTAAAATTACATTGTTTTCTTACAACTTCTGCTGCAACAATGACATCAAGCAACACTCATGGCTAATAAATTACAGCCCGTGTCCACTTAGATGTTCTGGAAAACCCTGTGGCATTCAGACACCCAATGGCAATTACAACACAGGAACTTTTTGAGGCAGAGACTGGTTAGAAAACTAATTTGCTTTAAATAATGCAAAAGTATAAATTATTATGGAGCTTAGAAAATCTGTTTATTAGAATAATTAAAATTAAATCACTGAAAGTCAAATTGCACTTATAAATAGCTTAGGCTTCTACGCACTCTTTCATTATTTTGGTTTCGTATGTGCAGCACTCAGAATAAGTGCCAAGTTCATGTCTCCACAGTTTGGGCTTCTCCCTGTTTATCAGAAGCTGCTCAGAGAGCAGGGAGAAGCATCGTGTACTTCCCAGTGCTGCCCTGCCAGCGAACCCCAGCCCTGACCTGAAGGAACCATCGCTGGGAGTAAGAAGGTGGCTCAGACTCCAGACATTTGAGAGCTTTGACATCTTTGCTGAGCTTAATAAGAAAGAAGCCAGTGCTGCTGATGATGAATGCGATGTGTTTCTTTGTCCACAGGAGACTATTGCTGTTTGTGTAATTTCACATTTTGTGTAGGCCTTTGAAGAACTTCCTAATGGTGATTGGTTTTGTCACTGCTACCTTTAACCAGGTTCATCCCAGTCGTTCAGTATCTCACTTTTAATCCTGGAAATCAGATGTGCAGCAAGGGGTTTAGGGTCCTAGGACATATTTCATTTGCATTTCCATAGGGATCAAATTTAAGTCTAACAAATTAGGATTTACTACTTGGATTTGTTGGAAATCTCAGATCCTTATGTATATTAGTTCAAAGCACAACAATTATTAGCTAGAGAGAAACACGACAGCAATCAAAAAAAAACCTAAATAAAACCCACCTACACAGATTTCTCACACTGCACTCCGGGCATGACTCACTGGTTATGTATTTGGTGATGTGGGTGGGTACTCTAATTTGTAGTGTTCCATTGTTTAGATGTGATTTGTATGCACTAATTCTGACTTTCTGTTTTGGCAAAATCTTACAAAAAAAACCCTAAAATCACCACCCTCTTGGGTCAAAGTAGTGAAATGTAGCTGCATTACCTCACCTACCTATCTTGGGATCAGGGTGGGCTCCACAGGGAAAAGGGATCAGCGCTTGCTCAGACTGCCAGGAAGTAGCATGCCACAAGCAGCTGCAGACGATACCTGACCATGGATGAGATTTTGCAACGTCGTACCCATTGCACAGAGAATAACTTTGCATGCTTTTCTGACTGGATTTTCAAGACCAGAAAAACACTTTTGTGCTTTAAAGAATTCAGTGGAGGAATAACAGCCTGTAGTTTGCAATACATTTTTGAGTTCAGTCTAACACACTAGCAGACAAGAATATATTAAATATATTAAAGTGGAGAGAACTTATAAGACTGAGGAAGAAGTCTGCCCTTACAAAATATTGTAAAGTCAGTGCATGCCTAAGCTCAAAAAGAAAATTATTAGAAAAAGACACGAGAAAATTATTAGAATTGAAAGTATCAATATCCAATATCCATCCAATAACCAATAATATCCATCTTCATTTGTTGAGCATAAATTATAAATCATAACTAAAATGCTAATTGTATAAATTATGAAATACATGCATTATAAATACACAAATATAATGTTTTCTCTTAATAGTAGTATAGTTTACTTGTCACTTGTCAATATGAAGTGAGAGAGGCAAATAGGAAAGCATGAAAAATGAAGTGTGATAATGGCTAGAAAAATATTATGCTGTGTCTGGGAAGCTGACTAGAGCTGCTAACCACTGGGGTCACTTGGGCAAAATGTAAGATGCTCTACTGCTTTCACCTGAATACGTGCCTGTGTGGTAGCCTAATGCATGTTTCCAAATTCATTCTCAGGAAAGCTCTCCTGGCTGTGCTGTGAAGTTTGGTATGCACCATCAGCTGTGTAAAGTGCCAAGATTGTCATTGTAAGCCTACAGTGGGTGAAAGAGATACTGTGTCGCTGTTGTAGCTATCACACCATCACTGGATAACAGAGGAGGAAAAAGTCTGCTACCTTCAAGTGTTCACACGCTTTCTACAGATGGACAGCCTATCAAAAATAAGCAAAGAGATCAGAGGAATCAAAAACCTCCTGCAGAATAGAAACAACTGGTAAAAAAGCCGAGTGAGAAGTGACATTCTCCCAGAACATCTGAAGGCCCACATAAACCCACCCACATGCACTCTGGCTGTATCGCTGGGCTTCCCACACCTCTGTAACCTTGCACCCCTCTGCTTGCCCCAAACTTTCTAGAGACAGCACAGCTGCAGCTGACCTCACTTGCATCTGTGGCAACAGTGATGGTTGGTTTTGCAGTAGTCAGAAGCTAAATCAAAATCTTAAAACTTAATATTCCACAGCTAATATAAGGAGGTACTCATCACACCAACAGTTCTTGCTTCGCTTGTTTACTTCACTTGCAAAATATGTAACTTTCTTGACCTTTGGTACACTCCTTCATTCATGTTGAAAGGGGCTTCACATCAGCCAAAAATAAGGATAGTTGACCTTAATAGCTACTTCCCTTCAATCACAAGGGAAACATCAATGCTACACCATTGTGTGCACACTTTTCCTTAATGCCTACATTTGCAGTGAAAGAACTGTGCAAGTTAACGTTTTGCTGCTATTGCAAATGCAAAAGTTTACAGATTTCGGCAGGGTCCTTAAGAGCTTTTCAGGTTTGTTTTCAAGGGGGTGTTTGTGGGATAATTCAAGTCATTCACATTTTCCACTATATCACAAAATTACATTCGTGCCTGTTCCCACTATTGGTTTAAATATAAAACAACACTCAACTTTCAAGCAGTAGTTGTCTGTTTAACAAGTATTTAAATGGAGGGCTTGGTAGGTTTTACCAAACATACTTGCAGTACTAGAGGTACACAGCTTGGAGACTAAACAGCAAACAGCACTTTCGGGTGCTGGTGAGGCAAACAGCAGGTAGACAGGATAGGGCAAGCTGCCATCCCATGCATGCTGCAGACGGGGCTTGCTGGCAGGTTGTCTGCAAAAAAACAGAAGCATAAAGCCAAGGAGGTTATATGGCCCAAAATGAGCCCAGGAGATGGAACAGTAGTCTTCTCACTCTTTTCGAAATACATAGCTAAAGAAATAAGTTGCTACATTGCTCAAAAATCCCAAAGTAGCTGAGTGGGGTTAAAATGCTGCCCTTTATCTTGCTGCTCATTATCAACCAGGGGCATTGGCTTCCGAATTGGCCCCTGAAGTGCAGCAAATAGGCAGGAGAGGTGAACCTTAGGTCAAAAGGGACACTGAATTTTGTCTTGTCAAGGTGAGAGTTTTCCGTGTTTCTCACTTTTATATCCAGTGTGACTTCCATGACATCTATGAAATTATTCTAGATTTCGAGAGGTGCAACTGAGAGCAGAATTTCTGCTTTACTACTTAGTAGTGATTCTTCTTAATCAATTCATTATGCTAGGACCAAAAGCATGCTCAATGCCTATACCATTCTCATTTACATCTCTATTTCTTAAAATTTTATTCCACACTGCAAACACATTTCCTGTACTTGGAATTCTGGATACCTATTGACTTTCTGTAAAACTGGCTGAAAACTAACACTCTGTTCTTCTTATATTTTCACTTGTATTTATTCAACTGTAGGTTCCTTAATGCTTTGATTGGTTGCAGTGGCTCGTATATGTGAACGGCTCTCAGGCAAGAAACATTCTTCCAATGATATTTCATACCAAGGAAGTTACTGCACTGGGATGAGATCAGCAACTTTGTTAAAGATGTAAGGAATAGAATTAAATACAAAATTTATACCACTGTAGTAATTGTATGTGTTGCAGGTAGAGAGCAAGCATCCACCTGATGTAAATAGTAAGAGTAGTAAAGTGTCAAAAAAGGACCAGTTCAATTTAAGACAAAGTGTCAGAATTTCAGGAATTGAAATGCCATGCAGCAAAATTCTAACACTAAATGGGTATAGTAAATTATTGCATTTGTCACTGTAGAGTCTGCACAACTCACCACCTAAATGATTTGCCATTTAACATCCCAGAAGGCAGAGTGAAATTTTTACCATATTACTGTGACGATCTTAAACTGCTGAGAAATAAAGGGCTGTATTTGGGAAGGCAGCCATTGATTCTGGTTGGCTCTGGGTTGGTTTAATGCCTTTTTTATCAGATATTAGCAGGTTTTTGTGCTAAGAATTCCTCTTTAAGTTGCTGGAAGCAAATCACATGAGATGATAACATTCAAATGAGACTTCAGAACTCCCAACCACATGATCTGAACTTGAACTTACTGGACAGCATAAACTATAAGTGGACTTGTTTTTAGCTCATTTTGCAGTCAGAGAGGAGTGGTGACTGTTTAAAATCAAGCTGCAGTTAAGTTCCTTATGACTGGTTGCACAGACCTTGAAAGAAAATTTTGATTTCCTACAGCCTTATGATGCTGTTTAAAATTTTGTTGGGCTAAAATGTCTCTATAACTGCCTGATTAAAATACACTAGAACTTTTGTGCAAGGAGAAAAAAATTCCAGTCTTTAAATGTATATTTTTAAAACCACTCCTGCCTTCTGCTTTAAGTTTCCATGAGCTGAGGCATTGTTGCTCCTGGCTTATCACAGTGGGCTTCCCATGACAACTTTTAGCCTTGATGGTTCAGAAGATGGAAACTCTATGTACAGGGCACCAGAATTCACTTTTCACAGAAAGATTGATTGACGTATGTTTCTCATGACTTTCAATCAGGAGGGACTTGCTTCCAACCCATAAAACAGAATTAGAGTTCTTGGTTGCCAATGGAATTGTTTTGTTCATTCATACATGTCAGGTAACTTGGTTTAGATTGCTCGTTATAAGCTGAAGGATGTATTATGGTAATGCCTTTAGGCTTGCTGAATTGTTAATAAACATTGATGTTAAGAAGTTCAGTATTATCTCATTCGCTGTGAATGGGACAACAGAGCACTGGTGGAGACCCACTGGCCTTATTATGGTGCTACAGGGTGAGCCTGCACAAAGCTCTCTGGTCTATGTTTGCCTCCTGAGCAGGCTGCAGCAAGTCCATGAGGCCCTGAGCCATGTTTGCTGCTGCTGGGGGCAAGGAGGCCTGACTCAAATGTTTGCCTATGAGCTACTTCAGTTGCCCTGCTGCAGAAACGATGCTGGGGAGAGGAGAATGGCATTCAGGCTGCAGGGAAAAATGCTCTGAAAGATTTGCTGTCTTTGGTTAAAAAATTGTAGTGATGTTTGCATTTGGATCCCTGGCAATGAGTGCTGGGTTATGCACTCTTTGAGGTATTGTCTTAACCAATAAGTGATGACAGGAACGCAAAACAGAGAGATAGAAACCATACATGACAATTTTGATAATGAACCCTTCTCTACCTTGCTCTTAGATCAGCTCTTTTGGACACTGTGTTGCAGAGGTTTTGGCTACCTGTTGAAACCCATCATTTTTAACAAAACCGTTTCCTTGCACGAGGCACCAGAAGCTGTTTGGACAGTAGCTTAAGGATATGATTAAGAGAGCCTTGGTCACAGCTTGTCAGCAAGCTGCAGCTCTTACCCTTCCTGACTTTCAGCTGCATCTGCTCAGACCTTAACCTACATCTGCTCCTTCGAGGTGGCATCAGTCAAGGCTGCAGCTTGTACCCCTTTCTCATTACATAAGACTGCCTTACTAGCCTGAAATCACCTTCAGCATGTGAGGTTCCAGGTACCATGACAATGGCAGTCAGGACACAAAACTGACTTTATAAAACAAAGTTTTTGAAAAGGAAATAAACATAAGAGAGAAAAGCGATATGTAACAACAGGTAAGTACAGCCTACGTGCATATCTGCCTTTGACTACAGCTTTATCATTCCCCGGAGAGGATCCCAAATCTCTATGCGAGATGTCCCTCTAAAATTTTTCAGCCGTTGTCTCTACCTCCATCTCATAAAAGAGGTGTCTAAGTATTCAGCAATCTTTCCAAATCTAGGTTTTCAAATAAGCAATACCTGTCATGCTGTTTTAGTAGAGTCAAAACCCCGCAATATATCTCTCCAGCTTTGCCTACTACCCTTTCGAACGGAAGCTACGGTTCGTATCATTGGAGAAGGCTTGGATCTTCAGCTGCTCTTCCAGCAGCCCTTGTTGGTTTCAATGGCATATAGGCATAAAACAAGCACCCTATAACCTCTATGATACACCAAATCCAGTTCATGGATAAATTACATAACTTATCGAGTCCATAATGTTGATTATTACAAATCAGCTTCATATCTACTGACACACACCTTTGGACAATAGATATAGGTGACTTTAAAATGATGCTAAGAAAGTTTATTGAAGCATTAAAGACCATGTGGCATTACACAGTGTGAAAGAACATAAAACGGGAAAAAATATGTGCATTTAGAGAGGGAAAAAATGAAGACAGAGAAGCAGTGTACATAAATAATCTGAAGTTTTTTTCATTTTTTTTTCTGAAACAAGTCAAAACCTTGTGATTCACTACCAACAGACTTGAGTTATTTGTTTTTTCTTGCCATATGAAAGAGATCATCTGTGGTAATCAACTAAAAGCTTGAAACTACCAAAGGCAATAGTAGCAGTATGTCCTTGTACAGTGTTAAATGAATGAAGAAATCATCTTCTTGAGCAGGTAGATTTCAAATAAACACAATGATAGTTTTACATACAAGTCTTGGCTATAGATGCACACTGTTTCTCTGGCAGATTGAGAGGCCTTCATTGTAGGGCCCTGCTAGATGACCCTTGGGTATTTAGAGATCCCATCCAATAGTAAGGGAATATGTGAAGCAGTTTCTGAAATGACACTTATGCCAAGTGCTTCTGGCTTTCCCATTTCTCTGGATAGTATACAGATTCACAATATTATGAATTTTTAAATGTTTTTCTCTCCTTTTTTTTTGCATCAGAAATAAAAGCAATCGGGAGAACGGTGAGACCTGTCTGCAGAAAAAGGACTGAGAGGGAAAGGAAGCCAAAGGGAAACACATGAGTCTTGCCCTGTATAGTTCAGTTTTGTAGAACCCGCATCATAACTAAAGCTTGTTCCAAAAGCAATGCCATTTTTGAGCTGACTGCTTCCTTTTACATTTTTGACCTGGAGTATTTCTAGTCTCGGTCAGAAGGCTTTTGTGAAATGTTTCTATTCTGACACAGGCTATTGTGTTTTGCTCACTGAGCATGTATAGTACCTTCTGGCTTGCCTCGCTCTTCGTAAAACCATGTGTTTCCTTTGTGCTTGACAAAGGTAGGAAGGAGCCTGCCCAGGGATCAGGCTGTCCTGCTGACCTGCTGGTGCCATGGCAATACAAACCCTTTTCCCTGTGAGCCAACTTGCAGAGATCAACTCTCTGCCAAGCCATTTGCTACGGCCACATGCTGCCACTGGAGTTTAATTATACCCTTCATCACACAAAAGCAGTTAATTCATGCTATAAATCATATCCAGACATGCAATTCTGGCATCTCATTTTGTTCATGTGAAATTATTTAATGCAACTGAATTTGAGGTGAGGAAGTCTTTTATGTTGTTGAAGTTTAGAGAAAGATTAATAGATTATTTGTTACTGGTTTAATAAATGCACTCCACAAACTGCAACCAACCATCTCATATTCATTTCACAGCTCTTAATTGGCCCCGGGTACAAGCTCTATTTCCAGTCTGAAGCACCAGGCTTATGTTTATTAAAACATAATTACCTTAATGTAGTTGTTTTGAATTATTACATCTTCATTAAGTAGGACATAGTTAAAGCAAATAAAAACATTCCTTGATCAGGGTTGATTTTCTAACCAATTATGGAAATGACCACAGGAAAATAAACCCCAAACTCCACACTTCAAATTAGGTTGTTTTCCTCATGTGAATTTATCACAGTCTTTGTACCCAAATTAGGGCTGTACTTAATTTTTTTTTTAATGTATAGTTTCTGCATCACTCCACAAACCTCAAAATGTACAAAGTTTGCTATTTTAGGGGCAGGAATTTATGGTCTGCCCACTGTTCACAAGACTTTCAGAGGAAAGACTGAATGAAACAAAGGTCTCATATTTTTGCGTCATCAGACTCCAGGCTCAGACTGACATCAGGAACCTCAAATTTGTGAAGAGTATTCAGCAAGAGGAGTTTAAGTATTTCAGTACATTAGGGTTTCCAAAAACCAAAACTGGTTCCGAATGTGCATTTTGCATTTTTTTCCCCATCTTTAATAATGTACTTGCAGAGGCCAAATCTTTAATGGATTGGCAGGAAGGAGGAAGAAGAGATGAACAACTAGGCTAGGGTTTGAACTGTTTAAAAATTGGCTTGCAATGGTGCAGTTTGAACTCGTTTCTAATTTCCAGGAAACTTGTCTGACCAAATTCAGTTGCTTTACATAAATTCCACTTTTCGATTAGGCTGTATTTAAAGGCCTGGATGAATTTTCACTTGCACAAAACCTCAGGAATAAGATTCACAACCTAATCTGTTTTACTCCTGTGATGGATCCAGATCACTGAGATTTCCAGTGCTCATTTTCTCTGGGTAGAGATGTCAACTCAAAGAGAGGGGGGACTTCACTTTAAAACATTTTCTTTCTATTGTCATTTTACTACAACCCTTGTTCTTCTCCACCCTCCAAAGCCACAGAAGAAAATCAGTTTTACTCTTCCTATACCCCATTTGGAACAAGCTCCCCAGAATCACACCAGTGTTTGTGGCATTTCAGATATTAGATGCCTTCTTCACATTGCAGAAACAATAAGTATCAGGCCAGAAAAGTAGACCTGTCATAAAGAAATTTTTTCTGAACAGCATTGCACATTCACGGGACCTGGGAGTAGTGTGACATGGCTTGTGCTCTTCAATAGGGACACCAAGCCCTATTCCAGCCCAGATTTCTTTTCCCAGGTCCTCTGATCACACTGAAGATACAACTAGGTAGCACTGCTCCAAAGCTGGGGCAAAGCAACATAAACTTAGATTTCAAGGCTGCTAGTGCTCCTAATTTAATTACAAATCTCTCTGTATTCAATTCTTTAATTAAAACTCGAGGTCCTGGATTTACATCTGCTTGCAGTCCTCATGGGTATGGAAAAGAGCTTTGAACACTGATCTAAGAGCCATCTAAAAGAGAAATAAATTTTAAAAGCAAATAAAAAGAAACTCATGTTTGTTTTTATATAATCTCACTGTCATGAAGTGAGTCCCATGATTTTTCAAGACCTGATTCACATGTTTTGAACATAAGGGTGTAGCCAAAGAACAACTATGAATTAGGTCTCCCAGGTTGTGCAGTCCACTGAGTTGTGTAACGAACTCAGCTGTGCAGCGCCTGCACGCATCTGGGAAGCTGAGTGCAGCTCAAGACTGAGCCATAGGAGTTCTCTAGAGACCAGAAAAGAAAGGTCAGCAAAGGAGGGGTCGGTGCACAAAACAAGTTGCAAAAGCAGTCTCTTTGGTGTGGGTTACGGTAAAAGTATGTTCCCTGCATGGAGTTCTGTGAGCATTCTTGGAAGGAATTTCTTTGTGAAGTGAGTTTGCAAGACTGAAAATGTAGTGCTCTGCGCTCCCCACTGGCACAACAGCAGCAAGGGTTTTTCAGGGTATCTCCTTGCCATGCTTATGGGCATCCCAGAGACAGCAGGTTAGGAAATTGCAGGTGCCCCATCAGACCCATGGCTCTCGCAATGCACATTTGTGCATATCTCTAAGTTATTAACATCAAGAAAGCAGAAAGTATAAATCCTGATCTGGTTTGCTAATTGCAATTTTTTTTTTTTTTGTAATCAAATGGTTTTTGTTTCTCCATTTTCTAGGCCTTGCCTAGTTTTTTGTCTGTTTTGGTCTCCTGTTTTACCCTCTCAGTTGTTGATGGTTTAATCTTCATAGCTAAGGAATAGTCTTTCTTACTTGGCATGTGTATGAGCATGTCCCTCCAGGGAGGCTACACAGCACTACAATAATACCAACAAATCCTGATATTCTCTCTTCTGTAAACTGAAGTGCAATTTTATAGCTGCAAGAATCAAAGTCTTATGTAATATGGGGGATTTATGTCCTTGCTCTCACTGTACAGGAAAAGTAGCTCTAGCCTTAGATAGTAAAGGGGAAGTCATACACCAGTGACATCCACACATCCTCTCTTGGCAAGAAATGTTGACCCTTATGGCTACAGCCTGGAGCCTTTTCTGCACTGAATAAACATGTATCAAAAGAAACATCTCTACAATTAATCATATCACAACAGAGGGGCTACAGTACCTTGGAGTCATTGTTTAGCCTCAGCCTGGTCCAATTTGGCAGCTAAATGTGATAGCTGGCAGAGAATGACTTCCAAAAACCACTTTGTTGTTTCTGATCTAATTTTAAATAGGTGTAGGGAAAGAGACTGTTTGAGGGAAAGATGTAGGCTCAGTAACCTGGCCTGAGTAATCTATGGTGGTTTGACATCCCCATCACGTATTTTAGTGATAATATTTTCAGGAAGACCTTCAAAGCTTTTAAGGAAGATTTAATGCACTGCCAGAAGAGAATTTCCAGTGCCAGTATCTCTCTACTCATTCACACCCTCTTATTTTCCCTTTCTCCTTTGCCTGCGGAGGTGGGGAAGTCTGGCAGAGGTGGAGAGCCGTGTGTGACAGGCTGGAAGGAGCCCTGCAGCAAGGAGGGTGGTGGTGTCACCCCTCGTGAGGAGAGTTCAACATCAAAGTGGGTTTCACAGGTTCAGGAAAGACCTCTTGGCTCCCTGCCAGCTGCAGCACAAGGGATGTGGTAGGGCACTGGAGCAGAACGGGAGGTGACACAGCAGTGAAAGTGGCACTGGAAATGGGTGAGTTGGGAGCTACCAGCCAAATGCAGATGGGTTCAACAACATGGCCAGTGTGCACTAAGCAAAAAATCCCACAGTGCTCTATTCTTATCAGCTTACCCTTCTAACTAGATGGACATAAAAATGCTGCAAAATCCTGGGCTCAGCTGGGGCTTTCTGTGCGGTCACCAGTGATATTTGGAGCCACAACGAACTTGTTTGTGTGCTTTGTGAGACACATGGATAGCTGCACCTCTAAGGGTTTAAACATTGTAATTACAGAACCCATAATACTTGCTGGAAAGTGCTTAGCTCTCACTATTTCTTCTTGACCCTATCAATCAAAAGAAGTTTTTTGGAGAAACTTTGCTTGTTTTGGCTTCAGACTCTGCAGCATCCAAGTGACCTCCCTCCAGTGGGGTGGTGAGGACAGCTCTGGAGAGCTACAGTTGCTAAACAACAAAACTAGAAAAAATTGGTATAAATTCTGCTTAGAATAAAAAGGACTAAAATAGTGAACCCAGACAAATTCCTCTGATAGCTACAAGGCTGGGTGGGGAATACATACAGACAGTGGCAATAGAGAGGCTTGAAACAGTGCTTCCTTCTCTTGTAGCGAAGTCATCAGCAACAAAACCTGGAGAGCTGAAAAAGCACGTTTTTATGTCAACATAAGTAAAACATAACCTGATGAAATGCAGAGAATCTTCTAGAGGATTTAGATGAAAAATAAAAGTTTCAGCCTTGTGGAGCAAATTATTTACAGTCTGCTATCACTTTTGATAATAAAAAATCAGAAAGTAGCCCTAAATTAAAGAATTAAATTGTTCAAAGGAACAGGAATGATCTGTATTCTCACATGTGCTACCCAAAAACTCCACAGTGAGACAAGAAACACAATTCAGGCTATCCAAAGAATCTGTGCATTTTCTCACTTGCAGAAAACAGATAAAAGAAGAAAAACACGGAATATGTCAACTAATCATCATGTCAGTTTGTTTTAACTTGATCAGCTTTAATTCAGTTTGCTGTAAATAAATACAAAATTTCAGAAGAGGGGTAACTGAAGTTGAGATTTGCTTAGTGGTTTACATTGCCATTTGGTTACATTACAGGCAACCATTTCAATAGCAGTAGTGGGATACTTGACAGGTTTTATTAGTTTTGAAAGAGGGAGCTCTGAGAGTTTTGACTGCACAGCTGCTGAATGAGTGATTTTCAACTGTTTGAGACTGAACACTCAGCTAATGCTCTTATGTACATCCTTGGCTCTACCCACTGGCTCCTGAACAACTGATGATCGGTGGATAAAGTGCAGAGTGACAGGAGATGAAAGGCAGTGCTGAAGGGTGGGTGGAGGCTTTGCAGCTTTGCTGGTGGGCAGTGGCCAACCCTTCCGACATGGAATCCCATCTTAATTAGGGGAAATCTATCCAGATTAGGCTACTCTGCCAGTTAAAGAAAGGGCTTATCCCCTGTGTGAACCTCACAGACAGCCTTCCAAATTATTTCTTCTATCTGTCCTAAATGCAGCAAGAATGACTATTGTTCCAAAAAAGTTGTAAAATTGTAAACTTCATAAAGACCCATTTTGCTCTGGAATGAGGATGGTAAAATCTTCGCCAAGGTATATACAAATAGCCTAGCACCTTTTCTAACATGCATTATCCACACTGACCAGTCAGGGTAACCCTTCCAGAGACAGGCCAGCAGTAACATAAGAAGGTTATTAAATATTATTCATTACCTTCAGTGGAATAAATTGTAAGCCTAATTCATGGTCTTGGTTCCAAGAAAACATTTAATAGGATCCCAAGGGATTTTTTTTGTTCTTTATTTTAGAAGTTTTTAATTTTGACTATAAGTTTAGATCATGGATAAAATGTTTTTCCAGCAAACTATGCCTTGGTGATAACAATTTGAAATCCTTCCCATGCTGCCTCTTGATTTAAGATGAATGAAGCAAGAATGCCTCCTCTCTTTCTGCTGGTGTGCCATCCTAATCACACTCACCAGGTTATAAGTGAAAATCTGTGAGGCAGCAATACCAGAAATTGTTCATGTAGATTGTCTTGAAAACCTAACTCGGCTCTTCTCAAAACATTTCCCACTTACCTGTGTCACAATTAGGACTCAAAAACAATTTACCATAAATCAGTGTCACTTCTATTGGCCTATTTTATTAAAACTATATATAACCAGTGAATTCTTAGGTGAAACCACTTTGAAATATTTTAACGTAAAGAGTCTAGTAGAACTACACAGTATTTTTCAAGAAAATACAACTCTGTTAAAAAACTATCACTAAATGCAAACATCTGGCAAAAACTCTGTAACAACATTTGGCCTTGTATTCTTCTCAAACTCAAGAATTTTTTTAACCCTTGCTCCTTCACTCATTTGAAATCACAGATAAACCTATGAAACAAAGCAGATAACTTCTGTGGAAAATCAATCACCAAGATAAAACATATTCAAAGAACAATGTTTTTTTACTTTCTCATTGGATTTCAAAATAAATAAAAAAAGCGAAATAGGCAAAGGCCATTTTGGGTGGTAAATAACTGCCCTCCAAGTAATTTTTTGCACTTTTCATTACCAGTATTATTTTCTTCTAAAATAAAACGTTCCTACTCCCTTGTGAAAACCTGAGCAAAATGACTGGGAGACTGTTGAAGAGCTTGATCCTGCAAATGGAAATCAACGGCAGCAGCTTACATGAACGAAGCTCCTTGGAGTTAGGACATGTGCCAGCACAACCCTCACTCACTGCACCTTACACTTGGCAGCTGCCTCCAGCTGCATGCTAAAATGGTCCTTGGATTGTACATTCTTTGTAAACAACAGAAAACCAGAAAATGTTGAGGCATACTTGCTCAAGGAGTCCATCAGCTATGATCAAAAGAAAAGAGAGGCTTTTCTCAGCTAGCTTTGTTCACCTCAGTGATATTTTTAAAAATAATAGGGGAAGGGGAAGGAATGTCCTCCATATCTGTTGCCTGATGTCTTGAGGACCTTTGCAGCATTATTTTTGGAGTCCAAATGCCCCACTAGTGGTGCAATCAAGCTGCCACACTCCCCCCCCCCCTTTGCAAAACAACAAAGTTGCAGGAAAGGACAGAAAAAGAAAGGTGCCTTGGAGACTGTGCATTAACTTTAAGGCTAGCTCCATCCCAATTGACCACAAGTTTCTATTATTGGAAATGGGTATTAAATTGGCACTTGAAGAAGTCAGAGTCATCTCATGCTGCTTCTTAATCAATTTGTATCAGTTACTCCAAATGTGGGTGAGGTGAATGATCCAGCACAATGCTTCAGGCCTAAGTGATCATGATTGAAGAAAGTTTTCATTACCTTGATTTTGATGATGCTGGAAAGTATTTATACATGAAATTATTTATATGATGGATCTTCCTAGAGGTTCCCTAATTAACATATGTTGACATATTCCAATAGTGGCAGAACAAATATGTTCATGGAGAGAATTCAAAGGATGAAGAGACAGCAGCACTATCATCTTCTTTGCTCTTGGCTTGGTAATACATATTGCTAGATGTGAATTTTCTACTGCTACAAAATAGTTTGGCCTCCTAAGCCTGTCACGAATATAAATGTTTGAAACTGCTACAGAATTCAGATCATTTAACTGACTTAAATATTACGCAGTCTGTTCTACTTCATCAGTTTAGGCTGTGTCCTTATCCAATTACAGAGACATTCCTAAAGAGAAAAAACTACCCAATATGATTCACTTCAGCATCATAAAGAGAGGTCCTGAACCGGGGAAGCCTACAACGACTACCTTAGTGTCTGAGCTGTGATCTGCAAGCCTCTGTAGCCTGCAAGGCCATTCTTGGAGTCTGCACCATGACTTTGATCTGCCTAGTCTCGAGTCCAGCAGCAGGGAATTCATGGTACCAGGTAGCTCCCCATTGTCTGACTGCTAAAGTGTGCTAGTGGGATATCCACTACTCCAAAGACAACTTGTCCACACACTCACTCCTTTCTCTGCACTATATTTATCTGTTATTATCCACTACATAGCTCATTTACTTTTACCTTCTGGTTCCCTCCTAATCTATGACTTTGGTTGTATAATGACTAGGAAAGTTATGTGAGGGTTTTGTTGAGCCTAATTATAAATGGGATTAACTGTTAAGTAGAAATCTTAATTGTCAATGTTTCAGATATAAATGCAAGCAATATTCTGCTCTCCTGAAAGCAGTAGTCAACTGCTCAGATTTGGTTGTTTGTTTTTTTTTTTTTTTAAATTACTGAAAACAACATAACTCTGAAAGAGGATATTCTGTCTAATTGTAAGAGACAAATTACCTGATTTCCAACAGCTAAATCCAGCAAACCTGAAGTGCTCTTTATATATCCACTGGTGGACCATTTTATTAAAAGAAAACTATATAAAAGTATGTTTCTGCAGCACTGAGGTTATCTGCAGAAGCAACCTTTGAGCACACTACAGACAGCTCAGCCCTTTGGAAGTGTATCAACAGAAGCAGCAGTCCAGATGACCTACAATTTAGTAGGATATTAATAGGAAGCAGACACTAAATCTGTGTATGTGTCAGGGGACAGATGTACTGTTGGCTTGAACAAGGTTTTAAAGAACCAAGTTTCACCTCACCAATCAGATAGGGCAATTTCCCTTTGGAAGCTTTCTGTGAAGCGATCTGTTTGGTGACTCAGTGTAGACAGCAGGCAGATCCATTGAAAAAATTGTTAGAGAGGAGAATGGAAAAAGGCAAAGCTGAGAAGGGGGAGAAAACCAGCAAGCACTTTTGTTCAAAAACAGAATTTAAAAAGTTGGGGAGGGGGTGGGTTAGAGGATAGCCCATGCATCATAGTAACTTGCTTAGATGTCACATTCCAGTACGTGCATTTGTGGGAGATAATTTGGAGCTGAAGTCCCCTCCAGCTAATCAGCCTGCAATTTATGGACTATTTAGCCATTCCTCAGTGATGAGGAATACTGGGCAGGCATTCTCAGAAAGTTACTGCCTTCTCTGCAGCCCTTATGTCACCATCCAAACTCATCCAAACATCATCTAGAAATTTGTACATCTTAGCTAACTACTGTTTCTGTGGAGAAAGCGCTGCACCATTTCTTACCAGGAAGACAGATTATAATGATAGGCAACTTTTAAAAAGTCTGTGAGAACCTGCATATATGATAAGGCACTGCTGGCAGCTTGTCAAGGAGAGAACTGCAAAAGCAATTGTGTAGTTTTGAGGAAGAGACGGCAATTAAAGTTTGGTTTCTGTGGCTTGATGAAGATCTGACAGAGAAATTATGACACCAAGTACATAGCTGATATCAAATCACCAGCATTTTATTTAGTTACCCTCCAAAAAATCACTCAAGATCTCTTACTTACTGAAAGAGTTAAAAATAAAACCTCTAAGAACATTTAAATCTGGCCACAGACATTTCATGGAAATTGGTGTTTCCCAGCTCCCTGTAAGCCCTTAGGGCTTCCCTCCTACATCTTTACATGCTTCAGTTAGAAACAGCTGAAAGCATTATGCTTTTAAACAAGAGTCTGTTTACACAAAGCTTTTTTTGGGTCTAAAACATTTCCACTGGCAGTAGTGATGATAGGAGGCCAGGTTAGGCAGGTCCCCAGACAATTTAAGCATCTGTCCCCACTGAGAGTACATATGCATGGGACAGTGTTTGAAAGGAGGAAGAACCATCTGCCTTCCTATCCTTCCTGCAGCAGCCACTTCTGCAGGCAGAGGGGCAGGCTGGGCAGGGAACAAGCCTCAGGGCTCAAGGCATCAGTTCTGGGGAGCAGGTGAATCCTCTGATCATATATCAGCTTTGTCTGCAAAATAGGCACATTTTGAGGTGTTTAAATTCCTTGGATGCTCTTTTGAGTGCTGTTGTAACCATTCTCCTGTACAGCAGTCACAAATACTGTGCCTTAAGCAACTTTTTGCATGGACTGACAACTAGGTATGAACAAAGGGCAATTGTACAAATTTTGTTCTTCATACCTTTGAATCAGACTGGGCAATTAAAACCACAAGTGTCCTCTCAGTGTTTAATATTTTTCATTAAATATTTTTGTGATACTGACTGGGCAGTATCTCTAAGTATTTAGAAGTCCATCACCAAATCTTTTTTTAAACACAGGCAATTTTATATGAGATTATCTGCTTCACCGTATTAAATAACATTAGTACCTTGCTGTTCTTCTAGTTTAGCCACATTAATGACTTGATTTGAAGGGTTTTACCCTAGCTCATGCTCAAAACCTTTTTCTAAACATCTAAGGAAAGAGGAGGTGAACTCCAGCTGTGCAAATACAATGAAAAGGGCACTCTAGTTTTTGGATAGCTGCATCATGTCTTCATTCTTTATGATTACAGAGCACCTGTCTGGCAGATGTGTCAGCTGTGCCTTCTGTAAGAAGAAGGTGGATGAAAAATGACTGAGAAACCACTGAAAACAGATGCTTTGCTTTGCCTGACCAACTGGTACAAATGTACTTGCTCTGAAACTCCCCAAATCTCCTGATGCAATTGATCTGTTTATGGCTGAGGAGAGTGGGACAAACCATACAGAAAAGGTGGAATGTGGGAGAGAGACACAGAATAAGAAGAATTGAGGTCGTGAATAGAAACAAAATGTGGGAGGCAGAAAAAGGCAGAGAGAAATCAGAAGAAAAAGTATTAATACAATACAATATTCAACAAGAGGGAAAATTATGTTGAAGGAAAACAGACATTGGAAAAGACAAAAGAAAGGAGAAGAGAAGGAGGCGAGGACTTGGCAAGAGACATAAGCAACATCAAAAAAGCAGTAGATTTCTTATTTTATCTTCTAAAAAACTGTTGTCAAAATAAGATAATACTTAGCTACAATTACTGTTATTAATGTATATATGTGGACAATGCGAAGGTTTTCCTGAAGGGGAATGGGAGCGCTCTAGGGCAACTTGGGTGGAAAGTTTGGAGTAGAGGCAAAGCCCTCTGCCTCTGCTCAACTGCAAAGGAAGAGCTGAGCAGGTCACCAAAAGAGCCTGTTGCCTTTTTGAGTTTGAGTGAGGATGTCAAGATCAGAGGGAACAGAGTGTTCTCACAGCATATTTTGAGTCAGAGAAGCCCACTTTCTTTTATAGATTGCATGCCAGTGATGGTGGCAATTCAACAACGCTTTTGCACAGATTTTAGCTGAATTAGCATTTGTAGTTAATATGATCTAATGGATGCAGCACAGCAGTAGCAGGATATTGGTGCTATTTCTAGGAAGTATACTGGACAGCCTTGAGCGCGTGTAATTTTTTATCTGTTCATCAGTTTCCCCTCCATAAATCAGGTAGTGGTACTCACTGATTTGCTAAGGTACTTTGAGATCTCCAAGAGAAAAGCTTTAAATAGGAGCTGGGCGTGACTAAAATTACCTTTTCCTCCTGTGTACACAGAATTGCCTTCTTCATTTTCAAGTCTGTCACACGTTCTGCGTTGTTTCTCTGTTCTGCTTGGTACCTATATCACATCAACAGACATATCCTCACTTGCTTTTCTACTTCATAAAAAATCTGGTATTTCATAGTCTAGTTTTAAAGTAAAAGAGTGAAGACTATGGAGTCCTATAGCAGAGTGATGGTAATATCGTCCAAGTCCCTAGAAAAATTAAAAACCCTTTCCTCCTAATCCAGGCATAATCTGCTAATTCCCTTTACCTCACTTGAGAAATGTATGCTGCATTGCACTATTCATTAGGGAGTAAGGGGAGATCAGAAGTCATCCTCAATATGCAGTGCATAACCCACATCCAGCTAGCTTTATGAATAGCAGAAAACATCATGAATTGTGTGTAGCGTGCTTAAATTTTAAATGTAATAATATATTTTGCTACAGATTACATTGCCCTAGCAGTTTGAAGGTATTAGCTTTCCAGGAAGCCTATTTTTAAAAACTGCTTTAAATATCCTTCCCACTATGCACAAGTACCTATGAAAACCTCCTTTCCCTGTGCTCTAAGCCATCTCCACACTATAAGAGATCTAAAATATCCCACCTACTTGCCCCTTATATTTGTAAGCCTTAGTGAAATCTGTTCCCTCAACTTACCCTTTACAAGTAATAGACAACCTTCTGGTTACATTCATGTACAAAACCAGAAATGTCATTCATATCAAAGCTGCTGCACTTGGGAGGATACTCCCTAGTGGTATTGTCCCTAGGATGACAATCAGGCTCCTCGTACATTGCAGGAGAAGAATATATCAATGAAATGAACATCAGTCCTGAAAGGGGAAGATGGTAATAAGAAAGTAAAAAAATAATACTTGATAATGTTTGTAATTAAAAACTTACAAGAGACTTCCAGATATCAAAGAAGGAGGGGGCAAGAGTAATTATTGATATTTTTTACCATTTTCAAAGTTCTCATTGTACTTAAAGGTTCTTATTGAAGTCACTGTAAACTGTGGGTATACAGCACTTTGAAAACCTTGCCAAAATTGCCTTTAGACTGTAAGCTCCTTAGAGCTGAGACGTGTTACTCATTTAGCAAATTGTATTGCAATGCTTCTTAACTTAAACAGGGCTGTTTGTGTAATAGTAATAATAATAGATAACAGATTTGAGCTGGAATTCAGAAATATCTGATGTGGTTCTATAACATTCTTATAAACTCAGTATTTCAAAACATTAAATAAGAGCTCATTTTATAGGCAAATCACCAAGGAAGTATGACCAAATGCAGCTGGCTGAAAACAATTCAGAATCAGAGGCACGTTTGCTTGGTCAAACCTCGAACTGCCCTCCTCCTGTGTCTTTCATTTTCATGTTATTTGACTCACAGGCTGTCAGCTGGGAGCCACGGTGAACAGGTAGGCCATGAAATACACATCTGCCTGAGGTTAGTTTAGAGTGTAGAATATAAAACATGTAAGTACATACATCAACACACACACTCTCAGTCCTGGGGGTGTTGCTACACTCCCCAAATTCATGTGGGATCCCTCTGCCTGTGCCAGAAAAAAATGAATGCATGTTTACTCACTTTGCCTGGGCGGTGCTGGAGCATTAGGTTCAGATTCAAAGGGTATCAGCACAGCAGCTATCATTCTTTGCTCATACTTTGAAAATATTGCGCAGATCAGCAACTCAGTCTACCTTAACTATAACTCAGTAGAGTATTTTGAGGTTAAGTTTACAAAGTAAACTAATTACAGACATTCTCAACACACATATGAAAAGTCAGTGGTGACAGAAACAGCACTCTCACCATAAGACTGTCAGGGAAGCTGCAAATAGCCCACACCTCAAAACTGTCTGCTTATTTATCTAAGACCTGCTTTGCTCCAGCTGTTCCTCATCTGCAGATTGGGTATAATGATACTGACTTTTCTGAAGGACTTGGAGGCAGGTGAGGAAGAGCACTGCCCAAAGAAGGTGTGTGATACTTTTAGAGGAATGTCTGCTGCACCACTAAATTAGCACCACTGTTGCTCCAGGTGTTGGCTATGTCAGCAGACAGTGATGCAAAACCCGTTTCACAGTACTATTTATCCAGAAGAAAATTATAAGGAAAAGGAAAGAAAACTGACCAGTGCTAATAAATGCTAGTGCTTTTAGGAATTAATTTGAAAGCCAGTTTTCTAGGTATCAGATTATAAGAATCATAAAGTTAAACCATGCACTTACTTTAATGAACACGCTAAAAAATGCTGTCTGGAGTGTTTATTTATTCATTAGTTTTTACTTGAGTAGACAAAGTAAATCCGCCCTTGGTTTTCATAAAAACTTTCTTCCTACATTCTGTTTAGTTTTAATTGGCATCTATTTGATTCAACCTGGAAAGACCAGCCAAATCTTATTAATGTCATTGAAACTCCTGGAGTTCACTTTTTCTTCTCCTCCCCCTGCCCCTCCCCACCCCAGTTTAAAAACTGACAGGAAGAATTCCAGAGCTCTAAATTTGAAATTGTTCCCACTTTCATTTGCAAGAGGGATGGGGTGGAAGACAGTAAACAACAATAATGTCACGGAACTAAGAAAACAGGCTCTGGAGTCTGGTTTTGTCTGTCTGTCTGGTTTTCCTCTCACTTTTTTGTGTTTGTTTTTGTTAAAACTTCCAAGCAGCCCAGATGAAATCCTGGTGGACTTGGTTGCAGGTGGCAAGCCATGGTGCTGCTTCTTCTATTCACAGACCTCAGAGAGCTGCTTGTAAGAAGAGAACCTATGGTAGTATCTATGCCTTCTGCATTCCCCCATTCCTCTGCTGCTGGAAAGGTCAGCATGGAGCTCGGGCTGTTCAAGGATGATAGAGCATGGTCTGGCAGCTGTAGGGAAGGGTGTCCTGTCTTTTGGCTCCTTCACTGATGATAGGACCACATGCCTCCATGGGTCATTGGCTGCCCCTGCAGACGTGGTCTTTGCCTTCGTGAAGAAGCAGGCGGTGCTGGTGCTCCAGCAGCCTGGCAGCGGACCGGCCAAGGAGGCTCCCCTTTCCTTCCTGGAAGGGTGTAGCTGGGCAGTCACCAGGCCGCAGATGGTAAAGAAAGAAGTTAATTTTGCTCACAAAAGCTTCAGTAGCTCATTACAGAAAAGGAGTCTTCAAAAATATTGCTAAAATATGAATGTTTTGCAGGGGTTGCCACAGAAACATGTAGAGCATATAATCCAAAATAAGATGTCTAGACAAACTCCTACTGTCTGACCTTTTATGTATTTCCTAATCCAGCCAATCTTGCCAAGCAAATTGGTGACTAAGCAGCAATTCACTTTACACGGTGTCGTAAAGGCCTGACAAGGCCCAGGTCACGGTTATAAATTTCAGTCTGGCTACTTCAGTGACTCTCAGCTTCCTTTACCAGCAGAGCTCCCGTGTGGTTTCTGGGCTGTGATGTGTGCTCTGGATTATCGTGAAGTAATTTTGGGGCTGTAAATTCCAAAACCCACAGCTCTGCTCTGAAACAGAGAGCACTTTCATCCGACAGAATCCCAGAGTTTACATAAAGCTGAAAAAAAGAAGGCTGAGAGAATCTTGGGCGAGAGTGAAATGAAAGCCAGTGGTGCTGAAGCTTGCAGCAGTTGGCCTCCTTCTAGGAGCTGGGGCTGACGGGCAATGTCTCTCCTTGCCCAAGCAACTGGGGTGCTGACCACCCAGAGCTAGTGGCATTGGCACATGCTAGTCCCGGCAAGTCCTGGAGGTCTTTCTGCTCCAGCTTCCTCTTTCCTCCTCCCTGCAGGAACACCTTTCTTTTCCTCTGATTCTCCTGTTGCGGAAGAAAAATTCACCAAATGCTATTCAGTGATGTGTTATTTACCAACCATGCTTGAATTTCTTAATGAATCTAAAAAATGGCTTTTAGAAAAGGGAAGTAGGAAGGGGACATTTTCTTAGTATTATGTAACCTTTAAAAAGCTGTGTTTATCTCTGTGTATGCATTTTTGTATACATATAAACATACATGTATGCATACATGTATTTGCATACATATGGATGTAGACTTGCACAAGCTCACAAAAGTTAATAGATTTTACAGCAAAAATAAACTGAAGCAATAATTTATTTTTTTATTCTTTCTTTCATATTGCCCATTCCTCTCTCCCCATATTGCCCATTCCTCTCTCCAGTCCATGCTCAGGCTGAATGTAAGAGGGCTGCCCTAGGCAGGGATCTGAGGCAGAAAAACAGTATGGGTGTTCTGAGTTAAGTTTGTCCAGGTACACGTTCTGGTAAGACTAAGGAAATCTTGTACACATTACAGAGACAAGGCTGCATAACTCATATGTTCCTGCACAGAAAGCAAGAGGGAGAAAAGAGAGCTATTGTCAGAAGGAAATGGCAGGGAGGACTCAGAATAAATAATAAGAAAAAAGTGAAATATATTACAATTTGATCAGCACATTAAAAGAACTGTGTACAGTATTATATAGTGGTAATTGTACACCATTTATTAAACAGTGGTAAGAATTAATGACTTAATATCTGGCCATGCCATTATAGCTTGTTACAGAGAGGTGTTAAACTTTATATATATTTTCTGTGAAGTTTAATTTTCCATGTGGTGTTTGGTCAGGAAATGGAGAGCCTCTCAGGTGGAGTGCCAGGAGAAACCCTTCCAAGGATGACACATGTAGGGGCAAGATCCCTGGGGCGAACGTTTTATATTCTAAGACATTTGCTTTGTTTTATGCACAAGATGTTATTTTTATAACAGAGGTTTCCTTCTTAAGAAATATTAAAAAAAAACTAAGTGAAGAAAAAGATTTCTGTGATACATGGATAGCAATTCATCCTGGTGGAACAGAATTTAACACCTTGTGATTAATTAGAGATTAATAGGAGGCACATGAGGAAAAACACTGCCCTGAATCCACATTCTGCATCACTGCTCCTTTCCTCTGGAGGTTCAGAAGTTTCTTCTTCTAAAGACCATTACTACTGCCCCTGCAGCACAGCACAGGGAGTAGAGCCCTGATGTCAGAAGAGCTGCCTCTTGATCCTCCTACTTTCCTGGGGTGGCATGCCTGTGGGAGGATTGCTTTATCATCCTGTGCGATTTCTTCCCGTGCCTGCCCTTTCTCTGCTCAATTTCCTCAGTTCTTTTGGATAGTCAGCTCCTCTTACTCCACGTTTATGCAGTGCCTTGGACAGTGAGACTCTAATGCAGAAGCTCTTAAGTACTGCCACAAACAACTGACTAAGCCACCACAGCATTTAAAATTTGACAGATTTCCCAGATTCTGAAAAATATGTCTTCTGATGGGAAGAATTAGGTACCACATGCTTCATATGTAGAGTAGGCAGTATGGTTAGATTTCACTGAGAAAGTGACAGTCTGATCTCTCACTCTGTCTCAGCCTCCCTCACACACATACAAATTATATTATACATACTTGTGTATATGTTCTGTCATATTATGTTATGTAACTGCTGGCTGTATGACTATCCCACTGTTGAAAAATGGATTATTTAGTCTGATGTTTGCTTTAAAGTCTGAGCAGGGGTGTTGTGTGTTGCTGTACTACTGTATCTGGCAGGCTTTCATCCAAACACAGTACTCATCACTCACTCTTTTCTTCATTCCTTGTTAATGGTCACAAGATGGTCCAGTCAAGAGATAGCACTCCTCTAGAAAAGAATTATGAGGGAAAGGCAAAGAAACATGATAGACAGTTGTTGATTACAAAACTAGCGGGCTTATAGTCCTCAAGGATCTATGATTTCTACTCCATTTTCTCAGATTCATATTCTTATAAATAAACAGAAAACGCAATTGTGCAAAATAATATGGCATGTTTTGTTACAGAAAACATAAAACACCCCGATGTATAAAAGGAATGCACCTTCATCTTTTCAACATAACAGTGAAACAGGTGGCCAGTAGGAACTAGTGACACCATCAATCTTCCTCTTTTTGAATCTTAGAGAAACAAACATAACATATTGCAAATTTGCAAATCTTACAGAGTCTATATAGCAGTTTCGTGTCATTCCTCATTTCTCTTCCACTCCTTCTATTAATTTATCACACCAAATTATTGTATCATGTAATAATTTTGATTTTCAACTCCAGAGGAGATAGCTGTCACTTGGTAGATGTTCGTAGAATGTTGCCTTGATGCAATGCAAATGTCAAGATGAACAATATTAGAGAACAGCAAAACACAGCACAAACACCAAGCAAACCCAAACAGAAATATCCCGGCTTAAGTTTTGGGGTTTTTTTTAGTAAGGGAAAGTAACATTTTTTCTTGTTTGAAAAAATAATTTTCCTCAGAGTTCATACCTTAGATTTTCATACAATCATGTGGTTGGAAAAGACCTGAGATCATCAAGTCCAAACATACCTGTCCCCTTACTAAACCGCGTCCCTAAGAAACTCATCTACCTGCCTTTTAAACGCCTCCGGGGATGGTGACTCAACCATCTCCCTGGGCAGCTGTTCGTGTGCCTGACTACCCTT
This sequence comes from Tapera naevia, assembly GCA_033556795.1. Lineage (NCBI taxonomy): Eukaryota > Metazoa > Chordata > Aves > Cuculiformes > Neomorphidae > Tapera > Tapera naevia. The sequence continues at coordinate 2,412,120 of JAUMJJ010000095.1, forward strand.
TCAGTGAAAAAAAATTTCCAATGTCTAATCTGAACCTCCCCTGGTACAACTTATGGTCATTTCCTCTCGTCCTATCATCTGTCACTTGCGAGAAGACACCAGCACCCACCTCGCCACAACCTCCTTTCAGGTTGTTGTAGACAGTGATAAGGTCTCCCCCTTTTGTGGGCTACACAACTGTCAATGGAGTGGAGGGCTAAGTAATAATGCTTTTTTTAGTCTAACATTTATTTTGACAATGGAATTTTACAGCCAATCTATGATGACCCCAACCCCAAAATAAATGCAAACTCCAGGCTGAATGGAACTTGAAAATCTCATGAAGACACTAATGCTAACTGCTCCCCCAAGACACCTCAACACGGTCCTACACACTCATTTGGTCTCACTTTACGTGTTTTCGCTGTCTGAGCAAAAGCTCGCTCAAGATAATTGAGTCAGCAAAAGGGAAGCAAGCCCTGAAGTGAATGCATGCAGACAAAGCCCAGCACTTGCCATTTGTTTGTTTAAATATTATAGTTGCTGCTATCTTCATAACCCTATTAGAGGTTAATGTTCTTTTGTCTGAAGGTAGCTCTTATCCTGCAAAGTGGAAGAGAGTCTCATTTAGATTATATGTCACCCAGATGAATTGTTCCACTGCTTTCTGACACAGGCCAGTAGCAAGTGTTCATTTCACACACCTTCAGCTCATTATCATGAGAAGGACTCAACCCAGGGGCTGCAGTGACAAGGCAATATCTTTCTTGTCTTTGAAAGATCCAACATCTTAGACGTGTCTTTCAAAATCTCTCAATCTATTCCACACTACCATTGTCTGTAGTCAGTAACTCCTGTATTACAATAAAAACAACAGGATTATTGTGTTTTACAGGACAAATCCCTGATGAGGAAATCTATTTGATCTTTGACTTTTTTCTGTGTACGAGTTCAGGATGTTTATCATCACTTTACAGGGTACAGGAACAACAGCATTTCTTAGGCAAATAACTGTACATACAGATAGCTGAAGTTGCCAAGGGTCTGCTAGCTGAATCTTTTGAATGAAAAAAAGAAAACAAAAGTTGAAAAAATGGTTCACTGTGGTCTCAGAGATTTTAAGAATAGATTTTATCTGAAAAGAAAATGGAAACAGCAACTCTTCTATTCACCAAGAGGGTGATTGGCATAGTTTTTCTTATGCTGCAACTGACTACTGTTAGCACTGCTTCTTGCAGAGAAGCATCTGGACGTCTGCAGCTGGCACCCCACTACATGAAATAATGCCCAGATGTAAGCAGAGATTGCTCAAACTCGTCTGGCAGCTGTGAATTGTTCTTTCAAAGCACCTTATCATGGAAATGCACTTATCAAATCCTGTTTTTAACAATTAACTTTTAGAACCCAAGCAAATAACAAAGCATTGCTTCAAATACATTAAAGTCTTTGTCATACAGTTTTCAAGGAACAGAGAAAGGTTAATGAAGGGAATTTAGATGTCCTCCATATTAATGTAGGGAATTGTAAGAAAAACTTGCGAATAATAGCTCACTGCATTAGTGAAGGACAGAAAGCTATTTCATGCAACAAAAATAGGAAAAGAAATTATGCTAACAAACACACACACACAAGAATATCCATTGAGACTCACAACCTTGCTTTCTGTCAAAATGTCCCAGTCCTTATCCAAGTGGGTTTCCTTTACCGAATGCTCAAGTGGCTGCTTGCCAAACTCTTTCTGAAGGGAAAGAGCCAGGAGTAACGGTAAGAAAAGAAGTGGCAAGTTGTAGGAAACACCTCAGCAGGTAGTACTGCAGAGAGTCCAGATGCTGTTGTTAACTGCAAGACTGCCACCATTTACGGAGGTTATCCAACTGCTTGCCTAAATGATAAAAAGAAGTAATTGCAGCTTGGATAGACATATCTGTGATAGCTTTAGTCTGGCAGTTGCATGTAACAGCAGCAGTTAAGATATGCTGGCAAAGTCATCAGCTTCTTCCTAAGACACAGCACCTTCCACAGGAACATGAAGCACCATGGACCTTGATTTTTCATCCTGTGCAGCCAGGCCAGGATTTCTCCTGTCCCTCGGCACTCAGAAAGCACAAGACTAGAAGAAGATTCCATAGCAGCATGCTTTCATTTTAATCTAGGATATAGAATCTAGAAAGAACTACTCATATTTAAATCATAAGCTCCAAAAAAACAGCACCTGTCTTCGTATTTTGTGTAATACTGAGGATGCTGCCAGTCCCACGCAAAAGATGTTGTGAGATGTGAACATGTGTGAGAACTATGCAGGTCTTGTTCTGATCTTACCATTTTTACACTGTGATCATGCTTAATTTCTCAGGGTAACTGATAGCAAAGTCAGGCGCTGCACTCAAATTACAGTATTGTGCTGAGCAAAGCAAAGTAATTAATTTTTTCTTTTCCGCTTCCTTATTTCTAATTTTGAATAAGGAAGCTGTCCTAGAGCATCTTCATCTCCTATGTCTTAGTGTCATAACTTCTGTTCCTCTTTGGTGGATGAGTAGTTTTCTCAGACTGATGATTTTCTGGTATCCCCCCTAAATGTTATTTCAGAGCTCTCAAAAAAAAACCCCGCATCAAAAAGCCCCATAGAACAATGTGGAACTTGCTTAATTTCAGGATACTACAAATTCAACATCCAGACCCTAACCATTTAAAGATTTTAGGAGTTCAAGCTTATTCAAATCTGAAACTCAAGTCAGTGTGAAGGAATACAGAAAGAGGGGGGAGTCCAACCATACAGAGACACCCCTCCTCCAGTGTTTGCATCTATAGCCCTATGTGAAAATTATAGAGTTCTATGTAGACCCAGCTGTTTCTTCTATTAAGTTGTCTAAAAAAATACAACTTCGTAACATACAGTTTTGCCTAGGATTGTGGCTCTATTCCACTATAAAAGTTAATTAGCTTATTTACTAAGCTGTAAAAATGAGCCTTTCAAGGTGTTCTTTCTCTTTCTGAGCTGCCTGAATCCAATCTACAGGATGGTTCCACAAGTCCATAGCATCTTCCCACCCCAGGAAGAGATACTAAACTGGTTTTGGATGCGTGCTGCTAATGCAGTTGAACTAGCCTGGTGTACTTGAAAGAGTCAGTATTTTTCCTTAGTGAGTCCCATCTGTTTTTTCACCTCTGGTCAACTTTGCTAAGGCTATAATAGTTGTTTCTGTCCTCTGTGTGAAAGTCACCTGAACACAAATCTAACAGCCCCAGCAGCCTTCACTGGCAGAACCCCAAAACAGAGTACAGAGAACAGGGTATGACCTATATGAAGTATAGGCAAAAGCGTATTTAGAACAAAGGGAGCAAAGAAGTGCTCAAAAGGCTCCAGAAACTCTAGAAACACTGCATGCATTTTGCAAGCCAGATGAGAAAAGGCATAAAGCAGCAAGGTAGCCACCCAAGATAAGCCAGAGTTCCAGAGGGATTGGCTAGTCTGCTGGGGCAATGTGCCACTGTCTGATGTTTTCTGGGACTTTTACACCACTTCCCCTGTATTTCTTTGTTCTGCCCTTTCTGTTTGAAGCAAGACACCAGAAAATTTTCCCCTAAATAACCACTGTATTATTTTATAGATTTAACCTTGTAACTCTTTCCTCTTATTTCCCGCTAAGTCACATGTTATCTTTTTCACTGCTAAATATTTCCTGTCTGTTCATTCATTGACTTATTTTAGCTTCTTCCTTCCTCTTTGTTGGCTGCCTGCCCCCTATACGTCTGCCCTACATGTTTATACCCTTACCCATTGTTGCCTGTTTTCTTGGCCAGTATATTAGTTCCCATTCTTTGCCACTGTGAATTCTGAAAGAATAACCGACTTACTTCATGTTCTCTTCGTGTGAATCATGACTCTTGTGGCCCCCACCACAGCAGCCATCCTGACCTGTGGCAACTCCTTGGAGACCAATTCCATAGTGGGAGTAGGCTCGTTCTGCTTAGTAGCCCTTGATACTTCACTTGCATTTAACTGATAGCTTCAAGTCTCACCTAGGTTTTCTTTAAATTCTCTAATTTTCTTTCTGTCTTGAAAGAAACAGGAACTAACTTTCCCTACCTTTATAAAATTCATATTGGGTCCCCAAGGAGACAAAGTGAAATCTTTATTCCTGCTTCATCCTAGTAATCAATTGAAAGGAAGGAACAATTTCCAGATACCCTCAACCTGTGTCCATTACAGGCCCCAAAAAATAGATGATGCATGAGATTTGTTTTCCCCATAAAGTTCTGTGCAATATCATAAAGAAATATAATGCTAAGAACATCTTCTCTTGATTTGTGCTGATCTAAAAGGCACTAGGATCAAATCCCAAATTAGAATTTTTCAGGAAAATGTGTTTTATTTTTCTGTGTGATGTTCTCTCCCAACACTTACTTCCTGCTGTCACTTAGGTGCTCCCTAGTCGATGTTTACATTAGGGATGCTAGAAAGAAAAAGCAGCAAGAGAGTGTGGGGGAGCTTTTATGACTCAGATACGTTTGGTTAGCAACAAGCACCCACTGAGCTCTTGAAAGCACAACTCAGGAATGGGTGGGATAATCCAGAATTAGATTTCTTTACTAGTTTTCCCTTTTTAGTTTTTTCTTTTTTAATGAAGATTGTCACTGTGAGTCAGAAGTTCATTAAAATATTGAAACTGAAAAGAAAAAATATGTTGATTATGACCAAAACACAGGTCACTAAGAGGGAGGTCCAGCTTGTAGTGTTGCATATGCAGCCCACACTGCTAGAGACAAGGAGCGTACACCTCTGATGACCCGGTACTGTGCAACTGCATGGGCCACAGCTTTCAACCTCATCAGAAAGCAGTTCCGGTTGTAAATGCAATCTGTACTGGATTTTACTGTGCAGCAGCAATAAAAAAATGGCAACCCAAAGTGCTGTGTGTGTTTACTTTTTTAAAAAAATCTGATTGTTTTTTATTAGTATTTCATCTGGTATTAGCTTTGTATTAAAGCTACAGACTGGGTTTATATTTATCTGAGTATAAAATAGTTATAAAAAGGAGAAAAATATTCTTCTTACTCCACATCACCCTGATGCAGACTGTTAAAATAAGTAACTGTAAGGGACAATCATCCTTGGAAACTTAGATATATACTTGATTTTGGTCAATTTTTAAAAGCTGCATTTCTTCCTTTTTTCCAGGCATATTCCCCTGAAAAGATTGATACTTGATAGTTTCAAAAACAGACCTTCCATATAGAAAAAGATTTGTTGCCAAGGTATATACATACCCATGCTATGTTCTTATATGTGCATATAGTTTGTTACTTAAGTGTTTAGGTACTGCCATTTTTGGAGAACCTTTTGTTTCCTTCTCTTTCTCTGTCTCAACATGGCTTCAGCATTTACTGTGGCTTTTCTCCCTGTCACTGGATGTTAGTGGTGAGTGACACATGTTTTTCAGTTTCCCACATATATCAGACCATCAGAACATATTGCATGATTAGTTAAATGCAAATCTAAAATTCCAGGTTTACTAACCACTTCCTGATGTCAGAAGAAGCCAATACAAGGCTACATCTTTGGTAAGTACCTACTTATTTTAAAAAATACATTCAGTGGGAATCCCAGCTATAAAATAGCTTGCCATATGGTATACACACAGAGGAAAGTTTGCATTGTTGCATTTGCAAACTGAAGAGAAAGTTCCTCCTTAAAAGAGATGCTATCACAACTCAGCAGCAGTCTCTCCCTCCATACTGATCAGTTTCCATTACAGGAGTGCTTTATATCACTCTCTAAGTAAATGGTTATTAATAGATAAAATGCCAGGAGAGACTCCAGCAATTGGTCTCTATCCTAGACAGCTCCTCAGTTTTGCAGGTTAATAAAACACATTATTTTGCACTGCAATTGGCTTTCCTCTGGTACCCTTTGTATTGGTTTTTGGGCTCTCATAGTAGAGAGCTCCAACTCAGAGCAGTTCTCCACCACATTACCCCCCAGCCCGTATGCGTTAGTCCCTGCATGTAGCTCAGCAATCTCCTAATTGTACAGAGATGAGGGGTCAGTTCAGCATTACACTATTCAAACAAGTCGTGTTCCAAGTATTGTGTGTTTCCCTATGCAATACCTCTGCTTTGATTATTCTGGCCTTCCCTGATTGCTTAGATAAAGGCTTCCTGAAGTTAATGGTGAACATTGCAGCTCACAAAATGGGAACCCACCTCATTTACTCTGATATAGCTCACAAAGGGAAGCTAATTCACTATACTGATAACATGGACTCTCCTGCTCAGGGTAAGCTCATAACTCACTATCTTTCACTACTAGCTCATAGTGAAAGCCAGGTTTAGTTGGCTGGTCCAAGAGGCCTGCCTTTACCTAAGAGGTATTGCAACTTATTATTATACGTACAAATTATTATATGTACAAATCTATTTCTGTCACTCCAGAACTAGCCTAGGCCTATTCCTTCCACAACATTCATGTTGTAACATCACTCATTTCTATTTTACTGTGACTTTTTATAGCACAACCATTTTTTATGTCCTAGCTATCCACCTCAGAGGTGGGAATGTCACAGTCAGATGCCTACTGATGTCTCTTCAACATTTTCTGAGAAGTTAGACAACAGCCCGGCTGATCTTCAGAATCACAGCCTTTAAAATATTTCATGCAGATGCCCTCTGATGGACAGAAACAGTGTAGAGAGAAAGAATTAAACTGACAGTGATTCCCCAGAGGAGGAAAGCAACTTGAAGTCTTATTGGGCTGGCACTCAAATATAGTGCCATACTCCTTCTAACCACGTAAATACGCAGATGAGTTTGTATATAAAAATGGTCATACCTTCAAATGAAAGCACTATTGGACACCTTTCACGGGAAAATGCCACATAAAACCTCTCAAAGAGTGAAAGTTTACTTCAGTCTCTGCTGATCTTCACGCTTTATACACTCATATATGGGATATTACAGAAGGATGAGCAGCTATTATCTATCACAGGCAAGACACTGTGTTATACAGTCACATGTAGAATCACACATTCAGACTGCTGCTCATACCATTTCCTCCAACTCATTAGTTTTGGTTGCCTTGCAGGGCCACAGTTATAAGCCCATGTTTATGTTGAAGGGAAAAAGAAAGACGTTTTCAGACAGAAACTCAGAGCATAGGTGCATGCCTAGAACGGCACTTGGTCTACAGTCAAACTGCAGCATACATCTCAGCTTGGATCTCTCCTGTTTACACAATCTATGTATGGAATCTGATAATTTACAAGTCATGTGGATCAGCTTAACACAGTCCTCAAAACAGGCCATTAGGCAGAGAGCTGCCTTGAATCCAAGCTGCTTCTTGTACAGAATATGCAATCACTGAGAAAGTTAATTTATCCAAGTTTCTAAGTGTGCCAAGACTAACTTGGTATTTGACTTTTACAAATTCATGATGTAATTCTTGTCTGTTTGCAAAAACGTGTAAGTAATAACAATCCAGCACACTTAATGTTACCTTTGCAAAGGCTGAGCACAGACAAAAGAGCTGAAGTATGTCTTGTGATGACACCTACAGTGCCAAAATTATTGGTTTGTAGGGTAACAGAAGATGCTCTTTTCCTCTGGAGCGTTGTTCTCACATGCTCACAGAAAAAAACAATCCTGAAATGGATGCTGAATTAATTACTGCCCCAAAAGGCTTAAACACACACCTCCTTTCCTCCAAAGGTCATGAACAAACAACTTCACTAGACACCCATCGTGAAGGATCAAAGGACCCTCCTTAAGTACTTAGACCAAAAAATCTCTGTTGTCAGTGAGTTTTAGAACGCATTGTTTCACCCTACTGGCAATCACTTGGACAGTGAAAAATGTAAGATGTTCTTCAATCATCACATCAACCCTTTTCCACCTGACCACTGGTTTCAAACCACTCACATTTCTGATCACATTGAGCAACTCCTGTAAGTGAGAACTATTCAACCCTGGAAGCTTAAAGATACCAAATCATCTTGCTTGAACTTATGGAGAGAAAACTAGAACCAGCTGTCTAGCATAGCCTAAGAGTCTTCCTGTTACGGAAGCCTGAAACTACTACACGTAAACTGAGACAAATAAATTTGAGGGTTCCACAAGCCAAGAATGAATATATTTTGTCATGGCTCATCACAACAGCAGTAATAGTCATTTTGCATTCATGTGTTACTGTTGCTTTAAAAGATCCTCACTTGCTGTCTAGGTATTGTACAGGTGGAAATGGGTATGATTTGGGAAAAGAGATTGTCCATTCATTTCCTAAGTTATGTTTTCCTATCTGAACCAGACACTTCTATGGGCTGTTGCCATTTCTCACCGAAAGCACTATTTCTGAAACATCCATGGCAGCAACACTGAATGGCTACTTTTCTGACAAGTGACTTAGAAAACAACTTGCGCTGGGCAAGTATAACATAAGAGTGCATAACATGTCCTGCACGACTCTTATCAACCACTCTCTGCTGCTCTGGTAGGGAGGGATGTGAACTTGCTTCACAGATGAGCAACTTTCCCTCCTCAGAATCTGTTGGTGTCACTTATCACTGGGGTGAAATTAATGTTTGTTTACTTTCTCTGAATAAACTCAGGGTGTAGAAAGGAGTCCCAGACCTCAAAAACCAAAATGAAAAATTCAAGGAAATTTGAAAATTGTACCAGCCCATTTACCATAGATGAGGAAAGAGAGGAATTTTAACTTGGAGAGGAGGGGGGGTGACTCTCCTATCACTTCTTCCGTCTTTGCCGTTGGCTTCTGCAGTGCAAATCCCAGCTGCCAGCAGGGAGGAGAGTAGTCCACTTGTTTGTGCACATTTACTCTACTAAGTGCTGTATCCTGGGATCACTTAAATCCTCTGCGTTCTTAAAAAAAGGATCTCTCCATCTTTGACAGAAATAAAAGCTTCCAAGCACATTTTAAAATTCAGACTCAGTTTCAAGAAAGGGATGGGTGTGGGTGTGTCTGACCATGACTACACTGCAGAGATAACTGTTTCTAGAAGAAGAATGTCAACTGTTATTTTTGGGACAGCAGAGTTGGCAGACACTCTTGGCTTCCGCGCCACAATTCATGTGAAATGAAAAAAAAAAAAGAAATCTAACTGGCGTTGTCCAAGTAAAGCAGACAGACACACACACGAAAAAGGAACGATGTACCATATAAAACATTAAATACACACGCACACACAGGCAGGACTCTTCTTTATAGGATTTGAACCATATGCACATATACACATACACATGCACTAACACACCCGTAAAGCGTTTAGCCAGACTATCTGTCTGGTGTGTGGAACAGAAACACAGTTATGAAATCTATTTTCTTCTTTTAGCAGCAGACTAATAATTGATAAAGAGCCAGACTGGGGGCTCTGACTTTCACGTGACATATACAAGGCTGAAGTTCTCCTCATGTGTGCTTTGCTCATTCTCTTGACTGTAGCAACTCCAGCCTGCAAGCAACCAAACCCCCTCACTGGCTGGCATGTACCAGGCTCCTCAGCAGCTGCCAAGCAGCCCTGTGAGGGCAGGGCAGCTTGCCTGATTTAGCTAAAGCAACAAGAAAGAAGTAGGCAGTCGGGTGACTCAACAGGCGCAGGAGCCAGCTGTACATACGGCCCCTCTTGGGCAGCTGTAGCTGCTGGCCCAGCCCTTCAGATAAGCTCTGGACACAGGGATAATCTTGCAGCACAGTCCTGAGCCTCAGCAGCATCCCGGCAGCTGGCAGCGGCATGGGGATTGCAGCGCGGTCTTGCCATAATGAGAGAGTGGGCAAAGCAGCAGAACCAAAAATGCCTTTGTGGCCTTTCTGAGAGCACCTCTGCTGGCTCTGGTGATGCCTGGAGGTGGGGAAGCACGGGCAGTACCAGTGAAAATAACAGGCTACTTAGAGAGACAGGGCTTTCCTTCCTTGCCTGAGCGTCGCCTGAACTACAGTGCCAGCTCCAGATGCTGTATCAATGAGATATTGTCTGCAGTTTATTTTCTAGGGTTTTTGTTTTTGGGGTTTTTTTTGCCTATTTCTCTTCTCTATGGCCATTTCCCACCCTTCCCAAACAAACACTAAGGCAAAGTTTAGCATCTCACAGCAAAGACCCATTTCTGAGTGCAGCAGTGCTAGGATGACTCCTCTGGTCCATTGGCTTTGGGCAGCTGCTGACAAAGTGGCAGGTCAAGCAGAGGAGAGCCAGGCCACACCTGGGCCAGGTGGAGGAGGGATGCTATGCTGTGAGACCACCTGCTCCAGGCTTGCACCCTGTCCCTGGAATAAATTGCGTATCTTCCCCAGTCTCTGCAACACTTTGTGCAGGGATGTGCTCACAGTAGAATGGCCTAAAAATGTGAAGATAGGATGAAGAGCCAGGAGTTGGCAGGTATGGGCCCTGTGTTTCTGCTGGGCTAGACAATCTCGAGGAAGTCACCTGAATTTTAAGTGCCTCGGTTACTCACACATTAAAAGGGGGAGGAGGTAGTAACCAGTAGAAGGTAAAATCATGTGTGTCCAGTGCTAACTTTTACCACCAGCTGGGTTTAGTATAAGGAACTGGTTATCAATAAGGGAGGCACGTCAAAGGTGTTGCTGACTGCACAAGCCCTCAGTGCTCTTACTTTTACTTACCACCTCAGCCAGGTCTTCCTCAGAGGACAAGGCCATTAATGGGGTGGAAAGGAGCAAGCTCACCACTGGCTGGTCTTGGGGCAGGGGAAAAAACTCCCCTTTCCTCATGCTACTCAAAAACTGGTAGCCTAAATTAAATACTCTTAACACACGCATGCCAGCTTCTAGAAAAAACAGGAAGGAAAGGGTGTGTCTTTGTGCCCGGGGGCATGCTGGTGGGTTGAGATTGTATGCCATGGGCTATTTCCCCACAAAGCAGCTTTGTGACAAGTAGCCTGCCTCCCTCTGCTCTAGGCTTGGGGTAGCCCAGAAGGCAGTATAAGTTCCATTTCAGGGCTGACCTTGGTGGGAATAGGAGGCTGGGCTAGAGGACTCCAAAGATCCTTTCCAGCCTGAATGATCCTGTGATCCTTCTGGGTAGCACTGAGTGGCCAGCTTGGACTGGCTACTTCACCCAGGCTTTTTGCACCCTGTCTTCTGCTTCCTGCTCTCCCTCTTTACACAGTATTGACTCTTCTATTCTTTTAATGTACAGTGAGATTGTGAAAAAAAAATACATAAATGTAAAGCAAAACCCAGACTTAAAATATAGTGAGATTATGAAAAAAAAGAAGTGAAACCCAACTCGCTCTGAAATTATTTCCATATTTCTTGGCATAACTAAGGGACAACTCTTTCTCAGGCAGTTTCATTTTTCGGCCACTTCATTCCCTCACATTGAAGGGCCACAACCGGCTCAGCTCTCTTGAGAGGCATGACAGGGATAAGTCCCACTTTGGTGAATCTTGTAAAACCGAGAGTACATTTGCTTCTGTGCCTAGAGCCTGCCAAGTAAGCCTGCCAAAAGGAGGTGTTGCTGGCAAAGAAAAAACATTTACCAGGCTTCCCGCTAACAGAAATACCTGATGCTTGTAGTGATCTTCTTTCTATGAGGCTGTAAGGAGTCCAAGGCTCGGGGGAGGCTGCTTTGTTCATACTGATCCCTGCATGTACACAGACAGAGAGAGAATCTGCACTACAGTTTCTGATTTTTACTAATTACATCTGCCTTGATTGTCTCCTATGCATCATTCCTGTGTAAAAAAACTGGAGCTGCCTCAAAGATATGCCTTGGTTTTTGACTCTATGACCACTGGAGTGCAGCGTTCAACTTCAGGAATGCAGGCATGCCATGCACACCCTTTGAGTAAAGGGAAACAACATCTATGAGTGTCATCAGAAAACTGGCTTCTCCCCTTTCCCTCTGAGACACAAAAGACACCAGAGAAGCATGAAGAATTAAATTAGCCTTTGGGATCTACAAGCTATTTTAGCTACCCTGTACTCAATGAAACCATCATGATTTAAAATTTAAAACACATTTAAAATAACGAACAATTCCGATGCTGCTTCCATTAGAATAGCACTGAAGTGCTTTCTCCACTCTGGTGGAATTTTGTATGGGTGTCACTGAGAGCAAGTCTGAATCAAGTTAGCCCTGGGGGACTTAGCTTCCAGGGACAGCACTACACAGCCTATCTCCCTGCTGAGTTACACGTACATCTACCAATTCTGCCAGGACTGCTCAGAGAGTTTTGTTTCAGGTTAGCATAGCTTTTAAACCACATGACTGGTGAAAAGATGGCTATGCAGCACGCTTACACCAAACAGGGTTCTCCAGCATATAAGAAAACAGTTCAATTTGTAATTGTAGCATATTTGCACTCATTTGGTATGAGGGGCCTCTACCATGCTGGAGCTGTGGGAAGATGCCAGCTGTGTACAGCTACCACACACTGGGACCAGGAAGAAATAGAATTCCTTGCACTTTGGTGCTGACATTTTACTATTAAATCATTGCAAATTACAATGATTGCTGTTCTGCAGAGTACAAACTTTGGCATCTGCTCATAGCCAGACAGCAAAGGGTAGAGGAGCAAGGCTTTGTCTTTAGCTGGTGTCCTCTGGGCTGGAGTTTTTCTATGCGGTTCTTTACTGCCATCAGCAGAGACGTTATCGGGATTTCCCATAGCTGGTGCAATGCATACTGCTGATTGAATTCAAATCAACTGACCCTGTATGTATCTTCAAATAGTTTGATCCAGGAATTGCATGGGAGCTTTACCTCCTAACTGTAAGCTACATTTGCTTAAGTTTGGCCCTGCACGTGGGAAAAACCCTTTGGAGGAGCACAGTAGTTACTGTACAGACACAGCTGCTGTTTTTCCGAATAGAACACAGTATTTCATCTGTTTCAATGCTGTTTTAAGTCAAATCAATTTGGCCCATGACTTGCTCTGTAATTTCTTTTGCCAGATTTGATTTTTGTGTTTGGAGTTTGGGCTGGTAAGTAATAATGACAACAACATGTCTGAAACAAGAAGATATTAACTCTATTTATACCAGCACAAGCAGAATTATGAAAGGATTTCAATGCCAAATTTCAAGCAGGCTTTGGTATGCATGGAATACATTCAGGAGAGAAGAGTTTGGCAATGGAGGAATACCAAAGAACTTGGAGGAAAGTCAGTTTAAAAGAAATTTCAGATTCTTGCTGTGGTGGGGACATCTGATGAAACAAACTGTCTTACAAGCAGAGGACTAAATCCGCTCTGGGTGCCTGGACCAGTGACGAATGTGTGCTTACTGCAAACCCTGCTCTGTAGCACACTTTCGATGGCACACAGTCTACACTGCAACTAGTAACTCCAAAAATGAAATGGTTAAGACAACTGTGGAGCTGCCATGCATATATCAGTGAAGTATGCAACACCTTACCAGCTAAAATACTTGAGGCCAAACATTAAGTCATTACTCATTTGGAGCTCTGCCATTAAGCTCCCTCTCCCCTGACATTTATGATTAACACTTTAAAACATCTGCATTGCCTTTTTGACTGAGAAGAATTCCGGTTAAAGGGAACCAATTTTCTGTAGCAAAATTTCTGACTGTTATGAAAGCGGAGACTTCTAGGTCAGCTGTCTCTGTCCTTTACTATTACCAAAGCAGTAAATTGCCTTTGGGAAGCAGATGTCTCCTGGTGACCCAGCTCACAGCTCCATCCAGGCATGCAAGCTGCAGCACATGTGGTCCTCCACATATGGCCAAGCGCTAAGGAGCACCCAGGTTGCTCGAGAAATATATGGGGGAGCATTGGTTCTACGTGATTGACCACTCCTTTGCACCACTAGCATTAGGGTACCTAGCCAGGCTGATGGGCTCTCCCTTAGACAAACTAGGATGGAAGCTCTGCTGGCAGCAGAAGCAAGCCCAGAGAGGGAAAGCCACTGTGGACAGCACGCACTTCCCAGTCTGGGGGTTTGGTCGCAGCTCCCATGAAAGACTATGTGAAGATGAAATAGAGACACATGAGTACAGAAGCACAAGAAGCATAGAGTGAATGTTTTTTCTTTCTACAATTTTTCCAGATTAAAAAGGGACAAAACAAAAAGAGTTTGATAATAAGACCTATGTTTGCAGAACCACCCTTCTGAAATACAGATCTCTCAAGTCACACTACACTGCAGAATAACTAATTGTGTGTTTACTAAACCCTGTCTCCTCTCCAAAACCATTACTTCACAGTGACCAAGAAAACATACCAGAAAGATATTATTGCATCACTCACTTTTACTTGCATTGAGAAAGACAGACTTTCACGGTGCTTGTCTGATTACCAAGAGATTATAGAGTCACAGAATCATAGAATCTTCTGGTTGAAAAAGACCTTTGAGATCATTGAGTCCAACTCTATCCATCTTCTACTAAACCATGTTCTTCAAAAACTCATCTACCTGTTTTTCAAATGCCTCCTGGGATGGTGACTCCACCACCTCCCTCAGCAGCTGTTCTGGCCACCCTTTCTACTGAAATTCTTCCTAATATCCAGTCTGAACCTCCCCTGGTGCAACTTATGGCCAATTCTCCTTGCCCTATCACTTGAGAGAAGAGATCAACACTCGCTCTACCACAGCCTCCTTTCAGGCAGCTGCAGACAGTGATGAGGTCTCCCCTCAGTCTCCTCTTCTCCAAGCTAAACAACCTCAGTTCCCTCACTTGCTCCTTGTAGGACTTGCTCTCCAGCCCCTTCACCAGCCTCATCGCCCTTCTCTGGAAGCACTACAGCCCCTCAATGTCCTTCCTGTAGTGAGGGGCCCAGAACTGAACAGAGTACTCGAGGTGCGGCCTCACCAGTGCCCAGTACAGGGGCACAATCACTGTCCTGATCCTTCTGGCCACACTATTTCTGATACAGGCCAGGATGCCATTGGCCTTCTTGGCCACTTGGGCACACTGCTGGCTCATATTCAGCCAGTTGTCAATCAACACCCCCAGATCCTTCTCCACCAAAATATGCTTCTTTGGTGTAACACAAGAAAGGACCACTTAGTTTTCATAGTGCATCCTGGTCAGTTGTGAAGGTGTTTGTTTAAATGCCTAGGGATCAAGGAGCTGGCTTTCAAGACAATAAAAAATATTGTTGGGAGGGAGATGGCAGGGAGATGGCAGAAGCAGATGGATATTCAGGTTGACAGAAAATGAAAACCTGCCTTTATCTTGCTTTCATTAGTCTTCATTATTTGACCACGACAGCTTTAATTGCTGCCCTGCATACATAAGTAATAAAAATGTAAAATGTTTAAATGAACTGTGGCTCCCAAAAGCCATTATAAAAGATTAATGATGAGTATACTTAGCTAACTTAAACGTCTTCAAGAAACACATCTGAGCAGCCCTTGTGGTTAAGATGATATTAGAACAATATTTGCTAGACCACTTGCCTCAAACCATTATGCACCAAACTTTGATGGTTTTGATTATTCTGTCTTTAGCCAGTCTGAATTCTAGACATATTTAATTCCAATTTACTCATTCCTGACAAGTTATCCCACTCCTGCAGTCCAAAGAGTCTTCAGGTACTTATATTCTGTCTTCAAGAATTGTTGATGTTTGCTTCAATGTTTTTTACAGCCAAAGTCATAGAACATAGCTTTTATTAGTAGTTATCATGCTAATTAATACAATATCCAGCTGAAGGGGAAAATACACAGTTTCTTCTATTTAAATTGGAAGGCCAAGACCCATCTTCGAACTGCTGCTTTCCCTGAGGGGCACAAATTTAACTCTGTTTAAATTAACTCTGTTAAAAAATTAACTCTGTTTGAATTTAGGTGTGAGGGTGGAGTTTTATTTCTAGAAGGACATTGAAGCTTCATCTCTGGATGGAGCAAAGGGTCAGATCATGCCTGAACCTTGCACACACAGCCAACAGAGCAGGAGCAGGATGACAGAGCTAAGGCAATGTTCTATTCTTATCTCCCTGTTTTCTGTAAGCAACAACCAAACTTCTTAAATGGGCACTATCAGATTTTCTGTGGATAAGCGCCTCCCCTGTGAGGTCTAGCTAGATTTGCTTGACAGCTACACATCTATGGAAATAAAGAGATCTGCATAGGCAAGCCAAACCTTTCCTTTGTGTTGTACCCTGATATTTTGCTTTCAATCAATTTTTTCAGTTAATACTAACAGATTTGGGAAGACGTACAAAACTTGATACCCTGTGGCATAAACCACTTTCTTGCTATTTAGGACTGAAATAGAGTTTTGGCAAGAATTTACTGGCTGCATATCTTCTTTATATCATCCTTTCCAGTGTCACTCATGGATGCCAAAAACTAGACTGGGTGCCACCAAATGGCATATTCCTTCCTGCTTTAGTGCTCGTCTTGCTGTATTCCACTCAGTGTTGACTTTCATAATGCAGTCTCCTCTGCCAGGATTTGATTATACCTGCTACTTAAGGTCTTCCAGGCCTTCACTAGGTCTCCTGCACAATTATTTTCGAATTTTCCGTTCCACTCAGCTATCTGGGCTCACTTCTGTATGCATGGTCACATTTCTATTTCCTGACCACTGTTTGGAAGCTGCCTCCCTAGTAAGTCTGGCTCCTGGGTTCTCATCTCTTCCTGCACAGCCTTCTGCACTGGTCCCACTCCAGCCTGCAGGCCAGAAACTTTTCCAATACAACTATCCCTTCCTCAGTGATGCAAAAATACCCCTGGTAACCATCAAACCCATTCTCTCTTCAGCATTGTAGAATAGACTGGTAAAATTAGGACCACAGGGTTAATTATCTTAGGGGTGAGCAAGGTGCTGGAGAAATGGGGGTGTGGCTTAGTGTAGGTATTTTGCAGCTGCCTGAGTGAGAAATTGTCTCTACTCTTCCCAGTCTAAGAAGTAGGGGCAGGAGCCCCAAGGCATGGAGACTGGCTTTCCAGATCTTTTAAATCAGCAACAGGAGAAGCAAAAGCAGCTCCTTACCCTCTCTGCCTCCTTTTTCTGTTGGGTAAACTCCTCAGGGTGGTGCTCAGTCTCCCTCAGCTCTTATCCTGGTGCTGCAGCTGCCCTGGAAGCCCCAGATATTCCCAGCAGAGTCTGGACGACTGCTTTGGTGACAACCTTGCCTCAATTTGACGTTCACGTTCACTTGGTATGCTAGCAGCCTGCCAGTATATTTTCTTGGGGCACATAAGAGAAAAAAGGGAAATGGTGATTTTTAACAGGTTTTGTTTTGTTTTTTTTTTTTATCCAGCCAAACCTGACTGGAATTTCATGGATGAAAGAAAAGGCACTTCTTGAGCCCAGGGGCTTTGTCCCTGCCAAATTATAAGGGCCTGCTGCAAACAACGGAGGTGTTAGATTTTCTAAAAAAAATAAAAATGTTGAAAGAATCCTTTATAACGGAAAATATTAGGCAAACTAAATCTCAAGCCAGCTGGTAACGGGCAGCATAATATAAGCTCTTTTGAGGAGAACTGTGCAAATAATGTTTTTTCAGAATTTCTCTCACTCCTCCCACTACCCAACTTCAAACTATTTTAGCTATTTTCTCCAGCTGAAATTATTTGCCAAATTCAGGCAAATTCTTCTACAATTTTTCTTTTCTTCATTGACAGGTTTCTTGTAAAAGCCAACCCATTCTTGCACCTCTGTTTTGGAATTATGGTGCTCACCAGTGACACAGTTAGGAAGAAATCTGCCTGTGGTCAGCTGTTTCTTTTTTTCACTACATTTTTGTCAAAACTTGCATATTACAGTAACCAAGCTGGCCTGATAGTTGCACCTGGCAGCATACAGGGGAGGTTTTCCATTAGTCTCCACCATTCTCGGATCAGCTTGCTCTAGACTGAGAGCCTTTGCACAGCATGGGGCTGGAGGTTCATTAGGTTGCAGTTTTTGGGCTAAGTTTTTGCTGGACCGGTTTATAATGATGATGTTTCTGGTGTCAACTGCAGACCAGATGTTGCCTTGCTGCCAGAGGGGAGAGCTTTGAGGCAACACAGGAGGCTCTGATGATCAAAGTCACCGATTCTGTGGTGTTTCTTGTGTCTGTGCAGGCATTAGCTGTTGTGTCCTGGCCAAATCCCACTTCAGTACAACACCAGCTCTGGCAGTTTCCCTGCTTCTAATTGCAGTAGTTGCTCTTCACTTTCCTTCTTTAGCAACAGATATGTGCATTAACGGCTGTCAGATGCCTGTTACATGCCTACACTGCTGCTGGGTATGGGATGGCAAAATCATCCTTGTGCATGCAGTCTCCAGTATCCCTTGGGATAAGAAGCAGCCCTATATACAGGGCTGGTAGGGAGCTGACCTGCAGCTCCAGACAGAAATGGCAGAGACCCAAGGTGAGGCTGCAGCACGCCATGGTGGTAGGGCACAATAAAGGTATTTAAACAATCCGCCTGAGACCGAGAACGTGGTTCTAAAATAATGACATGTCGTTGTTTGGCAGTAGCAGATGTTACTTTGTTTTCAGAGGCGACTTTATCACTTTTAGCGTAAGACAGGCCTTCCAAAATGTTCCCTGATCTATCTTTCTTTCTTTCTTTCTTGCTTTCTTGCTTTCTTGCTTTCTTGCTTTCTTGCTTTCTCGCTTGCTTTCTCTCTCTCTTTCTCTCTTTCTCTCTCTCTCTCTTTCTTTCTCTCTTTCTCTCTCTCCTCTCTCTTTCTTTCTCTCTTTCTCTCTCTCTCTCTTTCTTTCTTTCATCTATCCTCCGAGACGCTGAGCCAAATTTTCAATCAGAATATTCAGGTCTTCTGTTTAGGACTTTGAGTCAATGGTGAAGTATGAGTTTGTGTTATTATGGTCCCCAAAAACTGCAAGATCAGACAGGTAATGTAGGTACCCATTCTCATAAAGAGAATACTGAAAATTTTGCTAAGAAAGAACTATTAGAAGAAATGAATCTCTGGTGAAAATTTGAAGCAAAATTTCTAGTGCGAATGTAATTTCTTTTTGTTGGTGGTAGCGCTGCATCTTGGTTGGAGGCTGTTGCTCTGCAGTGAGCTGCAGTCCAAAAGGCCTTTGTTGGTGTCTAGAGTAGTATAAACTGAGCTGAGCAAACTCTGTCTTGGGTTATTGCTCTGCAGACACAGGATTTCCATCAGGGCAGTCCTGGGGCCACCACGCTTAATCATATTGGCAGAGCAAGGAGTTCTACTGTTAACAAAGATGCTGCTCAAAGCTTCAGTAACACCTGTGAAGTTTAGCCACACAGGAGAAAAGGAGAGTTAAACCAAAACCTCGCATTCAGCTATTTGGCAGTAAACATTGCATGCAACCAAGGCTGAAATACTAGTTTTTTTTCCTTTTTCCTCATTACTTAGCCCCCTGAAATATTGCCCCCTTTTTCTTTTGGATCTGGGAACCAGGTTGCGTTCCCTGTCCAAAGCTCTGGACAGAAAACTCTGAAGGTTCCTTTTGGCATTTGAAATCACAGTGGAAACTATACAGAGGAAGGACTGTGCTGTAACCAACATCCTTCTAAAATAATTACTTTATGCATTGACAGTTAGTGCTGACTTCTATTTTTACACAGCATAAGTGAAAAAAATATATGTATAAAACTTAACAAAGAATATCTTCCTAAAATAAGGAGCAAAAGCAACCTCAAGTACAAACAGCAACAACAAGGAAAGAAAAACACCCGCAAACAACAACAAAAAAACACCTGAAAGTAAAGGAAGACATTTTGGGACCTGTTCCTTTCTGTTTTGTCAATCTTGTATCTTTCTATCTGTGAGTAAGGCCTCAACAGGATTACTTTGAGACTCTTTGAGGCTGTGTAAATATGTATTGTTGCTAGGTTGTGAAGCATCCCAGATTCACATGACACAAGCTGCACCCATTAGCAGAGTGGGAATAAACCTAGCGAAGGCTAAAGGATCAGACTGAGCTGAGCCTGACTTTCCATCACAGCAATCTGGATATCTGGAGAAGGCAGCAGACAGTAGTGGCCCAGTTCCTCCTGGTAGGAGATATACACACCTCCAAGGACATGCACTCATTTGTGTACAGGAGCCAGTGGCGCGGGAACACCTGCTTTGGGCAATATCTGGCCTAGGAACTTGCAATACTGTAAAACTTAAACACAGCAGTATTTATACTAACTATTTTTGCTCAAATTTTTCCAAACATGAGCATTGCCTCTGCACTGAGATTTCTGTTTTGTCCTGTTCAGTCTGCTTCAGGATGCAATCTCCATTGCAACAACAAAATGATGGGATTTAGCCTCACCAGTTTGGCCCATTTGGGCAGTAGAAAGTCTTCTTGAGTCTAGTGAGCTTCACTGACCGGAGAAAGTCTCCAGAAACCTTGTGATGGTCTCTACAGTAAGGTCTCCCTGACTCAGTGTCTGTTGGGTGACCCACCAGTCACTCCTCTATTGCCTACCTTGCAGCTGGTGTCAAAACCTCTCATTGGGGGCTTCTGATTTTCCCACTTGCATATATCCCCCAGTGCTTTGCACTATCTGAAGCAAGACCCCTCCAAGAGCTGGTGTGCAGACAGGATGTCTCTCCCTTCAGACTTGTCTCTCTGGGATTCAAACCAGCAGAAGCCAGAAGCAGGAAATTATGGGATTGTCGCCACTGTGCTCCCTGTAGCACACAGATAAGTCACTGACCTGCTGAAGGAAGAGGAACATACTGGGAAACCAGCAGGAACAAACATGACCCGGGTCGGGACAGGTGGCTGATGGGCCTCGCAGCACTGATAATCAGCATCAACAGACCCAACTACCCAGCCAGATGGAGCCTGGAAATCAGCTGGGATGACAGTAATGCAACTTCACTTTCTCTAAAGAGTCAGGATGGAGCTGGAGTGCATGAGGCAAGGCAGCCAAAGTGTAGCACATGTAGCGCAGCTACTGCATTAGCCCTTTTTTTTTTGACTACAATAAGCCAATTGTGCTCTATTCCCTTTACCCCCTCAGTGTCTCTTGCACAACACAACCTTGATCATAAAGCTCTGGAGAAGCAGGATTTTGAACCCAATTCTGATCTCACTTGTTCTGGCACAGTTCAGGAGTTACTACATTTATACTTGTAGAAGATCAACATCAGTCCAGTTCCTTTAACAGGCCAAAATTTGTGGCCTGCAGAAAGAAGAAAATAATCAAAGATGTGAACAATAGAGACAGCAGAAAGAGCAATGAGTTCTTTTTTTTTGCTCCTCCAAAGTTCAATACTTTTTTGGCTAGCTCTTGAACTAATTGAAAAAAATAGTTTTGCTAGTAAAAAAAAATAAAATCCCGCAGTACCTAAACATTTGGCATGATGCTGCAAAATTTTCAAGAATAAAACAAAAATTGGAAAACTCTCATCAGCTGCAAATAATACTGATACTGTCACCAGTGGCAACTTGTGTTACCAGACAGAATATGGCTGGGATGTGTGATTTCACTTACTAAAGAGCACTAACTGAAATCCATTGAGTAACGTCAAGCCAATACTCAGAAAACAGAGCTGAAAAACCACTGCTAATGTGAAAGGTCAGTGATGAGGAATGGCATCCAGTAGGCAAGATTGCTGTACACAGGCCTGGTCCTGTAATGGTACCATGCTCAGCTAGCTACAAAGCAACCAGGAGCTTAAAAAGGCCCTTGAAGGGTCAGCATCATGCTATGACTGCCATCCCTGCAGCTCTGGTTTCAATGCCCATAGCACCTAGAATCGCCCTGAAGCACAAACCCTCCTCTGCTGTTTGTGGTTACCCAGGGGTGTCTGGACCCTCAGCAGCTCACGGGGATGCGTGCAAAGCGCGTGGAGGTCTGACAGCACAGCCAGTGAACTAGGGAATCTGTTAATGTTGTTCCTTGCCAAAGTATGTCTGTGTATCAAGCTACAGGCAGCCACAGTGGGAGAAGACAGAGGAGAGAGGAACCACTGGCACTGGCTGAGTTTATCTTCCAGCTGCGTATTGGTTTAGATTAACTGCATGTGTGACAACAGAGGCTTAAACTCGTTCCTGGTCATGGTTATGAAGCATGGCTGTGAAGCACAAAAAAGTCCTACAAACAAAGGTATTTAGAGACTTCACATAGTACAGACTAGGCTCACTGGGTTTAGTAAATGGAAGGTTTTATGTGCAGTCAGCCCTTCCAAGTACATTACAGAAAGGTCCAAAGAGACTAAAATCTTGATTTCTTGGATAAAAAATTCCCAAGGAATTTTGACCAAATACTGTGCCAGCTGCTGGGACCACACTGGTTCTGCAGCAGCTGAGCAGCACTCAGCAGTGTGTCTGTGGAAGTCAGCAGCAGGAGATGTCCCCTGTACTGGGAAGCAAACACTAGTACCCTTCTGCTCTTCTGAGAAGTGCCCTCAAGCTGGGGACGCCCAACCGAGGCAGCCACAAGAATCCGGATAAAGCATTAGAGTGTAAAACCACAAACCCCACAGCCAGGCTGCCTTAGTGTCTTTCCTTTTGACCAGAGTGGTTCAGACACATTAAGCTGATAAAGATCTGACTAGAAAGAAAAGGTCTTTCTGTGTTTTTTATCACCCAGCAGAGCTGAGGGGGATAATGGTACTCTGCAAGACCATACCATGACATGCATCAGAACTGAAGTATGTCAGCAGCATGTAGAGTGTTTGTTATCCTACACTTCACAAGCTGGGTTGCAGGGAAAGGAAATGTTGGGGTTTTAGGTCAACCACTGGACCGGTAAGGTAGCAGTGATAAGTGATGTGCCGTCACTGCACTTGACTACTGCTTTAGAACTCAGATAGTGTACTTGACTCACCAGAATGTGCATGCTTCAACCACAAAAATGTTTTAGGAAGTTATTTAAGATTATTAGTCAGTCAAACATTTTGTTTTAACCCTTCAGGCCAGTAAAGCTCATTCAGGCAGCTCCTGGTGCCTTGCAAGCAACTAGGTTAATGTTATGTGGTGCTTCTCCTCCTCTCTCTGCCCCTCTTCACCCTGCAACACACTTTTTTTTTGCAGCATCATTACCATCACTAAAGCACAGGGTTGCCGAGGATTTACCATAAGACATGGTGGGGGATGGAGCCTTGTCAAGGACAGAGTGGTTGCTATGGGTTAGAGCAAGAAGCTTCGTGCCCTTTCCCCACAGCAGTCTATCCAGTATCAGGAGTGGGGAGTGCTCAGCTGCCGAGGTCCTTCACAAGGTCACTTGAGCTAAAAAGCTCTGTATCAGCAGCAACAAACTCTGCCCCCTCTGTGCATGCACCTGGAATCTCAGCCTCTAGGCTGTGGGATACCTTTGCAAAGAGTTCACCGTTAGATGGAACCTGTCCCAGTGTGCCAACTGTGCAAATGGGATTAAAAATTAGAGGAGTGGCTGCCTGTGGAAAGCACAGGAGTAAAACATTCAATACACCAAAAGGTGTGTGCTCAAGTTAGTGTCATCATCCGAATAGGATCAATCCATTCTACAGGATAAACTATACAAGAAGCTTACACCAAAAAAGTAAAAATAAGAGGTTGCCAGGAGGATGACAGCAGTAGGCTGGATCAGCTTGGCTGAGGCAGGAGCCCTGGAAGGAGGCCAGGGAGGCAGAAAAGATCCATGAGGAGTTTCCTGCAAAGAAACCATTCAAGAAATTGGGCAGAGTCAGTATGTGTTACGCCTGTGCAGCTCTGCTTGGGTGGAGGCAGAATCATTGTCTGGGAAAGCAGCCCAGCCCAGAGATTTGGTAGAAGGCGCAGCTTGGATAAATCTGAACCAAAATAATATGTGGTTTGTATTTTGTAAGTAGAAAATAAAAAAAATAATAAAATAAGTAGAGCAAAAGATTTCATATTGGAGGAAATGCCATTTTTCCTATTAAAAAAGAAAATAAACCAGACCAACAAACCTTGCAGCTAAAAAATTCCTGCCAAACACTGAAATATTTTTTGGTGAGGCCCAGAAATTGCTGCTATCCTCTAGTGTCATGAAACTAGTGTCGTTGTCCCTAGCTTGATGGGAACAATGCCTCATGGAATTTCTTCTTCACTTCCTGCCCCCTGCTGTGAGTGATCTTGGAGATTTCACACCTCAGAATCAGGTTTGTCACCAGTGCAGGGCCTAAAAATGCATCTGAAAATGCAGAGTCTGTTCTCCTCGCACCTCCCAGCATGGCGACAAACAAATTCTCAGCTGGTGAGTCCCCACGTCCCTGTCCTGATCAGTCTGACAGTGAAGGATGGTGCTGGAGCTGGCACAAACTGCTGTCGGGAAGCTAAGAAAGTGATGCCAGCGGAGGCAAATCCACACTCAATTCAGGCACCAAGGGCTTGCTTACAAATACCTTCAATATCATGGGCATGTGGTGGCCCAAGTGCCACATATAGGGCAACCCTAGCTGGGCAGGAGGATGGAGATGCTTAAAACAGTCGCATGCCAGTGCATGACTGTTCAGCTGTGCGGCTGCTCTCATCAGAGGAGTTATGGACCAGGGAAGTCAAGTCAGTGAACTGTCCCTGGGATGGGACAGCTCTGCAACCTACACCCACTGTCAGGTTTTCGTCTACTATTTTTTTTTTTTTTTTGGCCCAGAAGTCCTCTGTCAGCAGTGCTGGAAACTGGCTGGGTGCAGGAGCCGCAAGTGTGAAACTAATTCAGAAGAGGTGCTGGAAACTGATGCTGACAGCATTTTTGGAAACTCTTTCCCCAACTGAAAAAAAAGGATTTCCTAAAATGACTTAAAATCTAATTTGCCACATCTGCAAAGAGTGGCTTGTGGGTTGCCTGTCCCTGAAAGCAGCTATGGAAGTGCTACAGTCAGCAACTTTTCACTTTAAATGGCAAAAGCTAATGCGCCCATGGGCAACAGCAAGTGCCAGGTATACTACCAGTTGCCTTAAATCCTGAAAATGCAACTATTTGAATTGTTAAAGCTCCATGAGTTTGCACAGTCCAAAAATACAATCTCTTTGGCCAAAATAAAGCTGGTTTTGGAATCAAGAACAGCTTGTAATTAAAGCCAACAGTATGAGAATCTGTAACTGATCTACTCTGAACAAATTATTTGGCTACCTGAAGAGAATCAAAACCCTTTTATTTTTTCAGAAAGAGACTCAAAGCAGAAAACATTAACTGCTGAGGATGAGGAAACAATACAGGCAAATTAAAACAGGCTAACACTTGGCCTCAGTATTGGATGAGTGTGTACAAAGATGCAAAAAATGGGACTCACTTTAGTTTGACGAACACTCCAATCACTGCTTCTGACATAAAATTAGACGACTTGTTTAAAAAAGAGCTAGAGAAACTAAGAAGATCTTATTCCATTGACCTTACCACTCCTCTGTAATATACTTGATAAGAGGAATTTTTGTTTTATTTTTACTAAGACAAATGCAATAGATTTACAGGGATGAACGCAATAAAATTACACATATGGTGAAAGAAAACTTAGCTTAACTTCAAGGCAATACAGTTCTGTCCAAGAAATTTAACTCTTGAAATCTGCCATTTTCAGATGGAAAGAAAAAGTCTTAAAGGCATGACTCCAGCAAGGCTAGTTAGTCAAACAGTACCAGATGGATGTGTGGCATTCACCTTCTTCTTTGGTTATGACTGAAAGGAGTCACCTAGGATTTTGCTAAAGGTTACTTTTGCCTAAAAAAGTCTGGTCAAGATGAGGTTAATGTAGCCCTGCTTGGGTCTACTGTGCTTTCAGGACGGGATATATGGAATGAGAAGGAAAGGAAGCTCAAAGGAAGCCAGGTAGCACAATGACTGAACTACGCTGCTTGGATGAACTCAGGTTGTGATCAGACATTTTGCTTTGGTACAAAATGACGTTATGGTCTCTGGTGGACTTAGGGAATTTGTGACTGATTTTTCAGTATTTTCATTTTTCCAGGAACTTCAACAAGAACATGGCTCACACTGTCCACAAGGAGTAAATATCACCATTTCCACCCTCCAGACACAAAGCAAACAAAGAGCAAGTTGACTGATCTCTAAAGAGCTGGACCATATCTGTGTTTTAATGGGCAGCCTCTCCTTAAATTGCATGAGATTTAATAGCAGCCCAAGGGGAGCCAAAACCAAGGCAGAGGAAGATCTTCAACAAAGGCTAAAATGCATATTTGTATCTCCTTCTTGGTAAATTTTTGGAACGTGTTTAAATGCTTATTTGAAGAAGGACCCCTGTGGTAGGCATGCTGCTGTGCTTATATACTTCATAACTTGCTTTTGGTCGTGAAAAATCAAAGAAGTTCAGATTTTTCCATATTTCTGTGTGATTTGGCCCATCAAGTATCACATGTTGGTACAAATAAATGCAACGTCTGATGAGGTAACCAGAAACCTGGACCCGTGTTCAAACCAGCTTTGACTAACCTAACACCCTCCTCCTGTCCCTTCTCCTTCGGGGCAGAGCAGCAGAGGTGATCTGGAAAGTAGGAGCCCTCATACAGATCAGACCCATCATATAGATCCACCAGACACGTGCAGCTCATGGCAAGCCATCCCCTCCTGCCAGTCTGCGGGCAGCTCTCCCCTCACAGGGCTAAGAAAGCCTCCAGCCTAACAAGAACGTCTCTTGCATTCACTGCACTGAAGACCACAGATCAAAGACCACCCTCTGCAACTCATGCATTTCAGAAATAGTTCCAGGAAGATCAAAAGAAACTGTTGTCCAAGCAATATATAAAGATGCAAATACTTTGCTGTATGATTAATAACGTAGTTTGTTTCAACAATTAAAATTCATCCAGAGGGCTCTTTTTAATAGAATCATCCCTGGCGGAAATATTTTTGAGCACATCCATAAGGACTATGCTCAAAGTTCACTGTTGTGACTTTTTGGTTTTGCTTTGTTTTCAAAAAGGGTTGACGAAAACCATTTTTGTAAACTGACAGCAGCAACCATAACACAAGTACAAAAACAAGATAGCAGTTTCATACGGGAAATATTTCCGCTTTTGTTTTTATTTTATGAATACATATACAAGAGATGCATAATCTTCCATTGTGGAGGCTTTAAAGTAACAGGCTGTGGGGTTTTTTTTCCAAAGTAGCTTAAAGAAGAAAATAAAAACAAGAATGAAGGAGGTGCAACATATCCAACCCATACAGTTGAAAACCTTGCTAAATTCCTGCTGAAATGTGAACAGGTGGAGGGTGTGTGGGTGCTTGTTTGTCTGTATTGTCCTGTATCGTAGAAGCCTCACCCAAGATATCTGTGCATATGAATAATCAAATGCTTTGGCATAACCAGTGATTCCTCCACGCACACTTTGTTGACATTTCTGAAATACTGAGATAATAAAATCTGAGAATGATACCATATATAATTTTCAGTCCTTGGCAGCAATGTCTTTAAACGCAGGGGGGAAATGAAGAAGAGCATGTTGACAAGTATATTTACTTCCATACTAAGATGGTTATATTAGCAGAATGCAGCAGGATGCAAACAGCTTCCAACAGAAGAGATGGAGATACACATTTATATATATGTATATAACATAAAAAATGCTTATTTTATATGAGAAAGGAAGATTTGTCAAGATAACATAAAATGAACCACTCTAAGACTAGCTTCCAGCAAAACATTTTGTTTTATTGGATCTATTTGCTAGCTACAAGTCAAGCTGACATCTGTCAAGCTTTTAACTTTTCATATGGCAGTCTATAAGAAATGTTTCATGCAATGTCTACAATGCTAAATATAGGGTAAATAACTGGGATTAAACAGGTGAGGAATAACAGACTGCTCTGATGATGAATAATAATATATTATGTACATACAGCCATATTATATTCTCATGTCTTCACAGTAATGTGCAAATGTGACAAATATGGCTTTCTTTTTTTTTTCCTAAAGAAAGTAAGATATAACTATACAGAATATCGTTGTAAAATGCTTAGGAGGATTCCACCTTTTTGTGAAATCTGCTCATTCTCCATTGCATTAGGGTTAAGGAGCCACCCCAACACAGAGGTGTAGTTCAGGTGTATTTCCAGAAGGGGGCACAGATACCTAAGGCACAATATTAATGTTAGACATTTTTAATTTAAGTCATGCTATTTTCTATCAGTTTTGGTTTTATTTTTTTTGGTTATATGAAATAATAGGTTGCTGCTAGTTACATAATAAGCGGTTGATTGTAAAAAATGCGATGTTAAAGGCTACACTACTTGC
Source organism: Tapera naevia (assembly GCA_033556795.1). Classification (NCBI taxonomy): domain Eukaryota; kingdom Metazoa; phylum Chordata; class Aves; order Cuculiformes; family Neomorphidae; genus Tapera; species Tapera naevia. Next base: position 2,440,156 of record JAUMJJ010000095.1, read on the forward strand.
CTACCTGTAGCTCCAGAAACATCAGCTAATCTGAAATCACATTATACAGCGCTGCGCATTAAACCTTTGTGGGTTTTTGGTAATATTCTTTTTCATATATGTAGCAGAGAGTTATAAGGCTTCTGCGGGATAATAACATTATAACTGAACAAATATTTTACACTCTTCCATAATGGTATTTACAGTTACTATAACTCATATTTTGTCATTTGGTAAATAATATGTATCTTGTATGCATCCTTCCTAACTATCTAAAGTGCTTGCTTAACTGCATGAGGAAAGAAAATGCATACCTGCTTTAGGTGCAACAAACCCTCAAAAGAAGCAGCTGAAACATTTGTTGTGGATCTGAAATGCATTCTCAGAAATAGAAATTATTGCTAAATTCAGTGCCTTCACTAGGCAATCATCAATATTACTTGTCATATATAAATATATGCATATATACTAGTATGTATGTACATGCATACACATTCATCTATCGTGTAAGAGATAGATTTCATTTTTTTGTCCATCAACCTTTTTTTTATTTTGTGCTATTCAACTCACTTGTGCTATGACTGAAGTCAGATTAAAATCAGAATCTTAACATGCTACTACTAACAACCCTATGATTCACTAGCACATAATAAAGACAATATGCAAAAGAAAGCTGAGATGATGACACATCAGGAGGCTTTTGAAATGCACTGACAATAAGGCAACAGGCTGTACATCACAGCAGAGGAAAAGCTGAAGAAATTCTGGAATTCATAAACGCATCTTACTCGAGTAGGGATTGTTCTCCCTACTTTGCTGCAGAGTTCTCCACTTTTTTTCCAAATGTCACTCTCCAGAATGCAAGCTCTGTAGTTTTTGCACCTACCAACTCTTCTAATGGTAGCAAATTCAAAACTTATTAAAAATGCCCTGATGCCACAACCTGGTAAAATAAGGCACTTCCAGGGCTGTATTCCAGCGATGCCATGCCTAAAAGATCAGCATTGGGAAGAAGCACTCAAATTTCACTGAGTTTCCTAGTTTTGTCCCATGAAATGCACCGTCTTGGAGTGTACTCCCTCCTCTTTCTTTTGAGATGAATTTCTTTAAAGAAGCTGTTTCATCATTTGAAGTTGTGGAGCTACTTCTTTGTAAGCAAGAGGTAAATCTTCAGTTCCTGACATTCAGTAAGGTGGAAGATCAGAGTGGTACCAGGCAACATCTTCAGTTTATTCGGTATCTCTCTACTTGAGCTGACACACCAGCTAGGTCAAAAGCGTGTGCAGATTTCATACTACTGAAAGCTATGAATGGACATTGGTACTGGAAAGGTCATTCCTTATAATTTCGTTTACTGCAAAGAAAAAACAAAAGAGAAAAGGAAACGATTAGCATCTCACTGCTGCAGTCAGGTCTCTTCAGCACATTGCCCTCCCAAACTTGCATTTGTTCCTTGAGGGCTCAGTACAGCTCTGAACAGTAAGCGAAACATCACAAGTCTGCTAGTATAGGCTGATCAAAGTCCAAACCAGCAGGATTAAACAAGGTTATTAACATGCTAAATATTGTGTAAAACCAGACATCACAAAACGAGCAGCATCCTGGATCCTTGATTGCATCAAACATATTTAACATTTCAAATCAGTTTCAGATAAAACATTGCATTTGCTCTAGGATCTGTCTTGGAAACATAAAGCAAAAAGAACCACAGGAAATCTTAGAGTAATCTACCCCTGCCATAAAAAGAGCTGTCTGGAAAGTGTGTTAGCCTTGGTAGGTGCTGACGGCAGAGTGCTGCTAGCTACGGAATTTGAGTACGCTCAGCTGCAATGCCTAGATAGAAGACAACTTCACGTGCTTATTTTTTCCACTGTGGGATTGATATTAGGGGGAAAAAAAAAAAAAGAAGAGAAGAAACTGCTTCATCCTTGCTCAATCCCTGGTGTAAGAGACCAATGAGCTGGTAACACATGTAAATATATCTCTCCTTTAGCGGTGACCCACACACTGGACACATAGTCTTCGCTCCTGTCCACACAGATAGATGGAAGAGATGAGCAAGTTAAAACCCTTTGTAAGAATCAGAGAAAAGAATAAAGAGTCTGCTATCTCAGCATCAGCCAGTCAGACTGCATCTCTACTGATAACATGTTGTTTTCTTTATTCATGAGTCTTCTTTCATTCTTTCCCCCCTCCCCTGCAGATCATCAAGCAATACAGTTTCCCACACTCCAATTATGTCCATTTATCAGCTTGTGATTTTTGGCAGATGGACAGGAAATGACTGAACCTGGCAAAGGCCATCTACAGTGGACTACACAACATCCCTTTTATTTCCACCCCACCTCCCTGCAGCAACTGCCACCACCTGATTGACACAAAGATAGACAAAATGCCATCAGTAAGGCTATAACTGCTTCTGAATTTCCCTAACATTACTGTGAGTGAGAAACAAATACCCATGTCATGGAAGCACTATGGAAAACCTGTATTTTCCTTTCCTTGTGGGCTGCTGTTCACAGCCATCCAGATAACTTCATGTGTTTACCGGAAAAGACCAAGCTTGTCTAAAACCAACTTCCTGAAGAAATTAGTTGTTTTGGTTTTTTTAGGTGTTGTTTGGTTTTGGTTTTTGAGTTTGTTTTGTTGGGTTTTTTTCCTGCAAACCTATTGCCCATTTAGTAATTGCAATGCATGAATCAGTCAGCATTTGTGTCACAGCTCCTGGCCACTGAAACCACTTCTACCAATGGATATGTGCACCATGTTTCAGAAAGGAAATATCAGTTGTATTTGTAACTACCTATTTATGGCATCAAACTAAGAGCAGTATGGAAATGAGATGTGAAGACAAAGTAGCTCTTTCTCTTTAGAGTGCTGTAGAGTTTGTCTTTAATACTACCAAACAGTGGAGACAAATTCAAGCAGCAAATCCTCCTCTGCAACAAAGACTGCCCTGCGTGCATCTGAACGCACTGCAAGAAGTGCTGCCCCATTCACATACTGCAAGACTCTGGACAACTTTTGGGACTATATCTTTGCCTTGAATGCACACTGCGAACATCTAAGGGGTGATTTTTGCCTGATGCTTTTGTGAAGGTAGTTTCCTTGATAAATTTCTCAAAGCAACATTGTATACGCAGCAAAACCACGCAGTAGTATCTTGGTGCGAACATGACCATGAGAATAAATCTTCATACAGGCCAGACAGTGTCACAGTTTTGCTAACTTTCCCTCAAAGTTTCTGTTACACCAAATAAAATTAAGATACTACTCAAGGAAATCCTCAGTCACTGTACAGGCAGTGCTTAGAAACATGAAATAACTAATCTTCACAGGGCTTCTGTAAAATGTGAACTAAGTATCACCAGTATTTCACAGATGGGAACAGGGAGGTGAAAAAGCTGAGGAGCTCCCCATCTCAGTCAGGATTTAGCACTCAGGTATCTTGAATCTCAGACTAAAGCCACACCATGTGCTGAGGTATTCCTGCTTGATTTGAGTATCAAAAAAACCAAACTTTCAAAACCTTTCAAAATCACCATCCTCCAGCCTACCAGCCAATGCTTTCCCCTATTAAGGCATTTAGTAAAAGTATTTCAGAAGCAACGTGATGACCTGAGGGTCTTAGAGCTAAAGGACCATCTCCAAAATCAGCTTTGGCACTCAAGATGCTGCCCTTTACAGCCACAGTAGGTACCTGCAGCTGAATCCTCTGTCACTCAAGTGCTGGAGGACACATGGTTTACCCAAGGGATGATGTAACTTTTCGTTTCACCTGGGAGACCAACCTCCTTTGGCTCACACATGAGACCACCGCTGTCCTTCGGTCATGGTCTCTCTAGCTCTCAGCAGCCAAAATGATCTGTTCCCAACTGAAATCACTCTTAATTTTGTTATTGACTCCAACATGATACAGATCATACCTTTGGCTTTATTCTTATTTTTATTATGTGTTACTTTCTTAACAGAGGTGGACTTTTACCACCTTGATGACTAGTGTCCTCCTGTAACAACATCTGAGGGCTGTTCAAAAATAGTCACTACACAATGTCAGCATGGAATCAGTAACTGAACCTGAATCAAAGTGTGCCCATTGCTACCAGATCTCACAATCAAACGGAGCCAAAACAGCCAAAACTGTGTTCAACATCTCTCCCATACATGGTGGCCCATGGACACATCTTTATTTCACTGTCACTTGTCCCCATATACCCACTGCAGTGCTGTAAAAGAAAAAATTCCCAATAACACAGTGGAGAAAAACCTACAGAAAGGGAAAAGGGTGAGAGTGTAAGGCCCAGTGTGTGGCAATATGTGATACAGCAAAGCAGCTGTGGAGGCAGACCCCTGGCAGAGAGCATTAAATACGAGAGCTGAAAGGGGAAGTGTGCTGAGAGTGGGTTTTCCCGTGCTGCCCACTGAGGCACCTGAGGCTGGAAGGAAAACCCTCCAGTGGGTGGGAATGGTGAAAAAAAGGGTGGCAAGCAATAGGTGACACTCGCTAAGTTTATTTATAAGGATGCTCCCTGCCACCTCTAGATGCACGGTCTAGCACTCCCAAGAAGATATTCCTCCCTCCCTCATCCGAGAAACAGAAGTTGAGGAGAAACTTGTTGGAGGGGAAATGCAGATTTGGGTGAGTCAAGATGACATGAAAATACAGATTACATTTCTAAAATAGTTTCCAATGTCTTTAGCATCCACTTTTTTATATTAAATTTCTGGAAAATTTGCTTCCTTCAATACTCAAAACCATATCAACGTTATTGTTGTATGTTAGGAAATGTTTTATTTTGGATCTAATGGCATGTTTTGGAAAGCTTTGTTTGACCCTCAACCTGTTTTTTTTTTGTTTGGCAAGAAAACATCAAATATTCTTCTTGTAGGTTGACACAAGATGGTCCTTCCCAACAGCAAACAAAAAAATCTGTTACTGAAGTACATGTCTGCTAAAGTGTCCTGTATGTCCACCCATACCAGTGTTGCATTTACCACAATGACCAGTAGGCAATTCTTTGGGAAAGAGTACAGGAACCAGGCACACCATCCGTGATGTTATCTCAGTACATGTTTACTCTGCTGGAAGGTTTTGTGAGTGAGAGGAGATCTGTATCCTTGTTTCCAGTGAACTTTGACGAACCTTCTTCTATGAGATCATCTAATAATCTTCTCAACCTGTTTTGGCCTTCACGGTTCCCTGCGGCAATGGGTTCCACAATATAGTGATGTGCTTGTACAGAAAGTATGTCTTTTTTTTTTTTAAATGTTTCTTGTTAATGTCATTCACATGTTATGTGAATGAGCCTGCTGTTCTCTGTTCATCTTCTCCTTTGCCACCCATCACACTTCTTCCTCTTAGTATCCTCAGGGCTCCACTCGGTCCTGTAGGACCACTGCAGAACTCCCCAGACAGGTTAGATATACATGCAGAGAAAATACACCTTACTAACAAAATATTTATTATATAATTGAGGAGAGTCAGCTGGTTGCTGTCTTGAATACTCAAGTTCTGGCTTACAAACCTGTTAATACAAGAGGATTATGTGTGCTCCACAGAACAGCAATAATTCAGTGCTAGCAGCATTTTTGCCTAAGTCTGAGTTTCATTCCTAAAGCAAATGCTGGTCTTTAATTCACTGCTGCTTGGATACGTATCCATTCATGTCTGTAGAACCATTCCATGAGTAGCTGTGTTTTGAATGAGGGCAACATTTTTCAAAGAAAGGTTGCAAAGGCTTTACACTTATTTTTAAAACAATCTAACATGAGAACTCCAGAGATCCATTTTATAGACGAACAGATGAGACTCAAAGAATTACTACAGCCCTACATATAGTTTAGCAGCAGATCCAGTGGAAGGTGTCCCTTGGTTGGACTTGGGAGAAGGGGGCAGGGGGCCTTTGTACTAGATGATCTTCATAGTCACTTCCAACCCAAACCATTCTATGATTCTACGATTCTATGTTTAATTTTCAGCTCCTAGAATAGCACAGTACTTCCCTTAAAGCAACAGGTTGATCCCTATCAGATCAAACAGCTGAGCACAATGATTCACAGCACCTTTGTCATCAGATTTTTTGCCACTGTTTTTCTGCTGGCTTTGGGGAGGGGAGCCACTATCACTTTTACAGCTAACACCTACAGTTCCCCACAATGCCTTCCCTCAACTGATACTTTCCACTGTCATGTTCAGCTTTTCCACTGGCAGAAAGTCGAAAAAAAAAATAGTGCTGAGAAATTTAGGCAACATGTGACCTCCCTACCTGCTAAGGAGCCTGAAAGAGGAACTTCTCCTTTGCTAAACAGCAGATGATAAGGTAGCAGGATGTGGTGAGCTGTTGCACCACATTTTAGTTTAATGAGGAGTTTTTTCTTCTTGTATTTAATTTTACTTTAAAATGCCCTTGCAATGGAAATTTTCGCTTTACTAATTAGCAAAATCAGTGTCTTACCGATGCAACAGTTTGGGTTCCTGCATGGAACAGAACAACCAGATATATCTGAACAAATGGGGATTCCATATATAGATGCGAGCTTCATAGGAAATGGAATATTTTTAACATTTGGTGGCTGTATGTGGATTCCATCAACTGGTAAAACCTTACATTTCTACAGACTTCTACTTTCCTTGTATCAGACTACTAATATGGGTAACATTGTGGACTTCTGTTTTAATAAAATACCTGTTCTTCTGAGACAAAGTTCTGCCTTCCAGCTCAGATATTGATCTCAGTCCCATCGAAGAAGTTACAAGGCCAGAGGTGCAGGGAGTGGGGAGAAGGCAAATGTAGGGGGTTTTAACCACTGGGGAGCTCTGCGGCTACAAACATGAGATCAGGGAAGATTTCATACTTGTAAAGGTGAATGTTTTCCATGAGTCTGAAAAAAACCCAAGGTGAGCTGAGAGCCAGGGTCAGACCCATAATTACAAAGAGCTGAGTACAGTTTTGGAAGGGAATGATGGCACTTTGAAAACACACCCCATCTCTGTTTATGTTGTTAGTGGTTAACATTAAGACTCCAGCTCCTGGCCAAGTTAAGCTGCTGTCTCTTCACACATTGCACACCAAAGGCTACAGAAGTCAATGACCATCCTTCCACTTCACCAGCGGCCCAGAGAGGTTTCTACAAGGAGACTGAGTAGCAGAGCTGCAGGTTGTATATACTGTTGCATCCCTTTCTGACAGCACACTTCTCTTTCACAACTGAGCTTCAAGGCTCTCTGTTCCGCTCAATTTTAAGAGGCATGATAGAGTTAAAGCAAAAAGGCACTGAGAGGCTTTGAGGAGAGCTGGCACCTTGTGACTCACTTGATGTGTCCCTGTTTCTGCATAAATAGTGACAGTGTCAGTTCCTTCAGAATGCTTTTTATTTCCTTACCAATAAGAGCTACACGGCATGTCCCAAGACATCTAGGCCTTCGGGGTCATGTCAAGCTTTTTTCCACAGCTGACTAACCAAACTTGGCTTGTTACTTCACCTCCACCTGTGACCACTTGGGACCACTGTCTCTACAATGGAGCAGAACGAAAGCAAGACGTTCAGATGCTCTCTTGTCAAAGAGGCACAAAAGTAACCTGCTCTGACTGGCACACGTCATGGAAAGAACAAGTAATACCAGCTGCACCTTTCAAGGTACCTCTGTGAAAAGTCTGTGTGAAATCATGCCTGGATTCTGCTGTGTCTGGACAATAATGCTTCATCTTTTGGATGAGTGTAACTCTACAACCAACACAGTGTCATGTTTGGATACCACATTTGGGCCATGTTTGACAAGGGTCAAATTGCACATCTAGGTTTCAAATTTGAGCAATCTTCAGAAAAGAGTAGCAGTCTTGAAAACAAAACTGCCTCCACTTGGCTCATCATTTCTGCCTTCCAGTAGAGTTCACTAGCTCAGGCCAAGACTTATATCTACAATTACAGAGACTCCCAGGTCAGGGATCTCTCCACATACCTCATTACACAGGGTAGACATAACTCCTAAGTGCCCTGAATCTCCACTGCTGGCAACAGCTCACTGTTCGCGAGCATCGTGGAGACTGTCTTCCTCTCTATGGGTACAGCTCTGACCACACTATCACTACTCAGCACATAAACAGGGACAGGGAAACATAACTCTGAAGTGAGTCTATGAGATTGACACTGACACCATGCTACTTGTAGCAATGCTTCATAGTATGACATTCATTTTGCTGTCTATAACTACTGCCCTCGGATTTTTCCACCAGCGATGCCACTTCTTGCTCCTTCAGGCTCCTGTGCTCTTGTGTGCCCATCACTTCAGATGAAATGCCACATATTAGCATCACTGAAGAAGAATTCAAAGTCATGAACTCAGAGGAAGCATAAATACAGGAGAAAAAAATGTTTTCCCTTATCTCCATGTACAGATTTTATTTAAAGAGAAAAAAAGGCTAAATATAAAGCAAGGTAAGAAATGAAACTCCTGGTATAAACTCCACCACAAGAGCAAAACACTGCAGTTTTTGTCAGGGTCCCTACTTCCTCACTACTAATAAGTAACACTGCTTTTTGACATGAAAGTTGCAACAAGCAACACAGAATTATTACTTAAATAAATAAAAGAAAGAAGGCTGTCTTAGAGATTTTTTTTTCAAATCTAGTAAGCGTTGTCCTGTGAACAAGAAATCAGAAAATAGTGTTAGAAATTCCTGAGATGCCAGTTTGTAATGCTAAACTATAGATCACATTAAAGCTTACTGAATTAAAAACCAAACAAAACAAGGCTTGTGAAGCAATGGAAAATATAACTTCACATGTTCCATAAAGAAGTCAGATCTTGTATTACCTCAGGTGTCCTGGATGCGTTTAAACCTTAAACTTATTTTTAGCTGTTTAATCATAATAAGACACCACCACAGGGCTTGCTATTTTTGGGGACAGTGAATAGGACAGTGGAGCAAGTGGGTGACAACAAGTAGCAGGTTTTAATAAAACATGATCCTCCCATATGAGCGTCGGCTTGGAATGATAGATGGTATTGTTGTGCACAAGAGTCTTTAACATGGAGTCATTTTCCTACCTGCTCTACCTTCTGCCTTGCTTAGCTCAACAACTCCAAATAACACAAAATCTCCCACAGTGGCTGCGCTGTGGAGGGCCAATGGGAAAGGCTCCTTGCTGTAGTGTGATGACAGCCCTATGTGGCAGTAATTTAACTGGGGTTTTGACTTGGTGCCCAGACTAAATGAGTCCCATCCTATCACACCAAAACTCCTGGTTTGGATTTTTTTCATCCCTCCCATATGCAACCCCGGGAAAGCCCCAAGTCTCTTGCTCTGCAAACACTTAGGGATGAATTCCCCAGCTGCTAGGAATTAGTGCAGGAATCAGCAGAACCAGTGATTCCCAGTACTCTGGGGTCTACATTTTAGCTCGTTTTTACTCTCAGTCTGAGGGTGGTTGCGCTCGACCTGGTTTAGCTTTTGTACCAAAGAATCAGAGACTCAGCAGGAATTTTCAATAGCCCTCACTGAGGCCAACCTTGCCTGAAGTGGCTGGAGTTTGGGCTGCACAGAGTCTGCAGGATCTGCCCTAGTATGATGCAAGCCACATTTACACACATACACACACGTGCGAGGGCAGGGCTGGGCAATGGACAAATAAACCACATTTTAACCAAAATTAAGTGTTTACGTTCCTAAGAGCATCTGTAAGGGAAACAAAACAGTCATATTTTACGTTTTACACAAAATTTCCACATGACAGAAGAACTATGCAAATGTTACCTAAGGCAGCCAAAACCCAAGGTCACTACTGCTGGAAGCTTTGTGAGTACCAGTCAGGAAGGAATAGGGAAAAGCTTGCACCGCTTTGCTAGAGACAACAGAAATTTGCCACTGCCATAAAAAATAGAGTAATACAAACTGATCCTGATGATCAAATTTACTTTCCAGTTTAGTGCCTAACAACCAAATAGTGCTGTCCGACCCCAGTATTCAAAACTCATGAATTACGCCCTGAAGCATGACAAGAGTGGACTCAAAATCAAAACAAATTTGAAGCAATTCTCTATTTGCCTGTTTTTGAGCCTCCAGCTGTCTCTGGCAGTATTTTTTAAACCCTGAATGTAAAAGAAGTGAAGCTTTCTTTATCCCTTTTTACTCAAATGTTTCTGATCCTATCCCACAAGGTTTGCTATACCTCACAACTGGGAGTCAACCGCAGCTCTGGGCATCACTTCAGATGTGAGGCTCTCAAACTATTCCACAGCTAGAAGGGCAAGGTTAAAGCCCACCTGATGGCCCCAAGGGCTGGTGGCTCCCGAAGCTTACAGGCAGCTAACAGGAGATGGGGAGTGGGTCTGGACCATGCTGCAAAGCCCTCAGCCCAAGGAGGCTGCTACTTAGGGACCTCCTGTCCTGCCCAAGGAGCCTCCTGCGCTCTTGGATCCTGGCCAGTACTGGAGATTTCTGTCAGCAGCTGGCACAGGCCTATTAGACCTCACTTACCAATCCTGTATCAGGCTAGACTTTTCCACATAATGTAAGAAGGGGTTTCTCCACATCCTGGAAAAGTGAAAGATTAGGTTTAAAAAAAAAGTAATCTGAGGGTGCAGGGGAACAAAGGGGAGCAAGAGAGGATCCATAATCTCTGACTTACTCATTTCAGAGTTTAAAAAAAAAGCCAAATAAGACTGAATTTCTGTATCAATTATACAATTATTAATCTTTTTAGAAGCTTCTCCAATGTTGCACATAATGAGCAATTCATCAAAGCATATTAGGTGCCACAGAAGTTGCATTCAATATAAAGGGGTCATTAAGTTTCTTGTAATTGCACATTACTGAAGCTTTTGTTAGTTCTAAATCAAATCAATGGGATGTGCACGTATGCTCTTTAATTGACTTTATGTAATAATAATGTGGCCCCTAGTGATCATCTGGAATCCTCAAAAATGAGCTACATTGCACTGCTGCTCATAAAAAAAAAAACCAGATCATGTGCAGCTGGGCATATCAAATAATGCAAAGAAATAATGAATGGAAGAAGGAAAGGAGCATCTTGGGTCACACAGGAGTATTTGCTGAGTGCCCTTTCCTTTCAACAGCAGAGCATGGCCAAAACACTCAGCTTTTCTTAAGTTCTAACGGTCTCAAATTCTAATGGACTTCAGTAGGAGTAACATCAGGTCCCAACACTAAAAATGACCTGGAGATAGGGTAAAGCAGGGTCTATCTGATCTTTTCTGAGCAAGGAAGGAGGTTTCGCTTTTTAAATAGACCCTAATTGCCCTATTATCATCACCATCATCAGCACCTCTTTCCTTTATAGTCCTTCTCATCAGCAATACTCAAAGCGGTGATAAACACAAAATTAATCATATCTAGCAAAAAGGGCACTGAGGCGGGGACAACAGTAGGATGCTGCTGTGTATACAATACACAATGTGCCTATGTGCTGCTGAGGGTGACCACTGTTGGGCCACATTCCTACACAGGCTTCTGTGAAGGTTCAGCTTTGCTTGCTGCTTGATGGAAGAGAAAGGATGGGTGGACTTAATAACTTTTAATGTTTTTGATAAGGGAATAGAATTTCATCTATGAGTCTGCTGGTTGTGCTAGCTGGAGGAAATGATGGAATATGTCTGCTAATCTCCAACAGTGGGCACAGAAGCAGGGCTAGCTCTGGGAATCTGCACTGGTGGCTGCAAAGACCCTGCAAAAAAAATGATGCAGGCATCATGCTTGTAGCATGATGACCTGGCCATGAACATAATGTGAGCTGTACGTTATGCCACAGCACTTTACTTTTAACCAAGGCAGCATCCATTGCTGAAGAATGCTGCTGCTCAAAGAGGAATGCACATGCCATCTGCTGCAGCTCTTTGGAGAAGAGCACTGGTGATGGTTAGTGATACTCTTGCATTGGTTTTGTACCACATTAACTACACGGTGTAGAGACCTTCTCATGACAAAAATCCCATCCAGTTTGGTTGGGAAGGTTTGATCCAAAGGCTGATTTAGTGCACGCTGAATCCTGGGGAGGGGAAGCACCAGCTGGGTGTTACTAGGACTCCAGTATTCCTCGGATGCTAAAACTGCCTATAGCAAACATCTCAAATTAGAGCAGCTGGAAGAATACTCTTATTAGTATGTGGTTCCAGTGTGACAGAGCTGTAAATATTACAAACCGTCTTTTCCTCTTTTCCCCTCTCTCACATGCTGTGATAAGCTGCATAATGGCTCCTTAGGCTGGACTGACAGAGCAACATCAACAGAAAAAACACCAGACACAGTTGCAGAATTTCAAGAAGAATCACAGTCAGGCTCCCAGGAAAGAAGAAACCTCACCCCTTGCAGCTCAATACTTCATATAAAAACCTTGTTGAAGCTCAGTATTCTCTACTAAAGAGGAAATTTATTCTTTCCAAGAATGAAGCACAGCAAATCTGTGGCCAGCACTAGAGAACTAAGAAAAAGGCACTTGAGAAACACAGGCCTATAACACTCATCTCTCAAGCACACTTAAAGACCCAAAATATTATTCAAAATGTTTGCATTATGCTTTCCAAACAAACACTCACAATGCGTGACAGTCTTCTTTTCTGCCTCTTTTTGAGCACTTGGACTCCAAACCCCTTGCTTCTCGATAGCTGAGAAATGACAGGGTGCTTCCATGGCCCAGGCAGTAATCTGGCAGCACATCCAAACTTCAGCAGGAATTTGGCCTGCACTTTTCAGAGGTGCTCCAGGCAACAAAATGAGTGGAAGAGCTTTAACAGTAATTCAAGAGTAGATTTAAAAAATTTATTAATGGTACAGTGAAGAAAACTGGCTGCTTATGTGAGATTCAATTAGGTCAAATCAGCCAATTCAGATCAGGAGATGAACGTGTGGAGCCTAACCCAGCAGCTTTGGAAAATCCCCACAACTATACATTCAGGTTGAGGACTTAAGGACAGTAAAGGATGTTCTACTGATGTGACTAAAGAAAAAACGTTACAAGGCAACAAAGGTTTTGGTGAAAGGTTGCACAAACTGATAGGGGCTCGCTCCACACAACAGCCTTTCTTGTACCACACCTTTCATAAAACACAGTACCATGAAACAAATTATTATCTCCAGTAGCTTCCATCTACACACATTTCTGAAATACTTTCATTCCAAACTGTTTTGAGAGGAAACATTAAAAAGAATGGAAACCTGGCAATTAACTGGATGGAAACCTCTGTTTCCATTTTACAGAATAGGAAAAATAAATTATAAAAAGAATACCCAACATTAACTGCTAAATAGGGAGACGAAAGATAAGCAGAGGCCATCAACTGGAAGCATGAGTGTGCTGCATGCATTTACCTGCATTTGGACATGGTTCTGAAGGGTGGGTCAGACCCATACTTGCCGTTCTGATTCAAAGCCACATAAACACCTAGTTAGGAACTGGGCTTTGACAGACGAAATTTCTGTTTTCTTAAAAATTCACAAAATAAATACCTTGAACTTTTTTTTTCAAAGTATGGACAAAACACTCTTCTGGTCAAGACAGAGCAAATATTTACAGGTGCTGGGGAGACACCATTTCCTCCCTTTAGGCTTCAACCCGGTGTCTGCCACATAATTTCATCCATTCAATGATTTTTTTTTTTTCCAGACATCTGCTGGAAATAGAGGAAATAACTTTGCTGTATTGGGAGTCTGGGAATCCTAGAAAACAATCTTAAATCCATAAAATAATTGAAGTGCAGTTTTACTGAGCTGTTCAGTTCGATTCTGATTTTTATTACAATGTCAACAAGAGTTTAATTTGTTTTAAAGTTTAGGTTCTTAAATCTGAGTGATATACGGTAGTTTACAGCTTGCTGGCAACAGCTACTGTGGAAAAAAAAATGGAAAGTGCATATAAAGGCGGTTCTAAGTTTGACATTGTGAAAGCAGGGAGCAGTGCCAAGAGCAGCAAACAGCATGGCTTTCCCAATCCTGGCTGGCTTTAAGGACTGCTTGCTATTGACATCAGTCGCTATGGGATACATTTCCCTGCTCTAACAAATCTCATCTGGAGCCTGTAATTAAAAAAGAAATGTCTCAAAGTGTAATTTCTTTCCCTAAAACATTTACAGATGTTAACTAGATTGCTTATAGTGTGAGATGTCTGTGGGTGGACATCTTCCTCCTTATCTGCTATGTCAAAGAGGAAGATTTTTTTATTAAAAACAGTTCTAAAAGTAGTATCTTTTCCACGTATGTCTTTATGTACGGGGGTGGTGATGTCTTTCTAAACTGCTTGCTGAACTGAAAGGTTTGGAGGTGTCTTTCTTTATTGATTCTTTTTTTTTTCTTTTCTTTTAGAAGTCATCTCCAGAGTTAGCATGATTCAAAAGTTATTCAAAGTGTTTAAAAATGTCTTCGCTTAGCAGATTAAGAAGTATCCCATCTGACCTGTAAAATTATTATAATAATAATAGCAGTAGTAATAATAAGAATAATAGTAGTTGTGATGTAAGTGTTGCTCTAGTGACTTTCCACCAGTACTTTTGGCTGGCGCTCTTTGCTGAACGCTGCTAAAAGCATTTATGGGAGCCCGCTGGACGACCGGGTAAGCTGATCTGCCTTAGGCACATATCAGGCACTAGAGGGAAGAGCATAAAAAAGGGATGAGCTTTTAGAAATGCATGTCCCGGGGAAGGTGAGAGGGGGTTTTCTCGGCTGGCAAGAGAGGGTGCTGGCCAGCTCTGCTCCCAGCCAAGCGCTCCCCAGCTCAAACAGCCGTGTTGAGTTTCTCCCTGGTACGCGGCAGAAAGGGATGGCTAAAACTCTTCTTCCTGACACACAGAGCCCAGACACAGCTGTCAGCTTGGGCCCTTCCCCCCGCCTCCCTTGTCTTTTTTTTTCTCTTTTTTTTGCAACTGGCTTTTATTGGAGCCAGAACCTGGGGTAAATCAGAGGAATTTCTAGATTTTTCTGAGCACTGTGTAATTCTACAGCAGTTCTTGCTGTTTTCCGGTACCTACATCCTGCCATATCTAAAATAACAGCAGCTGCAGGAGCCTGATAGACAGGAGCTCCAGGAGACAAATTCTCACAAATGGGGTGGGAAACGCAAAAAAACTCAAACAACCAAACAGCAGTTATTAGGCAGCCGATAACACACGGAGCTAGCATCAGATTCATTGTTGGCATTGATAGCACCACAGGCTGTGGACGTTGTTGTCAGAAGAAAACAAATCTTGTAAAATGGCCATGGGAATGATAAGTCTCCATGTTCACTGGGATAACAGAGGTAGCTTTACAGCACTTATCCTATTGTATAGAGTATCGTGCCTTGATTAGCTAATGTCTCCAAGGGCCAGATAAACAAGGATGAATGTTCTGCCCTACAAGCTTTCATGCTTTCTCTTTGTCATGGCTATCTGTGGAGAACTGCAACAGAAAACTTTGCACAGATGAAGAAGGCTCCCTGCTTTAGAGGAAAATGTTACAGAAAATGGGAAACTGTTGAAAGTATCCCATTTTCCATGAAGAATGAATGGTGCAGTGCTGTCATGGACTCATAACAGACCGCACAAAAGAGAAAACTCAACAGGTCTCCAAAATATTACATGCCTATACCTTACACACCTGTACAACAACTACTCCAGGACAGAAATTTCTCCTTCCTGTTGGTATAAAGGGTATATATACTTATCCACTATTCAATGTGCAAGAACATGGGGCTCCTTGAGGTCTCTTTTGCCTAGGCCTTGTAACCAACACATACATTCCTTTAAATATAAGCACACCCAAGCAACCAAAGTGAGGATTCTTAAAATCCTGTAAGTCAGTCACACTATGTGTACAATACAGACAATATTTCAGATTATTTTATGTGCTATTAATGTCAATGCAATATAATCTTTTACAGTTACTTTGGGAACTCTAACTTGTGTCTGAATCAACTTTTGGGCCCTTAAATTTTCAACCAGTATTAGAGATTTTCATGTCTTTTTTTTTTTTAAAACAGGACTTTCTTTAAGAGCACTAAGTGATAGGTTCTCATGATTGTAAGTTGGATTCTCATCCAAAGAGCATAGAATACATTGGAAGACTTCATATTCTCTTTAACGGGCTTTCCATCAAGCCCTTATTAAACACAGGTAGATATGTAAAGGTGGTCTACAAATGCACAAGGTAGAGGTCTCATGGCTTGGCAGGAAAGATTCAATCATTGCACTGTAAACACACTATTTTGCTTATTATTCCCTAAAAATTATTTGAAGTGTTTCAATGCTGATATAAAAAAAAAGGCAAGTAGATCTGTTCTCTTATCTTAGATGAATTTTGAAGCATACACAACTTCTTTGGTGTCAGCAGACTAATTTCTGATTCCTACCACTCAAAGAGGACAACCACATTTCTGTGTTTACTTCAGTGTGTTGGCTTCAACGCATATGCGTACAGGTACATTTTGGTCTTAGAGCCCTACCTGCTTTCCAGGGAATTGTGGAAAACCATATACAGGCACACAGCTCAGCTGCCAATTTTTAATTGCTAAAACAAGATGATGTTAAGCTACTTGGTTCTTTCATTCCCCTAAATAGTCTCCTTAAAATACAAATCATCTTTGGTTTACGTTCAGGTAATAATATCTAGAATTACACAAAGTGGCCATGCTTAGACAGACTAGACATTATTCTAGCCCAAACTCATAAAACCTGAACTAAATAATCTAAAAAAAAAAAAAAAAAATCACTCTGGACCATATAAAGAAAGTGAATTTGTATTTCTGCAAAAGTGCAAGGAGTTAGAAAATATGAGGTATTGCCTAATCCTGTTTTAAGCACTGTTATGGCTGTGCTGTATTACATATTCTTATAGAGTAGTACATTTATGGTAAACTGGTTAAAGAATTTGGGAGTAGGATTAATGAACTTTCCTTTCACACTAGGCTAGATCAGATCACAGAAGGAGATCAATCTGTCATGATTCTCAGCTTTTATTCAGGAAAGGCAAGCACAGTGAAGGTCAGAGACAGACTAAAGAGCACTACTGCAATTATTTACTGACATGATACTGGAAAGAACACCACATAGCTACATGGAGCACAACTTGGACTTAAGACACATAGGAAAGAATGGTTCATTTTAAGCCACTAATCATAGCCAAGGATTAAGATATTTTGGAAAAGCCCTATTATTTCTCATCCTGCAAACCAAGATTTCATTACTGGTAAATCATGAAATTTCTGAAGTCCATTCATACAAATTAATTTCCTTTCCTGATTTCCATTGGCATGTGAGATATGGACACATAATATAAATAGAAGTCTGTAAAGGAAAAGAAAAAAATACTCAGAAATGTCTACTTGTACATAAAAATAGAGTAATCTCAAGTAAGGATATAGCTAGAAGACTCACCCCTGCAGCTAGTACATTCAGTCTTAAATAAAAGGTTTCAGGGTCCGAACAGGTAGAAATCAACTGCACTACACTAGATGAATCTATGCTGACTTACTCTAGTTGTCTCTAACAAGAATAAACAAAAGTAAGTTCTCCCACTCTAAGATTTTTGGTTTGCAGCAGTAATGTAAAATTTAGAAATCCTTTCCATGTTATGAGAAATATTCATATTTAGGCATCTCAAAGAGGAATTCTTGCAATCATTTTAGTGTGTCAAGGTGTGGGGTTTTCCCGCTGTAGTGGTATTTCCCCTCAATGAAAGATTTTCACATGAAATTTAACTCTGTCTTCAGACTGAATACTGACATTTGTCAGAAAATAGGCACAGGGAGGTGGTGGCCTGCATTGCTCAAGGGACCATGCACAACAGAAAGCATGATACAGCCTCATTTGGCACCACAAGCACCTGACAGCTCCTCCCTGAAATAAGGTCTTAACTGACGGCAGAGAAATTAGGTTGGTTGTTGCAGAAATTGAGATTTCATCATCGGAGAAACCATAAATTTAGCCTCTGAAACATCAGGTATACAGCTGGCTGATTTCTAGCTGGCTGACCAAACATTTTCAGGATCGCATCTCACATGACCAGACAGGTTGTCCTGTCTCATACCACTTTCTGACGAAAATAAAAAAAAGACCATTAGTTTGATACAAATTTCAAAAGCAGGTTTTTTTCTAAATAGTCACTTAACAACCAAAGAAACGGTCCACCCACTTGTAGATTCCTTGGAAGGCAATCTGGCATCCCCACCAAAAGTCTGCTCACTTTTCTTACTCTCCTCTGTGCCGGGTACTTGAATCCAAAATATTCTTCATAATAATGAAGTCCAGCCCACTGTTAGTTAAATGTACTCTTATACAAGGGCAGGTCCTGTTCCAGTGAACCAGTTCACCAGGGCAGAAGGTCCAGCCAGTAGGGCAGAGCCTCTGGTACTAGACCTTAACAATCCACAAAAAAAAGATCATACAGAAACATTTTCATTTGTTCCTTCTCAGGTTTAAGACGGTGATATTCCCCGTAACAAAATTCGGCAGTAGGGAAGGGTTTAGAGAGAAGTTTTCTCTTTTGGTTGAGAAAAGTATCCAAGTAATTTTGGTCTGGAAACACAAATTTTTGATAAGACACCATTCAGTCCAGGTGCTTTTCCCAAGTTAATATTAAATATGGATTTGGAAACTTAGCAGATGTTCTAATTTTTTCTAGGTTTTTTTTTTTTTGCTACTACTCTTTCTTTATTTAAATATCTGCCTCTAATTGATTCTTTAATACAGTGATTCACAATGTGTTGTGGATCTTCTGTTCATTTACTTGTGACTCTGTTATTATTTCCCCTAATTTAACACATCCTGTTTTAGTACATCCATTAAAGCTGATGGAAAAATTTTTCATGGCATTTGGATCATGTCCTAAATGTAATCTGAATGCCACCTTTCAAAGTTGCAAAGTAAGGGGATTTCCTATTTTATTCTTCAAACGTACAACCTTGAAAATGAGCTTTTATAAAACCTCCTCTGCCTTGTAAAAGACTGATCACTTCTACTGCTTCTAGCAGTACTTTTTCTGGGTAAATTCTAACTGGGGAAGAGCCAGTGGATAATATTTTCTCATTTTTCTCATTTTTATTGAATGCTCTGTTATATTGTGAGAGAAGTCTGTAAACTGATATGAAAATGTCTTACTAAGTTCAGATGACCTGACTGGATTTACTCAAAGAGCACCTCCCACCCCCTTCTTTTTCTCATATTTGTCAGGTTTTTTGGGGGTCCCTACAAAAGCTCTCTCAACCTAGTGGTAGCATTGAAGCCCTTTCCTTGCTCCCTAGAAAACCTGGAAATAACTCCAAGGATTATTTGACGATCCTGTCCCAATGGAGCTGGGCCATCAAAACCTCCTACCTCCATGCAGTGGAACTATCCCAAAGTACAGGTCAATACAGACAAACTGATGGGCCTCTCTAATTAGAGCTTACTGCTCAGATATACTCTCTTCTCAGATATATATATATATATATGTTTAATGAGCACATTGCTCATCTCATGCTCTCCTCTCATTTTTCTCTATATTTAAATTATTTTGGGGCAAAGTAAGGCATTCTTTAGATACACTTTTCCATGGCAGTCAAATCCTGTGCACATACTACTCATTTGTAGCATTTCAGTTTCAGAGAAACCCCTCTCTCACACACCTACACTCACCCTTTCCTCTCTTCTTCCAAAATTCATCTTTGCTCATCTTTTTTTTCTTTTTAATGAGGATGTTATATTTAACTTTCCTCTCATTTCTCTTTTTCTCAAGCCTTGTTTCACTCTAATTACACCAGGTAGTTTTACAGCCATATAAGTCTGAAAATTTAAAGTGCTTGCTAACCATTCTACAGCATCGCAAGAAAGGTTCTATTTTTTCAGTACGTTCCCCAAATAGAACAAAAGAATACAAACACATGCGCTTGCCTGCACTTGTCACAAACGGCCCAAATTCCCCAACTCTGCTGAATCCTTGCCATGGCACAACCCCATGCAGAGCTTCTGCTTCGACTGAGGGTCTTGGACTCCTGTCACACAGAGCTGACTCTGCCAGCAAGTACACACCAACTCAGCTGATGGCTGCAGTTACCTCTGGACTTGTACACTAGCTACTAAAATAGTGCAAGAAGATAGTTTCACATTAGCAGGTTCTTCCAGCAAACCCTTCCTTGACTTCAGCATTAGTGGTTCCACTTCAGGACTTCACTTTACCACTGAAATAGTATGAAATATCTGGGATATTGCATTGCAAAAAGGTAAGTATACATCCTCTATCTGCAAAGGAGACGGTCACCTTTATCACTACAATTCTGGCTATAAGCCAAATAGGGCAGAAACCAGCAGTTTGTCTGGCAACAATGGAGGTTTGCAAGTTCCTACCACATGGTGATCTGACACAGTATGTCCAGCTGTGAGTCTATGGTTTAAAAAGACTATACTGGTGATGCCTGGCCTGTAAAGATCCAGTCTGGGTTACTGGAACTAGTGGGAGAACTCCTGCAAAGCTCTCAAAAGTAGCCATTGCTGCTGTGTTTGCCCACTGATACAAAAAGCATAGTCTTCCTATGGTTGACGACACTTTTTGCCCTGGAATCAGTTTTGCTTTTTTTTTCTTTTGCAATGAGGTCTTTCCTCATCCTCACATATTCTCTACGTGTGGACAGTAAAAAAAAAATAAGCATCCCCAAGAACTCTTTCAAAGTTACCAGGATCTCAGAGACTGGAGTAGAGCAGCCATCTCCATTGCTGGAGGCCCTTCCTTTTCAAAGACATCTCATGCAGTGCCTGGGAGAAGTACATCTAAGCTAGAGCTTAAAGTCATTATTTTTTTCTGCAAAACCTTATTTTGTGTTGCATCAATTCCAGCAACTTCAGGAAGTTCTCACCTTTGACTGCTAGGGCCCAAGGGACAGCTCTATGTGTCTCATGCTACAGTTAACAATTAATGAGCTGGGGAAATTTCTCAGAATAAAGAAAAGAAGCAGGAGTGGGCGTAATTGAAAAATGTCAGGACTAATTTCTCTGCTAACCTCTTTCTATATGATAGTTCACAGTTATTTTAGATTGAGAAGCACATTTGAATGTCCCAGGACTAATGACCCAGAGACATACTACTACAAGAAGTTGCCTCAGGAAGTTGTTAATGGCTTATGCAGATGCTCTGAGGTGAAAGCCCTCAAGTGAACAGCTAAGTCCAAGAGTAGCCTGGAGCGTGGTGGAACACAGAGTTATCACACTGGAAAAAAAGTCAAATAATAACAGACACCATCTTTCCAGTTGCTTCTGTCTTCGAAAAGGATAGCTGGATAGCAAAAGTTCAGGTGCCTGAGAAACATGCAGTAGCAGTGACAACTTCAGCTAAGAGGCTTGCAGCAGTATGGAGCCAGATTTCAGAGCTCCAACAGGCATTTCAGTACAGAAATAACTATGCACAACAGAAGGTCCACAGGATGGGCTTTTCCACTTGACTTCATGTTTCTAAAAGGTTTTACTCAACAGGCACCTGCGGGATTTTCAAACAAGTAAGTCGTGAGTAGAAAAGACTTACTTCACTCTCACCCACCATCACTTTAGAGAAGCAACAGAATTAGTATACTAAGTCTTATAGTTCATTACATGTATGTCTGTGCACACACATACTTTATATGGATTTGCATATACAGGATAGAAATAAAAGTTAAAACAAATATTTGGAAGCTTTTCTTGAGACCCAAACCAGCACCTTTTCTACTTCTTAATTAATTTCTAGAAGATCTTGCTTGTGAGGTAACAACGAAACATGTATTTGCCTTGAAGCACTAGAAAAACAACTGACTGCTGCTCTCAGGGTATGAAAAATGATTTTTAATATCTGTTCTGCAACCCCAAAGATATCACAAGAGTTACAAAACAGAACGAATCTTTAGCCCTAGTTCTCACAGAAATCTAACATCAAGAGTAATCTGGACAGCACAGACACAAAGAGTCAAATCTTGTCTTCTGTACTCTCACATGGCTGCAGAATGGACAAAATTAAAGAGAAAAATCATACTTTAGCTTTGCAAAAGCAAGGCAAGTGAAGAATGTTCGTGTACATACATGATGCTTGCGTAACATGAGCTGTAACTACAGAAGGACCAAAGAATTTAATCCACTAATTATGGACGTTGGTAGCCTGTAGCATTGCTTTTCAAGATTGTTTCGAGCGCTTGCACTGCAATTCATGTGCTCAGTTTGGGAATTTTGACACATTTGTAGTATCATCTCACCTCACTTTCCAATACTTCTCTTGTAGTAGGTTTCAAAGCATGCAAAATGTAGAAGACCTAACGACAAAGTGAAGCCTTGTAAAGTAGGCAGATGGCTGGTCCAGCTCCTGGGTTTGCAGACAAACCCAGTCTGGTCAGCAAGGATCATGGTTTTCCCACTGTATTTCTTACTCACCAATTGTTTCCAGGTATTTTCAATGCCCAGACTTTGCAGGCTTCCTCAGGGACAGAGGAGGAGGGGCACATTTTGAGGGTCTGCTTTTTTTCATAAGCTTCCTTCTAGCCTGGAGATAAGCCTCGTGTGGAAAGCCGGTGACCCCTTTGGCTGCAATCAGCATTAGCTTCTCAGAGAGGAGGAAAGACCAGGAGCCAGGTTATCAAGCAGCCTGCTCTTGACAGTGATTGTCAAGCTGCTATCAGGCCCATGACCGAGCTCCCAGCTGTCCGGCAGATGCAGACGAAACATTCAACTATGCCATGCAGAACTTTGGTAGAAAAGACTCCCTCTCTGCCTATCAGCGACCAGATTTCAATGAATGTAGCTATTATGTGTTTTAACTACCAGCCGTATGCCTGGTCCTGTTCCCAAGAAACCCAAAGGGAATGGTGTTATTGACTTAAGTGGGAGCAGAGGCAGGCCCTTTGCTGCTTTGCAATCTAGCAACACTACAGCTTGCTAGCACTCGGCCAAGAGTGCTGTACGTGAAGTCAGGGAGTTTACTCATGAGAGTGCTTCCTCTGACACATATGTGTTTGCTGGGCTGAGTCGGTGCCTTGCTTCAGCACAGCTCTGCTGAGACGCAGCAGCAGTCTGTGAGATCCTCTGCCCCTTGCGGGAGAGGGGTTTTCTAAAACAACTTGCCCTGAAGTATTTTGTCACGATGGGTTCAGGACACAAGAGCACGGAGGCTGTACGCAAGCAGCGCAGCCACACCTGATCAGCCAACACTGCACAGCTCAGCAGAAATATTTCAAACAAACAGCATATTCCTAAAATGAATTGCATCAGAATAAAGCTCTCTCAGAAAGCTTGCACTTCTGCAAGCCACATATTTTCCTTGGCACTCGTCCAGGCAGATGTAAATGTTACCAAGGCTCAGATACAGTACCTTCTTCTCCCCAAGTCACCAAACAAAACTTAGAGAAAATAACCCACAACACCTTTACCGTTTGAAAGAGCAATACCAACAACCATTACTATGGAAATAGGAGATTAAATCAGGCATGGGAGTGAGAAGCAGCTTCTACGGCTAATTGCAGACACTAGCAAGGCTGGAGTGTGATGCTGGCTCTTAGCTGTAAAGAGGGGGTGCAACACAGCTTCAGCTGAACACTTGATGACTTAAAATGTCCAACGTGAAGATGTGCATGAAGATGCACATCAGGCAAAAGCTAGGTTTTCAACACAACAAGTACTCTGAGTATCAAAACACTGCAAAGCATTGCCTGTTGATTTCTGCAGCTTTCAGATTTCCCACCACTTGGCCAGCCTCCTTTTCCCTCCACCAGTGTTTGCCATTACTGAATGAGCATGGAGGCACTCAGAACTTCTCTGAATGGACTGGATGCTTCCTTGAAAGCCTGAGACTCAAGGACCTCCTTGGAAATCTAATTGCTGATGTTTGAAAAAAGCAAAGTTCACTGTCATACTTCACAACATACTGCATATAAAAGGTAGGCAGGTCTGCTCTGTGGGCAACCACATAACTGGGACTGGAGAAAACCAGAAGTGACACAGTCTGGTCGGCTGCTCTTCTGAAGGATTTCTTCTGGTGGGCTTCCAGAGAGACCCAATTCAGCAAATCCACTAGAAACAGCAAAAGCTGATCTGGCGGTTGTGCAGTTTCTGGCAACAGGATACCACTCAAACCCAAGATATGCGAGTCCACCAAAGGTCTGACTCGAATGCATTACTTCAGTCCTCCCTCACTCATCCAATATAACCCAAGCCCCAAATGTTAACGAGTCAGCATGTTTTATCACAGTAGCATGTACACTTTGAATCATCATTAGAGACAAGGAGGGTCTAGGCTCAGGCACCATGCCAGATTAAGTAAAACTTTCCATGAGGAAAGCTATTTGTTTTCTCCCAGAGCTGAGAAGCTTGGCCAAGAGGGAGGGAGGGAAAAGCATGTCCAAGCCAGATCGAAGTGTAGATGGTGTTACTGGACTTTGCAGACTACCTGCATGTTGTTCTAATGACATCTGGACTACTGGAAATCACAGAGTGCACTCAGGAATTTTCAAAGGCGTAATTGTGGCAGCAGCAGACTAAACTTAATGCCTCGAGAGCCAATCATTTTAATCGTGAAGCTGAGATGCATGAAAAAGGATACATTTCAGCAAAAGAATAATTCTGTCTGCTATGGTTCCTGTTCAAATAAACTATATCACCAAACCACGTGCATTTGAAGAATATAGAGGAGTGAAAAAAGCAACATATGGTTTGGAGGCAAAAACCTTTCATATATACTGTATAGGAGATATATGGACTTGTCAGACATCTAACCAGTTCAACACTGTAAGCAATTCATGGGAATGACATTAGCAATAGCTCATATTACATCCAGGAGTTACAGCTTTTACTGCGAAAGTTATTTTTAAAAGAGCCATGTTTAAAATGAAATGGCTGGCAGGATTGCAGCTTTCAGTAACACTTTACCTGTGGTTTTGCCACTTCTACATACTTACTGCGGGCTTAATGCTCCCAATTTACCTTTTCAGACTAAAATAAAAGTTGCAATGAGAGCATTCATTGGTACAGTGCAATAAAACTCCCAGCTGTGCAAAGACAATCACAAGAACAAAAGCCTCCTTGTTATAAAAAAAAAGATGATGATGATGTGATTCTGATACTTTCTGTCAGGCACATATCTAAACATCAGATATGTTCATTTATGGCCTATGTATTTTCATTGTACTACACAAAGATTTATAGATCTGATCAAGTCAAGACCAGGACAGAGACCTTTATGAAAGTGTCCATGTGGAGAGGAAGAGGCTGAATTAATGTGAAAAACTTCAGATGAGATTTGCCTTTCAGATACTGTTATTCCAGTTCTGGCATGTACACAGGACTTGGGTTGTTCTGGAAAACAGTTTTTGCAATGGCGGGTGGAACCCTGGCCCCACTGCCGGCAATGGGAGTGTGCCACCAATTTCAGAGTGGCTGGGATTGCATCTGGAAAGTTGAGACCAGAAGCCAGGCAAAGCTCAAAGAAGCTTCAGCTTCAGTATTCAAGCATAATTTTATTAAAGAATCCTTCAGGATGCTCCTTTGCTTTCAATTAAAAATCACTTTTGTAAAGTTCTGTGCCTTAATATAACAAATGTGATCATAGCGTGTACAATCCACCTTGAAATCTGCTGAGAAAATGTCATACATTTTTTCCTGTTGGTCCCAATGTGCTTTTTCAAAATAGTTTCATTTTCATCTGTAATGAAAACTTTCTTTGATGTTTTTAATGACAGGAAATAACTTCACAACTGAGCGTCATTCTGCTGCAGGTAAAAAATATAACAGTTTGTGGGAGTGCCACCTACAACCTGAAAAAATGTTTCTTGGCATTAGCATGCCTAATTGAACTGTCTCCATTCTGGTGAAATAAAATATTTGGAGCTCAGTCCTGTGTTCCATCCAGGCCACACTAGGTCCAGGAAAGGGAAATGGTGATAAGGAAGGTGATTTCAAGACACCTTTAGCATCTCCTGCTGTGAGCCTGACCAGTTCCCAGTGATGTGAACATCCTGAAAGCTGTGTGAATTCACACACCACTGCCTCTGGTTTGCAGTTTCTTCTACAACTAAGAAAAAGCACTTGAAATTTGGAAAAAATATTTGAGCTGCCCTGTTCAACAGAAAAGAAGCAGGATTAGTTCAAGAGCATTAGCACAGCTTTTCACCCTAGCCCTAGTTAGACGGCTGGAGAACTGAGCACCTTCAAAAATGAGATACAAATTACGTAACTTTTTAACATCGCCTTGAGAGAACAACTGGTTCAAGGGAATAGGAAGAATTTTCATCAGCTGGTAGCTCCCCGAAACTGGCCATCTCTTCAGGCAATGCTAATTCCACTTCATGCCTCAAACAGCACATTACACTCATTGGTCTCCAAATAAAATGTCTTCTCTTAAAAGCAATTATCTGCGTGGACTCGTACTGAAGAAGTCTCTCAGACTTGTTTGTCTAAGGATTTTCCATGAGCTCCACCACCCAGGTTAGATCTGAAAGGGGTCTATCATGTAACCTTCAGTGCCTAAGGCAGGGGTGGCAAAGGCACATGGAGCCAGCATTAGCCCTGACATGGTCTGCCAGGGTGCTCCAGCGCCCTGCAGGTTGCTCCAAGAGCTTCTGGTGGGAGGAGAGGAGAAACCCCCCCGTCTGCTGCAAAGGACCATAGGGTCCCTCAGAGGACCAAAACCAGGCAAAACTGTCCCATTTCAATCACTTTTAATCAAATCTTGCTGTGAAAGCAGCAAAAGGAGTCAGCCTCAATCTTTGTCAGGAGGTTGAACTTAGAACTACGTGAAACCAGTGCTGGTATATGAGCCAGATACCTTTCAATATCAAGAGCATAGCCATAATATATCAGGTATCACTTTACGGGGTGAGTTTTAAATTTTAAGTTCTGCATGTTGAATCATACATTAACATACTGAAACAGACAGCACATTTAATGACCAGCCCAGTGGCTACTGTAGATTTTGCTCTAAAACAAGATTGCCAAGATTGAAACTTATTTGCCAAAATGGAAGTCTCATTGGGTGCTCCCTTGATATCACTTCAGCTGCCCATCATTACTGAAGCAGAAAAATGTCAAATACAGGATATGTATTTATATAAACTCACTGACTGGTTTTTTTTCCATCTATACTCCGCAGTATACTCCGCTGAGAGAGCTGGCGGGTGAGCTTGCTAAGCCGCTCTCCATCATCTTTCAGCAGTCCTGGCTCACTGGAGAGGTCCCGGAAGACTGGAAGTTGGCCAATGTGACGCCCATCCATATGAAGGGCCGTAAGGATGATCCAGGTAATTACAGACCTGTCAGCCTGACCTCGGTCCCAGGTAAAATCATGGAGCAGATAATCCTGGGTGAAATCATGCACCACCTGCAGAACGGTCAAGAGATCAGGCCCAGCCAGCATGGATTTAGGAGGGGTAGGTCCTGCCTGACCAACCTGATCTCCTTTTACGACCATGTGACTTGCGTGGTGGATGAGAGGAAGGCTGTGGATGTGGTATACCTGGACTTCAGCAAGGCCTTTGACACTGTCTCCCACAGTAGAATCCTAGGGAAGCTGGCAGCCCGTGGCTTAGATGGGAGCACTCTGTGCTGGGTTAGGAATTGGCTGGATGGCCGAGCCCAAAGAGTGGTGGTGAATGGTGTCTCATCCAGTTGGCGGCCGGTCACCAGTGGTGTCCCCCAGGGATCGGTGTTGGGTCCCGTCCTGTTTAATATCTTTATTGATGATCTGGATGAGGGGATTGAGTCCATCATCAGCAAATTTGCAGATGATACCAAGCTGGGAGGAAGGGTTGATCTGTTAGAGGGCAGGATGGCCCTACAGAGGGACCTGGACAGACTGGAGAGATGGGCTGATTCTAATGGGATGATGTTTAATAAGTCCAAATGTCGGGTACTTCATTTTGGACACAACAATCCCATGCAGAGCTACAGACTGGGGACAGAGTGGCTGGAGAGTAGTCAGGCAGAAAAGGACCTGGGAGTGCTGGTGGACAGGAAGCTCAACATGAGCCAGCAGTGTGCCCAGGTGGCCAAGAAGGCCAATGGCATTCTGGCCTGCATCAAGAATAGTGTAGTAAGCAGGACCAGAGAAGTTATCGTCCCCCTGTACTCGGCACTGGTCAGGCCTCACCTTGAATATTGTGTCCAGTTCTGGGCACCCCAATTTGGGAAAGATGTTAGGATACTGGAATGTGTTCAGAGGAGGGCAACGAAGATGGTGAGGGGACTGGAGCACAAGCCCTATGAGGAGCGACTGAGGGAATTGGGGCTGTTTAGCCTGGAGAAGAGGAGGCTCAGGGGAGACCTCATTGCTCTCTATAACTACCTAAAAGGAGGTTGTAGTCGGGCAGGGGTTGGTCTCTTCTCTCAGGTGACCAGTGGCAGAACCAGAGGGCATGGACTTAAGCTTCGTCAGGGAAAGTTTAGACTTGATATGAGGAAAAAATTCTTCACTGAAAGGGTGATTGGCCATTGGAATGGGCTGCCCAGGGAGGTGGTGGAGTCACCGACCTTGGAGGTGTTTAAAGGGAGACTGGATGAGGCACTGAGTGCCATGGTTTAGATGATGGTTGGTGTTAGTGTTGGTGTTAGTGTTAGATTATAGGTTGGACTTGATGATCTCAGAGGTCCTTTCCAACCTTGTGATACTGTGATACTGTGATAGATGCTCTATATCTGGAGATACTCCAGACCAAAAGGAATTAATATTGCTTTGCTCCCATAAGCAGAAACCAAAGATTTGGTCCAAGATTGCTACATGTATATTAGATACATAACTCAAACCTCCCCAAAGTGGTAAACAAGCAACCAAATTTTTACCAAATATAATCCGGCATAACCAGTTAGGTATTTTATTTGTCTGGTAGTCCCCTAAGTATGTTAGATATCTATACCTCACACTTCATAAATATCTACAAGTAAAATTGAAGGTATTCCATAGCTACAAGACACCATAGCTATTATGTATTACAAAGATACACTTTTTAAATGGAGTGATGCTTTAATTTTTGAGGTTACTAAAATATTTCATTACTTTTAAATTACTGTAGGCAGGAGGGAAAACCTTGGTATACTTAGAGTAGCAGACAAGGAAAGGAGCCAAGTACATCTGACCACTCTCTAGCTTTCATATTGTTCGCAAATGCAAAGATTGAAAAAGTACTGAAAAAAATTTTAAACCATGCTGTATTAAGGGATCTCAACTGTAACAGTGAGATGACAAATTACAAAGAGGTAGAGGAGCAATCTTAAAAAAAAAAGTAACTGTCCTCACTCACAGGTGTGATTTGATATTTGTGTGTGATTCTGGCTTTCAGAATATGGTCATAAAACTCAGATAACACACCTACTCCTGCAACCAGGAAAAAACTTTGAGATGGATAAGATACTACAAGGAACAATGGTGACGGCTTAAAAGCCCCTATTAAAAAATATATCAAGCATGGGAAAGAAGAATTGTTCTTATTCGGTCTGACCCACTCTGCAAAACCCATTCTCACTTATTCCATAGTTATGACTAGAGGTCCAAAAGAAATTGTATTAGGCACAAAGGCATTGCATGCATGGTATGCTTTGCTTTTTGAGTGCAGATCTCACTGAACAGCACCTACAGGGACACCACAAACAATTAGTGGTGGTTTCCGGGCAATCACTATAGTGGACAAACTACCCTGTGAGACTCAGTAAAGCAGCCCACATCTTATCCTTCCATAACTAATAGATGAGCACAAGCAGGGTTGGTTTTTTTCCACCAAGACATGGTGAGGTGATTAGATAGTTGCTGAGGAGGATAAGATGACATCAGACATGTCTTCAAGCCTCATTTATTCTGGCCTATGGATGGGCTGCTGCCACCCAGAGCTGTCCCACTGCACTCCTGGACCCACAGCAAAAGGCTTCCTGCTCCTCTTGTGTGCTCAACCCAGCCATTGGACCCAGGGGATGTGGTTCCATGAGCTGACCCAGTGGAAAACTATGTGGCTTTTGCTGTTTTTGGCAGGTTAATTTTTCATTAGCTTGCACTGCTGCTCCATAATCAATTGATATGACTCAAAGGAAGCAACAAGAACATGTGGCTAAGGGTGAGATGGATCAAGGCCACCCTCTGCATGGGAGCCTGCAGTTGCATCAGATTAAATGTAATGTGAAACCAACGTCTGTACTGCTGGTGGTAAGACTGCCTCCATGAAATGCACATAGGATAGACCTAAACGGGCTTGAAGCCTGACTCACAGCTTTGAGTGCCTATCTTGTCTGTCTGAGGCATGCTGGGGCTCTGCATGTTTTGAACAGAGGGTCTTGGCCATCACAAGTCCCACAAGACATGCTTCCTGCCTTTAGCCCCACTGCCACATACTTTCTCTCTTGACTGCCCAAATACTAAGATGAATAAGACAGCAGTAACGCACTCCTGATTTCTGCAAGGGCTTAATTTGTTAACAGAAAACATACAATACATGAGCTTTTCTTCAGGCAGTGAGATAAGGCATAGATAGGAAAGGGCAGCTCATGCGGGTTACACTCCATCAGTGTGACCCCTGAGACAAACCTAAATATCAGTTTAGGCATAGAAAAGGGGCTTCCTCTGGTTATCATTTCTGATTACCACCCTTAGAGGGAATGGGGGTGTTTAATTTTTGGGAACTGCATAATTTTTTCTCATATATTGTTACCATAACTGTTATGTTTATGAATTCTTTCTTGGTCTATAGTTCTTGTGGTCAACTGCAGAACAATTCTGATATCTTCCCTGATGTCAAAGGGAAGTACATCTGGATTTGGCTAGCTGAAGAGATCTTCAAAGTCAACTTTAAGAATCAGCGCAGATGTACATGGTGGCTTCTGCAATTACTTCTAATTATTTGTCAAAGGACTGGTGTGCATGTGTGTCCAGAAGAGAGGATGGAAGAGAGATGGGGGTAAAGACTAAACCATTTATGCTTTGTCAGAGAGAATGAGCATTGCTGAAAAAAAATGAAATCTCCCTCTTAGACCACATGGTAGCAAAGCTTCTGTGTTCCTCCAGGAGAAACCTGAAGCAGCCACGGCTGAGGAGCTTCATCCTTCATCCCTGAGTCACAGCTCCATCTCTCCAGCAGAGACTAGCCAAAGTTAGCTTTCATAGTGTGGTCAGAAAAGTGGTTGATGGATTTTAGAGAGGTAAGGTAGAAAGACTGCCTGTTTCTTGTGTGTTTCTAGAAAGACATTATAGACTAGGTTTAGATTTTATCTGTATTCTCTTCCTTCCCTAGATAACTTCCGGTTTCTCTCAAGATCAAAATCTGGACATAGCTTTTTTTTTGGTTTGGGTACACTTCTTTTGTTTATTGAAATCCTTCTCCTTTCAGCATAGATACCTGGTAAAAATACACACTATACCAAGAAAACCTTGTCACAAAAGATGTGTTGTGCAAAACTTCAGTGAACTGAAGTCCTAATTAGAAAATGTTCCTTAAACCTGTCTATCATGTAACCAATAATAACTTCTGTCAAGAAATATAATTTTCCTAGACTTTAAAAGCAAAAACCCTACTCAAGCTCCAAAACATTCATTTGTAATCCTAATCCAGAGAGTTTTGTGCCATTTAAAATAGAATGACTAAATGTCCTTTTAAAAAAAAAAAGTACAATGAATTGTTTTTAAATTCTCTCTGAAAGACAATCACGTTCAGAGGTTCCTTGGCACCAATTAATTTCAATGCATCCATTTAAAAGGCATTTCTTCTTCTAATAGCATGGTATGTTACATAAAGTTATGTGGCTCCTGGAAGGGAACTCACTGCACTATGGTGAGGGTCCAGAGTACTACTGGCATAATTAGCAGCAAGTGATAAATCACAGTAACTCCTGTAATCAAACTCCAGATTATTCTTTTTATTATGTTTGACTAATAAATCTTTGGATACTAAACCCTGACAAGCTCATGACAGCATTTTAATTTTTCAGTGGTGCATGTAGAATACATATAGATATAAAATCTTACAAAAGTAAAAAGAGCAATAGCATGTTTAGAGTAAGAATAGAAGAAAAATTAGTATTCACATCAGACAGCACCAGACTAAAAAGTTACGCTGAAAGATGTGCCTCCATATTCAATCTGAACCTTCTCAACTGAGGTAGAGCAGTTTATCATTTAGTTCTAGTGAACAGATTTGCACATCTGATGATTCACTGCATTATGGATGGGACAATGTTAAATATGTTTTTCCTGCAGCTCCACAGGTCACTGGCATGGGCATAAGCCCAGACCATACGGTTAAGATTATTGCTACACAGCTATTGGTCATGCATCTAGCTCCACGGTAACTAACGGCATTCAATGCTTAGATAATATGGTTTCGTTATCGCAAACAAAATTAAACATCCTTTTCCCATATAGAGATAATCCAAGCAAAAGTCTGCACCATTCCACCAGGCCGTTAATTGAATTTTTTTCCACCAAGATTCAAAAGGAGGAGGGGGTTAAGGAACTCACTGATATAGCAACATGGTTGAACGCAAACCTATGCTGTGGAAGACTTACCATCATCCAGGTACATCTGGTCCAATTCCTCAGGTTCTCGCTTGATCGTTACAGGAATAGGGGCCAAATTATGATTACTTTCCTCATGCAACTCTGGCAAAGACAGTGGTTGGGTTGTTGGAGATTCATTTCTGTGAACCTTCGGCAGTTGCTGCTGCTGTTGACCCATTATGGATGAATGAGTTGGACTGCAGGACTGCAAATAGGTTGGCTCTTGGGTAACAGATGGAACTGGAGAAGAGGGGCTGTTGGGACAGAGTGTTTGTTGATAACCAAGGGAACAGCTACTGCTCAGATGTTGACTCACCTGCGGCTGCAGCATGATGTGAGATGATTGCTCGGGGGAGCTTGGGTGCACAACTATAGACCTTGGCACTTCCTGTATGGTGGGAACGCCTCCAGTGGGCTGCTGAAGTCCGAGGTGACTGTGGTCTGCGTTGGGGATGCACTTGTAAGGAGAGGATGAAAGGTCATGCAGCTTGGGGCTTGCACTGGGAGAGGGTGACATCACAGTGTTTCTCTGCTGACAGGAGGCAAAGCCAGTCAAGAGGCAGGAACCAGGATCAGGGGGCATCATGATCTGCTGGTTGTAGTATGGTTTAGAAAGATGGCTTAAGCCTTGGTTCATTGGTCCACAGGTTTGAGCAGGCTCATAGTCATCTGTGGGTTCTGTTTTTATAATTGGAACTGTTAAAAGAAAAAAGTTTTAAATAAACATGAGTTGCGTATTGGTATGATCAAGTTGGCTTGTGGCTAGGATACCCTTTGCAAAACAAACAATGTCTTGAATAAGACTCTGTGTGTCTTTTGCCTAGTTCTCCCACCCTATAAAAAAAAAGAATGAGTCATCAGCACAAGAAAGTCACAGCTGGATCTAATATTGAAAAGGCCTATTTTCTTTGGACTCTCCTCCAGCACTAATGTGCTATAAAAATCTATTTGCAAATAGTTGTGCTTCAGTGGAAGCTCTGGACCCAAGGGCTCCATGGATTTGTAGTAATCAAAGCAAGAATTTTAACTTGGATATACTACTGCAATTCTACGGCTACCGATGGTCCATTTGACAAACGTCTGCACATTCAGTAAACTGGAGCATAATAAGGTAGAGACGAGGCTTTCAGTGTTCAGTGAAAGTAAAATTGCAGAGATACACGACAAACTACTATGTACAAGAAGCTTTCAATTACGAGGCTATTTTTGAAAGAGTAGGGTTTAGTTTTAACATGAGTGTGTTTAATCTTACTAACCAGCCAATGAGTGTAAAATATTCAGTAAGATGCACCCAACTCCCAAGTCATGCTAAGTTGGATTGAAACTTCTAATGCTAGCTCCTAACAAATGTTAACGGAGTCTCAGGCCACCAAGAAAAACTGACCTTTAACTAGAACTCTGCTTGCTCTACCCATTTTCCCCAAAAAGGTTCTAACTGAGCTGTCATGTCATGTCTCTTACCTCTAGCACATGGACAGAATGACTGCCTATGAGCATAAACTCATGCACGACAAATGCTTTCTCAAATCAGTGAAGAGACCCTTCCTCAAATCAAAATGTCTTTTTCACACTGGCTTTCTCTCTCAAACCAGAGATAGGTGTCTTTACTACTTCTCCTACAACCTACACAGTGCATATGTAAAAGAAAGCCTCTTTCTCTGTCAAGAAAATTGTAAGTAATAGGGCCATGCGAGTCTGTAAATGTTTTTTTTTCTGGCCAGATGCATACATCAATTGAGTATGGATGCACATCGGCATTTATCTTCTTTCCCAAAATGAGATCCACAAGAACAGTTACCACTTGAAGGTGCTGTTGGAAATTTATAAAGACTATCTTTCAAAATATTACAATAATTGACCATTGAGGCACAAAGTTATTAATGAAACATCTTTGCATTACTTGGAACACATGCACGCTGCGTGAGCTTTTCTGACTGTATTTTTATTTGCATGTGTTGTACAAACACCCTTATACATTCTCCAGCCACTTACTACACTCACGCACAAGTCTTCTGAACCCCTAAAAATGCACGTGTGTATTTGTACACATAAAACCTCTCTTAACACTCACAAACTTTGCTGCTGATGAATGCACTTCACTACCCTTGTTTTACAGTCCCCTAGCCTCTTGTTAACTTTGCTCCTTTCATGTTCTTTTACACATAGATTCTTGCAAAACTTGTTTCAAGATTTCTAGCACTTCTAGTAAAAACATTATATATGTAACAGATGCACAGGTGCTGCTCAAGATGAATGTGCTAAGGATAACAGACTGTCATTGGATTCCTCATAATCTTATTTTCACCTGTTTGTGCTGTGCACTGGCTAGCAAGGCTACTAACATACTTGGTTGCACAGAAACAGATTCCAGATTTAGTGACAGCTTTATAAAACCAACATCATACCCTTTATGAAAATGCAAGACCAAAGAAACACACCTACGTAAACACAGCAGCTCAGATATTGTAATAAAATATCTTTAACAAGTTCCTGAGCTAGCAAATATTCTCACATGTTTTATATTAGGTTCACTGTACTAGCACAAACCACAGCACAGCTGGAAATATGATGGTTGTTGAACACTGAATTTTCCCAATATATCACTGTTATAGAAACACCTGTGCTAAATAATTCCAAGCTCAACCATTGGCAATTCGACTCCAATAAACCCTGGAGTTGTCTGACTTATTATAACTTAGGGAAGGGTTATAGCCCTGATGGCAGGCAGGCTGGAGGATTTAAAGAAAGTAGGTTCCAGATCTCAGGATGATCTGAGATTGCAGCTCTTCTACAGCATGTCTTTGCTACTTGGTTTACAAAGCACTTTTTGTCACTTCACATTGAATTTTTTTTTTACAAAAGCAATGCCATGGGGTCTGTTTGCAGGTATGAACACCGGCAATTTGTTTTCATACATTGTTACACTGAAATACGGCTGCCACAAACAACAGAGGATAACCATTAAGTCCTACTTTGCCCTGGGCAAAGGGACTCCATTCCAGATCTTTTAGTTCAAAAACTCTCTTGGAGACAATGACAGCAACCAAGGACACTCCTGTCTGCTTCTAAATTCAGCATTCAGAGCAAAAAGAGAGACTGGTGTCAATTACAAGACCAGTCAGGGTAAGTCACAGCAGCTTGTTTGCTGATGGCACGTTTGTAGCCAAAGCAGGAAACAAGAAGCAGGGCTCTGATAATCAGGCGGACCCCCCATGTCATTTGACATCTATTTACGTTGTCCCCTTGTATTCTCTGAGCCGATACTCCTGAGCATCTGTTTATTTCTTTCCGTGGGAAACAAATTGTCTATAAATGGACAGATAACACTTGCACTTAGGCCTAGGAATGCCTGGACTTCTTTAACTGAATTGTCTCCACTACCATTTTTCAATGTGATTTTTCAACACACTAAGAAAGTCCTCCCTTGCTAAGTATCATATATTTTGTTTGCACGCTAATCTCATCACCAGAATAGGTATCACACTGAAAGACAGAAAAAGTATTAACACTGACATGGTGAAGGTAATTGTATCTCACTTTTCAGTGCTCTCCATTTGTATAGCCATTTAACACTGTGTAGAGTGAACCTATGCATCTTAACCAAGCCACTCACTCCCCTTTGAAAAACTGTGTCTTCACAGGGTACCAGTTTGGAGAAGGACATTTTTTTTTTTTTCCCCTGGACAAACCATTACTACTGACCCAGATGAATGGAATCCGATGGAATCAGACCTGCAAAGCTGAGCATGTTGGAGAAACATAAGACATTAACACTTCCCTTTCTGGCTATACCTCAACTTTTGTATTTCATGTGAATTGACTATATTGCTTGACTTGTGAAAGACAGATATACCACAAATTGCTGCATTACACCAGTTAACACTCCACCCTGCACCTGCTTCGCCCCAGCCTATGAAACTTCACCAAACGGAGTAACAAAGGCTAAAAATCTTTCCCAATGTTGGCATTTCTAAACTCAACTCTAATAAGCTGTGGGTCTGACCTCTGGGTCATTCTGAAAATACTCTGAGTATGTTAGAAGTCAGCGTTAATCACCTTATATTCTTTAAAAGGGAAACTGTTTACTTTCACTTTGCAAAGGACTGCAGAAGGCCCAAGGCAGGAGCTGTGGGTATTTCAAGGCACACCTTCTAAAACCAGCGCAGGAATAGCTGCTATCTGTACTCACTGGCTACCCACTCACCATCACAGTGTCTGTTGTTGCCCAAACAAATGAAAATGCTTGTATATAATAAGGCTAGCAGTTCCTAGCATATCCTATTCACTGTCTCTCTGACTTTTGAGGGGCTAAGACCTTCATCTGGGAAGAGCAGCTGCAGCTGACTTGGAGCAGATGAGGGCAGGAACCTTATGTGCCCACCTTCACCATTTTTGCACAGGCAGATTTCTCCAGAGCAGGAGGGGCTGATCACTAGCTAGCCATGCAGTAGCATCACTGCTTACCTTAGACTCATGCCTGATTAACTGCAAATCTTTATAGACTTGAGCTAGAAAAAGCGGTTTCGTTCTCAAATACATCCCCTGTGGAGGCATGGTAAGCTAGCTGCTCTAACACATCCTTTTCCACTGTCACTCACTTGCACAAGTGAACATTTCACACAGGCAGATGTGATGTGACGTGGAGCGTACAGTTAATTTTCTCAGGATTAATATTTAACAGAGAACAGTACTAGCCTGACTAACTTCTAGCTCAAATATTTCAAATCTTAAATGACTTGGTAAAAACCTGCCAGCTGAAAGAGACACTCCTAGTGACACAGCCAACCTGGACTACCAATTAACTGGAAAGCCCTACAGCTGTTCA
The DNA here is from genome assembly GCA_033556795.1 of Tapera naevia. Classification (NCBI taxonomy): domain Eukaryota; kingdom Metazoa; phylum Chordata; class Aves; order Cuculiformes; family Neomorphidae; genus Tapera; species Tapera naevia. The sequence goes on from JAUMJJ010000095.1 coordinate 2,477,392, forward strand.
GAATCTGCAAGCACCTTTAGCAGAAACTGGACTATTTCTCAAATTAAGCTGAGCCATATAAAATGGTAACATCCATTCTGTCTCAATGCTGCTCCATGATGCTAACACCCAGCCTCACAGACTTTCGGCTGGCTAGAATAAAAAAATGTGACTGAATTTGCCATACATTGATATTTGCCAATAATCAATTGCAGCAATGAAGCCAAATTTGTGAAATTTTAAACAGAAAAGGTGATGCAGGTTTTGCCTATACTCAGACTCAAAAGTAATGGTTACTGTTTAAGAGACCCTACCCTGCTTAAGATTGGGCTCTTGACATAAAAAGGAAAAAATTAATGCAAGTTCAGTTTGTTTGGTGAATTTTTAAATGCTTGTTACTTCACAATGCATTAGGTCAGCTGACAGATGATTTTAAATAGTCCTAGATTTTGAATATTAAAATATGACAGAGCTCATAGTTCTAAATTAGTCTGAATTCTAAATTAGTCTGATAAGCAACTTAATCTGTGCTAATTGGTTTTCAACGGCTTGATCATGCCTTCTTAGACTCTGGACTCATGTCATTAAGTCATTTAATTTAACATGAATTTCTGAGAACCGTGTGTTGGCAGCAGCCCTAGCTATAACTCAAAGCTTCTTACTCAGAGACCAGGGCTATGACATCATACTGAGGCACTGAGTAGAAGACAATGGTCCTTCTGTGTGGGTCTGAATCTGGGAGAACTATTTCAGCCAGTTCTGCAAGCCTACGTTTAAACGAAAGGCCTTTCTAGCAGGCAAAAAATATATCAAACACTGAAGAAAAATAATAAATCATGTGCCTTCAATAAAGGGAGTCAGAAAGTGCTTAAATATAAATTACATGTATTTTTTGATGATTCCAATAATTCTGTTTGGTTTTACACTTCAGAAATCCAGATGGGTTTTTAAACTTTTTTTTCAGGCGGGTGCTATTAAAATACATGAACTGAGAAAATATATAAATTAAGCAGATGTTTATGCTGATTAACATTAAACTAACAAATCCCCATTTCCATGTAGTGTTACCAATGCAGACATTTATTACATTATAATATATTTATTTTACCCTTAAGTTCAATTGAACCTATCAAGCAAAATGACCACCTTTCATGGTGCAGACTATGATGTAGTTCCCTGGCACCAGCACACACATTTTAGTTAGCAGATGAAAATCAAAACACTACTTTTTTTCATTGTGCACACACACACATTTCTTCAACTTCTGGACTAAACATCTCATAATTGGTAAGAATTTGGGATGAGACTTTCAAAGAGGGTTGAGGAGTTAGGTGACTAATCTTCAATACTGAGCTGAGCTGTTTGCGCCCTTGAAATCCTCTGCCATCAGTCAGTCTTGAGTCAGGCAAGCACACTCTCTTCACCACAAACCAGACTTTCCTTCAAAAGATGCTGTGCAGGTCATCCCAAGTGCTGCTGCTGGTGCTCTGCTGCTGGCCAACTGGAGACACACGTTAGGGATGTGAACACATCTCCATGTACAGCTTAGTCCCTCTGGATTCATGCAAAGACAAAATACAGGCTGGTGTGGTAGCATCGACTGGATTCAGTAGGCTTGAGCAGAGTAAGGTTCTCACCCCTTGTTTGACTCTGGAGCAGTTTGGTGTTGGGCAGAGGCAATGGGCTGGCTGCCCTCAGAAACTACAAGCCCCCTGTTCTAAAACTCTCCACCAGTAGTAGCCAACCAAAACTTTCTGAAACGCCCTGCCAAACCATCTGTAGCAGTGGTAAACTCAGTGACAAGGGATGGGCACTGAACCCCAGAGATCTCCTGAGGCAGTCATTACAGGAGCCTTTGCAGATGCTGTCCATGAACTGGATATTTTTCCCTAGGCACCAAATCCACCAGAACAGTCTTTAAAGGCTAAGCTACTATCAAGCCTTTGCTTTTTAGTTAATAAAACCAGGGCACGGTGATTCAGAAACAAAGGGAGTCTCACGCTATTGAGAAGCTCTAGACAGCACATACGAGTGATTGCAGCTTTTATCTACACAAGTATCTGTACTCATCCTCTCCTGCTTGTACACTGCTACTGGTACTGCTCATCAGGAAGACTACCTGTAACACACACCTGCCTGCCCTCCTTGGATTTATGTGTATATATTATTATGAGATCAGATGCATATGTACAGTTTTATACAAGAACTGCTTCCAGTTAGATGGAAGCCTTGCACATACATCTCAGCCTATAATCTCAGACAGTGCCATTATCTGATTAGAAAGTGCTTTCCAGCTAACTCATTTACTAAATGCTTTTCAACAGCTGTTAAACTATTAGGTTATTCAATGCATATTTATGAGACAGAAGATTATATATAGTAGCTCGGTGGACACACTGTTAAACCAGGTGAGGAGGAGTGGCAGGTAGGTGAAGGGCATTTGGGTGGTGTTAGTACAGAAGACACACATTAGCTTTCTTTCAAGGGAAAAGGGGGAAATTCTCAAAAGGTATGATCCATTTTCCATCATAACACCTTATTAAATCCTACAGCGTTGGAAAGGACAATTCAAGTGCTGGGGTACATGTGCCTGGGCTGCTCTTCTGCTGCTCCAACAGCACAGTTCTCAGCTTCACCACTGCCTTGAGCTGGAGGTTTAACTGTGCACAACACTGACCAAGTCTTTCTATGTCATTTCTGTCAGACACATTAATATTCACTGGGATGAGGTCTTTTTTGATGATGCATCACAACACTACACTGCCATGGCTGACATCACTGCTGTTCTCCTGAAAAGAGGAGGAGAGCAGGTGAGTAGGGCCTGTGGGCAGGGATCCTGCAAGGTAGCAGCATGGGGCCAGCCCAACGCTCTGCATCCCTTGCAGTCCTGTGGGAAGTTCTGTAGGGACAGGCTAGTAGGAGTGCATCCTTACTGCTCCAGTACTACCCCCAGATCCGCCCTCTTTGGAGAGGGGTTTGAACCCAGCTGACCTCAGTCATCTTGATTCTGACATGGTCTTTGTCTTCAGAGGTGAATGCAGTCCCTCCCACAGCCAGTAAAATACACCCTTGCCCACACATTTCACCTCCAGCACTCACCAGGACTGCATCTCCTTTAGGACCAATCACTGGGCTAGATTAATTCTCAGCCACTTGAGGAGACCAAAAGAAGCATCTCCTGTAATCCAGCCAATGCAATTCTAAACCCTGTTCTCCCTCACACAAGTTTTACCTTTTGGCTTTTAAGCTGATTGGAAGATCCTAAATCCCCATGTTTGCTAATACATGCATATGAAATCACTGGGGAGTAAGAGAAGGCATCCTTGAAATGCTCATGCAGAGGGATTTGGAGACCAAAACTACAGGTTGTGTTTATGCACTGGAAATTAACTATTATGGGTGATCATCACTGCTGCAACAGAGCCTGCTGGTCAGATGCAGCAAAGGGCTTCTACACAGAAGATGAGCCAGGGGCTCATCCACCCCTGCCTGTTGCAGGGACATCACACAGGTAATGGTCCTTCTTCATCTTCCACATGAAGACTGAACACCTCACAGTGAGGCACAGTTTGGCCTCTAAAGATCAAGACAACTTCATCTGCTGGTTGGATGGGTTGGCTATGCTACAGCTGATGGTCAACATGGGATGTCACCTGGACAAAGTGTGGGCAGCTCTACAGGGGACCCAGCAACCGGGAGGAAAAGCACCCGGGGTCATAACACTGGTAAGCGCAATGCGTCTCTCCTCCATTCTGCCGCAGACCTTATGTGGTTGCTGGAAGAGAGCAGAGGGGATGATGTGCCCGGCAATGATGAAGGACTTTGACAAAATCTGGCCTGCTTTTTGTTAACTCTGGTAAACGACGAAAGTAACAACCAGCCACTTAGCAGCCAAAATGGAATAAACTGTAACAGCTCATAGTGTAAAAAAAAGCAACCATAATTCACATTTTCACTTAAAATTAAAAAAAAATAAATTCCCTGGGATCAACCTTCCCCTGTTGGCTTGCCCTCATCTGCACAGGATTTGTGGCTGCCCAGCAGAACCTTGGGCGGGATGGAGACACTTCCAGCGGGTCTGAGGCTTCAGGCCTAGCTTAGTCATGCTTGGGCCCCTCACACACAGCCCCAGGAATATGCCACTGACCTAAGGTAGGTCTGGGCATAACATCTTCCTACTGACTTCCCTGCCCCTTCCACCAGCTTTCCAGGCTGGCTGCAATGCACTGCCAAGGTGCTGCCTGCCATGGCACTTCTGCAGTCCTTTTTGCATACAGTGTAGATCAGGATTCTTTCACAACCCACGTGCTGAATTTGGCCCCATTTCCCAGCCATACCCAAATCACCACCATTTTGCAGACATGGTTAGGCTAAGAATTTCGCCAGCCTCAAGCAAGAAAAAACAACAAAATACTCGAGCTGAGCAGTGTCAGGAAATGATCAGCAAAAGCTGTGTCACTTTAGATCGGCAATGCTTTGCATCATTTTATTGTTTTCTGCTAAGGCAGCCGATGTCGCCTTTTAACTTTGAAAGTGAACTGTGGGCGGAGGAGCTGAGGTGAAACAGAGGCATGGCTGCTCAACGCAATCACTAGAAAACTGCTGATTGTACCCATCTGTAGGGCAGGCAGGAGATAATTTTAGAGCACAGGCAGGAAGTTAGGAGGATGTTGACAGCATTGCACTGTGGGCACCACTTACCCTGTTTAGAAGCACAAGAGCTTCACTTCCACACCGCGAGGCTGTAAGCATATCTCTGGAGGCATTCAAGGCTAGGTTGGATGAAACCTTGAGCAAACTGATCTTGTGGAAGGTATCCCTGCCCATGGCAGGGGGTTCGGAACTGGATAATCTTTAAGGTCTCTTCTGACCCAAACCATTCTGTGGTTCCATTATTCTACTAAGGCACATCTAGTTACAGCAGACTCTCGGCACAGCTCATTTTTAAAGAACCTCTATCCTTACCAAGTCACTTGTCTATGTGGCTAGGGTTTTGCAGGAGCTCGCACCCTGGGGGCTTGTGCAGGTGCCTGGAGGGAGGCAAAGAAACTGCAGAAAAGCTGGTTCTACAATTGAAGGCTGTGCACTTGGAAATCAGGCCCTATGGGTGGTGAAACGCGTCTCAAAATAAAAGTTGCCCAGGGTATCAACACCATTTTAATAAACATTAGAAGTGGTGAAACGATTTTTAATAATGCTTTGACAATTAAGAAGCCTCACAGAAACAGAAACTGGAAATACTTTATCATCATCTCTTTGCAAAAGCATATTTTTCATTCCAGTAAAAGAAATACAGCAACTTTCCTTTTTCCATCTTACAAAGTATTTCCTAGACAAACTAGCCTGTCTTTGTTCAGTCAAATATCACTACTTGTTTAAAATTCAAAGAAAAACTTTTCTATGTTTTCTATGTGCAGCATTCTTGATACCAATATTCATTAGATAACAGAAATCGTAGAGAGCATTCATTCCTATCTGCAAAAACCAAATTTTTTAAGACATTTCCTCTATTTTGATGTAGCTACTTAAAAGAAATCTGAATAAAAAGAGGTCTAACCCTTATCATTCTGTGCGTTGTTTAGTCGTCAGAGTTGGAGAACTCCTTTAGCTTTCATAGCAGATGAAAGTACAGGATTTGGAACCACAGCATACGTATCTGATTGCTTCTATGCTTCTTCAGCCTCTTCAGATTAATTTACACCTCAAGTGCTACTGCTTGTCATTTCAGAAGACTATTCCTCCTATTTGAAATGCATATATGGGCCAACGGGATAATAAATCCATGGAAGCAAGATGATATGCAGTCATAAACAGAAATGAAAGCCAAGAGTTCTTCCAGAGGATAGGATTCACAAATGCAGGGTTCACCAATGGTTTTCCAAAACGTTCTGTTGCACATAACGGAGTCGCAGAGCACACCTGCACAAAGCTGCAGCAGTGGAGTGACTGTGAAAGCCGAACATCCAAGCATCCGCTCATTGTGCTTTGCTCAGACTCCGGACTTCAGTGTCTGGTCCTGCACCTTCCTCCTCACATTCTTGATGGGATGCAGCAATGCAAAACGTATTAGTACTTACCATATGAGCTATGGGAGTTCACCTATGCCAGAACGGTATGGAAATTACTCATATGTCTGTGCCAGGCAGCTTTGGAGAGGGGTCTCAAGAGCCTACAGCCTACAGACTCCAGGACAAAACTGTTACGCAATCACTTAGCGATGCATAATGTTAAAGCAATACTAAAAAAAAATGACATTACAGTCATTTCTGTATAATACAGGCTAATACAGGATTTGGGGACTGCTCAAATTCAGCAGAACAGTAAATCAAAATTTCAATTAAAACTGGATTATGAGTACTTAGGTTTATGGTCTGTCCCAAGCCAAAAACTTAAGTAAGCCCATTTTCCAGACTTTGACTATCATTTGTGAAGCTTCTACTTTCTGTTTTGTTTTGTTATTTAAACTTTTCAGTTACAGAACAGTAAGATTTTCATTTTTACAGCATTTTTTTTTCTGAGGCAGGAACTCGTCTTCACCAGGTAACTCCCTGCTCTGCAAAACACTTGAGCTAATAAAGAGGACAAATACAATCCTGCCAAATCTCCACAGCACGGAAGAAGCCTTACAGCAGCAAAACCATAACACTCTGCTGGAGAGGGCAGCTTGTGCTGGCTGCACGTCACAGAGCTGTACTCCATGGAGATGCTATAGGACCATCCACGGGAGGTGGGATCAGTGAGGCCACATATCCCTGGATCCACTGGCTGTTTACCCCTAGGGAATGAGGAGAAACAGGAGCTACAGGAAAAAAACTTCTACTGCTCCGTGGTCGGGGTGGAAGCCGCACAGTGAGCTCATGGCTATTCCCCTGGTTGCACCATCTGTGCATGCCCACACCCACCCCAGAAGCATGGCCAGCGGGCTCCATAATATTTAGGCTTTAGTCCATATATGGTATTTTTCTTTGGCATAATCCAGTTGAGCTGCAAAATATATGTCTAATGTGCATCAGGCAGCTTTCAAAAAATTCCTCATACAGAATTACTTGCAAATCTATGGTAGGCACTGAAATGTTAGCATTTTGCTTAGTCCTAAAGTACAGAAGGAGAATACAATATAATATACCATCTGATTTGTATAAAACCATCTTACACTTAATGATTACCCTGATACTTGCTTGTCAAAAACCTACACCTTCTCTGTTTGTGGGACTTGTTTAAACAAGAGACAAATTACTATCTGGACCAACATAGTGCTTTACAATTTTTTACACTGATTACACAACAGTTATTGATTCGAGTACTTTTTTCTTCATAAACTAAACTTTGTTTTTCTACAATGCCGTGACACATTAAATGAATGTTGTGACTGAAATGAAATAAACCCAAACATCTTAAAATGACTCCTAGAAATACAGTATTGTAAATGTAGATTCAGCCATTGTGAATGGTTTCTACATACAAACTCAAGACGGAAACAACCAACAACAACATAAGGGCAAAACTTCACAGCTACAACACAGGCATAATGAAAACAAACTATACTATTAATTCTGATGATTGCAGAACCACATACCCTGTTATGAGAGAGTCTGCAAAGTACTGAAGATGTTTTTCAATTATCTATATGCACATATACAAACATATTAAGAGAACCAGAGTGGAGAACAAAACAGGAACGGGAGAAAGGCATATCTAGCATTCAATACCTGCTTCCCTTTCCCCTGCTCTGGTGTTCTGTTTTTCTTTCCAGGTTTCCCTACACTGAAATGGAAAGATTTCACAGGAATTTAAAGCTGCACAAGCGACTAAACAAGATTCCCAGTTTTCAAAAATTACCATAATTAAAGATGCTTTTGCAGAATAAAGCCTAAGCTGGTTCTCTGTTGCCTGTCACTAGGTAGCTATTCCCATTGCTTCACATCAAATAAAACATCAAAATGTTTCAAACTCAGAATGGTGGTAGCATAAACCAGCTTTGCAACAGCGAATGCTGTTGCCATGTTTTAGAATAAAATGGTTAAACATGACCTATGTAAAGGCTAGAGAGGAAAGATAATGCTTAATAAACAGCATTCAACAACAGGTATGTATGTGAAATACTTATGACACTAACTTGGGTGGCAAGGCAATACCTCTTTGCCTCTGCAACAGTTTTTTGTTGTTGAAAAATACTGTGCAACAGAGTAACAACTCTTTTTCCTTCCAATTTAAGAGATCAACAGTCTTTAAATATATGCAGACATGCCCACTAGGGATGAAATTTGCGTAAGTAGGCTGATTCAGTGAAGCATAGCCATGCAACACATATGCAATAAGCAGTCAGTTGCCTGTGTTAGGTCTCCTGTACTTTTATTTTAAATTAAAATCCTGGTAGAAGTCTGGAGTGCATGCAAGCTAACTAGGTGAAATTCTAAACTTGTATTTTATGGGCTTTCACCTGCAAATACTGGCAATTCTCTTCAAGTCATGTGACAGGACTCAATTATTAATTTTTATGAATTTTCCTCAGAAGGACTATTTTCACTTGAGAAGTCTACAATAAAAGAATGAATCTAATCATCTTTCTAATTCCTCTTCCTTCCAAAACAACAAAACAACCACTTTTGTTCCTACTTTCCCCCAAAAAACTGTTCTCAGAAAAAGAACCTTTTCAAACTAAAACAAATAATTCTAAATTTACGTGCTTTTAAAATTTTCATACAAGCCTGCTTGGAATTCCGCTAGCATGAGTACTTTATTGTCACTTCACAGCTACCAATATAAATTTCCAAAATAAACTGGCACATGTGTTTTTAAACATTTCCTATACATGGAACATTTTGTATGGAGCACTCTGATCTCCATCTACACTGTGCATTTTCATCGCCACCCAAAAGCAGCACCAGCCTGGAGCACTATTTTCACCCCATGCGAGACAGTGAGGTAAAGGAATACTGGAAGGAGAATCCCCACATCACCTTCAGCTCAGAGCCCAGCATTTTAGTTTACAATGCTGTGGTGCTAACACAGAGGTATTAATTCAAATGCAGTGTACCCTTTGGGGCCACAAAGTGAGACTGAGGATTGACAGCAACTTAGCAGAGAGCTCAGTGCATTCACAATTTGTGGCTACACATGTGGGTTTGTGCTGGAGCTCTTCAGCTCCCAAAAGCATAAAAAGTGCTTGTTCAAACAGGTCTCTGTCACCAATACAAAAGAAAATAATCTGTAGAGAAGGTTCCCTGTGTGGGTAGCAGACAGAAAGGCAGCTCTCATGGTTTGATATTCAGTCTCATTTTATAGCACCAGGTATACCTCCAAATTACTTGTTACCAAACAATTATCAGAGCCATATATCTTTCTAAGTAATCATAATTATCTCTCGTTTTTACTATTAGGGATAAAGAATGTATTTTGTTACCATTAGCAGGAAGATAGGTGAAAAGCTGGTACTGGCTTCTCTTTCTCTTTCCATTGCAGACATAAAAGTTGACCTGAACAGGGTTGGTAATTCTCTGATTGCGGAAAGGTGGTATCTCAACCACCAACGAATTCTGCAAAAGCAACAAGTCAGAAAGTCAAGGCACGACTTGACAGTTGAGCTACACAACAGTACTCAAAAGTTAACCCTGAGGAGGAATCTGGACTCAGAACGAGGAACACAGTCTCTGCAAGGGAACTGGTGGGCTTTGTGGGCAGGGATGGCCTCCTACCAACCCTCACCTGTGTCAAGGACTCCAGAAGTAGGTAAATAATATTTTAGTATGGCTCAGGTCTTTACTGAAGCACTAGCCTTCATCTCTTCCCTTTGGACAGCAAATATGATACTGTATGGACAAAGCCCTATCCCTCCTGCCTCTGACAAGAATCTGGGACCACGATAAAATTGTGGTCTCTTTGCTCAGCAGGAGAAAGCACAACCATGTGGCTCACAGGTCATCCCCAGTGTATCTCACCCTAACACAACTCCATTAGAAAGAAGAATTAGGATTGCCATATGACTTCATATCTTTCCATTTTCCACAGTGAATTGTTTTTTCATGTAACAGCTCAGGGAGTTTTAAGCATGCTACCTTCTGTGGATGGAAGATCTTGCAAGAACATCTAGCGCTACAGCAAGAAGGGCTGAAGAGAGTGTAGATGATCTTCCATTGTCAGAAATCAGATGGGCTTGGCCATAGGGCCAACGAACAACTTAGCTGCTAGGGCATCAGCTTACACAAATGCACAGTTAAATCTGCTATGATCATCAAACCTTTCTTGGCACTTTTTGAAAGAATAAAAGGGAATGTTCTTCTTAGAATTTGGCCTGCTTTCAGCTGAGGTCTTTAAATTGTTTGCCTTCATGTCTCCATGGGTTCACAGCTAACAGACTATTGAATTATCGTATATTGCTGCAGAGGTGGTACAGTGGCCATTTTCCCATTTCCAGTCATGGCTGAGGGAGCCACACTTCTCCAGCCATGGGGCTGCTGTCCTGTGAGGGTACTCACATTTCTTCTGCTGACAGTAGACAAAATCCAAGGGAAATGATCAGAACTTGCTTTGGGAGCAGAGGGAAGAACTGTCTCAGCGAGACAGAAGATGAGCAGACAGGGCTGGCCCATCCTGGACAATGAAAAAATTTTTTCCAAATATTTTTTCTACTACTTTTGGGATAGCTTACAATGAAGGCTTTTTACCCTATGCTCCCATTAAAGAAAGATTGCCAGGAGGGAAGGTCTAAGTACTTGCTCTGTTTCAGTGGTGAGACACAGTGCCAAAGTCTTGGAAATCCCCCTTTCGTAACAGTGCTGAAGAAGGCAATATATATTTTTCAACTTCATGTTAAAATATTTAAGGCAGACTTACTGGCTTGCACATTTCTTTGTCAGTTTTGGCTTCCATTTCCCACACATGATGACCATCTAAAAGACAAAAGAAAAAGATATCTAGTTCTGTACTTTCTCCTCTCCCAAACTAACAAAAGAATGACTTCTGAAAAAAAAAATCTCTTTGAAGAGGCACTGCATATACAAAAAACAGCTCTCAAAATGCATTTCCCAAGCACTGCCCAACAGGAGGCCATGTGGATAACCCACGACGGGAGTCCACTGGTATTTTCTGAAGGGGTGAACCACAATCTACAGTACATGATACTGTGATGGTGGAAAGCCACTGAGAGTTTATTCTGCCACTAGTTTGGACGAAATATGCAACTATTCTTACACCTTAGTTTCCCAAACTTGCAGACAAAATCACCGCTATCTATGAGACCTTTTGATCACTACCTATGCAGTAAGTTATTTTCAACATTAATATTAAACAAAATTAAACAGAACAAGTAGGATTAAGGAAATTCCTCAGCCATGCTGTGTATCATTTTAATACACTCTTAGTTTGGCTTGTAATTCTGCTGCTTGGATCAAAAGGCAAGGCCATAGTCTGGGAAACACAGCTTTTCACTCCGTTTTAGAGTTTATTTAGCTCAGCTACAGTGCTCCCACCTACAGTTTTCTCAAGCTGTTTCTTGTGGTGTGTTGGGTCCTCCTAAATTACTATACTTCAGTTTTCAGGCAAACATATACTTAAGCCACAGCTATCACTTTTCCTGGGGATCCGTCTTTTGGAAGAAATTGGTTTTATCTGGTCACTGTCCCTGCGCCTCACTAATACAGAAGTCACTGGTCAATAACAGGGATTTTTTCCTTCCTTGTGGCTTCAAAATTCCATAGCAAAGAAATTAGAAAAATAATACATGTTTTCCATTCTGTAAGCCCAGAAAAACACAAATGTGTAGAGAAAGCCACAAGCAAACTGCTGTCTAGGTTGGGCGGTGGGGGCACAAGTAGCTTCATGAGACCCACCACTGTCAGTTGTCACCAGAATGAAAGGCAAAGTAAGACTATGTCATCTCTTTTGTATATTTATTGCAGCATCGGGACATGCAAATGCAAATAGTAGCTATTTTGAAGTTCATCACATAGACGTGGGCCTGTCTTAGGAAAACAGCTCTCAGCAAGGCAAAAGAGTGAATGCAGTTTTTCTTCTCTCTTCCCTTTCATGGCCAGAATGCAGGTGACATATTTAGAACTGTCTGATTTATTACAAATGTCTGTAAATAATATTTTTGTGTACAGCTGTCCTACTGTGAAAGGAATGCTGCTGAGTGACTAGCCGTGGTGATTGTTTTTATGCCCAAAACCCATTTCTTTTTAACATATGGAAAGAAGTGCCATGTAATAGCTGCAGCCCAAATAGCACAGTGGATTTGGCAGGTCTTTCTGTATGAAAAAATTAGCAGATCTATCCTTAGTTTCCTTCTATATTTTAAATTGTAACACTGGAAAAAGAATCCCTTTAATTGGTACTGCCATGTTCAGTGGCAGGGAGAGAAGGAGCAGTCAGACCATGCTCAATTCTCCCTAATAATGTGTTTTGAGAACATCAGAAAGTGAAGCAGACTTCTCGGGAGAACTGGCAATCAACACACCATTTATCCAAAAGATGTTTCCCTGAGCAGTCACTAGAAAAAACATGACCAAAATTCCACAAGCCAGGACACATCCCTTGTCTGAAAGCAGCCTCCCTTATCTCCCACCTTGTCCCTGTAGAGCCCCTATAACCTTCCTCCCCTCCTCCACCACCTAATTCCATCAGTTGAAAAAGTAACACAACACCCACACTCACACATTTGGCAAAGTCTAGGAACTTCTGCTTCATAAGGGGCTTGTTGGCAATTTAAAAAAAAAAAAAAGCTAGAGACTTCCAGACTAGTAGTTAATGTATTCAATTTGCCTTTGCAAAGAGATTACCAGAAGTTCAGGGCTTTTTGCTGTGTTTAATTTCTGCTTTGCAAGATGAATGATCTGATTCAGGTTTCTGGTTTTTATTTCCTGCCGATATTTCAGTAAAATTCAAACCGACTCCATTTCTAGCTAATCTTTCAATTATTTCAAGCAGCACTGCCTTTATGCAATTTTGATTTTTTTTTTATGACAAAGAGAGTTTGCTCAGAAATATTTTAAATGCTGTAATCTAAACTATTAGGAAAATAAAAATCCAGAGCTGCGGCTCATCTTTGTAAGCTAATAAGAACAATACAGGTTTTGCTCCAAGAAATTCCCTTGAGACTGTCCAGACCATTGCTGCTCAGTGACTGAGGCAAAGGGGAAGAGAGGGAAGAAGCAGGGAGTAGACAACTCATTAACAGCTAGTGACTTTTCATTTAACAAAAACACAGAGAGGAAAAGTTGTTATGAAGCAGAGACAAAAGAAAAAAAAAAAAAAGACAATTCCTCATATTACGTCTGGTGAACCAAGAGGGAAATCTCAACACCCACGGCCTGGGACCAGCTCCAGGAGGGAAACCTTAGACCACTACGTCAACCTCTTACAGTAAACATGTTTTGCAGGTTTATACAGTTCAGCTGAAATTAAAAAAAAGAGAGAGAGAAAAGAATAACGGCTCTGGGACGGTTTCTGGGGGCCTGAAGCATCAAGATGATCTGCCTACACTGGAGTAAATGGTTTTACCCCCAGTACTCATACATGGGGGACCCTGGCGAGCAGGCGGGATGCCGCCTCCCATCAGCATGTGCTGGAGGAGCAAGGGCTGCTCAACCACAAAAGTTTCCATTGTACTCCTGCCACATCTGCAGCAGCCTGCCTGGTCCGGGGCCTGAGGCAACTCCCTCCTGGCCGCCAGCCAACCAAAGTACACCAGAGCAATTTATACCTTTCCAAAATGCAAATAATTCAAATTACAGACATAACACAAAGTTGAAGCAGACATATTTCAGGCATTCCCGTTAAAGTTTACTCTCTGGAATTACCGTACCCAAATGGGCAGTTGTTATATGGGGAAGGGGGGAGACCAAGGCAGGAGAGGAAGGACAGAAGGAGACAGGGAGGACAAGGGAGAAAGGAGAAAACAGCTTTTCCAGAGGTTTTATTTCATTCCTTTTCACTTCACTAGTTACTTTTACCACGTAATAAGAAATTTCTACTCCAAACCAAATGTCTGGCTTTGTTTTGGCATTTTTAAGATTTATAGTGCAATATTTTGAACAGAAAGACATCTTTTTATATGGCTAAAAAGTTATGTCAAGGTATTCTACTGGTTTTGTTTTATTTTGCGGGGTTTTAACAAAAGAGAAATAAAACTAAAACATCCGCATACAGAACCACAGGGAAAAAGCCCTGCAGAGTTTCCAATGGAGTGCCCCGCTCCCCCTGGTGCCAGCACTAGCAGTTGACCCGACAAAGCCCATGCCTCACCCAGGAACCCATTCCGAGGGCTGGGAGCATGACCCTTGAGTGCCTCCTGCTCTGAAGAGGCAGCGCTAAGAGTGAAGCGGTGCCATGGGAGCAAGAAAACTCCGGTTTTGCACAGGTCTCCAACCGCAGCCGGGCGCAGCGCTGCACTGACAGACGGCCATCAGCACTGAAGACACTGGGTTTTGTCAGGAAGCCTGACATTTACAGACCGAGTGCTGTTATTTATAGCCATCCCTGCTTCAGGCACACTTCACCACTGCCTGCTTCAGCCTTTTACTTTTTTCAGCACTGTGACAGTCGGAGCACCTGGGGTTGCTAATGATGAAAATATCGCAAACCGAACACGTTACGTGAGGTGGATTTTCAGCTTTGCAAAACATAAACACCCCGTTTTAACATGCTGTGGCTGAACTGTGAATGGGCCTTTGTAGTCTGCTCTTATCAGCCGCCTGATCCAGTGTTAAAGGAAACTACGCACAAGTCCAGAAGTAAAAATACTCTTAATTCATCAGGGAATTCCCTGCAGTATGAGTCACTGAACGGCTTCCCCACCACACCCAGCTGCAAGATTTATACATAAAATGCACTGTAGAGGCCTGTTTTAACACAGAAGCAGTGCTAAAAAGTTGTTGTGTAAATCTAGCGGCATCAGTTATTCACACATAAGGCCTAGCAAACCAAGACATATGGATTTTCTCCAAGGAAGAGAGACACAAATTGCTGAAAGAATTTCCAGAGAAATCTTATTCCCCTTCTGGCTGCTCACCCAGACAGTTCCCCCAGGGTTTCCAGTGCTGGGTTTACCTTCACAATCCAGGTAACTGCAAGTGTAGTGTCAGTGGTCTGTAAGTTCACAATAGTCAAACTACCAATGTAACTTTCATTACAGACTGATAGATGGCAGAAAGGGGAAAGAATATACAGTACTGAAAAACCTCTAAATCTGAAAATGCAGGAGGGTATAACACCTGGCAACCACTTAAACCTTACCTTAATGGAAGTATTCAGATATATTTAAGTGTTTTCATTTTAATATAGGAGGTTAAAACAGTCTATATCCTTTAGTAGTCCTGTGTTCACTTAAGATACAAGAAGAATAGACATTATCTAGGATTTCACTGCCTGTACACAGTGTGCAGTTTACACTCTTCCAGCCTATGACTCAACTGAGTTTGACTGCACTGGCTGGATTGTAAATCAGTATTTACACTCATATACTGCAAGTAAGGTGGTGAAACTAGCTCTGCTCTCCCAGAGGAACTCACCATTTGATTAATGTGTTGTGAGATTACCCTAAACAATAATGCCTATATTGCATCCCAGATTACTTTAACATGTCCACAACAGGCAGGGCACAGATACAATGCAGAATGATTATACAGCATAATTTTGAGGTGCTCTGCAAAGACTGCCTACCTTCCTATTTGGCCACATTCAAATCCTTTAGGAGTGAAGGATTTGCAAGTTTTCAGTTTGCATCCCAAACTCTTTTTCCTGTCATACAGTCATGGCACTGAGAAGACTGATCTGTGAGCACTCCCCATGCCAGTCCTGGGCATGAACCACTGGTGCTGTCTCACCTGCTGGCCAGCAAGCATTGGCATGAGTGTACTAGTGCCAGATTTTGCTCCAGAGGCAGCTGTCTTTGAGATCTGAGGATGCCACAGGGAGCTGGGGCATTTTTCTAGGCTGATCTTGCAGGTGTCTTGCTGTGAACATTTCCCCAGCTGGAAACCATCAAGTCAAATAATCCGAGGGTGGGAGACTATGCCCATGTTACACACTAGTGTACATTTTAAAGACATCCACAACGGACAGGCTATAAGGATGAACCAATATCAGACAAGCAGTCTGCCATGGGATGTACAGAGAAGATGGGGCAGGAAGAGAGCAAGAAAACATTCAGAAATGCAGAGGGATCACAAAATAATCATTGTCAGTGTAAGTGGCCAGGACCTTTCTTTAAACAGCAATTCACTCTCCTGAGATCTGCAGTCTCTTTGGGCTCTGCTAGGAGGGAAATGCCTCCCAGTTGTGCGTGTGTTCAGAGCCACCTGCAGAGCAGCTCCACCTCCTGCGGCCGATCCTGCTGGTGCCATGACCGGTCTGCTGCCTGGCATCTTGCCCCTATCTGCCTCTCCATCCACCCTTATCTCCCCCCTTTACTCTCCCACTACTTTTGCTATGAGACCACACAGCGGGTGGGTCTGATTTTCACCTACTTTATTTCCCTCTTCCTTGCCAGGAAGATCCCAGTTGTTCTTGTCTGCCCTCCTCCCAACCTACTGTCCTGCTACAGAGCTTTGCTCCCCATTCCTGGTATGTCTTCTGGCATGCATCAGTCCATGCGCAGCAGGGTTCATGCATAACTGACCTATTCGTATTTCCGTATCAGAGCTGCTGTATTTGTTTGTGTCTCCCCATAAGCATTTTTACGGCATATGGATTTTGTCCATTCCTTACACTATACATTTTTGTAGTATTGAGCTGAACATTATGCAAGTCTTAGGGTGTCTGTCATGTATGTGATGCTCTCAAGTTACTTTTTGTCTCCTTTTTTATTAACAATAAAAAAGCCATGCAGCAACCAGGTGACAAAAATCCAGTACAAGCTGTATCTTACAGTGCTTTGGCACCTGTGCCAGACATGATCTTCCTCTCTGGTTGCTCAGCTGAGTGAGCTAAAAGCTGAAGGAGTCACATTGTTAAAACAGTGATCCCTTTTAGCTGTTTTTTACCACTATATGTCTAACACAGTTATCCTGAGTTCAAGTGTTTGCAAATGAACTGCAATTTTAGTCCAGGTAATTAAAAGGTGGCACTGGGCTGACAACCGACTGATCAGGATTCATTTTGAGCCAAAACCATTGGAATGACCTGCCAGATCCTATATTCAGTAGAATAGAAGCTGGTTACGCGATTAGTGCTCTCTAGCATCTCCCCCTATTCAAATTACTGCTGGTCCAAAGGTTTTATTTGATAGCTCTCAGTAATTCCAAGTCTAAGGTACTCGACTTCCAAGTAAAACTGCAGCCTGACATCCCTGCAAAATCTCTCTAGAGCAGACAGGTCGAACCAAGCACACCCAGCACAGCCACTCACCAGCAGTCATGACAATACTTCACTCTGTCTTTGCTTAAATTTGTGTCATCTCCTTGTTTTTACAATTTTACTCTCCTCTGGGAACCTCTAGTAGGCTGAAGCTATGACTTTGCAGCTGAAACTGAGCAAAACATTCCTGGCCCATCTTCATTCTAACCATCTCATATTTTCTCGGAGACTAATGGAGTAACAAATCTCACAGCCAGTTGAAAACCAAGTTCCAAATTTTCCTTCCATGAACAATTCTTTTCCTCTACTTCTTCTGTGCTTGACACCACTACCTGTACAACAGCTACTCCTAACTCTTGCTTAAGATGCAAGTTTTATCCAAACGCCTTCAATTCTTCCTTCTTGATTATTTTTTTAAGACACAAACTCTTCAATTTATCTCTAGGGCCATATCATCTTCCAGAGACATCCCACTATTGCAACCTCTCATGACTTCTTCACAGAGTCTAGCTTTTGAATGGCATTTTTATTTTCTCCATCTCATTGTCCCCTTCATGTCCCTTTCTATTTCTGTTCAAGAAGGCTGGGCTCAATTTTAGAGGGTCCTTCTCCTCTCCTGCCTTGATGCTATCTTCCCTGCAACAAGGCACACCTTGGATTTGTCTTTTCTCTCTATCCCTCTCTTAAATGTTATTGTACTTTCTCCCACATTGCTCTTGAAGGTGTAATCTTACTTCCTCTACAGATCCAAAAAGAACATGCTCCTCTTCCCTCAGCTCCTCCCACTTTTCCTATGATGCCCACCTGAGACATGAACCAACTATTAATGAAGTCAGGGAAGCAGGAGACAATGAGTTGTGTTCCTCCAAAAGATATATAGATGATCCCTCAAAAAAACTTAAGTACTTTGGAGGTATCCCCTTACACCAGTTTATGTGGCAAGGTTTTGGTAGCAGTGGGGTAGCAGGGGTTGCCTCTGTGTGAAGATACTAGAAGCTGCCCCCAGGTCAGAGAGAGACAAATCCAGCTGGCTCCATGATGGACCTGATGCTGGCCAAAGCAGAGTCCATCAGCAAATCTGGTGGAACCTCTCTGACAATACATTTAAGAAGGGTAAAAAACACAGCACAGCAGCTAGGAGAGGAGTGAGAATACGTAAGAGAGACACTAAGGTCAGTGAAGAAGGAGGAGGAGAAGGAGGTGCACAGATACCACTGCAGCCCATGGAGAAGACTGTGGTGAAGTAGATTGTCCCCTTGCAGCCCATGGAGACAACCACAGCAAAAAAGATATCTACACTGCAGCCCATACAGGGTCCTCACACCTGGAGCAGGCTCTTGACAGAAGCTGTGGAGATCCTACATTGGAGTAGTCCTCTCCTGAAGTCTCCTCATCGAGAAGACTCACACGAGAGCAGCTCATGAAGGACTGTCTGTCTCTCACGGGAAGGACCCATGCTGGAGTAAGAGAGAACATCATGGGGAGGAAGAAAAGACGGAGAGGACTGACTGACTACAGCCCCAATTCCTGTCCCCTGAGACACTCAGGGGGAAGAAGTAGAAGTCAAGAGTCAAGGAGTAAAGTTGAGCCTGGGAAGGGAGGAGGGGATAAAGGTGTTTCTTAGTTTTTCCTTCATCTCTCACTATCCTACTCCAGTTTTAATTGGCAATAATTTTTTTTTTCCCCAAGCAGAGTCTGTCTTGCCTGTGAAAGTAAGTGGTAAGCAATCTCCTTGTCTTTATCTTGACCCATGATCTTTTACATCCTATTTTCTCCCCCCTGTCCCATTGAGGAGGGGGAGTGAGAGATCAGCTTGATGGGTATCTTGCAGCCAGCTAGCCAAGGTCAACCCACCACATTCCTTTCCTGTGCTGTCTTTAGGCACTGATTGTTTCATTAGACTCTCAGCTTCTGGTAAGGGCTGTGAATTCCTGTGTGTTTGGACAGAGGGCCCTACTGAAAAAATAACAGCAAAAACTATCTGAAATCTTGTGCTACTTATAGAAGTTCAGAGATAAAGCTTTGGTTGCACAGACACAGCTGCTTGAAGCCACTTAGTCTGACAAAGAAATGAAAGAATAAACTTCAAGCAGTCACAGTTTCTATATTAATTAAAAAATTACAACATTACTCAGACAGGTGACTTGTAACTAGAGACCATTCCTTATTTCTCTGTTGTCCACAGTAAGTATCTGTGATTGATTGCTCTCTTTCTTCACTGTGAGAGCAACACCCTGGATGAGGCTTGTTGCCACTGATACCATCTCACGCATATGGCTGCCATCCCACTCTGTCTTCACCATTCCTTAGACTAAAGAGCCAGGAAAAACTGAAACATGTTGACATATCCTACAAGCTCCACTACTGCTCCTCTGTGCACGTGAAAGGGTTCCACCATCAAATGACTCCACCATTTGATGACGCTATTGGCCCAAGGATATCTATTTCTGGTCAGCTGCCAGAAACCCCTTCAGCTATCAATACATCTCTAGGAAATAGGTGCAAGTGACCTTCACATGAACTCCATGCTCCAAACTTTGAAATACGCCTTTGAAGTTTCCAGCTTATCTAGTTTCCAGATTTTTTAACCTTACTGCACATGAGTCAGCGTGCAACTGCTCACTGCCAACTGGAACGTGTGTCCTGAACTCGGATAAACAGATAAAGACAAAATTATGTAGTATCTGTCCGTCTGACTAGAGGGGCAAAGGGAGTTTTGCCACTTGCTTATTTATTATGTGAGCTACAGTATGATTACCAGTGTGAAACATGACCCCCTTTTGGCCAGTTGCCCCCCAAACTGTGACTGCTACTGGCAATGGAAAGAGCAATGGAAAGATCTCTGAGAACGTAAGATCTTTTACCAAATGGTGCGCTGCCAAGACTCAGGTCACCCGTCTCCACATCACATCACCTCACGTCAAAACAGACTCCAGCTCCTGAGCTCCAAAGTTCAGCTGAGTCAAATCAAAAAGCCCACATGCTTCCCCAACGCATCTGTTCCATCCACATGGTACTCAAATGTTTCATCAACGTATCATTTTCCAGAACTTTTTTTAAGTTCTCCTGAAGGTAAAATACTACATTTGAGTTACCAACAATAGAACAAGGTAACTTTCGCTCACACAACATATGGAAAACAGAACTGGATTTCTCAGACTGACATTTGTACCTTAAAGCAGCAACTGATTGATTCGAATCTTTGCCAGAGACAGTGAATTTTGAGAGGAACAAAAAACCTGTGAATTGCTTGAGTGAATTGCTTCAGTTTATCCAGCTTCCTCCTTTTCTGTATTACTTTTACTTTGTGCAAACATTTGGCTGACCAAGCTTGACCACACATCTAATGGGAGGCAAACCGTAAGTTCTCCCATCTGAAATACTTACAGAAAAATGTGATTTCCTTTGGTATATGCACCAAAAAAAATTTGGTGATTTCACCCAGCTACGTTTCATCTGCTCTAGTATAACTATTGCCATGCCACATCAGCACCTTCGTGTTCTAAAATCAAAATTTTTCCAGCAGGGAAGAGGAACAATGTTGATACAAAAATCCATTTAATAAAATAAAAATAAAAGCAGAATGAAGAGTTTGAAGCAACAATTAAATCTGAAAAACTCTTTTAATTTATTTGAATACAGTAAGAAAGAGAAAAATCCCTGGAGAAAATATTGCTTAGTTGCTGTTGATTACTCTGTTTTACAGGAACTTGAGTTTCAAAGGCTTTGGGCACTATAGCTGAGGATATTACACAATTATGTTACAGAGTGTATAGGTTTGAAGATTTGAAGACTGAGTAATTAACAGTGCATTTAAAAACACTCAAGTCCATAAGCCTGGTGTTACACAGAGATACAGCGTTACAAATTGTGAACTCTATTAGCACCCTTCAAAGACAGTGATTCATCTTCAGAGAGGGGCATTTATCACAAGGAAGCTCAAATCATAGAATCATAGAATTATCTGGGTTGGAAGAGACCTCCAAGATCATCAAGTCCAACCCTTAATCCAACACTATCATGATTACTAGATGATGGCACTAAGTGCCACATCCAGTCTTATTTTAAAAACCTCCAGGGATGGTGAATCCACCACCTCTCTGGGCAGGACATTCCAATGCCTGATTACTTGCTCTGTGAAGAACTTTTTCCTGATATCCAGCCTAAACCTTCCCTGGCAGAGTCTAAGCTCGTGCCCTCTTGTTCTGTTGCTGGCTGCCTGGGAGAAGAGACCGGTCCCCACCTGTCTACAACCTCTTTTCAGATAGTTGTAGAGAGTGATGAGGTCACCCCTGAGCCTCCTCTTCTCCAGGCTAAACAACCCCAGCTCCCTCGGCCTCTCTTCATAGGACTTGTGCTCAAGTCCCTTCACCAGTTTTGTTGCTCTTCTCTGGGCCTGCTCCAGCACCTCAATATCTTTCTTGAACTGAGGGGCCCAGAACTGAACACAGTACTCAAGGTGTGGCCTCACCAATGCCGAGTACAGGGGAAGGATCACTTCCCTTGTCCTGCTGGCCACACTATTCTTGATACAGGCCAGGATGCCATTGGCCTTCTTGGCCACCTGGGCACACTGCTGGCTCATGTTTAGCCTCCTGTCAATCAGTACTCCCAGGTCCCTTTCCACCTGACTGCTCTCCAGCCACTCTGTCCCCAGCCTGTAGCGCTGCATGGGGTTGTTGCGGCCAAAGTGCAGGACCCGGCACTTGGCCTTGTTGAACTTCATCCTGTTGGACTCAGCCCATCTCTCCAGCCTATCAAGGTCCCTCTGCAGAGTCCTCCTGCCTTCTGGCAGGTCGACACTCCCTCCCACCTTGGTGTCATCCGCAAATTTACTTACGATGGACTCGATCCCCTCATCTAAATCATCAATGAAGATGTTAAACAGAACTGGACCCAACACTGATCCCTGGGGGATACCACTGGTGACCGGCCGCCAGCACTCTCTGGGCCCGGCCATCCAGCCAGTTCTTAACCCAGCTGAGAGTGCACCTGTCCAAGCCATGGGCTACCAGTTTATCCAGGAGTATGCCATGGGAGACAGTGTCAAAGGCTTTGCAGAAGTCCAGATAGACTACATCCACAGCCTTCCCTTTATCCACCAGGCGGGTTACCTGATCATAAATGGAAATCAGGTTGCCAGACAAAATCAGGTTGGTCAGACAAATGTGGGCCTTTGACCAGGACAAAATAGTCCTCAATATTAACAGCCCAGAACCAGAATTTCAATGTCAGTGTTATTCAAGAAACTAATCCTTAGCGAAGTTGAGTGATGAGTGTTACATTTCTTTCTTTTTGTACTTTTGTACTCTTGCCTTGAGCTCTGTTCATTAAGCACAAAACCAAATAAATGAGTATGGAGCTCTAACTAAACTAGCAGAAAATCAACTGAATGATAATTATTAAAAATACATCAAATATCCATCTATTTCCAGAGATTGCAACTTGCTAATAATGAAGGTTTCAGTGCATTTAATTTGATCTCTTAGGTATGTCTAGACATGGCCAAATCCATGAAGTCCAGAAATACTTGAGCTAGTTACAGTGCCAAAACAATTCTAGCTCCTTTTTGAGCAAGGAGTGATTTTCAGGGTAGATTAATGTTTTCAGATCTTAGTGCAAGATTCTTTCTAAACCCCAAAATACCTTAGGCAACTCTACAATATCCTAGAGCGTGCCAAGAAGACATACCCATAATTTTCCTGTGCTCTGAGATACTGGGTTTGTGTCTCACCAATGAGCTTTTATTTGTCAGTTACAGGAAACATTTTGTGAACAGAGTGAAGAGAAACCAGGATTTTTCCACGGCACTAAGTTTTATAGAACACTAATCATAACCTGATATACTAGGAGCCAGCAGTCTGGTCATTTCTGTTAGGCTTCTGTGTTGCTTTGTGTTCAGTAACTAACACAACCTTCAAAAAACTTGCTATTAAAACAAATACACAGTGTTTGCAGAAGCTGTTACCAAAAAAAGGTATCTGACATATATAGTCCTTAAAACTTACTCTCCAAAGACCGCTGCATTTTCTGAACTTCACTCAAGATTTCTGTAGCCTGGTAAATTTATAATGTAGAAAAAAAAATTGAAAAGTTTCAAAAACATAAGTAGATATTATAATTCCAGATCAGGATCTGTGCTCTCGCAGATGCGTGTGTAAGACAGGAAACATTTTGTCCTTCCTAGCCAAACACCCTCCATAGCTAACTTACATCAACTTCATTTCACCTACCTCTTTAACTGAAACATACATCTTGCTTCCACAGTGAATATACCAGTGTACAGACACCAAGGGCACTTGCCAGTAAGAAGCTGTGGACTAAAGTAGTAATTCTTCTGAAGAAACCATATCAGTATTGGACATCCTAAACCTAGCATCCAACAACCATGACACACAGACTCACAAGAGCCTTTTGAAACTTAGGAAGAGAAAAGCATGATTACAGAGAGAGAAAAAGTGAAAGAAGAAAAACAACTTTAGTGTCATTTCACAGTATCACAGTATCACAAGGTTGGAAAGGACCTCTGAGATCATCAAGTCCAACCTATAACCCTACACTAACACCAACACTAACACCAACCATCATCTAAACCATGGCACTCAGCGCCTCATCCAGTCTCCCCTTAAACACCTCCAGGGTCTGCGACTCCACCACCTCCCTGGGCAGCGCATTCCAATGGCCGATCACCCTTTCAGTGAAGAACTTCTTCCTCACATTAAGCCTAAACCTTCCCTGACGAAGCTTTGTAAGAGACAAAGTAATTGTGGGACTCTGGTCTAAGAAAATTCTGAACTGAATTTAAATCACGTTCAGCATTCACCTTTTTACCAATGCTAGGTTTGTTGGACAGTTGTTTTACACCATTGTTCATCACTGGAAAATATGTTCAGGTGTGCAAGCAATAAAACATTGATCAAAATCCTATAAAATAAGACTCATTTCAACACATGAGAACATTTACAGTACTGTAAAAGGCTTGGGCAAATTTTAGTCCACTTCTGAACAGACTCATTATTTATCCAAAGGAGTGCCTTCTGCCTGAGCACTGGACCACGCTGTGAGGGGTTATCCTTTCATAGGAGGTCCTGAAAGCCGTCCTCCCACAGTCCTTTCAGTGTGCCTTGCTTTCATTTCCCAGCTGCCTTGTTCCTCCTCTGGAAATGCAGAGTCACAAGTCTGCAAAGTATGTTTTGCTCTGTTTCATATGCTTTCAGATGAAAAACAGCCAGTAAGGGGTTAAGCTGAAAGCACCAAACTGCTGCCTCCCCAGCTGAAGGATTGATTTGATCATTCTTCAGGGATTCCCTCTTGCATGAGTCACTGCTCAGACAGACTCCCCACGCAAGGAGGCCAGGATAATGCCATTCCTCCAGAGACTACAACAGCTGAGGGCTAGCCCTGAAGATGGAAAGCTTGGGACTCGTGCTTGGAAAAACATTCAGCGGACCACAATGCACTGGGCAGACTTAAAGAAATTATTCAGACAGAAAAGGGGGGCAGGGGGAAAGGCAAACAAAAAGTGTTCTCAAACCCTTTGCATTAACCAATTAAGTATGCAGACAAGCATGAATTAGATGAGCTTCCAGAGGCTGCCTCCCAGCTTGGGGACTCTGCCTGAGTGAGACTGAAGACATGAGCTCATGCAGTGTAATATTTAAATTTTATATAAAAGACACATTCTCTTTATGATTGCAATGACTCCTGTGATCTATTACTTTGTAAAAGGCGTGTTTGGCTGCTACCCACCAGGAACATGATTAACATTTCAAATTCAAAACCAAAAGTGGTAACAGTAGCAAAACTAATGAATGTCTCCAGCTAATCACGAAAAGTTCATAACCAGCTTTTTAAGAGAAAGAAAAACTATGCTGGTGTTCCCTCTCTTGACCTGCTTTAATAGATGTGCAAGAGCTGAAAGGGAATGAAACACTGCATGCCGATTTACAAAAGTGAAGGCTGGTAATGCTTATTTATTTGACATTAAATACAGTGACTCTACTCAAAAATTTAGCCAGAGCAGTCTGCCACTAAGACAACGATACATCATGCTTGTTTGTTAGTTCCAATGCATCACGCTATGTTCAGCAATGTAGCACACAACTCAACACAGAAGCCCTAGAAATTACTCAGGCCAGATCAGCTGCCAACTTTGCCTTTTGTGTGCCATTCCTAGTGACACAATTGCAGCTCCTGGAGATGCTGAACACTCTCAACTTTAAAGGCTCAGCCTGCACCGTATGTTCCACAAGGCAATATTGTCCTGTAACCACAATAAATCTACTATGAGACTACTAAAACCAGGCAGGACACTTTCAGATCAGATCCTCCAATATTTACATTTTGATCCCAACTGCTCTTCCAAACTCTATGCCAAGGAGGAGAGTGCAGGGGGCTCTCCAGTGCTGCTTTCATACAGAAGAGATACTCCTGCACTGGTCTATCCTGCCAACCCATGCACTCAAGGCGTTCACCCCAAGAGTTTTTTCAGGGTAACAGGCAAAGCTCATTTTCCTCCTCACCAGCACACCCTGTGTGCAGCAGTACACTCCTTCACCTCTCACAACGTTTAAAAAAAATGTTGCTTATATAACTTATTTTCTATCTATATGCTGCCTTTGTGCAGCCGCAAATTCCTTTTGCTCGATGCAGTTATCTGTCTGGTTCAGATGCACAAGGCTGGCCCCACTTTGCATTTTTGTAATATAAGGCTATACACTGCACATTTTTTTTTTTGTGCACTTAATGCTGAGGGAGACAGGGTCCAAATCCACATTGTGGTCCCTGCTGGTGGGCAAGCAGCATTACCATTATAATGCTTTGGGAGGTGATGCTTCAAAATTTGTCCAACTCAATAAAGGAAGAGGAGAGAAAATAAGTATGAAGGAAAGCACCCTTTAATGTGGTTTCCTTCCTGTAATGAGACAGATTGAGGACTTTACTCCTGACATGTCACACTAATGACTTCTGTGCAGCAAAGGAAGTTTAAATATAAAAAGCAGCCACATTCTTCCCTCACACTATGCAAAAAGCAGAGTTTAGGGATTCTTTTAATTGCAATACCACCTTAATTTTTTTTTTTAAGAAAAAGAATGTTCTACTCATCTCATGGCCACAGCTCAACCAGGCACGGGGTTACAGGAATGGCACTGGTTGTGCATGGGGGTTACAGGAATGGCACTGGTTGGCTCTTGCCAAGGATCTAAGGTGTTACCTCTGCCCCACATGCACTTTTGGTGACTTAAACCTCATCAGCCCAGGTCTCTGCCATGGAACTTCAGGGCAGTCTTCTACTCTTCCCCTGAGTCCACTGAGCCTGAAGACTGAGATGTCTTTCTCCCTAGAGCCTCCCCTGCTCATCCCACCATCCCTTCTTGCAGTCACAGGCAGGAAAACAGCACAGGAACCTCGTGGACATGGAGGGTTAAACAGGCGGAGTGTCAAAGCCTGGGCTGGAGGCCTGAGGATCGCCCAAGACTGTTTAAAGTTCAGGGGGGGTGTTCAGCTGGCAGCTGAGGAATTCGTGGCTTGTGCCAGCACCACGGAAACCCTTTCCAAAACAAGAGTCAAACCTACCCTTAATGATCTCATTTCAGAGCCTGACTTTGACTCACAGCTCCGCTTCCACTGCCTTTTCCTGCAGGGGCATTCGCGTGCATTACACATTGCCACGCTGTGACTCCTGCTTCAGCCCACTCAGGGACCCTTACCTAGGAGGACCAGTCCCACCACCAATGTACTGCATGAGCAGCACTGGGCGAGGGGGAAATCACATTCAGTTCTCCTCCAGTCCTCAAGGTTAACCAGAAAAATCTCCTTTAAATAAACACAAGTGTGCTGCAAGCCCTCCTCAGACAGCAGGTTCTAAGTGCCAGTGATTTCAACTGCCACAGAAGGAGACATGTGTGTACATAGACATCACCAGCAACACCACTCCTTCTTCCAGAAATTACAAAAAGGTTTAAGAGGATGCACCACCTTGCAGGTTTTATGGGAACATGTCACCAGTGGTTTCAGACACTTTTCACAGGTCCTACTTGGTACAGCCATGGTCTACTAGAAAAACAAACACCAAACATCAACTTTCAATGTCGCTATTGTCTGCCTGTAACTACACCTGTCACAGCGTGAAACCTCAGCATTAGGCATGGCTCAGATCACTTTCACAGCTTTGTCCAGTGACATGGAAAACATATTACGTGCAGAAGAAAATGTCATTACCATATTTACGCTTTCATCATTTGGCAAAGATTTTAAAACAAGGCGGGGAGAAGGCAGACCGGAGTCTAGAATGAAGACACATACCTGGTGCTTTCTCCACAAAGATGACTTTGGAATCTTGTAGAAAGTTATGACCAGTCAGTACCATTTTTTTCCCTCCAGTAACAGGAAAACTGTCAGTACTTTGCTTCTCCACCAGAGGCAGTTCTTGGGCAGATCTCTGAGCTAGAGAGTTTTAAAGAAGAGAAAAAATGCAACCACAAGCACACACACAAAAATAAGAAATACTGCATTAATAAGTAACTTAATGCCTACCCTCATAAGATAAGCTGAATTTGATATAGCAACAAAGAAATGTCAGAACGTTTACAGGAAGCATGGTTGGTTTTCAAGCACCTTGATCATAAACAACAGGGTTATCAAACACAGCAATACGGATTCCGAAGGCTCGCAAAGAACATGCTGGTTTAAAACTCAGCTTGACCTGTACTATATTAAGAAGTATATTTTAATTGAAATTAGTTTATTTAGAAAAAAATTCTGTTATGTTACTGAAAACATATACACTGTGTGTTTAAAAAGTACACATGACAAGATAACCACCCATGTTCCAAAGGTTTCAGTCACCATACACTGCATTGTCATTTCTGCAAATTGACTTGCAGCAGCAGCAGCCATGGGCCTCACGATCCAGCAGAAGTTCATGGTTTAGAGAGCCTGCTTCCACCAGCACCTGAGTGCCAAAGCAGAAGCGGATCCATGCAAATAGAATTCAGTATTCTCGTGGCACATATTTTTATTCCCCGCAACTGGGACATGGAATGAGTGTGGCTGTGCTTCAAGGGATGACGTGACATTTTATCCAGATTACATGGTTCCTCCTGGTGTCACATGCACTAGGAGATGCACGAAGTTTTTTTTGGCACCAGCTTATTCCACATTCTGCACTGGAAATAACACTAGCACTTATTTTTTCTACTGTTTTCCGCTGCTTTCAGGAGGCACATACCATGCTTTTGCTCGTTACACAACCCTCAAAACTACAGTTCGCTGATACCAATCCAATCAACTTCATATTCAGTGGCTTCCTGACCTTGGTAACTTTGTGCAGACTGGCTCAAGATGTATTGAAATTCTGTTTTATCCTGCTATATAGCAATCGAAAAGCTCTCATCAACTTCAACAGGAGCAGGATGAAACCATGACTCCTCACATATTTTACTTTGCCTGATAGCCTAGAACTTGCCCCTGAATAAGAAACAAAGGGGAAAGTATTCATCTCATACATATCCTAGATAGAAGACAGGGCTTTGTGCCAGTCTACCTGCTATAGGTAGGGAGGCTCTGCTGTACTTCATAAATAACATAGGCTTATCTTAATATAACTGTCTCCCCTCTGCCAATGTCCATTTGTTTATTTAAATGAATGACAGTGAAGGAGATAAGCTATAGCTATTGGTCTAACAACACTAACCTTTCCTATAATTTCTGCCTCTCCTATAGACTCGGAGTACCAGAGCAGCAGTTCTGCTGTCCTAGGGGACAGGGAAGAGCACTGTCGCTCGCTTGAAAGTCTGTCACCAATGCCATTCTTTTGCAAAAGGAAGATAGAGATGTTCTTTCCTGAAGTCCCTCTATTAACGATCACCGAAAAAGCCTCCGACAGATCAGATTTTGATGTGCTCCAGGACCTGACAGACACATAGTGTGGGACTGCAGCCTGGCAGTGACACAGAGACAAGTGTGGACATGACCCTCCAGAATGCATGGAGCTGAGGATGGTCAAGCTTTCCTCCCATTTCCCTCTGCTTCTCACCCCCAGAGCTCACCCTCCACATATCCACTGGATATTGTTACTCCCTACCCATGTCAGCATCAAAAAGATCCACTTCATGGATTCCAACAAAACCTCATCCAGCTGATCAAATCAGCATTGGGAGTTGGACTGAAATCCACCACTTATACTGGATTATTAAAGCTATTCAAAGCAACTAAATTGGCTTATGGACCAGTAATTATATAGGTATCTTTGGAGGGTGCCCCAGTGTATCTGATAAAAAGCAACCTCTTCAGTCAAAGAGACTCCAGTGCAAAAACCTGGTTTCTGTACTTTTTCTGAAGCTGCAGGCAGTTTGTGCCAGTGTGTCAGCTATTGCTAGCTCCTCATTAAAGGGGTTGGGGATTTGTTTGCTGGTTTTTGCTTTATGATGGAGAGACAGAGAGTGAACTGGACAGGACAGCTGTTTTCCAAAGCTCCAACAACAGTTACCTGTATGATAGGGAGCCAGCAAAAAAAAAAAAGCCTCATCACTACAAGGTGCATTCCTTCCTATAGAAATCAATGCACAAAGCTACATACTGTTTTCTAAGACGTACTTTGTCTTCAACATGAACCACATGCTTTTGGGAAACAATTAAGGTTCACCGAGTAGACAGCTAAAGCAAACCCAATGTATAGCAAATCATTAAACAAAGACTGTGTGTGAGATGACACAATACTCAACAAGACAAGGATGTTTACTGCTACTTACAGCACTCAATGGGATTGGAGGCTACTTGCAAGGAGATAGTCCTGCCATTTGCCTGTGGAATATGAACCCGGAAGACCAGCCGCACGCGCGTGTTCTTCCGACCAATGTCGGTCTCTCCCTTGCGCAGCTCGATGTCAGAGTTTCGGAGCTTTAATATCCCAGCACAGTCGATGCTATCCAAAAGGAAACCCAGAGCAATTGAATTCATTTCTTCAGCAAGACACAAGTCTGCAATATCTTCCCTCTCTCCTGTACATCCTTCTCAAAAACATGTCGGACATGACCCAATGACCAGGCTGAGCATGGCAGACTTCGTTAGGCCTAGAACTTGCATCCATAGGTAGCTAAGCGAGGGCTATCTGTAGTAACACGTAATAGTTGCTGTTGAGCACACAAATCTATGACGTTACTTCAGTTCCCAGAAGACGAAAATCTAAAAGACCCTCCCTCTCTGACACAACCCGGAAGGATTGTGCTTACAGATCAACCAAAGACCAAAGCAAAAGCAAGACTAGAAAACTCAACGGGTAGTGCAAAGTAATACGAACCTAAAAGGCAGGATTAGTTACAATTTCACTTATTACAGCTGATTTAGAGAAAAATCTGACATGATTTTTGTTCTAGGGTAAAGTCTTGAAAATGCTTATTAATGAACACAGCTTTCCCTGAGGTCATGTCTGCTGTTAATGTGTTTGTATTCGATTGAGTCTGATATGCTCCCAAGCCGGAGCTCTGCATAAAAAATTATAAACTTAGGGTCCTCCCTCCACATTAAGGAAAAACATGGTTTTTTTTTCAAATACAACTACTAATATTTTTGACTTCTCTCTTTTTTTAAAAGCTTTGGTTTTCTCATGGATGAGAACTTAGGATTTTTGTCAAAGAAAATTTCAATAGAGGAGGTTTCTAGAACGAAAGATATATGCACTCAAAAACACACTGCAAAAATATCTCTTCTTTGGCTATGAGTACAAAGCCGATATAGCAATTTCTTCTCAGTATTAGTCTCTGGCATGCGTTTTATTACACTGAATATGTATAGTTTAATTTTATTTTGCATTCAAAGAGTTTAATTCCCCCTCTAGACCTTTGAAGTTCTGTTCTGAAGCAAACTGCAAGCAAGAACTATAGTAGCACAGTTTTATTATAAAGTATGGATTTCAGAATAACAAAAAGACCCTTGCTGATACTATCAAGGAAACTAGTGAAAGCATAAAGCTTCTCAACAATGCATATTAGCAGGTGTAGTCAGAAGAAATATGAAATACTTGCACTCATGTCAAAACTCTATGCAAAGATCCATGATAAGGAAGAAACTTCTCAATACTGTCTCTCCTACAGCATCATTTGTAAAATAAATAAAAAGTACTTAATGACAGTTTATCAGGGCCAGTGAAATTCAGAGGTAAAAAAAAGCATTTAAATTCAGGCTTGTAAAGTCTGAAGTCAATAAGAGGAGCTAAATATGCAAAAGTTTAAATGTGCAGATGAGCTTCAGAGTTTTACTGAATCAAGGCCTGAACACACAAAGTATGTGTTAGAAAAGTCTTTGGCTCCAAATTTCAATTCACTGTTAGTGTTACATGAGGTTTTAGACTACTGACGTGTAAGGCTTATATATGTTAAAGCATTGTTTGTGATTCTTGAGAGAGCTCTACTATGATCTGGCATGCATGTCATAAAAATATTCAGCTTGGCTCCCAAACTGTGTAACTACCTTTATTCTAGGGAGATAGATAATTGAAACAGCAATAATGTTCCTAGATGTCCAAAAATGTTACTCAAACTGTACAAATAAAGGGCAAAAAAAATATTATGTGGGTAAAAATTGGTAAAAATTCCTCAATATAATAATTACCTCAATGGAGTGATGCCAGCTTCTCATGACAGCAAATGGAGCCAATAATTTTGCAGGGCTGTCATGACTTTTAACACAATGCACTGACAGAGGTCCTCAGGTCTTGAGTGATCACCCTAAGGCCAGCTGGCAATGCAGCTAAACACATTCTAAATTCTTCTATTTACATGAGATACTCCGGGGCACGTTGTACATGACTCTGCAAACCAGTTTCTAATAACCACTACGTGCAAAAGGACTTCAGGAGTCTGATACCATTTTTCACTTCATTAAAGTGTGGAAAATGGTATGAATGCCAAGGAGTGAAGTTGCTATTTTAGCAAGCTCCATGGGATTCTCCCATGGTATTTGGTTTTTGGTTTGCTGGGGCCAGGATTTCTTGTTTGCTTTCTGTCTATCTGCTTACTTATCTTTCCGTCTCCCTATACATACACACACAAAAGTGCGTGCATCTATAGATAAATATGAATCCATTTACATTTATACACACATCAGGAGCTGTGCACAGCACGGGCACACAGACACAGATAGACAGACACCTCAGATAAGGGTTAGAATGATTTGAATGAGGTAGGCAGAGAGGATGGGATTAAATAATGCAAAAGGTTTCATGTATGTCACATACAGAGAGAAATATTTGACCCTTTATAACAATCCTATAATGACATTTACCTTTGTGTAATGGACCTAGGGGGCACTTCATTATCATTCAAACTCCTACTAAGTCAGAGACCCTAAGGCATCCATGTCTCCTTTTCTGCATAGGACTAAACTTACTCCAGTTTAATAAATTCAATCCGTAAATTGTATCACTTTTACTCCTCTTTGTAGTTCTAAAAGCCTTGCTTCTAAGCAAATGCTGTGAGAAATGCTTATTTTTATTACGTAAGAAGTAAGAGTGGTTTTATTCATCTCAAAAATCACTAGGGTACTTGGAAATGTTCCTTAACAGTTTCTTTTGACATGCAAAGGTAAATTTTAATTGACCCTGTGTCTTGTGCTAGAGTGTACAGGCGCAAGAGGTGTCATATTTAGAAACTAAATGCAGGAGCTGAGGTAGGAGATATTTACAGCTTGGTAACTGAGATACTTATTTTAAATGGCAAATAAGCACATTGGCTGAAACTCTAGAATGCAAGCAATCAGTTGTCATAAATATTTGTGAAGCCCATTTTGTCGTTAAGCTGATTAGGGGCAATTTGTCCCAACAAAGTTGGGAAAACCTACTATTACAGAGAGAAATTTAAAAAAAATAAATATAGGAAAAGGAAAATTGTGTACAAAAAAAACCCTACCAAAGAACACAGAAGAAATCAAGTGGGGTGACCAAGAGAAAACTGCTAGGAGTCAGATATAGTGCCTGAGTCTTACATTGCTCTCATGTTGTTCTCTGGAAGAAGTGGAATTTCCAGGACTTTGGTGTTGGAAAGTATTGTTTCGTGGCTGGTGGTGGAAACAGTCTTCCCGGTGATGCGATGAACCTGGTAGAAAGCATGGGGTCGCAGCAGGCGGTCGTCTGCAGTCCCAATGAACAGCTGTAGTGTGAGTGGCTCACTTTCTAAGTAACCATGTAGCTGGCAAGAGAACAGAAAACGCCCACTGAGCACCATGAACATAAACTGCTAGGAATCAATTAAATTTTTATAAGCAGGAGAGCCTAATTCAAGGAGAGAACTTGTGACAGGTGCTATGTGTTAAGTTCCCCTTCTATTTTTCCTGTAACATAATATTGGTACAATAAAAAGGTGCACTCAGAAAAAGCCTCATTATCCTAAAGGACCTGAGGCATTTTAGATGGGGTGAACTTTTGAGCATGCCTGCCACATCCACAGAAAAGTCTGCGTAAATTCTGCTGTGGCATTCAGAAATAAAACCACAATGAAGTAAATATTCCCTCCCAGTACTGAGGGTGGCAAAACCAATAGAATTTGCATGCCGAAAGGACACAGCTCATCCATTCCTGAGCTTCCCGGGTCATCCCTGGTGCAACAGAAGCTGCTGCTCAGCATATGTCTCCTCATTAACTGATTTTTATGCTGTTAAATACCTCCTGGTACAGTGTGGAGACAGATCACATATACAGGACTAGCAGTTCACCATGTGTGTCAAATTCTTGTTATAATCACACAAAAATCTCATTGAAGCTAGTGGGCCTGACTTGAACCTCATCCATGTTACAGCGCCTGTTCTGATGACAACAAGGGTTATTTCTGCCACAGGCTGGGGACAGAGCAGGAGTAGAGTCTGACCTCATCCCCACCATCTCCTGAAGAAGCTACTCTGAGTTCATGCTTGTGCGAAGGAGACCATGGGTGGAGCTTTCTGGGACAGCTCCAACCTCCACTTAACACTGCTGTCTGATGCTAGGAAACGAGTCTCACAGATACAGCTGCAAAGCCCCATTCCAAGGGAAGGGAAGATGCAACGACTATAAGAGAGAGGAGCACAGTCAAGGTGGGCTGTCCCAGAAGATGCACCATTGCAGAGTATTCTGATTTGGACTAAAGCAGAACTTACTCTCTGACTTTTCAGCTAAGCCTCTGTCAAAACTTCAGCTCCTTAAGCTTACCAACACAATTTTTCAGATAGTGGCTGCCTCTAAAGTGATAAGTCTGATATTTATCACTGAGGTAATGGTGCACTGGTGTGTAGAGAGGCCACTGCTCACACCTACTCCCCGGTAAATTAAGGCCACCCCAGAGTTGGTAACAAAGAGGGTCACACCTGCCAGCAGGAGAAGACAGGACAGGGGATCCAAACCTGACTAATGAAGTATTCCATGCCATATACCTCATACTCAGTATAAAAGCTTAGGGATCGCAAGGGTCACCCTGTTCCTTCAACAGCCAGTGTTCAAGGAGGACTTTGTCTATCCACACTCGAACCCATCCATGAGTTCCTGAGTCCAGCTCCTTCCTGCCACTGAATCCAGTCTTGGACCTTTCCCATGTCTTCCCTGCAGCATCAGTGGTGACCTATGGTCATCTGGGAAGTTTGAATTGGTTTTGTATACTTGTACATATTTTATTATTTTCTTAGTAACTTCCTTTATTATTATTGTTTCATTAAAGCTCTTCTCGTTTTAGTTTCCAACCCACACATCTTGTTCCTCTCATTTCCCTTTTCCCTTTCTTATGGGACAAACCTGCCCAGTTCAGCTACTGTCCTGGCCCAGGGAGGGGTGGGGAGGTGGCGGTGGTGTGGGCTAAACCAGGATACAGACAAAACCTACTCACTTTGTTGTAGGTTTAGTTTCCTCTATGACTGGTTCAGCTGGTTTGGATATGAACTATCACTGCATCATCACTGAATGTGACAGACCACAGTGACCAATGCACGAGCAAGGAAGGACACTTTATCTAGACATATCTGTCACTAATCAGGTGTACTGTAGATTTTTCATCTCAAGCTTTGGTCAGAAGAGCCAAGAGGAAATCAGAAGCACTTTGATTTGTTTGATTTGGTGTAGCAACTTTTACATCCTCACCTATGGATGCCGGGAGGATGCAGGGACAGAGGAGGCTCATTTCCAGCACTACAGTATTTTATCAGCCACACAAATGCAGGCTGGAGCCAGGAGGTTGTGATATGATATGGGGGTTTCCACATTAGTGTTGTCAAACTGAAAACACATCAGCCGCAGCTTGAAAATCGGCGGTATCAGCAAAAGGACAGAGAGAGAAAAGCAGAGCCGAGCTTGCGCATTGCCTTCAGCAGGGTGCTGTGGCCAGCACATCTCAGTTCAGCCCCACACAGAACACCAGCTTCCTATGACCCTTGACACCAATATTAGTGCTACTGCAAAAAAAAAGAGGGCTTTCTGGTTTTAATCCCCTTAGGTGGAAAATGCAGCTTGAGCTCCCACTAGGAGATCGCAGGTGGGCTCCTGGCATGGCTGGTGGCCATGGGGAAGCCACTCTCCTAGACTCACCACTGCCCATCCCTGCTGCCTCCCATCACTAGCTATTCACTACTGCCACTGGTACGTGCAGAGCAACCTGGATTCAGCCCAGACTGATCTCATCCTACCTCAGCATCAGTGGCAATGCTGAGGTGACTGAGGAGATGCAGGGTATTGCAGGGTATGCTTGATCCCGAGTGGCAGGTTTGGAGGGGGAAAAAGGAAGACAGTGCGACACACCAGCTGGTTAAATTTCTATGCATTAGCCGTGGTCACTTCTCTAATTCGTCATGGATGGTGCTTTTTATGGAGAGTGTAAAATTAAAACAAACACATATTGAATTACAAGGCCGCTGAAAAGGTAAAAATAGACTAGAGAGTAACTGAAACCTCAATTCAGCAAAGCAAAATCACACAGCAAGGTACCCATATGTTTTAACAAATCCAGGCAAAGGGGTAAAAAATGTCGGCCTACCATTGGGTAGGCCTGCTCTCACAGGTTTTACCTTTAAATTTGAACTCAGCTGCTGCTGTATCTGGTAATGTACTGCTGAGTTTCAGCTTGTGTAGGTTTCCTACCAGGAGGCAATCGAACACCCCCCAGCTTTCCACACCTGCCCTCCCCCAAGAAGTGTTCACATGCTGAGATAAATAATATCTGAGATGCATGTTTAGCCTTGTTTTTCAATTTTTGTGATTTTTAAGCTAAATTAATGCCTGTTGGTTTTAAAGGCCCTGTCACACACCAGTACCTGACTTTGCCTTGGATGCACTACCCACAGTTACTTACTCCCTGACAGCTACTTCTGCACGTGAAGACGAGTAATGGCTACAGCAGTGAAAGAACATGAGTTTTCAAGAGCTGGGAAGTTTCAAAAATATCAGAAAGGCTAATGTAATCACTATACTGATTTTTTGGAGGGCTGATTTTGCTGCCCTCCAAACAGGCAAAATCTGCAGCCATGTCACTAAAAGTTTTGTCATATTCTGCAGTAGAAGGCATCTGATTTGCAACATGCATTTCCCTTTGAGTTTTACCCACTGCATCACATTATTTCCTTTTACACTATGTCACATAATTGTGTACGTGAACAGAAGCAACAGAAGAAAACGATGCAAGGACCAACATTTCAAGGGGCACATACTGTGGATGACTAATTTTAGATTATGCACCCAGCGCATTATTTCTGTGACAGACAGAGCTGAGTTTTGGGAGTTTTTGGCATACTGCAAATGTCTGAAGAACAGGCAAGATTTTGCTTATTCTAGCTGTGAGCAGCAAGAATATTCCGTGGCTCTCTCAAAATACAGGAGAGTGGTGTTACTGTCACATCGTTCAGCAAAACAATAAGGGAAGTGGTGGCAGTAAAGGCAGAGCTGCAGTACTCTAAGTTAGTTGATTTGTCAACTGGTAAAGGGAATATAGAACAAGATATGCAAAATGGGACAGGGAAAAATGGGGACTGAGTATTTTTCTTGGTGAGGAAAGATCTCTTTCATATCCATACATATTTTCCACGTGTGCTCTGGAATACTGTATGATTCTGTACGGGTATAACGATTCTGTTTCCTGGCGCACGACACGGGATGCATGCGTCAGACACCCTATTTTTATCTTTTTCTCTGTGTAACACAGTCCGAAGTTCTCTTAATAACTCAGTGCTGAGTATGGGTGACAAAGGCTTCTCTCAGCTACGGCATTCATAATAAAGGATGTGCCTTTCCCACCATGCATGCTTTGCTTGGCAATACATAAGATCCAAATGGAAAAAGCTGCACTTTCCCTCACTGTGTAAGTGTAAAAGGACTTAGCTGCAAATAAGGATCAGGTGCACAATGTTTTTGAATGAGTTTTCCTTCCCAAATAAAGGTGAGGATATAGCAGTCGCCTGGTTTAGTACAAAGGAAAGGTGAAGACAAAACCTAAGTATGCAGATAAGACCTCTGCTGCCAGTGTTTATGGTTTTGAAATGAAAGTAGGTCACAGTCTCTTCTTCCGACTGACTACTTTGTTTTTTTCCTTTTTAAGCAATATTGCTACAAATATTTGAACTGCTCTGAAATGATATTTGCATTTATATTGTTTGAAGCTGCTAAGATCAAAATCAGACTTAATTTTGGAACTGTTATACATTCCTTTAATTCTATCAAAATCAATGCAGGCACTCGTAATTAACTCCAGAACAGGACAGATGACAGTTAAGCTCTTTGTCGCCTTACATCATCTTACACAAGAGCGAGGGAAAGGCTGCACTGGCTGGGCAACTGCTCCATCACACTAAGCTTTCCCTGGGATTCCTACACCTCTCTGTCATTGCTTTCACAAAGCCTCTCCCACCAATAGGTCTTGATTCTCACCAATAAATTGCTGCTCATCTTGGCGTAGGGTGCCAAAGCAAATCCCAGCCCTTCCCTGTTGAGACGTGCTGTGCACTGTGGGCTTAATGTTTTCTTGCGTCCAGGCACTGCGGCACTGAACACCAGGCGTCTTCCTCCAGCGGTCAGCAAAGTGTGAGGGAGACAGTGCTGCTTCACCCCTTGCAGCCAACATCCAGCTGCAAGGTACTATCTGATTCAGTCCTACAGCGACAAAAACCTGAGTTTTACCACAGATGTGAGCATACCCAGCCTGGCTGGATTCCCTCTGTGCACTTGGTCTACATCTATGAAATCTGGCAATCAGAATTAAAAATACTTGAAAAACGATGAGTAGAAGGAAGTGGGGTGCTTTTAACACAAACATTAGGAAAAAAACCAAAATCTCCCCAAACCTCTATAGTTAACAAATTTTGAGGAATTTTTGCAAACGCCATGTCCAGTAACTCAAACTCTACTTCAGCATCACTGGTTATGCTAAAGTCTGTAAGAAAAATCTTCTACTATTTAAGCCATGACATTTATTTTAAGAAACACAGCTGAAATACTCTGCATGCTTCCTTCCAAGTGCTTTATGGTTTTGGCATTCTGAAGCATGTGTTGAAATGCTCAGAAAGCTACCTGGTTGCAACAAGGGCTCCTCTGTGCCTGGAGAGGCTCCCGGAGGCCAACAAAAGAATAGCCCTGTTCTGACGGGACACACCAGCCAGGTACACTCTCTGCACCCATCCACACCATCAGGAAAAGGGGCAGCTACACTACGTAATAGCTTTTAAGTGTACTTATTAGGAGTTCCGGGAAAACACTGCAAAAACCTGGCAGCGCTGCATTCCTCCAGGCTTTGACTCCACAAATATGTTAAATGACCGTAGACGCTGATTTAGGGTTTAGTCCATTCTGATGCATTCAGGGCACAGCTCCCACTAATGAAAAAGTAGATCACAAGCAGGGACTTAGTATTCACTCTCTAAACTAGTCACCTCTCCAGGCTACTAGGGGCTGCCTCCTTAATGATGTGCCAAAAAAATCCACAGGTAACATCCATATTAATGCTGCATCTACACACGCATGCCCTTGTTCTTTGTACATTTGCTACATAATAAAGACAACATGTAAATATATCCATTTATGTTTCTAAAAATAGTAAGAACAATAACTATATTTTCTTATCTAACCCATGTAACTGATGGCTACATTGCTTCCAGCAGGTATCACAGTGCTTATGTTCAATAATGCTATCTATACGTGTCCATTTGTCCCAGCTGCATTTCTAAAACTGTTCAAGGAACAGCCTGGGTCAGTCTGGAGATACTCATAACTGAGACTAAACAAGGCTTCTTTACCTTTTTTTTCCCATCAGCTTTTTGGAGTGTAATTCCAATGCTTTCAAAAAGGTCAAACAGGACAAAATTATAGAACAGTGAAATTTTTAAAGTAATTGCTGCTTATCTCTCTAAGCTTGAGCTTTGGGATCTACACACCAAAGAGCTTTATTGCTAACTTTCTCAAGCAGCAGGTCTTTTTTCTTTTTGATACTCTAAGTGCACATGATGAATGATAAAATGAAACACATTGTCATGTTTTAAAAATGTACCTAATAAGCAGTCTCAAAAGTAGCATCAGCAAGTGTTCAAATTTCTTAAAATCAAATTGAAGAACAATCTTTTTAAACTTCAAAGAAAGTACAGAAACATGTTGGGTATTGATTTTAGCTGTGAGCAACAAGTATGCATTCAAGTATGGCCATCAATCTAATTTTTAAGAAAAATAATTTACTTTTAGCTACCACATAGAAGCACTGGAAGACATAAGCTATGGGTTTACATGGGAAGAGGGGAAAAATTGGTCTTCCAAGTTGGGTAATGATTGTCATGTGAAGCAAAGGCACTGAGAGCGAGGTCAGGAGACCTGGGCATCTGTTCTCATGTGCGCTGCAGAGGTCCTGCCAGACCTTTGCCTGGGCAGCCAATGCACTGCCCTGCCTCTGCCCTCCTCGGCTCAAAATGCCCGAGGACCTGCTACTGAAGGCTCAGGGAGCCAGCAGCCTACAGCTCTGAGAAAGAAAAAGACACCAAACAACTCCTCCTCACAAAATATTCCTTCATCTATTCTGCCCTGTTTTAGCTCTGAATTCCTTTGCAAGGGGAGGCTTGAGGAAAAAACATACCTTAGGTGCTGTGAGGCAGGGGACCGTAGAGGCCCTCCACTCAGCCTCTGCTCTCAAACCAAAGGGCTTAACACAAAGGGCCACAGGAGATGGCTTTACTGACTAAGCAGGATTCAAACCGCTCCAGACTTCTCTGCTCAACAGGGAAGCCGGGCAACCCTCCTACAATCAGGGGTGCCCTGTGATTCCCCAGTGCATCACTAGAGAACCAGAAGGCAGCTGTACTCTGTGCTACAAAGCAGGCTCCAGGCAAGGGACAGCATCCACCAGCTGTGAGATGCAGGACTCCGCAGGGGCAGGAGAGGCCCTGGCAGTGAGGACATGGCCAGACAACAAACCACTGCAGCATCCACCTACTGCAGGGTCTCACAGCATCCCTGTCTCTTTCCAGATGTTTCTCTCCACCTTCAGCAACATGCTCTGCAGATGTACATGTTTCAGCCACTGCCGTACCACCCACATGCCCTTCATGTTTTTTAGGTCTCTGGCCCAGAAGGACCCAGGCTGTTGCAGCCCTCAATGTATCTAGGGCTGAGCCTGACTGATTACCTCTTTCCCTCGCTGGCAATCAGGCATGCAACAGGGGGTGCCAGTTTTCAAATGAGGTTTGGACTCAGAATGGAGGTGCTAAACTTGGACCACTCAGATGCTTCTATACGATCTGTTCTCTGTTAAGAGCACTAGCCAAAAAAGCAGAGGAGCATTTTACTCAAAACAGCATAGCAGACAGACTTTACAACATAAGAAAAAAAATCAAACAACAAACCAGAAAATTAAACAACTCCTTAAGAGCTGAGGTGATAGATTCTGTTGAATTTAAGCCCTGTGAAACACAACATACATGCTACTACCCCTTAGTCCTTCATTTAATTCAAATAAAAATGTAACAGGAATTCCTACAAGTTTTTGTGCTGCTTTCAAGATTTGTTTTTTCCTCTCTAAAACCAATTTTCCTTGGATTCACTCAAACTCTGTTTTAATATCCAAATGTAGTCAGAGTTGGTCCACAAAATAAAAATAAGATGGTTTTCTCCTGCAAAGGGCTAAGCCTGGGCAGAGGGCAAGAGCTGGACAGGAGAAGGAGTGAATGGAAAACAGCAGGAGTGTGTTTTATGTGGCACCTTTTAGTGCTGCCAATTGGATTTTAAGTCAACAATGCAGCAGAAGAGCAGCCATTCACATCAAGATGAATAAAGACCTATATAGAACTTATATCTGCAAATATGCTGTCAGGAATTACTAATCCTAATGTAATAGAGATGCTGTACACTCAGTCACTGGCTCACAACTAATTTCTGTCTCTATCCAGGAAAAAACAGCCTGCTGGCTTTCAGCATAGCCATGAAATATCCTTGTCTAAACAGCAAGATACTGCTCCCTATTTCTAGGAAGGATTTTCCTCCTCAAAAATACACGTATCTAGAAACCAACCCAAGACACACTTCTCTTAAAACTGTTAAAGTCACAAGAGGAATACCTATCAGAAGATGATTTACTAACAGAATTGAATTTGTAGGTCCTTGGCACCTTATTCACTGGGATACCAGGAAACCATTACTGCTTTGATGCCATCTTTTACCACAAGACCGAAGAGCTGTCCTTCCCCTAAACCTTCTTGCATCACCGCGTTCCCCAGCCCTACTTTCAGGTGACTGGATGCAGCCAGCCCTTCCCACACCATGGCCCATCTCTAAGAGTGTAGCTATGGGAGCTTTTGAAATCTCCTTGCAGGACAGGACTGGGGAGAGTGTGAAAAGCCCTGAGCTTTCCCAAGTGGGGCAGCTGCTGGCTCCTTGCAAGGAAGGACAATCTTTCTCCTCGAAAGCTTGTCTTGCAGCACAGCCACCACAGATGACCTTTTGGGACTCTCCACCCACCTCAGCAGCTTGCATGCAAGTGCACTTGCATTTGGATGGGATCCTTAGCAGTACGAAGATGAAGCACAGGAGGCTTTCAAATTGCAATGAAGTAAATGCACACTGAAAACAGCGAGAGAGGCTCTGGAAACTGCAGACTGAAAATGAGGGTCTGGGGTGAAGTCTAATAATGCCCTCCCTGAAACTATCCAACCCCTCAGTCTACAAATATTTGCCCTCGGCATCCATAACAGCTTTCAGTTTGGACAGTCATACCCATGGCCATGTAAGAGTAAAAAAAAATTTAGAAAAAAATCACAGGAGCACTGCAACAGGAATTCATTACATATTGTTAGGCAGATATCCCAGGCAAGCTTATACTTGTGAACCTGCCTTGCGTCACACTGCTGATGCATAGTTCACGTCCAGCAAGCTCCTGTTTGTGGGTGAGCACAAGCTGGCCCAGGATCCTCAGGCGTATGTCAAGAGCTGTCAGCACAAGTGGGATGGGTGTGATGCCCTCACCGATGCCCATCCCAGTCATGGCACAGCACCACTGCCAATATCCATCAGCGACTTCTCCAAACCCAAGATGTCCCCCACGCCCAAATGCTGTGTTATCACTTGGTGGGTTACTAGTGTTGCAGTAACCACATTGACTTTGAATTTCCACCCCTGCAAATTCAAGGGCAATAGGGATCCCAGCTACTCCCGGGTTTATCATCTGCTTACGGACCAAGGCTTTTGAGGTCCTTTCCTGCACATCAAGATGAACATTGGCTCACATGGACAGAGGCAACATAGTTTGAGGCAAAATACCTCTGGGTTTCATAGACAACAATGAGAATAGTATTAGACCAGAAATGGCTGTTTTCTCGCTGAATTTTAACTTCTATCCAAATGATATTTATTTAAAAACTGCTACTGAAGACAGAAAGCTGGGGTATGTTTAAAGGCTTTATCTCTGTAAATATTTGGAGAGCTATAAATACTGAGCCATATTCGCAACATGAATATTGGACTTTCTGTTCTGTTGCCATGAAAATTACTATAAATACACTTCCAATTCTTCATTTATCTGATTTGCCAAGAACTCCTTTTTAAAGAAAAAAAAAGTCTTACGTAAGACATCTTGCTATTTAATTAGCCATTGGAGTCAAAGGCCACAGCACAGAGCAGGAACTGAAAACTCAGTGACAGAAGCAGACAAAGCACGCAGTGCACTAGCACCCTATATAGCTGTATGTCCCAAGTGGGACTTATAATATATAATATATATAATATATAATATATAAGTGGGACTTATACATAATCAGACAGTCCGTGAGTCAAGCCCTGAGTGGCTTCTGTGTTCAGGGAAACTAGAGAGCAGGTAAAGAAGCTGTCTGAAAGTCTGAAACAAACCTTCTCACTTATTCTGCAAATCACATCAATACTGATGGCTTCCAAATTTCACAGTACCTCTGTCCTTTTTTTTAATGTAGAAATGAATTTAAAAAAGGAAAGCATTTCAAGGCATTTTACAACAGTGCAGAGCAAGGATGGCTTTGTGGCTGAAGGAGCAACAAGCTGAGCATAGGGTGATTGAATTCCTATCTACTGCTCTGCTAGAGAGTTTTTTGCTTCATCACAGATACAAAACTTGATTAGAGGAGACAAATTTTCATAACAAGTTTTTACATATTTCCAGCCTGCTCTATGTTTTATCAGTTTGCGATTCTACTTTCTTAGAAAACAAAAGCCAGTAACTGTGCCATGTGGCTGGGTAACTCTTTCTTCCTTACCCTTCCCAGCCTTCTGGTTCCAATCCTCATGCAATTTACACTTGCATTCCTTGGGGAATAAAGCAGACTAATGCAACTCCCTTGCTCTTTGGAGTCAGAAAAGCGCTGTCATGCACGTGTATGATCCAAAAGACAGGTTCTGCTTCTGTTGTTTCTACCCCCAAAAAGTGTTATCATCACATGTACACGTCACAAAAACATATGCGACTCTGTGACTCTTGTCTCAGAGCAGAAAAGGGCAGTGTGTTTTGCCAGGTCACTACTCACTTCTGGTCCTACTCTC
This sequence comes from Tapera naevia, assembly GCA_033556795.1. Taxonomy (NCBI): domain Eukaryota; kingdom Metazoa; phylum Chordata; class Aves; order Cuculiformes; family Neomorphidae; genus Tapera; species Tapera naevia. Next base: position 2,521,640 of record JAUMJJ010000095.1, read on the forward strand.
CTTCCACAAGGCACCTTTGATCCTGCATCTCCGATTACGCTGCGGTTTTATCTGACAGCGTGCCTTCCATGGAAAGCATCTTAATGCAGCAATAAAAATAGGTCAGGTATATCTTATAGGTCAGCTTCAAGGTTTTGACCTCCAAGACAGTCTGATTAAAATGAAAAATAGAGAGATTGGATTCCAGACTGTGAGGTGTTTGAGAGCAATGGTGATGCTGCTGGTTGATATAATTTGTTCTACAATAAAAAAAAAAGTATGCAAGAGAGCAACCAATAAGCACAACATGAGCAGCTTTGTCCAACAGGCCACAAGGGCCAAAATGAACTGAAACTGATCTCCAGCAGCAAGTAAATAAAGTAAGCATGAAAATCTCTTAGATGAGCTTTTTCAATGTATATGGACTATTTTCAATTGATCATTCTAAATATTGTCGCAATAAGTAACATTATTTAGACACAGCTGTTGCACTAGAATTTCATCCAAATACTGCAAGCTAATACCACAACCCCTTTTAAAGCTAGCTCAAAAAAATTGTTGCAACAATTAATGGCAGAACTCGTCCATAAACACTTTACAGAGTAGGTTAACTGCTGCTACATATGGAGGACACATCACTGCAGTTGGTGTAGCAGGATGTTAGTGCATGTTTGCGATTTGAGGAGGATGCTGAGGGTAACACTTTGTCCTACAAGGGGAGGTAGAATGAGTACTGGTGACTAGGACACGTGTTTTTATACCTTAACCAAGTCAACCTGTTGACTTCAAACACAAGGCTCTGGCACAGGTCAAGACCCAAGCCAGCGACAGGCATGCCAAAGTCTTGAAAGGTACTGCTCCTCCCCATCATATTCAAGCCTTACTTGAGTATCTAACACAAGAAGTGAACCTTGGTCCTAGTGAACTGGTAAGATCTAAAAGCCTGCTGGGCCCAGTTACATGTAAGTATACACAACACACCAAGTCAAAAAGAAACAGGGAAAACCCAAGTGATCCACGTTGCCTAACTTTAACACATACAGGCTGGAAAACAACACGGTCTAGTCACCTTGCCTGCCTTCACAGCCAGCAAAATGAGACATGCCTTCTGAAGGTGTGACTTACCTGAGCTGCTTCAGATGTCCGCACCAGTGTGGACTAATTACAGATGGAAAGTAACGCAATAAGCCCAATAGCAGACATCTAAGATTAGCCAATTAAACGCAAAATGTAGAGCTGCCCCTGCAACCAGCGAGCACACAGTTCAAACTACAGATATGCCACAAACCCAAAGCCTCCCCCAAAGAGACACAGAGTAGAGATTCTGGGAGAAGACCCCCACAGGAGCAGAGCCTGCTACAGACACAATGCTTGCAATTCACCATGTATTTCAGGAGACATTCACAGCTTTTCACAGCAGGGGTACAAGACCATTAACTTGAACTTTGCAGCCCTTTGCAATGCCAAAGGGAAAGGTTTAAATCAGTTCCACCTCAGCTCCATCACAGCTTAACTTCAGCGCTTCATCTTCTCCATTCTGATTTTGGGGGCCTGATGTACCCTGGGCCTAGAGTCACCCACAACACAGAGGTGGCAGCAGAAGTCACAGCTAGGAGACAGATACTTAACCAGTTCCACGTGCAGCCTCCATCCCCATTGCCTGCCACATGTCCAAGATGGGACTACTAACCCTTCCCTCCCTCAGAAGAGAGGTGCAGCAAAGAGAGGTTGAAGCAACCCTGCAGTCCCAGTAGCCCTCCTGACCTCATCTCTGGAGTACACTGGAAATTCTGGAGCAGCAGCAGGTACATTTTGGGTGGCGTTGCTGTTGCTATTGTTTCAAAATTGGAATGCATGTTAAAATCATAACAAAAATGCAATCCCAAGCACTATTTGTGCTACCGTTCATTTTTATATTAATTTCAAACATATATTACATACCTTTCTAATACAAGAAGGGAAAAGAGCATTTGGAAGCAAAAAAAAATAACTGGAGATATGGAAAGCTAAAGGTCACATTTTGTCATATTTTATTTTATTTACACTATTCTACTCAAGTCTGGAGGAACAGAAGAATAATTTTACTCATCAGTCAATTTTCAAAAAAACATCTGTTAGGGCCAGGCTTCTAGGTTAAAAGCCCTGTGATTAGGGTAACTACCACTGTAAAATCAATTTGGGCTTCATTTATGCTAGCAAAACTGCAGAGCCATAGCCCAGTGCCAACACTGCCACTGCCTTGTCTGGCTCTTTGTGAAACCTCTCCAATCTGTCTCCATTTCAACGAGGGCTCTTGCAGCCAGCATTGGGGCTAGGTCAGTTCACATATTTTAAGGTTTTCCTCACAACCGAGAGGGATTAGGAAATGAGGCTTTGATGTGTTCAGGACATGTGCTTGAGATTACTTGTGTACCTAGATGCTAGCACATGTGCCTGCAAGTTGTAGTCTAAATTTGTTTGTCCCTGGAAGCTCATGTTTGCAGCTACAGCTGGAGTTTGTGTAAAATTCTATAACCGTATGCTATTTTGTAGTCAATAATACTCTATAACCCATATTCAGGAATGATATTATTGTGGAATAAGAGTATGACACATAAGGCCTACATAATGAAAACACCACCATTTTATGAATTCCTGCATATACAGGGAGATATTTACATATTTAATGGAGCTTTCTTTTCTTATTCTCAGATGGCAGGCACTATCTCAGTACTGTTATACATATAAATACAACTGTTCCATCCTGCATTGTGTTTCAAACAGATAAAATACTCTCCTTAAGCACAAGAGGTGTTACAAGTTCTTAATACAAAGTTCTGCGAAAAGCACCAGGATTTCTTTGGGTTTTGCCATTTTTCAACAAGTGTTCTCTTCTGTGGACTTCTTCAACACAAAAAACCAAAGCAACTCATAGCAGTTACAGTCCTTCAGCACTTTAGAGCTTTTAGATGTGTTATTCCTCTTCGAGTCAATGAGAGTTTTATGGGTAAATCTAACACTGCATGCTTTGACAGTCTTCTCTGGTGTTTTTCTCCTAAAATGCAGGCACTTAGTACACTTACAGCAGTGAGACTGTATTAAAAGCCACAGCAGTTGGAAAAAAACACCACCCAGGGAAGTTTTTGGGTTTGACTCTCCTTACAAAGATATGCACAAAGCACAATGAGGCATAGTAAATAAAGCCATTTCACACAGACAAGCACAAAAATCTTCCAAAACAAAGAAAATTAAATTATCTTTCAACTAAAGAGCACACTGCAGTGAAAGACTAAATGTGCAACTCTAATTAAAACCATGCTGTGAATCTCCTACTTTCCACCATGAAAAAAACCAGCTGTTTGTGGATGTACAAACACCCTCCAAAACCAGTCAAGCAGCTTTCCAGTCAAACAATGCAAGACGCAGCATCTCTGAACTACAAAACATATTGAAGTTATTTCCATAGCAATCATAACAACAACATGCCAGACAAGGATCTGAAGGGAGGGGGTGTGGAGGGTGGGGGTGATGGGAGCTCAGCACCCATGCAGTGCCCATTCCGGCACCCCATAGCCCCATCCAGCACCCCACCAGAACATGCCATGCTGGACACCTGTATGCGCTTTGGCAATCGTCAGTCTCACCTAAAACAGGCACTTACACTCCTTCTCCATTCCATGCTCATAAGCAAAGTGTTACATCCCATGTACACATGCAGAAAAGTCATGGTGCTGTGAGTCCTGGACCCAGGCAAGCATAGACAACACTGTGCAAGCCCTGCTTGAGCTTCTTAATCCTGACATGTCACAACCATCTCAGGCTCAGGTCTCTTTCCTTGCAGTGCTAAATCAAGCAGCAGCCTCAGGTGATGATGCTAAGATGGGCATGAAGACTCGAGACTAACCCTTTGTGTGTGAGCTGCATCTGAGCTTCACACAGGGCACAACCCTGAGCAGCCCCCCAGAAGCAAAGCGTGATGTCTCTTACAACCCACTCCCCTCTAGCCATTTATCTATTTCACAGAACGGTAGGGGTTGGAAGGGACCTGTGGAGATCATTTAGTCCAACATCTCCGTTAAAGCAGGTTTACCTACAGCAGGCTGCATAGGATCACATCGAGGTGGGTTGTGAGTATCTCCAGAGGACACTCCACAACCTCCCTGGGCAGCCTGTCACCCTCACAGTGAAGTTTTTCCTCATGTTCAGCTGCAACTTCCTGTGTTACCTTTGTGCCTTGTCCTGTCACTGGGCACTGCTGAGAAGGGTCTGGACCCATCCTCTTGAGACATGTCCTTTAGATATTTATAAACATTCATAGGTCCCCTCTCAGTCTTCTCTGTTCCAGACTAAACAGACCAAGTTCACTCAGCCTCTCCTCATAAGAGAGATGTTGTAGTCCCCTAATCACCTTTGTTGGCCCTCCACTGGACTCTCTCATGTAGTTCCTTGTCTTTCTTGAACTGAGGAGCCCAGAACCGGACACAATACTCCAGATGAGGCCTCACTAGGGCAGAGTAGATGGGGAGGATAACCTCCCTCAACCTGCTGGCTACACTCTTCTTAATGCATCCCATGATATCATTGGCCTTCTTGACCACAAAGGCACATTGCTGGCTCATGGTTAAGTTGTTCCATCAGGTCAACCCCTCATCTGTACTGGTGCAGGGGATTATTCCTCCCGAGGTGTAGAACCTTTGTTGCCTTGTCGAACTTCATTAGGTTCATCTCTGCCCAACTTTCCAGTGTATCCAGATCTTGCCAAATGGCAGCATAGTCTTCCAGTATATCAGTCACTACTCCCTGTTTTGTGTCATCAGCAAACTTACTAAGTTCCCTTATCCAGGTCATTTGCACAACCACAATATGCTCTGGGCTTCCTGCATGCTAGCCACTGTCCTGTCTCCAGCAGTGAGACCAGGGGACAAGAACATGCAGCTTATTAAGTACAGCAGCCATGGGCACCTATGTCCTGTGCAGAACACGCATGATGCGCTGGTACTGCTATTTTGATGCAGGCACAAAGGCAGGAATCGGCTAAATACAGCAGACTTCAGTGACTGGTCTAAATTACAGACTTAAATGACATGTAGAAAGGTACAGTTTGCCCAAAGACAGAGGAAAATAATGGAAAGATTTTGTGTGGTGATGGGAAGCTTGGCTCTAACATCATTATGCCTAATTTGCTATCAAGACATCCAGTAAAAGCTTCAGAGACACAGGGATTTCATGTCCATCAGATGTGGGCAGGCACAATGGTGGCTGAACAAAAAAAAGAAGATGCAATCACCTTAAGGGACTCCAAAATCAAAGGGACTGAATGCAGAGGAAAAGGGGGATGCAGTTCACCTGAAAACTGTCAGAAAGAAACAGCAACACACTGGGAACCTACAACCAATGCCTACAGTGCATCAGATTTTTAAGAAGGAAAACTTAATATATCTCCTGAAAAGCAGCAGAGGTTTGTGAGAACAGAATGCAGGTTATGCAGCTTTCTCCCCCTTTTCATGCTATTTTCTAGCAGTTGGCAGCCCCACATGCTCACGTGACACCCAATCTCTCGTAACACCTATGCAAGGCAGTGAAAGTGTCTTAATCCAGACTTTTTAGCTGAGTAACCTGAGCGACGATGACACATTGCCAGTTCATCAATGTACTCTTGCTTAGTAGAAAACTTAAGCATATGTTCAGCGTTTAATCCCACTTCATGAAAATTTAAGGATGTATTTAAATGCTCTGTTGCACTGTAATAGGAAGATCACTTTGCTCAATCTCTTTTAGATTTTTTCCCATATGTTACATAGAACTGGACCAGCAATACTTTTACATGAGCAGGATCACAAGTGGCAAGTAAGGAGCTCCTTTGCTGGTGATGATGATGGGGTTTTGCCAGGATTCCCATTTGGCAGTAACACCATGTTATCAGTGCCTTAAAGAGCAAAACTCATTTGAGGGGGACTTTGGTGACTGTAACTGAAATGCCAAAGAACTCCCAAAAACATACCTTTTCTGTGCCTGCAAGTGTTTACTGCTTTGAACAGGGCTGCATTTGAAACCTAGGCAACAGACTTTTAAATCCCAATGTACATAACGTCTGCATGCAAACCAAAAGCAGGAGTTTCCCCACTTTATTGGTTACTGAAACATTAAAAACAGGTGTTTAAAAACTGTATTACCAATCTGTCTGCAACCTGTATTATTTTTACCATGTGCAAGTAAATTGATCACCAGCGTGTTTCAACTGTTTCAGTGAAAATATGGAACTCCTGCTACATTATTTCTGAAACATGTGGAGGGAGGAGAAAGTTTATTTGATTTTGCTGTCCTGACAGCACACAACATACTTCACTTATGTACATGTATTTAGCAGATACTTTAATGGATCATCTTCCTTTCACATCGTGTATCAAAGAAGATCTTGAACTTTTCCTCACAAGGAAAGAAATGATAAACCCCTGCTCATAATGAAAGCTGCAACATACTTTGAGAGAGAAACTGAGTAATCTGACACCATATTTTCCACTGATTCAGCCTCTTAGTTGGAACAATGACTGATTAAAATGGAAAATCTTTATTATAACCACATATACTGACATTCCAGACTACAAGGTATGTTACAGATGTGATTTTTTACTCTTCTTACATATAGAAATTAGAAAGTATAGAACCATAATCTAATGGAGTTAAACTAGTGTGAAAGTGATCTGAAATACAGGCTGGCTTCCAGTATATCTTCATACAGAATGCACACAACATAATTTTCATCATATGTAGGTTTTACATAATTTGGAGTACCAAGAAGCAAAAAAAAAATTGCTTGACCTGAGACATTGCTTTTAGCTGTAGACAACAGATGTCTAGTTGTCAAAGCAGACTTGTAAAAAATTAATCGCTTGCCTCGTGCAGGTTAGCAGTATTTGGCAGGTAAGTTAGCACAGCTCATAATGAAGCATCTGGTTTTTGGTAAAGCTGCATTTTAATTTTAAGCGTGTTTCATTTCAGCTTTTGCGCACATGTCAACGAGCAATAATCTGACAAGTCTGGAGCAGATTTGTTCATTGGTAACTTTGGTGTAGATCTTCTCAACGACAACCAAAACTAAGTCAAGTAATAACCACAGCTCACACCCAGACCACAGCCTCACATATCATCTGAACCTCCCTGTAAAGCCATTTTAAATCCAGTTCTCAAGCTGTGATCCATGCATAGTCTTATTTTCTTAAAAACAGCTGAATCGACTATGTGAGGAAACTCCTAAGCATATGTTTGAATTGCGCAGGCGATTCGGAAGTGCCCCTATACTGCTTTGAAGGTGGGTTTGTCTTTTTTTTAATATCTGGTAATTTGAGGCAAGCAAAAGGTCTACAAATACAGCGTGTATTTGTTCTTAGAAAAGTGAGGGCCCTTTTATAGCACTACTACTAGCCTCTTTTGGCTAACCAGAAATGTCTGCAGCTCCTGCTGCTTTGACTCCAGGAAGGCAGAAGAAGAGCTGCTGAAGCTCAGAGAGGTCTGCAGAACCATGTCCTTCTCATTATTTGACTATCATTACTTCCAGGTGTTGCCCCTGATGCAAGCATTTTCAGTGGAAGGGTGTTTCTACCATACATTTATTGGGGAAAAAAAGCCACCACCGCCACCACCAACTGTCCCTGTGAAAGAGCAATCACTATATAGATGCAGGGGCTATTTTTTAACAAGAATAGCTCAGGCATTTGAATAACATTCCCAAAAGACAAAGATCTATTAGATCAATGAAGGAATTGCCGATTTTGGGTATTACATTATGATAATTTTTGAAGCTTTCAAATACGCTAAAACCCTCAGGAATCCCTCTGGCTGTTGTTTTTCACTTCTATTCTCAGCATCATTTAAGCTGAAAAATTTCTTTCTAATACTTTTTTTAACAAGAAATATGAGAGAGAACAGATCACACTACAGGCTCCTGAGCTCCAGCACATCTCAACAGAAGTCCAAAGTAAGAAACTGGGAACATTTAGCCCCAGAAGCACATTTGCAGCAGCCTCACTAGAAGCATCATGAACATTTTTGCAAGACTGCTGCAACTTGTGCAGGTATTTTCCTAGCACACTGCTGCAAAGAATTCTTCTGTTTCAACTGCTGATTACATTATTTTTTTTCTTTCTATCTTTGTTGAACACCACTGACAAATACTCCCTGAGCCCACGGATACACTTGCACTTTATTTTGTTATGTAGAAAAAAGAAAGCAAGGGGGATTTTTATTATCTTGCTTAGGACCTGACTGCTGGCAGGAAAGGGAAATGGCAACTTCTAGAAAGAAAATTTGGAGACAGAGAAAGAGACACAGCGTCTGCAACTTTTAGCAGGAGCGATGTAATATTAAGTAGGGGGCAAAAGAGATGCAAAGGACAAGAATAGCACAGCATTAGAATAGTCAAGGATGAGTCTCAATTCCTCCCTGGACAGCAGTGATACACGTTTTTGAGGTATGCTTCAAAATAATGATGAACTGCCCTTTAGACAACATACAGAAAAATATGCTGCAAACATTTCACCCAGCCAATGGGCACAGCACAACACCTGAGAATAAAGTAAATAAGGAATAAGAGAAGAGACTACTACATCTATGTTCTGTCTATCTTGGTCTTAACAGAGACTTCTGCTGTGCTGTTTCTAGACACTGAGGGTGTGTGTGCTGCTGGTCCTCAAAACCAACCTGACAAGGGAAGCAAGAAGGATGGCTTTGTGACCAATGGTGGAGATTAAGATGACGCCTCTGCTTCCTTTCTAAGTCTAACCATAATGGAAACATCCACTCAGCTGTGTACAAGAGACACCCTGAAATGATGATGGCATAGCATTTGCATTATCAGCCACCACTAGAGGACAGATAGAAGACAGCCCACACAGCAAAAGCAATGCCATTGACTCCTTGTTGGAAAGGACAAGGCAGAAAGGAAACCAGGAGAGGCCAAGGAAGAGCCTGGGTATCAGCAAGGAGCTGACATCATCATTCCTTTTCCTGAGGGACCAAAACCAGCAATGGTGGAGCAGTTGGAACGCTTTCCATCCCCTCCCCCCTCAAGGCGTCACCACTACCTTCTGCTTTGCTAGCAGCCAGTGAGTCCAAAATGAAGGCACATCTAGGACGGCGGGCTAAATTCTGCGGGCTGGAAAGTCAGTCTGAATATCTCGGCATCCTAGCAAACAGGTAATGTACTGCAGCATCTATCAGGATGAATGTGGGCAAGGTATCATTTTTAAAGGAAAGCACAGTGCATCTCCCAAGCACTGGCTGGTAGAAACTTCGTTTTTCATTTTGAAAGCGCTGTTGTGCCAAACAGCAGAGGCCTACCCCCAAGACTGCTCATAAATCAGAGCCGAAGATGCATTTTCAGAGTCATGACATCTTCACTGGCTGACAAGAGCACACTTTCTAGAACGGCTCCCTTACGGACTTGGCCTTTCTCAGGAAAGCCATAAGCTACCTATACAGCTGTGCTCGGGGAGCTACCCTGTGGGACCAACTTCATGTGAAATACTAAAAAAAGAGAAACTCCCCCCTTCTTAAAATATGATCTCCTAATGATGAAAAACTGTGATAAAAAGCTTTCAATAGGCTTTCTCCCATTTTTTGGGTTTATAGAAGCAATCGCAACCTTAAAACATCTGCCAAATCATTCTACTTCTCAGTTTTGATTACCTGTCTGCCAGTTTGAGGTTAGCTTTAACTATACAGATGCAAAAAGTGAGAAAGCCATTCAGCTTAGATTTATTCTTAAGAAGTACCGGCTGTCTAAAACAAGGCTATAAAACGTAAGCTCCCTGTCTGGTTTGTTGTATGGTTGCATGGCTTTGTGCTATTAATTGCAACCTGGCTAGCAGGTGCTTGCCAACATCTTTATACCCTCACCATAAGAAAGGATTATATTTCCATCTGGATAAAAGGGTGATGCAGTCTTCTAAAAAGAAGTTAAGAGCAGCAGAGAGAGGAAGTCCACTGCGGCATGACAAATTGAATCACTGCTTACTAACAAGAATATGGTCCCTTCTCTGCTGTGACAGACCCAGAGAGGGAAGGGCAAAGAGGTTAACATGATTTTTTCCATATCCTCTTCTCTTGGTCAGGTGTCAGATGTCCATGAGCTGGAACCATCAGCAACTGTTCTCCTTCCATTTCCCTTGAATCACTCAACAATTGTGGCAGCCCTGTCATTTAAAACAAACTCACAGCACTGGGGGACTCCTACGAAGAAAAGCACTTACATACACACTGCAGATATACGAGAAGTCCCATAGTGCATACTTAAAAACTAACCACAGGCTCACAGTTGTAATGCAGCATTAGAAGCATTGCTGCAAAGGACCTGGCTCACTCTGTCTGGAAGGGCCTTCCTCTTGGCTTCCTTATTCGTTCAGTTCCTTCTTGTCATCAACATTGGATGCCTCTTTCTAGTCTTTTCCTTCAGCTCTTCATTCTTCTCTTCTTCCCATCTTGCCTTCTGTGTGACTACAAAACCCAATTACCTCACACTATCAACTATTTGTGAAGCCAAGTGCGTGAGAAGTGCTCTATGAGATTGCAATATTAAAACATAAAGTCACAACCTGATTGCATTCGCAGCTCGCTGGACTGACTGACTGCTGTCTCCTGAAATTACAACTGTTTCATCAACAAAGCTTTCTGTTCCCAAAGAGTTTATTCATAGCTCTTGGGAACAGAAGATGAAAGGACTCTTGACAGATACCTGCAGTGGCCAACACCTGGACTTGAGCTTATCTGAAAGCAACAAAACCAACTGATCCATGGGAAGCAAATTATAACATGCTCCGCATATTAGCAGGGTGCACAAATAGCTCAGAAGGCTGCTGTTGACTAATCACGGTGATGGAGAGATCTACAAAAATACTGAGAGAGCGACTGCTTTAGAGAAGAGTTTGACACTTGTTAGTCATAAAGACATTTAAAAATCCCAACACATGCCTCAAGGCCTTTCAGAATCAGACCCAAAGTGCTTGCTCGAGATCTTGCTGAGAAATCACACAAGCCAACTCTTGTGTGCAAGTCTCCTGGCACAGACAACATTTTGACTATGCAAATCAGCAGACCAATCATTGTGTTTCGCCTGTAAAATGAGGGAGTTCAGACTATTCATCTGTTCACAGGCTCAGACCAAATTCTGTATTGAAACATAAAAGCCACCGACAACCCCTACCAAGCAATACAGTGAAAAGCAGCGCAGCATTCACTGTATCTTCAATATTGACTTATTTTTACAAGAAGAAAACAAATTCTGGCTAGTACTGGTTACTTAAATAAAAAAAAAGAAAACACCTACAGCTTCTTTAATTCCCTTTTTAGAATGGATTTATATACCTCACATCAAGAGTGATCTTGAAGAAAATTCCTGGAATATGTTGCATCAAAAAAATGAGCAATAATCATGACTTTTGAAAGTGCTTACAAGACTGTTCTGTGCATTTGAATATTTTCTTTCACCTTTTAGTCCAGTCTTCCATGGGAGTAAATCATACCCTTTAATTAAACATTCTTGAGTATTCAGATTTTATCTCACAGATACACCACACCCTGCTTGTAAAAATTCCTTTTCAGACAGCTAAAGTGCTTGGCTTACTCCAAAAATGAGTTATTAATCAGAATATCTATAGGCCATACATTTATAATCCAGTGCCATCCCTCCCTGTGGATCTCAAACTTTTATCTCCCAGACTACTTACCTGCAGCTGAAACAGAGCCATAGCTGACTGGAATGTAACCTCCATCTTGCACAACTCCTCAATCCCACTTTTAAAACAGATAGGTCCAAATGGAGGATGTTTTCAAGATGTTCTGGATGTAAATCCCTTGAATTAAAATCATCTTGTTTAAAATATGTCTGTAGCTATCTAACTCTGTGGATTTCCTAAAGACCCCATTCACTCAATCTTCCTCCATTCAGAGAAATCCTCACCCTAGTCTTGAACTGCAAACGCAGAGGTGCCAGCAGGATGCTAACAGGCATAATTTTGCTCCCTGAAGTGGTCCCAGGTTTCAGCTTCACCTGGCATGGCACACAGCTTTGTAACGCCTGATGCCAGCAGGGACACCGGCCCCGGACTGACTCAGGATGAGGAGTACCCCAGTCAGAAATCACAAAAGGCAACAACAACTCGCAAAATGCTTCCCCAAGCCAAGGGGTAAAAGCTGATGCCAGCTGTGAGCTCGCCAGCACCACTCCCCAGCACTGCTCACTTGCTAATCTTCTGCAGCATTTTTAGCTGCCTAGGTGTGCCAGTTCATCCCACTCTCATAATGTTTAGCAGTCAAGAACAGCAATAGCTTGAGGCTGCTACAGCATCCAAACACCTAAACAGGCAAAGGCAAATTGTGAGAGAGGAATATTGCGTTCCTGGGCTCGTTAGCCCTCAGAGGCAACTTAAAGCATCCACAACTGTATCATTCCTAAGTGCAGGAGGGTGCAGCCATCCCACAGAAGGAAATTCATAGGAAATCCTGCTGACATCAAACGCACTGCAGAGACAGCCTGCAGGAGTAGGAGTCTCTCCAGCGAGCAAGTCCCATGCAAATTATAGAGAGATGCTAAGGAGTGAGTGGCACCTTCCAGCATCAGGTCAGGGCAAGCAGCCGCTAGCACCCACCAGGCTTACCCCTTCTGTGTGCAAGTATAAACCCCCATGCCAGCTTGCCATGGTCAGCACTGCCTACCCTTTCCCAGGTTTGGGAGAGGAAAGTCATCTCATACATTGGCAGGCGTTAAACACACAGCTGTGTCCCAGTGCAAAGCTCTTCAGCTCTACATGCAGCCCTCTCCAGCTTCAGAGAAAAGTCAACAGCCTGGAGGAGTCACTAGCACCAAGGAAAAAACTGGTTATGTCACATCCACAAGAGACTCCTGCCCTCCTACATCATCCCTCTCTTTGTCCAGCATGCTTGCCTCGGAAACTTTTGATTCTCACATGCTTCCACTCCCTCCAAGAAGATCTGGAGCAGCAGCAAAGAAGCTAATGTTGCCTGTATAAAACACTCTAGCTGCAGAGAAATCAACCTCCTGGCAATTTTTCTGGGGAACCATGCCAAAAGCAGTAGATGCTTTTCTGTCTTAGCATGCCCTACAGATATGTGGAGGTATTAGTGTGAGAAAATCTCATTTGGGAAGCAGGATACTTGTGAGAGGGGGGTTGAAATGGAGAAAGGAGGGAGAGCCCTCTTCCACATTCTCTTCTTGTTGAAGGTAAAGTGGAAGAGATTTGACAGAATCAGAATTTCAGCAAACTCCCCCAAACAGCAACATATGAAAGACCTGACTGCACACAAAGGGAAAAAATATAACATAAAAGGGTAGTGCAAGAGGTCAAAGCAGTTTTGATGGGTTTCTCTTGAGTCAACTTTACTGTACCTCTTTATTTATAATAGTATTTACCATTTATCTCATGAAAAGTATTTATAAATATTTTCTTTCTTTTTTGGAAGTACCATCTATCCACCCAACTCTGGCCTACTAAGTCAGAAGCTTTTAAGCTTTTCCACAAACAGATAACTCTGGCTGGGAATGGCAATGTTGGCATGGAAAGGCTCTTTCTGGCCCTCTTTATGTTTCTCTTCTTGTTGAAGAAAAGGATATTCAGGTTGTAATAAATGGACTGAGAAATACATTAATCTTTATTAAATCAGTAGAGCCAATTGACAGGGCTAGAACTGGCTGCTTCCTCCCCTCTCCCTTCATGCCCTTCCGCAGTTTCCTCTCCTCTCCTCCTTGTTTGTGTTTGGAATTAGCAAGTTCATTCACGACAGACCAGGACAGAGGAAGAGAGGGGAAAAGTCTGGATGCATTTAGTCCAATTAAATGTTGGCATCACATTCAGTCTTTCAAAAAAGCACGTAGAAATCTTTAAACGCAAGGCTGGCCATTGTGAATTGATGCTTCCCCATTTATGTTTCCTTGCATCAAGCCACAAACAGAGTAAGTATTAATTGGCATCATGTGTGTCTGCCACAAACTCGTCTTTAATATCATTCACAAATGTTCTGCTAAAACCTTTCGTCTTTCAACGTAACTTCCATAATCCCATGTCACTGATAAGTTTTGGCAGAGCTGAAGAGCAGACTGTGTTTGCCGCTGACAGCTCCCATCACTTTCCTTTTTCAGCTGCCACAGCACCACACAAATTCTGTAGTAGCATTCCCTGCCCAATGCCATCTCAAACTTGCATTGTTCCTTTGAACGACGTGTTTGCTAACACAGTTTTGCAGCAAATAAACAAACACGCATGAGCCCTGCAACTATGGTCTGTACACCATCCGGTCTTTCAACAAGCTGCTGCTACTACAGGCAGCGTGAGCACAGCAGCAGCACCTATCTCCCTCTCACAGATAGCGCTCTGACACACGGGGGTCCCACAGCAACCAGGCAGTGATAAAATTTGGACTCTGCTGCACAGGGGGTCACAACCCTGACAGAAGGCACTGAAAATTTAACTTCTGGGTGAGAAAGCCGCAGCTGAGGACGGACAGGCACAGTTGCCTCTCTCCCACTACTTTTGCTTTTTTTAGTTTTTAAACAACTAAATATTGTTCTTCGCACTTCCAAGAATAGTCCTTTAAAAATAAATGAGACCAGTCATATAAATGAATTAAGGGTGAGTTTACAGTGTTATTGAATTAAATCATTTATATTCAGTAACCAAAGAGTTCAGAATTTCTGAAACTGGATTCAGATCTCAGATGTTATCCAGAGTGGTTGGAAAGGTTTAAGGAACTCAAGAAGCCTTGCTTTGCTCAGCATTCACTGCAACATCCAAACCAGCAACATTCTTCCACATTACTGCTAGGGCTCTGCCTTCTGACAAGTGTTCACAGCTCTGATTAATCCAACGATAAGTTAAGGACTAAGAGTACTTAGGCTGAGCTGAGTATACACTGCATGTCTGGAATCTGACCGCATAGATAGATCCACTTGGATAGATAGACCGCATAGATAGGTCACCACTTGCCAGCTGAACATAGTCTTACACAGATAGAGCAGCAATCAGCCTGCACCATATTCTCATTGCTAAGAGCAAGTGGATGCTCTTGCCTTGTTTTTAATAGACTTGGTCCATCCAGTTTAAAATACACTCTAAAGTGCGCTCACATGCAGTAATTTTTCAGGAGAGGAAAAAATCTCCCATTGCTTTTGGTTTTAGAGGAGAAAGAGTGCTCACCACATAGCACCGAAACTAACAACCTGTGCTGCTCGTTACACATTTTGGTACCTGAACAATAGGATGACCCCCAGCAGATGCCTTCACAGCCCCTCGACTGCCTTCCGTCTCGTAATGAGCTCGGTGGTGGGATTTCGGCTGCACTTCGATACGCAGTTCATAAGGTCCTGAGTGCGATGGCAGCTGCCAATCAAGAGCAGGCAGGGATGGGCTATAATGGAAAGGAAAACATATTAAAAATTAACATCAAGTACACTACCAAAAACCACAAGCATTCATCACTATGACTTCAGAGACCACGTTTCGCAGTTCATGCTTCACCATGTCACACTCAAAATTTCATCAGTATGGATAATGCCATGACATAAGTAATTCAGAAGGTAATGGTTATTTTATGAAGATTTATGAGTCAAGCATATCTGATGGCCCAGATGCTAATCTGTTTGTAAACAAAATGGAAAAATATTACGACACAGCTTACAAATATCTTAATATACTGATTTTTGAACCAAAAAGAGAAATGTAGGCAGAAAGACGCAGAGGAATTTAAGGAAGAGGATTTCTGTTGTGGAAATGAATGCCAAACCAGCTCTGTAGGAGTTCTGCATTTAATGAATCTAATGGATTTCAACAAATCTGCTCAATTCACAGGGGGGAGGAAAGAAGAAAAAAAGTCGTATCTCAGCTTCCTTCTGAACACAAAACACATCAGAAAGTCTCAAAGCAAAGTCAGTTTCTTTCTGGTTCAAGTACTGCATGGGAGTGAGCTCTAAAGACAGAACTTGCTTACAAATCCTACTAACAGTGACACACAAGCCAGAAAAAAAGTCCTGCTCACTCTTCTGGCCCTGTATTGACTCTGCAATTAACTGAAACATTACGGACTTGTTAACATCATACAAGCAAGTAGGACTGACAGCATGCGATGGTGGGGAAGTGTCATTCTTAGAAACCCACTCCCAGTGTAAAACCACACTTGAAAATAGTCAGGAGAGCTTGTCAGTGAGAAAAGCCAAGTTGATGCTTAAGGGTAAAAAAAACCAGAAAAAGAAACAAATAAACACTGTTGAAATAGAGTTAGGCCTGAGACAAATTTACTGATCTTAAAATTGAAGCAAAAAGCTTCAAGATGAAAATATTAATTTTATGCCTGGGATATATTCTCTCCTTTGTGAATTCTCCTCACCAGATGTTCTTCAGAAGCCTTTTCAAGTAGTTAAACAGCACAACAGAAACATACCACCCTGTCTACTTACAACAAACTTTATTACCTCTCCCATCAGCCTGGAGAAGATGACAAGCAAGCATGGTTCCCAACCCTTTTGTTGTTTTCCACAGCCTGGGGCTACCGGCCATGCTGAGAGGGCTCATCCCACCGCAGCATGTAGGTGAGGAAGCTGAAGGGTGCATTAGCTCTCACCCCAGCCTGCAAGAAGGCTGGCAACTGTGCATATACTGCTTCCCTGCCTCAGTGCTATAGCCCTGGTGCAAGGAGAGTCTGAGTGGCATGAATCATGGCTGAAATGAACTGGCTGGGAGGGAAAGGGTGCAGAAGAGCTTCCACACTGTATTACAAGCACATACTAAATTGGAGACCAAATACTTAATTCTACCATTCACAACCTCCCCATCACACTTTTGGCTCCACAGGCTTTACACTTTTCACATCCCCCAAAGCATTCCTGTTTCCTCCCACTGCAGGCTAGAGACCTTAACCACTCACACCAGGGAATTTTTTGCCTTGCCTTTTTTTTTTTTTTAAAGTGTTTGTCCAGTCCTTTATCACTGGCATATTTAACTCCTACCTGCTAGGGCACATATGCATATAGACTGATGGGACTTCAGGTGGTGCTAAGTTTTTCTAATAATACTTCTTTATTTCTTCTAAACTTGCCAGTTTGAGCCATGTGAGTTGAATGCCTATAAACAGGCACTACATGCATCACAGCAGCCAGCTGGAGCCACGAAGTTCCAGACCTGGGTGAGGACCAGGATCACACTCGCACCCCCTGCTCCCCTAGCATGGCTTGCTGTCAAGTCACAGGCTTCAAACTTCCAGCTACTCTGCTCTCCAGCCCTCATGATGCAGAGCATCCTCAAAAATAAGAGTAGGAGAGAAGAAAGCAGCCATACAGCTCCCAGCTCAGCTCAAACGGGAGCTCATCCAAAAGAAATATATTGCCTCTGTGACCATCTCTGAAGGTGTTCAAAAAATGTGTAGATGTGGTGCTTCGAGACATGGTTTAGTAGGCATATTGGTGTTGTGTTGGTGGTTGAACTTCATGATCTTAGAGATCTTTTTCAACTTTTATGATTCTATGAGGGCTCCCAGCTCTCATGAATATCTGGAGCCAGTAGGAGTCAGCAGGGTACTCTCTGCAGAGGCAAGACCCTGTCAGGGACAAATCCTGAATTGGCTACTGCCCCCCCCAACCACGGGAGCCCCAGTCTTGGCCAAAGGCAGGACACTGCATGTTCCAAGCTCCTGTGTAAGCCTTTTCCCCAAGCGGCCAAGGCCCACCTTGTGGGCAAGGAGAAGCGCTCCCGCTACTGAACAGTCATACAAAGAGTAAAGAGATGGCAAAACACTACAGACAATTCACCATTGCACATAGTCACTATTCTTCGCCCAGCACAGTAGACAGACATACTTTAGCCTGTAAAAAGCCTCAAAAAAAGATTTTTTTGCATAAACCATAGTTGACTAATGATAAATGACAAAGAGCAGAGCAAAACAGCTGTCTCTCTCCTGGTGATGATCAGCACACATTTTTAAACAGATGTTTTTGGTTTTAAGTAAATTCTCCCTTGATAGATTTTTTTTTCTGATGACACAAAATCCATCAGATTAGGAATTTTTAACACTTAATTAAAAAAG
This sequence comes from Tapera naevia, assembly GCA_033556795.1. Lineage (NCBI taxonomy): Eukaryota > Metazoa > Chordata > Aves > Cuculiformes > Neomorphidae > Tapera > Tapera naevia. Next base: position 2,539,679 of record JAUMJJ010000095.1, read on the forward strand.
ACAACTCTACCAGCTACCAGCAGCTGGTAGCCCTCAAGTGGATTTTTTTAAGATACATGGAAGTAAGTAATAGTTCCATAACTAATTACGTCTCTCTAAAAAAAAAACAAAAACAAAAACCCACAAACCCCTTTCCAAACCAGCACCTGAAAATGTCAATATAATTAAGTTGTAAAATTCATATTCTCAAAGAAAACCTGAAAATAAAAATACCATTTGCTGCTTGCCTGCAACCTACCATCAAAATTCTGAAATAACACCTGCCCAATTAAAAACTGACAATTAATGGCAGTTTTCCTGATAAAGGAAGCAGAGTGATGCATTTAACAGTGACACAGGCTGGGGCTGTCAGAGCTATTTCCTATGTTAGGTTATCTTCATCACGCACTTAATTTCCTGAAGCTAAACGTGGTTAAAGGAAAAAATCACCAAGCAAATGGTATAGTGGTAACATCAAATCTGGTTGTTGCAAAGAAACCTTATCAACTCAAAAAGGCCCAAACTACCTAATGTAGCCAGGATCACGTGGAGGGGAAAAGAGCCCCCCCTCCAGGGGTCAAAAAGAGAAATAAAAGGTCTTCACGCAGTCTTCCTATCAAATGCACATTGGTGTATTTCCCTCAGATTGAATTTTCCACCAGCTGAAAACCTGACCCATTCCTTTCCATACCATAATAAATCTAACTGTAGTCCTAAATGCTGTAGTGAGGGACAGTTGTTTCAAGGCAGCTTCACAAAACCTGGTGTTAGGCTGCAGAAAACTTGCTCAATGTAAGTCCATCCCACAAAAATCAGATTACAAAAAAAGATGAATAGTGATTTATTTTGCATACACCAGATACACAATATGATTAAATCAAAAACAGATTATCCAGTCTGGCTGACTTCTGACTTTAGCAGAAAGATTTATCAAGTTACAAAAAAAAAGAAAGATACTAAGCAGCACACTGGAATACAGACAAGGAGGAAAGAAAAGCTGAAAACTACTACTAAACTTTGCAAAGGTGTTTAAAGCTGCATTTTCACACGACTGCTACGCATTTTGGAATTTAATTACCATTACACTTTTCTAAGCTACTAGACAACCAAGGCCACTTGAAAAGGGAATTGCAAATATTTTTATCCTTAACTAGGCTGCTGTGTGTGTCGGAACAACTGGCGGTCTTGCACAAGGACTACTTGGCTCGTTAGCTAAGTACCACAGCACAGAGCCATCTCTCCCAGACAGCTGCCTGACAGCAGCATACACCACTGCCCGGAAGAGAAGGATGGTAAGTGTGCTTCAGCACCCCAAGTCCAGGACTGTCGATGAGACTGGGCACCCCACACTAAACTTCTTTTTTCTAGAAGGGAGTGTTCCTCTAGAAACACAAACGAGAAACCACAGGGCTGCTGAAACTTCTACCAAGATGTTAGCTTGCCCTGCTCCAACTGTGCACCAAATATAAATACAGTTACAATCTATTATTTATTGCCCGTATCTCACATAAAAGGAGATCTCTGGTTTTTAGAAGAGTAAGAAAACAATAAATATACCTGTGTGTCCATCAACTTGATTGTGGTCACAAAAATATACCTGCTTTATATTTAACCTATGAGTTAACGTGGGTGGATTTTTCTCTTACTTTTTTTTTTTTAATTTCCTGTCTGACAATTGAGCAATCTGGCTCTTAGCTGTTAAAATAGATGTGTCCCACCCCAGACTTGGCTATATTTTGCTGCCATGTGGTGCAAGTAGCTCCTGCGTGGAGTGCATGCAGTGCACTGGAATTCCTCACACTTAAGTCTAAAAGTGCGAGTCATCCTCATACTCCCAGATAATACTTAACATTGCTATCCTGAAATTTTAACATTCAGAGATCAATCAGCTGGGAAATTCTGCATTTGTTGGCTTAGAGAAAGAACAAAAAACTATTACTGTGAGAATGGAGGGAACAAGTGGTTGGCACCGCATCTCTGCTTGTTCTGAATTTAGAATCACGGGGCGCTAAAATGAGCTGGTGAAGGAAAGCCATTAATAAGATGCTCACAGAGGCATCTGAATGAGCTGAAAAACAGCCAGGAGAAAATGTGGGGATTAAATCAAACAAACAAACAAATAAACAATAATCAGTTTAGTGAGACAGACTTCCAAGCACTGTCCTCAGCCTTATGGTATAGCAACCTAATGTAATCAAAATCCACCTCAACATGGTGGCAAACCAAATTTGTTTAATCACCTAAATATCCCCATCTAGCATGAATACAGTAGGAGATAGTCTAGAGGCATTGTATCCTCTTCCCTGTGCACTCCAATTAACACTACCAAGTCCCAGGAAATGGTCACCAACACACAGCCACAAGTCCCCATTTCACCGGGTCTTGCCCAGACAGCTCAGCCTTTGCTTTGTCTGAGGAACTTCCTTTTGCCTGCCATAAACACACAAGGTTGCCATAAACGCGGAGGTCAGCAAATCCAGTGCTGCTGCACCAGTGATTTTCTCATCTTAAGATAGTTGGTGCACTTTTCCACCTGCAGAAAATCCAATTTCTTAGAAAACTCAATTTCTCCCAAGTAAGGTTGTCCTCTACCTCATGATCTGGACCAAAACATCTATTAAAGGAAAAAAATAAAAAAAAAAAAGAAAAAGCAAGCAACCAGAGCACCTAAAACGCCCACAAATCCAAAGAAAGAAGGAAAAAATATGCAGTCACAATTTTTAAGGAAACCATATGGTTTGGGCCATCAATGAATGATTTTTTGCATGCTTGAGTTTAATACTGTCACAGTCACAAAAATTAAACCAAAAAAAATCCATAAAAAACAAGCCCACTGGTGCAGATAAAAGCCAAATGTGCTTTTACAACTGGTAGACAGGTATGCAGCCATACATTCTCTGGGTACAAACTACAGCCTCCATATGAGATCAGACATATATATATTTGAGACTGAAAAAGAGACAAAAACTGGCTTTCAATGGTTAAAAAGAAAACTCTACAAGAAAATACAGCAGGGAGCTTCTATAAGCTACCTGGAACTAGGTATCTATTCCTGGAATCTCCTTTTGATGTGGTAGACCTCATACATGCCATATGCCCCACCAACAAACGCAACCACTTCTTTCCTCTCCCCCCAGAAAACACAACACAAAATGAAAACCCAAGTGTTACAGGCCAACATATTTCTTGGATTAAATCCATTGAAACAGTCACTAACACTGCTCCCATACCCAAGGTCAGAAGTCCATTCCTGCACTACCATTTCACATTTTTGCCCATGAGAGATTCTGCATTACACAGCACTGAGAAGTGATAAATTCACAGAAATAAACACAACTGAGAGAGAAAGGGTCTGAGAAACACAAAACATCACCTGCTCAGTAGAGTGCTTCTTTTTAAACTATATGCCACATTAACTATAAAAAAGGGACTACAGGCAGAAGCTCCTTGCATTTGAGTAAGAAAGCACAATGCATAAACTCTGCCTGGTCTCAAAATAGTTTCTACATCCCGAGATTTGGTGCGAGGCCCCTAGCTGCAACTGAAGCATCACAAACAGACTAACCCTGGGTTAAACTGGCCTCTGCTGCAGTGTGGGGGTCCGCCCTCCCACCCCGTCTCAAGATCCCCAGCACCTGCACACCAAGGCCTGTGCAGGAACAGTCACACATTCATGGCCCTGGAAGGGAATGTGGGAGCCCAAACCTGCTCCGAAGAGCCCACAGGCCGAGGACTGAGCTAAGCCTCCAAGATCACAGCCCTCTCAAGCAACTAAGAGAAGTATGAAGGCACAGAAAGACTGTGTTACTGTTAAAGCAAGCATTACTATACACCTGTTATGTACTCTTATTATTCCTTTGCTCTGGGACTTGAAACACATAAAGGAGATTGAGTTTTAACTACAAAAATTGAAAAGTATCATCATTTTTAAAAGCAATACAAAAAATCAGTTTTCCTTTTAGAGTGACGCTCTGGGAAAGGAGACAGCACTCAGCAGTCTGCCTAAGCCTGCTCCCTCCTGCCCCAAAGAGATGGCAATGCCAGAGAGGCAGGGAAAGGCATCAGTAATTTTCCAAGGCACACTCGCTTTTGATGAAAATTGTACCACATATTCAGGAAGAGACAGAGGAGGTAATCAAATCTGGTTATCTCAAAATCATTACGACCGGCTAGATTTTGGAGCCCAAGTTGTTTGTTGGAAATCACCCCTGCAGCCTTCACATTTGAAATAGAACAGATGTGTAAAATAACAGGAAAAAAATCCAGCTCTGTTGTGACAAATTCTTAACTAACTTTTTTGGAAAGATTTAAAATAACATAGTTTCTGTTGCGTAGGCTGTGATCCTGTTGACGTCCGTGCTTAGTTGCCCAGCACTTTCATATACATGAAATGAGAGGTATTTTTGGTGGAAGGAAGCACAGTCAGTATATCTGATTGGTAAAATAACTTAAAATCACATTTCGACAGTAACTTCCAACTGCCCTAGAGCATGAGTTAATGAGATCACATGGAAACATATTGCGAACCAGGAAACATATTTTATACAAAACCAAAACAGTGGAAAAAAGTGTTAAATACACAACGCTTCACCATTCTTGTTTGTGTTAGCACACAGGCACGCTGGGTGCCTCCTGATGGACTGCAGCAAAGTGCCTACACGTCGCTCACTGCAACGGAAAGATAAAAGCCTGTTTGGTCAAACTGTCCTATTACTGTCTTGGATTCAGCAAAAAGCAGCTCCCTGACACAAAAGCCCAAGGCCGGCTACTCTGATGAATGCAGGCTACTTGGCTTTCTTAAGTATATGGGAAAGCTCTGACAGATTTGCCTGGTGTTAAAAGTCTCTGTTCCAGCTGCGAAAGGCAGTGAGCACTTACCTCTGAGTGGCTCAGCCAGACCCAAAGGGACTGCTGCGTTTGCCAGCACTGAACTGAGCCAGGGTCCTGCAAGGAACTTAAGCAACGCAGAGAGGAGGAGAATTATGAGGAAGGGGACCATGGCACTACGTGCTGCAATACAAAGGGCCACGGAGCTTAACCTCAGTTTTGGGAAACAGCACATGGCACAAAGGTGCTGGCTGGAGAAAAATGAAACTAACAAGACTGAGAGCCAGGAAAGCTATCAACCAAATAAAACATTTCAGCTACGTATCCACATCTTTCATTTTGAGAAAGACAGCTTTGCAGTCAAAAGTAAGAAGCTGGAAGTGGTTGGGGAATGGAGTGGCCATCACAACCAGGGACCAGGATCAGTCTGCAAACTTTTAGAAAGCCGAACTCTTTCCCTGCACCATGTGCCACTGCATAAACAGCCTTTTAGAAGACTTCAAAAAAAAGGCCATAACTGAGACCAAAAGAGAATGGGTGTAACTCAAATTCTGACTGTTCTGTGGTGTTTCCTACCTGGAGTCCTCCTGTGACACATAAATGTGAGGTTTTCTTCTTTAAACACAAGAATGGTGAGGAAGCGGGGCAGAAATAAAATTACTGTCCAGTGCAGAATTGTCCTGCTGCCTGATGAGCTTCTGAAAACCCTGTTTACAGACTACCCAGGCTGAGGCTTATTCCCTGGAAAGCAGGTAACTAATTACAACCCACATTTGGACAACTCCTAGGACAGACTTTCTAATCTTTCAAGGCTTTACTTTTGGTCGCACCACAGTGAAAACAGAGGCAGTGTCACAGGAAAACACTAAGTAGAATGAGAGGATGGGCAGATTTGCTGGGAAGAAGAGACAGGAAGGGGAAGGACAAAAAAACCAAACCATGCAATAAAGATATTTACAGGATTGCCCTCTAAGTCAGGGTTCCCTCACCTCATGTAGGATGCTGGGGACAGAGACTTTGGTTTGGCCCATTGGTAAGGATGCTGTGGCACAGACAGGTATTGCTCGCAGAAGTTTCCTTTCCTGATGTGCTGAAAGCTGGAGAAGTCTTCCGGTGACAAATCAGCAGTTGGTGATATGGTCCCGTGGTCCTCGCCCGTAGGTTCAGTTTTGAGAGTCATGGATGGGCTGTGGTCAATGGCGGTTTTCCTCGACTTGATAGGAATCCCATCATTCATATCTATGGTGCTGTCGGTGGTGAGGGCATTGATGGCGGCGACAATGGCAGAGCTGGTGTACTGGTTTGTGTTCCCCAGCCATGTCTCATCCGTGATGCTCACTCGTGGCGAGTTTTGTGGAGAAGGTGTGGGTGAGTGGTGTGGGGAGTAGGAGGTCTGCCGGCCATTGAGGCTGTACTTTCTCTTGTTGCATGGAGACGGAGGTCTGGAGTTGCGAGCCCCCAACCAGTTCTCCTCTGTGATGCTTGTCCTAGGAGATGTGGATGGAGAGTGCCTTGGGGAACTGAGCAAAGTGCAGGCCACCATGCTGCGCTGGTAGCCCTCCTCTGTGTCAGTGGTCTTCGGGGAGACACACGGCGACTGCCATGGAGAGGTCTGGGGTGAAGCGTAAGGGTATGAGTAGTTGGACTCATAGGAAGATGCTTCAGAGTTGCAACTTCTGGAAGACAAGCTACTTGCTGGACTCAGGCAGGACGGGTCTCTGTATGCCTCAATGTTTGGTAAGTTCAAAGTGGCAGTGGAAGGTGACCGCTTGGCATTTGGGATGGCCTCCTCAATCTCATCATGGAAAAACTGGTTGTTGTTATGATGAAGTCCCATGTAAGAAGTGATCTCAATTCTAGGGCTTTCCAGCGCTGGAGCTCCATTAGGTCTGATGTTTGGCGGTAGGTAATACTCAGAGGCCCCGCTGTCTATGTGTCCTCCATATCCGGAAGGATGGTTTGTTGATGGAACAACTGAAATAACAGGATTTGATGTCTGAAGGCCATGACATGGAGTTGACAATGAGGAATGTGCCACATTTAGGGGCAAGCCGGCATTTACGTTTGAAGATGTATAATTATAGTGTTCTGGAAAACAAACAAACAAACAAAAAAGAATGATATGAAGTGCTGCACAAATACACTCACTTAGTAACATACCCAGCTGGAGTGGAGAGACACAGCACAACACACACAAGCACAGCACTCTCAACAACCCAGCACACAGGTGCATCACGCTAAGAGAGAAGCTGCAGACTAGCACCCTTGAAAATGCCACTTATTGAAAAGCACAAGACAAGCTATCTTGGGAGAGGGATGTACACAGACTGAGTTTGCCTAGAGGACACTCTTCTTATGTGAACCTTCAGAGCAAAAAATCAAGTCTTCAAAGAACATTGCTTCAGCATTCAGAGACTGTAGCGCTGCTCAAGAGACGTGTATTTACATGTGAGCCTAATTCCCTCTCTGAGAAGTTAGAACAGACAAAATACACAGGACAAGAAACAAAAAGAGGAGGAGAGTAAAGCAAAGAACGCAACCAACTGCATTCTGTTAAAAAAATTATACACAACCGAAATTTCGATTACAGCAAGTTTCCAACTGGTTACAGTTAACTAGGATTTTGGAACAAGATGGATCTATTGGCCTGCTCTGGTTTCTGGGACCACTTATCCTCCAGCTCAACTGGTAGACGTAAGGTGAAGTACAAACATGGATTTCTCACTATTCTGCAAGAGCTGAAATACCACTGAAATTGCTCATTATTGTGCACACCTCACTGAGCTTTGGGAGTAGCATGCTCTTGGCCAACGGTCCAACCATTTAGCAACTCTGAGTGTATAACAGCAACAGCAGAGTTGCACATTCAGTGTGGAAAACCTGGAAGGTGATGGGTCACATTGCAGACTCCCACCAATGGGATCACTGACCCAGCACAAGGGGAACCACTTGCCCTTTGGATGCATCTACCTCTGCTGCACTATGGGGACCAGTACCTCAAAGCTGGTCTGCAGAAGACTATTCCTGCCTTACCGCATTGTTGACCTGTCCTTTAGCTCCGCTCTTCCGTCCCAGGGCTGCATACATGTTTCTCTTTGCCACCTGGAGACACTAGAGGGGCATGCAAAGAAAGCTGGGCAGCCCTCAAACAAGGGCAACGTGCCCCTGGTGCTCTGAGCAGTGATTGGGTTCAGAAGTCATCTACCCTATGCTTTCTGATATAGGAAGGCTCTGCACCACCAGCACACATGGGCCAGAGCCCCTAACGCCAGCACCTCTTTGCCTGACTGGCAAGAGACAGCAAAACCTTTCTATCAGGGATAACAGCTGCTGAACTTTTGAGTCTGGGCAATACTGTTCTACAGGTTCCTCTCAGCAGGCTGGAAATGCACCAGCTCCAGCCCTAAGATGCACTCGCAGTGCATCAGCCTTCCCTGAGGTTTGTTATGGCAGTGGCACTTTCCTGTAGGATAGAGGGAAACTCTGCATCCATCCTTGGCACAGCTTGTCCACACGGTGAGCTAGTCCCCCTCCTTCCCAGGAGGCAAGCTCCCCTGGCGATCGGCCTTGCTCACCTTCCTTAGGGAGATGCAGAAAAGCTTTGCTAATTACTGCAGCTGTTATTCCCAATGGTACCCGCTCCTCGGGAGCACTGCAGATGCAAACGAGCCTCCGAGCTGGTAACATCAGTGCAGCCGGCTATTCTCTTTCTTTTATCAGCTCAGCCCTCTCTGGTGTCATCCTCCAGCGGTCCCGCGCTCATCTTTCTTGCTGGTAACAACTCCAAGGCAAACAGTACTTAGGAAAAATTAATGTCCTGTCACAGTTTCACAGCAGCTCTGCAATGTTCCAGCTGATGCATATTATGTCAGGTAAGCATCAGGAATGATGAGCAACAACACCTTTTGAACACTCTCTCCTGTCTGCCTTCAGAGCCTGGCCATTTACTGAGGAATGGTCACTAAATTACACCAGAGTATGCCACAAATAAAACTAGATTATTCAAAACGTGCTGCAGCTTCACTCTCTATCCAAAGAACAAGGCAGGACTATGGAGAAAGACATGCTATTTTGACAAGGATAATCTGACTGCAGAGGTCACAGAAGAGTAGATATGCTTGGGGGACCAGTGGTCCTCCTTTCAAAATTAGTCCCTTTTGTTGCTGCCCTGCCACATGCCTGCTCAGTGTCACCACACACCACCACTTCCCTCTCACTCTTCATGGGAAAAAAAAACCCACAAAGCAGTACAAGAGCGGCAAGACCCTCTCCATTTCAAAAATTAGCTCAGAGAAAGGGTCTAAGCAGTGCCTTCACAGCAGCTTCAACCCCTTCACTGCTTCCTCCAGCTTCAGAGGAAGGTGATGTCCCTGGCACAACGCTGCTGATGGGACACTGGTAAGACTCTTCCATGTACACCTCATGGGCCTTTCTGCAGCTTCCTGGCCCTGTGTGTAGGTGGACAGTGCTTGGCACAGCTGGATGCTGCCTCCAGCCCATCCCCACCATGCAACTGGACACCCCAGGCAGGGGACCATGGGCTCCACGTCCTAGCTCAGCACTCACCAGATGGGCTTTGCAGATAGGGTATAACAGCAGCATCTGCTGATTGCAAAATCAGTGCCTTTAGATCTTTTATCAAAAAATAAATAGGTAAACAAGCAAAATACTAGGGGTAATTATTACCTGCATGGAAAGGACTGTGAACCCAGCACTTGTCTTGAAATCTAATGCACAACTAGGATGAAATTCAAACACTGAAGTCTGCTGGAGATTGCAGCCTAGGCCAAACAGGCAATACAAAGGCTCAGACCAGCCTTTGGAATCTATCTTAAAAAAAAAAATTAAAAGATAGCCTCAAGCGCTCCAAGCAGCAAGCTCCCCTAATAGTCTCTTATAGAAATATTATGCATATTTTTTAAAAGTCAACTTTAAAACGGCCAAGAAAAGTAACATTTCATACAACTCCTCACGCAATAGTACTCAAAACGGAAAGAAGCAAGCTCCAAAGCCTTCCAAACATATTTGGATATCTTAAATTTTCAGGCAGCCTGTAGGAAGTATGCCTACCAAATATAAAAGCCACAGAGGCAGAACTAGGAAAAAGACAGAAGTCCTTGGTTTGTGATCTAAATCCCACCACCTACAATTTCTGAAAAAGTACATGTCTACAGAATTCATCAAGTGCACACACATAGTCAGTATTTGTAACATGCTGAAGTTTTCCTGCTAAGGATGAATTAGACATCGAAATAAAACACCAGTCTTGACGAACAGGAGATAGATAGAGGTGGCTACGAAGGCATGAAACTGTATCACATAACGCAGCTATGCATGGTATTTTGACTGTGCTAATAGGGACAAAGGGAAGGTTAACACTTAAACACAGAGCCACTGTCACAACAGTGATCCACAGAAGCCCCCAGGACGAGTGCACTTACTACCAAGACACTTTTAATAGTGCATCTGTGTAGCTGGTGCCACACCCCACTATCAGTGCAGTTCCACAACAGTTCTGTTCCAACAAATCCATATTTACACTAAGTATAACTACGACAAGAAATTGGACCTGTTGATTTGTGAGCACATTGTCACATATTACATTTCATTTTGTGACAACATAAAAAAAAATTTGTTTTTTCTAGTTAATTTCACAGAGCAAAGATTTTCATAGCCAACCCTGCAAGGCACCTGGCACCATCAGTTCCTATTTATGTTCTTTAATCAAGAATGCTGAACACCTGCAGCTCAGAGGGGTTTCAGCAGAGGTGAGGGCTATTCCACATTTCTACAGATAAAGCCAAGTCGAGATCTGTGTTTAAATTCATTCTTTCAAAAGTGCCTAACAGAGTTAGATACTTTTCTTAACGGGGACTTTTGACACTTGATTTGCTCAGGCTCCTCCACTTTCCAGGTGTCTGATTACTAGGACACACATCTGAAAATCTTGGTGTGAAACTCTTAAAACCACATTTTTCTAAGAACTGAGAGGCTCCTACAAACTATTTGGACACCGACAATGTTCCAGAGAGCTGGGCAACTGATGAGCACGAGGAAAGGGAGCACTACACCTTCACCTGCATCTTGGCAGGCTGCGATACACAGGCAAGGATTTGGCAACCTGCTTAAATTTACAGACAAAAGATAAAGCACAGACACAGTGATGCTGTGATCAATCATCTACTTGTATGAGAGCTTTTTATAGTGACCAGCTACTACCGATGTGGTAGCAGACAACTTCATAACAGGAATCATAGAATGGTTTGGGTTGGAAGAGACCTTAAAGATCATCCAGTTCCAACCCTCCTGTTACGGGAAATAAAAAGGAACGGACAGCTTTCCCTCTCTGTGTGTCAACTCTAGACCTGTTTACTTCATTTCCACCTCAAGTACTGCTAAAAGTCATAAAAAAAAAAAAGACAGCCGGACCGAGACACGAGAGTTGGGAATGGTGTAACCCATAATAAATCCAGCACCGTTATTTTTATTTACAGATGACCTTCAAGCTAAACCCCGAGCCTAATAACCAAGCTCCAGCTCAGGGGGTAATGGGAGGGGGCAGTAGTGCCCATCTCTGCAACGGGCGAGACCCACATCCCCACTTTCTGCCCCCCTCCCTCTGCCTCCCCGAGGGGATCGCGCCCGCTGCTGGCGGGGGCAGGGGGGCGGCCGTGGGAGCCGGCGACGCAGCGGTCGGAAGGGCTCAAACAATCCTGAAGTGTCACAAACCAGGCAGCGGCTGCATCCCAAGCCGCCTCCCCCGGCAGGATCTGCCGGGTGCCGCAAGGACACGGCGGAGCGGGATTCCACTCCCGGCCACCGCTCGCCGCTGAGACCGCCGGGTGGGACTGCGACTCCCCCGGATCACAGGATCATAGAATGGTCTGGGTTGGACAGGACCTTAAAGCCCATCAAGCTCCAACCTCCCTGCCGTGGGCAGGAACACCTCCCAGCGGATCAGGCTACTCACTGACCCATCCAAACCGGCCGTGAACACTTCCAGGGAGAGGGCACAAGCCTGCCGCCCCGGCCGGGGCCGCGCAGGAGCGGGCTCCCCGGAGCATCCCCCGTCGGCACCCACCTCCGCCGCCGCCCTCGTCGCTGTGCTTGAACTCGAAGAGGAAATCGAAGTCGAACTCTTGCCCGGCCTCCGCTCCGGTCATGGCTCCCCGCGGCCCCCGGACACCCGCGGCGGCCCCGACGAAGCGCGGGACTGTAACGTGACCCCGGCCCCGACGGGCGGCCCCTCCCGCCGCCTCTGATCCGCCCTCCCTCCCGCTGCTGATGTTTCCGGGTCGATGCAAACAACTGCCGTGCCCGCCCCCGGGGCTCCCTGCGCGGGGAGCCCCTCCGAGCCCGCAGCTTGCGCCCCCCAAGCGGGGTGCCCGGCACCGGGGTGGGGGGACGAGACCCCAGAGCCCCGGCTGCCCGGGGGTGGGATCACAGAATCGCCTGGCTGGAAAAGACCTTTAGGATTATCGAGTCCAATCGCACCTGTCCAACTACTAAATCATATCCTTGAGCACCTCATCTACCCGTCTTTTGAACATCTCCAGGGATGGAGACTCCACCACCTGGGGAGAGCGGGCAGCAGGACTTCTCCTGGTTCCTCCCGCCCGGCAGCCACTCTGCCGCGGGTGCCGGGCTCTCGCCCAGCGGTGCGGGGCAGCAGCGGCGCTTTCTGCCCTCGGTCAGGGGAGGGGTGGAGAAAGGAGGGGACTCTGCCTGCCCGGCTGGGTCACCGGCATGTCCCACTCTTCGCTGAGGCTTCCTCCGAGAGTCCCCAGGGCGCCGCGTCTGCGAGCCAGGAGTCTTCGCTTCCATTTATTCATTATTTATTTCACTTAGTTGCAGCACCCACTAGTGCCAACTGCTATAAAAAGCGCGTCTGAGCGGGGCCGGTAACGCCGCCGGCTGCAAGCAGGGAAAGGTCCCCGGGACGAGGCACTGCCAAAGCTCTCCAGTAGCGGGGGGCAGGCACGGAGCTCCCCCCGCCCCGACGGCCGTACGAGTTAAAAATCAGGGAAAAGTAAGACTTCTTTTCTGCTCAGGAACGCGCTCCTGTCAGATGATACCGTCCCGCTGTAAAGCCTCTGCCAGGCGCAGGAGATCCCCGCCCCCGCAGCTCGGCTCGGCTCTCGAGATCGCCGAGGTCCGGGACGGATTTCAAAAGGAATAGTTTTTCAAAGCGGTTATGGAAACGGTATTCCCTTATAAACTCAGGGAATACCATTTTCCAGGCGTATGGCTTAAATCTCCGTTACGAAGTGCCAGGAAAACACAATCTTTTTCCATCTGAGCGTGTTGTGCTCCTCCCTCACCGCAGCCTCGTCTCCCGCAGGGTGGGCACCGGTTGCCCCCAGGGACAGCACAGCATGCAGAGACCCTAGGCCCCGCCGTGGAGCAGGGCTGTGCCCCGGGACACACGGGGTCTGCTGCGTGGCAGAGGTAATGCCGCCGCCGCGGGGCTGCCCCAGACCCCTGCTCTCGGCCGCTTCCCCAGAGCGCCGGGACTGTCACCCGGGTGTGCGAAAGGGTTTAGCAGCAGCGGAACCCCCTCGCCTGTGGCTGCCGCCTCCCTGAGGCTGTGTCCCCTCGGGATGGGGGAAAAGGCCAACCCCCTGGCTCGAGAAAGGGGCCGCGCCGCAGGAACGAGCGTCCCGCTGTACCCGCAGCCTCTGTCCCGAGGGCGGCCAAGGCCTAGGTCTCAGCCCAGGGACTGCAGCCCCCTGGTTTCACCGGACTCGCCCCCCGCGCCGGGCTGTTGTCTGCTCCCCATCTCAGCCAGCGCGCCCCAGGGAGAGGCGAAGAGCGACTCCCAAGCACCCGCTGCTCTCGCTCCTGTGCCTCTCCCACAGCCGGTACCTGCGAGATGGGCGAATTGTCCAGAACTGTTTTACGGCCGGCCGGATTTGCTAGCGCCATAAATGTCAATGAAATATTTCTATTGGCATCCTTCCTTTGGAGATATCCTACTGAAAGGTAAAATCGAAGTGATGCCACACGTGGGGACGGAATACCAGCGTGGCGCCGGTCAATAATCCAGTTTAAAACAGCTCCCATTCCTCTGCGGAGAGAGGAGCTCCCATTCCTCTGGGGAGAGAGGAGCGAAGGGCGAGCGATGTGTCAAGGCTAGGCTCCCCTCCAGCGCTCCACCCCGCCCACCCCACCGCTCCCTGTGGTCACCCTGAGTGTCCCAACTCCCCTGGTGTAAACGGAGATCCGATAAAGAGGTAGCGGGCTGCTCCAGGAGCTCAGCCCCACAGCCTGAAGGAGAATTTGACTTGGTGTTCTCGGAGGCAAAGGGCTCCGCACCTCGCTACGACCTAGAGAAAAAAAAACAGGGTCCTTCCACCGGGACACCTTCCGAGAGTTTCTTCCCAGACAAAGCAAGAAATAGAGTATTTTCTTTGATTGTCGCAGTTTGGCAACTAAGAGGCACCTTAATTTGCAGGCAGCGATCCTGACTTGCAGGGCTCCCCTACGTGTTTCCTGCATTGGGTCACACTTTCTGGCTGGCCTCATTTTCTTAATCCCTTACAAATACATCAACATGGGAAGAGAGCTATCGACGAGGGCTGGCGGCATTTTAACACAGGCATCAGAAATGCCACAGAAATAAAGAGGGGGGACTTTTTCATATATTTTTTCTTTTTTTTAACAAGAGGCTCCAGTATGCATTTTGTGTCAGCTGCCCTGGGGTCTAATTTTTACAAGGTAGTGCATTTCAGTGCCCTTGAAGCGCCGTGTGCGCAGCCCTCAGAGGTCCGAGCATACGAAATGCAGGCAAGTGAACGCTATTAAACAAAACGTAATTAACTTTCATCCAAAAAGGCTCTCGCACGCTTCAAAGGCGGAGCCGCAGTCACAGCCGCGCTGGTAGCTTTTGCAGGATACTGTCAAATGCAATGAACGCCTGGAGTGAAAGCATCTATGTTAAAGAGATGGGTCCCGAGAGCCCGTCCAACTTTCCGGGGGTGAGCCCAGGGAAGGGAGCCTCGTTGTCCCACCCTGCGGAACAAACACCTTATGTGCAATAAACAACTTCCACTTCACATCTCTTTCTTTCCACCATGTGCGGGTCGCTGTGCCGTGCCCGAGTCCCGCAGCCCGTTTTAGCCCCAGCAGCAGCAAAGCGGCGGCACCGCTAGATCGGAGAGAAACTTGGGAGCCCCCGGGGGGGACGACGACGGGACGTGGACACGAACGGACACAACACAGGACAGAGGGTTGTCCCGGTGCGGGGGATGGGGACAGGATAGAGGACTGCCCGGGGGGAGGGGGAGTGGGGCGGGACAGGACAGAGGACCGGCCTGGGCCCGCAGAGGGGAGCCGGGAGGTGCCCCACAGCTGCTGCGGTGTGGAGGTGCTGCCCGGTTACCGTGTGCGGTCCCGCTGCCTGGGAAAAGCAAGGCGCGAAGGTTTCGCCAGTGGGCAGAGCGGTGCCGGGTAACGATGCTCCGGGGTTGGGGGGGAAATGTCGCGACTGGCACAGGAGAGGCTGAAGCCGTCCCAGCTCTGGCAAAACGCTGCCCCTGGCAGGACCAAACTCAGCCCGGGCACACGGCTTCCCGCAAAGCGCTTCCCAAGTCCCGGGCCCACCATCCTTCTCCCTAGAAACTTTCCCGTCGCGTTTCAAGCGGCGTTGTGGCAGCAGGGTTACTGTGGGGCACAGAAAGGAGTCGCGACAGAGAACCGGGGTGGCGGGGCGAGCGCCAGGGACCCCCATAGCCCTGGGGGAGCGGGGGAGCCCCGCAGTCACCCAGGCGCCCTCGCCTGTCCTGGTGCTCCGGGAGGGTTGGTGCGGCGCTTGGGTCCCGCATTTTTAGGACTCTCCCCAACTTTCACAAGAGAGAGGGATGGCTGCAATTACAGGGTGCATTCTATCACACGCAGACATACACACACGGATCAAATCCGGCTCTTGGGCAGGGAATCCCCATGCCACTTCGCGGCGTTTTCCCCCGGCCGGTCCCCAGGCGCCCTGTCGAGGAGCGATGCCCCGCTGCCCCAGCACCGGGAGCGAGCCCGGTCCCGGCCGGCAGCGGCGCCGCGCGAAGAGGCGAAGGAGACACCTCCTGGCAAGTGGCCGCCGATGAAGCTCCGAGGCGGCCGTGGGGAAACACCGGGGACACCGCTCCCTCCCGCCCTCCTCAACGTTACCTTCCTCGGCCGCCTTCATGGTGCTGCCGCGCTGCGGGGCTGCCGCCGGCCCGTCTGTCTCGCTGCCTGCGTCCCGCGACGGCGGCGCGGCGCTGGCCGGCGAGGCAGCGCTCGGCATCCACCCGGCAGAGCCCCGGGCGCCGCTGCCAGCCCCGCTCCGCCTTCCCCGCGCCCCCCGCCCTCCGCTCACGCCCCGGGCACCGCGGCCGCGCTTCCCCCCCCGGCTTGGCGGGCGCGCCCGCCGAGGCACCCGAGTTCACCGCAGCCGTCCCCTCGGGGCCGGGGCATGGAGGGGAAGGCGGGAGTGCGTGGGGACTGCCGGGACGGGGCAGCGGACGCTGCCCTCCCGGTTCCCGGGAGGGGAGGGAACGGGAGTGCGGAGCGGGGAAGTCTCGCTCTGACGCAAGGCTGCGCTCCCGGCGCCGCCTTTTTAAAGCTGGAAAACACCCCCCCACACACACTCCCCACCTCCCTTCCCCTCCCGGCCCCTCTCCCCGCCCCGGCCCCGTGATGTCAGCCGGGCCCCGGCCCCGGGCGGGCAGCGGGAGGCGGGCACCCACGGGTCCCTTCGCGAGGCGCGGCGGCCGCCCAGCCCCGGCGTCCCTAGCGCCACCCGCGGGGACCCTACCCGGACGCTGCCCGAGGTCGCGGAGTGAAGGAGAGGATGGGAGGGAGACCAGCGGGGCAGCGCTCCGCATCCACCCGGGACGAGGCGGGAGGGGGGGGGGCGGGGGCGAAGAAATTGAGGCAGACTCGCATGCTGAAATCATTATGTGAAACTCGCAGGCTTCCCCCGCTGTGGAAATTTGGAAAAGAGCATCCACTGGCAGGCGAGAGAAAGGAAAATCCCATTCTGCTAAATTGCTAACAGACCTGGCGGACTCGGCTTCAGCCGCTTCGGAGTTATTCTTATTATTATTTTATTTATTATTATTCTGTAAATATCTCAGCAACACAGTTGTGTCTCATCACTTCGTAGCGGGGGGGAAGGAGAGGTTTTCAAGCCATGGCTGATCCTCCTCCCAGCTCCGGGATGCCCCATCCCGGCCCCCGGGATGCCCCGTCCCGGCCGTGACACCCTAGCACAGGAGATTTCCGAGGGGGGGAGAAGTCTCCGCCGGGTCCAGCCCCGTTCCCCTCGCCCTCCCTCTTCGTCTTCCTTCTGCCCCCACAGCTGGCAGGAGGGGACCCATACTTTCCTGTAGGAATTGGACGGCGGCGTGTGGAGAGTTGGGGTGGGTTTTGAACACATCTGTTGTATGAAAACAAAAAACTAAAATCATGAAACTAGTGTCTGACACATATGCGGTTGAAAATAAACCCTATATAAACGAAATCCTGCCTGCTACTTGGGAGCAGGGGGCCGTGGCTGATTCCTGGGGGTGAGCTCCTCACTCAATCACGGTGGAAGGCAGTTCCCACCGAAGAGCGCGGCTGGCGAGAATCACAGACTGCGGGACCCAGCCCTGCCCTCGGGTGGGGAAGAACCAGAACCACAATGGAGGCGCTTTTCATAGAATCACAGAATCGCAACCATAGAATGGTCTGCGTTGGAAAGAATATTAAAGATCATCCAGTTCCAACGCCTCTGCCATGGACAGAGACACCTCCCACCAGACCAAGCTGCTCAAGGCCCCATCCAACCTGGCCTTGAGCATTTCCAGAGAAGGGGCATCCACAGCTTCCCTGGGCAACCCACATCATGAAGAATTTCTTCTTAATGTCTATCTAAATCTTCTCCCTTCCAATTTGAAGCCATTCCCCCTCACCCTGACACTACTTGCCCTTGTAAAAAGTCCCTCCTCAGCTTTCCTGTAGCCCACTTAGGTACTGGAAGGCCATTATGAGGTCCTCTCGCAGTCTTCTCTTCTCCAGACTGAACAAGCCCAACTCTCTCAACCTGTCCTCATAGCAGAGGTTTTCCAGCCCTCTGACCATCTTTGTGGACTCCTCTGGTCCCGTTCCAGCAGTTCCATGTCCTTTTATGTTGGGGATTGTAAAACAGCCCCTCCCCAGCTTTTCATTCATAAAAAAACAGAATGAGAAAAAAAAGAGGGCAAACACCCCCTTCCCCGCCAAGTTGGCGTCGCTCCCAACCCCAGACGCCCCACAGGCACCCGCCGTGGCGTACCCGCACGTGGCGAAAGCGGAGGCGCGGCACGGGTGGGGCCCGGGTACCGCCAGGGGGCGCTGCAGGGCGGGGGAGGGGGGAGGGGGCTCGGGGCTTCAGCGCCCCCTGGCGGCGCAGCCCGGGGTGGGGGGATGGGGGAGCGGCTGCTCCTGGTCCCGGGCGGCTGCCGGGGAAAGTGAAGGGGAGATTCCGGCGCCTTCCCGGGAGGCGGGAGAGAGAATGAGGCGCGAGGCGGGCGGGGGCCGCGCTTCCCTCGGCGAGACTCTCCTTTCCTGCCCCCCCCCCCCCCTTCCCCAACTCATTCCCGGCTGGAATGACGGAATCCCCCGTCTGTTTCCTCCTGTTTAATGCCGTTGCCCAGAGCACCGTGGCTGCGCTCCAAGGTCCCGGCAGCCGGCGCAGCGCAGGACCCGCGGCCGCCCCTTGCCCCTTCCCTGGCCTCGTCGCCCCAGCCCCGGCTCCGGTCCCGATCCCACCGCCCCCGCCGCCTCGGGGACGCTGCTCCGCTTCCCGCTCCCTCCCTTTCCCTGCCGGCTCCCGCGTTTGTTTACGGCCGCTACTAGGGGAGGCTGCTGTACGGAGCTTATTTTGGGAGCTGGCGATGACTAACGGGGTTAAAAGGAGCCTCGTGCAGAAAACAACCTTATTTTTAGAAGGCTGTTGTCTCAGCGGGTGATCGCAGCAAACGCGCCCGGCCGGGCTTAAAAGCGGCTTCCCAGATGCCCAAGTCCCGTATCCCGAGAGCGCCTTGCACGCCCTGGCATCTCTTGCTTCGATTTCCTGCAGCTGCCGGTAACTGCGGCCGCTGCGGCGGGTTTTAATCAAATTGGACTTATTAACACATAAACCTACAGCTCTTTGCGAAGAAGAAAAGACGAGAAAAGAGAAGAAGCAAAAAGAGGCAAAAGGGAGAGGAGAGGAGACAACATGAGCCATATCTTATAGGAATTTACAGTGACCTCCAGCACTGGGTCAGCAGGACCTGAAGCAGGACCCCTCTTGCCTATTGAAGCAGGGCTGGACTTCTTTGCCTCCCAGGTGCTTGAATCCATCCCAGGTGGATGAAAGAGGCAGAGGTCACTCTGTGTTTAGCTTCATCTCCAATAGTGCCCTGGGCCATGGGGTGATGGCACTGCCTGCTACAGCTGATGCGCAGGGAGAGATTGGCAATGTGCTATGGTGCCTCATCACCCCTCTTCTGTCTATGTGGGAATCACTACATGGCAGCTCGGGCACAAAGACCAGACATGAGCTCCTCCTGTCCAAGGCTGGTTCCTTGCTGTCCACTCCTAATCCCTTGTGGGTGAATCACAGCAGAGCTGGTGGGACCTGGCTCTGCTGGGCTGGATACACAGGGCCAAGGAGATGTGTGCCTCAGCAAGACACCCTCGCTTGCCACTGTTGTTTTGCCAGGCCACGTCTCACCCTTCTTTGTTGCCCTGCAGCCAGCCTTTTCTAGCTTTCCACACAAGCACTTCCACTTGTCCCCTCTTTTATCACAGTCCATCTCTGCTACAAAGTTACACCATGTCCTCCATCCACACATCTCACAGCAAGGAGGACACCATGAGACAGTTCTCTCCTTCCCTCCTACTGCAGTGGAGGCAGCTTGAAAACAAAGCACTTGCTGCTTCTACCCAGTAATGAGATTAATTGCCAGGGAGAGTTTGTCTGCCCTGCTCTACCTTTCTGCCTTGGCTGAGACTGAACACATGGTGGCTTCTGTGGCCCAGGTCAGACAGAGAAACTTATCCGTGTGGCTGCGTGCTGAAGTGATGCTCATGGGAGGTGGTGCAGCATGCTGTCTCATGTGAAGCAGCTGGACTGGGGCAAGAGTTTGTGAATAAGCAGATGTAGTGCAGCTGGGAATAGAGCAGGTCATGGAGTGTCTGTCTTACAACATAGCCTTTATAGGTTCTCACTGCTTTTCTGCTGCCCTGAGGGCATTCAGTTCGTAGTGGGCTGCACCCCTCCAGTGCTGGAGCTGCCTGGGGAAACTTGGCCATCCAACATGGATGCACACACTGCTCCTCTGCTGCAGAAAGCAGCCGAATGCTGCAAGCTTGAATGGGCACTTTTTGATTACTTTCACCCTTTCCATTCATCTTTGCAAGCAAAGCTATAAATTTATTCTCTGTCCTCATCTCTTGCATTTAAATACAGTGCTATACTTTAAAAAAATCACTCCAAAACCTGCAGAGTATTTATACAGGATGTTTTAAACACCAAAGAGCCTAATTTATGCTCATTAGATTAGTTACACATAATATTAAGTCACATGAGTATGTGTATTCCCCCCTGTATTTTCCTTCGGGCTCCTTTTCTTTGGGCTTCAGCAGACTGGGAGGGATGGTTTGCATTGAGCTTTGTACACAGCAGCTACAGTATGTCTCAGGGGACCTCTTGTTTAACCAAAATGTCTTAGTTATCACCTTACCAGAGACTATAGGTCAGTAGCATGGTACAACAGACAGGCAGGGCTCTTCTTACTGACTTGCACCCTGACCTGCATGCAAGACTTCGGACAAATTGTTTCTCCGTAGGGTGTGCTGTAAAATTAGAACCTTTCAGCTTCACCTGCACAAAAGCATCTTCAAAGCAGGAATCTCTCTCTCCAGAGTTTACCAATATGAAATATTTTCTTGCATTATGTGCACAATCCCATAATCCACGATTCAGATCAGAAAAAGCCACATGTGCTCTGCATAGAAATTTTGTTCTGTTTTAGGCTTCTTACCCTTTTGTCCTTATAGCCTTTTATATCTAACATATATAATAATCGACATCTCCTTAGAGTCTGGGTGCCTGTATTTTAGGGTTTGGAAGCTTCAAAAGCATCAGCATCTGTTCAGAATTTCATTCATTGTGAGAAAAGACTTGATGGCACGGACTCAAGCTTCATCAGAGAAAGTTTGGGCTTGATGTGAGGAAAAAGTTCTTCACTGAAAGGGTGACCGGCCATTGGAATGCGCTGCCCAGGGAGGTGGTGGAGTTGCCGACGCTGGAGGTGTTTAAGGGGAGATTGGATGAGGCACTGAGTGCCATGGTTTAGATGATGGTGTTAGTGTTGGTGTTAGTGTTGGGTTATCAGTTGGACTTGATGATCTCGGAGGTCCTTTCCAACCTTATGATACTGTGATACTGTGATAAGTCTCAAGTCTCCCTAACCGAGTCCCCAGTTAAAGGTTTTATAATCCCCCACTTTGAAAATTGTAACAAGATTTACTGTAAAGTGCGAGAGCACATGGCCGATATTTGTGGCCGGTATTGCATCATTTCCAAAACTCACCCATGACTCTTTCAAACAAGGCACGGAGCACACCTTAGTGGTGGCCAGTTACTGCCCAAAGCCCCCACAACTTAGAAGTTGATGCCAAGGCAGGGGCTGGGCTCAGCCTCCCATCCGCCATATATAGCCTCTTTCACAGGCTGCCAGAAAAAATTCTGCCACTTTTAACGTGCAGGACAAATGCCAGAGGAGGAATTTTGTGTGCTTGAATAATGTAATTTACCTTATAACCAGTCTCATTACGATGTTGAGTGCTCTGTTGATTTACCTGGCTTTTGATTTAGTAGACTCTTTTTAAAATAACTATTTAGCAACGCAGCCAGGGGCTGCAGGCAAAGGACCTTAAACCTTTATAGATCTACAGTCATCCATTTAGGCAGTGACTTTTTAAAATCAAGACAGACATCAGACAGCCACACCAGACCCATGTACTGAGCCTGAGTTAAAGCGAGGCATTAATTCAGACAAATAATTTCAATAATTACACACGCTGCATCAGAGCCTGTTTGTTTCCTTTCGAGTTTGCCCCTTCTACAAACCCAAATCATGGGCAAGTATGCTCCTTGTGCTCTGGGTGGACCCTTCACTGCTGGCTGGAGTTAATGCACAGCATCTTCTCTCTCTGGCTGAGCTGAGGTGGGTGCTGGCAGCGGGCTGAATGCTGGCTCTGTTGTGTGTCTCTGGGGTCCCACCACGTCGATTCAGGTACTCCCTTTCCATGGCAACACAACTGTCGAGTGAAACTACTGATACTTTACATTTCTTCCTGTACTCTACCAATCAACTATGCAATACAGTGGGTGGTTAAAAAATAAGAGCACATATAACACTCCATTTTTAAAACAGTACTAAGATACTGGTAAATTTGTATGCTTGTGTAGCATAGACAGATTTGCAAAGAAGTAGTGACACACTGTTCTACCAGACAATGTATGGAAACATTCCTGTGTTTCTGACTTACCTGGTACAGAGAGTGGTAACAAGTTTTTTTTGCCTCACTCCAAAATATAATACTTAATGAGGGTAAGGCTGGTTGGCTACACAGGGTCTCGAGCCAGCAGCAGAACAGACTCTTCTCCAGGGAAAGGGGAAGGGAAATGTCAGAGTTATGGTGTCTGCAGGAGACTTGGACCTCTGGTAGGTATCGGTTCCTACGCCCTGTGGGGATTGTGGTTTTCACTTCATCCATCCTCTGAGGTGTGGGACTGCATCTTTATTTTCAGGTAATGCAAAGAAGTTTTTCTCAGATGTCTATGTTTTGTCTGTAGGAATGGGGTTGCTGCAGGAAACTTTGTGGAAGCAATGACCCAGGGGGATGGACATGAGGCCTGGGCTGGCTGCGTGTGCAGGAGTGCTGCTTCACCTGTCAGTTTAGGGCCAGAATCTAAGCCTGTGATCATTAGGAGTTAGGAAAGGCTCTGTGTGTCTCTTGCACTGCAAAAGAGACCCCTTACCCTCTTGATAAACCTGTCAGATCTACATCCCCTGGAAAGTCTGGTTTTGGCAACAGCCCCCTGTAATTCTTTGTTGTCCTCTCCCTCTGCTGGTAGTTGGTCCTCAAGTACATCTCCCCCGCCCTGCAGCCAGAGGAGACATAGACTGATCTGATTTACACCAAAGGCAGCATGTGCTGTTAAGCTGTGGGCGCAACCAAGTGCCCTGGGGGCCCAAACATGTCCTTAGCTGTCTTCACCAAGATGTATGCTTTGGTAGCATCTCCTCTTGGATCCAAGGCTCCATGTCCCGACACACAGAACAGGTCTGGCAATGGCTACGCTTTGTAGCCTCCCTCTATGTAATCAGGGACCAACCTACTTTGGACTTCGAATTCAGTGGTGAAAACAGCCTGGTTGCCACATGAAACGAGCAACCCAACGTGAAGTCCTGGACTCACTGGCTGCAGCATGAGCCCTGTTTTCCAAAATCTCATTATTTACTTGTTGGGCTGCTGCTATTCCTACCGCTCCTCATCACCAGCCTGAGTCTTTTCCTTCATTAGCTTCCTCCTGCTGTAGTTCATTAAACTTGCATTTAAATGTGCTGTTGGTTCTCCCTAAATGAATAACCTTCCATTGTGTAATATTGAATTCCTTTCTATGAGCCTGTTCACCCAGCCTCTCCAAATCCTCCTGTAGTCTGGTGCATTCCTGAAATTTATCAGCAGCCTCCCCTCCTATCATGATGTCATCCACGTCTGGACACCCAGCAGCTTGTGCCAACCTCTGGCTCATTTGTACAAAACTCTTAACAGAAGAGCCCCAGGAGATCTGGCCTGTTAGCTCTCTCTGTGTGCGCAGCCCTGTTTATTGCACGGTTCCTAACCCAAGTTTATCCTTCTAATATTGATACTCAAATGCTTGTATATACTTGTTACTGACCTCATTTTCTGATGCTAAGTGAGTAACCTTGTTGCACTCTAGCAAACAAAATTATTGCTTTAAGCTTTTCTGGGCTCACCTTCACAAAATTTATGAATAGGATTTGGATTACTCTAGCAGCAATTTTGACTGTGACCCTGCGCCAGATGCTTGCAAAAACCAGTCCCTGCTCCCCCTTTCCCCAGTACTTTCAGTGTGATAGGACAACCCAGGGAATGAGAAGTATTGACGGAGAAAGGAAATATTTTCCAGGTGATGAAATGAGGTGCCAAGGTTTTATTCACTCACTTGTGTCTCTGCATTATTGAGAAGTATCCTTTATATTTAATGTAAAGTAGGTAATGATGAACCTTGATGGTGTAAAGTAATGTATTCTCCTCCCCTCTTATTTTCACCAAACGTGCAGCTGCTTGGTCTTTCCCAAGACAGTGGCCTTGAACAGGCATGAAACTTCAAGCTTTCCAGCCTAAAAGATGAAATGCTAGGAAACTGTATGCTATTAGAAATGAAGGGTTACGCTGGAGATGCTGAACACAGATGCCTGTGCCTGCCTGCACTATGCCAATTCAGTAGTGATGGCAAGTTCCACGTAGAGAATTCAGTGGTACACAGGTCACGGTTGAACTCCACCAGCTGTGAAGTTAGGGGCTACTCAGTGGCAGGCTGGTTTTGATCCTAACTCTCAGTCCAACTTTGTGCAATCCTACCTGCTCTGGCTGTCCAGGGAACACCACAGACCTCAGCTAAAGCATGTTTCTCACAGAAATGCCCAGTGGATGAGGGTTTTTTGAGAAGCTTGGCAAGAGCCAGAAGTTTCTCTTTAGCAGGAAGCTCACAAAAGGCTGGCAAGAGATTTGGCTTTTAACACATCCCTTTCCTTCTTCACAGCTTGATTTGTATCTCCCTGATTCTTTTTACACCATGTTTCATGCACTTATGGGTGTTTTCTTTATAGAGATGATTTGGCTGGGGGACCAGCATCCTGAAACAGATTGCCAGACTCCTATAATTTGGTCAAGGATATAAGTGGTTTTTTTCGTCACATAACAAAAGGATGTACAGGCCCAATGCCTTTGTTCCATTAGCTAATGACATTGTTCCTGTTCTGTGACATCTCTGCATGCAGAAATAGCTATCCTGAAGAACAAATGTTGAAAATTTGAGTCAAGCTTCTTGAGTGAAGCTTCCTCATTAGCAGCTGCCTGGCTAGACTCTACCTTATTTTTTTCTGGTGTGTAGCTGTAAAGAGAAAACCAAGGAGAAAAATAGGCAATTAAAATGCATTAAATTGATTTCCAAATGAGCATGCAGAACTAGAAAGTCTCAGGAAGAACCCCATCTCTTCTCTTGCATCTGTTGCTGTACGTGAGAGTGCAAATTCACAAGCAACTAGAATAAGACACGTTTGCAAACATTAGAAGGGTCAAACTTCTATTCAGGATGCCTCAGTCAAGTCCATGAAAACCAAATGTGTTAAGTTGTTGCAGTTGCTTGGTACAAGTTGCAGAGCAGGACTTTGCAAAGGCCACGCAGAAGTTTTTCAGGATGAATTCTTCAGCCGTGACAGTTCAAACGTGAGATTCTCAGCTCAGCAAAGCCAGAGAATCATTTTCCTTACTGTTAAGAATAATGCCAGTGCAACAGTGAAAGTACAAGTGTTATTAAACCACACAACCTCCTGACACCAGCACTAGGTCTGCTTTATGGCTCAAGTTTAATCAACAGACTGTTCCACATCAAGTTAATGAAGATATATCAAATGCAAGTTTGGAACAGTTAAAGAAAGGCATGAAGATTATACAAATTAATCTCTTCCTCTTCTTTATTTCCAGAACATTCCTCTCCCTACTCCTCTCCTCACAAGAGTCCAATTAAATATATTTTCAGGTTGTTTTTTAAGCAGACAGGTAAAGTATGAAATTAAAGAAGCATATCAGATGTGGTGTGTGAGGAGGAGGCTCCCCAGAGATGTGTGTGGTGTAAGAGAAAACAAACTGCATAGACAGATACACGCAGACAGTGACACCTTTATTAAGCTGAAAGGTGAAATAATGGCAGAACAACATGCCTAACCTACACACTCAGGATGGATCTATCCACCAAGACAGACTGAAGATTAGGGCTGAAAATTGGTTCACAGGACACTTTGGGACTTTTTGCTGAAGAATCCATCACTACAGGTGAATTTTTGAGATTAAAGCCACTTGTATTTACTGCAAAAGGGCTGCTGTCTGCTTGCTGCCTAGC
Source organism: Tapera naevia (assembly GCA_033556795.1). Lineage (NCBI taxonomy): Eukaryota > Metazoa > Chordata > Aves > Cuculiformes > Neomorphidae > Tapera > Tapera naevia. The sequence goes on from JAUMJJ010000095.1 coordinate 2,565,693, forward strand.
AGTGATGCACTGAGCAGTCCATAAGAGCTGTGCCACAATGAAATGCTTTTCTAGATGTCTCTCAAATTACATGAGTCAAAGTTGTCAAATCTGGAAGTCTGGGATTTGGCTCCAGGTTTTGCTGGCTGCACTACAATAAGTGGATGCACGCCTATTATACAGACGTGGCCAGCAACCTCTAGCAGGATGATGAAAGGCCATTCTCACCCACATATAGCCTCTGCTCCCACCCCCGGAAAGCTCCTCTGCTGAGCTGCAGAGGTCCAGTGCTGCATGAAACTCTGCAGCATCTCATCTGGAGGCTCCTGCCTCCGGTCACTGCTCTCTGAATGCCAATAGGTACAGAGCAGACAAGGGATCCGTCACAAAGAGGGGCCAGAAACTGTGCACGCATGGGCACGCACACACACACATAACTGTCTATCTCTTCCATCTGGAGTCCATGGCTGGCTAGACTGAGTGACCTCAGGATAAAAATTTGTCTTGAGGGATCTGAAGGTGGTTCAGGGTGACTGCTACTGGGGTACAAAGCCCAGTAAAAGACACAGCCAAGTTGTGGTTTAAGGCTGGCATCAGTGGTAGATCAGAGGAGGGTAAAGGCAGGGAAGTAAGAAATCAGTTTGGGATTAGTATGGAGGGGGCAAAGTATGAACTCCCAGTTGAGTGCTGGAGGGCTTTCGGGAACATCAATGTGAAGATCTGGAGTGGGGCAGGAATAGGCAGGATGTTGGTTCACAGCTCCTACCACAGTGTTGGGTCTGACACAGCAGTCCCATGGACTTTGATGATTCAGAAGTGGTGGAGGGGAATGTCTTGCTGAGATGAAACATCCTGCCTTGCTAAGGAGCATGGGAATGTGTTTCATTCGATGGTCAGCACTAATAGCTGGCAAAAAGTGGTTAATAAGGAGGGCCTTGACCTGAAGTCTGTTCTGACACAGTTCTGTCCAAGGCTACTGAAACAGCCATCCACAGGCTACCACAGTAAACTCTACCGAAGTAGTTTTCTCCTAAGCGCTTTTTCTCCTCCCTTCATCCAATTAAAACTTCAACGGAAGCCACAAACTTGCTTCAGAGGGTGAAGACCGTGAACAACCAACAGTTTTGTTTAGAGCCAGCCCAGATGGACTGCTGTCAGAAACCCCTCCACCTTTCAGCAATCGCACTGATAAATTAGCCTGCCAGGTGGACTGCATCCCCAACAGCAGATGATGGTGTTTGACAATAGCTGCATGGAAATAAATCCTTTCCGTGACAGCGATTTCTGTCTCATGTGGAAGATTTAAAACTAAGCCATTAAGGAAACTTTTCTTTCCCATAATATGGAAGCAGTTTTAGCAAATGGGCACTACGGAGCCTGAAAGAGAGCCCTTTTTTGTTGGTTATTATGACAGTGGATGCAGGATTTTATTTATTTGTTAGCCTTCACCGCCCTCTCCTGGCCTCTGTAAAAATACCAGCTTTCACAAGAGTCTCCTGCAATTCTCTTAGAAATAAAATAGCAAGGCAACTCTCTCATATTTAGTGGTGTTGACTCCGGCCTACTTAAGCATATCAGTCATTCAACCAGAACCCGAGAGCATTTTTGGAAAGCACAAATGCTGAATTAGAGGGGAAAGGATGCACGGGCTTGCTTCTGGCTGGGTTAAAAGGCCACGTGGTGTGCAAAATGGTGCTGGCATCGAGAGCTGTGCAGTCATTCTCTCTCTGCTCCCTTGCACTAGATTACAACTATTTTAATCATAATGCAGTATTAAGAAATGTCAGTTTTATCGATTAAGTTCTATGCTTATCACCTCTGGCAGTGTAACTGTGCCTTCCATTGACAGGATTAACAACAAGTGTTCAAGCAATTCATGCACTGGAAGACAGGCAAAGCAGAGAACTGATCGCTAGGCTCTGCTAGGGGAACCCCTAGGGCAATGTAAGGGGGCAGAGCAGGAGGTGGGACCCATTCAAACCAGTACCACGTCAGAGCTTTGAGCAGGACAGAAGCCCCTCTAGTTGTGTTTCCTGTACTCAGAAGTGCACATATTTGCATAAGATTGCAGTAACCAGGAGAATGAGAAGAAAATGGAGTGACAGGGATGGAATTACACTGAAGTTAACCAGCTAACTTCTAGAGAGACCACTCCTGAATAGAGGAGGAAAAAAAAAAGAAAACATACTGTTATTTTCATGAAAAAAAAGACCGTAAGTGAATCAATCCCTAAGCTAAGGTGCCACTCAAACAAAAGTGGGATGATCAAGTCTCAGGTTAAAAGTTAAGTCCTTCCTTCACACTTTGTGTAAATTATACCATCAGGCCCATTTTCTTTCCTCCCAGTCACTTAGGGGAGATCTTTGAACCTTCTTCCTTACACACTGGCTGTAGCTGCATCTCTCTGTTCTTGTCCTCCTTCCTTACTTCCACCCATTCTTAGTGATGGTAAAGCTTCTCCCTTGAAAATTTCTTAATGGGTAAAGGGGCTCTTTCCCTCTCTCTGGATAACCTGTATTGTCCCCATCAGCATCCTCCTTAGGGCCTCTAATGTGGTACCAATAATAATTATCTATTTGTTGCTCCTATACTCTTTTTATTCTCTTCTGACAGATGATTTTGGTTGCCCAGCTTGAGATCTATCAAGAGACTGAAGGCTTGTACAGTGAGTACTTAGCATCTTTTTGGAAAACAGTTCCTACTTGCAAAGCAAACATCTTAAAAATATAATAGTAGCATTTAGAATCACCAGTCACTTCTGGTGGAGCCCCTGCCAAGAGTGAATAGAACTTGTATGGGCAAAAATTAGTTTTCCCCTTTTACCCACCCCACGTCTCTTAAGTTCTTCATTCCTGCCTTGAGTTTTGATATTCTCACTGAAATATGCATAATATGAAGCCGATTAACTGCTGTATTCCAGACTCGCAAGCAGCTCTTGTTTTTTCTTTCTTTTTTGGAAAAGTTCCCAGATTTTTTATATCTTGGAAAAGCATCAAACCAGAAAAGGAGGGATGCAAAGAGCTGGGAAATGTCTGGGACTCAAACACATAACAAGAAAGAGAAACTTCTGTTTTCCTTGAGATACTGGAGGGCTCTTTATCTGGTGTCTTCTCCCCAAAACTTCTCCCTTAGCTGAACTGGCAGTGCACGCACTGAACTCAGCTTGCCCGAAAGAAGCTCTGGCACGAGCAGCTGCTCAGCCTCACTCTTCCCGTGATCACCAGATGAGTCTGTGTCATGGAATTTATGTCCCATCTTTAAAAATAAACACAATACAAATAAATTATTTTTTTTCTATAGTCACCAACACTAACCTCCATGCAGATGTGACTATGCTTGAAACAGCAGCTAGAAGATCAGGAGGCTGCCATTTCAAAGAGACCCCAGACACTCAGGTTACTCAGAGGAGGAGAACAGAAGCAGGAATGGTAGAAAGGTGCTGAGGAACAGCTAGGGCATCTACAAGACAGTTTGCAGGAAGATGAGCTCACGAGGGAGACCTCCTTATGTGGCTTGCTTAGAGCACAGGGTCTGGTTCCAACCTGGGCCAAAGCAGTGTGTTATGCTCAGGGTCTGTACCTCCATGCTGAGCACTGGGCAGCACAGGAACAGAGAGAAGCCCCACAGGCTGGGGGTCCTTCAAGATAACTGCAAGCAGTCTTCCGACTCTTTCCCCTAAGGGACTGGGGGTCACTAGGCTCCTCTGTTAATCAAGGTAGACAGCAAAGGAGCTGGATACAAGGTAAAACAAAAAGGGCAGGAATTCAACACCTTCAAACAGTAAACCTTTTCCTGCTACAGTGGTGAACCAGAAGTGGAAGTTGTTGACACCTTCACTGACCCTGCAGCATGGCACAGTCTGGATTTTTCACCACACCAGGCAAGTCATGGAGGAGGGTAGAGGGGATGTTTTTGTTGGGTCTCAGGCAAAATTTAAGTTCCCTCCTCATGCTTTCATTTTCTCCCCAGCCTTCTGCCTCTTGAAGGCATTTCCTAGCGCTGACCATAACATGCAAAGTTCTGCAGTTTTGGACATCTCTGCTTCCGTGCTCTGAGGCAGCTGTCTCCAGAGCAAGCCTTGCTTTAAGAAGCCTCTCCCCGATTCTCCAGCAGCAAACTCCATCACTCACCGTGCTGGTACATCTGAACTGGCAGAGAGTTACCTGCATGTCAAGAAGAGACACTCTCCTGCTGCTGTGTACTAGATCAGTGACTCAGGCTGGCTCTGCGTTACAGCTGAGCTATAACCTCGTTCTCCCACCTTACCTGCCATTTCCAAGTAATTGCTTTTGGACAGATGGTAAGACAGTAGTATGGTTATGTGACTAGCAGCTTGGCTTTCTTCCCACTCCTCCCAAAAGAAATCTGCTTCAGGTTATACAGTGATAGCTTATTTTTCTCTGCCCTGCTTCCCTTCCAGCACTATAAACCAGTTTACACAGAAGCTGATTGCTTCAACAACTGGAGAACTCTGGCTGGAGACTTACTCCTTTGTCACTTGACATGCAAGTGGGCACAGCTGAACCAAAGCACGGACGCACCTTTGTATGATCACGGTTCTCAGGATAACACAACACCACACAAATGTGCCGGGATCCTGCTTGATGTTACTAGCAGAGTAACATCATGGTCAGGAAAAAACTCTTCCAATACCAGCAGGGCCAGACTCAATAGCGGAGCTAGGCAGAAACACATGGCATTCTGACTGTCTGAAATGGTTTCTTTCCGGCTTGTGTTCTTAGCTGAGTTGTTAAAAACGTGATTTCTCTCAGTATTTCCAGGCATTCAAGTGCGGGTTGCCTTGAAAGTCGTATTTTCTGAAAATGTTATCAAATGTTGGGGTTTTTTAAATAAGATTTCCATGTGGTTTTTTTTGCTCTGACGTCTGCACACGTTAAGGGCATCACAAACCTAAGTTACGTCTGCACACGTTAAGGGCATCACAAACCTAAGTTATTGTGAGCAGCAGATTTATTCCACCCTCCTTTATTTCTAAGCTGACACAATATGCATAAGCTTAAAACACTTTAGGACACTTATTTCTTAAATTTTGGCATCCTTTACTGCAACATGCAATTCCTAATAAAGGCATGGATGTCCTCATATGTTGCTTTCAACTCTCAACTCTCCATCTACTCTAACACCAAAAATAAAGTAAAACGTTCTGGCAGAATTATAACTAGTCAAGCACATATAAGAAGGTAATGTGAAGGCCTCCAGCTAGGATAATTTAAACAATTAGTTTATTATTATTTTTTAATAACTTTTATTTTCTCACAGTGAAGAAGTTTATGCCAAAAATTGAAAGGCACCTGTATGCAAGGCAAACCCACTACAGCCATAGGGTAGAAGTCAATAAATCTCATTTATCTTCAGCTCTTTCCTAGAATATGATGGAACTGTACATGCTTGTCTGGTTGGTTGGTTGCCTTTTTTTTTTTCAAACTGCAGATTGCCTGCAATTGCTATAGTTGCATTTAGATAGGGATAAATATGTACTAGACCATGCCTATTCATGACAGAAAAATTACCTCCTACAGCTAGGATAAACTCTGTTCAGCTGGGATCAAGGCAAGCAACAGAGGTATATTCAAAAAACTGTCATAGAAGAGTCAGTACCCTGAGATAAAGGGAGAAGGTACTCTGGGAACCAGAAGCTGTGGGAGGAAGTGCGTACGTAGCTGTGTTCCTGTAGATGAGTTTGGAATTAAATGACAAGAGAAGGCAGCAACTGCACCCAAGGGAGACAATAGCTTATCTTCCTCTACTTAGCACATGTAGCATACAGGTTTTTCCCAAGGGAGCATCTTGACTGAGAACTCCCAGATCTGTCCTTCAAACAGGCAACAGAAGATTTCAATAAATATGACATATATGTACACACACTTAGCCATGCTTATCCATTAACATCCTCCAGCCTTCCAGCCCAAATGGCCAGGAATTCATTTGCAACAGACTTTTTAAGTAGTTATCTAGAATTTGCTTCCACACAATGTGCATTTACTTTGCAAAATCAAGTTCATGCTTAGAACCTGGAGAAAACCACAGCAGAACACAGAAGACCCATGGAAAAAACCCTAGATGTGTGCATTATAGACAAACAATGGAAAGTAGTTAAAAAATAGGAATCACAATAGTCTGTTTTGTGTACTTCTTGCTTAAAGCTACCTGAACATTATAACCATAGCCTGTTTAATTCTTTCTATTTTTGTCAGAAGAAGAAATAAACGTTGTTTACTGCTAAAATAAAGGCAAGGCCATAAATACTTATGCACCATAGTTACAGAGAGTATCTCCTTTTAAAGCAAATGATGATCCTTCTTACAGCTCAGTAATGCAAAAAGGCTAAGTATTCTTCAAACTCCTTTTCTTCTTAACAATTTAGAGGTTTACCATTGCTGATTAAGATCAAGTTGGAAGCATGATGGACGACAGCAGGACAACACAATAAGGAGAAATTTCAGCTGCCGTTTTGCTAAAACCTGGTCAGGAATTGGAGAATAAAATAGAATTTGTCAACCCAGCTGTGGAGCACGCTGTCCTTGTTCTGTTTAAAGCATCCAGTTTTCACAACGTCTGCTGTAAAACTTTTTTATCAAAACTATGATTTTAGTCGATGAAGTAGCGATTAGGTCTTTTAGTGCCATTCCCTGTTAGAGAAAGATTTTGTTATCAATTGGCTGAGCAAATTCACTCACAGTAACAGCTGGGAACCCTGCTGAGGACATCTGTTGGGTAGTTAATACTTGTTGGGAAGTATCTCACTTTAAGAGTGTTTTGTTTACAAAAGGAATTCCTATGCTTTTTAACACATTGTTAAAGACATTGCACCTCCTGTTTGTTTACATATAATGTTCGGTCCATGTTGTCTTTGTTCACTCATATTGATTTTCCTCCCTACAGGGGGCTAACGTATCAAAAAGCTTTTTTGATTGCTTTCAAGTTTCAATTGAGTTATAATAATAACAGGCTAGATACTTAATTTAATAACCTTTCTGTATTATAAGAGACTGCTGGCCTAATCTTTTACTATCTAGCCAGCAAAAATAAGGAGAAACTCCATGAAAGCTGAAATTCAAATGGATGTTAGAGTAACAGGGACCTACAAGAACAGTCTCTGCACCAGTATTCAGAGTGGAACAGCCACCTCTTCTCCTGTGGCGGTCAGCCCACACTAATTCCTTTGCCCTGCAGGGGCTGTTGGGACCACATTAATACTTCGGGACAGTTGAAAGGATGCAAGCGTGAAATAGATGCAAGCTTCTTTCAAGTTATCCTGCCAATATAAACCTAGGTATATAGAGCTCTACCAAACTAGGAAAAGAAGTCATGTCAGTGCATCTCCAAAACCCCTAAGAAGTCCATACTCTCATTTAAATAGTAAGCTCCTCCCAGGCCTGATTCACCATCACTTGTGGTAGATAAACAAACAAAGGTGGTTCCGGCATAAACAGCCCCAACCTCCAGCCACGAAGGAATCCTCCATTGTACCCTATAAAACCAAGGCAGAGGCGCACATCAGTGTATGGATGGAGGATGATCCCAGGAACACAGTGTCTAGCTCACCAGCAAGAAGATCTGAGGCTGGCTCTTCCTCAAAGTAATCTGAATGCCTTGAGACTGCAATAGGACTGTATGGAGAGTATACTGCTTTAGGCCTACTTTCTATCATGCACAAACGGGCATAAGTAAGAGCAGGATGAAGAGAAATCATCTCTTCTTTGTCTACAGAAGCTGACCCCCATGGCTAACAGCTGTTAACTACATAGGTGAATATTAAAATTCTTGCTTAATTACCTGTAGAACCAGTGTCCAGTCTGAAAAGGGTCCTGACTGCAAAGTTCTCTCTTGTAGATGTGTTTTAAAAGGAGACTGAAAAATGTTTAGGCTTGCTCTCTCTTGTGGACACAGGGTGAGATGACATTTATAACACAGCCCTGGCTGTGATGCTGCTCATCACAATAACACACATTTACTATGTACATACAAAAGCAATGGTAGGTTTTTGGACAAGAACTCAGAAATTTTAGGAAGAAAACAGGAGATACCATACAGCTGAATTCTGATGGCATGCGTCAGCAAGCTCAGTTTGAACATAAAAACAGCTGTAAATACTCACATTCACGGAAGAGTGCTACAGATTTAATGTTAAGTATGCAATTTAATTTTGGCTTCCATTGGCAAAATAACACCTTGTGTAGTAAAATGTTTTCCAGCAGTTACACATGAACACAGAAGCTTAGAATAGCAGCAGAACCCCCCCCAGTGTAATCATTACCAGTACTCCTTTTCAGGATCTCTCCTTTTCCCTTGTGTTCTTTCATCAAAGTACATCAGAAATCTAGCGGATGTTTAGCTCATCTGCTTATTAAACACGGCCTGCAATAGGTCACTGTTGTTAACGTATGTTACTTTGGTGAAGACATATTTCCTGTTCACATCTTGCTCCTCCATCCTATACCAATTCTGGAATTGTTTTCCAAATATGTTTTCAGAGAAATGTTTATCATTTCAGAAATACATTACGACTGTGCAGCTCATAACATGTATTTAATACCAAATAAAACTAAGCTTCTTCTGGATATAACTTGCAGATCTAAGGCCTAAATCTGTGTTTATGTAAGCTGATCTGGTGCTCCAGACTTATTTCTGACATACACTGATGTGAAATGACAATAGCATGGGATTCTTATGAAAAATGTATTCACTTGCAAACCAGACAAGTTACCATTCTAGTCTGTTTTAAGAGCCAGGGACTGCGATGGTACTTAGCTTACTTTGTACTGAAATCTACAATACACTAAAGCTTTCTACTGAAAGATGTCGTATTACAGTACTTGAATTCTGTATTCATATTGTTACCTGTAAACCACTGTGCTTCCCCTTTAAAGGACTGCAGTGGAGTGGCAGGAATGAATAGAAAGCAGACTTTCCTGGTATATATAGTTTTGCAGTCACTGAACCTCAGAAGCAAGGTAAGTCACCTACATCAGACTTCTGCAGCCTTCAAAGTAAAAGTGCGAGTTGAAATGAGACCTCTGCTCTATATTGAAAATACCCTAAGAAAACAGGCATTCTACAGAATTGACAGCATTTTTGAAAACCTTATATCTGTGTGTAGGATCTATATATTTGCTGTCACACCAACCTCAGTCTTAATGCTGGGGATTAATATACGTACGCTATAGATTCTGTTCATATGGACACAATTTTATCTCATACACCTGTTTCATGGTAACACTAACACTGCCACACTGCTAGTTTAATTTCTAATTTTTTCTTGTTTTCTGTCTAGTGTCAAAGATGTGATGTATAGATGAAGGATGATCAACTCCAAACTTTTGCTTATCTACTTAATCCTATGCATATGGCTGTGAGCTCACAACGAGTAAGACAAAAAAGTCTGAAGAAAACATCATCACTGTATCAGAACAACTGCACTATGGTAGCTTTTTTAATGGACTAAAATAATTACCACTTATTGAGGAAAAACAGAAAATTAAAGCAAATCAGCAACAAAAATATCACAGGACTGAACTGAAAATATAGACCAAAACTATCTTGCTAAGATCACATAAAATTAAGAAAGGCTTCTGCTAGTATGCAAGAACAGTGACATCTTGTGGGGGTTTTGCAGAAGTGAGTTTACAGAGTGACAGAGCAAACTACTCAGCAATGCGTAGTTAGAAGAAACACTACTTCTGTAGTTCATTTAATACATATACCATTAATAATATTTGGTAGAAATTAGGATTTATTGCTTTTATAATGAGGAATGAAAATGATAATAAAAAAGCAGATAAATAGCTAGTAAGAAAAACTTTCAAAACAAAATAATGGAGTGGAGTCTAAATAGTTCTGTGGCAGCTTCCTCTGCTCTCCCAGGAAGCAGTTATATTTATCATTTAAGTATTACTCATCCAATACAACAATGGCATAAGGGCAAAGTTATGAGAGACTAAACATGGAATTCTGTTGTAAAGGCATACAGTGAAACAGAAAAATGACATCCATGTTAAGTGTTTTTTAAAAACACACACATAAATATTTAATAAATGAAGCACGGACAGTTATACTGTTCCTTCCCACTGATTAACAGACTATGCCCAATGCTTTATACGTACTTCTTGAGAAAGCAAAGTTATATCACAATGGAGAACTAAAATAATATATCCTACTTTCCAGTACCATATGCAAGATTTGGACCCTTCAGATTGTATTAGAATATATGAGTTTCTGGAACAAATATTCAACAGCTGTAAAGTGTCATAACTCAGCCAAGATACTCAACTCTGACAGTTTACAACAAGCAAAAATGTTGTGATTTTTGTTAAACAAGTTTGCACCCAAACTAAGTTATAAAAACATAATGTTTACAACTTGGAAGATGTATTCTTACCATAATGTTCATGTGTTCGTCTTATATTCTTTTACCTGAGTAACCTAAGTAAACAGATTACAAGGCAATTTAAACATATCAACTAATACAAGGTTTACTGGACTTCTCATATATAGAAATGTAGTTTGACACTATTTGCAGTTTTACAAATACAAAATGAATAAGAATTTTAAAACATATTCACTGAGCAGCCATGTCTGACATCTGTACAGATCAATAGGTGCAGTGGAATTATGTACAGAATTTACCCTTTAACAGATTTTGTGCAACCTGGCTGTAATGTGCATTTAAAGAACTGCTGTCAACATCACAGATCTGTAATATTTACTGGTGCCAGAAATGGAGAGTACAGAATAGGACAACAGCTCCTAAAATAATACTGTGCTATGCAGACATCTGTACATAATTCAAATAGTGCATATTACTCAATGTCTGATGAGGAGTAACAGTTAGCTGCTAATACAGACACGGGCATTTACGGGTATTAGGTTTGTTATAGTAAGTATGGATGAATGAACTCTTCCATATATAAACATTAAAGAACTTGAATTAGGAAGTTATGTAATAATCAAAGAAGGAAAGTTATATAATAAATAACAAAACTTTCAATTCAACTTGCAGAAGATTAGTACAGTAGGAAAAAAATCCTTTATAGTAGCAACGAAACCATTCAGAAGCACTGTCAAATCAAAGGGGATTCAGTTTTATTTTACAATCATAGCAGCGGAAAGTAAAAAAAAAATATCATGAAGGAAATTTAGTTTATTTCTGATAGTCTTGTTATTGTACTTCTGTGTTATTGTACCTGTCAGATGTTTCCTCGTCTTTGTGCTCTATTCACTCTATCACTTCTGATTTTTTTTTAAATTTCTTTAGTCCAACATAAATCCATAGACACTGAAGCACAGTGAATGTGCAATTTGCAGACTAGTCTGAGTGAAAAACCACAGAAATATCATTACTTTCACGAGGTAAGCTTGGAGTAACTTGGAGGAGAAAATTTGCGCTTCAAGTACTTGATAATGTAAAGTGGAAGACAGCTTACAACAGTGATTGCTGACACTTTCCACAGGAAGGTCATAGTTGTGATAAAGGCAACATCTGCAGAAACAAAAAGGCAAAATAAGAAATGGGAGCTGATAACATGGAAACTGGAACTTCCACAGTACAAAGTCAATAGAACTCCCTTAATTGTTTGCTTATGCTACTCTTCAAGACCATTCAAAACTGAAAAAAAAGGAAAAATAAACAACAGAAAGAGAAAGTTAACCTCATTTTGTTTTTTTGCCAACTATTGTCTTTAGTCAGGAACTTCAGAGTTTCTTTGTGGTCCTTACACTATTTTGCAGCACAAAATAATTTTAGGGGAAACAATCTCAGTTTAAAAATAAGACTTCCTCATAATAAAACGTTAAGCTAGCTTATCCTTCTCCTTCTAAGATTTTTACCCACTCTAACACAAGTTCCCAAACAGAAATTCTGCTACTATTTTAGATCCTTTATTCCATATTCTGATTATTTTTCCCTGAAACAGTTAAAACAACTGGACTGAGTGATTCTTAAAACCCTAGAGACTAAATTAGAGTCCCCCAAATTAAAGAGAAAACAATGTAGTGATAGTGCCACAAGCCACAGTGGAAAGCCATTTTTTTGAGACAAACATTAACAACAATGGTGACACTCTATACTTGCTACTGAAGTTCTTTGACAATATTTGCAATGGTCAAGTCATACTTTATTATCATGGAAAGATCCCAGAACCCAGGTAACCTGAGGAATTCTTTTTTTTTTTTGTTTTGTTTTCATTATTTACTAATGTGTATATTAAATAATTTACCATTCTTTAAAGTATTTTGAAAGACTTAAAAAAAATCAAGAAAAATTCACCTACCTAAGAAAGCTCCAAAAGACACTCTGCCTATACCTGTTTCACAAAGAGGGAGAACGAAAATGAAAGGATAGATTTACAGAAAATATGAAAATTATGTGTAAAAAACCCACACAGGTTAGCTACACAAAAAGGAAATGAAAGAGAAGTTAGTACCACTAACTGGAATATTATTGCCTATCACATAACAATTAGTATTTTAAACAACAATCAAACCAAAACGTTTTGAAAATACAGAGATTTTATATTTATTTGTGTTTTAAGGTTCTAAGCAGTTAAGCAGTTTTCTTATGTTTGACTTCAAGGTATAATCTGCTGTATAAGCAACTTGACCAGCACTGTTTTAATGTGAATGAAAATTCACTTCAGAAAATGTGGTAAATAAATGCTTTACTGCTCTAACTTTACTCATTAAAAATACCTTGCATATTAGATTTCCATGTATATCATTATACAGTTTTAGCCTATGCCTGCTTAGACATACTAGAAGTCTATGTAACATATCACAGAGACATACATAGTAAGGCCATTGTGTGCAATTAATTCAGAAACCTAAAAATTGGTTTGTTCCCATGGGTCAGAGCTGCAAAGCAGTATCAAGTATTTTTGTCTTTCTAATTTGAGTGCCCTGTCATACTTATTATGCCATTTTTGGGGGAGGAGATGATGCGTATAAGAAAGTAACAGTTTATTTGCCAATGTAATCAAGTACTATTGGACTGGGCTGTTTTCCCTGATACATGGAAATTTTTTTATACCTTGAACTATAAACAATAACTTGGGTTTATACTACATTGCATGTGCAAAAAAGGCTCCCTCCCCGCAATTATAACGTGACAATTAAGAGTAAAGTATTAAGCAGAAATGAGACTAACTGAAATGTATTTTCTCAGATTAACTGATTAATTGCAGCCTTTTCATTACCCTAGAAGATGAAAACTACAGAAGTCCCCAAGCTGCAAGAGCCATGCAACCATTTACTTAGTTGCTAGGACTTGCCCAGCAAATATGTGAGGGTAGTAAAGCACTCCGCTTTACAGGAAAGTTGACAAGAAACAAAGTCCCTGCAGTTCAACTGTGAACATCACCCAGAAGCTTTTCTCACTGAACATGAGCTACAAAGGATGGCAGGACTGGCTGTCACCAATACTTACAAAGGTGAAGCAGCAAGTTCTGCTTTATGAAGTTGTTCCTGGAAATTTGGACTTAAGACCAAGCACTTTTATCTGTCCTTGCTTGTTCCTTTCATTTGTAATCTCTATCAAAGAGTCTCTGTGCATTTGTGTCAGAGAAAAGTAAAAGGTACTCTGGCAAAAATGAAATAATGTACAATACAAGAACCAAGCCCAGTCGGGTTGTTTTTTCATTAAAATTTGAAATCTGAGAAATCTAGGAAGTGACAGAACACCTGGGACAGGTGAAACATTTACTGTTTAAAAAATAATTATATAATTTAAATGCACTACCCTAGTGTTGAACACTTGGGACATTAGAGTGAAAGCAGAACTATGAGACTCCTAGAAACTACCATATAACATTTAATTTTCCTATGAGAAGTCACAACTGAAGAACTGACAACTACTTCCTCATCAGCTCCTAGAAAACAGAGAGAGAAGAAGCTGTATTCTGCACCTTGTGAGGTATAATCAAAATTGTTATATGTATTTCTGTAAAAGTTACATTTGTAAGACCACACTAAGACTGACAGTTGTTTTTACTGAAGGATAAACACAAAAAGAAATTTGTATTATGTTGATGCTCAGATCCTTGACTACTATGCTTTCCAGATAAAACGCGTTCTTTTGCCTTGTGAACTATGAACAATCAGAACGTCAAGACACAGTATAGCAAATTGCAATTTAAAGCAAAGCAAGCCTAATATAAGCTTAATATAATTAAGACACAACGATTCTTATATAAAGTATATAACCTAATAACCTTCTGCCTCACTCTCTAGCAATACTTTTTCAAATACTTTTTCAGCTCTTTTAATCTCGTGGGTTAGTTCTAATGAGGTCCACGTGGTCTGGCATACAAAATAATTCACCAACTCAGTGAAACATCCTGATTTTTTTAAACCACATCTATTTCAATAGTGCAAATCTCAAAGCCAATTTAAGGTATGCAAAATCAGATCAAGGATGAGAAAAGCACGTGTGGTTTGAGTAAAGTTTATCATCTACCTGATCATGCTAACAGGAATACAGATTATAAAACTCTAGGAAAAAAGGATAAGAGAATATTTTAACCTAAGATTAATTTCAGCCATATTTCTTAGGGAGAAAGCTGTATTTCACAAACCATAAAATCACTACTTTTAATTTAAAAAAATATTAAAAATGAAAAGCACAGTTCTTTGCTAAAATACTTTTACTATTACTTACCAAAGTATTCATTTAGAAATGCAAGAGAGGCCACATAGCAGCCAAGACTGAGGAATTCAGCCACCACCATTAACCAGTGCCATGTTCGTATGGTCAGTGCAACCATCAAGAGCTCGGTCAAAATTAGGGCAGTGAAGGAAATGGCAACAACATGTACAAATTCAGATTCAAAAAGCAGCAGGGCTCCATACATCAGAATACCACCTAGGAAAGGCACACAAAATTAACAATACACTCAGTAATGAAATTTCAGTGTACCATTTTTTATAATTGCACACTGAACATTCGATTGCTTATTTTGAAAAACTGTCCAGTATTTTTTTTAATAAGGTAACAACATTGATCTTTCTAAAAGAACAGAAGTGATATTTACTGTGATTTCTGCATGCAAAATAAAACAACCAAAATAAAGCTGTAAAGAAATAAAACTATCAGAAAATGAAACATTTTAGTGCAATATATCTGATGAATTGTTAATTAACCTCATTTTGTCAAGTACTACAAATAAATGAGATATTGTTGAAAGTGTAATTACTTTTAACTGATTACATAATTCAGATTTCTTCAACAGCACTTATGTCATTCCATGAAAGAAAACTACTGTGTAAATATATGCAATGTGATAAGCACTCATTAAATTTTTTTCTGGATTAGCATTTAATTAAAGACATGTCTTTTTTTAGGCGACACGCATGAACAAAAAATACCAATCCATGCCATGTTTCGAATAGGTCTGTCACACTACAGGAATATCGATTTACGAGATAAACAGAAAGCAATATATGTAACTGCTGATGAAATGTTAAACTTTGGAATTCAACCTGCAGCTGAAAAACAATATTGCTAATAGCAGACAAAAAAATCTCAGTTCAGTAAAATCAGGACTCTCTCCTACCTTGGTAAATACTGATTAAAACCCAGATGAGGAAGGTCTTAAATGACAAAGATCTTCCCTAAATGAAAAAAAATGAGAGGACAAGTAAACACAGCTTTAAAAATATGAATATACTCAGTTCATATATTTTTAATAGCTAATCACTAGAGAGATCTTTTACAAGCAAAATAAAGTCTTTGAAGTGATACAGGCTAAAAAGCTTCTACTTGTTTTTATGATTCTTCATTACAAACTTGTACAGAAATTGCACAGTCTTAATTTGGGGGTGGGGCAGTTGCAGCCTTAAACAGCAAAGATACTTTACCTTACAACGCTCTGGCTGGTTTTCAGAGGCATAATTATGGTAAAATTAGTTTATCTTTTATTTAAAACATTTTAATGTCTGTTTCATAAAATGCAGTCTTCAAGAAAAGCGTACCTAGTGACCTAAACCTCAAGCAAAACTGTAATTACACCTCTAAACTTTAGATAAACTGCCTATTTGCATTCACAGAATAAAAATAGGACTACTGTAAGTCTTCAGCAAGAAACTGTTACCAAATATATTTAAGTATTCCTGTGATTGTGAATAGATACAGTTCACAGTAAGATGCTAAAGACGTTTTCATAATTTCATATACAGTCTAGAATGTTGGTGACAGACTGAACATACATGAAAAAAAATCTCATACAAGGACAAAGAACAAGATTTTTTTTCTCCTCTGAGTGCCTACTCATTTTTCTTTGAGTACTGGACACTGCTTCCACCTTTGGCCACAGCTCCCCATTAGCAAGGTTTGGGAAAGAGGAATAAGTCTGAGTTTTGTTTCACCTTTATGGAACTAGAAAGGGTAACTCACTCCTGAGCCTCTAGGGAATGCTGCACAACAGGCTGTGAATCATTTGCAGATGAAAGCGGGGAGCCCTCTTACTTGTACTTCCTTTCAAATTTTCATCAGCTTTTCTAGCTATAACTCTGTAGAAGCCACAGTAATACTGAATCAGCGTGTCCTCCTGGGTAAGCGGTCACACCCGTGTCTCTGAACCTTGCTAATTTTCTCTTCTTCTTGCACCACAGCAAGAGCCTGTCAATGACTTATGCCCGTATACCTTATTCTTTTAAAAAACTAAAAAGCATCTTCATCACTAGCATATCCCACAAAAGAAACCGGTCTCTAGGAGTACAATTATAGTCCACGCCAACACGTGTTTAAATAGCACTAGTTGAATAGCATTGGTAGAGAGTTGCATTTAGAGTCCATAATTTGAAAAACGATACGTAGGCTTTATAGTGTCACAGTGTCATGACTAAGACAGCATGATCATAAACTGTAGTAATACACACTCACAGTAAGATTACCTTGTAACAGTGAAGTCAGACGTAACACAAACAACTTTTTGTGGTACTCATCCATAATTATCCACTGATCATCACCTGCCCCACACAACACACTGAACCGTACTCTCCAGCTTCTCCACATTCTCTTTTTTATTCATAAGCTGGGAAAGCATTCAGCATCTCCAAGAACTGTCATTTAAGCCTAAACAAAAAACTTGGTCCATCCTGAGCAGTTTCTGAGTGGAGGTTAACTTCTATCTTTAGAAATAGTATGTTCCAAAGTTCCATCAACAGGTTTCCACAGGCAAGCTTACAACTATCTTCAGCAGGTGTAAGGCCATGCTTTTTTGAGATAAATCATAGGCTGAAATCTCGCAAAGAAACTTTAAATACTCTGAAGAGGAGAAAGAGTCAAGATCTCCAGGAGAAAATTAAAAAAATAGCTAACTTAGTATGATTAAACAGACAAACAGTCTGAAAAGTCTGGAACTCTTTGACTACAGTCTGCTTTTGAACTTCCAGACTCATCATTGAAGAATTCACTATCCCTAAAAAGACTATTGGCTTCTGCCTTGGATCATAACTTTTCTAGCTAACAGTTTAAGATGGAACAGAAGTAATTTTCAAACAAACCCTTATGAAACAGAATCTTGAGATTTGTTTCACTTCCTTTTTCATGGATTGTTTTCATAGCACAAAAATCTGTATTGCATTAGTTGGACATCCATCTTGTATGGAATATCTTAAGGAAATGATTGTAAGAATTCCCAGTTTTACACACTGGAGATTTCGGCATTTGTTCGCATCTGAGCATTGGGGACATTCATACCTTTGTGAGATCCTTATAAAGTTCTGGATATAACAATGCCATTTCTGGTTTCACATCCTGATCCAATACTAGAGAGAAGACTGGAAACATAGTGTATATAGTTGCATACCTAGGGTGGAAGGAAAGCACATAAATTGGCACTTTTGTATTATGTGATTTTACACTGATCTAGAGAGTTCAATTATTCTTTTTATGTAGGTGGAATTAAACTAGTTGTTCCACCCAGGACTGAGGTAGCTTACCAATACAACTTTACACATGCAACCTGCTCTTGTGCTTCTAAGAGCTGCCAGTTGTGAGAAATTACAGAGCTTTTACACATTCAAAAACAGTAAATACACCTCTTTCTTATATATATATATCACCCAAGCTTACTGCCTTTTAAAATACTCCCTGTGCACCTGCACTTTGGACAACCAAGTTCAAAGACCTGACCTTTAAATTCATCCACAGACAATGGCATGAAAACTGATGGAAAAACAAGCACTATATTCCGGACATCATGGCGTAGGTTAGATGGATGAACAAAAGTCTGTAAGTGGCTTTGGATTTTAGTATGCACATGCCACATGTATACTTTAGTACGTACTTTTCTAGAACTTTGCACAACTATTTGCCATTACTTTGGAGAGGTCTGCTGCTTGCTCTTGATCTGTCTGGTGTAATGACCATGGATGATCTACTCAGCCTGGTGGCAGAGCTATGCGAGAAAGTGGAAAGGAAGTCTGAGAAAGAGGGAGGCTGGTGGAGTCAGGCTCTGCCCTCCCTGAGAGAGAAACAGGAACAACCACCGGGAAAAACCCTAAGGGAATTCTGTATCCCTTACCCAGCAGGCTGAAAGAAGTACCTCAAAGGAAAGGAGTGAATGGAACCAAGTCCATATCCTTGCCCACTTCACCTTCCCAGGTGCCTCAGTATAACAGGTATGAGGCTCTGGAGGTTGAAGGCCAGCCAATGGAAGATAAGGATAGCAGCAGATCTACACCAGAGGCCTACCCACTCTATCAAGACCACCTCCACAAGGAAGAAAAGAAGGGTTACAGTTAGGAGTGAACTCCCTTCTGAGAGGAATGGAGGGTTCAATACACTGGATAGGCCCTCTCCTTAGCTAAGTCTGCTGCCTCCCTGGGGCCTGGGTTAAGGACATTGCTAGGAAACTTCCTAGCCTGGTATGGCCCTTGGACCCCTTACTGCTTTTCCATGTGGGAGCTGAGGGTAATCAAAGACTTCAGAGCCTTGGGATGGCTAGGTAAGGGCATCTGGAGCACAGGTTATTTTCTCCTCTCCCTTTCCAGTTGTGGGCAGCAACACTGGAAGAAACAGACGCACCCAGTCAATTAACACATGTCTCTCTGGCTGGTGTCACTGTCACAGTTTTGGGTCCTTTGATAATGGGGTGGCTTACACAGCACTAGGCTTACTGGCATTTGATGGGGACCACCCTTCTCAAAGGGGAAAGAAGATCTTTGCTTAGGAGCTTTGCAGGGCTCATTGACGGGACTTTAAACGAGACTGGAAGGGGGAGGGAGATAATATGAGGCTTGCCCAAGGCAAGTGGAAGGATGATATTGGCAAGTTAGAGGTACAGGGTGTTAGTGAGGGCCCTCAGTCTGCATCTCTGAGACATGCTGGGAACATCGGAGAGCCGCTGAAGCGGTACAAAGATAAGCCAGGGGCTACTAAGGAAATAGGAGCCAGGAGTGAAACACCAGTTGAACACCTCAAAGGAATTAAGAGGTATACATCTAAGGTGACACAACTGACAGTTGAGCTGAAGTGCCTCTACACCAGTGCCTGCATACCAAATCCAGCCCTCCACTCTGTTTTATCCAGCCCAGCACCTTGTTTCTACCTGGTGGCAGCGCCAAGGTCCTTTCCGTGCCCCAACACTGGTCACATGTGCAGCGAGTGTGACACTCCTGCTCTACACCAATGCGTGCAGCATGGGCAACAAACTGGAGGAGCTGCAAGCCATTGTGCAGCAGGAAAACTATGATATAATTGCCGTCACTGAAACATGGTGGGATGACTTGCACAACTGCAGTGCTGCAATGGATGGCTACGAAGTCTTCAAAAGGGATAGGCAAGGAAGGAGAGGCAGTGAGCTAGCTCTGTATGTTAGGGAGTCATTTGATTCTCTAGACTTTATTGATGGTGAAAACAGGGTTGAGTGCTATCTGTAAAAAATCAGGGTGAAGGCCAACAAAGCAGATATCATGG
Organism: Tapera naevia; assembly: GCA_033556795.1. Classification (NCBI taxonomy): domain Eukaryota; kingdom Metazoa; phylum Chordata; class Aves; order Cuculiformes; family Neomorphidae; genus Tapera; species Tapera naevia. The sequence continues at coordinate 2,585,605 of JAUMJJ010000095.1, forward strand.
TGAGTCTGTTACAGACGACCCAACCACAGTGAAGCAACAGATTAATTATTCTATGCACAGCTGGGAGAAGACTCACAATTACTAGCCCTCATTTTTGTGGGGGACTTCAAACTACCAGATTTCTGCTGGAAACAAAATACAGTAGAAAGGAAACAGTCAAGGAGGTTTCTGGAGTGTGTGGAAGATAGTTTCCTGACACAGCTGGTGAGTGAACCAACTAGGGAAGGTGCCCAGCTGGACCTGCTGCCCACAAACAAGGAAGAACTTGTGGGTGATGTGATGGTTGGAGACTGTCTTGGGCACAGTGATCATGAAATGATAGTTTCTGATTCTTGGAGAAGTGAGGAGGGGGGTCAGCAGAACTGCCACCTTGGATTTCCAGAGGACAGACTTTGGCCTGTTTAGGAAACTGATTGGCAGAGTCCCTTGGGAGTCAGCACAGAAGAGCAAAGGCATCCTGGAAGGCTGGAGATTCTTCAAGAAGAAAGTCTTAAGGGCGCAAGAGCAGGCTGTCCCCATGTGCCAAAAGACAAGCTGGCAGGGAAAAAGACCAGCCTGGCTGAACTGAGAGCTTTGGCTGGAACTCAAGAGTAAAAGGAGAGTTTATGGCCTTTGGAAGAAGAGGCAGGCAACCCAGGAGGACTACAAAGATGTTGTGAGGTTATGTATGGAGAGAATTAGAAAGGTCAAAGCCCAACAAGAACTTAATCTGGCTACTGAGGTAAAGGACAACAAAAAATGTTTCTATAAATATATCAGAAGCAAAAGGAGGGATAAGAAAAATCTTGACCCTTTATTGGATGTGGGGTGAAACTTAGTGACAAAGGATGAGGAGAAGGTTGAGGTACTTAGTGCCTTCTTTGCATGTCTTTAATAGCAAGACCAGTTGTCCCCTGGGTACCCAGTGCCTCGAGATGGAAGACAGGGAGCAGAATGGAGCGCCCATAATTCAAGAAGAAATGGTTAATGACCTGCTAGCCCACCACAACATGTAAAAGTCTGAGGCTGGGATGAGATACACCATAGAGTACTGAGGGAACTGGCAGAAATGCTCACCAAGCCACTTACCATCATTTTTCAGCAGTCCTGGTTAACTGGGGAGGTCCCAGTTGAATGGAGATTAGCAAATACGACACCTATCTACAAAAATGGCCAGAAGGAAGATCTAGGGAACTACAAGGACTGTCAGACTGACAGACTGACCTTGGTGCTGGGGAACCTTATGGAGCAGATCATCTTGAGGGCCATCACACAACACTTACAGGATAACCAAGTAATCAATCAGGCCCAGTGAGCCATGGGTTTAGGAAAGGCAGGTCCTGCCTGACTAACCTGATCTCCTTTTATGACAAAGTAACCCACTTAGTGGATGAGGGAAAATCCATGGATGTTGCCTACCTAGACTTTAGTAAAGCCTTTTACACTGTTTCCCACAGCATTCTCCTGGAAAAACTGGCTGCTCATGGCTTGGATGAATGTAATCTTTGCTGGGTAAAAAACTGGCTGGATGGCTGGGCTGAAAGTGTTGTGGTGAACGGAGTCAAATCCAGCTGGTGCCCAGGTGGCCAAGAAGGCCAATAGCATCCTGGCTTGTATCAGAAATAGTGTGGCCAGAAGAAATATGGAAGTGATTGTGCCACTGTACTTGGCACTGGTGAGGCCGCACCTCAAATACTGTGTTCAGTTTTGGGCCCCTCACTACAAGAAAGACACTGAGGTGCTGGAGAAAGGCAACAAAGAAAGGCAACAAAGTGAATGGTGAATGGTCTGGAGCACCAGTCTTGTGAGGAACTGGAGTTGTTCAGCCTGAAGAAAAGAAGGCTGACACACAGATGTGGCACTTAGGGACATGGCTTAGTAGTGAAATTGGCAGTGTTAGGTCTACTGTTGGACTTGATGATTTTAAAGATCTTTTCCAATCTAAAAAAATCCGTGATCAGACCTTGATTTGACTATGATTTAAGTTAAGTTTGACTAAGATTTAAGACGTTATTATCTATAAGGAATATAAAATGAAGCTCTTCGGACAGAAGAGGCAGACAGCAGTGACAAATATGAATATATGCATATGCCTCAGTTCTACAACTTGGGGAACCATCTTACTAAAGCAGCTTCTGCAACCAGACCAGGGTGCTCCTAATCCTGCATACATTCAGCTGAATGGAAATCTATGGAGCAGACTTGCATAGTGCACTCTCAGAGGAAATTTCATAGTCAGCAGCTTCAGCTCCATTTTTAAGAGAAAAATCTGTGATTTTCACTGAGCCTTGTATGTTGATCTGTGCAACAGGTGAATGATCTGGAAGCTTTCCTCTATTGTTTTCACCTTGTATGTGAAAAAGGTTATATAGTAGCTTCTACTAAGGCCATACAGATTAATCTCTTTAGAGAGTTGATAATGAGCCTCCCCCCCTCCTATAGTGCACATTCAACCTAGCGTGACTTTTCTTTGTAGTCTCATTCCAGGTTTTGGTAGCTTTCCCATGATAAATGTATGAAGAAAGTGGCATACACCCAACTACATGATGTTATTTAACAAGGTGGTTGGCTATATTTATTACAGGTATCATAACTGCTAGGTTTGACTTACCCTACCATTAGGAATCCTTGGTACAAGGGAACAGATGCAAAATAGAAGACTGATGAAAATACAGCCTAAGAAAAGCAGATAATCATATGTATTTAATATCATTCTACATACAAAATATTACAATAAAGAAAAACATAGCAATACTGGTTGATCAAGATTTTGTGACATTTCAAAGACAGATGCAGTGCTTTTAACTATTCAGAAAACACAGTTTTAAATACCTGCATAGTTGAAATAATAAGGCCTCGGTGCATGACAAACTGACCAAGTGCTGCTGATCTTTTGTAACTGTTTCGACCATGTACCATCAGCAGCCTACCTATGTGTTTAAACTGTGTGATTGAAAAGTCAGCTGCTAGGGAAGCTTGTTTCCCCTCCTAGAACAAAACAAAAATATTCCAAATATGAAACAGTGTAAAAGATGCATCTCAAATTTCAAAATTCTAAGTGATAATAAATTTTAAAGGTCAAGTTTGCTCCTGCTTCAGGAATCAACCATGCAACAGGACACAAAGGACAATTTTTTGTGTGTATTCTAAGATGCAGTGGCTGTAGCAAATGAGTTTAACCACCTATCCTGCTTCCTTCAAGTAAATGGCACACAGAAAAAACTATAGCTTTTCTGCTTTTTTAATTTAAAAAGCTAAAGCAGATGACATGGAAGCAAAGAAAACATTAGTTTAAAGACTAAGCGTTTTTATCACCTTTATTGCATACTTTAATTAGAAATGATGAATTCACTACTGTTTAAGAATAAACATTCTGATCTCATGTTACTATACTACTATGTGGCACATATTTGACAATGAAACTGTTAACATTACCTTGCCTTCAATTCCAACTCCACAGTCTGCTGCTTGGATCATGCTGACATCATTTCCTCCATCACCTGGAAAATGTCACTGCAATATTCAGCTCTTCAGAGGTTTTACTCTCTTGGCCTTACAATATTTTAGAAAGCTCTTATATACCGTTAAATCAGTACAATTAATCTATGGATTATAATTCATTACTTCAGCAATCAAGACTTTTTCCTGCAGAATAAAGAAGTAACTATACCTTTCAGATGGAATGGCATTTTCTGATACAGCCACATAATACCTGACTCTTGATAAAGAAGTCTCTCAGGTTTTGTTTCAACTATTTCTCAATGGTGCCATCTACTGCTTAAACTTATTACAGATTTTAGGTATTTCAAATTAGGATAGTGCCAACAGTTACCTATTGCACATGTGCGTTTTCCAGTGTGGTGCTGTAACAGTTTCACAATATGAGCTTTCTGAGTGGGAGAACATCGGCAGCACACTACAGCAGGACACTGACAAGCCAACTCTACAAATTCATGCTCGTAATACCTCAGACAAACCTAAGGAAAAAGATACACTCACATTTACTTACAATTTATTACTACTACATGCAGTCTAACACCAAACCACAGTATAAAAGAATATTTTTATGAAGTTCTGCTTGCACAATATCTGAGAGGAAAAAAGCCACATTTTCCTGACTATGGCTTTATTATTTTAATCTGACATTCTCTTTCATTTAGAGAGCCAACACTCTTTGGGGTTACGGGAAGAGACAATACTGAAGCATGTTGCACACAAATTCCATTCTGTTACCACACAGGAGACCAGAGAACCAATAACATTTGCCCACCTAGAACACAAATCCTCTAATTAGCACTCAGTGAAAAACAAGTGTCTCTAAGAATGATTAAAAGTATGAGCTTGGAAAAAAGCTCAAGAGTATGAAGACACCACTACTTTACATTTTCAACATAAGCATCTAGATAAATGCAATTTGTCAGAAACCAAGTTCTTACCTCAAGTGAATCCCCAGATATCACCAAGGCACAGTCATGTTTCCTCCTAAAGGCATTTAGTTCTAAGTGAGCCTCCCCTCGAGTGGTAACCTCCAATAAAAAACACTCATTTAGAAAGATTTTATTATACTCTTAAAAAAACCCCTGTCTAAATAAATCACGTTTCAAGAACTCATACTCAGAAGGTCTTGGTTCTTCAACAAGTGTTTTACCTCACTGCACTCCCAATACCCATGGGATGTGACTACAAGCCTTGAATCTTGTGGCGTGAAAAAGTAATCCTCAAACAAGGAAAATCTACATAGACAGCTTAACTGGTTCCTCACCAAAGCAGACTAGGACTAAAAAATTTATGAATTAATGACATTAAAATATCTTAATTTCAAACTGACCTGAGTCTTTCTACCTAGGAGGGCTAGAGAAAAAATAGAAAAAAAACCCAAACATACTCCAAAACTCTTACTTATTAGCCAGTAAATATGTCCTTAGAATAATGCAAAATGTTGACAACATTAACAGTTCCTTCAGATTGAGTAAGGTAGACACAGATTTCAAAAGGCACATAAAAATTCTCATTAGTACTAATCCTTTTGGATTTTGCATGAGTATGCAAGCAGGATCAAGCAGCAAAATACAAAAGAACTACATCATAGATTTTTTAGTTTACATAATTATTGTCTCAGAAAGGCCCAGCTGTGAAATGCAAATAATGAATCAAAGTTTACCAATATGGATTTTGGAAGGTTTTCAGCTAGAACACAGTACATGAAAACTTAAAATTGTAATCCAGATTTTGAGGAGACTGTCAGTTTTGTATTTTTTTCCAATAAAAGAAGAACATATTTTAGAGCCATCATGCAAGAAAAAGTTCCAGAATAAAACACAAACTGACTAAATGTTTAACCTCGGCTCTGTCAGCACTTTAAGTAACTTTTAAAATACATGAGTCTTAGTTATATTGAACGTAAAATTTTGTCTTTGGCCCACCACTACCGAGAATCAGATGCAGGCCAAAGACCTTTCTTTCTCCAAAAGGGTTATAATACACACAAAATTTGAGTTATGTTAAAAAGCACCTGCCAACAGAAAAACGCATACAAATGCCCCAATTCAGATTTTTTCTCCTGCTTTCCCACAATTAAAGATGTAAAGAGAAAGCTCCTTGTCTACCAGCTGTTAGGAACCCCGTATTGCATTGCTCCTTTATAATCTTTCTGCATTACAGAGTTTAAGAAATGTCAGCAGTTGGTGCATACTGATGAGCAGTAATTGCCCCCTCTGTTCTCCCTTTCAACTTTCAGAGGTATTCTTAAAATTTATGTAAATACTTCTAGAACTATATATCAGTTAATTTCATTACAAAATGAAGAAGAAGAGACTTCAAAGGGTGTTAAAAATCAAAACACATTTGGGGAAGGCACAGTAGTAAATAATTTTTTATTTACTAATTCTTAACTAAAATAGAAGTCTCAGTGCTTGGTATTTTCTTACTTTAATCCAGTAGTTATTTCTTTGCAATTAAATACAGCCACAGAAATAATTCTGTATAAACCCATTTTCTAATTTAAAACTTTGTGTACTTTAAGTTAACACAGTTTTATGCTGATCTCTTATTACCAGTTGAGGCAATGAAAATAAAAATCTGACTCAACTAAATAGATTCTATTCAGGAAGACTTAATTTGTGGTGTTACAACATGGAAAGGTCAACAAAAATTGATCTGAAGTTTTATCAGAAACATTAATAATTCAATTGCAAATAGCAGTCTTCAGGGCCTAATTTGCCATTCAGATGCTTCAGAAGAGAAGAAGGTACATTTACATGTAAATTATATTCATATAATTATTTCTGTAGGTGCAAGTGATTAATTTAGAACAAACACAGACATATTATGTCCGATCACACAGCAACAATCAAAGTCAGGAAAATCTATTTTTGTTTGGCTTCAGTAGAGTTGATGGTATGGAAATATAACCAAAATGTATAGAAAAAGATACTTGGTTCACCCTCCTAATAATTAATTTAAATAGTGTGTTAATAAAAATGCAAATATATATCATGATATACAAAAATATTCAAATTTTCTTATTTGAACTACTTCTATATAGAGAATGTTGGCATCTGAATTTAAATCAGAATTAGTTCTGCTTGAGCCTAAATAGCTGGACCAATGAAAATGCTAGAACAAACAATAACCACATTCAGATAGCCTAAATTCTTGGATAGTCTTCCTGCTGGCTCAGCACCTCACAGAGACCCTTCTCCATCATTAATTAGAGATACTTTACTATGCCCATTGGTATAAGAGAACAGTGTAAAACGCATGTTAAACCTGGATCACCCAAACATGGCTGCAAACTTTTTTATAGCATACTGACAAATCTAGAAACAAGCTTCCTTAAACAGAAGCAATCTTTTGCAATTCTACATCCTTGAGTAACAATCTAAGTGGTATTCTCTTGACCACTATTATGACAGTCGTTACAATAACCTATCAATTTTCAACAAGCTGCCAACTACTAATCAAATAAATCAACATTGTTATGAGCTGTCTTTGATGAACCAACAAAAAATTTGGAACCGTACTTACAGGTCTGAAAATGTGAATATCTTGAGTCCTAGACACCAAGTGAGAACTTTTTGCAATGCAAGTTGCTGTTTCCAATTTATCTCCTGTTAACATCCATATCTGCAAAACAGTGCAGAAATTTACCACATATTAACGTGTCTCTTCTCCAAATCTAAAAAATGTCTCTATCCAACATTTTTCTGGTACCACTTGGGATTGGATTACCAGTGACAACATGTGCATTTTAAACTAAAATTAATGAGCTTCTCATGAATGCCAAGCCTGAAAACATTGTTAGCATACAAATCGTGTGCCAAATTCATTTAGTGTCAGTCAGAATAGGTTACTGTAGACAGTCAGGACAAAAATGACTTGGAGTCACAAACATTTCTCCAGAAGTAAGCTTAAGATCAACGAAACCTGTGGTGGACAAGGGAACCCCACACACCACGTCTTGTTTGTCTCTGCTAGATCACGTTCAGAATGTGCTTAGGACTTGGCACACTTCTTACTTTGAATGAACTTGAATATAAACAAATACAATTCATGCCTTGTTAAAAAAGTTAATAAATGACAACTTGTTGTGTCAGCATTATGTGTTTAATAATACCTTTATTCCAGCATTTCTTAGCATCTCTAAAGTTGGTCTAACATCCGCTTGCAGCTGATCTTCTACTCCGGTGAGGCACAGCAACTCCATTTCTCGCTCCAAACTCTCCACAACAGCAGCAACCTTCAGGTTTCTATCATGTATGCTTAACTTTGCTTGGTTATATCGACTCTGTTTGCACAAACACAAAACCACTTAAAGTTTGCTGTGACCCAAAGCATACATTCAGTCTACCAGTCAGTTATAATATGGATTGATTAGGCTAAATGCTTATCTTGAAATATCTTTAATGAAGAACAAGATTAAAAGAGTGAATTTTAATTTACGCCCAATGTTATATGTGTGGTTTTTTTATAAATCACCTCAAGAGAATGTCTTCTGAAGAAGTATTAGGAATTAGGCATCACAGCATCTAAGGAGGAATGGCCTTTATCCTTGAGAACAAGTAGATTTTCTAGGTCGTGCTGAAGCTACAGAATTAACATTTTGCTAGTTTAGTTTCTGGGAAAACTGTCCAGCCACATAATAAAGCAGAACAGTATCCTATGTATGACTGCAGAACAATCACGGACAAATCACAAAATCTCTAACAGACTGAGTGCCATACCTGCAGCCATCGATATTTTATATATGAATCCTCTATTTCAAAAAAGAGGAATGTTCCACTTGAAGTAACTAAATACGCTTAAGTACAAGATCACTCTTCTTTCATACCTCAAAATCTTGATACTGTTCTTCAGTCAGTGATTTTTTGGCAACAACCAGCGTACGCAGTCCTTCTCGTGCCATATTACCACACTAAATGAACCAAACCACAGAATAATTATGCAAATATTCAATCATAATATTCAGCCAACATGTTTTATACTATATGCTAACAGGGTATATCTGTACATAACTTCCGGTGTTTCTTTAGACTCTTAAGATTATTTTAGAGAAGATACAAACAGAATGAAAAGCGATTATACTTTTGGTCTCCCAAATGAAGTGGTATGCTATTGGTAAGACAACCAGATTCCCTCTCCTAGTTTAAAGAAATTATCTTTTAGGTTGAAGCTTTAAAATGAGGCGTGTAGCAGAGCTACATTTTTTTTTTCCACTGGATGTACGCCTGAACAGAAAAATATCTACACATTAAAAATAGCCATGGAATAGCATGTCTTAATGAAAAACAAGGCTGTCTGTCCAATGCAAAACACTTATTGATTTGACCTCATAAAGCTAAATAAATTAAACAAGTATTTTACAATTAATTGTGCATCATTATCGCCAAAAGTAATTTTTATGACATTTTGCTAGGTCTTGAGGGAGTTTAATTTATTCATGTCCCCAAATAAATCAAACTGCCCTACAGCAGATATTGATTCATATTGCCAATACCATTATGAACATACATGGTGTAATCATTGTATTAACATATTGTCTGTATGTAGGGTCAAAATAAGATGATTGCTGGTACCTACTAGAGCCACACAGTGAAAAATATTAATCAGTTTTGCAATTCAGTCATTAGCTATTTTATATTAAGTTTAATAAAAGCCCTATTTCAATTTGGTTGCAACCCTTACTAAACTTTGTAATTCTTAATGATACCCCACTGTAGAATTTGATAAAACAAGAGTATTTCAGGATAAATAGCAGATTATTTCTCAGAAGTAATTAGGTTTTATGTGAAAGGGCAGTCAATGAAAATAAATTTCCTTACTTTAAGTAGGAATATGTTTAGCTATGACTACCAGCTCTGCTTTCCCTGTTGGTTATTCAAGAATTGGAAATAATTCTAATCCCTTAAAACCCATTCACGGTGTCTGTAACTAAACTTCAAAAGCCACTACTGCATTGGCTCAGACTCTCCACTACACTTATTCAAATAATACCTGATATTTGATTTTAAATTTTTATACATTTTGATTTTGTTTCTTACCTCTTCTTCTAGCCAATCATTGTACTGTACAATAGTGGACATTGCAACATCTGCACCTTTCATGTAAAATGTAATTTCTCCCGAAGATTCATCCTAAAATTTTACAAAAGAAAGAGAGGGAGAAGCAAAATATGTTTTTAAACAGACAAAACAACTACCTACCAATAACCTAAACATCTTTTGAAGTAGTCAACAAATTACCACCTAATAAAGATGAAGAACCTTCCCAAAAGGTGGATAAGTTTTATTACTTAAAGTTACTATTTCCAATGACATCTCTGATTCTATCGAGATGCACATTTCCTACTTTCACGTATAAGAGGATCAGTTCTAACTGAAGTCGATGAGAGGAACAGATTCTCAGCATCTCTAAACTGCCTGTCTAAATTTATTCCCAGACAATGATGTTCTAAAAGAGTTGGAGGGAACAAACGATGAGATGGTTATAGAACATGTTCTAACCTGTCACAGTGAGACAAGGCACAACTCAATTGCTTCACTCAGCAAACGTCATTGTGCAAGAGTGAACAGCAAGTTATATCAAATTTCTTGTGAAACTAGAAGAAATCCACAATGGAAACTTTTCATTTATTGACTGAGGCTTACAGTGAAGAGATCCCAAAGATCAAGTCCATTCTCAACGGAACCCATTTTTTTCATCAGTAGAAGATGCAAAAGCAAAAATGACAGAGTTCTACAGCCTTTCAGAAAATGATTTGCGAATTGCTTTGAATGTTGGCAGCACCATATGCAGTTGTGTGTCAACTCAGAAAGAAACTAATTTGAAGGTGATCACAGCCAATTTTCTCAAAATTTGTCGAACAGAATTAGAGACACAGACTCATTTTTTTTTGTGTGTATCAGACCTCATGTAGTCCAAATCATGAATTTCTGGTGTATGGTCTGTCGCAGAAGGAATCAGTCTAATCTCCAAGCTTCTTAGAACATCTCTGAACATATCACTGTTAAACAGACTCTTAATGCCGACCTCACCTAATGAAACACAAACTTGCCAAGGCCTCTCCAGATATAAACATGCACATGTTCTGCCAGAAGTATCCTTGCCTAAGGCTCATGGCATGAGTGGTTTGTCAACATGGGCAAATAAGAAATAGGATGAGTTTAACACGTGTTTAAGTGGAACTTGGCACCAATGTAACCATCTAACGATGTTGTTTGAAGTTGTTCTGCTACAGTGTCTGCTTTTAGGTACGGAAAAGCTATAAGTATGTAGCCTGGATGGCTTAATGTTCTCAGAGATTTAAAACTTCCTTCCTTCTTTTTACATGGTGTTGTGGTTTCCTTTCATCTGAGCTTTTAATGATGACTACCACACTCTCAACTGGGCATCTCGGAGACAACTAAGCACATATCTTGTAAGTCTCTGACTCTGGGTTATGGTGTGATGTACACCAGTTCAGGTATCAGTTCTGGTTCTGGAAAAGCAGTAGCAGTAGCATTATGAAAGGACACTAACAACTATTGTCAGAAATTTCAGCCAATTTGCTGCTGAAGAAGTAACATATTTTGTATGAATGAAACAAATGGAAAAATAAAAACAAAGGCTTAAGTGGCAACTCGCAGCATCAGCAGCTAAGCCTTGAAAAAGTGAAATTAACATGTTTCTACGTAAGGGAAGATTTTTTTCCTTTACAAAGCTCTCTATAACATCATGTTAGCCTGATTCCTCAACAGTTGCTTGCCTAGTATTTCATGTGTGCCTATGCATACCTTCCATTTGAAAATCTTGTGAAATTAATTCCCTGAAGGCTCAAGTTTCTATTAAATTTTATAAAAATAAACATTAAGTAAAACCATTTTTTGATAAATAAAAAACAACATCTAGAGCACTCCCAAGATTACCCTAACTATGATCCCCATGCGCTTGCTTTCAGAAGTGAAGGGAAAGATCTGCAGAATATAGTAGGTCAGAATGTGGCCACCAGGGGTCTTCAGCTGCACTGAGGTCAAATCCCTGTTAACCAGAGTGAGACCAACACTCTCCGTCCACTGAACCAGAGCTACCTAAAGAAACAAAACAGGAAATAAGAGACACGCTTAAGTGTGAAATTTCTATTATACTGTTATATAAATTAGCCTAAAGTCAAACAACTGTTGCTAGGATAAAAGTCTAAACTCTTCCAAGAATCTACGAAAAAAAATGTGACTAGCAGTAGATTGAGTACAAAATCTTAATACATCAAGTAAGCATTTTCCTTCAGAAAGCTTAGAAAAATCCTTAGGAATGATATAAAAATGTATTTGATTTCATTCCTGCAAACGAAATATTTAGATTATATTGTTCAGAAATACAGTTCTAATAACCCCCCCCCCATATATATATATTCAATGACTCTTAAAGGACATACAGTAGAAATTATACAAAACCAGATTACAATTTCTGTATCAGTGACACCACTACACAAGTAAAATATTTTGGGACTATTTCCATGTAAACCACTTGATTAGATTTACAGTCACATGCAAATTGAGACACTGTAACACGTAATAAATAGAAAAGCAAGCACCTTGTTTTTAGTTTAGTTTGTTCACTTGCATAATTTTATTACTTTGTTTCAACAATAATACAATTGACTTCTAAATATATCAAGTGAGATAGAAACCAAGCCTACACTGCTGCAACCCACAAACATGCTTCAGAGAGTCCCTTTACAAACCCAGACATGCTGCATTGTACTATAACCATTATTAGCTACCACTACCTGGCACCTTAAATGCATGCATTAGAGTAACTTTTTATTTTTTTTATTTTGCTGTTTTAAAGTGCATGACATCCAGCTTCCACTTTCTTCTATGTTATGCTTCAAATAACGCACTAGATATTTTTCTATCAACACCACCATGTGGTTTATTCCTTCAAAGAAATTAATACTTTAGCAAAACTGCCCTACTGTTAAAGTTTATATACAAGCCATACTCCATGTCTGAATGGGAAGTTTTGACAAAAAAATTCTGCTCAATTTTATTTTTATTTTTCCAAACGCTAATCATTACTGGAAACCAGATTTTTAAATGACTAGAAAGGTAACTCTAAGTTCACATGTACAGAACCTGCCTCTCCTCTTAATTTCAGGTAAGATGAATAAAATAAAAATCAAGCAGTCCAATAAAAGACATGCAAGTAGTAAAATCCCTAGATGAGTTCAACGTGATGACTACATGTTCACTAAGAATTTCACCCAAATCAAGTAAGTCACTGTAGCTTCTATGAAAAATTGAAATTGGAAAAAAAAATGTGAACTCCTAAGAAACCCTGGTAGCGACATCCGCAAAGGCATAACCAAATGAAAATACAGCGAGAAGCAATTACAGAAGAGAAAAGAACACACTTTGTAAAGCACCATTTTAAAAATCTCAACAATCACAGGAAGTCGTTTTGGAGATTTTTCTTCTTCAACAGAAATACCACATAAGCTGTAAATGATCCAATACTCCCAAGGTTAATTTTCAATTTTCACAGTGAAAGGTTACTATTACATTCTGACCTGTAAATTGCATCTTTCTACTAATACCCTATCATCTCATTTGTGTCCCTTTACAGCTAGGACTTGTGTTCTATATTTGGTGACTCACATCTGTTTATTATTTTGTTTATGCTTGGCTTCACCTGCCATTTGAATTAGCATTTTCCAGCACTGTCATTTTGGATCCTTATACCTGGCCTACATACAACCACTTTTTTTTTTTCCTTTTAAATTGATCAGTGCAAATACCATAGCATAAATATTCAATAAGGCTCAAGAGTCAAATAGATGCCTAAAAAGCAACTGAACAAACTTGAGAGCAAGACATTCAGTTGGACTCTTACCATTCAGAGTGAATCAAAGCAGCTAGACCTTAACAGCACCAAAAAAACCCAAGTCAGACTTTACCATTAAATAGTTGAATCTTTTAAAATACGCATTTTTTTAAAAAAAGTATTTCACAAATGGCATGAAAATCTGAATTATAAATCTTAAATATATACTGAATGGCTGGCTATACAGAGTTCAGAAGTCTCACTTTTTAAGGTTCGCCTCCTCAAGTATATTCGCTTCAATACGTTTCTGAAACCTTACATTAAAATGGCCTTGCAATCTAGTGTAGATATCATGAACCTGTAGAATGTCAGGTAAACACAGCAGCTGTTGCTTCTACAGAGCTTGACAGATTAGATGGAGTCAGATAAAGAAATCGAGGGTTGGAAAAACTCAAACCCCTTTGCTTATGATGCTACTATTTTACTTAAAAAGGAACAAATTAATTCTAATTAATTTTTTTATTTGTCAATAACCATTAATCTCCTAACACACACACAGATGAAATTCATCAAGTATCCTGAATTCAGATTAGGGAGTTATTTGAAGATTTTTTTGATTGATAGCCAAGCTTCCCTTTTTTCAGAAACTGGCTGTTCGGGGACAGGAGTATGTTGGTAAACAAAGGGCCTTCCCACTGCTGAGATACACGTGTGCACTTGAACTTAAACCGTGTAGTGTTCCCAGGACAGGTAATGTAGGTGGAGTCAAAGAGACCTCCTGTGGTTTGTCATTTGCTAGTTGTCTTCCTCCTCAACAGAAAACCAAAGGGTAGAGACAGGTATCTAACTCTCACGTAACAAGGTCAAAATAGCAACTGCCAAATTAGGAAGGTAGCAAATACCTGCATTATGAGATGAAAAAGCAATAGATCCAACAAAAGCTACTAAGAAACACCTCGTTTAGTGTTTCTTACCCAAAATATTTCAGATGTTTCCATTTACTACATGCCCACCATTGAGCTCTGCCTTTGTCAGCAGTGTCTCGCCCCCGGAAGCCATTTGACCCTCAGAGCTTCCATAGTTCACAGCCCCTAATGTCAACTCTAATTACCACAGTGCAGATTTCCATTCAAAGCCAAATTCAGAGACTTCATAAAGAAATTGTCTCAACTGAAGCAGTAATTGCGCTACCTGCAACATAAGTTGCAGCAGTACAGCTCAAGGGGTGGAAGCAGCTTCTCTGAGCAGGGTGGTGTGTCTTGCTCAGCTGCCTGCGGAATGTGTGTGTCTTGAGGGGGGCATGAAGATGAGAAACTTCTGAAGCATTGCTGTTACAGACCATGGCAGCCCTGCATCCTACTTCCATGTTTTGGAGAGGCAATCATCCCATCTAATTATTCATTTATGGAATTTAACCAAAACAAGCAGCCTATAAATACCTTAGGCAGTTTCTAGAAAGTTCCATAACGTACACAGGGTTGTTAAGTGACAATGATGTAGTAGCTTGTTTTATCAGTCAGAAAACCAAAACCAAGAAAATCAAGAAAATGAATAGTTCAGGACCTCATAAACCCAATATCAAGCACAGAAAATAATTCCGAGTCATTATTCCTGTTTTATTCAGAACTGCATATTTAATTATAACATTACACTGATTTTAGCTTAAAATAAATACTAATCAACATTTAAAAAATAATTTAGAAAACATGTAAGCTGGTTGGCAGAAAACTTTGGTATATTTAATTTTATTAGAAACCAATTACATTCTAAATTATTTTTTTAACTATGGTCCCAACTTTTTTTTTTTTCCTTAGGAAACAATCTCTTCTACAGTAAGTTCTATTAGTCTGACTCCCATTTAATAATCCCAATTAAAACAATCATGCTACAAAGATCTAACATGAGTCAAAATTAAGGCCAACATGTAAGATGAAACAGATTGCCCACAGAAAACATTTAAAAGAACAGCCATATGTTTATTTACTTCCAGCTCCAAGGATGAAAGAGTCAAGTACCTCTCTGCCCTGTCAAATAACAGGAGCTTGCTTCTCTCTGGAATGGTGTTAGATGGCTTCAGGCCATTCAATCTGTATGTATAGGACTGTTCCATACACAGCACAACGCCCATCTCTAAATTCTTCTGACCTTTCCCTGTGAGGGTGAATAACTTATACACAGAACAACACTCCCTCTCAGATTAACATCTTCCTTAGTTTCCTCCAGATCAACAGGAAATGTCACTTATCACCCAGCTGTCTTACTAACTTTCAGTTTGGGGAATTGTAACACTGAGTTCCTTTGCTCTGTTGAAAACGTGAACTACTGCTAGTTACTTGTCATCTTGGGAGCATGACAGCATCAAGAAATTCCAGTTAAAGAAAAACAGATATGGTCACTTGAAAAAATGAAACTTGCCTTGCCTTTGCACACTTAGGGTTATAAATCTACAAAGTGAGGTATCTGAAGCACCTTGCTGAATCCTCAAGACCTTCAGCTACTGAATCAATCCTAAAACGCTGTTTCTGCTTGGCAGAAGACCAAAAGGCTGTTCTTGTTTGCTTGACATCAGTCAGGACTGAAACATACAAACCACCACACCACTACCGCTCTCTTTAGAGTTCTGAGCTCTTTGGAACATAGCTTGTCTTAGGAGCTTAATCCACTAATTTAGTTTTTTTATAATAGATTATTTTGAGAGAGAAAGCAGAAGTGAGGAAAAAAACAAACCCAAACTAAATGTAATAACCCACCCTGTTTATAGCTTGGGTAAACTGAAACAGTGACTGGATACTTACTTGACTCAAACATAATCTTTAATGAATCAAGAAAAAATAGCAATGTGTTTCTATGAAAAAATATTCAATACCCTATTTAGATGGAAACTGTCAAGGTCCCAAATGCACCCTCCTTCCTGGAAGTTTAACCAGCTGTGTTCAAGGCCAGCTTACTGCTATGAGCTGTGAAGAAGAAAAGGCTCAAAGAAGACTCTATGGAGGCCGCTCTCCCCCTTTCACTTGGTCCTTGCACTTGGTCCAGTGAGAGCTACATTGCAGTCAACTTGCAGTTATGTCCACTCTTGGCCACATACCCAACTGACCTGGCCCTGAAAGGCAGACAGGACCTCCTGACTTTGGACCTGCTTTCACTGCCCTGAACTCTCCTTGCAATCATCAGACTGTGGTTAATGTGGTTACTGCCTTTGGACCTGATCCTGACTTAACGGTTTGACTTCTTGGCTTGAATTCAGGTGTCCCTCATCACCACAGACCTGTACAAAAAGTCTATGTTCTTGATCATCTCTGGTTCCTACCATGGAACATGTTCTTTTCACGTTGGATATTGGGGGCTGTACACCTCATCGCTGAGGCAACTGCCTCTAGTAGCCTGGCTATCATGCTCAGCTCCTGGCTTTCTTTTCCTTGTAGGTCAAGCCTGAAACTGCTGCTCCCTAGAAGAAATATCTGACTGTTCAATATTTACAAAGCGTTGCTCGAAACAGTTTATGACCAACTGATTGTCACTTTCAACATACAACATTATCTTTCCAGCTAACAAAAGTTTAAGTAAAAGATCCATCGCCTCACAGCTGGTGTTGGCAGATCTTCTCCACCCCATCCAGCAGTCTGAGAGCTCCCCCACAACCATCAGTTGTGCTGACAGCTTTTCTGGAGCTATACTACGAATCTGACCACGTAAATAAAGGCTTTGAAGGTTTTGGCATATATAAGGGAGCAATTTGTAGGGCAAAAAAGAAGGACTAGGGATGGAAAACTTGTAAGCTAGTTTTGCTCTTTAGAAGAATTCTCAAGGAACCAATCTTCATTTATTGCAGAGTATTTAAGAGCATCTTCATTTCAGACAACAGGTTCTACCTGATTTTGATCAGGTTGCTATGTAAGGTATACAGAGGTTATATGTGTGGCTTTTTGAAGTTAAACATATTGGAAACAGGGAAGAAGCAATAAGATTTCTTTTTTCCCCACTGCCTGAGTGTTGCTAACAGTTTCGGTTTGGATTGTTAACCAACAACCTGCATGTGTTTCCAGTCAGCACTGGTTTGTTTATATTTATGAACAATGATTCAATAACTAACATTTGCAGTCCATCACTTTTCATCGAGAAACTTCATAATTAAAATAAAATTGTTAATATAAAAATACAGCTTGATCATGTAAAAAACTGCCAATCAATATTCAAGACAAGCTATGGAGTAGTTATTCTTTGCAGGTCTTGAAGGTCATGAAAGTGATGGGTTTATGCTACTGAGTGATTTGCTTTTCACAATACATTGACAAAACAACACAATTAGTCTTGCTTCAATAAGCACACACAATAAAATGAATTAAACAATACAACATGTCTCATACATTACAGCTTCACTTTTGTAAACACAAAAGCTGCTTCACTAAGGGTATATCATTTCCCTGTCTGTTTTTAAATGATTGGCTTTGTATCCTTGTAATTAATTTTAGCAACTCTCTTGTTTCTGGACAGAAACGTTGGAATTAAATAACTGACCGCACTTTAGGTAGTATTTAAATACTCAAAATCCTAGAATTAGAAATGCTTGAGAATATAACAGTGCAGGACAAAGCACAACCAATAAATAGCTGTTTTATGAGAGCAAGCAGTCATTAAAAATCGTGACTGATCAATCTTTTCCGACCAAGGGAAGCAAAGGTCTCCTGTTCATAAGCATGCCCCTGAATTGCTTGGGTCTGTGACCTTTGAACTCCATTGTTTTATCTACTTAACTTATATTCTTTTATGATTGTTCATTACATTATGGTAGCTGGCTTTCTATGGATGAACTGAACTCACAGGTATGATGGCCAAGAAGGAGCTGTTTTCACAATTTTCACTGAATTCTCAGTGCATGTTTTCCCATGCTACAGCTGTAGAGGACAAGTGACAGACAATGAAACTTTCCACTCTTTCAGACAAAATGAAATATTGATCACTTATCATAGGAAACAAAGAGCTTAGCATAAGTAGTTTTCACATTATGAATACAAAATCAGTTACTTATCTCGGGTTACTCTAACAATAGATAAATACATCTTTTATGATGAATGTACCTGCTTCTACATGTGCACACTTTGTTATGGTTATATTTAATCTATGGATGCACACATACACACATAGATGTGAAGAATTTCAAATGAATTCCTCAAGTCAATTCATTAAGTGTGTCAAAGTACTACTTAACTGCTCCATATAGCTTCCTACATGGAAGAATAGTTTATACTTACACATTGTTCCCTGTTCTTTATGTGCTGTGATGGTATCATTCAGTATTATACAATGCAACAGACAACTGTGCAAATAACATCTTCTTTCAAAAGACTGCAGTCAAGTCAGATACATAAACAAAATCTAAGAGAACAGAGCTGTAATGTTGAGAAAGTACAATGCCTAAAACTGGTTAAGTCTATTAAATGATAATGTTGCTTATTAGCCAAATATGTTGTGATAGGTCAGTGCTGAGGTTAGACAGAAAACATCAATTGAACCATTTCCCTAAATAAAGCTCCGGGGTGCAATATTCAAAGCACTTTATTCAATAAAAAATGCTTTTAAAATGGTACTTTGGTGATTGGGAAACATTGGCATCATCCGTCAACCTAACTGCAGGAAAGTTCAATAAGCTAAATAATGAACCATTTACGTTATTTTCCTTAGGCTCCAGTGATTTGCAAACATTGCATCAATAGAACTCTTTAAAAAATTATGATAAAGATCTGTTAGTCTTTCAACTCTTATGCTTTTTGCTGTCATGCTGCAATTTTTATGCTGTTTAAATGTTTTTTGTAGCTTCATCTTTTTATGACTCCATTTAGCGTCAATTTCTCATTAAATTAAAGCATATTTGTTCAATATGATAAACCTACTAGCGTTTCAAGCAATATCTTTGAGAAATTAAGATGAAATTTAATGCTGTCTGTTCTAAAATCTAAGTTTTTCACTTCACTGTCATATAGTTTGAATGTATGAATCGAGATGATAAAAAAAATTCCTTACTAAAAGGATATCTGTCCTTTCTCTTCCTTGCAGCACAGGTTTTTTTTTTTTAACAGTTTTTTTGTTGCGGATTTTCACTTCCCTTTTCACCCTGAGTCCCAGGTCTGTCGTATTAAGCTCTTTATCAAGTTTCCTTTCCTCTTTCCAAGGTCAAATTCCCTACTGTCTTCCCAGGGCACCATTTGCATAATTCTCAAGACTTACAAGCTGTTTCCTTTAGCAAATAAGGGAGGAGAATTGCTCTTTATGGTAATATTTTCAGGTTCCAAGCAACTGAATGAATATACAAAAGCTGATGGAGAGAGAAGAGCCAGAAGGAGAGAAAACTTACAGTTTCTCTCAATTTCATGTCTCTTCATCTGATTTATCAATACCTTTGGTTGGTAAAGCAGAATGGTTACTTAACCCATAGCTATCATCAAATCTTCACAGGTAGATACTTGCTCATGCAGTCTTTCATTACATTTATTAATACTTCACAGGCTCATTTCAATGATCTATTTAGCAAATATGAATATATGTGCATATGAAAATATGTACACATGTGCATAATACATGTCAAACATTATTCAACCACATTGACAAACTGTATTTATAGTGTATCTCAGGCATAAACAACTGCAATTCCAGCATTCTTAATTCATAACGCAGATCAACCCACACTATATAACACTACATATAGTATTACACATTATTGACTTCGGCCGAAGAGCAGCTTCTCAATTCCTGCCTAGAGTTTATTTTTAAAAATATTCTGACTGCCACTTTTTAATTGAGAACCAGCCACTTCTTTATATTCTACAATCTCTTTGACACTGTGAACTGTTTAAAGTATCGGAAATGCATGTAATGCCTGCTAGTTCAAAACTACATGAAGACAATTTTACTTCTTGCATTCCAAAAAATTCTTGTTATCTACTTGTTACTTTTAGCAGTTAGACCTTGCAGTTTGAATTGCTAAAGTTTTGTTATATGGTGATACTTTAGACTGGTATATTATATGGTGGTATATCAAGAGTAATAAGCTATGCTGTGGCAAGATGAGGTTTGTGGAAGAAATATGATCTCGTACTAGATCAACTCTCTAGAGCCAGAAAAACACACAGACTTTCAGATACACAGTCCTTTTCTTCATATCTTATCACAACCTTGTTTCGATTATGACCAAGTCTCTGCAGCTACATCACTAACAGTACACCCAAGCTTCCAGCACTGCTAGAATGTTTTTAAAACAGATGCCTCTCAGTCTGCT
The DNA here is from genome assembly GCA_033556795.1 of Tapera naevia. NCBI lineage: Eukaryota > Metazoa > Chordata > Aves > Cuculiformes > Neomorphidae > Tapera > Tapera naevia. The sequence continues at coordinate 2,606,156 of JAUMJJ010000095.1, forward strand.
CACTGCTCTACAGCTATAGAACCAGATTACTGCTATGGTAAAGAAACCCCAGCCTCAAATATTCTTCTTTCAAAGTAATGCTCTTTTAAAGTTAGCTTATTGTACTCTTTAAGAGATACTAGTTTTTTCACCCTTGCATACTAACCTCATCAGGGCTGGAAGCCTGGTAAGTTCGATTTTCATCGCTGAAGTCCTGATCCACCTCAGCATATTCTGTTTCTCCAGACGCACCAGCCCGGGATTCATACACTGGGGTCACATTGTGGCACAGCGCAACGGCCTTCACTGCTTCGTGTATCCGACTGCTGACACTCTTGCGGACCTTGGGTGCAGACAACTGAGGTTTCCTAGATGGTGTTGAACTTGTACTGTTTCCACTATTCTGAGAGTGCACCTTTAAGACCCAACACCAATGAAGAGTAATACAAAGTTCAATAATGGAAACAAAACATGAATACTAATATACACACGATCATTCCCTTTACAAAGGTTGATAAATGATAAGGATAGTAGCCATTTATTTTATATAAACTACTGTTAACTCTTTTAGTTTGTGATTCATAAAAACCGTCATCTATTTTTCTGAAGAACTGATACATAACTATGGGATTGGCACCTTGCATTTGTAGAGCCTGCAGACTATTGAAAAATGTGAAATGAAAACAAGTATGCAGTAAAAGAGGTGAATAGGCTGACTGTATTCTGCAGAAAATCCTGTTTCCTCACTTCAGAAATTCCCTTCTTCAGTGATCCGTCATTATAGCCCTTTAATGTACTCTACATTCTATGAATTGTTTTTTTAAAAAGTATTTAAGACAACAACCAACTGGATGAGTTCAAAACCACCAAACCAAAGTTGCAAGGGTGGTGTTTTGAGTATTGCTGTTCTTGTGTATCGTTGTCACCTGTGTATAGCCAGAGGTTGGAAATTCCAATGCCATAAAATTGAAAAAAGTTTTATTTTAAATCTTCACCTAAATCTCTGTGTTTTGAAACTCACCGTACTGGTATGGAAGGAAAAAAGCAAGTATCACTGTCAAGTATAAATATTAGGAGTCACTAAAATGCAAATACTGCTGATTTAAGTTATAACCCCACAATTTCTATATTATTCGTGAACTAACACAGTTTCTATGCTTTTGCTTGCAGGCTGAAATTTGTTTGTCCATACAAGAATTCAATAACCTAATAAAATAATCATGCAAAATAGTAGTTTGACACATATTTGAAGATCATGTTACTGTTGTATAATCACTAATCTGGCAATATTTTAAGTTACCCTTGAGAAATGCTGAAGTACATGACTGAATTAATCTTTTAATAAGAAGTACTGTATGTTTATAATGAGTTGAAAATAAGTGGATTTATTGGTGGGTTTTTTGTTTGTTTGTTTTGGATTTTATTGTGGGTGGGTGGTCTAGGTTTTTTTTTGTGTTTTGGTTTGTTTTGTTATTTTTCTTCATTAAAATCAGCACATCAAATATATCCATGGTACTACCAAAGGCTCTTCTGTTCACTCCAGGGTAACTCAGCAAACCTCTTCAGAAACCACGCTCTTTTCCTCCTGACTGCAATCTGCTGAACCGTGAACATTCTGCCCATCAAATTACAGTGTTGTCTAATAAAGGGTTTAACTTTCTGCTCATCTGGCATTGCTTTTCAGCTTTAAACCCCTGCATTTGCATTCTGCTAACGCTGATGCCATTACAGCCACAAATAAATTAAGCTGATTTACTCCTTCTGAATTATGTTATGTTTATTGATGCTTGTATAATTTAATTTCACACAAATTCCATTAAAGATTATGCCCTCTATCACAAAATGCTTCCAGTGGGGAAATATAATCAGGTTATAATAGATTTGTGTGTTACATTAAGATGACAATAGTCTAGTAGGTCCACTGTAATAATAAACCAGAACACAAACAAGGGATAAAATCAATGTCACACAAGAACCACTGCTTAGCTAACTGGCAGCTTCTGTTATCATAGATTAAATAAAAACCTCACCCTACTTTTTCAGATTGAAACAATTGTTTAATATTGGCTTGTTTTTTTACCAAGACTCCTTCATTTTTCCATTTTAAAGAGTTGCAACCAACACAGGCGTAATTACAGCACTATTTACCATCGAGTAGTGTTATACAAAGCTGAAATAAAGGAAGCTCCAAGAAAGTTCTTTTCATTATCAACAAACAGTAAACTTAGATTTGGGAAAACTTTTCCTACAGTTGAGGAAAAAAAAAACTTCTCTCACATTTCTTACTGCTTTTAAAAATTTCAGTGCCAAATACATTACAGTTATTAAAGTCTTAATTAACCCATTACATTTTACAGCCAACTAGTAATAGCTTTAAGCAAGTAAGAATTGCAGGAACAATGCAATTCTTTTCAGATACCATATTTAATCCACAAAATACAAACCCAGTGTTGATGAATACGCCTTCTCTAGAAGGCTGGTGTTCAACCACCAAACTCAGTCAGACCTAGGTGTGCCAGCTCAAGGCCGTTAGTTAATATTATGTATTGCTACAGTTGTTACTGTGAATACCCAAACAATCCATTATAACAAAACTATGTGTGGGTGATTTTTATAAACATGGGTATCAATCACTTTCAGTAACCCATTCTGAACCAAATCTGGACTGCCAATCTTTTACCTAAAGAGTTCCATATCTCATTTCCAAGGCATATATATTTCAGTTACTATTCATGGTTATACCTACTAAGAATTAAGCTGGAACAGATTTGTCCCAGCAAAAGGAATTCATGAAGTATATTTGTGGATCTGTTCAGATAAAACAGAAAATAAAGCTGCAGACTGAAAACTTAGAACATATACCGCTTAATCACTGCAGTCCCTCCTGCCTCTCTTCCCAAAAGCTACATATTAGCTGAGTCCAGCATGGTGTTAAACAGCTACTTTTTAATTTTCATTTAAAAGAACCCACAGTGCAAAACACAGTAAACTAAAGATTCAAATCAGTTGTGGATGCTACAATTCTTTTACAAGAAAAAATGAGAACACAGACAAGGGGGTCTGTCTACAACTTAACCGAGTCAGCCCATCATGTTTGTATCCAATTTAATTATGGAAAAGAACTCTTGTATGAAGTTTTACTATCATAGTGCAGGCAACATGTAGAAATAGTAGTTAACCTATAATTTATTTCCTGTTGTGTCAATTTTTTTTCATTTTTTTGTTTTAAAGAATAGAAATAAAAAAAATAAAGAATCCTTACTTATTTCAGAGTGGCATCAGGTGCTTAGAAAGGTTTACATAAAGCACTCAAATAGTTTACATATGCAGGAGATGAAATTCTGCAAGCATCACTTGCATCTTCCACCCTCACCCCAGAACTGACCCACGCACAGACAGGGAGGTACAATCCTCTTGCACATTCTCTAGTCTAACTACTCATATATCACAGGAGCAATATGGAGTTTTCCATTTTCTACAACCTGCCCCCCAACAACCCACCCGTCCTGATTTATGCCGTGTGCATATTATTTTCTTCAAAAACACTTTTTAGATATGCCTTTCTACATTTTATTTTGACAATTACTTTTTTACTTTTTGGTTATACCAATTAATGTGGTTTTAAGTGTTTATATCTTCAAAGATACAATTACTGTTTGCCTTGTTCTGGACATGTAATTTGCAGTCTCAGTAATGAATAGCTTACTCTTAGATGATTTGGCAGCAGAAAGACTGCACTGCACAGACAGGTTAAGAGATTTCTACTAGTGGGGAATAGAAAAGTAAACTCATTTAAGAGGATATGATGATGAATTTCAGAATCAGGAGAGAATTAACGTACTGTCTCACATTTTTCCTTCTCATCATATCTGTTAAGAGATGCCTACAAATGAAAGAACTTTCATAATATCCCAAATTCTTAGACATAATCAGCAACAATGCTTCAATGCTGTAAAGAAACACCCAACAACTTAATGTTAAAGGTAAATAATTTATGAAATGGGGTACCTGTGAATAAGAGTTTATAATGTGACTCTGAATTTCATCCATTGTGTCTGTTCCATAGGACACAGTACCAAGGTGGAGGCGCTTAAATATCATCTCATTCTGTGTAAGTGTTCCTGTAATAAAGAAACAATATGTCACAAAGCAGCAGAAAGTACTGAGAAGGCCACAACACCCTGCCCCTGTACATTTTTATTTTGGAGAGAAAGAAAGAATCCTGAATTAGCATGAGTTTGGTTAAAGGAATGTTTACAGAGAAAGAATAGGGTTACTCATAGTGAAAGAAATCACCAATCACAACTTCAAGCTGATTCTTAAACACAGCTAAACGCAGAAGCTCAAAAAAGACAAAAACTTTTTTCTTCATATGAGAGATAGGAAATGCAGTATCTGGATGGAACAGATTCTCAGAAGCAAATGCAAGAGTTTGCAGCATGTATCAGAAAATCTAAGGCAAAAAATCCCCCACAAAATCCCCCAAATTCATACAGATATCCTGCACTTCATGTACGAAGGCAAACATTCTGGCAAACTGGCACATTCAATGTTATCTATAGTAAGTCATTAAGACCCAACATCCTTCCAAATTTGACAGATTTAGCCTCCAACCGGAATAAGTCAGAATGAACAAAATCAGTGTTTTCAGAGCTCATGTCACATTTGCAAGAAAATACAGGGTGTCAGTCACAGGCTGACACTTCACATCCACCTCTGCCAACTAGTCACATCCACTGGTTTGCAAAAGCTGTAATCGAGGGGTGGGGGCTTCAGCCTTCGTCAATGAGGCACATTAGGCAAAAAGAGGTCACTACTGCCCAGCTTCCCACGGCCAGCTCACAAAGGTTATTTTGACAATGGCCTTTCCTAAAACTTTGTCTCTATGGTTACTCAGCTGAAGTGAAATTAATATAGTATAAAGCTATTCTTGAATTTAACCACAGAGTTTGGGGTCATTAAAATACTTAAATATGATGAAAAAAAGGAAATTTAACATAGTACCAAAAGTGACGTTCTTGAAGCTTCTGCAATATTTTTAATATGGATGATACAATAATTATCTATAAAAAACTATAGAATAAAATATTTCCAATTAGTTTTATTTATCTAGACTATTTTTATATTGTGTCTTTGTCCCAGTATGCCAAAATACACAGTAAGCCACAGGAAGAGAGAAGACTAAAAGCAAGACATATGTTGTAATTACTATGTGGAAAAAAAGAACTGTTTGGACAGTTAGCATCCTGTTATGCATCTAATAGGGCTAGAACCATTAGTGATCTTCAAAGATTCACTAGGGCTGGAAAAGTCTCATGCCCTTCTCAGTTACACTTGAGATTTCTACTACTCCTACTCCCTGGTAATATCCGTACAATGAAACTTCATCTCAATTTTAGTACCATCATACTGCACTATAAAACCATGTCTTCCTGTATTACCAGCTCTAGATGATCATTCCAAATTTCTCTTCTATCATTAAAAATTACACTTTCCATTTGCTTTTCCTTCCATGTTGTTGGTGATTTTTTTTCTGTATAGTAATATTAGTTGAATTTTAAAAAATATTTATTAATTAGCTTTATGTGAAATGCATACACTTTCCAGAAAATTGGCATAACATCATCAAAAATTCGCATGAGAAGTAGAATATTCCCAGGGCTGGAAAACAACTCACGAAGACAAAGTTGCTGATCTCTAGACTTAGCAAGTCCAAAATTCTTGGTTACTTTTATATAAAGGATAAGATAATTCTATTTTTACAGTAATGATATAAAGCCATGAGGAATTATTTCTTCTGCCTTTAGAAGCTGTTCCTTTATTGAGAGCTCTTGTTAAATATGTTGATTAAATTTTATACTTTAATTATAGATGAAAAAAATCCAATCTCCAGTTTGCACACGAGAAACATCAAAGTTTCCACTAACAAACACACTAAAATTTCCATTCCCCCCCTCCCCCCCAAAAAACCAAAACGAAACCCATCAATTTGTTCAATAATATTTATTGCAAGAAATTTCCAAGTAAATTTGCATCATCTTCCTTAACGTCCAGGCATGCTAATATCTTCTCACTGCCCTTAGCTTTGCCAAGTCTTTGAATATAAATTAACACTCCTTAGGAGTTGCGAAACTAAATGCTACTCAAAACTGGAGACAGCAGGCAACTGTCAAATCTGCTTCCCACTAGTTCTGTAATTGCTGCTTGGGAAAACTGAGCAGGAAACAAAATTAGCCCTATGATTATTATATGGAAAGATTATTTCCTCTGACACCGTTAAATCAGTCCAATTCCAAATCATGCTTGGTGAGGAAAAGGTAGGTAGGCGGAAAATTTCTTTGTCCCGCCGCCCCCGCCCCCTCCACA